>OU974046.1:11442500-12885000 GCA_918843915.1 Notodonta ziczac | reverse complement strand
AAATAGTCCGATAACCGTCTATCAGTTCATCTGATAGCCGTCATACCTGGTGGGAAGGTCCCCAGGGTCTGCGTTGTTGGTTCCATCCATCCATCCATAATAATTTCGCTTTTCTTGAACATACTTACCTATTTTGTCGCCGTCGTCGGTCAAATTTTAGTTTCTGGAATTTCAAAGTCAAATAACTAAGTACCTACTCGTCTGACAGGTACCAAACTCGCAGGGGAGGTCCCTCGTGGGCTTCCTGACGGTGTCCGCTATCTAGGTCACCTAGATTTTCAACTTTCTGGAACAATAATTGCTAATTTGTCCTAAATTTTCAGTTTTTTCCCCCTCCTCAACATTTTTGAACCTAACTTTTGGCTAATTTTCATCCTATAGCATCGCCAGCGACGCCCCGCTTCCGACGAGGTGTCGCTCGAGAGCCTAGCTTCAAAAAAGTACCACCCACCCCCACCACCTCTGGTTCCGCGGAAAGTTTACCTACACGCGGAGCGCGCGGCACACATTCGCTCGTGTCGTGTCGAACATAAGTTGTTATAACTTCGTTCCTAACTAACCTATCGTTCCCAAATTTTGTCTAAGGGTGCCTTGTGGTCCCATCGATATTATCTGGTGTCTACTTTGTCTAAATTTTCAGATTTCAAAAATAAACTTGCTATTTTTGTCAAAAATTTTTAGTTTCTGCATACAAATAGTCCGATAACCGTCTATCAGTTCATCTGATAGCCGTCATACCTGGTGGGAAGGTCCCCAGGGTCTGCGTTGTTGGTTCCATCCATCCATCCATAATAATTTCGCTTTTCTTGAACATACTTACCTATTTTGTCGCCGTCGTCGGTCAAATTTTAGTTTCTGGAATTTCAAAGTCAAATAACTAAGTACCTACTCATCTGACAGGTACCAAACTCGCAGGGGAGGTCCCTCGTGGGCTTCCTGACGGTGTCCGCTATCTAGGTCACCTAGATTTTCAACTTTCTGGAACAATAATTGCTAATTTGTCCTAAATTTTCAGTTTTTTCCCCCTCCTCAACATTTTTGAACCTAACTTTTGGCTAATTTTCATCCTATAGCATCGCCAGCGACGCCCCGCTTCCGACGAGGTGTCGCTCGAGAGCCTAGCTTCAAAAAAGTACCACCCACCCCCACCACCTCTGGTTCCGCGGAAAGTTTACCTACACGCGGAGCGCGCGGCACACATTCGCTCGTGTCGTGTCGAACATAAGTTGTTATAACTTCGTTCCTAACTAACCTATCGTTCCCAAATTTTGTCTAAGGGTGCCTTGTGGTCCCATCGATATTATCTGGTGTCTACTTTGTCTAAATTTTCAGATTTCAAAAATAAACTTGCTATTTTTGTCAAAAATTTTTAGTTTCTGCATACAAATAGTCCGATAACCGTCTATCAGTTCATCTGATAGCCGTCATACCTGGTGGGAAGGTCCCCAGGGTCTGCGTTGTTGGTTCCATCCATCCATCCATAATAATTTCGCTTTTCTTGAACATACTTACCTATTTTGTCGCCGTCGTCGGTCAAATTTTAGTTTCTGGAATTTCAAAGTCAAATAACTAAGTACCTACTCATCTGACAGGTACCAAACTCGCAGGGGAGGTCCCTCGTGGGCTTCCTGACGGTGTCCGCTATCTAGGTCACCTAGATTTTCAACTTTCTGGAACAATAATTGCTAATTTGTCCTAAATTTTCAGTTTTTTCCCCCTCCTCAACATTTTTGAACCTAACTTTTGGCTAATTTTCATCCTATAGCATCGCCAGCGACGCCCCGCTTCCGACGAGGTGTCGCTCGAGAGCCTAGCTTCAAAAAAGTACCACCCACCCCCCACCACCTCTGGTTCCGCGGAAAGTTTACCTACACGCGGAGCGCGCGGCACACATTCGCTCGTGTCGTGTCGAACATAAGTTGTTATAACTTCGTTCCTAACTAACCTATCGTTCCCAAATTTTGTCTAAGGGTGCCTTGTGGTCCCATCGATATTATCTGGTGTCTACTTTGTCTAAATTTTCAGATTTCAAAAATAAACTTGCTATTTTTGTCAAAAAATTTTAGTTTCTGCATACAAATAGTCCGATAACCGTCTATCAGTTCATCTGATAGCCGTCATACCTGGTGGGAAGGTCCCCAGGGTCTGCGTTGTTGGTTCCATCCATCCATCCATAATAATTTCGCTTTTCTTGAACATACTTACCTATTTTGTCGCCGTCGTCGGTCAAATTTTAGTTTCTGGAATTTCAAAGTCAAATAACTAAGTACCTACTCATCTGACAGGTACCAAACTCGCAGGGGAGGTCCCTCGTGGGCTTCCTGACGGTGTCCGCTATCTAGGTCACCTAGATTTTCAACTTTCTGGAACAATAATTGCTAATTTGTCCTAAATTTTCAGTTTTTTCCCCCTCCTCAACATTTTTGAACCTAACTTTTGGCTAATTTTCATCCTATAGCATCGCCAGCGACGCCCCGCTTCCGACGAGGTGTCGCTCGAGAGCCTAGCTTCAAAAAAGTACCACCCACCCCCACCACCTCTGGTTCCGCGGAAAGTTTACCTACACGCGGAGCGCGCGGCACACATTCGCTCGTGTCGTGTCGAACATAAGTTGTTATAACTTCGTTCCTAACTAACCTATCGTTCCCAAATTTTGTCTAAGGGTGCCTTGTGGTCCCATCGATATTATCTGGTGTCTACTTTGTCTAAATTTTCAGATTTCAAAAATAAACTTGCTATTTTTGTCAAAAATTTTTAGTTTCTGCATACAAATAGTCCGATAACCGTCTATCAGTTCATCTGATAGCCGTCATACCTGGTGGGAAGGTCCCCAGGGTCTGCGTTGTTGGTTCCATCCATCCATCCATAATAATTTCGCTTTTCTTGAACATACTTACCTATTTTGTCGCCGTCGTCGGTCAAATTTTAGTTTCTGGAATTTCAAAGTCAAATAACTAAGTACCTACTCATCTGACAGGTACCAAACTCGCAGGGGAGGTCCCTCGTGGGCTTCCTGACGGTGTCCGCTATCTAGGTCACCTAGATTTTCAACTTTCTGGAACAATAATTGCTAATTTGTCCTAAATTTTCAGTTTTTTCGCCCCCCTCAACAGTTTTGAACCTAACTTTTGGCTAATTTTCATCCTATAGCATCGCCAGCGACGCCCCGCTTCCGACGAGGTGTCGCTCGAGAGCCTAGCTTCAAAAAAGTACCACCCACCCCCACCACCTCTGGTTCCGCGGAAAGTTTACCTACACGCGGAGCGCGCGGCACACATTCGCTCGTGTCGTGTCGAACATAAGTTGTTATAACTTCGTTCCTAACTAACCTATCGTTCCCAAATTTTGTCTAAGGGTGCCTTGTGGTCCCATCGATATTATCTGGTGTCTACTTTGTCTAAATTTTCAGATTTCAAAAATAAACTTGCTATTTTTGTCAAAAATTTTTAGTTTCTGCATACAAATAGTCCGATAACCGTCTATCAGTTCATCTGATAGCCGTCATACCTGGTGGGAAGGTCCCCAGGGTCTGCGTTGTTGGTTCCATCCATCCATCCATAATAATTTCGCTTTTCTTGAACATACTTACCTATTTTGTCGCCGTCGTCGGTCAAATTTTAGTTTCTGGAATTTCAAAGTCAAATAACTAAGTACCTACTCATCTGACAGGTACCAAACTCGCAGGGGAGGTCCCTCGTGGGCTTCCTGACGGTGTCCGCTATCTAGGTCACCTAGATTTTCAACTTTCTGGAACAATAATTGCTAATTTGTCCTAAATTTTCAGTTTTTTCCCCCTCCTCAACATTTTTGAACCTAACTTTTGGCTAATTTTCATCCTATAGCATCGCCAGCGACGCCCCGCTTCCGACGAGGTGTCGCTCGAGAGCCTAGTTTCAAAAAATCGACCCCCCCCACCCACCCATTTGTGATTTACTACATTGGGAAAGTAGGGTACAGAACATCATCCACATATATTTTCTTAAAATCCAGTATATTTTTAAATTTTAAATATTGTTTTTAATCAAATTTGATTATAGGCATAGACTTTTGACGGCGAGCTCGACACGCTTCTGAAAGTAATAATCTTTAAAACACCTACAATTTCGAGTTGAGGCCAATTCCTTGTTAAGAAAAATCTGATAAAACCCACATTTCAAATTACTAATAACTTACTTTTACACATTTCATCTGGCAATTTGGTAACACACAAACCTTAGGAAACTTTTTAGGCTGAAAAGCACAATGTTTAAAACCCCGCCGCCCGGTCGGACCCGGCGAGGGAGCCGGGACGCCCCGGCGGCCGCCCCGGCGGCCTCCTCGACACCCGCTCCAGCACCCGCTCTACCAACCGCGCCGGCTAAGGCCGCAGTTCCCCCTCTAACACCCGCTCTAACAACCGCCCCGGCAAAAGCCAAAGTTCCCCCTCCAGCACCCGCTCTAACAACCGGCCCGGTAACTCCAGCAGCCGCTTCAGTGCCCGCTCCGGTGACCGCTCCAGCGACTGTATCGGCAACCGCCCCGGCACCCGCTTCGGCAGCCGGACGGTCCTGCAAATTCGTAGTTGACATTTTGCCCCCTGACCTGCCGTCGGCTACTGAGGTGCGGGACATCACCAGCTTTATGCGCGTGGTATCCGGCCTCACAGACGGCATTATAACCGCCGTCAATGATGGCAAGAGCGTCACGACCCAGAACAAGCGGCTAATTAAAATCGCTGCGGAGGAAATCAAGAAGGCATCCGTCGCCCTCCGCACCGTTGTATCCCTTCCCTCCCTCCCCCCAATGCCCAGCGACCAAGAGTTCAAAGAGGATCTCATCTCTTGTGTGAGGGATGAGATCGCTAAAATAACCATCCCGCCCCCAGCACCCATCCCCGACACAAGCGACCTCATCTCTTGCATGAGAGATGAAATTGCCAAAATCATCATCCCTGCGCCCGCTCCCTTCGCAGATCCCGGCGAAATCATCTCTTGTGTAAGGGATGAGATCGCGAAAATCAACATCGCTCCACCTGCACCGGCACCCATCCCGGTTCCCAGCTTCGCAGAGATCGCAATGAGCAAACCTCCTGTTCTAGCCAAGCCACCCGCCAAACCGGCAATCGTCATTCAATCGAATAATCCCGAAGCGACCTCTCGCACAATCCTCAGCCAATGGAGAAAGGAGATATCCTTTAAATCTCTCAAATACGCTCCTTCGAAAGTACACCCACTCGCCAACAATAAGGTTCGTGTCGAGTTCGACACCAAGGAACAATGCGATGAAATCATCAGCAAAGTCGCCAAAATCCCAGATCTCAAGGCTGAAGAGGGTCGTCCTCGACTCCCCTTAGTCATACTCAAGGGGATCAATAAGGATGTGCCCAAGGGTGAAGTAGCCGAACTATTAAGCTGCCAAAATTCCTTCTCTCCAGATGACATTCGCTTCTGCTTCGTGCTTTCCAATAGAAATAAGAACTTATATAACGCGGTACTCGAAGTGAAACCCGCCGTACGCAAATCAATAATCGAACTCGGCCGCGTAAACGTCGACCACAACAAAGTGCACGCCGAGGACTTCTCGCGCTTTGTGCAATGCCTCAAATGCCTGCAATACGGCCACACCAAAGCCAAATGCACCTCGGAAGTGCACCCGTGCTCACACTGTGCCTCCACTGAACACTCGTTCACAACATGCCCTGTCAAAGATGACAACAATAAACGCAAATGTTACAACTGCGCTCGTCACAACGTCAAATCTACTACAGGTAACAACAAAATAAACACAAACCACACCGCTGTCAACGCAAAACTATGCCCAAAATTGAAACTCGCCAAATCCCGCATTGATGAACAAACCGATTATGGTTATTAAGCCTATAAAAATAATCCAATGTAATGTACAACGTTGTTACCTGGCACAACATGAATTCATTCAACATTTTACATCAAACGATTACAACATAGCTCTAATTACTGAACCCTACACGGGCCGCAATCCGACCGTGCACTCAATATCTGGAATTAACATCTTCCAATTCACTACAACAGAGCGTGTCAAAGCATGCATTCTAATTAAGAATAGCTTCGGTTTCGCACTCGGCATCACTCAGCTGTCCACCCCAAATTTAGCAATAGCCCAATTACACCTCGGTCAGAGGAAACTATACATAGCCTCAGTGTATATAGAACCTGGAAATGACCCCTCCAACACCCTAGTAGCATTAGATACATTCCTCAGTTCAACCTCTGGATCGCTACGAGTCGTAGGCGGTGATGTAAACGGGAAACATCCGGAATGGGGAGAATTAACATCTGACTCCCGAGGAAATGATGTGGTAGACATCGTCGCCTCCCACGACATGACCGTCTGCAACTCTGGTAGAGTCCCAACATTCGAAGCCATACGATATGGCAGCCATACATCCTCCATTATAGATATCACAGCCGTCTCTAACAATATGATAGACCTTATGTCTGATTGGCAAGTTAACACTTCTGCGTGCACTAAATCTGACCATAATGCAATCCACTACCTAATCAAAACCAACGCCAAAGTAAAACCCGCAAAAACCCACTCAACCTTTAAATACCAATCTAAAATGGCCGACTGGGATGCATTTAAAGAAAAACTAACACAAAATATTATTGAATCTGAAATACTTAATACCAACTTCGAAAGCCTCGATGCTGCAAACCTCGATAAATTAATCACCAATCTCACCCTTATCATTCAAGCCACTTGTCAAAAAACCATACCTAAAAAACTACGCCACGGAGTTTACAACCCCTGGTGGAACGAAGAACTAGAAAGCATGAAAAAGGAATGCATCAAAGCCCACCACCACTTACACAACCTGAAATCACGAAATCAACCTCTAGACCAAGCTATCATCCAACAAAAACAGCTCAAAGAAAACTACGCAGCAGCTCTTAAGAAAACATCCACTGAGCACTTCAGGGCATTCTGCACTGCCCAAGACAAAGAAAACGTCTGGTCACTGACCAACCGCATAATAAAGGAAACATCTGCACAACGGCCCCCACAAACACTAAATTGCGGCAACACCTTCACCACCACATGCGCCAACACGGCCAAGGCCCTATTGGACCACTTCTACGCTGATGACACCGAGGATACAACCCAGCACCAAAAAGAACTAAGAAACCAAATACAGGACGAACCTGATACAGAAAACGACCCTCCATTCACTGTCGACGAGATAGAGAACTGTCTCGCATCAATTAACGCAAATAAAGCCCCCGGAGACGACCACTTGACTGCAGACATTTGTTACAACTTCTTCAAAATATTCCCCCACTTTTTAACTAACATCCTGAACCATAGCCTGAAAATACATCACTTCCCCACACCTTGGAAACACGCAATAGCCAAAATCATACCAAAACCCAATAAAGCCGACACTAGCCAATTATCCTCCTATAGACCCATTGGCCTATTACCCGTATTTGGAAAACTATTAGAAAAACTTATCATAAAACGCGTAGTTTACAAGGCGGATAGTCTCAATGGAATGAATGACAGGCAATTTGGCTTCAAAGAGAGCACATCAACAACTGATGCTCTTCAAACCGCAATAAACGAGATTCGCGAAGGAAAGCAACAGAAAAAACAGGTCTTGGCTGTGTCACTGGACATAAGAGGGGCATTCGACAACGCTTGGTGGCCCGCCATGTACAGAGGTCTTAAAGAGTTAAAGTGCCCAAGAAATATATACAAACTCTTAATCAATTACACCAAAGACAGAAGGGTCACTCTGCACTACGGCACGGACGAGGCATCGAAAACTACAACTAAGGGATGCATTCAGGGCTCTGTATGTGGTCCTGTTCTGTGGAACATAATTCTAGACAATTTACTGAACATCCAACTACCAGAAGAGGCCCACATACAGGCCTTCGCCGACGATGTGCTGCTAATAGTTAAAGGCCGCACGAAGCAGGCCGTAGAAGCAGTCACAAATGAGTGCTTAAAAATAATAGCCGACTGGGGCGAAAGTGTTAAATTATCATTCGCATCCGAAAAGACGCAGGCCATCTCATTCACGTCGCCCACTAAAACCGCCGAACTCTACATCAACTCAACCAAAGTCCCCATAATGAAAGAAATTAAGCTCCTCGGGGTCATCCTGGATGACCGCCTCAGTTTCATCAGCCACGTAAAATACATAATTCGGAAAGCTTCAAAAATCTTTAAAAACCTAAGCAAATTTGTCAAACCCACTTGGGGCATCCATCCAGCCAATGTAGAAACCATATACAAACAGGTAGTCCAGCCCATAATAACTTATGCCGCAAGCGTCTGGGGCGACGCTGTCAAATACTATAGTGTTCGCAAAATGCTAACCAGTTTCCAAAGGCAGTTCGCAATCCGAGCCATCCGCGCATTTAGGACGGTGTCCGCCGTTGCCTCGATCGCCCTGGCACAATTCGTCCCCCTGCATCTCCTGATACGAGAGCTCCACCAAATAGAAACCATAAAACAAACAAGAATCTCACCAGACTTACCCGAAGACATTCAACTCATAAAACCAATAACCAACCGTCAAAGATTGCACCCAGCCCATCGCAACAAAATAATATTCCACAAAATAAACAATATAGATGAACTTAACATAATAGTAACAAATACCCCAATACAAATTTACACCGACGGAAGTAAACTTGAGTCAGGAGATGTAGGTGCAGCCTACGTGGCATTCCGATACAACACTATCATAAATCAAAAGAAAATAAAACTCTGCAGAACCTGCACCGTCTTCATGGCGGAACTCAGGGCGATCGAGGCAGCCCTGATGTGGATAGAGCGGGAACAAATCCGAGAAACAGTCTACATCCTCTCCGACAGCCTCTCCTCACTAGCTGCAATACAAGACACAAATAATAAAGACCCTACTGTTAACTCGATCCACCACATAATCCAAAACACAAAACAGACCACCACTATAAAATTCGCATGGGTGCGAGCCCACAATAACATCCCGGGCAACGAATGCGCCGACGCCGCGGCCAAAAGTGCAGCGTCGGCAAAAACGGCCACCGACCACAACTTTTTCCCTCTATCGCACTCAAAGAGAATACTAAGATCCGAAACCATGGAAAAGTGGCAAAAGGAGTATGAAGATAGTCCCCAAGGAGCAGGGACTAAAGCATGGTTCACCAACATAGCTCAAATCACCGAATTTAGGACACTTTTCCCAACCAGCTTCGAGCTTACCCAAATTGTTACCGGCCATGCTTACCACAAATCTTACCTAAACCGCTTCAAAATAACATCTGACAGTACATGCCCATGCGACGACACCACAACCCAGAACACAGAACATCTCCTAAAACACTGTCCAATTTTTACCAACACTAGACTTAATCACGAAGGCGCATGCTCAATGCTAAACATAGACCCTTTTAAACTTAACGACATAGCCAAAAACCCCATCGCAATTAAATCTTTCATAACTTTCATCAAATCCATTATAAACCACTTAAAAAGAATAAATCGTACTTAAAAACCTTTAACTGAAAACAAATCTTCTCTGTATCCATTAGCAGAGGAGAAATTAAAAATCGAAACTTAACACCATAATACAATCGAGACGAAATACACATACTCGTACCTAAACATAAAACCTATTAACCCTTTGACTAAAGTCAAAGGGCCCAAAAAAAAAAAAAAAAAAAAAAACCTAACCTAACCTAAGCAGCTAAACGAGATGAAGCGGGACATCACCCGCATCAATAATACACTTGCGGAGGAAAAATCCCACGTGGCGCCGCTACTTGAGTCCATAGAACCCATGCGTCACCAAATGGCTGAAATCGCAGAAAGCACAGCAGCCACGATTGCTCCTCTCAAAGCAGCCGTAGACGAGCTCACCGACCAAATAAAGACAGGAACTCACCCCCTAACGCACAATAGTAACAGTACCGTCAAACCAACATACGCAGAAACACTAAAAGTGCAACGGAATACGGTGATTGTTCAATCATCCGATCCCAAAGACACCAGCGAGCAGCTGCTCCAAGAGATCAAACAGGGTATTGATGTCATCGACCTTGGTGTAGGAGTCAATGCAATCAGAAAGGGAAAAGATTCGAAAGTAGTCATTTCCCTGGACTCTGAAGAAGGGCGAAAGACAATCAAGACCGCCATCACCAACCTCAACCCGAAATATAACATCACTGAACCGAACCCCAAAAAACCGCTCATACGACTATCTGGTGTCACTAGGGATATGACTGATGAAAGATTAATTGAGGCCATACCAGCACAGAACCGCCACCTACTAGGGGACGTATTAACCAATGAGACCATGAGAGTTCGGCGACGAACCAAGACCAGAAACAACCTGCAGAATAATGTAATCCTAGAAGTGGGCCCCAACACATGGAACCGCCTCAAGGACCGCCAGTTAAGAATAGGATATCAAATCATCCCAGCTTCCGACCAGTCCCCAATCAAACAGTGCTATAAGTGCATGGAGTTCGGTCATGAGGCCAGATTCTGCGAGCGCTCTGCCGTCTGCGGTTGGTGCGCGGCCGAGCATGACACCAGGTCGTGCCCCCGCGAATCGCCGGCAAAGTGCTCCAACTGCAAAGCGGGCAACAACCATCCCGCCTACAGTGCCGAATGCCCAGAATGGTGTAAATATGACCGGTTGGCGAGATCGGTGATCAGCTACTGTTAACGCCGCGGTGGAAATTGGAAATAATAGCAACACTAGTTTTAATCTACGTATCGTACAATGCAACCTGGGTAAGGGTCTTGCAGCTACTCAGGAGTGTCTACACGAAGCTTCTCGCTTGGGCTATTCCATCTTGCTCCTGCAGGAACCTTACGTAGGGAGAAACGGTATCCTCTCAATTGCCTCACATTCTGTATTCCAAAAACACACCGGTGAAAAGCCAGTCAAATCAGCCATCGTTGTAGTAAACAGAGGAATTAGAGTAGTGGATCTGCCTGACATCAGCAACGAAAACATTATGTGCGTCCGGGTTGAACATAACAACATGAAATTGGGGCTAATCTCGGTATATTTTGAAGGTACTGAGAACATCGATTTGTATTTAGAACAAGTTCACCGAGCCCTCAGCCATATAGGAACCAAGAATGTCATCATATCAGGTGACATTAATGCTAAAAGTTACATGTGGGGTGAAAGAGAAGACGACGCCCGCGGAATATTATTCACAGAATTCTTGTCCCAAATTGACTTCACCGTTGTTAATGAAGGTAACAAACCAACATTTAGTGTATTTAGAAACGACAGACTATACCAAAGTATTGTTGATGTCACAGCATGCTCCTACTCTATTTACAATAATATACAAAATTGGACTGTTGATGAAAACCTAATTACTACCTCTGATCACAGAGCTATTACTTACACTATAACGAATGTCATAAAAGAATCAGATACACTACAAACTACAAGAAAATTTTACACTAAGAAGGCTAAATGGGAACTATTTGACGAAAAATTCACCGAAAATCTAAGAACACGAAATTTGAACGAAGAAAGAATTAAACTAATAAATAACAACGAGGAACTTGATAAAATAATAGATGAATACACGGAATCGATAACAGCTGCCTGTGAATCTGCAATACCAAAGTTTAGGACAAGAAACAAACCTAAGAGAATAGTCTGGTGGACAGAGGAGCTTACTAAAAAGAAATCTGAAGTCAACAGACTAAGAACTAGAATAAGAACAGCAAACCCACAAAGAAAACCTTACGTGATAGCAGAATACAAATCCGTTCTAGAAGATTATAAAAACAGCATCTTATCCGCACGTACCACCAGTTGGAAAGACTTCTGTACGGGACAAGATGTGAAGACAGTATGGGACAAAATATACAAAATCCTAACACTAAATAAACGTGAAAACGACATACTGCTCTGCGACGAACACGGCCAAAACTTAGACCCACAAAGATCAGCAGCCCTATTAGCCAAAACGTTTTACCCTGAAGATGACAAAAATACAGACAACCCTGAACACTGCACTAAACGGTGTATAGTCGACACTATGATTGGAACAGTATTAGAAAACCCTGACGCGTTGCAACAAGAAAAACCCTTTACCTTACACGAAATTGCTAGCATTCTCAAAAACGTCCACCCAACCAAAGCCCCTGGGCTTGATGGCTTTACTGCCGATATCTGTTCTAGAGCTTTCCACAACGACCCGAAAATCCTTCTCTCTATATTTAATAAATGTCTACAACTTCATCACTTCCCCACCTTTTGGAAATCAGCCGTAATACGCATCATCAGGAAACCCAATAAAGAAAACTACACAACCCCCAAATCTTACAGACCAATAGGACTCCTTCCCGTATTGGGCAAGGTTCTGGAGAAAGCATTCACCACAAGACTTCTATGGCACCTTGGTAAACACAATCTTTTAAGCAACAAGCAGTATGGATTCATGCCACAGACAAGCACCGAAGATGCCCTTTCTAAAGCGATGACCAAGATCCGTGCTGGCATCGACTCTAAGCAGATAACGGCAGTCATATCGCTCGACATCGAAGGGGCATTTGACAGTGCCTGGTGGCCCTCAATAAAATACCAACTACTGAAAAAGAATTGCCCCCAGCCGCTTCTTCTTCTAATAAACAGCTACCTAACTAACCGTTCAGTGACAGTGCAATACGCAGGAGCTAACCACACAAAAACAACTGACAAAGGATGTATACAGGGCTCCACATGTGGTCCTCTCATGTGGAACCTGCAACTGGATCCGCTTTTAGAGGAATCCAAAAAGCTGGAAGCCCACGTGCAAGCATTCGCGGACGACATTTTAATAATAGCTTCAGCACATGATACTGCCGAGCTAAACAGAATCGCCAACAAAGCCTTAAGTGTCATATCCGAATGGGGAACCAATAATAAATTAAAATTTGCAGCCCATAAAACACAGTGTATCATTGTAACCCGTAAACTTAAATATGACACCCCCAATTTTGTTTTCTGTAACACCAATCTTGCCATATCTAACGAATTGACTCTGCTCGGTATCACATTAGATTCAGCTCTGACGTTCAAACCTCATCTGGACAAAGTCAGCTCCAAAGTAGCTAATATACACAAATCATTAGCCAGAGCGACCAAAGCCAACTGGGGTTTGAACGCAGAGATAAATAGACTCCTATACGTCTCTGTAATAGAACCAATAGTTACCTACGCGTCTTGCGCCTGGGCTCCAGTTACAAATAGACAATACGCTATTGATAAGTTAAACCGAATTACCAGGCGCTTCGCCATCCTCATATGTAGGGGGCACCGCACCATCTCCCTTCCTGCCAGTATTTGTCTAGCTAGAATACTCCCTCTAGACCTCAGAATTAAAGAAAATGCAGCAATCTACGAACATAAAAACGGAAAGCGCCTATCGCAACTACCTAATTTGAAAATTGAATCAAGAATCAGCTATTTCTCATTACCCCATCCAGCAGATAGAATCCCAAAGAAACACGCATTACTATCAACCAATCAGCAGGTAAATGACATTAACAACACATACCCAAAAATATTCACTGACGGAAGCAAAACGGAAGATAAGGTGGGTGGTGCCGTGTCCTGGTGGGACGGAGAGCAAGAGTTGACCCATTCCAGCTTCAAGTTACACTCGCATTGCTCTGCTTATCAGGCCGAATTATACGCAGTCAAAAAAGCAGTGGAGATGGTGGCCGACGCTCGATGCGAAGGGGCCAATATTATAAGTGACTCGAGGGCTGTCCTCGAAGCACTCCAAAACCCCAACACAACACACCCACTAGAGTCCGAAATACTGGGCCTCATCAAAGAAATCGAAAGTGAAGATCGGGAGATAAATCTCTACTGGACCAAAGCCCACGTGGGCACTCCAGGCAACGAGAGAGCGGACCAGCTTGCAAAATCTGCTGCGGAGAAGAAGGTGGCCCCAGCTTATAAAGAGATACCCATGTCCTACGTCAAACACATACTAAGGGAAAAATCAATAGACCAATGGCAAAACAGATACAACAACTACTCAACTGGAAACATCACAAAACAGTTCTTCCCCAATATCAAAGATGCCTACAAAATATTAAAGAAAATTAAACTCAATAACATGACCACACAGATTCTTACAGGACACGGGGGATTCAGGCAATATTTACACAAATTCAAATTAACTACCTCCCCAGCTTGCGTATGTGATGGCACAACACCTGAAAGCATCCTTCATATCATTAACGAATGCCCTCGCTTCACACTCCAAAGATATGACACCGAATGCCTTATTGATAAAAACATCCGAACCGAAAACTTTGCCGAAATAATCGGAAACGACAAAACTCGAGGGCCCTTCATGGAGTATGTAGTGGCCGTTGCGCGGGTAAGCGCAAAGGCCAACGGATGCACAAATGCATAGAATATGAGCTAAGTAATACATATCTATAAATAAATATATATATATAAATATAAATAGAGCAACAAATTAACCAGTCCAAAATAATATTGATACTTAAAATAAATAAATATTCACATAAAAAAAAAAAAAAGGGGGAAATAACAAACAGAAATAAAATATAAAAAGCATAAAGCGCCACATGATAAATAGTGGCGAGAAAAAATTACATCATATAATAAAAAAAAAAAAAAACCTAACCTAACCTAACCTAACCTAACCTAACCTAACCTAACCTAACCTAACCTAACCTAACCTAACCTAACCTAACCTAACCTAACCTAACCTAACCTAACCTAACCGGTTGTTCTGCAAACATAAAAAATTGGTTAAATTGATCATTATTACAACTATTTTAAAATTTTTACATACCAATTCTGCTGGTCAGCTGCTCCCGCTGCTTTTCAGTGCCGTTGCGCTGAAAATTTCATATCTGGAACATATAAAATTAATTAATTTTACAAATTTTTACTCTTTTTTGGTCCTCCTCTAAATTTTTTCTTCCAAATTCTGACGCAACTTTTTCGCCCCGCTCTCCCCTCGTCGCCCCGCGTCCAACGACGTATCGCTCGAGGGTGTAGACCCACTAAAAAACGAAAAAATCGCCCCCCCACCCACCCATTTGTGATTCACTACGTTAGATTCGTAGTGAACAAGCCATCATCCAAATAGTCCCATACAAAAATTTAAAAATTTAAACGTTCTGATTGCACAACTGTGTGTGGGAGCGGACTTCTGACGGCAAGCTCTGGGATTGTGTTGAGTCACAGCTCGTAGAACAGCATAGTTTTTAAGATATTTTAAATTTGTCCCGTGACAAAATTTGGTTAAAACCAAAATTTTTTGACAAAAACTTGACAATCGTCTTAGACGAAGACATAACCAAAAACCGAGCTATAACACATAGCTAAACTTATAAACTGACAAATAGGACAATCGTCAGAGACGATTAATATTTACATTTTATTAGGATTAAGAATTGACTTTTACAATTTTACAATTTTAACAACTATATACACTTTAATTTATAAACAATATATACACACTTACATTTTATATACAATTTTAAAAACTAATTATACAAACCAAATTATTAATCGCAACTCAACCTAGTCATTTTTATAGTCATTATACCTTAAGTTATATTTTGGATTGTAATTAAATTGTTAAAATGTTTGGCCACCGCACGCCCGTTAAAAAGACTGTTGCCGCGGACAGCAAAAAACTGGCGAACCCTGTCTCTATCCCCGAGAAGGCTTTATCGGTCAGCCCGTCGGGAACCGAGGTGAGCAAGACGACTCAGGTCCGGCGTAGCATCGAGTCCTGGGTCGTCTCACCGAGCTCCCTCCGGAAGGAGTATGGTCCGGTAAAGCCAAAGAAAAGGCACTCGCAGGGAAAGACCGACCAGGCGGAAACGGACCCAGCCCCGAACGGTTGTAAGACCACAGGGGAGCGGGAGGCCGCTAAATCGGAACCTGCACCACTCAAACCCCAAAAATCTTCCCCTCTCCACAGACCAATGTCCATCAGCAAGACAGGAACAGCCCGGACCTCAACAGACGCTCCACAAAGCTCACCACCACCACCACCACAAATTAAAAATACCCAACCTAGAGTTGCTGAGGCGAGAGCGTGCCTAAATAAGGCCAAACTCCACCTCAACAACTCTAGGAACCTGAAAACCGAAATTAAAAATGAGGTGACTGCGGCTGTGGAGCGGCTGTACCAACTAGTAAAGGAGGCTGAGTTGGAAAATGGAAAGGACAGGAAGGGGGAAAAAACAAGACAGGTGGTGGAAACGGTAAAGAGACAGGAAGACCTGAGCAACAATGGGGAATTAGATAAATTAAAACAAAAGATAGAAGAAAACAGCAGGCTATTGGAAGAAAACTCAAGCCTGCTTAAGGAGGCTAGAGAAACACAAAATAAGATGGCAGAAAATATCAAGCAAGCTCAGGGAAATGCAGGGGCCAAAAAGTATGAGGAGCTGATGACAGAGGTGCTGGGCATAAGAGCAGCCACAGACAGCATCAGCGCTCAGATCCCTGAGCTGAGAACAAACGCCCACACATATGCCGAGACGCTCGCCGCGCCCGCCGCTGCCCCCACACGACCCGCCACCCCACCGAGCCACCACTCCATCATTGTGTCCTCCCGCGAGGTGATGGACACAAGCGAGGAGGTGCTCACAAAGGTCCGCACAACACTAGACGCGAGAACGAGCGGGTTCCAGCTCCAGCGCGTCCGCAAGGTCAAAGACCAGAAAGTGGTCTTGAGCTGCTCCAGTAAGGAGGAGCTGGCCCGTATGGCAGCTAAGCTCAAGACCACGGGCGACCTTGCGGTCGAAGAGGCGCGGAACAAAAACCCGCTCGTCATCATCAGAGATGTCCTCTCCTACAATACGGATGAGGACATCCTCGCGTCCCTGAGGTGTCAAAATGCGGACCTACTGGCCGACCTCACCGACGTTGACTTCAGCAGCATCGTGGTGAGATACCGGAGGAGGGCGCGGAACCCGTTAGAGAACCACGTCATCCTCCAAGTGTCTCCCAGGATGTGGCAGAGGCTAACGTCGGTGGGGAAGGTCCACATCGACCTGCAGCGGGTGGCGGTCGAGGACCAGTCCCCGGTAGTGCAGTGCACCCGGTGCCTGGGTTACGGACACGGCCGCAGAAGCTGCAAAGATTCTATTGATCTTTGCAGTTTCTGTGGCGACCCGCACCCACGCGCGGCCTGCCCGCGTTACATCGCGGGCGATACACCCACATGCCGCAACTGCACTCAGGCCAAGTGCAAGAACACCGGGCACACTGCCTTTGATGGGGACTGCCCAATATGGAGGAAATGGGACAGCATAGCGCGGTCGAGCGTATCCTACTGTTAAGGTCGCCGCGGGCGTGAAACAGACGCCACACGCACCCAACAAATACGACAAACACGTCACAAAACATACACATACACCACACATACAACATATCACACGCAACCAAGTCAAGTACGACCTGGAGACCATAACAAACTCGTTTGTCCACCACATTCTGTGCAATGTCGGTCCGGAGAGTCTCCAGGCCGTACTTGATCAACACAACACACAACACAGCACAAACGGACGAGGCAACACTGATGTGCTGCCGAGTCTTATTTGCGCACACACACATTCCACACACAAACACACACCCTCACTCTCCAAGCACACACCCCAAACACATCACAACACCCTAACACTACACTCACGGCTTCATCATCAATAAGATGACATTTACAATATTCGTGAGAATATTCAACACATGCATTCCAAACTGAATGAAGCCGTGAACAACACACAAACCCGTCGTGTCTGTCGTTGATTTACAAATGTGATATCTATTTTACAATATACAACTTATTTTTAAAATAACAATTTATTTACAATTTTAAAAACCTGATAATTTAATTTACAATCTATTTTACAAATATTCTACAAGGTATTCTACAATTTATTAACAATTTTATTTTACAATTTATTTACAATCTATTTTACAAATTATTCAACATTTTAATTACCAATTTTTAAAACCAGTTAATTATTTTACAAGTCATTTAATATTTAGAATCTAGTCACAAAATTGGAAATAATCAATCATACATTTTTGATTTTACTCGTATATACAATCACAAGTTAATTCTACTTTAAAATAGGTGCCGATTAATAATTCACGATCTAAGATCTATGCCGCAATGTATAGACAGTAACATAATATTCTAACATTGATACAAAATTAATTAACACAAATTTGCCTAAAGAAAACAGTATTAATCATATTAAAAAGGAACGTCTATAAATAAATAAACTTAATAACAAGGTCTCTGATTAAGTCAGAGGAGACGCGGCAGATTGTGCACACTTGTGCACAATCACTTAAAAAAAAAAAAAAAAAAAAAAAAAAA
Source organism: Notodonta ziczac (assembly GCA_918843915.1). NCBI lineage: Eukaryota > Metazoa > Arthropoda > Insecta > Lepidoptera > Notodontidae > Notodonta > Notodonta ziczac. The sequence continues at coordinate 12,866,635 of OU974046.1, read as the reverse complement.
AACCTAACCTAACCTAACCTAACCTAACCTAACCTAACCTAACCTAACCTAACCTAACCTAACCCGTTGTTCTGCAAACATAAAAAATTGGTTAAATTGATCATTATTACAACTATTTTAAAATTTTTACATACCAATTCTGCTGGTCAGCTGCTCCCGCTGCTTTTCAGTGCCGTTGCGCTGAAAATTTCATATCTGGAACATATAAAATTAATTAATTTTACAAATTTTTACTCTTTTTTGGTCCTCCTCTAAAATTTTTCTTCCAAATTCTGACGCAACTTTTTCGCCCCGCTCTCCCCTCGTCGCCCCGCGTCCAACGACGTATCGCTCGAGGGTGTAGACCCACTAAAAAACGAAAAAATCGCCCCCCCACCCACCCATTTGTGACTCACTACGTTAAATTCGTGGTGAACAACCCATCATCCACATATCCCAGAACAAAATTAAAAAATCAAAACGTTTTGTCAGTACAACTGTGTATGGGAGTTCACTTCTGACGGCGAGCTCTGTAATTATTTAAAACTACAGCCCGCAGAACAACTTAGTTTTTAAGTTATCTTAAAATTGTCCAGCGACGAAATTTGGTCAAAACCAAAAAATTTTTCTTGACAAATTCGACAATCGTCATCGACGAAGAAAATACATAAACCGAGCTATAAAACATAGCGGAAAAATTCAATGCCAAATTGGACAATCGTCATAGACGATCGATATTTACATTTTTAATTAGGATTAAGAACTGACTTTTAAAAACCTTTTTTACAAATTTACAATTTACTATTTACAAATTTTACAATTTACAATTTTAACAATCATTTACACTTTTAATTATATACAATATATACAAATTTACATTTTTATACACAATTTTAAACTAATTATACTAACAAATCTAAACTAATCATAATCATCTAGTCATTTTTATAAATCAATAAATAAACTAATTTTAACTAAAGTATTAAAATGTTTGGTCACCGTACCCCCATTAAGCGATCCTGCGTCCAGACCTCGAAGGATGAGGTCCCCCCTCACTCGTCAGGACTTCCAAACCGTGCCCTAGGCAAGAGAGTCTCCTCCTCCCCGGATAAAGCCAAACAGGCCGGTCCGGTTCCAGCCCCTAAAGTCAGGAGGAGCATAGGGGAGTGGGATTCAGGAAAAACTGATCCCCCACAGAACCCGAAATGCTCCGGGCCAGGAACCTCTGTGGCCCCCCAGAAGCAAAAACCTGGGACGACACTCTCCAATGAGAGCACACCGTTCCCAGGTGGATCGTCTACGGACGCTTCTAGGAGCCCGCCACCAAAACCCGTCTATGTTTCTAGAGTTTCCGAGGCGAGAGCATGCCTAAATAAGGCAAAGCTACACCTCGGTAACTCTAGAAACCTAAAAACAGACATTAAAAATGAGGTGACCCTGGCCATTGAAAGGCTTTACCAGCTCGTGAAGGAAGCTGAAGCGGGGAAGGGAGGGAAAGCACAAGAGGAGTTGAAAGGAAGGGACACGGAAAGTGAACACGAAAAGGAAGAGGCATGGAAGCTAAAGATAGCTGAAAACTGTGCACTGCTGAGGGAGAACTCTATGCTTCTAAAAGAAGCAATCCAGACCCAGCAAAGGGTAATGGAGGAGCACAAGCTGGAACATGGAGGTGCCAGCGGAGGCAAACACGACGAGCTGATGACCGAAGTCTTGGGTCTTAGAAAGGCGACCGAAGAAATCAGTGGACAGATTTCTGCTATGAAGGAGGACACCCCCTCATATGCAGAAATACTGTCCAGAAGAGCGCCGAAGGCCCAGACCGAGCGTCCGAAGCACTCGGTGATTGTCTCCTCTGGCGACTCCATGGACACCAGCAGCGAGGTTGTGGACAGAGTCCGGGCAGCACTCGACGCAAAAACAAGCGGGCTCCGACTAAGCCGAGTACGGAAGATCAAGGATCAGAAGGTCGTCCTTAGCTGTAACAGCAAGGGCGACCTGGATAGGATGACGGAAAGGCTTAGAACGGACAAACAGCTAACGATCGAGGCTGCCAAAAACAAAGACCCGCTGGTCATGATCAAAGACGTCATGACCTACAACTCGGACTCTGACATCATAACCTCCCTCAAGACGCAGAATGCAGATCTGTTTGGAGATCTGCCAGCCGACGACTTCAGAGCAGTGGTGAGATACCGCAGAAGGGCAAGAAACCCCCACGAAAACCACGTGGTTCTGCAGGTATCTCCCACAATGTGGCAGAGGATGACGTCGGCGGAGGGTCTCCACATAGATCTGCAGTATGTGCCAGTTCAGGACCAGTCCCCGTTGGTGCAGTGCACCAAGTGTCTCGGCTACGGGCATGGCCGCAAAAACTGCAAAGATCTTGCTGATCTTTGCAGCTTTTGCGGCGAACAACACCTGCGCGCAGATTGCCCACGATTTCTCGAGGGCGAAACGCCAATCTGCAAAAACTGCAAGATAGCCAAAAACCGAGACATAGGACACGCTGCATTTGACGGGGTCTGTCCTATACGGCAGAAATGGGACGCACTGGCGAGGTCTAGCGTGGCGTATTCCTAGCCTCGGGAATACCTGCTGGGGGAAAACTATAAAACCAACAACAAAAATCTCACAAATAAAAAAGCAGAAAACGGAGTGCTTAGACACGATTTGGAATCCCTGCAAACATGAAGTTTGTCCGCAACATCATTAACAATGTTGGTCTGGTGAGAATCCAGACCGTGCCTGAGAGCTCCGTAGAAAGCTGAAAACAATTTCAAATAGAACCCAACAACAATAAGCGTTGCTGAGTCCTATTAAAAGACTAAAACGAAATCAACCATAAATAAAACCTCAAATATATACAACCGAAATACAACAAAATAATTAAATAAAATAGTAAACCAAACATGAATAATAATAATCAAACTTATAATTAATAATAATAAGAGAAACAAAATTGATTTTCTATCACATACAAAATTACAAACTAACAATCAATTAACAATGATTAAAAACAAACACCAAACCCGAAGAATAATTATAACAGCCACAATAGAGAAAATAAATTTAAAAAAAAAATATATATATATTAGAAAATTAAAAACCTTAATCAGTTGAACCAATTTACATAGCACAAAAATATAAACCCAAAACTATGTAGTTCTACAATCCTTATTCATTAAGACAAGCAACCCAAACCTAAATAAGGATTCTGATTACGTCAGAAGAAAAGTGGCGGATTGTGCACGTAAAGAGCACAATCAAATTTAAAAAAAAAAAAAAAAAAAAAAAAAACCTAACCTAACCTAACCTAACCTAACCTAACCTTTTTTTTTTTTTTTTTTTTTTTTTTTTTTCGAGGGAAAAAATGTCCTTCCGCATACCACCGCGCCAAGGGCATGGCGCAGTGGTTATGTGGGGCTCTCACCCACTAAAACAACCCTCGGTGTCCCTTCTCAGCCCTGAGTGTCAGCGCCGCAGGTACCGCGAGTAGCATAACTACTACGGCGCTGACGGGGCCTGGACCGCCACTGCAGTCCCCTCCTTGCAGGAAGCTTCTGCTCCCTTCCTCCACTGGGACGGGCCCGCGAGACACGGCGAGCCCGTCTACCTCCTCGGCCTGCTACTGATCGGACGCCGGGTTGCCCTCCCCGACGCCCGCAGGCCACGCCCTACGGCGGACGCAGATCCTCCCTTAAGTGGGCTGCTCGTCGACGCCCTGGGCGCCTGCGGCGGGAGGGGAGCGTTGACGTTGCTTCCCTCTCCCTCTCAGCTGCCTCCTTGGCCGCCATTACGGCCTCTGCGAATGAGGCTACTGCCTCCCAAGCGCGCTCGCTGCCGACCATGCTTGTGACAACGGCCGGCAGCGAGAGCGCCTGCACTCCGATAGCGGCGACCAGTTCGCCTCTCGCCTCATCCCAAGCCGGACACGCCTGCAGTGTGTGTAAGGCCGTGTCCTCAGGGGCAGCGCAGTGGTGGCATCCCTCCTCCTCCTCACGTCCGATACGACACAGATACCGCCCGAAACAACCATGTCCGGACAGCATCTGTGTGAGTCGGAACGTGAGGGCACCGTGTCCACGCGCCAACCACTCCCTGAACACAGGCATTATGGCGGCGATGGTGTTGTGTCCCGCACTTGGGTGGGCTAAAATTTCGCCCCACTCCTCAATGACGGTGTCTCGTAGCTCCGTCCTCTTCGTTAAAATGTCGAGCAGGTCAACGACGTGTCCCTGCTCGAGCTCGTCACGGCGCCACTGATAAAGGCGGTCTAGTGCCTTCGCCTCTAGATGCCAGGGAGGCGTTCCCGCCAGCAGCGTCCCCGCCTCGAAGGCAATCGTGCGGTACCCGCGGGCCACCCTATTCGCCATAACCTAACCTAACCTTTTTTTTTTTTTTTTTTTTTTTTTTTTTTTTTTTTTTTTTTTTTTTTCGAGGGAAAAAATGTCCTTCCGCATACCACCGCGCCAAGGGCATGGCGCAGTGGTTATGTGGGGCTCTCACCCACTAAAATAACCCTCGGTGTCCCTTCTCAGCCCTGAGTGTCAGCGCCGCAGGTACCGCGAGTAGCATAACTACTACGGCGCTGACGGGGCCTGGACCGCCACTGCAGTCCCCTTCTAGCAGGAAGCCTCCGCTCCCTTCCTCCACTGGGACGGACCCACGAGACACGGCGAGCCCGTCTACCTCCTCGGCCTGCTCTGATCGGACGCCGGGTTGCCCTCCCCGACGCCCGCAGGCCACGCCTTACGGCGGACGCAAATCATCCCTTAAGTGGGCTGCTCGTCGACGCCCTGGGCGTCTGCGGCGGGAGGGGAGCGTTGATGCAGCTTCCCTCTCCCTTTCTGCTGCCTCCTTAGCCGCCATTACGGCCTCTGCGAATGAGGCTATTGCCTCCCAAGCGCGCTCGCTCCCGACCATGTTAGCGACCACGGCCGGCAGCGAGAGCGCCTGCGCTCCAATCACGGCGACTAATGCACCCCTCGCCTCATCCCAAGCCGGACACGCCTGCAGCGTGTGCAAGGCCGTGTCTTCAGGGGCAGCGCAGTGGTGGCACCCTTCCTGTTCCTCACGTCCGATACGACACAGATACCGCCCGAAACAACCATGTCCGGACAGCACCTGTGTGAGTCGGAACGTGAGGGCACCATGTCGGCGCTCCAGCCACTCCCTGAAGACCGGCATTATGGCGGCGATGGTGTTGACGCCCGAGCTTGGGTGGGCTAGGAGTTCACCCCACTCCTCTATGACAGCGTCTTGTAGCTCTCTCCTTTTCGTTATAATGTCGAGCAGGTCCACAACATGTCCCTGCTCGAGCTCATCCCTGCGCCATTTATAAAGGCGACCTAGAGCCTTCGCCTCTAGCTGCCACGGAGGTGTTCCCGCCAGCAGCGTCCCCGCCTCGAAGGCAATCGTGCGGTACCCGCGGGCCACCCTATTCGCCATGGCTCGCTGAGGTCTCCTCAGGAGCGCAGTGTTTTGGGCGGATAGGGCTTCAGCCCAGATCGGGGCACCATACAGGGCCTGGGACCGCACGACCCCTGTATAAAGCCGCCTGCATGAGGCATCAGGTCCCCCCAGGTTGGGGAGGATGGACGATAATGCCGCCGCCGTCTTTGTGAGTTTGGGAGCGAGCGCCTCAAAGTGGGAACGAAATGTCCAGCGACTGTCAAGGAGAAGACCAAGGTATTTAAGCGTTCGTCCCACATTGATGCGCACGCCCCCCACCACGATGTGCAAATCTGCAGGCGGCGCATTTCGGGGCCCATGGAAGGCGACCGCCTCGATCTTATTTAATGCCACATTAAGGCCCAGTCTTCTTATGCGCCCTACAACCAGAGCTACGCCTGCTGTAGCCCGTAGGGCAGCCTGCCGGTATGTTTTGCCCCTTGCGGTCACTAGGGTGTCATCCGCGTAGCATGTCAGGGCGACACCAGGAAGCAGCGAACCGCGAAGCACCCAATCGTATGCGATATTCCACAGGAGTGGCCCTAGTACCGACCCCTGTGGAACACCGCATCTTATTTCCTTCTGGCACCACTCCGCATTGCTCGGGAACGTGATGCTTCTCTCCGAGAGATAGTTTGATACTAAACGACGTAGGTAGAGTGGGACCCGGTGGTAGTTCAGGGCCGCCAAGATCGCGCCCCAGGGGAGGGAGTTGAACGCATTGGCAATGTCTATTGACACTGCCAATGTCACCTCTCCCCGGGACGCCGCTTCCTCCACGGTTCCCTTCACTCTCCTCACTGCGTCGATAGTTGACCGTCCACGCCGGAACCCGAACTGGTGGGGACTTAGGTCCGGCCCTGCCACAGTCAAGTGCTCGACGAGGCGGTAGGCGATGATTCGCTCAAAGAGCTTTCCCGCCTCGTCGAGAAGGACTATTGGCCGATAAGCGGAAGGAGAATCCGCAGGACGTCCGTCTTTCCTTAACAGAATTAACTTCCCGGTCTTCCAATTATTGGGGAAGTGTCCTTGCCGTAGGCATTCGCTCAGATACGCCATGTAACGGGGTCCCACGACTGCCAGTGACGCAGCCAGAACACGTCCAGGTACGCCGTCGGGCCCTGGGGCTACGTTCTTGGCCCTCATTTTGTGTATAGCCACCTCTAGTTCCAGCTCGGTGACTTCGGGGGCGTGTTCGTCATTGTCCAGGGCGTCATTACTAGGTGTGGTCATGTCCGGGGGAGTGCGCTCTGTTCCATCCGGGAACAGGGCACTTAATGTCGCGTCCAATATTTGGGGCTGCAAGGTCTGAGTCAGGGGCGGGGCCCAGGGGCGAAGTTTGCCCCTGACCATCCTGTACGGGCGTCCCCAGGGGTCCCTGTCCAGGATGGCCAGAAGCTCCTCCCGAGCTTGCACCTTAGCCCTTTTAATAGCCTCCTGCAGAGTCCGCTTCGCCGCTCTATAGGCCTCATATAGTTCGGCCTCTCTTATCGCCGAGTATTGGGTACGGCGGCGTCTTCTCCGATGACGAGTGTACTGGCGGCGCGCGGCTATACAAGCCCTGCGCAACTGCGCGAGCTCTTGCGACCACCAGTACACTTGCCGTCTCCGTGACCTGGTGTTAGGCCGCACCCGTGGCATCGCCGCGTCGCAGATGGCGACTAAAGCGGACCGCAACCAGTCCGCCTCCTGCTGGATGTTAATGTCACGCGGCGGCGAGGTCCAAGCTTGGACTTCTGCAGCTTCTCGCAAAAGCTCAAGGTTCAGGCGGCCCAGGGTCCATCGCGGATTAGGGTCGATCAAGGCCCGCCGCGCAGGGACGCCGGAGGTCTGGGCGGAGACGCTGAATCGGATGTAACGGTGATCCGACAGCGTCTCCGCCCCCTCGACAACGTGCCAGTCGCGAACTTGACGCGCTATGCTAGGGCTGGATAGGGAAATGTCCACTATGGAGCCACCCCCCTGCCGAACGCACGTATAGGCCGTGCCCCTATTCAGGACGACCAATCCCCTCTCAATTACCCACTCTTCAAGAACCTCACCCCTAGCATCGGCGGTTGGTGAGCCCCACGCTGGGGACTTAGCATTAAAGTCCCCGAGGACTAGCACGGGGCGGGGGTGAAGTCTGCCAATCAGGGTACTGAGTTGGGCCACGAAGGTCTCAAATTCCGCCAGATGTCGATTGGGGGAAAAATAAATCCCCACGACAGTGATGTTGCCGACACTGGCGGCGACATAGCCGTGGCCCCTTTCGACATTTTCGAGAGTCGGGGCGCCATTCGTCGAGTCCGTTATAATGGCCACCAGGCCATCCAAGTCTCCCGCCCACATAGGTGAAGCAGGGACGTTGTATGGCTCGGCAACCACAGCCAGTCCGATGGACCATTCCGCCAGGGTCTGGAACAAAAGGTCCTGGGCCCTGGCGGAATGGTTTGCGTTGGTTTGGAGAACTTGGAGCATCTGGTCCATTACGAGATGTCCATGCTTTTCTCCTTCTCTGCCGGTCGCAGTATGGGTGCCGATTTGGGCTTACCATTTTGCGCTGGAGCCGCCTTTTTGCCTCTGGGCTGAAATGATGAGCAGCCCTTACTACCCGCAGGATGTTCAGCGGGCTTGCCTGCCTTCGCGCACATTAGGCAGTGCGGAGAGTCCCCACAATCGGCAGCTTTGTGCCCCGATTTACCACACCTGAAGCAGGTGCTGCTGCAGTCAACTCCTGCAGTACACTTAACACCTACGTGGCCCCCCATGAGGCAGCGGTAGCACCGCATGGGCCTCGGCTTCAATAACTTGACTTGGGCCGAGACCCAGCCCACGAGGAGACGTCGGCCATCCGCTATCTTTTGGGCCGCCGCAATGGGGCAACTTATTATTGCGGTTCCGAGTCCGCTCGAACCTCGCTTTATAGCATTCGCCTTTACTTCGGCGACAGGGCAATCTCCGGCTTTAGCCACGGCATCCGCCAGCTCCTGTTGAGTGACCGAGTCGTCGAGGCCCGCTACCCTTAGATCGGCACATCTTGTCGGCCGAGAAATCCGACAGTCCTCCTCCGATAGCTGGGCCCGTAGTTGGGTCGCCAGGGCGTCTGCCTTCTGGCCGCTAGTAGCACCAGGCACTTCTAAAATGCGGCCACCGGTCGCCGTGACCCTGCAACGCACGCCTTCAATACCCAGGTCGTTCAGTTTAATGACCGACCTGGCACTATGCAACAGCGCAGCATACGTGACGCCGCGCTTTTCCGCTTCAGGTGCGAGAGTGAGGACCACTGCTGTCGAGCGTGGTGCCCTGAGCTTATTTCTTGTCCTTTTTCTCTTCTGCTTCGCCTTTTTGGCAGCTTTCTTGGCGCCAACTACCTGCCACTCTCCTCTATTGGGTTCAGCAGGCACCTGAGGCTCGACAGCAATGGCCTTCTGCCTTTCGCTGTTCGCCTTCTCCTTTCCATTCCCTGCTCTGTCGCGCGCGCCTTTGGCGGCTACTTTGGAAGCGGCTGAGGTGGTCGGTGCCGGTGCCGTCATGGATGAGGGCGCCCGCTCGGGTGCTTTAGCGGGACGTGCCTGCTTTACTTCTGGGGCCGGAGGCGTCTGTCTGATCTTGTCAGACGCCAAGGGCGGCCGGAGGATTTTACTCTCCAGAAACTGGACCCTTTGGAGGACCTTGCCAATCTCCTCCCTTACAACCTGCGCAAGGTCCGACTCAGTGGATTTAGGGGCCGCAGCAGGATTTGCTGGCCGACTCTCTTCCCTGACTCCGATAACCATTGCCCGAACACAGTCGAGCTCTTTTCGGAGTTCACCCATTTGCCTCTTCAGGCGGGCGTTCTCAATTTGCAGGCGGCGGACCTCATCGGTTGCCGTACGCGATAGCAGCTCCTCTGCCACGTCTTCGATATTGTGCGCCGCCTGCTTGAGTGTTTTTTGGCACACCCCTTTCAGGCCCTTAGAGACCCTCGACACGTCCCGGATTCCTTCGAGGGATTCTTGGAGCCTCTTTTTTAGGTCCTCCACAGGTAGTTCATCAGCGTCGAGTCTCGCTGAGGCGCGTGATGCCGCACGGGAGCCTCGATCGCTAGCAGCTTCACTCAGAGCCGATTCAGCTGCCAGTCTATCCGCTTCGGCGATCCTCACTTCGAGTGAGTTCGCCCGCTTGGCAGCCTCCATCTCCTTCTTTATCTTCCATTTCCCTACATGCTCACCTGTGGTAGGTGGCCTTCCTCGTTTGCGGGGTAGGCTGCCGCGTCCGTCTAAGCTCAGAGCACTGGACGCGCTCATCATTGATTCGGCATCAGAGTCCGCCTCATATCTTCTCTCTAATTCGTTAATAGCGGCAAGCCGCTCCCCTCCTTTCCCAGCAGACGCGGGCTCCCCACAGTCCACGCGCTCTTCCTCAATCATCAAGTCCGATTCGTTATGCAGTTTCGGTCCATTGTTATCGCCTAGGTCAGTATGTATTTCCGTGTCCGTCGTTTTTAAAGTCTTAATATTTTCCATTCTATTCCCACGAGTATGGGGGAAGGGGAGGTCCACCGAGCCAGAGACCCCTGTAGCCCGGTAACCCTTTATACACCTGGGGGGCGGGAAGTACCCAGGGGGGGACCGCTAATGGCTGGTTTGCGTTCCAGCCGCTCTTGCGAGCACCCGGCGCCACGGCCCGCAGCGCCGAGATCCACGGATTTTTTAAAGAGGTTTACTCCTCGCAGCCCAGCCGGTTAAGGCCAGGCCCCCGGTCCCACCATCGGCCGCGAGACATGTCCACGACACCTCCGGCGGGATTACGGGATCGTCCGGCGGCGGCAAAAGCCGCGTGCACTTGGCACAACACCGCACGAATCATACCGTCCCCTCTCGGGGACTTCCTTTCATACATCACACGTTCATCCATCACCTTTACCCCCCCGAAACCCCTTACCCCCCCGTCGCCGGTCTGCCCCCGACCCTCTCCGAAAAGAGTGCCAGAAGCAGACAAAACGCGACTCCCTAGCCGGACTATCCGCCACCGTCGACCACCTCGACAGGGATGCTGAAGAGGTGGTCGGCGGTGCCCAGGGTGCACCACGAGGAGGTTGTCCAGCACGCACCCCAACCTAACCTAACCTAACCTAACCTAACCTAACCTAACCTAACCTAACCTTTTTTTTTTTTTTTTTTTTTTTTTTTTTTTTTTTTTTTTTTTTTACGAGGGGAAATGCATTACGCATCCCACCCGAGCCCGGGGGGGCCCAGGTGGGTATGTGGGACTCCCGGGTGAAGCCCGGACTACCCACTAAAACCCCTCTCTGTACCCTCTCTGCCGCGTGTGTCGGGGACCCGGGTGGATGACAACACTTCCGCATCCCCGACACGGCTCAGCCTTTGCAGGCCTCCGCTTCTGGGTGGTGTAAAGGGCCACCCAGTCCGGCCGGGTGGCGCTGTGTTGGTACAGAGAACACAGCGCCCCCTCACGAGCCCCTGAACGGACGGCAGGCACCCCCGTGCCTGCCGTCTTAGGGCTCAGGAGTCGCGATGGTCACTAGGAAGTGACCATCGCATCTCCAGCTGCAGCAGCTGTGGCAGCCGCAGGGCGGGCAGGCTTGGCCGGGGCTTTGGCCCCAGCAGCGCCCTTCGCCTTCCGCCTCCTGGCCGGCGCCGTGGCGCAGGCGGTGCTACCGAGTTTGTGGGCAGCGGGCCTACTCGACGCCGCGCACACTATGCAGTGCGGCGCGGCGGAACATCCCTCGCTTTTGTGGCCCGACTGCCCGCATCGGTAGCAGGCGTCACCCCTGTCGACCTCTGCGGTACACCGCTCCCGTACGTGCCCCAGTTCGAGGCACCGGAAGCACCGCAGAGGTCTGGCCGGCAGCAGTTTGGCGCGGACGGAGGACCATCCGACCAGTATTCTATCGGCCCCAGCCACCTTGGCAGCCACCCTTGTTGGGCACCTGACCAGGGCAGAGCCCAGCCCGGTCTTGCCTCGCCGTATCTCCCCCACTTTTATAGAGGCGGGCGCACACTCGGCGACCTTAGCGACCGCCTCTGCCACCTCCGACGCGACGACCGAGTCGTCCAGACCCGAGATGCGCAGATCTGCGCACTTCTCGGGCCTGGACACCACGACGTTGTCTGCCCCCATCACTTGCAGAACTTTTGCAGCGAGGAGGTCCGCTTTGTCTCCGCTGTCGGCCCCCGGGAGCTCCAGAAGCCTAGCCCCCGTAACGGCCACTCTGAACGAGATGGTCGTTATGCCCAGGTCCTCGAGGTCCATTTTGTCCCTGGCATCGCGGAACAATTTCTCGTATGTGACCCCCCGCTCTACAGCTTGCGGCTGCAGCTTTAAAGCTACTGCCGACGAGCGAGGGGGCCTCAGTTTCGGCTTTTTCGCTTTCTTCGGCTGCCGGGGCTTAGGAGCCTGCGCAGCCGGAGCGGGGCCGGATCTGGACTTTGGCTTACGCCTGGTCACAACGCTCCAGCTCTCCGCTGGCCTCTCTTCCGCTATCACAACGGGTGGAGCGGGGTTGGCCGGTGCAGCCCGCTTGCTCCCCTTACCCTTCCCCTTAGACTTGGTCGTCCCTCCCTCACGTGAAGTGGGAGGGGGAGGGCCAAGGTCGACGGGCGCCGGAGGAACCTCCAGCTCCAACATAGGGCTATCTCTAGCCGGCGGGGCATCCACCGACAAGGCCCGAGAAGACGAGGCCAGCGGAGGGCGAAGGCGCACCTCTGGCAGCAGCCTGTCCTCCAGCGCCTCTAGGCGGGCGTTCACCATGTTCCCCACCGCCTCAATGATGGAGCGCTTAAGCGACTCCGGCTCAAACGGAGCACTTGGAGGCGATGGGGTTGTCTCGTCCGTGTTTCGCGGCCTCTGCAGGTCAGCCCGCAGGGCGGCCACCTCGCTTCGCAGCTCTTCGACCTCCTTTTGGAGTCGGTCCTTGTCAGCGGAGAGCTTCATCGTCTCTGACGACACAGTGGACCGACATAGGAGGTCTACGGCCTCCTTGATCTCCGCGGCCGCGTCCTTAAGGGTCTTGACGAACGTACCCTTAAGGTTCGACGACTTGGCCGCGACATCGCCGATTAGGGCCACGTTACGGAGAACGTGACCCTTTAGTTCGGGCGTACAGGCCCCCGCAAATTTCTCGGGCATACGAATCGGACGCAGCTCGTACGCCTCGCGCGCCGACTCCGCCAGCTCCTTCTCCGCCTGCAGCTCCATTGCTGCCCGTTCCGCAGCGACCATCTCGGCCTTGGCTTTTGCCAGGCCAACGTATTCGCCGGTTGTTGGAGGCCGGCCTCTTCCTCTCGGGGTGTCGGTGCTCTTCAGAGCGGCAGGGCTCCCGTCGCTCCTGCCGCCCGAGCGCGACCGATCTCTCCCTTGGGGCTGGCTCCCCGACGCAGCAGAGTGCTTCAGGAAGCGTCCCTTTGAGTCCCGCACCTGTGCAGGGGACGCGCGGCCTCTGCCGCTTTTCCCCTTGGGGGCCTTTTGAGCGGGGCGGTCCTCGTCACCCGAGCCGCCCGAGTCATCGTCCGAGTAGTCTCGTCGGGGTCGCTTGCGGTATGAGCCGCTGTTCGACACCCGACTGTCTGGTCTCGAGAGTGAGGAGTCGTCGTCGCTGTCGTACGACATTGAGTCCACACTTCCAGTCCTCGTCAGTTCTTTGAGGGCAGCCATCAGCTCCCCTCCTCGTCTTAAAGCAGATGCGGACTCCCCCGAGTCAACGCGTTCTGCACACTTCTTCTTTTCCGAATCGCTTTGCAAAGCAGGTCCGTTATCATCGCCAAGGTCAATCGATTTATCCGAGTCCGTCAAAAATTTCAATTTAAAAGCCATATTGGTCCCACGAGTATGGGGGAAAGGAAGTCCACCGGGCCAGAGACCCCTGTAACCCGGTAACCCTTTATACGCCTGGGGGGCGGGAAGTACCCAGGGGGGGACCGCTAAAGGCTGGTTTATCGTCCCAGCCGCTCTTGCGAGCACCCGGCGTCACGGACCGCAACGCCAGGATCTCCGGATTTTTTATAGAGGTTTACTCCTCGCAGCCCAGCCGGTTAAGGCCAGGCCCCCGGTCCCACCATCGGCCGCGAGACATGTCCACGACACCTCCGGCGGGATTACGGGATCGTCCGGCGGCGGCAAGAGCCGCGTGCACTTGGCACAACACCGCACAAATCATACCGTCCCCTCTCGGGGACTTCCTTTCATACATCACACGTTCATCCATCACCTTTACCCCCCCAAAAACCCCTTACCCCCCCGTCGCCGGTCTGCCCCCGACCCTCTCCGAAAAGAGTGGCAGAAGCAGACAAAACGCGACTCCCAATGCCAGACTATCCGCCACCGTCGACCACCTCAACAGGGAAACTGAAGAGGTGGTCGGCGGTGCCCAGGGTGCACCACGAGGAGGTTGTCTGGCCTAGCACCCCAACCTAACCTAACCTAACCTAACCTAACCTAACCTAACCTAACCTAACCTAACCTAACCTAACCTAACCTAACCTAACCTAACCTTTTTTTTTTTTTTTTTTTTTTTAAGAGGGGAAATGCATTACGCATCCCACCCGAGCCCGGGGGGGCCCAGGTGGGTATGTGGGACTCCCGGGTGAAGCCCGGACTACCCACTAAAACCCCTCTCTGTACCCTCTCTGCCGCGTGTGTCGGGGACCCGGGTGGATGACAACACTTCCGCATCCCCGACACGGCTCAGCCTTTGCAGGCCTCCGCTTCTGGGTGGTGTAAAGGGCCACCCAGTCCGGCCAGGTGGCGCTGTGTTGGTACAGGGAACACAGCGCCCCCTCACGAGCCCCTGAACAGGCGACAGACACCCCCGTGTCTGCCACCCTAGGGCTCAGGAGTCGCGATGGCCACTAGGAAGTGACCATCGCATCTCCTGCTGCAGCAGCTGTTGCAGCCGCAGGGCGGGCAGGCTTGGCCAGGGCTTTGGCCCCAGCAGCACCCTTCGCCTTCCGCCTTTTGGCCGGCGCGGGAGCGCAGGCGGGGCCTCCGAGCTTGTGGGCAGCTGGCCTATTCGACGCCGCGCACACTATGCAGTGTGGCGCGGCGGAGCATCCCTCACTTTTATGGCCCAGCTGCCCGCATCGGAAGCAAGCATTACCTCTATCGGCCTCCACGGTGCACTGCTCCCTGACGTGCCCCACTTCAAGACACCGGAAGCACCGCAGAGGCCTGGCCGGCAACAGTTTGGCGCGGACGGACGACCACCCGATGAGCAGCCGATCAGCCCCGGCCACCTTGCCAGCGGCACCCACAGGACACCTTACAAGGGCAGTGCCCAACCCCGACTTATCTCGCCGGATCTCACCCACCTTAATAGCGGAAGGCAGACATTCGCCGACCTTGGCTACCGCCTCCGCTACTTCCACCGCTACGACTGAGTCGTCCAGACCCGAGATGCGCAAATCTGCGCACTTCTCAGGCCTGGACACCACGACGTTGTCACTGCCTAGCACCTCTTGCAGTCTGGCAGCAAGGCGGTTGGCTTGCTCCCCAGTGTTGGCCCCCGGGATCTCGAGTAAGCGAGCCCCCGTTGCAGCCACCCTAAAAGTGATGGCCGCTATGCCGAGCTCCTCCGGCTTAATTAGGCCTCTCGCCTTTTTAAAAAGCCCCTCATAGGTGACCCCCTGCGCTTGAGCGGTTGGCTGCAGCTTTAAAGCCACAGCCGACGAGCGGGGGGGCCTCAGCTTTGGCTTCTTCTTCGGCTTTTTCGGCTGCCGGGGCTTTGGAGCCTGCGCAGCCGGTGCAGGGCCGGATCTGGGCTTAGGCTTACGCCGTGCCACAACACTCCAGCTCTCCGCTGGTCTCTCCTCCGCTGTCGGCACTGGCGGAGCGGGGTTTGCCACAACAGCCCGCTTTTTCCCCCTACCCTTTCCCTTAGACTTGGTCGTCCCTCCCTCACGTGAAGTGGGAGGGGGAGGGCCAAGGTCAACGGGCGCCGGAGGAACCTCCAGCTCCAACATAGGGCTATCTCTAGCCGGCAGGATATCCGCCGCTACCGCCCGAGAAGACGAGGCCAGCGGTGGGCGAAGGCGCACCTCTGGCAGCAGCCTATCTTCCAACGCCTCTAGGCGGGCGTTCACCATAGTCCCCACCGCCTCGATTATTGAGCGCTTCAGCGACTCAGGCTCGAACGGAGCACTTGGAGGCGGTGGGGGGATTGACTCGACCGGGTTTTGCGGACGCCGTACTTCGGCCCGCAAGGCAGCTAGCTCACTGCGGAGCTCCTCAATTTCCCTCTGGAGTCGGTCCTTGTCAGCGGAGAGCTTCATCGTCTCCGCCGATATAGTGGACCGACTCATTAGGTCCACTGCCTCTTTTATCTCCGCGGCCGCGTCCTTAAGGGTCCTGACGAACGTACCCTTAAGGTTCGACGACTTGGCCGCGACATCACCGATTAGGGCCACGTTACGGAGAACGTGACCCTTTAGTTCGGGCGTAGAGGCCCCGTCAAATTTCTCCGGCATGCGGACCGGGCGCAACTTGTACGCCTCGCGCGCCGATTCCGCCAACTCCTTTTCCGCCTGGAGTTCCATCGCCGCCCTCTCCGCAGCGACCATCTCGGCCTTGGCCTTTGCCAGGCCGACGTATTCGCCGGTGGTTGGAGGCCGGCCTCTACCTCTTGGGGTGTCGGTGCTCTTCAGAGCGGCAGGGCTCCCGTCGCTCCTGCCGCCCGAGCGCGACCGATCTCTCCCTTGGATCTGGCTCCCCGATGCGTCAGAGCGCTTCAGAAACCGACCAGCTTTGTCCCTCGCCTGCGAAGTGCCCTTCTCCACTTTCTTTTTCGGGGCTTTTTGAGCGGGGCACTCCTCATCGCCCGAGCCGCCCGAGTCATCTTCCGAGATATCTCGTCGGGGTCGCTTGCGGTATGAGCCGCTGTACGACGCCCGGCTGTCTGGTCTCGAGAGTATGGAGTCGTCGTCGCTGTCATACGACATCGAGTCCACACTTCCGGTCCTTGTAAGTTCCTTTAGGGCAGCCATCAGCTCCCCTCCTCGTCTAAAAGCAGACGCGGGCTCCCCCGAGTCAACGCGTTCTGCGCCAGTCATCTTTGCCGAATCCGCATGCGAATCAGGTCCTTTGTTCACGCCATGGTCAGTCGTTTTGTTAGAGTCCGTCGAAAATTTGATTTTAAAAGCCATATTGGTCCCACGAGTATGGGGGAAAGGAAGTCCACCGGGCCAGAGACCCCTGTAACCCGGTAACCCTTTATACGCCTGGGGGGCGGGAAGTACCCAGGGGGGGACCGCTAAAGGCTGGTTTATCGTCCCAGCCGCTCTTGCGAGCACCCGGCGTCACGGACCGCAACGCCGGGATCTCCGGATTTTTTATTGAGGTTGTCTCCTCTCGGTCCGGCCGGTTAAGGCAGGACCCCCGGTTCTGAGTGGGCCGTGAGACATGTCCACGACACCCAAGCAGAATAACGGGATCGCGCATGGCAAAAGCGCCGCGCGAAACACACCGTCTCCTTTCGGAGCCTTCCATTCATACATCACGCTTCCGCGGTTCATCCATCACCTTTGGCCGAAAAACTCACACTCATTCATCCATCACCTTTACCCCCCCGACCCCGCGCCACGTGTGACACTCCACAGTCCACTCTGAGAACAGAGCAGTACCAGGAACGACCCACGCGACGCATTACCCCCCCGTCGCCGGTCTGCCCCCGACCCCCTCCGAAGAGAGTGAAAGAGGCAGACAAAACACGACTCCCAATGCCAGACTATCCGCCACCGTCGACCACCTCAACAGGGAAACTGAAGAGGTGGTCGGCGGTGCCCAGGGTGCACCACGAGGAGGTTGTCCGGCCTAGCACCCCAACCTTTTTTTTTTTTTTTTTGTTTTCGGGGGGGAAATCCTCATGGATACCCGGCCACGCGGGGGCGTGGCGCGGGTTATGCCGGACTCCTACCGGCTAAAACCCCCCCGGCACTCCCGCCTCGTCTATGAGGAGGGGGACTAGGAAACCGGCAGAGCCTTTACGTCTAGTCCCCCTCAGACGATCGCCCGCCTTACAGCGGGCCCTTCACGCCCCTCCCTGTGGGGAGGGGCCCGGGAATGACCGCGAGTGCTCGGCCATTCCCGCTCCGCGATGGTGGCGAATAGTGCGGTGCAGGAGAGGGCGCCCCCGCGCCTGTCTCCCGCTATTCGCCACCAGGAGGGAGGCGACGGTCGTACAGTCGCCTTCTCCCTCCTCTTCTTCGCCTACGGAGCGGCGCTGCGAGAGGGTCGTCCTCCCGCGCACGCTCCGCTGCCTCCTTCTGCGACATGACTTCCTCGCAGAAGGAGGCGAGCGCCGCCCAGGCCTCCTCGCCTCCGAGCATGGACCTGATCACGGCGGGAAGCGACAGGTCCCGCCCAACCACCGCGATAAGACTGCGGCGCAGCTCGGACCAGGCGGGGCACACCTCGAGGGTGTGCTGTGCCGTGTCCTCCGGCGCGCCGCAGTCGTGGCACGCCGGGGTTTCCTCCCTCCGAATCCGGTGCAGGTGGGATCCGAAGCATCCGTGGCCGGATAACACCTGCACCAGACGGAACGAGAGGAAACCGTGGGACCGCTCGAGCCAGCCTTGCAGTACTGGCCCGAGCGCGTCCAGCGTTCGACGGCCAAAGGCGGCGGAGGCGAGGTCCTCAGTCCAATGATGGACTATAGCTGCCTTCGCCTCTCGCCGGACGGCCTCCCGCTCTTCCGCGGCGGGGTGCTCCCCGAGCGCCCTTCGCCGCGCCGTCCACTCGTACACTCTGGCTAGCACCCACGCCTCGAGCTCCCAGGGAGGGGTGCCGGCCAGAGCGCACGCCGCCGCAAAGCCTACCGAGCGGTAGGCCCTCGCCACCCGCAGTGCAATGGCCCTTTGGGGCCTACGAATGGCGGTGGCGTTCTCGCTCCTGTGGAGGGAGTCCGCCCAGATGGGAGCCCCGTAAAGGGCCATACTCTTGAGTATGCCGGCATACAAGTGCCGGCATCGCGCCTTAGGCCCTCCCAGGTTCGGGAGGAGCCATGAGAGGGCATTCGCGGCTTTCAGCAGGCGGGTTGACAACGCGCTGAAATGCGGGCCAAAGCGCCACCTGCTGTCGAGTATGAGGCCCAGATATTTCATCTGGGCCCTGACTCCGATCATGACGCCCTCCACGACAATGTGGGCGTCAGGAGGGATGCGCTGCCGAGGCCCGTGGAAGAACACGGCCTCGGTCTTCTTCAGCGCCACCTTTAATCCCAGACGGCGGATCCTTCCTGAGACCAAGGATCCGCCTGCCGAGGCCAGACTGGCCGCCTCCCAACCTAACCTAACCTAACCTAACCTAACCTAACCTAACCTAACCTAACCTAACCTAACCTAACCTAACCTAACCTAACCTTTTTTTTTTTTTTTTTTTCGTGGGAAAACCCTTTATGGGTCCCCTTCCGCCTCGGGGGAGGCGGGAGGGGTATGTGGGAGTCCGGCAGTCGACCGTATACCCACTAAAAACCCACGGTGTACCACCCTCCGCCTTGCAGAGGGGCGCCCCGGGACCATGGGAAATGCTCCGAGACGCCCCGGCGGACGGCCCGGCAATGGCTTTGCCGGGCCACAGGCGCTAAAAGGGGGGCGACCTGGTACCACCCCAGTCATCCCCCAGACGGCCGAAATCGTGCAATAGGTAGTGGGTCCCCCGACCCACCACCTGATTTCGGCTAGTGGGGAGGAAGAAGGCGATCGTAGCGCCTCCTTCTCCTCCCCACACGTCTGCGCCGGAGCGGATCTGCCAGGGGGTCTTCCTCCCTGGCCCGCTCCGCGGCCTCCTTCTGCGACATCACGTCCTCGCAGAAAGAGGCCATCGCCTCCCAGGACCCCTCACTGTCGAGCATAGACAGAACTATGCTCGGCAGTGAGAGGTCCCTTCCGACCGCCGCAACCAGAATGCGGCGCTGCTCGACCCACGCAACACACTCTTCCAGGGTGTGTTGCGCGGTGTCTTCCGCCGCGCCACACTCATGGCACGCGGCGGTGGGCTCCCTCCTGGCTATTCGGTGCAGGTACCGACCAAAACACCCATGTCCTGTCAGCACCTGCACCAGCCTGAACGTCAGGGAGCCCCGAGGCCTCCCTACCCACCTCTCGAGGACCGGACGGACTGCGTCTATGGTGCGGAGACCATAGGTGGAGTCCGCCAGGTCCTCCGCCCATCGCCGCAGCGACTCCTGCTGCGCCCGACGTCTGGTGTCCAGAACGTCCTCAAACGTCGGGCGCTGACCGTCGCCGCTTCTCGCCGCCCTGAGTTGGTACACGGCGGCGAGAACCCGGGCCTCCAGCTCCCACGGGGGGCTGCCCGCGAGCACGCAGGCCGCCCCCCCGGATACCGTTCGGTACCCCCGGATCACCCTCAGTGCCACCGTCCGCTGCGCCCTGCGCAGCAGACGGACATTGGTGGCACTGAGGGCATCCACCCACACCGGGGCCCCGTACAGGGCCATGCTGCGGACCACCCCCGCATACAGCCGGCGGCAGGTGGTCCCCGGCCCTCCCGAGTTTGGCAGCAGCCTTCCCAGCGCTGCTGCCGCCCCCACGAGCTTGGGGACCAGTCCGTGGAAGTGGTCCCCAAAGCTCCATCGCCCGTCCAGGCGGAGGCCCAGGTACTTCATCTGGGTCCCCACCCGGACCCTCACCCCGCCCACATCAATCGCCGCCCCAGGGGGCGGTCCACCCCGAGGCCCATGGAAAAGAAGGGCCTCGGTCTTCTCCGCCGCCACCCTAAGGCCCAGCGCCTCGATGCGGGCCACCACCAGGGAGGTGCCCACTGTGGCCAGCAGCTGCACCTCCCTCCAACTCCCCCCTCTGGCTACGACTAGGGTGTCATCTGCATAGCAGATGACACGCATCCGTGGCAGGAGGTTGCCACGGAGCACCCAGTCGTAGCCGAGGTCCCACAGGATTGGGCCAAGGACAGAGCCCTGTGGGACCCCACACCCGACCACCCGCCGGACCACCACCCCTCGCCTGTCGACGTAGGCGACCTTTCTCCCCAGGAGGTATCCCTCCAACAGCCGCCGAAGGTACTGGGGCACTCCGTGGAAGCGGAGCGCCGCCAGTATCGCCTCAAAAGGCAGGCTGTTGAAGGCGTTGGCGATATCCAACGATACCGCCAACACCTTTTCCCCCCGGTTGGTCGCCTCCGTCGACCACGACTTCAGGGCCATCAGGGCGTCCGTCGTGGACCGCCCAGCCCTGAAGCCGAACTGGTGGTCCGATAAATCGGGCCCCTCCTCCGACAGATGCCGGATGAGGCGGGAAGCCACGACTCTCTCCAGAGCCTTTCCCACCTCATCCAGCAACACGATCGGCCGGAAGGCCGACGGGCAGTCAGGCTGCCGACCCTCTTTCGCCAACAGGCACAGGCGGCCTTCCTTCCACGGCTCCGGGAACTGACCTGATGTTAAACATCGGTCAAAAAGTTCCCGGAGCCCCTCGCCCATGTGCGTGAGGGCAATGGCCAGCACCCTGCCAGGTACGCCATCCGGGCCCGGCGCCCTCCGCTTTTTGCGGAGGCGCTCCACCACCTCCTCCATCTCCCCTTCTGTGATTGGGGGGATGGAGGTGTCTTCGGCCTGAGCTTCTCCGACGGGGAGGCGCATGGGCGGTGGAGTGAAGTCCGGGCGATCCGGGAAGAGGGCCTCTACGACGCTGTCCAGCAGGTCTGGATGCATCGTCTCCGTCAAGGGGGGTCCCGCGGCTCGGAATTTGTTCCGAGCCGCTTTGTACGGGCGCCCCCAGGGATCCGCATCCAGACCGGACAGCGTCTCCTCCCAACCCTCCTCCTTCGCCCGAGTGATGGCCAGTTGCAGAGCCAGTTTGGCACCTCTGTACCCCTCATGCAACTGGCCCTCCCTCACCAGGTCCCGGACCGCCCGCCGACGGCTGCGCTGGTACTCCCGCCTCGCCGCCGTACATGCTACGCGGAGGCGGGAGATCTCCGTCGACCACCAGTACACTGCCCGCCTCGGCGGACGACGTCGGGTTCGCGGCATAGCCGCATCACAAACCGCCGTGAAGGCGGCACGGAAGCGGGTGGCGGACTCGTCCACCCCCTCCGATCCGGCGACCCGAGCGCACCACGCCTGAACTATGGCCGCCTCCTCCGCCATCTCCCGGTCGAGGCGGCCAATCGCCCACCGAGGGAACGCCTCCCCAACCCGGGGAGAGGAGGACGGCATAGTCTGGGGGGAGGAAGACACCTCGAACCTGATGTAGAGGTGGTCCGAGAGTGTCTCCACCCCTCCCACCACACGCCAGTTGCGCACGCGGCGTGCGACGGCTGGTGTGGCGAACGAGATGTCCACCACTGAGCCGCCATTGTGCCGCACGCACGTGTGCGCCGTCCCAGTGTTGAGGAGGGACAGTCCGGACTCGACTGCCCACTCCTCCACTACTGCCCCCCGAGGGTCCGTCCGGACCTCCCCCCACGCCCTTGACTTGGCGTTGGGGTCGCCCACCACCACCACTGGGAGAGGGGCCATCCTCCTCACCACCGGGCCTAGAGCGTCCAAAAATGCCTCTAGGTCCCGCAGCGGCCTGTTGGGGGAGAAGTAGATGCCAATTATAGCATACCCTCCCCATTCGGCCGCCACATACCCGGCTCCCCTCTCCCTCACCACGACAGGGCCTCCCTCCGTCCGACCGACGATGGCCACGGAGCCATCCAGATCACCAGCCCAGTTGGGCCGGGCTGGTACGAAATATGGCTCCGCGGCGACGGCAACGCCAATGCCCCACTCCGCCATGGACTGCAGGAAAAGGTCCTGCGCCCCGGCAGAGTGGTTCAAGTTACCCTGGAGGAAGCTGACATTGTCACACATTAGTGTTCCATGTCAGCCTCCTCCGGCCTTAGGCCACCGTCAGTCGTTGGGGCCCTTGTCCAAGGGGCCCCCTTGCCCTTCGTGGAGGGGGGGTTGCAACTTTTCCCCCCCATTATGTGCTCCGCGGGCCTACCCGCGTGGGAACAGGCGGCACAGTGCATAGCTGCCTTGCACGACGCCGCTCTGTGACCCCCCCTCCCACACCGGTAGCACAAGTTACCCCTGTCGATGGCCGAGGGGCACAGCGGGCGCGTGTGCCCTATGCCCATGCAGCGGAAGCACCGCATGGGCTTCACGTCCAGGGCCAACACCCGCGCCGAGCTCCAACCGACAAGGAAGCGGCCCGCCTCCACCAAGGCCTTCGCCGCAGCGACGGGGCACGATATAAATATGCCGCCGTCACCTCCAGAGCCAGTGCGGATTTCTCCAGCCCTTATTTGGGCCGGATCGCAACCCCCCTTCTTGGCCACCTCCGTGACTACCTCCTCCCGTGTTATGGAGTCGTCGAGGCCGACTATGCGTATGTCCGCACGTTTCATTGGCCTCGCCACCACAGCCACACCTGCCAGCGCCTCTCTGAGCCTTTCCGCCAGCTGGTCCGCCTTCACGCCCCCTTGGGAGCCAGGGATCTCAATGATCCTGGCACCGGTGGCGGTTCTGCGGACCGTCACCGTATCTATTCCTAGCTCCGGGAGAGCAATCTTCTCCCGGGCTGCGGCAAGGGCCCCGGCGTAGCTCTTGCCCTCCTTTTCCGCCTCTGGTTGCAGCGTGACGACTACCGCGGCGGTCTTAGGGGGAGAAAGGTTGACCTTACGGCCCTTCTTCCCCGTATTGGCGGCAGGGGGGCCTTTAGCCTTGGCGGAAGTGGGGACCGCCGCCGGAGGAGAAGGCGAGGACTTCTTCCCCTTCCCCTTCCCTTTACCCTTGCCCTTTCGCGTAACGGTGGACCATTGTCCACCGTCTGCGGCTTGCGGAGGAGTGGCCGTGGCCGGGGCCTGGGTGGGGGGGGCAGCCTCCACCCTCGTTTGGACTGTCTGCCGGGGCGCCGCTCGCCCCTGTTTGCCCAACACCGGCGACTTGGGCCTGACCACTACAGGCATCGCAGCAGGCACAACAGTCGCCCGCTTGCTCCCCGACGCAAGAGGGGGGCGAACAACCGGAGCCGGCAGTAGCCTCCCCTCCAGACCCTCAAGGCGGGCATTCATCATCTCCCCGAGGGAGATGAGGAGGGAGCGCTTCAGCTCCTCAATGGCCCCGGCAAAATCGGGAACCTGGGGGGCACTCGTAGCCTTCGGAGGGGATGGAGCCTTCCTCTCAGAGTAGTCCCGACGGACTGCTCGGACTTCCGCCTTTAGGTCCTCCAGTTCTCTCCGAAGGTTCGTGTTGTCCCTCTTGAGGCGACGAGTCTCCTCGGCGACCGTGCGGTCCGCCAGGCAGTCCACGATGTCCTGCAGAGATTTCGCCGCCTCTTTCAGGTCACGCACACATCCCCCCTGCAGGTGCTTCGACTTCAGGGCCACGTCGAGCACCTTAGCCACCTTCTCACCAGCTCTTGCCCTCATCGTCTCAGCGTCCAGGAACTCCACCTCCTGGGGTCCACTGGACTCTGCGGCCAACTCCTCCGGGACCTTTTCCTTGCGGAAGGCCAGACTCCGCAACTTTCGGTTGAAGTCGCTCTCCTGCTCCTCCTCGCGGAGGCGACTTATCTCCCCTCTAGCTCTGGCCAGCCCGTAGTTGTGGCCTGGAGCACGGGCCTTTCCTCTCTTAGCCGCCGAAACCCTCGCAGACTCGGCAACCTCGGTGTCCGACCCCGAGTCCGACAGCACACTCCGTTTGCGACGCGGGACAAACACTTCCGATCCCGATGACGCAGACATGGCGTCAGAGTTCTCGAGATCCGTCACACTCGCCGAAACTGGCTCACTATCTCTGCGATGATCTGCCTCCAAGGCAGCTCCACCACTCCGAACTATCGCCCCATCCGGACCAAACGTCCAACGCGGGGCAGAGCTCCCTGCCGCCTCCGACTGCAGCCTAGACGGCTGCATTGTTGGCCCTAAAAAGGGCCCTTTTTAATGTTGTGAGCTAACCGAAGTTAACCCGCAATAACACAACCAGACAAAGATGAATCCGCCAACACAGCAAAAACATCCAACAACAAAACCAACCTGTTACTTTGTTGTTGCACAGTGCACTTTAGCCGAACACCGGTCTGCCACTCCGTTACGGTGGTCAGAACCGGGTCGTTGCCCAGGGAACGCGACGAGGACGCAAGCACTGTGGGGGGTTCCCCAACCTAACCTAACCTAACCTAACCTAACCCACACGCGTTTAGGACATTATCTTGAATAACTTTTTCCCTAATTAACCTATTTCAGTAAAATTTTGCACAGAGGTGCCTTGTGGTATCCTTGTTAGTTTCTGATCCATTTTTCATCTCAATTTTCCAAATTTCTCTATAAACTTTGTCATTTTGTCGTAAATTTTTAGTCTTTCTAAACCTAACCTAACCTAACTTACAATAACTTCGTACCTACTTACCTGATACTTACCAAACTTGCTGGCGAGGTCCCTCGTGGTCCCCCTGCTCGTTGCTGGTATCTTGCTCCCCTAAATTCTCAAGTTCCTGAAACAAAAGTTTTCAATTAGTGTCAAATTAGCGTTAAATTTTCAGTTTTTGCCCCCCCCCCAACATTTTTGAACCAATCCACCGTCCAATTTTCGTTTTATTGCATCCCCCGCGACGCCCCGCTTCCAACGAGGTGTCGCTCGAGTGCGTAGCTTCATAAAAAATTTTCACTTCATACATTTTGTTCTACGAAAAGTTTACTTAAGCGCTCCGTGCGCGCAGTACATTTCACACGCGTTTAGGACATTATCTTGAATAACTTTTTCCCTAATTAACCTATTTCAGTAAAATTTTGCACAGAGGTGCCTTGTGGTATCCTTGTTAGTTTCTGATCCATTTTTCATCTCAATTTTCCAAATTTCTCTATAAACTTTGTCATTTTGTCGTAAATTTTTAGTCTTTCTAAACCTAACCTAACCTAACTTACAATAACTTCGTACCTACTTACCTGATACTTACCAAACTTGCTGGCGAGGTCCCTCGTGGTCCCCCTGCTCGTTGCTGGTATCTTGCTCCCCTAAATTCTCAAGTTCCTGAAACAAAAGTTTTCAATTAGTGTCAAATTAGCGTTAAATTTTCAGTTTTTGCCCCCCCCCCAACATTTTTGAACCAATCCACCGTCCAATTTTCGTTTTATTGCATCCCCCGCGACGCCCCGCTTCCAACGAGGTGTCGCTCGAGTGCGTAGCTTCATAAAAAATTTTCACTTCATACATTTTGTTCTACGAAAAGTTTACTTAAGCGCTCCGTGCGCGCAGTACATTTCACACGCGTTTAGGACATTATCTTGAATAACTTTTTCCCTAATTAACCTATTTCAGTAAAATTTTGCACAGAGGTGCCTTGTGGTATCCTTGTTAGTTTCTGATCCATTTTTCATCTCAATTTTCCAAATTTCTCTATAAACTTTGTCATTTTGTCGTAAATTTTTAGTCTTTCTAAACCTAACCTAACCTAACTTACAATAACTTCGTACCTACTTACCTGATACTTACCAAACTTGCTGGCGAGGTCCCTCGTGGTCCCCCTGCTCGTTGCTGGTATCTTGCTCCCCTAAATTCTCAAGTTCCTGAAACAAAAGTTTTCAATTAGTGTCAAATTAGCGTTAAATTTTCAGTTTTTGCCCCCCCCCCAACATTTTTGAACCAATCCACCGTCCAATTTTCGTTTTATTGCATCCCCCGCGACGCCCCGCTTCCAACGAGGTGTCGCTCGAGTGCGTAGCTTCATAAAAAATTTTCACTTCATACATTTTGTTCTACGAAAAGTTTACTTAAGCGCTCCGTGCGCGCAGTACATTTCACACGCGTTTAGGACATTATCTTGAATAACTTTTTCCCTAATTAACCTATTTCAGTAAAATTTTGCACAGAGGTGCCTTGTGGTATCCTTGTTAGTTTCTGATCCATTTTTCATCTCAATTTTCCAAATTTCTCTATAAACTTTGTCATTTTGTCGTAAATTTTTAGTCTTTCTAAACCTAACCTAACCTAACTTACAATAACTTCGTACCTACTTACCTGATACTTACCAAACTTGCTGGCGAGGTCCCTCGTGGTCCCCCTGCTCGTTGCTGGTATCTTGCTCCCCTAAATTCTCAAGTTCCTGAAACAAAAGTTTTCAATTAGTGTCAAATTAGCGTTAAATTTTCAGTTTTTGCCCCCCCCCCAACATTTTTGAACCAATCCACCGTCCAATTTTCGTTTTATTGCATCCCCCGCGACGCCCCGCTTCCAACGAGGTGTCGCTCGAGTGCGTAGCTTCATAAAAAATTTTCACTTCATACATTTTGTTCTACGAAAAGTTTACTTAAGCGCTCCGTGCGCGCAGTACATTTCACACGCGTTTAGGACATTATCTTGAATAACTTTTTCCCTAATTAACCTATTTCAGTAAAATTTTGCACAGAGGTGCCTTGTGGTATCCTTGTTAGTTTCTGATCCATTTTTCATCTCAATTTTCCAAATTTCTCTATAAACTTTGTCATTTTGTCGTAAATTTTTAGTCTTTCTAAACCTAACCTAACCTAACTTACAATAACTTCGTACCTACTTACCTGATACTTACCAAACTTGCTGGCGAGGTCCCTCGTGGTCCCCCTGCTCGTTGCTGGTATCTTGCTCCCCTAAATTCTCAAGTTCCTGAAACAAAAGTTTTCAATTAGTGTCAAATTAGCGTTAAATTTTCAGTTTTTGCCCCCCCCCCAACATTTTTGAACCAATCCACCGTCCAATTTTCGTTTTATTGCATCCCCCGCGACGCCCCGCTTCCAACGAGGTGTCGCTCGAGTGCGTAGCTTCATAAAAAATTTTCACTTCATACATTTTGTTCTACGAAAAGTTTACTTAAGCGCTCCGTGCGCGCAGTACATTTCACACGCGTTTAGGACATTATCTTGAATAACTTTTTCCCTAATTAACCTATTTCAGTAAAATTTTGCACAGAGGTGCCTTGTGGTATCCTTGTTAGTTTCTGATCCATTTTTCATCTCAATTTTCCAAATTTCTCTATAAACTTTGTCATTTTGTCGTAAATTTTTAGTCTTTCTAAACCTTTTTTTTTTTTTTTTTCGTGGGAAAACCCTTTATGGGTCCCCTTCCGCCTCGGGGGAGGCGGGAGGGGTATGTGGGAGTCCGGCAGTCGGCCGTATACCCACTAAAAACCCACGGTGTACCACCCTCCGCCATGCAGAGGGGCGCCCCGGGACCATGGGAAATGCTCCGAGACGCCCCGGCGGACGGCCCGGCAATGGCTTTGCCGGGCCACAGGCGCTAAAAGGGGGACGACCTGGTACCACCCCAGTCATCCCCCAGACGGCCGAAATCGTGCAATAGGTAGTGGGTCCCCCGACCCACCACCTGATTTCGGCTAGTGGGGAGGAAGAAGGCGATCGTAGTGCCTCCTTCTCCTCCCCACACGTCTGCGCCGGAGCGGATCTGCCAGGGGGTCTTCCTCCCTGGCCCGCTCCGCGGCCTCCTTCTGCGACATCACGTCCTCGCAGAAAGAGGCCATCGCCTCCCAGGACCCCTCACTGTCGAGCATAGACAGAACTATGCTCGGCAGTGAGAGGTCCCTTCCGACCGCCGCAACCAGAATGCGGCGCTGCTCGACCCACGCAACACACTCTTCCAGGGTGTGTTGCGCGGTGTCTTCCGCCGCGCCACACTCATGGCACGCGGCGGTGGGCTCCCTCCTGGCTATTCGGTGCAGGTACCGACCAAAACACCCATGTCCTGTCAGCACCTGCACCAGCCTGAACGTCAGGGAGCCCCGAGGCCTCCCTACCCACCTCTCGAGGACCGGACGGACTGCGTCTATGGTGCGGAGACCATAGGTGGAGTCCGCCAGGTCCTCCGCCCATCGCCGCAGCGACTCCTGCTGCGCCCGACGTCTGGTGTCCAGAACGTCCTCAAACGTCGGGCGCTGACCGTCGCCGCTTCTCGCCGCCCTGAGTTGGTACACGGCGGCGAGAACCCGGGCCTCCAGCTCCCACGGGGGGCTGCCCGCGAGCACGCAGGCCGCCCCCCCCGGATACCGTTCGGTACCCCCGGATCACCCTCAGTGCCACCGTCCGCTGCGCCCTGCGCAGCAGACGGACATTGGTGGCACTGAGGGCATCCACCCACACCGGGGCCCCGTACAGGGCCATGCTGCGGACCACCCCCGCATACAGCCGGCGGCAGGTGGTCCCCGGCCCTCCCGAGTTTGGCAGCAGCCTTCCCAGCGCTGCTGCCGCCCCCACGAGCTTGGGGACCAGTCCGTGGAAGTGGTCCCCAAAGCTCCACCGCCCGTCCAGGCGGAGGCCCAGGTACTTCATCTGGGTCCCCACCCGGACCCTCACCCCCGCCCACATCAATCGCCGCCCCAGGGGGCGGTCCACCCCGAGGCCCATGGAAAAGAAGGGCCTCGGTCTTCTCCGCCGCCACCCTAAGGCCCAGCGCCTCGATGCGGGCCACCACCAGGGAGGTGCCCACTGTGGCCAGCAGCTGCACCTCCCTCCAACTTCCCCCTCTGGCTACGACTAGGGTGTCATCTGCATAGCAGATGACACGCATCCGTGGCAGGAGGTTGCCACGGAGCACCCAGTCGTAGCCCAGGTCCCACAGGATTGGGCCAAGGACAGAGCCCTGTGGGACCCCACACCCGACCACCCGCCGGACCACCACCCCTCGCCTGTCGACGTAGGCGACCAGTCTTTCTAAACCTAACCTAACCTAACTTACAATAACTTCGTACCTACTTACCTGATACTTACCAAACTTGCTGGCGAGGTCCCTCGTGGTCCCCCTGCTCGTTGCTGGTATCTTGCTCCCCTAAATTCTCAAGTTCCTGAAACAAAAGTTTTCAATTAGTGTCAAATTAGCGTTAAATTTTCAGTTTTTGCCCCCCCCCCAACATTTTTGAACCAATCCACCGTCCAATTTTCGTTTTATTGCATCCCCCGCGACGCCCCGCTTCCAACGAGGTGTCGCTCGAGTGCGTAGCTTCATAAAAAATTTTCACTTCATACATTTTGTTCTACGAAAAGTTTACTTAAGCGCTCCGTGCGCGCAGTACATTTCACACGCGTTTAGGACATTATCTTGAATAACTTTTTCCCTAATTAACCTATTTCAGTAAAATTTTGCACAGAGGTGCCTTGTGGTATCCTTGTTAGTTTCTGATCCATTTTTCATCTCAATTTTCCAAATTTCTCTATAAACTTTGTCATTTTGTCGTAAATTTTTAGTCTTTCTAAACCTAACCTAACCTAACTTACAATAACTTCGTACCTACTTACCTGATACTTACCAAACTTGCTGGCGAGGTCCCTCGTGGTCCCCCTGCTCGTTGCTGGTATCTTGCTCCCCTAAATTCTCAAGTTCCTGAAACAAAAGTTTTCAATTAGTGTCAAATTAGCGTTAAATTTTCAGTTTTTGCCCCCCCCCCCAACATTTTTGAACCAATCCACCGTCCAATTTTCGTTTTATTGCATCCCCCGCGACGCCCCGCTTCCAACGAGGTGTCGCTCGAGTGCGTAGCTTCATAAAAAATTTTCACTTCATACATTTTGTTCTACGAAAAGTTTACTTAAGCGCTCCGTGCGCGCAGTACATTTCACACGCGTTTAGGACATTATCTTGAATAACTTTTTCCCTAATTAACCTATTTCAGTAAAATTTTGCACAGAGGTGCCTTGTGGTATCCTTGTTAGTTTCTGATCCATTTTTCATCTCAATTTTCCAAATTTCTCTATAAACTTTGTCATTTTGTCGTAAATTTTTAGTCTTTCTAAACCTAACCTAACCTAACTTACAATAACTTCGTACCTACTTACCTGATACTTACCAAACTTGCTGGCGAGGTCCCTCGTGGTCCCCCTGCTCGTTGCTGGTATCTTGCTCCCCTAAATTCTCAAGTTCCTGAAACAAAAGTTTTCAATTAGTGTCAAATTAGCGTTAAATTTTCAGTTTTTGCCCCCCCCCCAACATTTTTGAACCAATCCACCGTCCAATTTTCGTTTTATTGCATCCCCCGCGACGCCCCGCTTCCAACGAGGTGTCGCTCGAGTGCGTAGCTTCATAAAAAATTTTCACTTCATACATTTTGTTCTACGAAAAGTTTACTTAAGCGCTCCGTGCGCGCAGTACATTTCACACGCGTTTAGGACATTATCTTGAATAACTTTTTCCCTAATTAACCTATTTCAGTAAAATTTTGCACAGAGGTGCCTTGTGGTATCCTTGTTAGTTTCTGATCCATTTTTCATCTCAATTTTCCAAATTTCTCTATAAACTTTGTCATTTTGTCGTAAATTTTTAGTCTTTCTAAACCTAACCTAACCTAACTTACAATAACTTCGTACCTACTTACCTGATACTTACCAAACTTGCTGGCGAGGTCCCTCGTGGTCCCCCTGCTCGTTGCTGGTATCTTGCTCCCCTAAATTCTCAAGTTCCTGAAACAAAAGTTTTCAATTAGTGTCAAATTAGCGTTAAATTTTCAGTTTTTGCCCCCCCCCCAACATTTTTGAACCAATCCACCGTCCAATTTTCGTTTTATTGCATCCCCCGCGACGCCCCGCTTCCAACGAGGTGTCGCTCGAGTGCGTAGCTTCATAAAAAATTTTCACTTCATACATTTTGTTCTACGAAAAGTTTACTTAAGCGCTCCGTGCGCGCAGTACATTTCACACGCGTTTAGGACATTATCTTGAATAACTTTTTCCCTAATTAACCTATTTCAGTAAAATTTTGCACAGAGGTGCCTTGTGGTATCCTTGTTAGTTTCTGATCCATTTTTCATCTCAATTTTCCAAATTTCTCTATAAACTTTGTCATTTTGTCGTAAATTTTTAGTCTTTCTAAACCTAACCTAACCTAACTTACAATAACTTCGTACCTACTTACCTGATACTTACCAAACTTGCTGGCGAGGTCCCTCGTGGTCCCCCTGCTCGTTGCTGGTATCTTGCTCCCCTAAATTCTCAAGTTCCTGAAACAAAAGTTTTCAATTAGTGTCAAATTAGCGTTAAATTTTCAGTTTTTGCCCCCCCCCCAACATTTTTGAACCAATCCACCGTCCAATTTTCGTTTTATTGCATCCCCCGCGACGCCCCGCTTCCAACGAGGTGTCGCTCGAGTGCGTAGCTTCATAAAAAATTTTCACTTCATACATTTTGTTCTACGAAAAGTTTACTTAAGCGCTCCGTGCGCGCAGTACATTTCACACGCGTTTAGGACATTATCTTGAATAACTTTTTCCCTAATTAACCTATTTCAGTAAAATTTTGCACAGAGGTGCCTTGTGGTATCCTTGTTAGTTTCTGATCCATTTTTCATCTCAATTTTCCAAATTTCTCTATAAACTTTGTCATTTTGTCGTAAATTTTTAGTCTTTCTAAACCTAACCTAACCTAACTTACAATAACTTCGTACCTACTTACCTGATACTTACCAAACTTGCTGGCGAGGTCCCTCGTGGTCCCCCTGCTCGTTGCTGGTATCTTGCTCCCCTAAATTCTCAAGTTCCTGAAACAAAAGTTTTCAATTAGTGTCAAATTAGCGTTAAATTTTCAGTTTTTGCCCCCCCCCCAACATTTTTGAACCAATCCACCGTCCAATTTTCGTTTTATTGCATCCCCCGCGACGCCCCGCTTCCAACGAGGTGTCGCTCGAGTGCGTAGCTTCATAAAAAATTTTCACTTCATACATTTTGTTCTACGAAAAGTTTACTTAAGCGCTCCGTGCGCGCAGTACATTTCACACGCGTTTAGGACATTATCTTGAATAACTTTTTCCCTAATTAACCTATTTCAGTAAAATTTTGCACAGAGGTGCCTTGTGGTATCCTTGTTAGTTTCTGATCCATTTTTCATCTCAATTTTCCAAATTTCTCTATAAACTTTGTCATTTTGTCGTAAATTTTTAGTCTTTCTAAACCTAACCTAACCTAACTTACAATAACTTCGTACCTACTTACCTGATACTTACCAAACTTGCTGGCGAGGTCCCTCGTGGTCCCCCTGCTCGTTGCTGGTATCTTGCTCCCCTAAATTCTCAAGTTCCTGAAACAAAAGTTTTCAATTAGTGTCAAATTAGCGTTAAATTTTCAGTTTTTGCCCCCCCCCCCAACATTTTTGAACCAATCCACCGTCCAATTTTCGTTTTATTGCATCCCCCGCGACGCCCCGCTTCCAACGAGGTGTCGCTCGAGTGCGTAGCTTCATAAAAAATTTTCACTTCATACATTTTGTTCTACGAAAAGTTTACTTAAGCGCTCCGTGCGCGCAGTACATTTCACACGCGTTTAGGACATTATCTTGAATAACTTTTTCCCTAATTAACCTATTTCAGTAAAATTTTGCACAGAGGTGCCTTGTGGTATCCTTGTTAGTTTCTGATCCATTTTTCATCTCAATTTTCCAAATTTCTCTATAAACTTTGTCATTTTGTCGTAAATTTTTAGTCTTTCTAAACCTAACCTAACCTAACTTACAATAACTTCGTACCTACTTACCTGATACTTACCAAACTTGCTGGCGAGGTCCCTCGTGGTCCCCCTGCTCGTTGCTGGTATCTTGCTCCCCTAAATTCTCAAGTTCCTGAAACAAAAGTTTTCAATTAGTGTCAAATTAGCGTTAAATTTTCAGTTTTTGCCCCCCCCCCAACATTTTTGAACCAATCCACCGTCCAATTTTCGTTTTATTGCATCCCCCGCGACGCCCCGCTTCCAACGAGGTGTCGCTCGAGTGCGTAGCTTCATAAAAAATTTTCACTTCATACATTTTGTTCTACGAAAAGTTTACTTAAGCGCTCCGTGCGCGCAGTACATTTCACACGCGTTTAGGACATTATCTTGAATAACTTTTTCCCTAATTAACCTATTTCAGTAAAATTTTGCACAGAGGTGCCTTGTGGTATCCTTGTTAGTTTCTGATCCATTTTTCATCTCAATTTTCCAAATTTCTCTATAAACTTTGTCATTTTGTCGTAAATTTTTAGTCTTTCTAAACCTAACCTAACCTAACTTACAATAACTTCGTACCTACTTACCTGATACTTACCAAACTTGCTGGCGAGGTCCCTCGTGGTCCCCCTGCTCGTTGCTGGTATCTTGCTCCCCTAAATTCTCAAGTTCCTGAAACAAAAGTTTTCAATTAGTGTCAAATTAGCGTTAAATTTTCAGTTTTTGCCCCCCCCCCAACATTTTTGAACCAATCCACCGTCCAATTTTCGTTTTATTGCATCCCCCGCGACGCCCCGCTTCCAACGAGGTGTCGCTCGAGTGCGTAGCTTCATAAAAAATTTTCACTTCATACATTTTGTTCTACGAAAAGTTTACTTAAGCGCTCCGTGCGCGCAGTACATTTCACACGCGTTTAGGACATTATCTTGAATAACTTTTTCCCTAATTAACCTATTTCAGTAAAATTTTGCACAGAGGTGCCTTGTGGTATCCTTGTTAGTTTCTGATCCATTTTTCATCTCAATTTTCCAAATTTCTCTATAAACTTTGTCATTTTGTCGTAAATTTTTAGTCTTTCTAAACCTAACCTAACCTAACTTACAATAACTTCGTACCTACTTACCTGATACTTACCAAACTTGCTGGCGAGGTCCCTCGTGGTCCCCCTGCTCGTTGCTGGTATCTTGCTCCCCTAAATTCTCAAGTTCCTGAAACAAAAGTTTTCAATTAGTGTCAAATTAGCGTTAAATTTTCAGTTTTTGCCCCCCCCCCAACATTTTTGAACCAATCCACCGTCCAATTTTCGTTTTATTGCATCCCCCGCGACGCCCCGCTTCCAACGAGGTGTCGCTCGAGTGCGTAGCTTCATAAAAAATTTTCACTTCATACATTTTGTTCTACGAAAAGTTTACTTAAGCGCTCCGTGCGCGCAGTACATTTCACACGCGTTTAGGACATTATCTTGAATAACTTTTTCCCTAATTAACCTATTTCAGTAAAATTTTGCACAGAGGTGCCTTGTGGTATCCTTGTTAGTTTCTGATCCATTTTTCATCTCAATTTTCCAAATTTCTCTATAAACTTTGTCATTTTGTCGTAAATTTTTAGTCTTTCTAAACCTAACCTAACCTAACTTACAATAACTTCGTACCTACTTACCTGATACTTACCAAACTTGCTGGCGAGGTCCCTCGTGGTCCCCCTGCTCGTTGCTGGTATCTTGCTCCCCTAAATTCTCAAGTTCCTGAAACAAAAGTTTTCAATTAGTGTCAAATTAGCGTTAAATTTTCAGTTTTTGCCCCCCCCCCAACATTTTTGAACCAATCCACCGTCCAATTTTCGTTTTATTGCATCCCCCGCGACGCCCCGCTTCCAACGAGGTGTCGCTCGAGTGCGTAGCTTCATAAAAAATTTTCACTTCATACATTTTGTTCTACGAAAAGTTTACTTAAGCGCTCCGTGCGCGCAGTACATTTCACACGCGTTTAGGACATTATCTTGAATAACTTTTTCCCTAATTAACCTATTTCAGTAAAATTTTGCACAGAGGTGCCTTGTGGTATCCTTGTTAGTTTCTGATCCATTTTTCATCTCAATTTTCCAAATTTCTCTATAAACTTTGTCATTTTGTCGTAAATTTTTAGTCTTTCTAAACCTAACCTAACCTAACTTACAATAACTTCGTACCTACTTACCTGATACTTACCAAACTTGCTGGCGAGGTCCCTCGTGGTCCCCCTGCTCGTTGCTGGTATCTTGCTCCCCTAAATTCTCAAGTTCCTGAAACAAAAGTTTTCAATTAGTGTCAAATTAGCGTTAAATTTTCAGTTTTTGCCCCCCCCCCCAACATTTTTGAACCAATCCACCGTCCAATTTTCGTTTTATTGCATCCCCCGCGACGCCCCGCTTCCAACGAGGTGTCGCTCGAGTGCGTAGCTGCATAAAAAATTCAAAAAATCGACCCCCCACCCACCCATTTGAGGCTCACTAGGTTGAATTCGTAGTGCACACACAGTCATCCACATATTTCTGAAAAATTTCATAGAGTTTCAAAATTTCAAAATTGAATTAACTTAATTCTGATTGAGGGGATAGACCTTTGACGGCGAGCTCTGTATCGTCCGAAATCACTAGTTATCAAAACCTTAAAATATAAAAATTATTGCCCACTCTTCATCCATATACATTTGACCAAAGTCGAGTTAAATAACATTGTAATCGATACTTACTCTATCAGTCAATTTTAACACATTATCATGTTTCACTCCCCTCCGCTTTCTCGTCGAGGTTCCTTGAGCCAAGACGCTGCCAGTACCAGCAATACTAGCCAGGAGATCCCGATGGCCAGACGGCCGATTAAACTCAATATTGAGATCCCACAGACTCCCCGCTCCAAAAAATCAAATCGTGACCCACCACTTCTCTCTTTTGACACTGACGCTGTTGCCACTAACGTCACGACTCACGACCAGACGTTCATCCTTCCTCGGGCTCCAGAAGATCCAAGCGAACTCTGCTCTGCCCACGAAGCCGTCTTGGAGGCCAAGTCTGCTCTGGAAGGCCGGGCAGCTGGCAATCTTAAGAAAGAGGTAAGGGAGCTCGTCATAGACAAGCTACTCTTCCTCGAGAAACTTATTATCAGCCTAACTGATAAGAACCGCAGTCTCACCAGCCAACTTGACAAGCCGCTTTCAGGAGACCTCATTAACACACCGTCGAAATTCAGCCATAAAATCAACCACATTATAGACCAAAACACCGGCATTAGGCACATCGTAGAGCACGACCTCCGTAAGCAGCTAAACGAGATGAAGCGGGACATCACCCGCATCAATAATACACTTGCGGAGGAAAAATCCCACGTGGCGCCGCTACTTGAGTCCATAGAACCCATGCGTCACCAAATGGCTGAAATCGCAGAAAGCACAGCAGCCACGATTGCTCCTCTCAAAGCAGCCGTAGACGAGCTCACCGACCAAATAAAGACAGGAACTCACCCCCTAACGCACAATAGTAACAGTACCGTCAAACCAACATACGCAGAAACACTAAAAGTGCAACGGAATACGGTGATTGTTCAATCATCCGATCCCAAAGACACCAGCGAGCAGCTGCTCCAAGAGATCAAACAGGGTATTGATGTCATCGACCTTGGTGTAGGAGTCAATGCAATCAGAAAGGGAAAAGATTCGAAAGTAGTCATTTCCCTGGACTCTGAAGAAGGGCGAAAGACAATCAAGACCGCCATCACCAACCTCAACCCGAAATATAACATCACTGAACCGAACCCCAAAAAACCGCTCATACGACTATCTGGTGTCACTAGGGATATGACTGATGAAAGATTAATTGAGGCCATACCAGCACAGAACCGCCACCTACTAGGAGACGTATTAACCAATGAGACCATGAGAGTTCGGCGACGAACCAAGACCAGAAACAACCTGCAGAATAATGTAATCCTGGAAGTGGGCCCCAACACATGGAACTGCCTCAAGGACCGCCAGTTAAGAATAGGTTATCAAATCATCCCAGCGTCCGACCAGTCCCCAATCAAACAGTGCTATAAGTGCATGGAGTTCGGTCATGAGGCCAGATTTTGCGAGCGCTCTGCCGTCTGCGGTTGGTGCGCGGCCGAGCATGACACCAAGTCGTGCTCCCGTGAATCGCCATCAAAGTGCTCTAACTGCAAAGCGGGCAACAACCACCCCGCCTACAGTGCCGAATGCCCAGAATGGCGTAAATATGACCGGTTGGCGAGATCGGTGATCAGCTACTGTTAACGCCGCGGTGGAAATTGGAAATAATAGCAACACTAGTTTTAATCTACGTATTGTACAATGCAACCTGGGTAAGGGTCTTGCAGCTACTCAGGAGTGTCTACACGAAGCTTCTCGCTTGGGCTATTCCATCTTGCTCCTGCAGGAACCTTACGTAGGGAGAAACGGTATCCTCTCAATTGCCTCACATTCTGTATTCCAAAAACACACCGGTGAAAAGCCAGTCAAATCAGCCATCGTTGTAGTAAACAGAGGGATTAGAGTAGTAGATCTGCCTGACATCAGCAACGAAAACATTATGTGCGTCCGGGTTGAACATAACAACATCAAATTGGGGCTAATCTCGGTATATTTTGAAGGTACTGAGAACATCGATTTGTATCTAGAACAAGTTCACCGAGCCCTCAGCCATATAGGAACCAAGAATGTCATCATATCAGGTGACATTAATGCTAAAAGTTACATGTGGGGTGAAAGAGAAGACGACGCCCGCGGAATATTATTCACAGAATTCTTGTCCCAAATTGACTTCACCGTTGTAAATGAAGGTAACAAACCAACATTTAGTGTATTTAGAAACGACAGACTATACCAAAGTATTGTTGATGTCACAGCATGCTCCTACTCTATTTACAATAATATACAAAATTGGACTGTTGATGAAAACCTAATTACTACCTCTGATCACAGAGCTATTACTTACACTATAACGAATCTCATAAAAGAAACTGATACACTACAAACTACAAGAAAATTTTACACTAAGAAGGCTAAATGGGAACAATTTGACGAAAAATTCACCGAAAACCTAAGAACACGAAATTTAAACGAAGAAAGAATTAAACTAATAAATAACAATGAGGAACTTGATAAAATAGTAGATGAATACACGGAATCGATAACAGCTGCCTGTGAATCTGCAATACCAAAGTTTAGGACAAGAAACAAACCTAAGAGAATAGTCTGGTGGACAGAAGAGCTTACTAAAAAGAAAACTGAAGTCAACAGACTAAGAACTAGAATAAGAACAGCAAACCCACAAAGAAAACCTTACGTGATAGCAGAATATAAAACCGTTCTAGAAGACTATAAAAACAGCATCTTATCCGCACGTACCACCAGCTGGAAAGACTTTTGTACGGGACAAGACGTGAAGACAGTATGGGACAAAATATACAAAATCCTAACACTAAATAAACGTGAAAACGACATACTGCTCTGCGACGAACACGGCCAAAACCTAGACCCACAAAGATCAGCAGCCCTATTAGCCAAAACGTTTTACCCTGAAGATGACAAAAATACAGACAACCCTGAACACTGCACTAAACGGTGTATAGTCGACACTATGATTGGAACAGTATTAGAAAACCCCGACGCGTTGCAACAAGAAAAACCCTTTACCTTACACGAAATTGCTAGCATTCTCAAAAACGTCCACCCAACCAAAGCCCCTGGGCTTGACGGCTTTACTGCCGATATCTGTTCTAGAGCTTTCCACAACGACCCGAAAATCCTTCTCTCTATATTTAATAAATGTCTACAACTTCATCACTTCCCCACCTTTTGGAAATCAGCCGTAATACGCATCATCAGGAAACCCAATAAAGAAAACTACACAACCCCCAAAGCTTACAGACCAATAGGACTCCTTCCCGTATTGGGCAAGGTTCTGGAGAAAGCATTCACCACAAGACTTCTATGGCACCTTGGTAAACACAATCTTTTAAGCAACAAGCAGTATGGATTCATGCCACAGACAAGCACCGAAGATGCCCTTTCTAAAGCAATGACCAAGATCCGTGCTGGCATCGACTCCAAGCAGATAACGGCAGTCATATCGCTCGACATCGAAGGGGCATTTGACAGTGCCTGGTGGCCCTCAATAAAATATCAACTACTGAAAAAGAATTGCCCCCAGCCGCTTCTTCTTCTAATAAACAGCTACCTAACTAACCGTTCAGTGACAGTGCAATACGCAGGAGCTAACCACACAAAAACAACGGACAAAGGATGTATACAGGGCTCCACATGTGGTCCTCTCATGTGGAACCTGCAACTGGATCCGCTTTTAGAGGAATCCAAAAAGCTGGAAGCCCACGTGCAAGCGTTCGCAGACGACATTTTAATAATCGCTTCTGCACGTGATACAGCCGAACTAAACAGAATCGCCAACAAAGCCCTAAATGTCATATCCGAATGGGGAACCAACAATAAATTAAAATTTGCAGCCCATAAAACACAGTGTATCATCGTAACCCGTAAACTTAAATATGACACCCCCAATTTTGTCTTCTGTAACACTAATGTTGCCATATCCAACGAATTGACTCTGCTCGGTATCACAATAGATTCAGCTCTGACGTTCAAACCTCATCTGGACAAAGTCAGCTCGAAAGTAGCTAATATATACAAATCATTAGCCAGAGCGACCAGAGCCAACTGGGGTTTGAACGCAGAGATAAATAGACTCCTATACGTTTCTGTAATAGAACCAATTGTTACCTACGCCTCTTGCGCCTGGGCTCCAGTTACAAATAGACAATACGCTATCGATAAGCTAAACCGAATTACCAGGCGCTTCGCCATCCTCATATGTAAGGGACACCGCACCATCTCCCTTCCTGCCAGTATTTGTCTAGCAAGAATACTCCCTCTAGACCTTAGAATCAAAGAAAATGCAGCAATTTACGAGCATAAAAAAGGAAAGCGCCTATCGCAACTACCTAATCTTAAAATTGAAACCAGAATTAGCTGTTTCTCATTACCTCATCCGGCAGATAGAATCCCGAAGAAACACGCATTATTATCAACCAAGCAGCAGGTAAATGATATAAACAACACATACCCAAAAATATTCACGGACGGAAGCAAAACGGAAGATAAGGTGGGTGGTGCCGTGTCCTGGTGGGACGGAGAGCAAGAGTCGACCCATTCCAGCTTCAAATTACACTCGCATTGCTCTGCTTATCAGGCCGAATTATACGCGATCAAAAAAGCAGTGGAGATGGTGGCCGACGCTCGATGCGAAGGGGCCAATATCATAAGTGACTCGAGGGCTGCCCTCGAAGCACTCCAAAACCCCAACACAACACACCCACTGGAGTCCGAAATACTGGGCCTCATCAAAGAGATTGAAAGTGAAGATCGGGAGATAAATCTCTACTGGACCAAAGCCCACGTGGGCACTCCAGGCAACGAGAGAGCGGACCAGCTTGCAAAATCTGCGGCCGAGAAGAAGGTGGCCCCAGCTTATAAAGAGATACCCATGTCCTACGTCAAAAACACACTTAGAGAAAATACAATAGATCAATGGCAAAATAGATACAATAACTACCAAACTGGAAACATCACAAAACATTTCTTCCCAAATATCACAGATGCCTACAAAATATTAAAGAAAATTAAACTAAATAACATGACCACACAGATTCTAACAGGACATGGGGGATTTAGGCAATATCTACATAAATTCAAATTGACAAACTCTCCAGCGTGTGTGTGTGATGGCACAACACCTGAAAGCATCTTACACATCATAACTGAATGCCCTCGCTTCACACTCCAAAGATATAACACCGAATGTCTAATTGATAAAAGCATCCGAACCGAGAACTTTGCCGAAATAATCGGAAACGACAAAACTCGAGGGCCTTTCATAGACTATATAGTGGCTGTCGGGCGGGTGAGCGCAAGGGCCAACGGATGCGCAAATGCATAGAATATGAAGTAAGTAGTACATATCTATAAATATATATATATATAAATAGAGCAACAAATTAACCAGTCCAAAATAATATTGATACTTAAACCAAATAAATATTCACATAAAAAAGGGGAAATAACAAATAGGAATAAAACATAAAAAGCATAAAACGCCACATAATAAATAGTGGCGAGAAAAAATTACACCAATTAAAAAAAAAAAAAAAAAAAAAAAAAAAAAAAAAAAACCTAACCTAACCTAACCTTTTTTTTTTTTTTTTTTTTTTTTTTTTTTTTTTTTTTTCGTTGGAAAACCCTTTATGGGTCCCCTCACGCCTCGGGGGAGACGAGAGGGGTATGTGGGAGTCCTGCACCTGAAGGGCGCAGTATACCCACTAAAAACCAACGGTGTACCACCCTCCGCCATGCAGAGGGGCGCCCCGGGTCCACTGAAATGCTCCGAGACGCCCCGGCGGACGGCCCGGCAATGACTTGCCGGGCCACAGGCGCTAAAGGGGAACAACCTGGTACCACCCCAGTCATCCCCCAGACGGCCGAAATCGTGCAATAGGTAGTGGGTCCCCCGACCCACCACCTGATTTCGGCTAGTGGGGAAGAAGGTGATCGTAACGCCTTCTTCTCCTCCCCACACGTCTGCGCCGGAGCGGATCTGCCAGGGGGTCTTCCTCCCTGGCCCGCTCCGCGGCCTCCTTCTGCGACATCACGTCCTCGCAGAAGGAGGCCATTGCCTCCCAGGACCTATCACTGTCGAGCATAGACAGAACTATGCTCGGCAGTGAGAGGTCCCTCCCGACCGCCGCAACCAGAATGCGGCGCTGCTCGGCCCACGCAACACACTCTTCCAGGGTGTGCTGCGCGGTGTCTTCCGCCGCGCCGCACTCATGGCACGCGGCGGTGGGCTCCCTCCTGGCTACACGGTGCAGGTACCGACCAAAACACCCATGTCCCGTCAGCACCTGCACCAGCCTAAACGTCAGGGAGCCCCGAGGCCTCCCCACCCACCTCTCGAGGACCGGACGGACTGCGTCTATGGTACGTAGACCATAGGTGGAGTCCGCCAGGTCCTCCGCCCATCGCCGCAGCGACTCCTGCTGCGCCCGACGTCTGGTGTCCAAAAATTCCTCAAACGTCGGGCGGTTGCCGTCGCCGCGTCTCGCCGCCCTGAGTTGGTAGACGGCGGCGAGAACCCGGGCCTCCAACTCCCACGGAGGGCTGCCCGCGAGCACGCAGGCCGCCCCCCCGGATACCGTACGGTACCCCCGGATCACCCTCAGTGCCACCGTCCGCTGCGCCCTGCGCAGCAGACGGACATTGGTGGCACTGAGGGCATCCACCCACACCGGGGCCCCGTACAGGGCCATGCTACGGACCACCCCCGCATACAGCCGGCGGCAGGTGGTCCCCGGCCC
This sequence comes from Notodonta ziczac, assembly GCA_918843915.1. Classification (NCBI taxonomy): domain Eukaryota; kingdom Metazoa; phylum Arthropoda; class Insecta; order Lepidoptera; family Notodontidae; genus Notodonta; species Notodonta ziczac. Next base: position 12,824,404 of record OU974046.1, on the reverse strand, counting down.
CCCCGAGTTTGGCAGCAGCCTTCCCAGCGCTGCTGCCGCCCCCACGAGCTTGGGGACCAGTCCGTGGAAGTGGTCCCCAAAGCTCCACCGCCTGTCCAGGCGGAGGCCCAGGTACTTCATCTGGGTCCCCACCCGGACCCTCACCCCGCCCACATCAATCGCCGCCCCAGGGGGCGGTCCACCCCGAGGCCCATGGAAAAGAAGGGCCTCGGTCTTCTCCGCCGCCACCCTAAGGCCCAGCGCCTCGATGCGGGCCACCACCAGGGAGGTGCCCACTGTGGCCAGCAGCTGCACCTCCCTCCAACTCCCCCCTCTGGCTACGACTAGGGTGTCATCTGCATAGCAGATGACACGCATCCGTGGCAGGAGGTTGCCACGGAGCACCCAGTCGTAGCCCAGGTCCCACAGGATTGGGCCAAGGACAGAGCCCTGTGGGACCCCACACCCGACCGCCCGCCGGACCACCACCCCTCGCCTGTCGACGTAGGCGACCTTTCTCCCCAGGAGGTATCCCTCCAACAGCCGCCGAAGGTACTGGGGCACTCCGTGGAAGCGGAGCGCCGCCAGTATCGCCTCAAAAGGCAGGCTGTTGAAGGCGTTGGCGATATCCAACGATACCGCCAACACCTTTTCCCCCCGGTTGGTCGCCTCCGTCGACCACGACTTCAGGGCCATCAGGGCGTCCGTCGTGGACCGCCCAGCCCTGAAGCCGAACTGGTGGTCCGATAAATCGGGCCCCTCCTCCGACAGATGCTGGATGAGGCGGGAAGCCACGACTCTCTCCAGAGCCTTTCCCACCTCATCCAGCAACACGATCGGCCGGAAGGCCGACGGGCAGTCAGGCTGCCGACCCTCTTTCGCCAACAGGCACAGGCGGCCTTCCTTCCACGGCTCCGGGAACTGACCTGATGTTAAACATCGGTCAAAAAGTTCCCGGAGCCCCTCGCCCATGTGCGTGAGGGCAATGGCCAGCACCCTGCCAGGTACGCCATCCGGGCCCGGCGCCCTCCGCTTTTTGCGGAGGCGCTCCACCACCTCCTCCATCTCCCCTTCTGTGATTGGGGGGAACCTAACCTAACCTAACCTTTTTTTTTTTTTTTTTTTTTTTTTGTTCTCGGGGGGGAAAATCCTCATGGATACCCGGCCACGCGGGGGCGCGGCGCGGGTTATGCCGGACTCCTACCGGCTAAAAACCCCCCCGGCACTCCCGCCTCGTCTATGAGGAGGGGGACTAGGAAACCGGCAGAGCCTTTACGTCTAGTCCCCCTCAGACGATCGCCCGCCTTACAGCGGGCCCTTCACGCCCCTCCCTGTGGGGAGGGGCCCGGGAATGACCGCGAGTGCTCGGCCATTCCCGCCCGACGGGGGTGGTGAATAGTGCAGTGCGGGAGAAGGCACCCCCGCGCCTGACTCCCGCTATTCACCACCAGGAGGGAGATGACGATCGTACAGTCGCCTTCTCCCTCCTCTCCTTCGCCTACGGAGCGGCGCTGCGAGAGGATCGTCCTCCCGCGCACGCTCCGCTGCCTCCTTCTGTGACATGACTTCCTCGCAGAAGGAGGCGAGCGCCGCCCAGGCCTCCTCGCTTCCCAACATGGAGTTGACCACGCTGGGAAGCGACAGGTCCTGTCCAACCACCGCGATAAGACTGCGGCGCAGCTCGGACCAGGCGGGGCACACCTCGAGGGTGTGCTGTGCCGTGTCCTCCGGCGCGCCGCAGTCGTGGCACGCCGGGGTTTCCTCCCTCCGAATCCGGTGCAGGTGGGATCCGAAGCATCCGTGGCCGGATAACACCTGCACCAGACGGAACGAGAGGAAACCGTGGGACCGCTCGAGCCAGTCTTGGAGTACTGGCCCGAGCGCGTCCAACGTTCGACGGCCAAAGGCGGCGGAGGCGAGGTCCTCCGTCCAATGATTGCTGCCCTCGCCTCTCGCCGGACGGCCTCCCGCTCTTCTGCGGCAGGGTGCTCCCCGAGCGCCTTTCGCCGCGCCGTCCACTCGTACACTCTGGCGAGCACCCACGCCTCGAGCTCCCAAGGAGGGGTGCCGGCCAGAGCGCACGCCGCCGCAAAGCCTACCGAGCGGTAGGCCCTGGCCACCCGCAGTGCAATGGCCCTTTGGGGCCTGCGGATGGCAGTGGCGTTCTCCCTCCTGTGGAGGGAGTCCGCCCAGATGGGAGCCCCGTAAAGGGCCATACTCTTGAGTATGCCGGCATACAAGTGCCGGCATCGCGCCTTAGGCCCTCCCAGGTTCGGGAGGAGCCATGAGAGGGCATTCGCGGCTTTCAGCAGGCGGGTTGACAACGCGCTGAAGTGCGGGCCGAAGCGCCACCTGCTGTCGAGTATGAGGCCCAGATATTTCATCTGGGCCCTGACTCCGATCATGACGCCCTCCACGACAATGTGGGCGTCAGGAGGGATGCGCTGCCGAGGCCCGTGGAAGAACACGGCCTCGGTCTTGTTCAGCGCCACCTTTAATCCCAGACGGCGGATCCTTCCTGAGACCAAGGATCCGCCTGCCGAGGCCAGACTGGCCGCCTCCCTGTAATCCCTCCCCCGGGCAGTGAGGAGAGTGTCATCCGCGTAGCAGATGACACTCGTACCACGAAGGAGGGTTCCCCGCAGGAGCCAATCGAATCCGATGTTCCACAGCAGGGGTCCTAGGACCGACCCCTGTGGAACACCGGACTCCGCGCCATATCGCCTCACTCTGGCCGTCTTGTCCACGAGGAGGACAGCACGGTCCTCCAAGTAGCTGGCCAAGAGTTGGCGCAGATACTGAGGCACTCCGTGGTACCGGAGTGCCTCCAAGATTGTCGAGTGGGGGACGGAGTTGAACGCGTTGGCTATATCAAATGACACAGCCAACACTCCGTCCCCCGCCTCCACTGCCTCCCTCACTTGGCCCTTGAGTAGGGCCAACGCATCCACTGTCGAACGCCCCCTCCGGAAACCGAACTGGGCGTCCGACAGGTCCGGCCCTACCTCCCACAGGAGGCTGTTCAGCCGGGCGGCGACGATCCCCTCGAACAACTTTCCGACCTCATCGAGCAGAACGATGGGCCGGTATGCCGAGGGGGAGTCCGCCGGGCGTCCCTCCTTTCGAAGGAGGCACAATTGCCCCTCCTTCCAAATTTTCGGGAACCTCCCAGTCGTGAAACACGCACTGAAGAGGTCCCGGAACCTATCCTCCATCTCGGAGGCGGCGATGGCCACCACCCGTGCTGGCACCCCGTCGGGTCCAGGGGCGGTCTTCTTCGCGCGGAGGCGAAGTGTCCCGGCGCGAAATTCCTCCACCGTGACCGGGGGGACTTCCTCCTCCGGCGGGGCCGCCTCCCGCGGAGGGTCCATCACTGGTGGGGTGAAGTCGGTCCTGCACGGAAACAGGGACCGGACCACCCCATCCAGCAATGCCGGCTCGAGGGTCTCCGTCAGTGGGGGACCAAAGGGGCGCAGTTTATTCCGCGCCGCCTTATACGGTCTCCCATACGGGTCCCTGTCGAGACCCTCCAGCATCTCGGCTCTCGCCGAGTCGTCGGCGGCGCACATTGCCGACCTGAGGACCGCCTTTGCCTCTACGTACGCGGCGTAGAGGCGATCCTCATTGGCCAGGTCTCGGGGGCGGCGCGGTCGACTCCGCGTGTAGGCCCTCCTGGCCGCCACGCAGGCGGCCCGAAGCCCCGCCAGTTCCGCCGACCACCAATAAACGGCGCGACGGGGGGGTGGGCGGCGAGACCGAGGCATGCTGAAGTTGCACACCTCGGTAAGAGACCCCCTCAGCTGGACCGCCGCGGCGTCCACGTCCAGGACTCTTGGCGAAGGCGCGAGCCAGTCCTGGAGGAACGCCGCCTCCTCAGCGGCCTCCCTGTCCAGGCGGGTGAGAGCCCATCGTGGAAAGGGGGATTGGCCCGAGCGGACCATCCCCCGGGGGCTCTGGGTGGAGATGTCGAACCGCACATATCGGTGGTCCGACAAAGTCTCCACCATCTCCACCCGCCAGTTCACGACGCGGGCGGCTAGCACGGGGGTGGCAAACGAGACGTCTACCACTGACCCTCCCCGTTGCCGCACACACGTTTGGACAGTCCCTCGGTTTAAGAGGGACACACCGGTCGAGGCCGCCCAAAATTCCACGGCGCGACCCCTGACGTTGCAAGAGGTGGCCGGGTTGCCCCAGGCCACCGACTTGGCGTTCAGGTCGCCCAATAAAGCGACCTGGCGCGGCGCCGCCCTCCCGACCACTGCGGTGAGGATTTCGAGAAAATTCTCGAAATCCGACAGAGGGCGGTTTGGGGAGAAATAGACCCCCACAAGGGCGATATCTCCCCACGCGGCGGCCACGTATCCCGGTCCCCTCTCTAAAAGCGAGAGGGGAGGGGAGTCTGTGGAAGACCGCGACACCAATGCCACCAAGCCGTCCCGATCACCCAGCCAACGGCCAGGGACCGAGTACGGCTCGGCAACCACCGCCACGTCCACCAACCACTCAGCCATAGTCTGCATCAGCAGATCCTGGGCTGCTCTGCAGTGGTTGGTGTTCGCCTGGAGGATGCGATGTTGGGCCCTATCCATCAATGGACATCACACCCCCTTCCTCCACAGCCGCCGAAGTTTCGGGAACGGCGGTAGCAGCGGCAGGCTGGGTCGGCGCCTGCGCTTTGCCCTTCTTAGGGGGAGGATTACAGTTCCTCCCCTTCATCACGTGGCCCGCTGGACGGCCACTAGCGGCACACACCGCGCAGTGCGGCGTAGCAGCCTTGCAGGAGGCGGACTTGTGCCCGTCCTTGCCGCAGCGGTAGCAGCTGTCCGTCCTATCAACCTTGGACGGACAGAGGGCCCGGGTGTGTCCAACTCCGAAGCACTTGTAGCAGCGCAGAGGCTGATCTACAAGTGCCTTGACTGCACCCGAGCTAAAACCGACGGCAAGCCGTCCCTTGGCGAGGACAACTTTGGCGGCGGCGACTGGGCACTCGAGGCGCATGGTGCCCATGCCGCCGCGGCCGGGTCTGATATCCCGGCCTTGCACCGCTGCGACGTCACAACCCCCTATTGCTGCGACCGCCGCCACCACCTCCTCTTTGGTGACCGAATCGTCCAGATCGGTCACCTCTAAGGTCGCAGACTTTACGGGCCTGCCCACCTTGGCCACGTCCGCGATGACCTCCTGCAACTTGGTCGCAAAGAGGTCCGCGTTTGCGCTGCCCTGAGCCCCAGGGAACTCGAAAATGCGAGCCCCAGCCTGGGTCCGGCGGCACGAGACTGCGCCAATCCCCAGTTGGGTGGGATCAGCGTTGGTACGCGCCCGTTTCATCACGGACGCGTACGTCACCCCCCGCTCCTCAGCCTCCTTGGTGAGCGTCACCACAACGGCTGCGGTTTTAGGAGGAACGAGGTTCTTCTTTTGTCCGGCGGGGGCCCTTTTTGCTGCGGGAGCAGCGGTGGCGGGCTTGGGGGCCGACTTTTTCCCCTTCCCCTTCCCCTTTCCCTTGCCTGTCGTCTGAGACGAGCCAGGGGGGGTAATAGCAGGGGCGGCAGGGGCGGCCGCTGCCTTCTTCTTGGCCTTCCCCTTCCCCTTGCTGACCACCTTCGTCCACCCTTGCTGGTTGGATGGGGTGGTAGAAGGGAGAAGGGCGTCCTCCCTCTGGGAGGACGGCCCTGGCACGAGCTGCCTCTTGTCCGCCGCAAGCGGCGGTCGCAGGCGTTTCTCCGGCAAGAGCCGGTCTTCGATGCCTGCGAAGCAGGCTCTCGTGAAGGCCCTCTCCTCCATGATTACCTTGCGGATCATATCCTCAAGGTTTGAGGAGGTGGGGCCTTCAGCCGCAGGTCTCGGCTCGGCTTGGTTTGGCCGGGCCGTGGCTTCAGCCAGCTTCTGATGCAGCTGGCTGACCTCTGACTGCAGGCGATTGACTTTCGCCTGCAGCTGCCGCGTTTCGTCAGTGGCCTTGCGCAGAATCAATTCCCCGACGATGCCGCGCATGCTCGCGGCCCTACATTTAAGGGACTTTTGGAAAGTCCCTTTTAGGTTGGAGGACTTGGAGGCGATCTCCACGATCTCCTCTTGGTCCTCCTGAGCCATCTGCTCCAGCTCGGCCAGGGAGTGGTCCGAGTAGAGGACAGTGGACGCGCCATACCCGGATTTTGCCCGAGCGGCGCACGTCCGTTGCTCTTTGGCAGCAACCCGCTCCTCCAGGTCTTGCTGGAGCTGCACCCGCCGAGCTAGATCCAACTGGCGTTGGGCGTCTGCGAGACCCACGTCGTGCGTGTCCGCGACTGTTGTCTTCTTGGCCTTTACCTTCTTTTTAGGCTTCCCCGTTGAGTCCGAGGAGCCTTCGGACCTTTCCTTCAGGAAGGCCCGCTTCCGCGATTCTTGGCGACCGCTCGCCGTCGAACATGCGTCTGACTCCGACATGATGGACACGTTGTCAGTGTCCGACAACTCGTCCGCCCCACAAAAGAAGCTAGCCGCAGAAGGCGCGCGGCTGGACTTCGACGCGTCTGCGTCTTGGGGTTGGCCCTGAGAAGGGCCTTTTATAAAACGCCCAGTGGCGTCACGCGTAGGTTTTGGCATCATAGCCTCCGCATGTGTCGTAGGTAACCGCAAGGTAAGGACTACGACGTCACAGTGCACTTTAGCCGATCACCGGTCTGCCACTCCGTTACGGTGGTCAGAACCGGGTCGTTGCCCGGGGAACGCGACGTGGACGCAAGCACTGTGGGGGGTTCCCCAACCTAACCTTTTTTTTTTTTTTTTTTTTTTTTGTTTTCGGGGGGGAAAATCCTCATGGATACCCGGCCACGCGGGGGCGCGGCACGGGTTATGCCGGACTCCTACCGGCTAAAAACCCCCCCGGCACTCCCGCCTCGTCCATGAGGAGGGGGACTAGGAAACCGGCAAAGCCTTTACGTCTAGTCCCCCTCAGACGATCGCCCGCCTTACAGCGGGCCCTTCACGCCACTCCCTGTGGGGAGGGGCCCGGGAATGACCGCGAGTGCTCGGTCATTCCCGCCCGACGGGGGTGGCGAATAGTGCGGTGCGGGAGAAGGCGCCCCCGCGCCTGACTCCCGCTATTCACCACCAGGAGGGAGACGACGATCGTACAGTCGCCTTCTCCCTCCTCTCCTTCGCCTACGGAGCGGCGCTGCGAGAGGATCGTCCTCCCGCGCACGCTCCGCTGCCTCCTTCTGCGACATGACTTCCTCGCAGAAGGAGGCGAGCGCCGCCCAGGCCTCCTCGCTTCCCAACATGGAGTTGACCACGCTGGGAAGCGACAGGTCCTGTCCAACCACCGCGATAAGACTGCGGCGCAGCTCGGACCAGGCGGGGCACACCTCGAGGGTGTGCTGTGCCGTGTCCTCCGGCGCGCCGCAGTCGTGGCACGCCGGGGTTTCCTCCCTCCGAATCCGGTGCAGGTGGGATCCGAAGCATCCGTGGCCGGATAACACCTGCACCAGACGGAACGAGAGGAAACCGTGGGACCGCTCGAGCCAGTCTTGGAGTACTGGCCCGAGCGCGTCCAACGTTCGACGGCCAAAGGCGGCGGAGGCGAGGTCCTCCGTCCAATGATGGACGATTGCTGCCCTCGCCTCTCGCCGGACGGCCTCCCGCTCTTCCGCGGCAGGGTGCTCCCCGAGCGCCTTTCGCCGCGCCATCCACTCGTACACTCTGGCGAGCACCCACGCCTCGAGCTCCCAAGGAGGGGTGCCGGCCAGAGCGCACGCCGCCGCAAAGCCTACCGAGCGGTAGGCCCTCGCCACCCGCAGTGCAATGGCCCTTTGTGGCCTGCGAATGGCGGTGGCGTTCTCCCTCCTGTGGAGGGAGTCTGCCCAGATGGGGGCCCCGTAAAGAGCCATGCTCTTCAAGATGCCGGCATACAAGAGCCGGCATCGCGCCTTAGGCCCTCCCAAGTTCGGGAGGAGCCACGAGAGGGCATCCGCGGCCTTCAGCAGGCGGGTCGACAACGCGCTGAAGTGCGGGCCGAAGCGCCACCTGCTGTCGAGTATAAGGCCCAGATATTTCATCTGGGCCCTGACTGCGATGGTGACGCCCTCCACAACAATGTGGGCGTCAGGAGGGATGCGCTGCCGAGGCCCGTGGAAGAACACGGCCTCGGTCTTGTTCAGCGCCACCTTCAATCCTAGGCGGCGGATCCTTCCTGAGACTAAGGATCCGCCAGCCGAGGCCAGACTGGCCGCCTCCCTGTAGTTCCTCCCCCGGGCAGTGAGGAGAGTGTCATCCGCGTAGCAGATGACACTCGTGCCACGAAGGAGGGTTCCCCGCAGGAGCCAATCGAAGCCGATGTTCCACAGCAGGGGTCCTAGGACCGACCCCTGTGGGACACCGGACTCCGCGCCATACCGCCTAACTCTGGCCGTCTTGTCTACAAGGAGGACTGCTCGGTCCTCCAAGTAGCTGGCCAAGAGTTGGCGCAAGTAATGAGGCACTCCGTGGTACCGGAGCGCCTCCAAGATTGTCGAGTGGGGGACGGAGTTGAACGCGTTGGCTATATCAAATGACACAGCCAACACTCCGTCCCCTGCCTCCACTGCCTGCTTCACTTGACCCTTGAGCAAGGCCAACGCATCGATCGTCGAACGCCCCCTCCGGAAACCGAATTGGGCGTCCGACAGGTCCGGCCCCACAAACCGCAGGAGGCCATTTAGCCGGGCGGCGACGATCCCCTCGAACAACTTTCCGACCTCATCGAGCAGAACGATGGGCCGGTATGCCGAGGGGGAGTCCGCCGGTCGTCCCTCCTTTCGAAGGAGGCACAATTGCCCCTCCTTCCAAATTTTCGGGAACCTCCCAGTCGTGAAACACGCACTGAAGAGGTCCCGAAACCTCTCCTCCATCTTGGAGGCGGCGATGGCCACCACCCGTGCGGGCACCCCATCGGGTCCAGGGGCGGTCTTCTTCGCGCGGAGGCGAAGTGTCCCCGCGCGAAATTCCTCCACCGTGACCGGGGGGACTTCCTCCTCCGGCGGGGCCGCCTCCCGCGGAGGGTCCATCACTGGTGGGGTGAAGTCGGTCCTGCACGGAAACAGGGACCGGACCACCCCATCCAGCAATGCCGGCTCGAGGGTCTCCGTCAGTGGGGGACCAAAGGGGCGCAGTTTATTCCGCGCCGCCTTATACGGTCTCCCATACGGGTCCCTGTCGAGACCCTCCAGCATCTCGGCTCTCGCCGAGTCGTCGGCGGCGCACATTGCCGACCTGAGGACCGCCTTTGCCTCTACGTACGCGGCGTAGAGGCGATCCTCATTGGCCAGGTCTCGGGGGCGGCGCGGTCGACTCCGCGTGTAGGCCCTCCTGGCCGCCACGCAGGCGGCCCGAAGCCCCGCCAGTTCCGCCGACCACCAATAAACGGCGCGACGGGGGGGTGGGCGGCGAGACCGAGGCATGCTGAAGTTGCACACCTCGGTAAGAGACCCCCTCAGCTGGACCGCCGCGGCGTCCACGTCCAGGACTCTTGGCGAAGGCGCGAGCCAGTCCTGGAGGAACGCCGCCTCCTCGGCGGCCTCCCTGTCCAGGCGGGTGAGAGCCCATCGTGGAAAGGGGGATAGGCCCGAGCGGACCATCCCCCGGGGGCTCTGGGTGGAGATGTCGAACCGCACATATCGGTGGTCCGACAAAGTCTCCACCATCTCCACCCGCCAGTTCACGACGCGGGCGGCTAGCACGGGGGTGGCAAACGAGACGTCTACCACTGACCCTCCCCGTTGCCGCACACACGTTTGGACAGTCCCTCGGTTTAAGAGGGACACACCGGTCGAGGCCGCCCAAAATTCCACGGCACGACCCCTGACGTTGCAAGAGGTGGCCGGGTTGCCCCAGGCCACCGACTTGGCGTTCAGGTCGCCCAATAAAGCGACCTGGCGCGGCGCCGCCCTCCCGACCACTGCGGTGAGGATTTCGAGAAAATTCTCGAAATCCGACAGAGGGCGGTTTGGGGAGAAATAGACCCCCACAAGGGCGATATCTCCCCACGCGGCGGCCACGTATCCCGGTCCCCTCTCTAAAAGCGAGAGGGGAGGGGAGTCTGTGGAAGACCGCGACACCAATGCCACCAAGCCGTCCCGATCACCCAGCCAACGGCCAGGGACCGAGTACGGCTCGGCAACCACCGCCACGTCCACCAACCACTCAGCCATAGTCTGCATCAGCAGATCCTGGGCTGCTCTGCAGTGGTTGGTGTTCGCCTGGAGGATGCGATGTTGGGCCCTATCCATCAATGGACATCACACCCCCTTCCTCCACGGCCGCCGAAGTTTCGGTAACGGCAGTTGTAGCGGCAGGCTGGGTCGGCGCCTGCGCTTTGCCCTTCTTAGGGGGAGGATTGCAATTCCTCCCCTTCATCACGTGGCCCGCTGGGCGGCCACTAGCTGCACACACCGCGCAGTGTGGCGTGGCGGCCTTGCAGGAGGCGGACTTGTGCCCGTCCTTGCCGCAGCGGTAGCAGCTGTCCGTCCTATCAACCTTGAACGGACAGAGGGCCCGGGTGTGTCCAACTCCGAAGCACTTGTAGCAGCGCAGAGGCTGATCTACAAGTGCCTTGACTGCACCCGAGCTAAAACCGACGGCAAGCCGTCCCTTGGCGAGGACAACTTTGGCGGCGGCGACTGGGCACTCGAGGCGCATGGTGCCCATGCCGCCGCGGCCGGGTCTGATATCCCGGCCTTGCACCGCTGCGACGTCACAACCCCCTATTGCTGCGACCGCCGCCACCACCTCCTCTTTGGTGACCGAATCGTCCAGATCGGTCACCTCTAAGGTCGCAGACTTTACGGGCCTGCCCACCTTGGCCACGTCCGCGATGACCTCCTGCAACTTGGTCGCAAAGAGGTCCGCGTTTGCGCTGCCCTGAGCCCCAGGGAACTCGAAAATGCGAGCCCCAGCCTGGGTCCGGCGGCACGAGACTGCGCCGATCCCCAGTTGGGTGGGATCAGCGTTGGTACGCGCCCGTTTCATCACGGACGCGTACGTCACCCCCCGCTCCTCAGCCTCCTTGGTGAGCGTCACCACGACGGCTGCGGTTTTAGGAGGAACGAGGTTCTTCTTTTGACCGGCGGGGGCCCTTTTTGCTGCGGGAGCAGCGGTGGCGGCTTGGGGGCCGACTTTTTCCCCTTCCCCTTCCCCTTTCCCTTGCCTGTCGTCTGAGACGAGCCAGGGGGGGTAATTGCAGGGACGGCAGGGGCGGCAGGGGCGGCCGCTGCCTTCTTCTTGGCCTTGCCCTTCCCCTTGCTGACCACCTTCGTCCACCCTTGCTGGTTGGATGGGGTGGTAGAAGGGAGAAGGGCGTACTCCCTCTGGGAGGACGGCCCTGGCTCGTGCTGCCTCTTGTCCGCTGCAAGCGGCGGTCGCAGGCGTTTCTCCGGCAAGAGCCGGTCTTCGATGCCTGCGAAGCAGGCTCTCGTGAAGGCCCTCTCCTCCATGATTACCTTGCGGATCATATCCTCAAGGTTTGAGGAGGTGGGGCCTTCAGCCGCAGGTCTCGGCTCGGCTTGGTTTGGCCGGGCCGTGGCTTCAGCCAGCTTCTGATGCAGCTGGCTGACCTCTGACTGCAGGCGATTGACTTTCGCCTGCAGCTGCCGCGTTTCGTCAGTGGCCTTGCGCAGAATCAATTCCCCGACGATGCCGCGCATGCTCGCGGCCCTACATTTAAGGGACTTTTGGAAAGTCCCTTTTAGGTTGGAGGACTTGGAGGCGATCTCCACGATCTCCTCTTGGTCCTCCTGAGCCATCTGCTCCAGCTCGGCCAGGGAGTGGTCCGAGTACAGGACAGTGGACGCGCCATACCCGGATTTTGCCCGAGCGGCGCACGTCCGTTGCTCTTTGGCAGCAACCCGCTCCTCCAGGTCTTGCTGGAGCTGCACCCGCCGAGCTAGATCCAACTGGCGTTGGGCGTCTGCGAGACCCACGTCGTGCGTGTCCGCGACTGTTGTCTTCTTGGCCTTTACCTTCTTTTTAGGCTTCCCCGTAGAGTCCGAGGAGCCTTCGGACCTTTCTTTCAGAAAGGCCCGCTTACGCGATTCCTGGCGACCGCTCGCCGTCGAACCTGCGTCCGACTCCGACATAATGGACACGTTATCAGTGTCTGACAAGTTGTCCGCCCCGCAAAAGAAGCTAGCCGCAGAAGGCGCGCGGCTGTACTTCGACGCGTCTGCGTCTTGGGGTTGGCCCTGAGAAGGGCCTTTTGTAAAACGCCCAGTGGCGTCACGCGATGGCTTTGGCATCATAGCCTCCGCAGGTGTCGTAGGTAACCGCAAGGTAAAGACTACGACGTCACAGTGCACTTTAGCCGATCACCGGTCTGCCACTCCGTTACGGTGGTCAGAACCGGGTCGTTGCCCGGGGAACGCGACGTGGACGCAAGCACTGTGGGGGGTTCCCCTCCCCAACCTAACCTAACCTAACCTAACCTAACCTAACCTAACCTAACCTAATGCCAAGATGCCAAGATAGCCAAGATGGCTGAGAAGCTCAGGACCACGGGCGACCTTACAGTGGAAGAAGCGCGCAACAAGAACCCGCTGGTAATCATCAAGGATGTCCTCGCCTACAACACCGACGAGGACATCATAGCGTCGCTGCGGACCCAAAACGCAGATCGACTGGCCGACCTCACCGACGCCGACTTCAGCGCCGTCGTGGTGAGATACCGGAGGAGAGCGAGGAACCCTCTCGAGAACCACGTTGTCCTCCAGGTGTCTCCCAAGATGTGGCTGAGGTTGACGTCGGCGGGGAAAGTCCACGTCGATCTGCAGCGGGTGGAGGTCGAGGACCAGTCCCCCCTGGTGCAGTGCACCCGGTGTCTGGGGTACGGGCATGGCCGCAGAAGCTGCAAGGATCCTATTGATCTCTGCAGCTACTGCGGTGACCCGCACCCCCGCGCAGACTGCCCGCGCTATATCGCGGGCGGTACGCCAAAGTGCAGGAACTGCACAAACTCCAAGTGCAAAGACACCGGGCACAACGCTTTCGACGGGGACTGTCCCATTCGCAAGAAATGGGACAACAGTGAAATTTCACAGCAGTGAAATTTGAAATTTCATAACCGGTACATTCCACAGTAGTGTAATTTCACTACCGGTACATTTCACATATGTCAATTTCATAACTGGTACATTTCACAAACGGGACATATCACGAAAATGAAATTACATAACCGGTACAGTTCACAGTAGTGAAATTTCATTAGGTACCGGTATATTTCACAACAGTGTTATTTAAATAGCGGTACATTTCACATAAGTCAAATATCATAACCGGGACCTTTCACAACAGTAAAATTTCACAGAGGGTACATTTCATAACAGTGAAATTTCACAGACGGTAACTTTCACACAAGTGAAATTTCATAATCGGTATATTTCACAACAGTGAAATTTCACAGCAGTGAAATTTCAGAGACTGTACATTTCACATGAGTGAAATATTTCACTCACACAACTGTGCACTGAGTGTGCTTTTCCCCGGACATAATCCAGGCCCTTTTCTTGTTTTTTAATTTTTTCAGGCATGCTTTATTTATGCTCAGTTACATCTTTTTTTATTGTGATAAGTTATGATACTCGTAGTAACGATTTGTTTTACAATTCTTTTGTCTATTATATTGCGGCGTTACAGTAGTGTATAAATTATAGTCAACATCTGTCATACACTGGGAAAACAAAGGCTTAAAAATCGATGGAGAAAGGCTGAACCATTTACGATTTGCCGACGATATTGTGGTGTTTGCTGAAGACCCTGAGGAATTAGGGGTGATGCTACAAGAATTAGCTAACGACAGCAAAAAAGTTGGCTTATCAATTAATTTTGCTAAAACGAAAATACTACCGAACGGCACAGAACAGAGTATCGAAGTCGATGGAGAACCAATAGAGTATGTTAACGAATATATATATTTAGGCCAATCAATTTCATTCAAAGCTAATACAGGAAAAGAAATCAACAGAAGAATTGCTATCTCATGGAAAAAGTACTTGAATCTGAAAGAGATTATGAAAAATCAAGATATAAATATGTCGGAGAACCTACGATCTGACGGTGGCAATACCGCCTGACAGCTGTCGAACGCAAGGATGACGTCACAATGCGGCCGTTGGAACGGGCGGGGAATCTAAGTTGAGAGCTCGCGCCGAGCGGACGTGTCTGTTCGACTGCTTCGAATTGATTTAAATCGATGTACTTTAAAATGATAAAGTTTGAGTTGCGCTATAAGTGTTATTTTGTTTGAGACTACCCATTATATCAGAAACCGATGAAAACGCGAGCCTACCGAGCCCTGCAGGACAGCTGTCTGCGACATCAGAAGATGGGACAAAGGATTCAAAAGCCCACAGTAACGTATACCCACAGTATCGTTAAAATTGAGCTAAGTCTGTAAATTTGTTATCAACAAGTAGACCGTTAACATTCGAATTTGAATGTTGTTTTGCTTACAATTGCTGCTTACTTCATTGTTATTATTTAGTGTGTGTTAAATTGTTGATTGAAACTGTGATAATGAAACTTATGAGGACGCCTACTCCATGGAGGTATCTTTTTAGGCGTAATTCGCGTAATTAACTTCAACATACTTCTCGAACGTCTCGCGACTACAGTGACGACCGATCGGATCGCAATTCGAACGATAGACGTCGTACTTTGCGAGATGGCTTACGTGTCCGAAATCGACGTGATTGTCACAGTACCGATGTAGCAATTGACTCGTGAACGTCTTCGAAGTAACCAAGCCAGACAACATTACCTAGCTAATCAACAACGACGTACCTACGCCAGTTTAATGTTCTTCGTTATAAAGTGTTCTCAGTCGGCAGCGGCAGTTATGATAAAACTACGCAAGCTGCTGCGCAGTATATGGTGCCGTGGCAGACGCCGGGCGTTGGAGTTGCGCGTGTGCGGCGGCATGCGAGCTATGCCACTTCATACGCTACGAGCGTGCGTCGTGCGTTTCGGGATCGACGGTGAGGTCATCAGCGACACATGGCGAATCTGGATGACAATGATGGTCACAAGTAAGCGTGAAGCAGAATCTGGTGAGTCAAACCATGTTTATCTGGTGCCACGGATTCTATAAAGATAAATTACACGTGGTACGTATGACAGTGCGTGTAAGAGAGTAAATGCAGGTGCGCGTGATATTTTTATTCCGATATGAGGGTGGACAATACCAACTGTTGTCTGCTATGTGATTGTGTTGTGTGTAACTTGATTAGAAGAATTTCGGACCGGACAGGCCGTCGCAAACGCTATGGTAGCCAAGATCAGCGGGCTCATAGACAACAAGATCTTTCTCCAGATACGTTGTGAAGCTCAATGGAGGCGATCTTGGTTGGACTTTCAGCGTTAGAGGAGCAATCTGCGACTAGTTTTACCAGGTTGCTAGTACGGCTGGTACAACTCCAAATCATCATCGCTAAAGCGTGGCTCTCGTCAGGCCCACGGCAATGCTTTTGAGGAGAAACACCGCGGACACCTCCGCTGGTATTGCCAAGTCGGCGCCAGGCATGTTCGCTGACTGCGCTGACGCGAGCGGTCGCTATGACCGACGCGGTCGGCATAATCTTTTATTCCAGTGCGAAACACACCACAGGCGCCTTGTGCGTCACTGGTCTTCACGGCGATCCGGGCAGATCACGTGCTGCCAACACAGAACGCCCCGCTGGGACCAACATTGAAGAGGGAGGTCAGCGAAGCGCTGTCAACGTCCTTGCCGTCGACGGGCGCAGAATGTATCGTGGAAACAATTCGTTCTATCTGTGGTTTGATATAAGTAGCACTTAAGTCTAACGACGGAAGGATTAAGTGCCATGCGGCAAGTTTGGTCTAAGAAATGGGAATGTTTTAGGAAACCCAATTTTGTAAACAAAGTATTGGGCACGACTGATGGATATGGTCAGTTACGGCCAAGCTCTGGAGAAATTAATACTCTGGTTAAATCCACAAACCCACCAATGCAAGGGAGGTTCGACAGGTACTAGGACTTGCAAGGTACTTTCGCCGGTACATGGCAGGGTGCGTTTGTAAAACCGCCTGCATGGCAGGATTGCTGAGGAAGGCGATCGAATAGCATGGTGACTCTCACAGGGATAGGAGTGTTGTCGGTTTGTAGGACGGTGCAGACGTCGAAGTCTGTAGTGACCGTGAATTGTCTGAGGCTTGAAGTTTTGTTTGGCACGGTCTATGGTGTAAGGCGGGTGCGGCCTGTGACGGGAGGCGATTTGATTCAAATAATTAACGGACTCATTGTGGGCGATTGTGTTCTCATAGAAAACGAGAAGAGGAACCGATCGAGGCTCGATCCGGGGTTCAGGGGTCCGTTCGGGGTTCTGGATAGTGATCGGTATTGCCTGAGAGCTTTGAATTCTGAGAGGACATACAGGTGCCCGCGCGATGGAATGGGAGGGATTCCGAATCACGAAGTTCCGTTGGATGTCGAGTTGGATCTGGAATCTGACGATGGCAATGCTGATGATGTCTAGCCTGGTGGAAGCGTTGCGGCGCGTATGGGCGTTGCAGCGCGTGTGGGCGTTGTGGCGCAATGTGAGCGTTGTGGCGCAATGTGAGCGTTGTGGCGCAATATGAGCGTTGTGGCGCAGTATGAGCGTTGTAGCGCAATATGAGCGTGGTGGCGCAGTATGAGCGTTGTGGCGCAATGTGAGCGTTGTGGCGCAGTATGAGCGTTGTTGCGCATATGAGCGTTGTGGCGTAGTGTGAGCGTTGTGGCGCGTATGAGCGTTGTGGCGCATATGAGCGTTGTGGCGCATATGAGCGTGGTAGCGCGTATGAGCGTGGTGGCGCGTATGAGCGTGGTGGCGCGTATGGGCGTGGTTGCGCGTATGAGCGTAGTGGCGTGTGGGCACGGGGTGTGTGTGTGGGTTGTAGCGTGCATCAGAAATCTCCGTGTGGTTGATATGAGCCGTAGGAGCGGCGGCATGTGCAAACATGGTTACCCTTATTTGCGTTGGGGCGTAAATAAGATAAGTCGTTGGTGCGACGATATGCTTTCATGACTACCCTTGCTCTCGTTGTAGCGAAAGCAAGATGAGCCGTCGTAGCGGTGCCGCTAATATTGTTTGTTACAGCTAACGATGATGATGAATTGTTTGGTTTGTAAGAGAGTGAGAAAGTGTCGAGTCATTGATTTGCTCAGATGTGAGGTCAGAATAGCCGAACGAAGTACTGGGTCGATGTGCGACCTTTGCGGATGCTGCACACGAGGACGTGTGAGACATCAGAGATGGCCGTGTCGGAGAACCTACGATCTGACGATGGCAACACCGCCTGACAGCTGTCGAACGCAAGGATGACGTCACAATGCGCCATCTTTGGATGCGGCCGTTGGAACGGGCGGGGAATCTAAGTTGAGAGCTCGCGCCGAGCGGACGTGTCTGTTCGACTGTTTCGAATTGATTTAAATCGATGTACTTTAAAATGATAAAGTTTGAGTTGCGCTATAAGTGTTATTTTGCTTGAGACTACCCATTATATCAGAAACCGATGAAAACGCGTGCCTACCGAGCCCTGCAGGACAGCTGTCTGTGACAAATATAAAAATAAAGAAAAAAAAATATGAGGTAGTCATCCTCCCATGCTTAACTTACGGGTGTCAGACATGGGCCCTAGGGAAAAAAGATGAAGCTAAATTAGCTATACAACAAAGAAAGATGGAAAGAAGCATGCTAGGGATCACTATTTCAATTGGACAAAATGGGACAAAATTTCAATTGAAGAAAAACAAAAATACCGGACATACTAGAAATAGTAAGAAAATTAAAATGGAATTAGGCGGGTCATATATGTAGGAAAGGTTACGACAGTTGGACGAGGAAAGTAACTGAATGGGTACCTCGCGTGGGAAAAAGGAAGAAAGGGAGACCACATAAACGCTGGGATGATGTATTCACTCTGAGATGCGGACGGGATTGAATGAGACAAGTTAGAGACAGAGGTAAATGGAACGACATGGGGGAGGCCTACGCCGAAGAGGCGACTTCTACAAAACCCTAACAACTATGCAGTATGTAAATTTACGTTACCCAAGACATGTAGTAGAGGAAATAAAGGCTATTTTTTTTTTTATTGCCTTATAAAGTCTCAAGTGTTTTTATTTAATACAACAGGTCATGGGCCCAGCACGCTTCAACTGCGCCACTCTGCTGCTGGGGATGTCGATCAAGATATATATATGTTACAACCACCCTGCTATGCGTTAAAAAACAAAGTATGCCGTCTGAATATATCATTGTACGGATTGAAACAGGCCAGTCGTCAATGGAACTTAAAACTAAATGCAACTTTGTTAGAAATTGGTATGTCTAGATCCAAAGTCGATCCTTGCATATATTATAGAATTCAATCTATAGATATATTGTTTATCGCCGTATATGTCTACGATTTTTTTTTTCTATTTAACAAAGAAGAATCTGCACTGCTTATAAAAAGCAAATTGTGTGAGATATTTAAGATAAAAACATGGGCGCGGCGAAACAATGTATTGGCATCAAAATAAACCAGAACAGAAGTTTGGATAGTGTAATGGTCGACCAGTCTCTCTACATTCGAAAAATATTGAACCGATTTCGAATTCAAGACTGCAACCCAGCTCCGACACCATTTGAAACAGGCACACAACTGGAAAAAGCTAAGAACGATAATGAAGTACTGAAAAACGTTCCATATCAAGAGGCAGTAGGATGTTTGTTATATTTATCGCAGAACACACGTCCAGACATAGCCTATGATGTCAATTCTGTTAGCAGATTCAATAATACGCCTACAGTACAACATTGGACTGCAGTAAATAATAAAATACTTAAGAGGAACTATTCATATAAAACTTCATTTTAATGGAAATGAAAAAGAAAATATTGTTGGGTACTGTGATGCAGATTGGGCTAGCAATGTAGAAGACCGAAGATCAGGCACAGGTTACCTTTTTACTTTTCAGGGTGCCTCGATCTCTTGGGCCTCAAAAAGACAGTTAACTACAGCTTTATCTACCACGGAGGCTGAATATATGTCTTTAGCATCTGCTACTCAAGAAGCTGTTTGGCTAAAGCAACTTGAAGAAGAATTTTGGCCAAATTTATCAGGTAAATGACATTGATCGAGGGATTTTAGGAAGAAGATAATACTTTTTTGATATATCCGACTTAAGCTTTCGCCCAGCATACTAAAAGATTAAATTGAGCAGATATTAATTAAGGGATATTGCGGGGCAGACTGTTAGTAGAAGATGAATAAAACAATTAAATACAAACAATCGTTTTAATTTCGTCTCTATCAAAAGAAATTCGACTTATTTTCGATCGTGTCGTTTCGTCGTATAAACTATAATATGTATGTATATTATTTACAACACCGTAAAATTACGTTCCGTGGCGAGTCACGACTCCGGAAAAATACAACGGACCATCCGAGGCGTCGCTGGATCACCACATGGAATAAATTATAAAAAAGTTGAGGTCACTAGCGCGGCGGCGGCGGGCGCGGCTTGGCCGTCGCGTACGCGATCTCCGACAGGCGCACGTCGATAGGCGCGCGCTCGTCGTACAGCGTGGGCGCCTGCAGGATGATGCCCGCCGAGCCTACCACCACTGCCAGCGTGAAGATCCACAGGAACAGCCGGTCCAACACCATCGCCACGTACTTCCAGTCCTCCTTCACCTGCACCACACACAATGGACGCCCGGTCAGCGCGCGGTCGCCCGCGACTCGCGATCGGTCGCAGGGTCGGGGTGGCGGCGTAGCGCACGAAACTCACCCTGGTAGACTCCTCCTCCTTGCGCGTCTGCTCAGCGATGTAGTTGATGCCGTCAATGGCCTTGTTGAGCTCGGGACAGCGGTGCCAGCGGCGTAACGCGTCGCACAGCGCGGGCGCGTCGTGCAGGCGGCAGGCGCGGCAGGTAGCGGCGGGCGGCGGGGGCGGCGCGGGCGGGCCGGGCGCGCCGCCCACGCCGCCCACGCCGCCCAGCGGCGAGCGCTCGTCCCATGGCGCGCTCTCGCTCATCGCACTCATCAGCCCCGCACTGGACCCGAACAACAATTATGGTTTCTTAATAGACTGGGATTCAGTCGTCGACACGGTCTCGCCACTAGAATTTTTTTAATCGATTCACACTTCATATTTTGAAGGAACCCCGGTACGAACCGAACCTGGTTCGCAGCCCAATGAGAAAAATTACATAAGAAGTGCTTGAGTAATATGTAAAATTACTAGTTATTTTCAATTATTATACCACTTAAGTTCTTTTATAAGTTACATTTCCGAACAATATACTCGTATAGTATTATCATTCAAACAGTCGATACGGGCAGAAACGGGTTACAAAAGTGGTCTCACCCTTAGGTTACCGATAAATACTACGACTAATTGGGTCTCGGAAGGCAAACGGCAGTTTCTTCGTCTTATTTTTTTGTACCTCTCAAAATTCTTAAATAGGTATGTAACTTTAGGTATTTTTTTACTTTTGTCCTGTGATCGGCACTGCTCTTATATTCTTTGAATTGTTGTGTTCCTAATGTTCTATTTTCTTTGTATTCTTTTCATCTTTGTTTTTTTTTCTATGGTTTATTATTGTATACTGTTATTGCTTGTTCTTTCTTATCTACACTATATCTATTAGTGGAAATTTTAATAGATTTATGTTTTCTATATTCATATGTATTATAAGTAAAAATAGCTAGTAATCTTCCCAAAGGCCAGGGTGAAGAAGAAGATAGAGTAATAGAGAGCGAGAGTGACGTAGGTATGATGTAGGCTGGTGATATGTGTATACTGACAAGCGCGATCTGTGCGGGTCGAGGCGGTAGTGCGGGCGGCGCATGACCAGCAGGCGCGGCAGCACGTGGATGAACACGCGCCGCACCCACGGCGCCATCGTGTGCGTCTGCGGCGAGCGGAAGTGCACGTTCAGCACCACCACCGTCACGCAGATGCTGCGACGACAACACGCAAATGGTTCACTTTGTATGGGACACGTTCATCACGTTTAGTAAGTACATATTATATAATCGTGCCGCAAGGGACTAGGGTCAGGAGCGCCCTGCGCCGCTCACCTGAACGTGTCGAGGATCATGGTGAAGAGCACGAACTTGCCCAGCAGCGGCACGACGAGCGAGGTGGGCGGGATGATTTCGGCAAGCAGCAGGAAGAACACGGTGAGCGACAGCAGGATCGAGATGGAGAGCGACACCTTCTCGCCGCTGTCGGAGGGCAGGTAGAACACCAGCACCGTCAGGAAGGAGATGCCCATGCACGGGATGATCAGGTTCACCGTGTAGAACAGCGTCTTGCGCCGCATCGTGATGTTGAACGTGATGTCCAGGTACGGCTCGTCGCAACAAGTGTAGAACTTCTCGTTTCTGAGGAGCCACATCAATTGCATAGAGCGGCACGTAACCGGAGAGCTCAGACTCCTCACTCCTAAATATGGGTTGGGTATGGAGATCATTTCGCACATCAGAGGCGGCGGGCGCGTGCCGCGTGATGATTGAAGGGCGTCTCACTAACGGAGCCAAAACTTTACATGCCGATGCGCAATGTGATCTCCACAGAATCTCAGTGCGCACAGGTTACATGCAATGCAAGAGCTTAAAAATATAATTCTTCAATAAATTTTCTTGGAATGGTGTTTCCATTCAACATTTTAGTATCAGAAATTCCGTTTGCGAGATTTTTAACTTTTAAAGATTTAATCAAAATTGACGTAATGAATTCCGATACTACTAACATTGTTATGATAATCGGCAAAACTAGTTAGCCAATCATATTATTTTGTTATTGAAATGGCTACGGAACCCTGCGTTGGGCGTAGCACGATACGCACTTGTCCAGTTTTTTAATTCTACTAGCGCTATCTATCGACCGTTCTGAACATAATTCATGTAATGTAACTAAAAGAACAGAATTTTCTGTGGTCGGGTTTATAGTATTTCGCCAGTGCCATTTAATAACAATACAATAAAATATGTGACCGTCCACTTTGGAAAACCAAAATGGAGTTGTTTGAGTAGCTTTAGCGAGTCGGTCACGCCGGGCTCGGGCCGGTGCCGGCGGGGGCCCGGGCGCGCCCCCCGGCCCGGCGGGCCGGCGCGCGGGCCGCGTGCTGCACCTGACGGCGGGCACCTCCAGGATGTCCCACTCGACCGAGGTGTAGAATTCAGAGAGGTCCACGCCGAGCTCCACCACGTTAGTACCGCGGGCCTCGTCGATGTGCCGCAAGTCCACCTGGTGGGCGGGCGCTCAGTGATACTACTTATTGTACTTCACAGTACACTAAACTTAACTAACTAGCTAAACTGTAAATTAATTAATACAGAGCTTAGCTATTTTACTTTCTTTGGACATTATCTATACAAATAATATAATACATACAAATAAACAAAATTGGAGTGTATGTTTGTAGTATCAAAATAACACCTTTTCACTAAATGCATATGAAAGTACATACGATACATATAGCAAAATCGCGAACCAAACATTTTTTGTCTGTCTGTCTGTGTGTTTGTTCCGGGTAATCTCCGAAACGGCTGGACCGATTATGACGGGACTTTCACTTGTAGATAGCTGATGTTATAAGCAAAAACTTAGACTACTTTTATTAAAAAAAAAACAAAATATTAAAAAATGGGTCCTGCGGAGCGGACTGCTGGAGCGGGCGTTTTTGTTAAGTTAAATGCCACGCGGACGAAGTCGCGGGCTCAGCTAGTAAAATATAAACATTATAAACATGAAGCTAGTTTGGAAATAATACCTATTTGTGGAAAGAGTGCAGGTGGTACCTGGAAGCCGTCGTACGTCCAGGAGCCGAACTTCATGACGCACGTCTGCTGGTCGAAGGGGAAGTACTCCACGTCGATCTCGCAGGAGGACTTGTATATGGCGGGCGGGCGCCACTCCACGCGGCCGGTGTAGTTGAGCGTCGCCTTCGTCGCCAGCGTCACCTCGAAGTTGCCGTCCGCACTGGACACGGCACGCCGCACCGGTAACATCGACACGATCAGCCCCTCGAGCGCAGGCTTTGTATTTACATAATGTTACGTTCACGTGTAATCTCCCGATCCCGATCATAATATGGCAGATTTCATAAATGAGAGTGACAGTGACAGTAAGATTTCTCGATGAAGATACGATCTCAGGAACAGCGACAAAATATGAACAGGCAAAGCCATATTGGAAAATAGACTGTAATAAAAAATTAGGTATCAAGCTAAGTCTAGGTCTTAGTATCAAGCTAGGTCTCACTCAGATTCAGGCATCTTCACCCTTCACCCTATTAACAGTAAATTCAATTTTTATAACAAATACGATTGTTTTATGGGCCCCGGAAGGTGCAGAGTCGACCGAAGACGGTGCGTTCCTTACTTGTTGTAGAGCACTATGTCGGGCCGCCAGATGTGGTCGGAGGGCACGTGCAGCATCTCCACGCCGCCGTACTCGCGCGGCTCCCACGACAGCTTGTAGTCGTACCAGCTCTGCGGATCGAACGGACCGGGGATGAGTAAGTCGCGCTGGGCAGCCCGGCACGCCGCGCACTCCGCCGGCCGAACTTGCACTCACCTGTTCCACCCACAGGTTGGTCGTCATAATTTGGTTCTTAAGATTCTGCAAACAAACAATACCGACATGATGTAAGTACTAGTAATAAATTAAAAATACATTTTCAACAATGTTGATAATATGGGCAGAGCTAGCGTTAAAAAACAATTTTCGTTCACTCGTAGTACTTATAGGATTGGTCGCATTTAATCGTAGCACGCTATACTGTACCAACTAGTGTACACGAGTCCCGCAAGCTTGGCGCGTGCGGCGCGTGCGGCGTGTACCCACCACGTCGATGAGCTGGCTCAGCTTCAGCTTAATGCGCACCGTCAGCGCGTCGCTGACGTTAAGCACGGGCCGCACCAGCTTGTTGTAGTTGCTGAGCAGGTCGTCGTACAGCCGCTTGGCGTCCGGGTTGCCGGCGCACCCTGCGGACGTTAGCGTGACAATTATCTTATTCTGAGTACATCCATACGTAGTGATTATTGAAATTAAGATTTACTAATTCCAACAATAGAAATCCGTACGTATATGAAGTGCACGGCTGAATAAAGTCGGTATTAGCGGTTACCGGCGAGCGCGAGCAGCAGCAGCAGCAGGTGAGCCGCGCGGTGCGGCGCGGCGCGGCGCGGCATGTCGGCCGCCGCATGGCGTCAGCGCATCGCGCCGCGAGCGCGCGCCGCCGCCGCCGCCGCCGCCGCCAGCCCGAGCGGCACTCGCTCGCGGCTCAGTCCCCGCCGGAGCCGGCGCCGGAGCCGGAGCCCGCGCTGCGGCTGAGACCGGCGTGCTCTCACTCCTTTATATTCCGCGATAATCCGGCGTCTCCGGAGACTCACTCGTTTCATGCACTCTATTTAACCACATTTATGGTACTCGCGAACACGTGAATCGCGACGACATGATATTTAATACTGAGTTTCAAGGTCATGTTCAGCGGAAGTCAATTAAATATGATGATGTCAAAATGTTTATATTTCTTCTTTAAATTGGCTGGATTTTACTGAAAACACAACAACCGTAGATGTAGTTACACACGTTGAAAGGTATAGCAGCATTGTAGACCTATTAGCTATTAATAGGAAAAGTTGAAGAACGGCAACAAACGATTTTCACGTCAGACATAGGAAAAAAAATGTAAGGTTAAGAGCTGGAATGTAACAATACCAGTTTGAGTGTTGGTCAGCGGCAGATGGTCGAGGGTACCCGCGGCTTAATTGGTTGGAATGGATGTGTGACGTGAAGAAATTACAACTTGAGGAAGGATTTCAGTAGTAGGTAATACGCACGCGGAAGTCGAGGCAGGCTGGCGCAAAGAAGTTAGTGATCAATTAACAAATTTGCTGATGATGGTTAGTGTCGTTATCTGCAAAACGTCTGCTTTTAGACTCGTTGGGTTTGCTCAGGTAGAATAAATATTTGTAAGTGAATCGATAACGGAAGTCAAGGAAAAATGCATGAACTAGGTGACAGACTTAGTTGTCTATGGTGTGAAAAGATCTGAACTAATTCAGAATATCTGAACACGTTCTGTACGACCGGCCATCCAAAGTGATAAAAAAATGTCGGTAAACAACCATTGTAGATTATTTATTTATTTATTGATAGGAAGACCAACAGCTAGAAATAACAATTATAGACACAAATAAAAGTCATAAAGCCAATTATAGGTCTTCACGCATAGAAATTATCTAATTATAATAATTAATAGATAATAATTATCCCTTGAAGATTCTTGATATTGATAGGATGGGATATTGATATTGATCTTGATAAGATTATCTTCAAATGATTACAGTAGTTGACGCTTGAAATAAAAGTATCCGAGTTTATTCTAAATCAGAGTCAATTTTCACGCATAGACTGAATATACGCAAAGGCCGTAAGATGTCCCATCTGTAGTTCACATCTGTATCTAGCGATATAATAGGAAACTTTCGGTTGTTTTAGTTTTTAACTCACAGCGGAAAAGGGAATGTTAAAAGTTTGAAATGTGTACCTGTGTATCCGTGTGTCGGTTTGTGGTATCGTGGTGCTCAAGCGGAAGAACCGATTTTAATGGAGTTTATTTTTAATATGAAAGGTTTCTTGATCGAGAGTTTTTTCGCTATGACTCAAAAAAGTCCAGCCATTTGAAGATAATCAGCTCTTTTCTAGTTGATAATAATATGAACAACTTCCAAAGGACTTATTAATTCAAAATTTTGTATCTTCTTACTTCAATGATATTGGAAAGACATGGTAACCTTGACTTGATGCTGCAGCCTCACCTGGAATCTGCAGGATACCCAAATCCTCACAAATTTACAACAGAGACATCGTGTTTGCGCTCATTGGAATGGTCTCAATGAATAGAGTATTGATAATTTAATTGAGAATGGCTGCAAACCAACTTTAAATCGGCATAGCTCCTAAATGGCCATCTAAAAGGAAAATAATATAACACCCCTCTTTTTTCGTCGGGGGTTAAAAATAAAACCTAAAGATGATTTTCAAATAAGCTATTCAATGATAACCCACTTAACATAGTTCGTCGATTATTTTTTCACAATATGACGTCTGGCCATATTGTATTTTAATTACTGTCATGTCTTTAGTGACACTCGCACGATTAAGACGAGTGCCACAAGATAACAAACATAAATACATTTTGGATTTGCCGTTGGCAGTTGGTTAACATAGTCTTATATAGTCCCTGCGTTTTGTAGGATATTCATATACTTGTACTTATCTGTACGGGGGTGAAATATTAATGTTCAATACTGAATAAACTCCCTTCTTCTCTTAATAAAGAAAAAAAAATGCTATTGTTATGGTTCTATGCTCGACTAGATTATGCTCTGACTATAAATTGGAGTCTTTTCTAAAATGGACAGTGATGGTGGCATGTGTGTGACTCGTGAGGAGAAAAAGTTAATTGATGATTTAGGTTTTTCGGTTACTTCAGTATAGCCAGACTGATGGTTGAAAGCAAGAAAGAAAATAAATTTTAATTAACACTCAGGACACGTAAGTACACAAAACGTTCCAATAATGAATAAAGTAATCATAATAATAAACTTAAATCTAATGTTTGTTATTGTTATTTTTGAATAGATAATAATTTCGTTGCTGTTAATAGGTTGAGTTGGTATTATATCGCGGTGGCGGAGCGGTCATGCAGGAGATCATGAGGCCAAGCAGCACACTCCACGCTCGGTGGAGTGAACACGGTGAGACTGCGAGCGGTGATGTGGATGCTGTACTGCCACAGGCGCGCTCAACCTGTCTCGTGGAACTGAGCGGGCGTATGTCGCCAGAGCGATGTCGAGGATACCGAGCACTGCATCCATATCACACACGTGTGCCACAATTGGCAAAATAAACATGCAGGCCTTCGTTCGCTCGATGACGAGATCGAAACGCGAGCAGTGCGAAGTGCGGCCATGTGGATGGTGGCCGCCGGGGCAGGCGGGAAGCTAGCGCCGGTGAAAGCGGAAACACGGGATTCGAGAGGAATCCGAACTATACCTAAACGGGTCGCCGAGGACGTATCGGAGGCGATCCTCCTGAGTGTGAATTCACGACATCGCGGACGAAATATCACTGGTCACGCGGCCGCGTCACCGGCCTCTAGCATGGTGTGCGAGGGAGCGCGCTGCACGTCACAGCGCGGGAGCGGCAGAGGCAGCGGCAGCGGCGAGCGGCGCGGCGTCGTGGTGAGCTGGCGGGGGCGCGCCGTGGACTGCCGGCTCCGCGGCGCGCCGCCCGCCCCGAGCGCCCCGAGCGCCCCGAGCGCCCCGCGCCGCGCCGCGCCGTATGCTGCGACGGCGCACTGTCCGACTATCGGCCGGGCCGCACTCTCTGTGGGACGTGTCTTCTCCACTACGTCCGACGATGCATGTCAAGCGTTGCGCTCTCGAAAACAGCTGTTTACAAGTATACTTACTCGTACATACTATTATTATTCGCAATGATGCGAGCATTTCAATGAACCAGTCTCTATGTTTCACTGCAGTCAGTTATAGTGAAGAAAAAAATATGTAGGTTACCTAAATTATGGAAAGTTTTGTACTTACTGTTTTTGTTATTGTGTAGGTTGTTGCAGGAAGGTGAGCAGCAAGGATGATTCCGTATCATAGTTACCGAAGGCTGCGGTAACAAGGATATCATGCGTTCAATTTGCCCAGTTCCGGCAGCATCGCAGCGGTATCGCGGAAGCTGCGGTCCCCTTGATCACGAGCCCCCCCTCCCCGCCGCCATCCTCCCTCCTGGCGACCCCGCGACCCGCCCCTGACCCACATCTCGTGCGACGCGGCATGTGCGTTACGTGTTGTATTGTGCGTTAAGAGAAGCTCTACTAGAATTGCACCGCCCGCCCACGCTGTGCCGCCAGTGCCCCGCTCGCGTTGCGGCTGACTCTCGCCTGTGCGGCTTATCCATTGTCATCGCATAAAGCAACACGGACGATTAAGTAATCGTGTCCGATATCTTGAACGGTATATTTTTCAGGATCAGGCGCATGAACTTAATCTCTACATAATGAATGAAATAATTATGTGATGAATATTTGAGCGTTAAATAGGATTTCGACGACAGCGAGGATTTCACACTGCAGTGGTGATGAAACATTGTATCCGCCTCTTCGGGTGGTTGTTGTGTCTTGAGCCGTGCCGCGATCGAGGACCATCGTCGCCTCGCGCATCGTGCCTCGCGCCTCGCGCCTCACGCCTCACGCCTCGCTACTCGCGCCACACCTGCACCACGCCACCAATCACTCAATCATAAAATCCGAAAGCAAAAGCCTTATCTTGGAATATATTATTGTTACTATCTATGTACCTATCTAAGAGCTGAATGTTTCCAAACATTAAAAAGGTGGGAAGGAATTAATGAGTCGCTACTCGCTATATAGGAACTGTCTACCAACAACGTTCTTGTGCACCGGAACACGAATGAAATAACGCCAATCAGTCACATATCAACGAAGGGTCTGGAATTATCTATATTAATATTAATAAATACTTGCCGGCTGTTAGATCTGTATAGATGTAGCGCGGATGATGAAGCGCTCCGGGAATAATGTACCATTCATAGGTACGTACATAAATTAAGGCGATTTTCCTACCTAACCTAACCAGCACAAGCTCTACTCCAGCACATCACATCGCCGCTAGCAGAATAGAGTAGGTGCTCACAGTGCTACACTTATCTGTTTGATCAACGAACCTTAAGCAGCTCGTGTCGTTATATTTTTCGAACAGTGTTGTGCAGACAATAGCGTAGCGTAGCATTCATCTCGCATAGGTAGGTCGTGGTACTCTACTTGCTAATGTAACTATGTTACTCAAGGACGGCTTTGCCCTGAGGCACGTGCACATCTTGAAGGTTGTCGTGTTTTATGTTTAAATAACTTAGATAATCAAGAATGTTGGGGTACCCAACTAGGCAGTCAACAACTGCAATCTTGTTGATGATGACTGGGGACGACGGTGATAATTTCTGGACTCGCTCACTCCACGGACAAACATGTTCTAGCGAGGCCTCTCTCATGCCAAACGTTAGTGACGTCCACGTCACGTCATGTAATCGCGTTTTGCGACAGCTAATGCCGTCGAGGAGCTACCTCGCCCGGCTCTGATACTACCAAACAAGATATTAATTATTGTGAATTAGAACTATAGCGGGTACTCAAGCTAATAGACCTGCACAAGAATGCCTACAGTCTACTTCACATACGGAGTCCCGTAGACGTGGCGCTGTAGCGGTGTAGTCGCGTGTCGGCGATATAATTTACACTGTGCACAATTTAATTCGTTTTTTTTTGCGAGACTTCCTTTGTTAAATATTCTGGGCAATTGGGGGGCCTTATTATTGAGTAATAGATTGACTGATGATATGAGCGCCGCGAAACGAAAATTTTACGCTTTAATAACATCGCGAGGGGCCCGTTTACATTTTTCGAGTAAGGCGGACAAGAACATAGCGCTTCTTTTATGTTCAATCTGTTGATTATGAGGAATGTGTCTTCCGGCCGGCGAGTCCGGCGAGTCCGGCGAGTCCGGCGAGGCGCACACTCCAGCCCGTCCCACCTCGCCGAGAGAGCCGTGATAATCTTGGATTGGTGAAATCGTTCTAGGTAAAAAGAAATAATATAATACCATTAAGTACTAAGTAAATATCATTTAGTTTCAATTCAATAAATCAATCATGATTTCTAGTTTTTCGACGGACGTGTCCTCGACTCGGCAAGCGCAGTGTAGGACGCCCTCCGACCAGGTGGGATGACGATCTGCGAAAGACTGCAGGCAGATGCTGGATGCGGCAAGCTGAAGACAGGGCGCTATGGCGCTCATTAGAGGAGGCCTATGTCCAGCAGTGGACAAGCATAGGCTGATGATGATGATGATGAGGGACGTGTACATTAATTTGTTTCACAAGAAAAATAAAATAGCCCATCAGTCCCGATGTATTTA
Source organism: Notodonta ziczac (assembly GCA_918843915.1). Taxonomy (NCBI): domain Eukaryota; kingdom Metazoa; phylum Arthropoda; class Insecta; order Lepidoptera; family Notodontidae; genus Notodonta; species Notodonta ziczac. Next base: position 12,794,407 of record OU974046.1, on the reverse strand, counting down.
TTGTATAGCAGCTGGTGGAAGCCGTACCGTAACTAAATAACATAAATAAGTATATTGTTTGTCAAATAGTAATGTTGCCTATAGTCATGCAAACAATTGTCGCAATACCCGTAATGTAACAATGAGGTCCGATTTAAGCTGCGGAGCAAATTGTAGAGCACTCACAGGTGGCGTTCACATGCAACCTTCATAATTTAGTACAGTAAGGCAGAATAGGTATGGAAAGCGATGAATTCACTTGAAATATTGTACAGAGCGTATAATCCGGATAAGCGATAAGACGGGTGGGGAGTAGGGCGGCGGGGCGAGGGGCGAGAGGGTGGGTACAAGGGCGCAACACACTGTCGGTAATGCGGGTTCGTTGGTTTTACCACCAGCTCTGCTCTGCGTTTATTATTCTCTATTTTCTTTTTTATGTTTCTTAGTTAGCTGTAATATGATGTACCTACCTATCTATATAAATTTAGTCGGCCTGAAAACGATGATACTTACATGTAATTTTCAACAAGCAGAAGCACGGGATCAGATGCTACTTGCATTTGTGACTTTACACATTACCATAATATGGCCCGACAGTGGTGACATAGTTACCTCATCGCGGGCCGTCGTTGCCGCACAGACCCGGCCGCATAGACCCGGCAGCACAGACACGGCCGTACAGACCCAGCAGCACAGATACGGCCACACAGACACGGCCGCACAGACACGTCCGCGGCGGCGTGGGCGGACACCATGTCCCTTATTTGTATTTTTGCAAAAGCGTCGCGGCGCAGTGCGAGCGAGGTCGAAGTGTCACTTGCACAAATTTGCGAGGACAATACAGTTATTCCAGTATTTTCAGATTTTGAAATAATGTTTATTTCACGGCACAGGATGTATCTACGCTACGTTGGGTCGCCGGATTCAAAGAATTTGTAATATAGAAGAATTTGTAATAATGTAATAATAGTTCGAAGCGAATGTTGTATTAGTTAACACTATGCTAACCTTGGCGACGGAAGGCCTTTTATAACAATACTAGCTGTCCCGGCAAACTTTGTTTCGCCATTGAGGTTTTATCGCGTTTATTTCCTTTTTTATTTTCCCGAAGTTTCGGTGGCTTTACAGCAGCCATGGTCACGGGGGACTGAGGTGTTTGACTTCCTGATGTCAAAGTTATGTCTGACAACTATTTCCTTGACATGATGTATTTCGTCAGCCAGGTGTTGCTGATCTCAGATCCCTTGTGCTCTCTGAAACAAAGATATACCCACTGTAGCTAACTGTGTTCGATGGTGGTTAGATTTACCGTTTAAGTATATTCAGCATATTCCTCTGGCATGTTGTTCTCCTCTAGCTTCTTTGATATTATTGTGATGCAGTCTGCTACAGGTAGACAGGTAAACAAAGACTGAACATCAAAACTGACCATGGTTTAATTGTTAGCATGATGTATATGTTTAATCTCACTTACAAAATGTTATAAATCCTTTGTATGTGCTCTTGTGTGTCCTCTTAGTAGTGAGAGCACCTTCGCTACGTGCTGGGTCAGACTGTATGTTGGTGTGTCAATCTGGCTTACAATGGGACGCAGCGGGTCCTCTGGTTTGTGTATTTTAGGTAACAATATCTTTGCCATGTATTTTGGTGCTTCGTTTGCACTCTTCATTGAAGCACCTTGTGATAGACTACATTTTTCGTTTTATTATCAGGCGCAATAACAAATAACGCTGATGGTCTTCTGACCCGTGAACATGCCACAATCAGACTTGACAAATTTCTTCTTGTGCGTCGTTAGTTATCTAGTTCTTGATCTCTGAGGTTTGCTCGACGATTCCTCATTGCCAACCGAGCCGCTTCACGGGCTACCTCTCTTTGCTCTTGTGATTGAGAAGCACGAATTCTAGCCATACTACCGCGGCTCTCTTCACTTGAAACATTAGATTATCTTGGACGCGTCATCGTATTGCTAATGATAATATCCGTACAATATGCTAATAGAAATTCGAAACTGACAGATCAACTGTCAACTTCAAAATTTCAAATTATCAAATATTCAACCATATTTAACTATAGACGACATTTTAGCTGTTGGTTCTCCTTTTTTATACCATTTGTAAATAATCAACGGCTAGACTTTTTTTCATTCATATTTTTTTTTGCTGTCATTTGCATTAATAACACGTTTTCACGTTTTAGGTCAAGTTCCACTGGAACGGGATAAAAAGTATCCTATAACCTTCTCCTGGGTCTAAGCTACCGCCCCACCAATTTTCAGTCAAATCCGTTCAGCCGTTCTCGAGTTATAAATAGTGTAACTAACACGACTTTCTATTATATATATAGATTACATTCGTTGCGTAAAGGAAACATAATGTCAATATTCATCAATTCAGGTGGGGAAAGGAAGCGGCACAACATGACAAGTAGGAGAATATGTCGTACCTATGAACCCGCCGGCAGCCGGCAGCCGGCGCCGGCGACGGCGACACGCGAACTTATCATATTCCCTCCTAGTTATGTAATGCCACAATACCAGTCCCTTTCCAACTACGCAGGCTATATAGGTAGTAAATCAAAAGTTTGCTGTGTAAATATGTTTTTTTACCCGACTACGACAAAGCCAAAAGCTGTTTTTTTATATATGTTTGTATAATTTCAATGTTCTACCGTAGAGCCTTCTATACTACCTATCCGATTTTGATGAATGAGGTGGCAATCGATTCCTTATTATGGTCAAGCTGGCCCATTCTACATTTTATAAAAACAAAATCAATATGACGGATGATACCTACATCAATCTGAAAAGGTTCAAATTCAAATCGTTTATTTTGTTTAGGCCTACGGGGGCCTTAACTTAAAATTCCTTGTTGGGGGACCATTATTGTTTTTTAGCTGTCGTATCGAGTGGTATTTCGAATAAAAGGGAAGAAAATTCAGAGTTCATAAATATAAATATAGTACAATATACAAGATGCTAAAGCGACGAAAAAATATTTATTTTACTAGATTTCAGCGTTTATGAATACTACATGCGATATCTATTGGTTTTTTTTCCGCAGGCGGGTTAAGTGTTAAAACGTCTTTACTTGTTAAATTGTTTCCCTGTTTCTGTAGGTCAGATGTATGTACTGCAAATTAAAGTGCTGTTGTTGTAAGACAATAGGCCCAATCTAGAGGTAAAGTGAGGTAAAGTAAATTAATTTATTGATTAATCCTGTGCGCTGCGGCGCGCCGCCGCTGATTGCGCGATTGTTTCCCGATCACGAGCCATTGCATTCTTATGAGAAGATTTATTCAAATCTGTTTTCTTATAATACAATTTAAGTGCATTCTGATTAATGCATCGTAGTCTCATTAGACATTTATATTCGGATTGTTTTACTACATATATGAAAAACTGGCACAAATTCAGGGCAAAATAATTATAGGTATTATAGGTAGGTACTTGCTGAAATTATTTTACTTAGCAGGCAAAAAAATGGAACCGACTTCAAAAAAATCAGGGTGCACTAACAAGCTAGAAATAATGAGGGACCTTAAAATTTAATTCATTTTGAGTCAGTGCCACTATCTATACACTACGTGAGGACAACTTCGTATATAGGCCTACCTACCTCTACTTGCTTGAATTGTCACCGACTCCTAATGAAATACATTCTCCTTTTTAGCTTCTGCTATTGCGTATATAAAGGGAGCTTAAAGTTGACTCCAACCATGAACACGAGGACATTCGTCGCAGAGCCGGGACGCAATCTGGCTTGGCGCAATAAAACTCATTGTTGCGCTCGTCCACAGCTCGGGAACGTTCATAAAACACAGGGTGCATGGAGCCCATACCGTAAGGCCAATGTCAAAGAAAACGTATAGACGGACATAACAATCTTTGTTAAAAACTTGGGGTCTTCTGCGGTAAGTACAGTTCTTGCCTGTTTGTGTTGTATGTTGTACATCGACAGTAGAATAATCCGGATGGTTGGCATACTTTCTAGCGTTGAGATGGATAGAATCTCACGAGGTCCACAAACTTTCGGCGCTAAGTAATGTACAAAAACATTGCTTTGTTACCTAAACATGGTGTGTGTACATTTCACGCAAAGCAAATTGTCATCGCCACCGACCGATGCGTTCTCAGTGCGTGGGATTTACTTTCAAACTCGACAAATCTTTCCTCTGTGTTATCGAATGCAACTTGAGAACAGCTTAACTTAACGATATTTTTCGTCAATCGACTCGTCTTCATCTTGCGGGTGTAACTAAAGACAGCAATAACAAATCAATATGGCGACAGCCAGAGGCCATATTGTAAAAAAAAATATGCCGACAAACTATGTTAAGCCATGGGGTTTTTGAAAATCATTGAATACGTATTTGAAAATCATCTTTAGGTTTCTCATATAATGTGTCATTTCGAATGACTATTAAAGAGTAATAACGATTCAATGTTGGTTTGCAACCATTCTCGCTTGAATTTTTAATAATAGGTCCCTAGATGGATTATAAATCAGTAGTTTAGACCTCCGCAACCTAAGTAATTCATAGCCATCACGATATGAAATCTCCCAAATGAAATAACAAGATTGCGAAATTTACTACTATTTTTAGTTAGATAGGTCCTATATAAGACGTTAAATGTGTTTAAGTTAGTTTAAAATATAAAAATCCCTACTGCTTAAAAACTGAACTTTAAATAAAAAACGGAAAATAAAAAAAACAAGTTCAGTAGTCTAGAATTTGGTTAAGTAAGTAGGTAATTATTTTAACAGTCGGGACCCATTAAAAATCTAAACTGTTTCAAATTCCCAATAATGCCATTCCATTGCGTCACGCTGTCAAGATTAAAAAGCTTGATTGTGATAAAGATGGTTGTGACACTGATGCAGCGGGTGCGCATGCACCAGTCTCACAACCACCGGATGAGTGTACTCTGCTGCTGAGCCGGCCAACACGGCGACCCTCCGTGGGTGCGGAGGCTGGGCGCGAGTCGAGGACGTGACGTGTTAAAATTGATAAAAACTTGGTGACAGACTAATCCTCATCTATATTTCTTCGTCAAAGTGCGTGTACTGCGCAAACTACTCCGCATATTTTTAAAGAAAGAAGAAGAAGAACTTTAGCTGTTTCAAATTCTGAAGTCAGACTATTCGACGTATTCTCGGGAGTAAAAATAAATTACAGCGTTGGGTTTTAAATAAGACATTGGTCGAGATACACTTTATCATCCAAGTTCGGCGTTTACTAATCGATTGCACGGTACTTCAAAGTACAGTGAATATGTACTCAATGATGTTTCCAGCTCCAGCATTAACTCCGTCCGATCTGGCTTCAGCCGCAGGCGCTCAGCATGGGCACTGCAAAGCTAATCTCCGAGTAGTGCCAATACTTGATACCCAGCGCTAAACGGTAACTTGATTGGCACTCAATCCACTGTTGTTGGCCGCGCCCCCCCACCCCCACGCTCACGCTCCTTATTCCCCTTTATCAAGCAAGCGCCGTACTAATGGCTACAATGCATATCTCCAATTCTCCGACACTTGTGAGCAATGGCTACGGCGAGATCTTCGACACCCCTGATACAGTAAACGCGAGTTGTGCAAGATAACGGATAGATAGGGACAAATTGCACAGAACGGTAACTATCGGTGTAGCTCGCTGCTTGGAGAGGTTCCAATATACTATCTGTCAGTGGCACTGTGGCCTTCGTATGCACGGTCATTTACTCGTGAACGAATTCGCGATAGTTTCGTCAGTTTAGCTTGTGTAAGTAGTATTTGCGTAAGGCGAAAATATTGAACATCGTAAGTCCACACATTTTATAACAATATCGATAGCTTCCTCCTGGAAAACAGTGTTTAACTTTGTATTCGTAATGTAATCATCCGTGATACTCGAAGTAGTCAAGATCTGCTGCGCTGTGCGGATTTAAGAAGTTAAGCCCGAGAAACAAACAGCCAATACGTTGAGAACAATGCGATAACAATACGTGAGCATACATTTATTCTCAAGGCGTATCAGTAGCTACACATCTTGCGACCTTGTCGCTTCCTATAGAATTCAGACTTCCGTGTAGATACAGCCAATGTTCAAAACAAAACAATATCGTCTCTGTATCAGATCGGGCGACTGTTACTACTTATCTACTCAAGTTACTCCTTCTGAAATAATATTTAGGTAATGTGTCGGAGCTTAAGTTTCCCGGTAATTATGTCGATAATGTAATTACAGAGTAGTTCTAAGGCCGTCGAGCAATGACCCTTAACGATATCAATGAATAATATATGGGATTGTTTCCTGTGGTTCCAGATAACTAATCGAATAAAAAAACACTCCAATTTGAAATTGTGCCTTCTAATTCTGCGAAGATTTATATCCTTTTTTGGATAAAGGTTAAAACGTTTGTACCTATCCACCGAGTTTCGTAAAATTGTATTTACCTATGCAGAATAGATATTATGATATTATCATAGATCTGTAAGAAAAGCCGGCGCGATTTTTCATTGAAGATTACCCAACATGACTGGTTTAGTGAACGCTCACGAGCGGGCTGGCTAAGAATACTCAAACATTTTAATATTTATGGGGAAGATAAATTGTCCCCTCATTCCCCAGAAGAAATCAAATCAGATAGTGAGTATGCGACAAACATTTTAACCTGTACATAAAAGTGAGCTGTGTATAAATTTTTAATCGTGTATATTAGAAACAGTGTTGTTGGCGGATTATCATCTAATGATAATCCGCCAACAACACTGTTGTACTCTAGAAACGATACGTTTCTATAGCGGTTATAGGATAAACTGTAGCAAACGCACGGTCGTGCTCAAATGTATTGTGTTGTGAGCGTTGCGGTCGGATCTACTAACCGGAAACTGACGGCTGCAGTACGGCGGCGGCGGCGCGGCGTTCCGAAGATTCATATGCGACATGGAAAAACAGTCCTGCCTGACTACTTGAAATAAGTAATTCAATTATCACATTACTTATCTAGCATTGTGCGACAATTCTGATAACAGTGCATAATACTCATCAGAAAAATCGTTGCTTAAACTTCGACATCCAAAAAACAAAGTTCAACACGACATTGATAATAATATCAAAATGCACGCATAGGTATTTACAATTTAATTATTTATCCAATCTAAATGGGATAGGGTTAACATACAAAGTGGTTGAAATATTTAAATCCAACGCGCTTAGGTAGGATACTGCTTATGCGTCGTCACTTTCAATCAGAAGGGGAGATCCTGGGAGATCTATATGACCATGATGTCGACCGGTGTTGGATTATTAGTTGATGGCATTGTTAGCCATCTGGCAAGTAATTATGGTGTGTTCTGAATCACTCACATTTTAATAACTGATAAAATAAAAAAATATACGAAACTATGGGGACCACGAATAAGGCAGCCATAGGAAAAAACTTTGAGGTACGGAACCCTCAAAATGTAGACAAAACTTTATTTACATCAGAATATCCCTTAGCTCCGAGACGGAGCCTCCGCAGCTCCGGGCAGATGCGTCGGGTCCGGCATCGCTATAAAATAGGTAATAACAACGATTGGCTCCTCAGCGCACACTTGCCGCTCTCACGACCGACACTAAGCTTATTTCCTTATCTTGTTTCTTATTAACTTGCTGGCATTTATTTCAGGTTTGGGCCTAGGTTAAAATCGCAAGAAACATTATCGTTATGTAGCTTATGGCGTCTTTACCTTTTAGATTAATCTGCAAACTCATAATAGATTCCAAATATAAAAAGGGCCAAACAACGTATCGTTTTATAATTATAATTGGTCGTCACTAAATATATGCCAGCAGTCTGTAAACGAATGCATTCTTATTGCTTAGGTCGGTGGCCTCGAGAGCGAGTGGGAGTGCGGGGCGGCACAGATCAATTGAGTCCGAGCTGAGGCGTGCGGGCGGCGGACAAGCTTTTATCTGCCATTTATCATTCAGGGTTAACCCGCGGGCAATCCGCTTAGGCCCAGCCGACGACAATAATAACAGGGTTTTTGTACTATTTACATCGTAGGTACATTCTATTGAAATGAGGTATCTATCTTTCAAGATAAGTGTCCATAATATACGTGTCATAATAGTTTTTAACTACCGTTCACCTCAGTCTACAATCAGTATTAAATCTTAGTAATTGCTAGCCAGCACCGGTCACGTGATGGAGTGCATCCCGTCGCCGCCCTGGACGCCCACCATACAGCCTGTTTGAACGCAGATGAATTTAATTTAGCAGCTTAAATTAATTTAGCGCTTCAATCATCCCACCTCATTCAGGAACGGGATTGAAATTATGAGTAAACCAACCAATATGACGATCCTTAAAATAACCGACCGGTTAAACTAAAGTTATAATATTTATTTATTGGACCATTCAACTACTTTGATACTAACCGTCTGGGCTTGGTTGTATATTTACATTAGAAACGTAAAATATCTCCTTGTGCTTTATTTCAAGTAATTGCAATAATATTTAGCGCGGGTAAAATCAAAGTTGCATGTTGTTGAAATGTAATCACAGGTGTTCCAGACTCGCACGGGAAAACTGCGCGCGCTAATAACTCACAAGTTCACTAAACAACACTATGTACACAGATACACACACCCTGGGTACAAACAAGCTCCCTGGCACGACTACACAGTAGGAACCTACAGCACACGGTGCAGTGGCGGTTCACATGCTGCTTGTTTATAAAAGCCTGCTGTGCGTTGCTTAGTAAACACTGCAATGGAATGCCTATTCATGTGAAATAATAAAGTGCTGCTCCCCATGTAGTTGAAATTAGATAATGTTGAGATTAAATAAATCATTCAATTGAATCATGAAATAATAAACATAATTTTGTGAACAGCTAAAGTAATATATGTTATAATTTATTAAGTACGCAATATAAACAATAATAAGTATGATACCTTAACAACAAGGGTGCTAATCTTAGCAACGATAAGTTAATCATGACATTTGTCGTGTCAAATCCTACTGTAAATACGATATTTTTGCCGTCGTAAATCGTCTGAACGAATGGTTATTTTTGCTACTTATAGTTCGTTCAGTAATGGATACGATCGATATCCGGTTTATGCTCATTGGATTTTCTTATGTATAGATCAATGGTATTCAGGGTGTGATGATAGCAGGAAAGATAATGGGAATAAAATGGTGAGAGATTCTAAGCTATAGTTTCACTTGTTCAATAAATATGTAATTCTCTAAATATTGAAATAAAACTATTTTACGGATTTTATCGCGTTTATTAATTTTATGTTCCCGACGTTTCGGTTGCTTTACAGCAGCCATGATCACGGGGGGACTGAGGTGTTAGACGTCCTGATGTCATAGTTAGTAACTGGGTACCCTCATATTTAGTTGTTATTTGCGGTCCGATCCACGCAGAAAGTGCTCACAGTGTCTCGAGGTCTTGCAATGGTACACTTGGACCTCGAATGGACATAAGATGGATGGATATAAGAAAACAATATTCTCTAAATAGTAAAAGAAACAAGAGTAATTGTTGTAATGTTGTACTTGTTGTTCCGGTTGTACTGTACACAAGAGTACTGGTAGTGACCTACCTAATATATTGCCCAGAGCGTCGTCGTATCGGGTTTTTTTTAAATGAATATTTATCGTTATTAAATTGCATTTTGAGTTGATTTAAACGCAAACAAGCAGATACCACACCCTTCTAGTCGTCGGATATGCCGGATATAGATACGTTGTGTTACAAATGTTGGTTTGAAATAAATGACTAACTTGAATCGCTCGTTCGCTCTAGATACACTCATTCAAATAATTTCAATTATTTATTGCATTCCATAGTGTTTACAGGTTTTAAGGTCAGTAAAATGCCTAATACATAATTCAGTATGACCATTATGGAAGCTCTCGGCCACAGCAATGATATCGAGGAAGAACCCTTGTTATTAAATTAGATATAAGGATAGCTTTATTTTAAGACTAGCTGTGCCCCCCGACTTCGTCCGCGTAGTATTTAACGTAACAAAAATTTCGGGATTATCGGGATAAAAAGTATCCTATATGTTAATCCCGGTTATAAACTATCTGTGTTCCAAATTTCATCCAAATCCGTTCTGTAGTTTTTGCGTGAAGGAGTAACAAACATACATACATACATCCACACTCACAAACTTTCACATTTCTAATATTAGTAGGATGAATTATAAATATGTTTGACCCGATGGAATTAGTGCAAGCATTCGCTTTGTTTTATACGATTTTTTTTTTACAATTTATTAAAGTTACTCACCTAAGTGTAATGACTTTTTTTTTTATCAGGACTAAATGTTTTTGGCCAGAGTGGCCATAACAACTTCACCCGGACAGAGGGCGAGCGCAAGTGCGCTCCAGCCAGGGTGTAATGACACTCACTTTGAGTCTGTTAGGAGATTCCTTCAAAAGTTTATCATTTTAAAACAAATAAATAAGCGGTCTCCGCTGCTTCACGTTTCCAATTTAATTATACCAAAAAAAGAAATAATAAAGCGCAATTTCATGAAAAAATTACACAAGTATATATTATTATTAAAAAAAGAAATAATAAAGCGCAATTTCATGAAAAAAATCTTATAAAATTATGATATAATTAAATATAAACGGAATTAACGGAATGTTCGTTATTGTACATCGTCGGGGGCAGCGGCGCGCCGGCGTGCGTTGTAAGGTATATCGGGCGCGGTAGCGTACCGTTTTATTTACAAAATAAAACATTTTTTTATGTTGACCGAAGACAGGAATGTTATCATCATGCCAAGTTTCATTAAAAATTATTAAGTTATTTCCATCCAAGTCAAACAGGTAGGCGCTACCGCATCATTTTTAACCGATTTCCAAAAAAATATATATAATAGGTTCTATGTTCGTCTGAATAATATAGTCAATAGTCAATACTTTATTGTCAAGTCAATATTTAATACATTTTGTTGTTTGTATTTTCACCGATATCTCCGTCGATTGTGGACCGATTTTGGAAATATGTTTTTGTTTGACAGTGTATACTATCTTTACACTACGTTAGATTCTTAGATAGGTAAGTACCTAACCATACTTACATGGATGGGCCCCGACCCTAAATGAAATAAATTACAAAGTTATTAACATTATTTTTTTATCGAAGTGTTACCGCGTCTTTTTCAACCCTCATAACTTTGATCTGTGTACGATTACAAATTTCAAATTTTCAGCATAGAATATCTATTACCAATCCTATGTACCCAACTAATTTTCTAATGTTCATTATTATGAATACTTCCTACTTTACAAGTTTTAAATTTACGCCAAGTTCATTTATTCAGTCATACACTGACTGACTGCTTGATGATCATCAAAACTTTACGGGTATTTCCTGCGGTCCCCGAAAGTTGAAATTCGGTAGGCAGCCTAGGTTCAACGCACAAATAAAATTATAAAAATACATCACAGTTTTAACTACACAACAGCTTAAAATCGAGGGCGCAGGTTTCTATAAATACCTTATCCTGCTGAAATCATAATTGTCACAAGTTTTCGCAAAAAAATGTTTTATTATATTTCGTGCCATTTGAGTCTGTGTCAGTGTATCTATGTGACGACTTATGTCACCAATAACCTTTGCCTATCATACTTCAAATTTGATTGATGACGCTTTGATTTAGTAGTAACCATCGAAATAAGCAGTATTATACTACGTAGGTATGCAACAATAATGTACAGAACAATAGTGTTCTGTATGGAAGAACGTTAAATGTAGTTGACTTACTGCTGCACCATCACGAGATTCACGATTCAGACTTTGGCATCATTTTTACAGATACTGTTTTTTGTGGCATCATAATAATCTGTTTGACAGAGGGCGTGGGGCGTTTTGGGGACGGAAGTGGGGCGCGGTGCGGGGAGGACGGGAGCGATAATAGCTTTTCCCTTTTATTCAGCGATATTGGATATCGGAGAGCGGGAGCACAGCGGCGACACGGCGGCACGGGCACGGTGCACGGCGGCACGGTGGCATGGGGCGTCACGGGCTCGGCGCGCGGCGGCACGGTGGCATGGGGCGGCACGGGGAGTCGCGCGGCGGCACGGTGGCATGGGGCGGCACGCGCATGGTTACGTTAAGGCATACAAAATATGCAGACTGTTGTAGTATAGAGATAAACATGTCCCAATAGCCTTGTTATAAACTGCAAGTAAGCAAGTGTATACCGGACATGAACTAAATAATAAGTAAAATATATTTGTAAGCACTACGTGACTATGTGCACGTACAGTTAATGTAGTGATTTAGTATATAAGTAATAATAATAATAATAATATAATATCGTTTATTTGCAGACACAAGATCCATTACAAAATAACATAATACTATATACAAATAGCAATTAGCAATAGCCAAGCAAAAGTGTACAAAAATAATAATAATAATAATGTCTAAAGAGAGACAAATATATTATGTCCTCAGGATAATATTTATCCATTGTCTATATGTGCTAGTCAAACATAATCCATCCGATAAACATTTTACAATGGCGTTATTACACGTGTCAATTCTGGACATAAATGACGCTATTCTTTCTCTCTGTATGGCATTAAAGGAATTAACACGCGCCTCCGCAAACATCGCGGACGCACTGCAGCAACGCCTAAAGCCCATAAGGTGTCTGAAGATATTGTTGTACTGAACGCGAATACCGTCTAGCGACTTCTTGGTGCAACCAGTCCACAGTTGACACGTGTAAAACGTTTGACAAAACGATTTAAATAGCGTTATTTTAACGTCAAGCGAGGACTTAAAAAATTTTCGTGCAATCATATTACCTACCACGCATAAGGCCCTACGCTGACGCTCCACATCCGCGTCATCTTTCAAAGTCGAGGTAACGATGTGACCAAGGTACCTAAAAGTGTCGACTATCTTTACAGGCTGTCCGTTGATGCAGACACCGGGCACGCTGGAGGGCCCCTTTCCCGATCTGAAGATCATCATTTCAGTCTTTTTAACGTTATAGCTCAAGTCATGTTTATTTGCATATTCTTCACATATAGATATCAGTTTTCTTAATCCTTTGATCGAGGGGCTAAGCAGCACCATATCATCCGCGTAGCTCAGGTTGTTGACATACCTGTCAGCTAGCCGGAGCCCAACGGGTGTGCTGCTCAGCTCCACGATCAAGTCGTTTACGTATAGATTAAACAGATCGGGAGAGGTTAATCCCCCCTGCCTGACACCACAAGACAGCCTGTAATTGTCCGAAATTTCGCCTCCCCATCTGACATTATTTTCCTGATTACTATACCAGTACGCAAAGGTATCCACAATGTCAGACGGGACGTTACTATTGTATAGTTTTTCCCATAGGAGGTCATGGTTAATCGTGTCAAAAGCGCGGCTCAAGTCCAGATAACATGCGTACACTGTAGTTTTTCTGTCTAGATAGTATTTAACTGTTTGCTTCAAGGAAAAAATTGCCATGTCCGTCGACAAATTAGGCCTAAATCCAAATTGTGCATCGTCAATATTTAAGATCGGCGCAATTTTATACTGTAGAAGTCTTTCCAGCACCTTGGCCACAATCGTAGCCAAAGAGATCGGCCTGTAGTTGACCATGCTCGAGATATCACCAGTTTTGTTCTTAGTAATGGGCACGACTAAAGTATGTATTAAATCGTTCGGTAGATAGCAGTGGCGAACGCAGTTATTAAACAACTGCGCCAATAGCCTGTGTATATACTGGCCCCCATAACTCAAGTGCTCGATGCTTAATCCGTCGTGGCCCGGCGACTTACCACGTTTCATATTTTTCAATACATGAGAAATATCGTCTTCCGTAAAATGGCAAGTCGCCGGGTCACTGTTGTTTTTCAAATCTTGCGAATATAATACTTTATTATTATACGCTGATTTTTTCATACAGAAATTATTCTTAAATAAGTTAGCAATATTTTTCATGTTTTTTTCGCCTTCTATACTAATAGGTACTATGTTTTTATGATTCATCTTTTTTGTCTCTTTCCAAAATTGAGGGAATTTTTTATCTGAATGATGTTGAGCCAATATGTCCATTTTTATTCTTTCCTGGTTATTCTGTACATACTTCAATGCTTTTTTAAAATCCCTACGCGCAGATGACATTCTATCATAGTAATATCCCGAGCATGGCCTCCCACACCGCACCCATTCCAAAAAAGATAGCTTAGCTATTACATGTAAGGCCTTAACATGGTAGTTCCAGCCAACTACTTTTTTATTCTTGGTAATATTTTTTACATCCGAGCTTTTGTCCGCTGATGATTGCAAAGTCCTTATAATTATATTATAGGTTCTGTCTAATAATATTATATGGTCCTTATTTTTACATTTATTTTCGCATTCTAAGTTAGCTAAAGACACAAAATCGTGTTCATTCAATACATTATAAAAGTCTTGATTACATTGCTTTGTATATAAATCAACTTGTTCGGCATTCCTGTTACCCCAGACATGTCTGTCAGGACGACCCGAGGAATTGCTATCTAAACATACCTTAGATCGAATCATACCTGTATTACAACAAATGAATAAGGGAAAATGATCCGACCAAGATACGTCATACTTGATGTATACGTTCGTAACTAGCTTGGCCGCGGCGGCAGTCGCTAGGCAATGGTCAAGCCATCGACACGACCCGTGCGCCTCGCTCACGAAAGTGTAAGAGTTCGAGTCCAGCCTGTCCAAGTCTATACAAGTCAAAAGATGTTCACCACAGTAATCAACAAGCTCTTTACCAAAGAGAGTGCCCGGGTGCGCGTTATAATCTCCTAATACGAAAACATTTTCCGTATCGGAACATTCGATCACTGCGCTAATATGCGCAAGACACTGTGTAAACTCCGGCAGGTTATCTGCACAGTCCGTCGGCATGTAAACGCTAAACACGAGTAAACTTTGACCGCCTTTCTTCAGGCGCACGGCCGCAATCCGATCATTGTCGCAGTCAATTATTTCCACACTCGTAAACATATTTGAACGCCACAGAATTGCTGTACCACCATAGGGTCTCCCGCGCAATACCCCTGCTGCGGTGTCAACTGACGATTTGCCAAAATGGGCAAATTCTTTGTCGATTTCGTTTAAATAACCAAGATCGTGAGGCAAAAGCCAAGTTTCCTGCAGCGCAACAACGTCTGCAAATTTGCACAGTTCCTGAACGTGCTCGATCGATCTTTTAATCGACTTACAGTTAAGTGACACCAATATTAAATCTTTGGTCTGTACATCCATTATGATTTATTTGTGTATGCATTTGTACCTACGCTGCGAGGGCGTTGTTGCTTAAATTGACGAAATATTAACCCTTCAGGCCAAAAATCTTTTTGTAGGTAAGTTCTCAATTTTGAGGACAGGATAGATATTTTAAAGGAATTAAAATTAGTTTCGTACAGTTGTTTAAGTATTTCTACACCTAAACATTCTTCTTTCATGTCTTTTATATGTTCTATTATGTCCTTTTCTGTAACATCTTTACTTGTGCGTGATAAATAAATGTACGAGATCGATTCAGCCGCTTTTAATTTAGAATTCTGCAAGGTTCCTCTAGTATTCGTATATTTATACTTATGTACTGATCGTTTTCTCATAACCGTTATAAATCCATCATCATCCATCTGTTTACCAGAGTCCATTGTGTCTACTATATCTCTATAGGATGGTTTATATATTTTGTTGTCAATATCAGTCAGCTGGTTGTCATTTGCGGCATTGTTAGCGTGCACCTTATCGTGCGCACGCGCCGGGGCAGGTAAGCTACCGGAACCCCCCGTCCCGCTCACACCCGGTTCGTCGTGTCGCTTCTCGCATACTTGCGCTGCTAACGAACATGCAGTATCATTCTCTCGCTCCGTGATTCCTAGATCGGCCATTTTAGGTCGTTCTTTAATACGGTTCACCCGTTTTCTAGTATTCTTATCGTCATGATAAGATTTAAGAAAGGTGGATTGAAGTGAACGTTTATTTTCATCATTGGAGGACTTCATGTCCGTTAATATTTGTTTAAGCTCAGTTACTTGTTTTTTTAATGCAGTCAATATCAGAATAATTTGTTACATTGTCACTAGTCGAAGTTTTAATTGCCTTTAACTTGGCAACTTCCTGTTTTAACATTGTCATTTCTTTGAGAAAAGTCGTCACATCAATGTGGTCGAATGAAACCGGGGGTAGTTTATTTAGGTTCAATGCCACAAATTTAGGCAGACAGTCAGGCTCGAATTCTTTAATGATCTTGATTATGTCTTGCAAGCTTTTTTGTTCAGCTCCTTCCTTTCTTCTCATTGTTTTTCTGGTAGGGGCCAATAGTTTGAACACTATTTGCCTTGCACCCTCGATATCGTCACTAGAGTATGCACTTGTACATATTTGTATGATACTAGTTTCCGGTAAAGTATCTACTTTGTTAGTGATAAACGCCAATAACTCATTAATAACTACTTTGCACTGACTGCACTTAACTTCACTAATATTATGGTCGTTACTACCGCGCGGATTGACATCCGGGGAACGTCCAGTCGACATCGTGCAGCGCGCACGACGGACAACAGCCGACTGATTAATGCAAGTAATTAATTAATGTAAGCTATGTAGGAGTTGACTTATTAAGTAATTAATGTAAGCTATGTAGGAGTTGACTTATTAAGAATATACGAAGGAGTACACAACCTGTAAGAGTGTTTAATATTAACCAACCAACACCACACATTTTCCATTATTGCAATGTAGTCTGCAAGTAGAAGGTAAGTGTTTGGTACGCATTCAATTTAGAAGGGACATCAACTGATTCGTAGAAAAACGAGGAGAAAACCCATTTCAAAGACGAATATGTTTATCTCCTAAAAGCAGTTTCAGAATAGGTATATCTCTCTCAGCACATTTTGAGGTTATACACATGAATGTTATCAGGCGTCATATCCGTAGCGGCAGGCGGAGTGTCGTAGGCCGCGGTGGCGCTACGACACACTCTTGTGATGCTACTGCCATGATCGACATTTTCCTGTGCAATATGTAGCGGGGCGCGGCGCAGAGACGATAAGGCACGTTACATGTGACAACAAATTGATTTTCAATTCATTGTACACTAGCTCGTGTGTGATATAAAGAATCCGGCTAACATATAAAAGTAATCTTCAATTTATCGCATAAGTCATTTTTAGATAGAGTACCTGTACAATATAGACAGGTAAACAGGTTCGCAGGTATGATAAGAGACAACAAAACCAAATACAAGTGAATAAAGTATAAACGTGTGAAAAGCCATGCTCTCCTCAAGTTCTATCTAAAGGTAACGAAACTTAAAAATAAAAAATTATATATCTCTCCCACAATGTGTGTGTGTCTGTTTGTATTATCAAAATAACACCTTTTCACTAAATGCATATTATGAAAGTACATACATTTTTTTCATTACTCTTACTCTGAAAGTAGGTCTGAAGTTGCCTGAGGAGCGGGTTGAAAGTAATACTTTTCCGGCCCGGGAGAATCGCTTTGAACTGACAGCTGTCAAATTAAAAAAAAAAAAACTAGTTCCATTTTCACATTTCTATGGGACCATGTTCAAACTTTTTCTACAGTCACTCAATTACAGCACGATGTAAAATTTAAATAACATAAAGTTAAGTATTAATTAAAGAATATATATTTTGAAATCACTTAATTATAATTTAGTTTCAACAATTTCTTTAAAATAACATAGATTTGGGCAAGATATTTAAAGATGAAAATGAAAAATAATGGCTAAATAATGAAGTTGGCCGGCCAACGAAAAAAAAAACAAAATAGGCGGCGATCTTTATTTTTTTTTCGAGTTGTAGAGTATTGTTTATACTTCCTTGTATTATATCTTTAGCCAATTCCTGTTTTTATTTTTACTTTCCTTGTATTCGTAATGAAAAGCACAGTGTTTACCTCGGGTCACTTTCACCACTCGTGTAACAATGTACTATTGTTTAATTAATTTTTTTAAGTCAAATTTCACGCGGATGAGGTCGAGGCCTCAGCTCGTTAGGTAATAAGTAGGTAATGACGTCTACTAAATTAGTGAATTCTTATCAATTGAAGAAGTACTCTTCGAACTTAAAATGTCAGATTTTCATTAGTCGATCGTGGAGAGTTGGCAGCGGCAAATTTCATTAAAGTGCCAACGAGGGCTGGAAGTAGGGGTACTCTGAGGAGCTGTCACTTAGTGTTACACCGCGCCGCTCACACCAGCCGCGCGGTGGATCGCCCCAGCGGACCGGCGCGCGGTGGATCGCCCCAGCGGACCGGCGGCGCGCGGCGAGGGCTCGCTGTGGCGACAACATAAGTCCTACCTCAGTGTATATGATGTAAAAGAATAACCTCGTAAATTTTACTTAAGGCACCGTTAAAAACATTCAACGTGGGAAACAATAATGTGGAATAACTAAACATTTTGAACAGATATCAACCTCCTGTGAAGTGGCAAACGGTTTATCACGATTTAACTTCAAGCCTACTGATTAACCTGCTCCTTTGAATTGTTTGCCATTTGTAAGCGGCTCCCAATCTCGCACGCTCTCGTCAATGAAAATTTAAGTTTAAGATGCACTATAGATATAGAATGTCAGATAGGTATAACAATCTTAGTGTTGTCAGTTTTGGCAGGAGCATTATCACGTCGAGGTAACGTAAGGTTCGTCAGTGGGAGCTGTCTCCGGGAGCGCTGCGGCTGGCTCGAGTCGCCACCACGCGCACCGGGGGCTGGCTCCGGGAGCGCTGCGGCTGGCTCGAGTCGCCACCACGCGCACCGGGGGCTGGCTCCGGGAGCGCTGCGGCTGGCTCGAGTCGCCACCACGCGCACCGGGGGCTGGCTCCGGGAGCGCTGCGGCTGGCTCGAGTCGCCACCACGCGCACCGGGGGCTGGCTCCGGGAGCGCTGCGGCTGGCTCGAGTCGCCACCACGCGCACCGGGGGCTGGCTCCGGGAGCGCTGCGGCTGGCTCGAGTCGCCACCACGCGCACCGGGGGCTGGCTCCGGGAGCGCTGCGGCTGGCTCGAGTCGCCACCACGCGCACCGGGGGCTGGCTCCGGGAGCGCTGCGGCTGGCTCGAGTCGCCACCACGCGCACCGGGGGCTGGCTCCGGGAGCGCTGCGGCTGGCTCGAGTCGCCACCACGCGCACCGGGGGCTGGCTCCGGGAGCGCTGCGGCTGGCTCGAGTCGCCACCACGCGACTACGATATTAGAGGCTACTTTTAACCCCCGACGGAAAAGAATCGGTGGTATATGTTTAAGATGTGTAAAGGATATCTTGAGGATATATCCATAAGAATTTTATTGATTTTTTTCTTCACAATTACAAAGGTGCATCATGTATTGCTGTGGTTAGTTACTTCCTTCTTAGTCCAAAATGGAAATGAAATTAAAATCATCGAGATCGAGACCGACAGGGCAATAAGTAGCGAAATGCTGACAAATGACGTGGAATATAACGATAGGATCGGGCTCATGTCCTGGGAGGCCTACACAAGAAATGGAAATGCTATATTTTAACAACTAGCTGAGCCCGAGACTTCGTCTAAACAAAAAAGCCCGCGCTCTAATCTAACTAAACAAAAAAGCCTGCTCCCGTGTTCTGAGCCCGCGCGAAGGGACCCATTTAAAAAAATGTTTTTCCAAAATAAAAGTAGCCTAAGTTACTGCTTATAACATCAGCTATCTGCCAGTGAAAGTCCCGTCAAAATCGGTCCAGCCGTTTCGGAGATTACCCGGAACAAACACACAGACAGACAGACAAAAAAAAATTTATTCGCGTTTTTGCTATAGGTGTCATTTGTCATTTGTCATTTGTCATTTTTGCTATAGGTGTCGACCGAGCATTGGCGGTATAACCATACACCCGGCGGGGCAACCTGTACGGAAGAGGTGTCATAAGCCTTGGGGCCCAAATACCCCCTAAAAGATCTGGTGCAGAAGGCAACGGGAAACCACTGCACTAATCTCCCACGAGAGTCATGAAAAGGTCGTATAAGAATAAACGTGTGCCTGGTGATCCGAGTAGCGACCGGCGCCCTGAGTTGTCCGGGAACCTGGGTGTGAAATTGATTACCGGCCATGAGGCGGTAGGCGACCAGGCGCCCCATGGAAATTATGCCACTGGAAGGAAGAAATTACAACTTCGCCGTGATATCCGAGTCGGAACATGGAATGTAAGAGGTCTGATTGATGAAGCAAAACTCCATGTATTGGACCATGAACTTGTACGATGTAATACTGTGATCACGGGAATAAGTGAGACGCATTGGAAAGAAAGTGGACACAGAGACCTGGAGAAACACACTATCTTCTTCTCAGGAAATGGTTCATCCAGTTTCGCCGGAGTGGCTATTGCAATACCCACACTCTGGGCTGGGTCTGTCCTAGGTTACAATCCTGTAAACGAAAGGATTATTACAATGAAACTCGACGCTTCACCGTGCGCACTCAATATTATCCAGGTATACGCCCCCACAAGTGCCGCCAGCGAGGAAAAAATTGAGGAGTTCTATAACCAACTTGAGGCTTGTATCAACACCATCCCCAGTAGAGAGGTCCTGATGATCATAGGCGACTTTAACGCAAAGGTAGGGACCACAGATCTTGATGTGGGTCTGAGAAATATCGTAGGTCATTACGGTCTTGGCTGCAGGAACAATAGAGGTGAACGCTTAATTCAGTTTGCAGCGGACAACAACTTTACTGTAATGAATACAGTCTTCAAACAACATCCTAGAAGATTATATACTTGGACCTCTCCAAACGGAGAACACCGCAATCAGATCGACTACATTCTGATCAAAACAAGATGGAGAAGCTCTATAACCAACGCACATACATTACCAGGAGCCGACGTCATGTCCGACCACCAACTACTTGTTTGTAATATGAGAATTAGATTGCGCAGACCCATAATCAAGAAACTGACCAAACGCATTGAAGTTCTCGATAAAGATTCTTTTGTACGATCGCTTCAAGATAAAGAGCAGTGCTGGCACGCAAACTGTAGCAAAGAAGGGAACGTCGACCATCTCTGGACGTCCACCGTGCAACTTATTAAAGACGCCGTGCATGAATCGCAACCTAATGCAAGACCTAAAAAGAGGCAGCACTGGATGTCAACTGATACCTGGAGCTTGATTGAGACACGTAGAGAACTAAAAGCTAACGGCGCCACGATACAAAAACTAAATGCCATGAGTTCGGTTATACAAGCCGCTTGCCGCCGAGACCGTAGTACAGCGCTACAATCGATATGTGAGGAACTTGAACGACATTCTCAAAAGTTTGAAACTAAGGACCTGCATATGAAGATCAGGCTTATAACCCGTCAGTTCAAACCTAAGACTTGGGCTATTGAGAACGCATCAGGGATCACTATCACAGAAATAAGAGAAATTGTTAGCGTTTGGAAAGACTACTGTAAGTCTCTATTTATCGATACGACAACAGACACCGCAACGACCTATGATAAAACACCAGCGCAAGAGCCAATGCCACTTAAAGATGAAGTGCGTGCAGCCATCAGACACCTCAAGAGGAATAAGGCCGTAGGTTTCGACGAAATCCCGATTGAGACAGTAAAGGCCATGGGGGAAATTGGAGTAAATATACTGCATACCATCTGTTGCCGAATATGGGTTACCGGAATGTGGCCAAGCGATTGGTCACATTCTATATTCATTCCCTTACATAAGAAAGGATCAACAAAAAAGTGCAGTAACTACAGACTAATCTCCCTCATATCTCACGCCAGTAAGGTCATGCTGCATATTCTTAACACGAGGCTTCAAGCCTATCTGACCCGAGAGATCGCCTCTGAGCAAGCTGGTTTTGTCAAGGGCCGAGGCACAAGAGAACAGCTCCTCATAATGCGGCAAATAGTGGAAAAAGCTAGAGAATTCAACATCGCCCTCTATGTATGTTTCGTTGACTTCAAGAAAGCCTTCGACACCGTCAAGTGGTGGAAACTGTGGCTGGTCCTGACCGAAATGGGTGTACCACAACACCTGGTATACCTTATTAGACGTCTGTATGAAGATGGCACAGCCGCTGTACGTGTTGACGGTAGTGAGTCCGACCGCTTTAAAACCCAAGCTGGTGTTAGACAGGGCTGTATACTATCTCCCCTACTATTCAATATATATACAGAGTACATCATGCGGATAGTTCTTGAGGATTGGGATAAGGGAATATCTGTGGGAGGTCGAAAAGTATCAAACCTAAGATACGCAGATGATACTACCCTCCTAGCGTCAAAACAACGCGAGATCGAAATTCTTCTTCGACGACTAGAAACCACGGCGTTGGATTTTGGACTTGCAATTAACCGTGATAAAACCAAAATGATGATTGTAGATCGTGCCAACAATAACCACCCGGACGTTACAGCCATAGCAGGATGCGAGGTAGTCACGAGCTACGTATATCTCGGCTCCACTATCACCAACGCTGGAGGCTGCGGGGAGGAAATTCGGAGACGCTGCGCGGTGACTAGATCCTCAGTGGAAAAGCTCACAAAGATTTGGAAAGACCACAGAATAACCAGAAACACAAAAGTTCGACTGATGAGGTGCTTGGTATTTCCTATCTTTCTGTACGGAGCTGAGACGTGGACACTGAGAATGCAAGACCGTCGAAAGATTGACGCCCTGGAAATGTGGTGTTGGAGGCGCCTGCTCCGAATCCCATGGACCGCGTACCGAACTAACGTTTCAATCCTAAAAGAACTCAACATCAAAGAGAGATTATCGTCGACTGTGCAAATACGAATCCTCAAGTTCTTTGGGCACATCACCCGCAACAAAAACTCAATGGAGCGATTAGTGGTGCAAGGGAAAGTTGAAGGCAGGAGACCACGTGGGCGCTATCCAACACGGTGGACAGACCTCATAAAATCCGTGACACACTCAACCGTGAACGACTGCTCTCACTTAGCCAAACATAGACCCACATGGCGACATATCGTACGAGCAGCGGTGGCACAAGAACCGACCGAAACATGACCACGACCGCTCTGACAAGAGTGCTACGACTTAGAAGAGAAGTCATTTGTACTTTGATATGCACTTAGTGAAAAGGTGTTATTTTGATATTACAAACAGAAACGTAAGTATTTATCAATCCTCCTCCTCCTTTATATAACTAATCTTTGGCTCATCTACCCAAGTCACGAGATGCAAAATAAATTGATGAGAGTGTCACGATTTACGTACAAGTTGTCACTTGGAGCGGTTCCAACGCTTTCTGCCAGTACCGGTGGATGCCCGAGCGCTCCGTGTGCTCTGTGGGCTCACGAGCTCATTGCGTCGCCGCCGTGACTCGCGTAGCGGAGACTACACGTTTATGTTTACTTTGTGACCCCATACTAGTTGACGAGGCACTTCGTATGTTAATTAATTTGCACAAACTGCGTCCAAACCGTGCGCTAAATACCGACCGAGTAATAAGTAGGTATTGTTCTTTACTTAAGCTGAAGTGGCTAACATAAAACAGTGCTAAGCCACAGGCGCTAGAAATTATGTAAAACCTCATTAACCTGATGATAGGTACTCATATTTACAAAATTTACTGTCTAAAAGATGGGTATTTAATATATAATATAAGTGTATACAGGCGTGATTTTATTTTTATGTGTAAGCTGGAGATCCTTAATATTATTTTTAATATACCGAACAGAACATCACAAGCCGCAAAACAGCTGTCGAGTAAATTAGGAAATTACTTCCACTCGTAGCAACCAATATGTCCCGCCCCGGAAGACAGCCACTAATAGAGCGGAAGGGACTAGTTGCGGCTCGGCGCGCGGGCCGCTAATTACCAACACTCATTACTATGTTCTGTCACACTTTTCTGTCCTCAATTTTATCACGGATAAATTCTAATATTGTACATAATAACTATCGTGCACCTATAGCTATTTAGATAATTATCGCATATTTTATATAGTTACACCCACAGATATAGATATACATAGATAACGCAAGTATCACGATTTGTATTGAAACCAAGCGTGCCGAATTTTTAACACCTACTGTGACGTCATTAGTGATGGAAAATCCAAACCGCTTCTAAGACACCGATTCCGACGATGCCCCTCCGCCCGCTACGATTCTCTCGAGTGATTATCACGCTCATACTCATATTTTTATATTTGTAGTCGCGAGGACTGTAGGTTATCGGCGACCAACCTCGACGTTTGGTCGGGGTTTTCGGACACGCTAAATACATACATTTGCGTTATCTACTGTGTTACTATCTATTTTGTGTTGTGCAGGTGTTAAGGTAAGTAATTAACATTGTTTTAGTAATTAAAAAGCTTGAAGAGCTTTAATGTAGCGCACGCCGCCGCGTGCGATTTGCAGCTTAATTACCGACCGGCGGGGCGGCGCGGCGCGCTGCGAGAGCTCTTCACGATGCTCTTTGCGATATGTATTGAAACATGGAGTAAAATGCCACTAACAACGTCATCTGCATATTACTTGCTTTTGCGAAATGTAAGCAAATTTACAAGATATTATAATTTATTAAATCATAAGAGATATGTCCCTGGAGTAGTCCCCGCGTAATCCTCTTACACAATCCCACAAATTGCGACATTCGGTTATTTCATGTACATTTCAGATTCATCCACGCGTGTGATAGCTTAGGTCGGACAAAGTACTCGTAATATTTTCACTTGAAAACATTTCGAATTAGATTTCATCTTCGTACAACTAGAACTATTTGGGGTATAGGTATTTATTTGTTCCCTAGTTTGTGCTGAGTTGACGGGTTCTGTACCTACGCCTCTCCCGCGCGTCACGGGAATGTGCTATTTAAACGCATTGTGGCGATGGAAAGGGGAAATTAAGGGGATAATTACATTAAAAAAACCTTTAAACATTAAATAATACATTCAGATAATTCTAAATATGATTTGGAATAAATTACCGGGAAACCGCAAACGAAACTTTATGACTTTTACGAATAAGAAATATTATATTGCCAATTTCTCCTAATAAGTTAGGGAATAAATATCTAGTAATTCGCAATGAACTTCTTAGAATACATTAGCTGTAATTCAATAGTTCGAGCGAGCACCGAACGCGCGTTATTGCGATTTCGATAACGCGTGACATGGCCCCGCCGCCCCGCCCCGCCCCGCCGCGCCCCGCCGCCCCGCTCACCCGTTTAATGCATATCAAGTAGTAGATTTACGCACAGCATTGTAATTACGCTCTATTCTCGTATTTAGATACATATATTTTATTGCTCTCTAAGTTATTATAGCGATTTGCTGCATGAGAATAATATGCAATGTACCAAATGTGATCCAGATAAAACAAGTATTTACAATTCATTCCGCATAAGATTCCTCGCCACGTCACGTTCCAGACGGGCGCTAATCTATGTCGCGTCATATTAGCACTAGCGGCCCGTCCCGGGTTTGCACGGGTGTGTCCACCCGTCAGTGTACATTTCTAAGTAGTTATATTATACTATTATAGTTATATTATATTATACTATACTATTTCATAGATGTGCACACCCCTCACCTTAAATTCGGTGAGCGGCCACGGCGCGGCGGCGTTTATTTTGAACCCCCAACGAAAAAAGAGGGGTGTTATAAGCTTAACATGTGTATCTGTGTGTCTGTCTGTGGCAACATAGCGCCCAAGCTGATGAACCGATTTCAATTTTGTTTCTTTTGTTAGTTAGGTATTCTGATCGAGAGTGTTCTTAGCTATGTTTCATGAAAATCAGCCGTTTGAAGATCATCAGCTCTTTTGTAGGTTAAAAAAGCCACATTCACGGCCAAAACCAACTTCCACGGCTCGAATCTATTCGAAATTTGGGCTCTGAGCTGAGCCCGCGACTTCGTCCGCGTGGAATTTAACTTAACAAAAAAGCCCGTTCCCGCGTTCTGAGCCCGCGCGACAGGACCCATTATTTTAATTTAGTTTTTCTAAATAAAAGTAGCCCAAATTACTCCTTAAAACATCAGCTATCTGCCAGTGAAAGTTCCGTCAAAATCGGTCCAGCCGTTTCGGAGATTACCCGGAACAAACACACAGACAGACAGACAGACAGACAATTTTTTTTAAGTCGCGTTTTTGCTATCGGTGTCGTTTGTACTTTGTGCACTAGATTATAAATTTGAAAAAAGGAAAGTTTCCCGGTTTCTGGAAAAATGCATATTAAGGTAATTTTTATATGGGATTTGTGTATGAACTAAAGACGTTCCATAAGCCCTCGCTACACTCGGCCGCCAAACCCCGTCTCGGGTCAAAAAAAGTCATTCACCCGAGGTGAGCACTGTGCTTTTCATTACGAATACTACTAGGAAAGTAAAAATAAAAACAGGAATTAGCTAAAGAAATAATACAAGGAAGTCTCTACAACTCGAAAAAACGAATGAAGGTCGGATTGCCATTTACCGCATATTTTGTTTTTTTTCGTTAGCCTGGTTCAATAGAATTGTCAAAATAGAACTAATTTATTTTTAATAATTTGACAGCTGTTAGTTGAAATCAATTCTCCCTAGGGCGGAAAAGTATTACTTTCAACCCGCTCCTCAGGCAACTTTAGTCAGACCTACTTTCCGAGTATGAGTAATCTATACAAATAAATAAAATTGGAGTATCGGTTTGTAATATCAAAATAAGACCATTTCACTAAATGCATATGAAAGTACATACGACACCTATAGCAAAAACGCGATAAAAAAAATTTTTGTCGGTCTGTCTGTCTGTATGTTTGTTCCGGCTAATCTCCGAAACGGCTGGACCGATTTTGACGGGACTTTCACTGGCAGATAGCTGATGTTATAAGGAGTAACTTAGGCTACTTTAATGTTAGTAAAAATAATTATGGTTCCGCGTAAAAAATAAAAACACATGAAATCAAAGAGTATCTCCGAAACGGCTGGACCGATTTTGACGGGACTTTCACTGGTAGATAGCTGATGTTATAAGCAGTAACTTAGGTTACTTTTATTTTGAAAAACAATTTTTTTTAAAAATGGTTCCTGTCGCCCTGGCTCTGAACGCGGGAGCGGGCTTTTTTGCTAATACTCGTAATATATTGTTTTCTTTTGTTTATTGTTAACTTTTTGTTAAGTTAAATTCCACGCGGACGAAGTCGCGGGCTCAGCTAGTGAAAAATATATTATAGTATAGTATAGCAGTGATAGCCGATTGGTTAAGCACGCGTCTTGCGGGCTACCAGGTCTCGGGTTCAAACCCCGGCTCGAACCTCTGGATTTTTCGAAATCTATGTGCGAATCATAATTTCTGTATGATTATCACTTGCTTACGGTGAAGGAAAACATCGTGATGAAACCTGCATGTCTTAGAAGATTTAACCAATTTTCGAAAGGCATGTGAAATCCGCCAACCCGCACTGGGCCAGCGTGGTGGATTATGGCCTGAATCCCCCTCGTGTGGAGGGGAGGCCCGTACCCAGTAGTGGGACGTCAAAAGGGCTAAAATTATATATTTATTATAGATGGCATATCGTCTTAAAAATGGTCGGTTATAGTCGCTGCGAACCGCAATAAATAACAAGTGAATAAGCCCAGGGACAGATAACAAATTACAAGTGTTTTAACAGTTTCTATATCATAGACTCTATGACATAGAAACTGGAGAATATAAAGAGCGGGCTTTATTGTTTTCGAGCAAATTATGTGCAATAAAAAAGGGTGAATTGTTTGATCTGTTAGTGGTGCCGCATGCCGGGCCCGGAGCGCGCGCCCTATTAGCCGGGTCCAACCTGGACGATCCACCTCGGCCCCCATCGCGCACGCCAGGAGCGCGGCGCGGTACAAAGGCACTGTCAGCGTGGAAGTGCCGCGCGCGATCAACGATCCACGACATTGGAGCGTGAATGCAGATCGCCGATCTCATAAATGGACGCAGCGCCTGTGGGGTTTAAAATGCAATAAGTATTTATAATTAAGGTATTTGAATGCTCACCGTTCACAAGCCATGCCCAGTAACAAAATCTTATACATTTATCGACGTAACAAAAGAATGAATACATATTACGCTCTGTATTCACAAGTAGCGATTCGTTAAGACGACTGTGCTCCAACAAGAGCCATGTAACGAAGTCCGCCGATGAGAATTAGCGACGTAATGAACTCTCGGTTTCAATAATTAAATCAAAATCCAGGGGATTGTTAGCGCGCGCGGTGTCCCTCAAGAAGCTCATTAAACTCTCTTGAATCTAGCGGCGCCGGCGGCAGGACGCGGACGCCGGGATAAGTCATTGTGTAGGCGCCATCTGTCGTGTTTATCGCGACATTATTTTATAAGTAGGCACCCAGTTTGAGAAATTCGACTAGTCAGCGAGGGCTGTGCTGTGATGGAGCCAAGGTGTGTAATTAACAATTCTCACGCGTTTTATACGACATTTTACAACAGACTTGAGAGTAAAAAATTTAATTTAATTGAAAAAAAAACCACAATTCACGAATTATTTTAAGACCTAGAGAATTGCAAGATAAATTAATAAATAAAACAAGATGGCGCGCCGTAAGTTGTTAGGGTTCCAACTCGGAACCCTTATAATTTCGCCAGGTCAGTCTGTCCGTCTGCCCGTCCCTCTGTCATCACATTAATTTTATTCTAGACTATAATGGCTAAAATAATGAAAAATGGAAAAAAAGTTTATGAGTTTATGTACCGCAAAAAATCTGGGATCTTAAATTGTGAAAGCAAAGTTATTCCATTGTACTTCCCGTACTTAAGAAAGGGGAATGAAAAAAAATCCGTTTACGAAATATTGAGCTTCATTGTGGGCTTTTTTACGTAAATAGAAACATTCGTTCTTTAAATTAGAACTAAATTATTATTATAGGAAATAAATAGTTATTTACTATATTATTATTTTTTATCTAAAGTTTGGACTAATTCCCAAAGCCACACACGACTGACTGTGCAACCAGTCTAATCACAACTCAATTATTTTAATTAACACTCCGTATAAGGACTTTACATGAGTCCAAAAATAAAAATTAATGTACCTATTTATTTATGATATTTTAATATATATTTTTTTACTATTTTTAGGATAACTCTTTACTATGATTTAAAAAAATGTAAAGTCAAAAGAACTAGTGCGTAATAAGCTGCTTGATGAACCTTAAAGCGATGCAATAAAGGCCACCCTATCAGCAAGTTTGTTTAATAGTACATTGTTACATGAGTGGTGAAAGTTACTTATTTTGTCCCGAGACGGGATTTGGCGCCCGAGCGTAGCGAGGGCGCTAATAGTTCGAGGGACAAAATAAGTCTTTCACCCGAGGTAAACACTGTGCTTTTCATTACGAATACAAGGAAAATAAAAATAAAAACAGGAATTGGCTAAAGAAATAATACAAGGAAGTATAAACAATACTCTACAACTCGAAAAAAAAAATCGGATTTCGCCTATTTTGTTTTTTTTTGTTGGCCGGCCAACTTAATTATTTAGCCATTATTTTTCATTTTCATCTTTAAATATTTTGCCCAAAACTATGTTATTTTAAAGAAATTGTTGAAACTAAATTATAATTAAGTCATTTAAAAAAAATATTCTTGTTTTAATACTTAACTTTATGTTATTTCAATTTTACATCGTGCTGTAATTGTAGAACTGTAGAAAAAGTTTGAACATGGTTCCATAGAAATGTGAAAATGGAACTAGTTTTTTTTTTTATAATTTGACAGCTGTCAGTTGAAAGCGAAACTCCCGGGCCTGAAAAGTATTACTTTCAACCCGCTTCTCAGGCAACTTCAGACCTACTTTCAGAGTATGAGTAATGAAAAAGATATATAATTCTTACTAGTTGTATTAACATTCCATATCCATCCATAAATAATTACTTTATTGTTTTTCAAAAACATTCGCATAGATTCTTGCGAATGCGAATGCGAATGTCAAAAATATGCGAATATTCGCGAATGCGAATGCGAATATTCTTTACATCACTATTAAATTTGAAATAAGTACCTAATCATTTAATTACCTACCGCATACCGTTTACAACAGATTTGTCAGCAATTATTTCCTATGATAAACACGTAAAGTGATTAAATTTTTACCCGACTGCCCGACGCAAGGAAGGGTAATGTGTTTATTAGCTTATGTAGGAATGAATGTATGTATCTATTAGTGATGTAACGAATGTTGGATTTTTGACAATGCCATGCGACTGCCAATGTAGAGTTTCAAATAAACTGCGCGCAAAATGTTTGAGATGAGAGAGGTTTGATATTTTAGTGTCGGCCATTATTAAACCGAACATAGCCAAGCCCATACAGGTTGAAAGAACGAAGTTAGTCACATAAAGTTCATTCGAACAAATTTGTTTTGATTTGAGGGTAGTTTAGTATTCAAATTCAAATCCTTTATTTTGTTTAGGCCTACGAGGGCACTTACAAATTGTCAATTTTACATATTTTTTCTTATATCTACAACCGGATCGGAACGTGACCTCGACTGAGAAGATCCGGCAAGAAACTCAGCGGGCTTGTCTTTTTACATTTTGTTATATTTCTTTTTTTATCGCCAGTTGCTTATCTAATTAATAATTACAAAGTAGATATTAATATAATAGTAGGGCAAAACACGCTACGCTTTGACATTATTATTGACTGTCGAGATTTGAGCTGCTCAGTCCCAAGCTGATCTATCATCCCAATAATCCGAAATTTTGTAATAACCCTTTGCACAGAGCTTAGTTTTAATTATGGTTTTAAACTTATTGATAGGTAAATCTCGGATTTCGATGGGAAGCTTATGGTGGAAACTTATACATTGCCCCATATAAGAATGACTTAATCTGTGGAGGCGAGTTACATATACGGATAGCTTGTGCTTATTCCGTGTATCAATAGAATGAGCATCGCTCCTTTTTTAAAAATTGTTAACATTTTTTTAACGTAAAACAATCGCGCGGGCTCTGAACGCGGGAGCGGGCCTTTTCGTTAAGTTAAATTCCACGCGGACTAAGTCGCGGGCTCAGCTAGTGAAAAATAAAACAAGATGGCCCGCCGTAAGTTTTTAGGGTTCCATAGTCAACCTCAGAACCCTTATAGTTTCGCCACCCGTCAATCCATCTATCCTTCCATCCGACGTCAAAGTAATTTTATTCAGAGACTAATAGGGCTAGACTGCGAATTTGCACAAAATAGACATTATGTACCTCTAGAAAACTGTGTATTTAAATATTGAAAGCAAAGTTATTCTAGGGTACTACCCTAAAGGTGCCTACTTGAAAAAAAATGTTTTATCAAATAGGGTATTGTTGAATAGATAATATTTTAAAATTATTAAGAGGTTCTTGAACAGTTTATCAAATATAATCTCCGTTTAGAAAATATTGAGCTCGAAAGTGGATCGTTTAACATGAGTTGCTCGTTTCAACCTATAACTTCTGAACCACGTTAAGGTTTATTGAAATGGCTACGGAACCCTACATTATGCGTAGCACAACACTTGAACGGTTTTCAATATTAATTTCCGTTTACGAAATATTGAGCTCCAATGTGGTATTTTTTATGTGAGTAGCAAGATTCATCCTCTACCTCTAGAGCCACATTATAAATGGTTTAGTATAGGAAATATTTTTTATTAAGAGCAAGTGTGTTGAATAAATATATTAATCGTACAGGTTGCGTTAATATTCCATCATATAGAAATGAAAATCGACCTAACTAGGCCCCTATTGGATTTTTCGTGCAAAATTATTACAGACTAGCTGAGCCCGCGACTTCGCCCGCGTGGAATTTAACTTAACAATAAAGCCCGGTCCCGCGTTCTGAGCCCGCGCGAGAGGACCTATTTTTTTAATTTTGTTTTTCTAAAATAAAAGTAGCCTCAGTTACTGCTTTTAACATCAGCTATCTAACAGTGAAAGTCCCGTCAAAATCGGTCCAGCCGTTTCGGAGATACTCTTTGATTTCAAGTGTTTTTTTTTTTTTACGCGGAACCCTAATTGTTTTTCTAAAATTAAAGTAGCCTAAGTTACCCGCTATAAGATCAGCTATCTGCCAGTGAAAGTCCCGTCGAAATCGGTCCAGCCGTTTCGGAGATTACCCGGAACAAACACACAGACAGACAGACAGACAGACAGGCAGACAAAAATTTTTTAATTCGCGTTTTTGCTATAGGTATCGTATGTACTTTCATATGCATATAGTGAAAAGGTGTTATTTTGATATTACAAGCAGACACTCCAAATTTAATTAATTTGTATAGATTATTTTATGAAATCAGATTCTTATATCATATCAGATCAGTACAAAAAGACATGACATTGAGATTCCATTTATGAATACGATCCCAACATACATTAAAAAAGAACCGTAACCCTGTTTCAGAGGCAGTCGGGTACATGCACGGAGACATACGGTCCGAATTGAAGAGCTCTTCCTTTTTGAGTTCGTTTAAAAAACGTCTACCATACATTCAAATTTAGCTTGATATGTCTCCACCACGCCTGCTGAGACGGGATGAATGTGCCAATATGTCAGTGAGCTGCTTGTTATTGTCCTCGCGTACCCGATATACGGCGTCAGGGACAAGTAATTGAGTGAGGCCCACTAGCTGTGTGCTGGGGTCGCCACATAATGACGTTTAAAGCCCAAACTTAATGTGGATCACAAAATCGACGCCATGTCGATGATGAAGTCGATAGGAAGCCATGGATTTTCAAAAAAATGTAGGGCGCACAAAGTTATTTAGTTTTTCCCCTTTAGTTAAGTAATACAAAGGATGAACAAATAATAATCGTATGCAAGCTACTTAAGAAACACAGATAAGACACAAAATAGTCAAAACAAATTAAAATGTGTCCTAAACTAATTTATTACAAAACTTATACCTTTTTCTGAGCCTGATATGGCAACACCACAAAGCCAACCAGTACCTATATTGGCTGCGCTGGGTGGGGCGATTCCACGTCGTGTCAATAAAGAGTTGTTGCGAGTTGTCTTCGAGGCGAGACGAGGCGTGACGAGGCGAGGTGAAGCGAGGCGAAGGCGAGGCGAGGCATACCCTAGCGCTCATTTATACGATTGCTGCATTATTCGTAACACATCCCCGTCCTCTTTCTTATGCTCTTGCTGCTCGTACGTGAGCTGTGTAGTTCTTTACAAACTGTAGCTATGTTGTAGCTATGTACTGTACGAGTATGAATAGATAAACAGACGATTGAGTTTTATCAATCTATTTAGTTTTATAATTCTTCCATGTGTCTTTCGCGGCTCCCATTGTGTGAGGCGGAGATAAATCGATCTTCAATAGTAAAATATAATAATAAGTATCGTCAAACTGATACACCAACTGTATGGTCTGTGGGTACCGTACCACAGTAGGTACAGTACTGCTACTGTACATAGTACTGTACAGATACAATTATATCAGACGTTAGATATCAGACGAGTATATATAATATAGGTAACTGCGGATATTAGCGGAGTCGGGTGCAGGGCGCGGGGCGCAGGGCGCGGGGGGCGGGCGGTCCGGTCGCGGCGGGCGGGCGGATGGTTTATTACAGCCGGAAGGACGGTTTCCGGGCCCCTATAACATACCCAATAACAACCTTTACCCTTCCAATGTGCACTTGTGACGTTGATAGCCGGACGGTTAGTTTTCCTTAAAGACAATATTATTTTCATGCGAGATTGAAATGGGACTAAACCGAATTATTATACTCATCTGTTTCCTTTTAAAAAATAAATTAAATTTCCTACATTGCAAGAATTTCACGAAAGCTGCATTTTCACGAATAACACCAAGCTACACCCAACATTATATGGGCGTGAGCGATATTCGATGATTACCAATGTTTATTTAACAACGTTCATCTTAATCAATATTAATATCGTGTTAGCGTCAATGGCTACACAGCTACTGGTTGCAAACTGCATCAGCCCGTGCTAGTGTACTGCGGCCACCGGAGCCACCGGCGGCCACCGGCGGCCACCGGCGGCCACC
The DNA here is from genome assembly GCA_918843915.1 of Notodonta ziczac. NCBI lineage: Eukaryota > Metazoa > Arthropoda > Insecta > Lepidoptera > Notodontidae > Notodonta > Notodonta ziczac. Next base: position 12,760,440 of record OU974046.1, on the reverse strand, counting down.
GGCGGCCACCGGCGGCGGCGGCGGCGGCGGCGGGCAGTTAGAATGAGTTACGTGGTCTGGGCTGCGGCCAGTTCTCTGCAGATTCCCACCGTCAGCGTCGCCGTTAAGTTATTGCCTCAGCGATTACTATGTTCTACCTATGATTGCTTCTCTGTTTACCTATCCCAGTTGATTGGCTAATCTTGGAGGTATTAACTGTGTACTGATAATGTACAGAAAAGTGATAACAAGATTGAGTTTAAATTTGTTTTACAATGTTAAAATAATATATTTCGTTTGAGAGAAAAAGTAGGTAATAGTCGTAGCAGATAGCACAGATAGGTACATTGGTTATAGTCATAGTTAAAGTCTGAAAAATGATTTCCGACGACCCACCAACCAGCTGAACTTATTTAAAACTCCTTCATTTTAACAATGGAGGATAAAAATGGGGATAGTAATAATTATGAAGTAGGCATATCTCCCTACTATTGAATCAATGCTTCACCATAGGCCGGTGTTGCGAACCACATTTCGCTTTGATGGTTTAAGGAAATAACAATCAGACCCTTGTGAAATTCACGAAATACCGAGGAATGCGTTATCTATACAAATAAATAAAATTGGAGTGTCTGTTTGTAATATCAAAATAACACCTTTTCACTAAATGCATATGAAAGTACATAAGATACCTATAGCAAAAAAGCGAATAAAAAAATTTTTGTCTGTCTGTCTGTCTGTCTGTCTGTCTGTGTGTTTGTTCCGGTTAATCTCCGAAACGGCTGGACCGATTTCGACGGGACTTTCACTGGCAGATAGCTGATCTTATAGCGGGTAACTTAGGCTACTTAGGCTTTAATTTTAGAAAATCAATTAGGGTTCCGCGTAAAAAAATTAAAACACTTGAAATCAAAGAGTAACTCCAAAACGGCTGGACCGATTTTTACGGGACTTTCACTGTTAGATAGCTGATGTTATAAGCAGTAACTGAGGCTACTTTTATTTTAGAAAAACAAAATTTAAAAAATGGGTCCTGTCGCGCGGGCTCAGAACGCGGGAGCGGGCTTTATTGTTAAGTTAAATTCCACGCGGGCGAAGTCGCGGGCTCAGCTAGTATAAATTAAATTTATAATAATTAATAGAACATTTGATTCGCGACGCCAATGAGATTTATAGAACTAATGAATTTAGGGCTGCAGCGATGTGTGGCGAATAGTTTACACCTGCCAAATATCCGTCCTCCGGTACTTCGTTTTAAACAGTTACATAAATAGGTAATTATATAGTAAGTTTCACAATTCTGACTCGTTAACAATGAATGCACGGCTCTCAGCAGCAGGTCCATTTGTAACCTGACTGTGTTGATTTCGGTTGGGAATACTGGGACGATTGAATTTTCTCATAAATATTAATATGTTTGAGCATTCATCTGCTCCCCGCGAGACTGCTCCTAAACTCCGCTGTTCCAGTAATGTCAGGTAATCACCGATGAAAAATTGCACAGGGTTTTCGTGGCTGTGGTCAAATTCTCACAGTATCATTCTACGTACGGTAGCTAGTATTAAAGCTATTTAAAAAAATAGCCAAGTGCTTGTCGAGCCATGCAAAAGAATTTGATTTTAGTGACCGCAATCACCACTGAAAAGTCACAGAAAATCAAATTACGCATTTACGTATACTTGAATGATGTATTTTGTCCAATTATTTGGATTTAAATGCTAAACTACTGAACCGATTTAGATGGATTTTTATGGGACTAATCTGGAAGGGCATCCTTTCAAATGCAAAAATAATATATCAAAGTGCGTGCGGAGGCGCGCCCCGCCCCGCCCCGCCCCGCCCCGCGCCGTCGTGTTCGCGCCATATTTTGTCCGCTCACAAGAGCTCTTCTCCGGCCCATTGAGTTGAACAATAGAACATCACTATCCTGGCATTGTGGCTCGGTAAACTAAACTTTATTTCCTTATATCAGGTTTGCTTAACATATAACTGAATTCACAGAAATCAAAAGGTAAAAATATTTTAGTATTTAGCAGTGATTACTTCTACATACCACATTAGCTACGTGCGCTACGTTCACATATTTCCACCCATACAATCAGTGCCTGCTGTGAATTAGCATTACCGAGTTTGATATTATTTTTATCCGACAACGGCAAATCAAAAAGGAAAGGTTATGCTATAGCAGTCTTTGTTTGTATGTACTTTTTTTTGTGCCGCCGTAGCACCTAAAATAGGTAAGTACTCATTGGATTTTGACGAAGGAAGTGTCAGTTGATAAGTGCTTATGGTTCGGGTGACAGGCTACATTTTATATAAACTAAAAAATAGAAAATAACCAGGGACTTGACGACCCCTTGGCGCAGTAGTTCGAGCGTGGCCGCGCGGCTCACTGCACCGGGTGATTGCGGGTTAGATTCCCGTCGGAGCAAATTTCGGAAATAGCCTTATTGTAATTTGCCCATATCTGGATGTCACTGGGATCACTGCTTAGTTTGGGATCATAAAGTTGGTGTGTCAGGCGATATTACTTATTTTATTATGATTATTGGACGTTATAATTGCTTTCATTTAGAGTCGGAGCTACTAGGTTTACACTAATTGTTAGGTTAGGTTACTTACCCCTATTAATTTGAACTGGCACTGGTTGACTTCTGTAAACATATCAAATGAAACAACGCTGGACATTATATTACAGCGCTGTCAGCTGGGGACTACATTACTTATTCCTGCGTCTAAATAATGCAATTAATGACAACGAGCGAGACACGATCGTCGAAGTCTCGGGTAGGTACACTGTTGATATATTTGCATATTATTTGAGTTACAAGATCAATTAATCACGTATATTGAGGGCCGTTTATCATCCTGTCCGTCACTGTTCCTTAAAGTAAACATTTTAAAAAAATTGCTTAATATTCAAAAAGTTTGATCAGCTCATTGTAACTTCGTTTATCATCATTGTCCTTTATTCTTTAATTTAAATACGGCTATATTAAATAAGAAATACTTACTGAGACTTTATTAGGGTCCAGTGCCATGGTGATTACAATTTTACAATCTCATTTTTATCTCAAGTCAGTGATTATTACGCATTGATTTATCAGATCTATTATTTCTAATGTGCCGTAGTTTCGACAGACCCCTATCCGGTCAAAAGCGACACGACAAATGCATTAGCTACATCGTGATGTTGACACGCGTTGCCGCGAATGTCCTAGGGGGTTACTATGACTTTTGAATACATTCAAGTACGATACATTCAAGATCGATCGAATATCTCCATACAATCGTAAGCTAAAGCTATAGTAAAGCTGCATGTTTCCCCCCGCTGTTATAATTAAATGAAAATATTAATCATTCGATTGGGATTTACGTCAACTGCTATAGTGACATTGAATACGTCCTGTTGAATATTACTCATTTTATGGATCCTTTGAATAAATTCAGTTACTCACAATGTTATGCTAACCTTAATATTAAACTACGAATATAATGCACCCTTGGAGGAAAGTCTTAAATGAATTTCGTCGTATACTTTGGAGCAGCTTCGGATCTAAAAGCCGAAAGAGACATTGTCTCGGTCATATAGAGCCCTCTATTGACGATACACTATGTGCTGTCCTTCATCATCGGAGCCCTCTAGGGCTCCCAGACGATGCGTTGACATCGGATAACACTTTCATCTGATTTTGATAGCGAAAATAACAATGTTGTGCATGTGCTGGTGAGTAATGCATGAAATGGTCGGTGGAGGGGCGCAGCTGATTTATTCTGAGACGTAGTTACACTACTGTTTTAGTACATTGTTACCCAAGGGGTGAAGGTAGCTTATTTTGTCCCGAGACGTAGTGTAACTATTGGCGCCCTCGCTACTAACTACTAAAAATAAAAACAGGAATTAGCTAAAGAAATAATACAAGGAAGTATGAACAATACTCTACAACTCGAAAAAACTAATGAAGGTCGGATTGATATTTGCCGCCTATTTTGTTTTTATTCCGTTGACCAGGGCCCTAACCATGCTAGCTACTCAAATCGTAGTAGAAAAGCAAACGCTCGCGATTACGTTTCAGACGCTCCGCTATTGACGTTTTGCTGACACGAGCTTCACAATTTCTACTGACATTGATATGGTATGGAAAGTGCCGGCGTGTGCCAGCGTAACGCTCAGGCGCCAATAGATCGAGGGACAAAATAAGTCTTTCACCCGAGGTAAACACTGTCCTTTTCATTACGAATACAAGGAAAGTAAAAATAAAAACAGGAATTGGCTAAAGAAATAATACAAGGAGGGTGTGAACAATACTCTACAACTCGAAAAAAAAATATAGATTGGATTGCCACCTATTTTGTTAACCCACGGCGAAAAAAGAGGAGTGTTATAAGTTTAACATGTGTATCTGTGTGTCTGTCTGTGGCAACGTAGCGCCCAAGCTGATGAACCGATTTCAATTGTGTTTCTTATGTAGATAGGTATTCTGATCGAGAGTCTTCTTAGCTATGTTTCATGAAAATCGGTTCAGCCGTTTGAAGATCATCAGCTCTTTTGTTGGTTAAAAAGCCACATTCAAGGCTAAAACCAACTTCCACGGCTCGAATCCATTGGAAATTTGAGATTATTGGATTTAGATTGATTATATTTTTAAATGATCGTAATAGTCTGAACTGGCTTTTTACAATATTATAAATATGAAAAGTTTCCCTGATTCTGGAAAAAATGTATATTTTATCAATTTTTATATGAGACTAGCTGAGCCTGCGACTTCGCCCGCGTGGAATTTAACTTAACAATAAAGCCCGATTCCGCGTTCTGAGCCCGCGCGACAGGACCCATTTTTTTATTTTGTTTTTCTAAAATAAAAGTAGCCTCAGTTACTGCTTATAACATCAGCTATCTAACAGTGAAAGTGCCGTCAAAATCGGTCCAGCCGTTTCGGAGATACTCTTTGATTTCAAGTGTTTTTATTTTTTTACGCGGAACCCTAATTGTTTTTCTAAAATCAAAGTAGCCTAAGTTACCCGCTATAAGATCAGCTATCTGCCAGTGAAAGTCCCGTTGAAATCAGTCCAGCCGTTTCGGAGATTACCCGGAACAAACACACAGACAGACAGACAGACAGACAGACAGACAGACAGACAGACAGACAGACAAAAAAATTTTAATTCGCGTTTTTGCTATAGGTATCGTATGTACTTTCATATGAATTTAGTGAAAAGGTGTTATTTTGATATTACAAACAGACACTCCAATTTTATTTATTTGTATAGATTTGTGTATGAACTGAAGACGTTCCATAAGTCACGTGTCAAATGATGGATACGCGCATGCGTTGAATTTTGTTTGTTTTGTTAATGGTCATGGAATATTACGTTATAATAATTCTAGAGGGCGCTACACAAATAAATTATAAAAATATAAAAAAAACAAATCTAATTTAAAATATTTTTTTCGTTTCGTTTTCGTTATTGAAAATTCTTCCCCTGGGCTGCTCCCGTCCACCTCAACCAGAGTTATTACATGAAATTAAATCATAATTGATAATATTTTACTAGAAATTAAACCTCCGTGGCCCCAATATTTAGATTCGTTGTCTATTCTAATGTCAATTATTATAATGTCATAACAAAATAATGTCTCATACTTTTACACAGATTTTCTGTTGATTATTATCTTAGAATATTTATATACATTTGATGAAAAGGTCGTCGCATCGGGGGTTTTTAAATTTTCAATTTAGAGTTTTTTTTTCGTTGGCCGGCCAACTATATTATTTAGCCATTATTTTTCATTTTCATCTTTAAATATTTTGCCCAAATCTTCAACAATCTTTGCTCAAATTTCAACAATTAAGTCATTTAATATATTTATTTTATTATATTTTAATATGTAAAATATAAATACCTTAACTTTATGTTATTTCAATTAAACATCGCGCTATAATTGAGTGACTGTAGAAAAAGTTGGAACATGGTTCCATAGAAATGTGAAAATGGAACTAGTTTTTTTTTAATAATTTGACAGCTGTCAGTAGAAAGCCATTCTCCCTACAGCGCGACAGGCAGCTTTATGTTCAATTTTCTTTTCTAAAATTAAAATAGCCTAAGTTACTCCTTATAATATCAGCTAACTGCCAGTGAAAAGTCCCGTCAAAAACGGTCCAGCCGTTTCGAAGATTACCCAGAGCAAATATACAGACAGACTTACAAAAAAAAGCAATCTCTTTTTATATATATTGTATGTATGTATATGTGAAGATCGCATGCCGGCGCGCGCAGGCGCGCATCGCGGAGCTTCACTTACTCATGGTCCGTATTGTTGGCGCGGCTCGTGGGCGTCGGATCGTTGTGCCTTGTTCGGAGACATTTAGCGGAATGTTTACACGGGCTAATGAAACGTCGTTCTGTTTGTATGCAACAACTAATTAGAACTAATGTATGTACTTACTACAATATACTCATAGGGTATTGTACTGTGGTCGCTTGCGTAGCACCTATCATCATACGAGTAATATAAAATATAATATTTTGCGCCTATAACAGGCGCAAAATTCAATAAAAGAAATGGCTTCAAATATATATTATATTTTAGTAGCTACTTCTGAAATATAGTGATAAGTAAATTCCCTATACAATTATTAATCTGCTGGGTGACTATTAATGAATGAATGCGGTTAGAACGAGCGCGCCGCGGTGCGGCTGCGGTGCGGCTGCGGTGCGGCGGCCGACCGTATTTAAACTAAAATTTTAATCCCGTGCAGGAATCACTCCCAACCTAGCAGCCAACGCATACCATAACGATAGTCATGATCTAATATAATTAAGGCAACGATATTATCCGCGGCAGTCCGGAATTACAAGTGTAAGCAAGTATACGTAATGGCGACACTTGCGACACTTGTTCATTGTTTGTATTACAGGGCGGTGAACATGCACGCACCGTGTGCTGTGCGCACGCCGCGGCGACTTGGTGGGGACAAGTGTCACTCCGCATCTCGCTCCGCACATCAAAGAGAATACAATACTACGTAACAAACAGTCGTTGACGAGATGAGTGATCAGTTGTGTCAGATGGCCACTGACGTTTTAGTTCTGACGTTCACCATTAAAGTTCTACCCCATTTCATAGATCGTTTTTTTCTTCTGAAGTTGCGACAGCCTGCCGCACTTCACCCGCGCGTAGCCAGAGTGGCAGGCGTCGCCGCGTTTGCAAACCCCACTGACAAAGGATAATCATATTCCAATAATACTTACCCACACTGGGATAAGTATCATAGAACAAAAAGAATTCTTATTAAAATAATACTTAAAGATCCCCGTAAATGGTAATCGTCTTTGGACTAAATGGTTTTGATGAAGATTTTTATTTATTTATTTACAGTGTTATGTTAAAGTCATATGATTAATAAATACCCACTTAACCATCTAAAGCCACAAACTTAAATTAATGAAGAAAAAAATTGAAAGTTTTTCACTTAAGCTCTGTAAATTCAGCTAGCTTAAAACCTATGTTATTGCAACAATACACGTGTTATCTTCAAACCAGACATAACTGTGGTGTACATTAAGCTACGACGAGACCGTTGTTGCAGGCCGGTCACAAGGCTGCAGTGTGACGCCGCCGCAGCGCCGCCGCAGCGCGGCCGCAGCGCCGCGGCCGCCCCGTCTGCCTGCTCGGCTAATGGTGGGAGCTATTATAGGTACTAAATCCGAGAAAATTGCGATTCCGCAAATATAGCCACCGCCTCCGCCCAAAATCTAGCTTTTAAGTCGATCTTTGTTACTTCAATAGAATACTTACAAGTTGCGACTTTATTATAGCAATAAACAACTGTAGGTACAAAGTCTCTTTGCCAAAACCTCTTTGTCGATTGTTCGCAGGTAGCACTAAAAGTATACACGACTAGCTATAAACTTTGCTCGGCTACGCCGTAGTCGTTTGCTACGAGAAAGTTAGGAACTCAACCTTCGCGTAGTTCCAAGAAATTGGCATAAAGTATGACGTTTGTATGAAGATGTATAGCTATGAACTTAATGTAATCTAAATTCAGCCAGCACTCTCTCATAGACATCGTTTTGCAATTTGGTTGCAGCACTTCCGAGATGCGTGGCTCTTGAACATGACGCGTGGAAGGCGCTAACTTAGCTATTTCTTGGTCGCGTTGCAATGTCACTTGGGTGGACTGTATTTGTTGTTGATAAATAAACACGCACGTGAGCACTTCACAAGGTAATTATCTACTAGCTGTGCCCGCGACTTTGTCCGCGTGAAATAGTGTCCTTGGGTAGCATTTTTAATTATGTAGGCTAATTATTTTACACCCTTGAGGGTTAAACTTTGACAAACTTTGAATGTCATATTTATTTATACCGAATCAACATCCTAAAAAATATGTTTCAAGCTTCTAGCTCTAAAAATTACGATTCTTTAATAAACTTTTCATCCCCCCCTTCAACCCCTTACAACCCTTTTTCACATTAAAAAGTAGCCTATGTCCTTTCTCAGGCTCTAGACTATCTGTGTACCAAATTTAATTTAAATCGGTGCAGTAGTTTTGGCGTGAAAGCGCGATAGACAAGCAGACAGACAGACAGAGTTACTTTCGCATTTATAATATTAGTAAGGATATAATAAATATGTGAAGAATAACTTTCAAATGCTTAATACGAAAATTGCGCGGACGGACGAGTATGACATTTGGCACACTTATAGTTTTTTTTTTTTCGATATAGGCAAGTATTTGACCACAATCTCACCTGATGGTAAGTGACGATGTAGTCTACGGTGGAGCATACTTGCCTAGAAGGTACCTGCTCACTCTCGACTTGAAAACATCCAGGTTATAGTGAACCGGGAACAAAGACGCCGGCAAGGTGTTCCATTCCTTGGCAGTTCGCACAATAAAAGTGGAAGCGAAACGCTTGGTACGAACTGAAGGAATGTCCACGGTGTATGGATGCAATTTATATAAATATATAGTTTATATAGACAAGAAGTGCAGAATGCTAATATGTTTATATTATAATACTTAGAAATACATACAACGGGAATACTAGTTCGTATTTATTACACAACACTATTTAAATTAAAATGGACGAGCACTTGTTTTGTAGTTTTTTACGTTGCTGCTTGGAAAGAGAGAGATGTGTGGCGTAATTGCCATTAAAAATAATTTTATTTCAAAAAATATTGACTATGCTGTTGACACTGTGCGATAAACGCGATAAACGAGATTAAATAATCGTATTATTTATAATCTGAGGTTGAACAAGAGGTAGGTCGGCAGGTCGGCACTATCAACATACTTTGGCAAAATTCGTAAAGGAAGTTTTACATTATGATGATTTGGAAGATATTAAACCTCCAATACACTAGCAAAATTAATAGAACAAAATATACAAAAATCAAGTAGCCGATAGAGACCAAAACTGAAAACGCCACGCTTTTTGCGATTTAAAGACTATAAAAGAAATGTGTGAATGTATATCCTATTGATAAAACATTAAATAACTTGTCATATCCAGCGATGCCTGCGGCGAGCCACTAGTCGGTCGAGCGCGCTCTCATTCAATTCGTTCAATTCCCATCCGTACAAACGCCATTGTTATTGCCCCTCGATGCGGAGTAACTAATTGTTGTGAGATTTGTGTTTGTAACCCACGAACCGGTAATAATGTAATTATTTGAATTAATTAGTTCCGTCCACTGGCGGGGTCCACAAAGGGTTGTGCTTGTACCACAACTAAGCGTATACTGTTATATTGGTTGACCGATTATCTACGGCTTTATGTTCTCTAAAAACATTGTTTACTACATATTTAACAAAACAAATTAGATACCCTACAGTACAGTTACAGTACAGTAAAGTAATGTCGATAAATTATTTCGATTATGGACCACTTGGCAAATTAATTAGTTTAGGTTCAACCTACAGTACCAGGTACTTCACCTAAATAACGCTAGATATATCATTAATTGTCGCCGCAAAGTTGGCTGCGATTCAAACCAAGCCCTACATTATAATCATCGAAAGCTGTGCCCGGGGTTGGAACTATAAAATATGCAGATGCAATAAAAATAATTTCCTGTAGGCCAAGCGAGCATGACAAGAAAACATTAAAGGTAGTTTACGTACATACAACGAGTCTCACGGGCTCGAGTGGAAGGGTTCATGTTGTTTTCTTTCCTCTGTATATTTATCTTATATCGAGCCGATCGTTGCGTTCATTAATATCTAGTGAGTTACATACATATGAACTAGTATGAATAGTGCTCTTTAATCGTTTGATGTAAGGTTGTGTCGTGGAGACAGTAGTGGCGCCCCACGACGGACGATTTATTAAAGAACCAGTGTGCCGCCGCTGCCGCCGCTGCCGCCGCCGCCCTCCGTTGCCGCCGCCGCCCGCCGTTGCCGCCTCTGTCGCAGAGGCGCGGCGAGGCGGCCGGGGGCGGGCGGCGCGCACTGCTACACGCGCCGCACTACCACTATTGTTGACATAAAGGGTAATATTGCGCTGAAATTAATTCAGATTGCTGTGGAGTCGACTGCGAAATTGAAATGTTTCATGTTTGTTTGTCAATATGATACGTTCTTAGGAAGAAAGTTTCTTCCGTAGGATGTATCACATATTATTAGTTTTCTTGAAGAAACTATAAGATCTTGAGCTTATCAGTATTCGTCTTGTGACCGGAAACCCAAAATCTGAATAGCAGCACAATTATTGTGCTGTAATAATTGTGATTAATGCACATAATATGAGTGTAATAATGTCATTATCATCTAGATAAAAGTCCAATGGAATGGCAGATTTTATTATTAATTGAGTGGCGACTTATCCACCATAGAGATCGGTCATACCCAGAGAGATGTAAGGTCATACCTGTCCACAAGTGTGTGAAAATATAAAAAAATGATGATAATAAACTGAAAAGCAATAATACTCAAAGAAGGTATTGGAACTGGTTGAACATAATGTATTGGGCAAATGCCGTAATAGTCATTAATTAATATTGTTTAATGCACAAGCTTTATTTGGAAATCGGGTTTGAGGTGTAATTGATCATTAGAATTCCAGATCAGTCCGACGAGAGCGATAACACATAAATCCAATTCTGATCGGAACGTGGGTATTAAATTCACAAAAGATTTTGCAAAGCGCGACTGCCGGTACAAAAATAAAGTAGTCGGGAAAATGGTTCATACTGGGCTTTATGTGCAATGAATATGAAGCTATGCGGCGACACCCATACACACGTACCCCGCGCGCCGGTGTGTTGATAGCGCGCGGTGTGGCTGCAGTATAGAGATAAACACGTCCAAAAGAACGTGCTATAAACTACTTGTATGTACTACGTGATGATAGATGAGATATGGGACATGAACTAATGATAAGTAGAATACAGTTAATGTACAGTTAATGTATTGACTTAGTATATAAGGAATTATAGTAAGCAATGTAGGAGGTCTAATTAAGAATATACGAAAGAGTACACAACATGTAAGAGTGTTTAACTTAACCAACCAACACCACACATTCCACTATTGCATGGCGACCCTGGGACTTATCGAACCGTTGAAGAAGAAAACTTGGACCAAGAGATGGAAGACCGAAATATAAATTTTGATCGGGGAAGATTAAGAACCGTTAGAAGAAAACCACCACAACAAGTTATTTATTTATATTGTTTATTTATATGGAAGAACAACGAAGCATGGTCAATATTATGGAAAAAATGAAGAACAATGGATTGGTTGCCGACACTAAAGAATGTTAACATAGATTGCACATCTCAAGAAATAATAAATTGAATGATGATGATGTGACGTGACGCCGACGTTGCCGCTGCCGAGTTTATACAGAAGATTAAGAAGATGGAGAGCAGAGTGCAGGGAGCTGTTAAGAAGCCTTTACCAGGGATTGGGACCGTCTCCATGACAGTATTATAAAGAAACAAAAAATGAGAAGATTTCAGCGCATTAAATATAATGAATATAAGTTTGCTTACGAGGTAAGGAAATGTTGTTGAATCGCAGATTCTGGTTAATTTTTTTAGATTATTATTGAGTTTATAGGTTATTATTGAGCTTCAGTGTTTTCTGATGTAATTGAAATGGCGGAATTTGATTTGGAAACCGCGTTATCTTTGCTACCAGTAGTAAGCAACGAAGAGGAACAGATTAGGAAGTTAGTAGATGGAATTATTTTTTATAAGGATACTATTAGAACTGAGGATCATAGATTATTGATTAATTTTGTGCTGAAGACAAGATTAGACTATAAAATAAAAATTAAATTGAAGCAAGCGTACGATACGGTTGAGGAATTGATTAACGATATTAAGAAATATGTGTTACCGAACAGATCTTATGTTAGTTTGCTATCGCAGTTGCAGAGGTCTAATCAGGGACATAGGTCAATAGAAGAATATGGAAGTGAGATAGAAGATTTGTTGGCTAAATTAACCATAAGTCAGGCAGATGGAAATGATGCTGCATACGAGATATTGAGGCCAATTAATGAAAATATTGCGATTAAGAAGTTTGCCTATGGTTTAAATAATTTCAGGTTAGGTACAATAGTAGCATCGCGGCAAGTAGCTTCGATTAGGGAGGCTATTAGTTTAGCGATTGATGAGGATGAATTGTTACCGAAGCCTTCACCGTCATGTTTTAGTTTTCAAAATATTTTTTCAAGTAATTATCAACCGCGTAGAAATAATAACAATGCATTTCGTAATCATTCTAATTATGGCATTAGGAGATATCCGACTCAGCAAGGTCAAGCAAATGTCTATCGTGAGCAGAATGCGCGTAGTAAGCATAATTCGCAGAATAAAAACGTGAAGCGTATGCATAATAATAGTGATAGCCGTGTAAATGTTCTGTCGTCAATAGAAAATGTTAATAGCAAGTTTACGATGACTCAGCAGGATAGAGAGTATTTAGTACCATTCAAGATCAAGGAAGAGTGCGATTCTATAGATATTTTAACGTATGATAGTAGAAATGAGGTTAGTTTTAAATGTCTTAATAGGAATATTTCATTACTGGTAGATTCTGGAGCTAAGTTATCAGTTGTAAAATATGAGTGGTTACAAAAGTTAGATGATGTTAAGATATATCCAAGTTCGATGATAATTAGAGGAGTTTGTGGTCAATTGAAGGCAATGGGTTATGTGTTTTTGGAATTAGTACGTGACAATTTGCGGATAAAGCATAAGTTTTATGTGTTTCAAGGACTTCAATGTAAGGCTGACGGTATAATGGGAGAAGATATATTTTCGAAGTATAATGTTGTTATTGATTATGAGACTAGAAGAGTTAGTGTGAAGGAATCAGAGTTTAGTGAGAGAATATTTTTTGTAATGTCTAATATTGAAGGAAATTGTATTACAGTACCAAGTCGATGTGAGATAAGTAAAAATGTAGAAGTAAAAGGAAAAGGTGTTTATTATGTACTACCAGAGGAGATAAACTATGAACAAAGTTCTAATATTTTGGCGGCCGATAAATTATCTAGAAATGTTATTAAATCAGATGTATTGAAAGACGTGAATTCGAGTAGTGTTTTAGGATTAACACGATTTCAGCGTAAGAAGAGGAATATAAAGACGATTCGGGAGTCTTCTTATCAGGAGGAAGATTTTCAGAGTTCGAGTCTAGATAGGAATGAGTCTTGCTTTAGGTCTGATCAGCCTAGGGTTAAAGATATCGTTAAAAAACCATTGAGTTGTAAGAAATTGATGTTTTGTAAGGAGGATAAATTTAATAAGGTTAAGCGAACCTTAAAAAGGGTCATTACCCCAGAAAAGTTACTTTATGTATCAGAGAGTTTGTTGTTTTCCGAGTCTATTATTTATTTGAATCAAGATTCTTTATTAACGAAGGCACGCCAAGACGTAGCGTTAAAAGAGCTTGAAGGGATGTGTATGAAATTAAATATTGTAAGACTCGTTGTAGTTCAAAATGAGATGAATAAATGCATTGTAGAAAGATTTATAAGTGAGGTCTCGAGGTTAGAAAAACTGAATACGAGGAAATTTCCAAGATTATGTATAATAAAAGGTGTAAAGAGAATAGAAGAGGAGAATGTAAAAATATATATATTGAATGATTATCATGTATTGCCTACAGGAGGACATACAGGAAGGACTAGAAGGACGAATAATATTAAAAGGAAATATAATTGTTATGGAAAGTATAGTGATAATGCTAAGTATGTAGTTAAGTGCTCTGAAAAATGTATTTAGATGTTCTACCACATGTTCCGACCTTTAGATGTAGACATTAGGAATATTCTAGCATTACAATGTGAGTTGTCTAAGTTTGTACATGCGTATCTTAAAATAGGTGTGTTAAGATCTTGAAGTGTGAGGCTTTACTTTCGAAGGGAGGAAGGCCTAGCGTTTCGGGGGAGGTGCAGTATAGAGATAAACACGTCCAAAAGAACGTGCTATAAACTACTTGTATGTACTACGTGATGATATGTAGATGAGATATGGGACATGAACTAATGATAAGTAGAATACAGTTAATGTACAGTTAATGTATTGACTTAGTATATAAGGAATTATAGTAAACAATGTAGGAGGTCTAATTAAGAATATACGAAAGAGTACACAACATGTAAGAGTGTTTAACTTAACCAACCAACACCACACATTCCACTATTGCATGGCGCACACCGCACATCGCGATCATGTGTTTGCGGTCCCGCAGTCCATTTAGTAATTCAACTCTCCCATGTTCAGGTATCGTCTGTAACACGCAAGTCAAGACTAGGCCATCTTTTCTTCAACTTTTTTGCTGTCGTATATAGTCTTAACGATCGATATTAGTTTTATTTTTGGTTCAGTAATCGATACGACGGCAAAAAATATGAAATTTTAGAGTAGAATTCGACAATACGAATGTCACGATATATCAATTATCGTTGCTAAGAGTAGCATCCCAGGCTTGAATTCAATATCCTAGACTTCAAGCGAGTATCAAAAATCCAGATATCCACTCGATGAAGTCTGATGGAAAATTATATCGGGTTTTCTAATCGGTTTGTTTGGGAAATAAGATTATGCAGTTTTGCGTTAGCGAACTACCAATCTAGAAAACGTAGACGATAAGTATAGATACAACTTAAAAAAATAAAGCCTGACGACACACAAAATACTAATAAAAGGAAAAAAAACAATCGTGTACCAACATTTCACATCGATCAAACGAGTGACGGTAGCTTAGAATCCCTCACTAATTAATCCCCATTTCATTTTCCTGCACCATCATCAGGGCCTGAACACCATTTTTAACCCTCGACGAAAAAATAGGGGTGTTATAAGTTTAATATGTGTATCTGTGTATCTCTATATCCCAGGTGTATCTGTGTCTGCCTGTGGCATTGTAGCGTCCAAGCGGACGAACTGATTTTAATTTAGTTGTTTTTTGTTTGATAGTTATCTTGATCGAGAGTTTTCTTAGATATGTTTCAAGAAAATCTGTTCAACCGTTTGAAGATTATCAACTCTTTTGAGGTTTATGAAGGGATAAGAGCAACATTTACGGGTTTGATCAATTAAAAATTTGGTACCCTGTTTTTTTCAATGATATTGCAAGGACTAGATAACCTTTACCTGATGCTGCAGCGTCACCTGGAATCTGCAGGATACTTTACTCTTCACCGACTTACATCAGATGTACCGAGTTTTGGCTCATTGGAATAATGTATACATAGAAGACTGCCGACTGTAGCGTGTCTACTAGTGATAGGTATAAAGAATAAAATACTTTTGATCAAAGAGTGGCCGCATCGGGGATTCTTCAAATTTTAAATTTACAGTTATTATAACTTAGTCATTGAGACCAAACGCGATATCACTGTTGTAAGTTGGTAAAGGGTTGGCTATCCTGCAGATTCTCAATGACGCTACAGCATACCATATCCTTGCAATATCATTGAACTAACAGGATAGCATATATCGAATCGATAAGACATGTGGAAATTACTCATACCCTTTCAGTTACAAGAAAAAAGTTAATGGTCTTCAAACGGATACATAGCTTTTCTTGAATCATAGCTAAGAGTTTTCTCTATCAAGAATCCTTTAAAACAAAATTTCGTTCGTCCATAAAATCTTTTCCAAATCAAAGGCTGAAAAAATGTTTCACCAAATGACTTCTTGTCCATTGTGAGCGAGCGGCGCTCCGGTCGGTCATCGTTGCACGTCATTTGCCGTCTCCCTTCAGCTATTTACTGTGCCATTGAGTTTCAAGGCGAATTCATTCAGGGAGTCCGAGTTAGACGTACTCATAGATGTATTTTAATGTAGTTACTTCTCTCTATTATCAACTTTCAAAATTGTCAGTATCCCTTGTTCTATAATCCGGTAAAATACAGTTGCATAAAATGTTTGCATGACTGTTTCGAATATAGGCATTAGTCCAGAAATAACTTCTATCAAATAACAAACTCGATACGTTAAAAAAGTACTTACATAAAATTCTACACAAAAATCATCTCAAAGTCAGATTTTTAATAAAATTCTGAAGCGTGACAGCATTTCCATTAACGCGTCCGCCGCTAACCGCGTTAGCATCACAGCTCTCCACGCGCCTACCAACAAACCAACCCTCCATAGAGCTTGTAAATTATAGTCGGCTCAACTGTTATGAGGCACTTAATGATAATGTTGAAAATAATTTGCAGAGCGCATATTATTTATATCTATACCATATACTAATATTTTACAATTTATTAATTTAAAAGAGTAACCATTGAGTTTCTTTCTCAGTGGAAACAGCGTTCCAAACCGGTGGTAGATTCTGGACTATATTTAAATGCTTTGTTGGCTTACATGTATTGTACAATACAAATATTTTGATTTGATTTTGTAGTTAAATGGTAGGTACCTATATTTGGGATAGTCAAAGACGTATCAAACATAAATTATGTATGTTTTGACGGGGAAGGAAACCAGAGGGCGAAAGGAATGCTTTCTAAAGTTTATAACGACGGGTAACGTAGCATTCATTGAGTAGGAATATTTTAAAAGTACTTATGATATTTTTGTTTTAAATTCTGCGCCGACAATATCGCTGACAAAAGCTAGTCTATTATAATCTCCACCAGTCTTGGGCCGGAGCGTTTTGTGATTTTGTCCGAAATCCAATCAGAGCTTGACCCGCTCGTTGTTTAAATGAAAATGACGCTCCAAAAGGCCTCCATCCTCATTCAAATTGGGGATCAAACACAAAGATGGTGTGCTTCATTCGAACAGGGTGCGGGGCGAGGGGCGAGGGGTGCGGGGGTGCGGGGCGGCCGACGCTGGCCGACTCGCCGTCTGTACCGTCTTCAGCTTCAGCTTGTCAAGTGGCCACCGCTTTATGATACAAATTCAATTTGGTGTTCCTTTTTAACCTCCGACGAAAAAATATGGGTGTTATAAGTTTAACATGTATTTAGATGACCGCTTGGTGCGGTGGTTCGAGCGTAGGCCGCTCGGCTCACTACACATGGTGGTTGCGGGGTCGATTCCCGCCGGGGCAAATTTCGGAAATGGCCTTTGCGTAATTTTCCCTGGTCTGGGTGTCACTGGGATCGCCCCCAGTCCATTGTACGCTACCCATAGTAAAAGCATTGCTTAGTTTGGGACCATACAGTTATTTTGTCAGTCTGGCGATATTTATTTATTTAATATTTATTTATCTGTCTGTGGCATCGTAGTGCGCTTAAGCGGACATAAATATCCGTATCCTATGAGTGCGTTGACTTAGATCCCTATTTTTTGTACACTTCCAAGGGACCATAGCATTTGATATTAATTTCATTTTGATACTACAGCCGGTCAAGTTAAATTAATTCCCCGTAGTTTCTGAATAAACTTAATACGGAGATTCAAAAATCAACCTCAAATACTTACAACTTTGGTTCTTGTGTTTCACAACTTTGGTTATAGATAAGATCAATCTTCGCTATTGAAATGGGTCCGGAAGCTTTCATTTTGCATGTTTGACGTGCACTTATCCGGTTTTTTTAGTAACAATATCTGTCAAGTGTCGATTCAATAGTCTACACTTTGAAATAAACCAATTCGATTTTCAACTCGAGTACAATTTTCTCAATATGGGAAGCAGGTTTATTCGAGCCGGCTCATCGATTATTCTATTTCGAGCCGAGTGCCGGCGCACAAAGCAACTCTAGTCGCAGCCGCCGGCAGCGGCGTGGCGCGGCGGCGGCAGCGGCGCGGCGGCGGCAGCGGCGCGGCAAAGGAAATAAAACATGTAGTGGGTGTGATGGAAGCTACGACATTATATCTCACTTCTACTTTGACAACCGTTTGCGAGGTTGACAAATGAACTGTATACGTCATGGCGGCATCCAGGCATTTTAGCTGTTGACTACTGCCAATAAGTTGAATTGTACATTTTACACTGTGTACTTATCTTATCTCTTTCACGTTAATCACATTTTATACCACGCCACGGTAACAAATTTAAATAATGGCATCGAATTGTAAACGTGTACTAATACTTCTATGTTATCTTGGTGCACATCTTGTGCGAACTTTTTGCGGAGTTGAGTATAGTTTTCTGAATAATGTTCCCTTGCTCGTGATGACAGCCTATGTAATAGACTCGAGACGCCGGCGGCTATGCTTGCAACTCACGAAACGAATTGTCAAATAATGGTGTCGAGGCGTAGGCACACTTCGTCCGCTTCGACTATAGATGTTTGCTTCACAATATTTATAAATAAGTAATATGCGTAGCAACAATAGACACACATACCTATAGTAATAATATAGTTGTAGATCGCGGACAAAATAATCATAATATATGAGTGATGCAGTCCATAGCTGTCGACGAAAAGTGATGAACTGCATGAGACTAGCACACATTGTGCTGGGTTAAAAGCTTTCTCCGATTCACTCGCTTTTACGAGCGCAGATATGAGCTACTAATATTCTATCCAAGTATATAAAATGACAGTTTATATATTAATGGGTATCTCATTCAGCTTTAATTACTTCTACAGATTATGTATGACATATTTCGACACATCTTTTATAGCATTTCATGAAAACTGATGAAATAATTTCTTGTTTTTTAGAAACGAAATATGAAAACTTATTTTGTTATTACTACTGACGTTCACCGGGTCTCATAACATCATCAGTAAATTAATGCATAATAGCTAAAATTGAAAATTTAAAAACCCCCGATGCGACGACCTTTACTTCAAATGTTGGTATACTTTACCTATTTCTTCCAAATAATTAAGTTATCGCGATGTGCGGAGCTCCCGTAGCTCGGTATTCATAGCTCAGTAGTTATTGTTTGAATAATGAATACACTGTGGACTACTAGGTACCTTGACAACATGACAAAATTGTCTCCACCCAAAGGCTGTCTGGAAGTAATCTCAGTCTGCGATAAGACCGCCCAATGTACATTATTGGTTTTTTATGTTATTAGATCTATTCCGAACTTTGATGTACAATAAAAAGTTATTCTATTCTATTCTCATCTCGAAAATTCTTCTGGTACAACTAGTTTCAATTCCAGATTATGAAAGCGCCATTGACATTGTTCGTTTTGGCTTCCTCA
The DNA here is from genome assembly GCA_918843915.1 of Notodonta ziczac. Lineage (NCBI taxonomy): Eukaryota > Metazoa > Arthropoda > Insecta > Lepidoptera > Notodontidae > Notodonta > Notodonta ziczac. The sequence continues at coordinate 12,740,863 of OU974046.1, read as the reverse complement.
TTTATAAACTGAGATAACCAATGCAATGTACACTACTCAACAGAAAAGCTGTGTAAAAGTATGTGACATTATCTTGTTATGTCATTATAATAATTGAAAACATTAGAATAGACAACGTATCTATATATTGATACCACGGTTTAATTCCTAGTAAAAGACTATCAACTCTGATTCAATTTGATGTAATAACTCTAGTTCAGGTGGACGGGAGTAGCCCAGGTGTTGAATTTTCAATAACGTGAAAATTCTTTTAGTTAGATTTTTTTTCTGTATTGTTTTCTTAATGGCGGACCAGCGACCTCTACAATTATTTTTACGTAATATTCCATAACCATTAACAAAACGAAAAAAGATTTACGCATGCGCGTATCCATCATTTGAAACGTGACTTATGGAACGTCTTTAGTTCATACACAAATCCCATATAAAAAATAATATTTTTTTTCCAGAATCTGGGAAACTTTTCAAATTGATGATATCGTAAAAACCCAGTTCAGACTATTACGGTCATTTAAAAATAAAATAAAGCCAAATCGTTTCAGCCACTCTCAAGTTATGTAAAGATATTCCAATGAGCCCAAATTTCGAATAGATTCGAGCCGTGGAAGTTGGCTTTGGCCGTGAATGTGGCTTTTTTAACCTACAAAAGAGCTGATAATCTTCAAACGGCTGAATCGATTTTCATGAAACATAGCTAAGTACACTCTCGATCAGAATACTTATCTAACAAAAGAAACAACATTAAAATCGGTTCATCAGCTTGGGCACTTCATTGCCACAGACAGACACATAGATACACATGTTAAACTTATAACACCCCTCTTTTTTCGTCGCGGGTAAAAAATACTCCGCAGAATAGTCTCAGGAAGTATCTTAAATTATTTAGTTTAAACTGGACACTGAGTCAGTATCAATGAGTAGCACGCCACGGCTAAGCGCGTCGTGACCAAAGCACGTTCCACTGTTTGCGCGTCGTTATACAACTATTCGATATTCTGTAGTCGTAGCAGTGGCACGTTCTAACCTAAAAGTTACACACGTAGAATTGATTGCACGACATAAAAATACAATTTCTTCTCCTATTCTGCTTATAGCTTTAGTCTATCGGTTTTCGTTTACCATCTCGCACTCCTTAACGAATTCTCGAACCTTATACACACAAAAACTTAAAATCAATTTATGTTCACACGCTACGCGCCTTATCGTGTCTATAAAAAGGACAGTGTAGGTCGTAAAACTCACGAGTAAAGGCTCGTAGCTGCTACGACGTAGCACGTCTACGCCGTAGTCTACAAATATAGCACTTGATGAAAATGATAATTATGTAAGTTGCTAACCTTTTATATTAGCTTTGTAATAAGGGAATGTAAAAACTTTAAAAACGCTGCAACTAAAATTACCATGTTTAACACACTCGTTAGGAGCCACCTTGAATACTGCAGTGTTGTTTGGTCCCCTCACTATAAAGTACATATAGCAAGAATGGAACGTCTACAGAAACGTTGGCTTTGGCATTTATCATACAGTCATGGAATCGCAAACAAATATAAATCTTATCGAGAACGTCTTTTGCATTTTCGAATATACTCACTTGAGGACCGTAGAAAATATTTAGATTTACTATTTCTAAAAAAACTATGCACAGGCTTAATTAACTGCCCCAATCTGCTCAGCAAGGTTAGATTCAATATACCCACTAAAACTCCGAGATCGTGTAGGAAAAAGTTGTTCTCTCATCCGGTTTCACGCACTAATTTGAGGAAATTTTGTCCGTTACCTCGTATGTACTCATTGTATGAAGACTGTCAAAATGAATGTGACCTGTTTTTCACAGCAAATCTTAAACGTATTTTCCTTAGATAAAACAAAAAACGAAAAAAATCGCCACTTACTGTTTGTTACTTTTGCTTGGTTTTTGTGTTCCTTTATGTTAAGGAAATATTGTGTTAATATAATTTAGCCTTAAGTAGTTTACCTATTGTTATTTATGCATGCTGTGATTTCCTATAATTGACAGGACGCTTAGCTTAAAACCTATGCATGTTACCTTGTTATTTCACACGGTGTACTTGTTGTTGGAAATCCTAAATAAATAAAAAAAAAAAAAAAAAAAAAATTATACTAGCGGCCCGCCCCGGCTTCGCACGGGTACATTGCGGTTACATTATTCGAGTTTTAGTAAGAATCCCTATTTTTTAAAAAAATAGCCTATGTCACCCGGGGATACTGTAGCTTCCCAACAGTGAAATAATTTTTCAAATCGGTTCAGTAGTTTCGGAGCCTATTTATTACAATCAAACAAACAAAGTTTTCCTCTTTATAATATTAGTATGACAATATTCAGCTTAGGTTTTATATTATATTATATTTTATATTATACAGTTCAGGTTTATAGACAACGAGATAGAGATTATGCCTGCATGTGTCCAGGCATAATCTCTACACGCACAGATTACACTAACAAACAAAGTTGTTCGGTTCCGCCGCGGCCTGCAAAGTGCAGACTTGGTGGCTACCCAATAGTATTATCAAATGTTATCTAGTTAATTAGTTATCTATTACAATAGCGAGCTACCAAAAACTGATTACAGTTGTTAATGTTATGATAGACTAGATAAGAACTGCAGTGCCGCGGTTCGTGTGATGAGATTGCTAATTCATGTTTTACACAAAGTTCCGGTACCCACTTTCAAGTCACACCCTACGTGCTAGTACGAATAAAAACTTCTTACCAGCATTTATAATCATTTCTGTAATTTGTCGCGAAAATAACAATTGTCGTGAAAAACGTCATGAAATTTGCGATAACTATCTCCCGGCCGCCTGTGAATCAAGTATCATTGGCTCGGGCCGGGACTGGTAAACATCGTGCGGGATAAATCTAATAAAGCTCCTCCGGCAATCCATTTGCGCGGGTACGCAGGTAATTTGATTGGTGCCTGTTAGCATCTCCAAGTGCGAGCACGTGAGCGCTCGAGCAGTCAGGCGGCGCGCCAGGTGTTAGGGCTTCTGTAAAAATGTACATGCTAAAGTCTGCCATATTACATACGGAAAGTATTAGGTATGTATGATTTCTGCAAATATTAACTTATGCGTTGTGTACGCGATGTTTGTCCAAGACAGTCATTCTAGAGTGTGAAAAACAGGACGGACAGTTGTAGTGTCGTGCCGCTCGTGCCTCTTGCTGGAGTTCTCAGGCAGCTATTTAATTATCTTGTTTATTTCCGTCCAGTTATCTCTGACTCAGGCTTTGATCTTTAATCGCGTTACTTATTTTAATGCCTCTCTATTGTGGCATGTCTTGTGTAACTTATAAGATATTAAAGTTATTTTAATGCTATATTCATAAAGTCTACAATATTTACTATATGAAACGTTATGTAAGTAGGCATATAATTTCCATGGACTTGTATGACAATATTTATTTATTTAAATTAAACCAAAAATAAGGTCATATAAATCTTTTAATATTGGCTAATTATTTACATCGCCTTATGTTTGTACATAACTGTGTCATTATAATAAGTTAAAAATTGTATAAACCTCTCGGATGTCAAATTTTACATGTAATTTTATTATATACTAGCTGAGCCCGCGACTTCGTCCGCGTGGAAATTTACTTAACAAAATTTTTGATAACAAAAAATATTCGTTCATTTAGCAGAGTTTATGAAAAGTTAATAATTCTGTTAATAAATAATGAAGTTATTAAAGAAATATCTATGCTAAGTATAATCTCATTTCTCTCTATTTACCTATAGAAAGCCCGCTCACGCGTACTGAGCCCGGTTTTTTTTGTTTTCTTAAATAAAAGTAGCCTATGTTACTGCTTATAACATCAGCTATCTGACAGTGAAAGTCACGTCAAAATCGGCCCAGCCGTTTCGGAGATTACCCGGAACAAATATACAGACAGACAGATAAAAAAAAATTAAATCGCGTTTTTGGTATAGGTGTCGTATGTACTTTTATATGCATTCAGTGAAAAGGTGTTATTTTGATATTACAAACAGACACTCCAATTTTATTTATTTGTATAGATATACATAGGTTGCGGACACGGACGCGGTAGCTGATATTTAGATGTCTAGTGGACACAGACAGCGTAAATATACCTAATATTTTTTTGTCCTTGAATTTGTTGTGCCCATACTTAATTGCCACTAATAAAATCGTAATCAAATAAACTTATTAAAGTTACACCTACTGGCACGAACCCGTATTCTTGGACAGTTTCTAACAAGCCATCGATTTCAGCAATAATTACTGTGGCAACAGGCTTACTCATGTTAAGCGTGACTCTCGGATCGAGTCACGCTACTAATCACTCGAGTGAAGCCGCACTACACGCAGTTCAGCTGTGCAGGTCGACATCAGCATTGCTACGTAACAGCGCGAGACCTCTGACGACACTCGTATCCAACTCAACGAGAAGCAAGCTAGTAAGTACCAACCTCCAATCAAACTACGAAAGCTGTCGCCTGCCGATGACACTTGTCTGCACTGAAGCACTCGCGGTGATTGTTTGAAGACTTTAAGAACTTGAATAAGTATTTTAACTTCGTATAGTAATAGGAAACCTAATAATACTTAGGTTTGCCTACCTTCCGGCTTCATCATCAGATGAAACTGAAAGGTAGGCGCCAGAACTCCGTATTAAACAATGTAATGTAGTTTGAGAGATGACCTATTAACAATTACCAGCAATTCAATACGTATTTAACCACTTGAAGCGTGAAAAATAATACAAAATAAAGTAACCGACTTAAGAATACCTAGGTACACTTAAAAGCTAGATATAACCAGGGACCTTATAATTTATTTGATTTGGTCCCGGTGCCACATCTTTACACTAGGTTAGGACAACTCCCAACCTAACCTACCCCTACTTTATTGGCACCGAGACTTCAAATTAAATAAATTATAAGGTCCCTAGTTATTTGTAGCTTTAAAGTACACCCAGGATTTTTGAGGTCGCTTATTTTTTTATATAAAATTTTATTTAAGTGCTTAAAGCATGATAACAATTCATATGAATCCAACCCTTCAAGAAATAGGCCAAAAGCATCCATGTATGAAAATTTCAAAATGTTACACAGGCTTCGCAATTAAGATGAAAGGAGGACTTGATTGAGAATAAAAAATACTCGAAACGTGCACGTCAGGCACAATGAAGGCTACAGTCACAGTCTATATCTGTGGCTACAGTACACATTTCAATATCGTTCATTTTGCGTATCCAATAGTAGTGAATACAAGAAACATAGTTGTGTTTGCGGTTGATTTTTGACTCTCAGTTTTGAGTTTATTCAGTAACGACGGAGAATTAACCTTTTAAAAATAATCCTCCTCTTATCTTAAAAAATATTAGTAAATTATCTTGATTTATTATTGCAGAGCAGATTAGGACTACCTACGTGCACCGATCGTTGCTCTCCAACGTCGTCAGCTTGATGTCTAATTACTTTCCCACGGTCATTGTCTTCTCGACACGATATTTTTGTTCTTTTTTTAAGTATAGGTATATAAACAAAAAAGTAACCACTTCAAAAGCGAGTAACTTTTAACATATCGATGCGCAATAGTTTCAGATGCAATACATGTAGTGCATGTAGCGCGTGTAGCTGGGGCGGAGCCCTGAGAGGGATTCAATTCGGTCACGGCCTTGAAGCGCCGCCAAACGCTCTGCGCTCGCTCACAATAGATAGCTGCTACTGCGCGAGGACGGGCTGCGGTGCGGCGGAATTTCTGTTTTATTTTTATAGCTGTTGATATTGCTATACTACAATAACGAATATCGCCGAAAAAAGCGAAAATCAGGAGTCCTCCCCGACCGCGGTGCCTTCCACAGATTAAGCACCAGCGCAGTCCGCAGCCTACGAAGATACGCTATAACACAGACTCCTTTTATTATTTACGTTCCCACGACTTCTTACTAATTTCATGTGAAACGGGACGTTATGACTATTCAGCGATACAATAACTATCGTAATTCAATAGCAGTGGATTCACAAGTTGCCGCTTTTCCTTTTTGTTTAAAGGGGAAAATTCTGTGGAAGTTTGCCAAGTCAGTCACATTGAGCAAGATTCTTGTGAGATGAATGAGTAAATATAATATCGGTATAACCGTTTTATTTGTTAGTTTAATTTTGCAAGCAATCTTATTCGTGCACACATGATGTGGCGCGAAATCGCGTTATATTTAGAATAGTTTCCTAAGTTTTTACAAAACTTCACGATGCAAAGTTCGTACTAAAATTTTCTGAGTTTGTGCTGCAAATAAGATTTTTGTAAAAAAGTTCCTAGAAAACACTGGCACACACTGGCTTCAAGTTGCAAAGGACAAAGAAAAATGGCAATCTTGGGAGGAGGCCTTTACCTGTTGAGGGATTCTTCCCAACAATAATTAAAATCAATTTTAAATCATAATAAAAATAAATTATAAATTACAAATAATTGCATGCAAATTGAATAATCTATACAAATAAATAAAATTAGAGTGTCTGTTTGTAATATCAAAATAACACCTTTTCACTAAATGCATATGTAAGTACATACGACACCTATAGTAAAAACGCGATTTTTTTTTGTCTGTCTGTCTGTCTGTGTGTCTGTGTGTTTGTTCCGGGTAATCTCCGAAACGGCTAGACCAATTTTAACGGGACTTTCACTGGTAGATAGCTGATGTTTTAAGGAAAAAATTACGCTACTTTAATTTTAGAAAAACAATTAGGGTTCCGCGTAAAAAAATAAAAACACATGAAATCAAAGAGTATCTCCGAAACGGCTGGACCGATTTTGACGGGACTTTCACTGGTAGATATCTGATGTTATAAGCAGTAACATAGGGTTATTTTAGAAAAACAAAATTTTAAAAATGGCTTCTGTCGCGCGGGCTCAGAACGCGGGAGCGGGCTTCTTTGTTAAGTTAAATTCCACGCGACGAAGTCGCGGGCTCAGCTAGTATTATAAAATATAATTGTAAACTATACATTTTTTGGTCAAGAAATATAAGGCTTTTTTTATTATTTATTTATTTATAAGTAAGTTCCTGAACGCGGCTTGCGTAGTAGTTAAATTGCAGAAATCGACACGAATTAACCAACGTTATGTCCTTTCCAACCATCTGTTAGTAATTATGTAAAGTATATTGTAACGTCAACTGGGACAAAGTTATTTCAAAAATAAACTAGATGACGTAAGTGAGTTATTCAGGTGACTGGGTAATGCGACATCTATTGAACATGTTTGTAACTAATATCTATACGCAATTTTTCTTAATTATTTATACATATACAAATTATATTAAATAAAATTTAAATTAAGATAAAATAAAATAAAACCCTACCCGTAATCAAAAAAATCCCGTCCGCGTGGCATGGTGTCAAGAATACTGGCTGCAATTCCTCGCTTTTTTCCTTCTTTTTTTCCTTTTTTCTTACGCTCCTCATGCGAACACCTAAATCAATATAAAAAAATAATGTTGTACTACATACATTACACAACATAATAAATATTATAAATATCCTCAGTTCAGTGTACTTATAAATGTTCAGAATATAAAGGAGCATTTGTACCGCGTTTATTTATGCAATATATTCGTGATGTTTTGATGTGGGGGTTACTTACCAAGTACAAAATTGAACATTACAATACACAACTACAGAACAATAGTTAATTAATTCCTGTAAACATTCCGCTACTGTGTGTGTTAAACAACATACAATGGACTATTATAAGTCATCAGCATGTGAACCCGCCGCTACACTGCTGCCCCGCTCGCGCTTGTGTGCGTGTGTATGTAAGTATGCATTTGGGTATGAAACCGTAAGATACTCAAATTAAAACACAAAGCATCATCCGCAGTTTTCAAGCAAGATCGGAATACAGAATCTACTGAAACCGACTTGCAATGTAGCGCGGAGTGGGATGTCCTGTGTTTCTGTGTCGCGATGATTTGGATTTCAATCTGGACTAAAAACTCCTATCTATCTATTGTATTATGCTTTCATTTTAAATTATTGTCAACGGTGTTCCGCCTATACTTAAATACTTTCTCATATTCGGAGTGGGGTGGCGCAGGGCTCGGGCTCGGGCTCGGGCTCGGCCATGAATTATAATCAGTTTAATAGATGAGCGAACCGCGCCGCAAGCACCGGGGACCGGTTCATCGTCAACAGTTTATGTATTTACCCTCCTCGGTTAAGGCTTTACTTGGTTTAGGAGCGCCTGATTCAATGTTTGTGAATCCAAGCTAAATAATAACTTATTCATGGAAATAATAGCACCCATATTGTAGGCCTCATAATCGCTTACTTGTACATTACTCAATAAACGTACACGTGGTGTTTGTAAGTCTGTGGAACGTACTTATTTTTTCAGTTATCCCAATATCGGCCACTGTTCATAGTGATACACACCTAATTACAATTTTAAATAAAAAAAGCAGAAGCGGTATGTTTGGAGGATTTTCGGAGTAATAGAGACTTCCGAATAAAAATACAAGTATGTTTTTTTATTCATAATTTCTCGGTTGGAGGGATTAAAGATTATAATGTCATAGCACGTTCTTACTATTCTGAAAGAAATGCGAATGAAATAGGTATTCGAGTTACTTGTATAAACGTACTTTGTCTGTGAATAACATCGGAATGTTTTAATATGGGTGCCGTGGAGAAACACGACAACGGCGGCGACGCGGCGCGGCGCGGCGCGGCGAGGGAGGCCGGCGTGCCGCGGGAAATTGGATCTGTTATGGAATTCCTTACTTACCGCCGCGGGACCGACACCGAATGAAACGAGATCTTATTCTTCAACCACTGATTGTTGAACCAGTTTATGACAGAATAAAATACAATTTATGGTTCAAAGAGAGCAGAAGTCTCAGTAAAGTGATGATATTAGTTTGGTACTGACAAAGCCCCAAGCACCTCCACTCTAGTTACGCAATCAGACGCAAGAAGAAGAGGAAGAAAGTTGACTGCACTTTCACATATCTATTTCTATCAGGTGGACGAAAATTACACATCTAAGTAGATTGATGATTAAGAGGTGATCCATAACACGGCAGGTATTTTAAAATAAAATATATTTTTCCAAGTTAGATACTCTGTCTCTACTCCATCAAACATCGCCGCCGTGTCAAATCATTGGCATTCGAGGGTTCATTACTTCGGAAATATTTAGTACAAAATACCGACATCGGAATTAGCGCATTACGGTGAAAGTTACGGAGGTAAACTTCATCGCGAATATTAACGCACTCCTTATTAAAGGACGTGCGTGGGAGGGCAATAAAACGGCCCAAAAACATGCAGCCCCGAATACCACGCGTTCTTCTAACCCGTGTCATGAAGACGCCACATCTTTGCCAGGAGACCGCCGAACATTGGGGTACAAGGGTATTAGTTGCATAACAGAATTTGGAAGTATTATTATCTGTGGAAGGTTTCGTTCCTACCAATGTATCAATTATATTTAGCCTCTAACTCTGAGTAACATGATAAACAAAAAAATGGTTCCTACGCTTTTACAAAACAATGAAAGAAAACTTTAAAGTTTGTTTTTATTTACGTGGCATCGGAGTGAATCTACGTGAAACACGGCCGATGCTAACCGACCAAAGTCCCGCAACTGCCAATTTTATTAAAAAACTGGGTCCGAATGAAACCCAATTAGCTGCAATCACCACACAACGTTCTGTTACAAAAACATACAATTAAATGTTGACTATTCTTCAGACTGAGTTTTTCCTCTTATCTATATTATACTAGTAAAAGAATACGAAGCAATTGAGTGGTGATTGCTATTTCATTAAATTAATTAACAAACTAGTGTCAAGGGAACTGCTCCGGTTCGAACGCAATTAATCTTGTCTCGAGATCGGAAACACGAAGCCTTGCTTTGAGCTAATGACAAATGTACAAACTCCAGATTTATCGATCTTAATATTTATATGTAAATACAATATTGAAAATCTTTTTGAAAAACTATTTGCAAACAAATTTCTTACATTAACAACTTAATAAGTTACAAGAGAAAATTAATTTAAATACATATTATGTGGATTTGAGATGTTCAAACAGTGGCTAGCATACCCGGGCGTTACCGCAGCTTACAGCTTATACAGGCTGCGCGTGCACCCTGTATGAGTACAGCACAACCGACAAATGTATAGGGATTAACTTATATTGAAGGTTTCACTGCGCTTACGGTGACGACGGATATTTGAGTATTCTCTAATTAGCGATTTTTACTATAATTACTTCGCTGTGGCTAACTTCCCGTTCCCGTGGCAACTTTGGGATGAAAAGTGTATAACAACACTCTATAAAAATGCTACGTTGTGTAAAAATTTCAAGTCAATCCATCGCCAACTATTCCGGAGACAAACAAACGTAAGATGTTTTTTTTTATTTCTAAAGAGAAATTAAGGTATACGAATATTCTACCTATGACGAATTACTTGCCAAATGTGCAGTAATCATGACGCAGCAAGGATGGTGCGGAGTATCAGAGAGCGACACTGTCGGCACCGGCGGCTCTGTCGCGCGGCCGCCGCCGCCGCCGCCGCCGCCGGGGGCGGGCGGGCCCGGCCCGCTCTGAATGATAAATGAGAGATAATGATTTTCCCGTGTTCACTGTATAACTCAACTTTATTTGAACCACGATTTCGCAATGCTTATGTATTCTCATAACCGTTATAAAACAGACGTCACAGGCATCAACATCATAAGCCAAATGTTGCAAGGGTAAAAGGGTAGGTTGCCAGACACCTCGATCCAATTTACTAAAGTTACATAGCATTCCAAAGGCATCACTCTCGAACTCGGTCTCCGCAAGTGATCGGAGATGAAACTTGGCGATAACTCGGCGGAGTTACCGCAATAGCTCAAGCGCGCGGTCATTTGCCGATTACTGCCCTTAGATAACTCTATGCACAGAGCACGCTAATTGAAGACAATTTACTCTGTCAAAGTTGAGTTCTCACTTTCTTACGTTGTCACTTCTACTATAAAGGCTGTAGACGGAAAAAGAAAATAAAAATATCACAGTAAAATACGTGTTCCCATTACCCTTGTACCTCGTTTTGTGGGTTACATTATCGTCGGTGCCTCATAAAGTTATGCAAACATGGGATATCCTTTCAGGTGCCAGTGTTATTATAAGCAGGTACTCGTATGTAAATGTGCTCGCCCCGGGGCGGGCGCGAGGCGGTGCCGTGCACACGGCCGCGCGCCCGCGCCGGCCGCGCGCCACGCATACTGGCCTTCGGAGCCGTCCACACAAAGCCCACAGCAATATAAACGGGCCACCCACTACAAATCTGAACAAGTACAAGTACATACAAGAACATTCAGGGTTACAAAATAAATCAATTATGTGACTTTTAACTTTATGGATTTTAGAGATTTAATAAAGTTTTAATTAGCGAAGATTTTGTCAAGTAGGTACGTACCTTACTTTTGTCCTAACGAAAACTAATGATAGTTTGCGAGTCAGTTTCGCTAGCTCCCTGAGGAACGATGGAGAGCTCGGGTGTTAATATTGGTAACCGAACAAATAACCGGACTCGCCAAATGTAGCACTACCACACCTATGATTCGATGTACGAAATTTCTTATATGTTTAGGTGGGGCTTGCAAATTATTTTTGCTGGATGATTAGTAAAAAGAAACAAACGTTTAGAAAATTAAGATTGAGTTAGAGCATTCTCTGAAACACCCTCGGGTTCACATCTAAGTGGTGGCATGTTGGCGATGTGAGGAAGTTATAATGCCTGGTGCCGGTCGCCGCCGCGCCGCGCCGCGCCGAGCAACTTGAGACGTATGGATAATTAATATTGCTTCATTGCTAGTCAAAACAACTTTACCGAATTTTTAATAGTTATGTATTACATTTGTAGTGTAGATATCTACTCTTTATTATTCCTAAACTGAAGGTTTCTAGGTGGTAGCAGCCATAAATTATAAAATATAATAAACTAATTCAATAATTAAATAAATTATGTGGTATCTAGTTATTTCTACCTTTTTAGTGCACCCAGGCTTTTCAAAAGTCGGTTAAAACATTTATATAATACTTTTTTTACGATTTTTAGTGGTAAACTACTTATTGAATGGCCGGTAGCCGTCAACAGTCCATATCTCTCAAACTACTGAACCAATTTTTATGAAATTTCTATCGAATCACCAAGGGATCCTGACAATCACACGTCAATCAAGACTTTATACCAATATATGGCATTTATAGCCAGTATACATCTCATCACAATTTCACTAATCCCAAATACGACTAGGTTACATGGTGTTATTGCGGAGTTTCGGCGCCTACCTTCCGGTTTCACCATCATTTAATGATGAAGCAGAAAGGTAGGCAGTTTACTGAGACTATTTTAGTGACCGAAAACACCACTGAAATTCCATGAAAGCAAATTACACCATTTCATTTACTTGAATGACGTATTTTTTCCAGTTATTTTGATTTAAATATCAAACTGCTGAACCAATTATTATGAAATTTCAATGGGACCAATCTGGATGAACAACCTTTCAGATAAAAAAAATCTAATGGGTTCATAAATGACGGAGCTCTGAGGTAACAAACATTAAAAAAACATACAGACGAATTGATAACCTCCTCCTTTATGAAGTCCGTTGACAAGTGTTATGGATAAGTACCAAACTGGCAACTGTGTAATGCAATATTAGATAAAATAAAATGCAAATATTTCAAAGGTCAAAATGCCACGATCTATTGTTTCGACATTACTTTTCATAACAAAAATTTCTTAGTTTCGACTTTTAATAAAAACTCTCCCTGACCTGAATCCTGCCGATGCTGACAGGTAATGTAAATGAAAGGAGAATATACGATGTTAGCTCAGTAATTAAAACAAGTTCAAAGAGGGAATGTTAAGCGCAGCCCACATCTGATTTGCAACTAAATTGGAGGCGACGGGACGGGACGCGACGGCACAGGCAGCGAGCCGGTGCCAGCCTACGTTAGGGTAGCTGTGATAGCATTATTGCAGGAAATGGAGTTGTTTATTTTTAGGATATAATTTCAGTTAATTTGAAAGACATAAGCCACTTTTACGGCTTGTAATAAAACCCTTTAGGTATAAAAGGTATTAAGAGACGAAATTCGATACCGAGCACGATGCTGGTAATAAGACTGCCATGCGAAGAAATACGGGAAATAGGATGATATGGGCGCGTTGTAGGCCGCACTAAGATTCACAACATGTATACTAGGTGAAACAAAAAGGGTATACATTTTTTTTTGCAACTTAACTTTGTAAATCTCAAACTATCGGCTTTGTGGGACAGTTGAAGTACTAAAGGTTTTGTAGACTTGTGAAATCGGTCAACAGCTGTATTCCTATAACACCTTTTGTTTTTCAAGTTCCCTCCAAAGCTGATGGTTTTAGAATTACAAAGTTAAGTTTTGGAAAAAAAAGTATACCCATTATGTTTCACCTTGTATAGAATTGTCATACCTATAATATGTACTTACAAATACAATTAACAATAAAATTAACTATTGAAAGACTCAAAAAAATCTAGGTAAGAATAATTATATACTCTTAAAATAGGATAAGATTAATATCAGAATCACGACATAGCAACCAATAGTGAAACATAATGTGAATGATGTACCAAATGAATTTTATTAGTTGCATAGAGATGTTGAGCGTAATAATACTGTTAATAGTCTCTCTAAAGAGGGGTGAAGTAATTTAGAGCATATCAAACGGCTTCATGGGATATTAACAGACTACTATTCAGAGTATGTTCATGGGCGAGAATCAGATATATTATTATGCTAAGCTCAATTAAGCATGCAGTTAATTGTAAATCATGCTGAGTAATTCTTATTTCGCCCAATAAAATAAACGGCTTGGATACATTTTTTTGTGGTTGCATATAAGAATAAGCAGTATGCGAGAAGGTCTCGGCCTTGAAGTGTGGCCAACGCCTTCACGAAGCGCCATCGCCCGCTCGCGCTGGTCGATAGCTAGCTGCGCCGCGGCGCTAAACACACTCCTACATACCCACGCGATGCTCTATTAAGCGGAGACAGTATTACATTCCAATTCAAACTTTAATTTCGAGCAATAAAGTTCGCTTTGCAGAACTATTTTTATATTGCTTGACTCATTGCTGCATAGAGCGTAGAGGTGTACGACGCCTCTTCAAAGAAAAAAGGGCAGAACTCTATCTGAACACCTACTTACTTCAGATTTATTTGGAGGTTGCGTGCAGTTGCTAAATCGGTTGATGAGATCAGATGTGTGGTATAAAATGTCCCTTCAAATTTATTTATTTCCTTGGGGTCTTGTAATTTATCAAGAAATTTGTACTAATACTAATTTAATAACAATAGCTGATATTCAAAATATCTCTCAAATCTAGGAGAGCCACAACTCACATAAGTCGCGTCGTACTGGGGGAGCGGGGCATGTTTTGTGAAGTTCCCTATCGAGCGGCCCCGCAGTTGCATGCCGCACGATCTAGACAAATAACTCGCTGCACCTTCGCCCTCGTACCAAGAGCACTCTTCCAACGATCACTTTGACTTGCACAACATACAGTACTCATTTCGTATAAAGTCTTTGTAAAACGTGTCAAAGAAGTACCCATTTAGGATGCAAAGGAGGTAGTTTCTAATGCAAGTATGGGTGTTATAATAGCGGCTATCTCGTTTATAGTATTGCAAGGGGTACGTGACGGCACGAACACACCACTCTTGGCACGAACTATGCCTTCTCGGTTTCTACAAATGTTATATGTATCTGGGATCTTAACCCACATACGGCAGGTTTTATTTTTAATCCGGGTGATTGTGTTGTCTCTTGTGCGCGGATGCTGCGTTTACTTTGGGGTTTACAAATGAATAAACGTTTAGAACGATAACTATAGATAACGATAGAAACGTTCATAGGTATCTGTTCAATTTATTTGTTCGCGTTAACAGCGAGCCTTATGTCGTGCATGTGATATGATGAAATGGCTATTTGTGTAGGGTTGAGTCTGGCTAAAAATTCAAGTTTGAAAACCTATTTAGTTTTATTTTTTAATTCTTTCAATCAATTACTTACTAAAAATACTTACTTACTTGAATTATTTATCATTTTTAAATAAAGAGATTAAATAATAGTATAAATTCTTAAATAATTTACTTGCTTAGTATTATTTATTTATTTACTATAACAAAATACAACAGACTCAGTACGCTATATATATACATATATATTTGTAATAAGATTATTTATTTATTTATTAGAACGGTCAAATTAACCAATTACACTAATAATAGAATACAAGCAACAACAATTAAGTATAAACAAATTAGAAATGTAAAACGATCAGGCATCTATCTCGCAGAACTTCAAGCATGCCGACATAATCTTCATCCATTCATCCGCCAACAAATCTAAACTTGCGTCTGAATCCAGGAGGTCATTAAGTGCAGTGAGGGTGCGGGGTACAGGGGACATCGCTCGGGCAACGGTCCGGCAAGCAGGGATAGCAAAAAACTTATGTTTCCTGACTCGACCGTAATTTTCAGGAGTGAAAAGTCGAAGCAGGATACTGAGCAAATTAGGTGCATCAATCCTTCCAGAGATAATTTTGCATGAATTTGAAATTTGGGCGAATGCTCTCCTGACTTCAAGTGAGTTGTAGGAACTTGGTGGGGTAACGATATGGGAAGTACCCATGAATACGCTTATACAAAAATCTTAAAAAAGCTTTTTGCACTTTTTCTAGTAAGAGAGCATATGTCCTCTCGTGAGGATTCCAGACAGACGCACTGGTTTCCAACTTGGTTCGGACCAACGCATTATATAGTGTTTGGATAACAAAGCTATTTCGAAATTGACGTACATTCCTCAGAACAAAACCTAACCTCTTGAAGGACTCTCTAGCGACTGCTGTAATAATTATGGTCATGGAATGTTAACTTCTGGTCGAAAGTGACACCCAGATCCTTCATAGTGATTGATCTGGATATACTTGAATGGTTCAGTTTATAATCAAACGTTATTGGATGTCTCTTTCGACCAAAAGTCATTGCATGACATTTAGCCAAATTGAAATCCATTTTGTTTTTAACGCTCCAATTGTATACCGCATCAATGTCACGTTGAAGCGCCACACAATCGGCCTCAGTTTTAACTTCGGCTTACAGCTTTAGGTCATCTGCATAAAGTAAACATTTCGCATGGCTTAAGACTGCAGGGAGATCGTTTACCATCAGGATAAATAATAAGGGCCCCAGTATTGAACCTTTACTTACTCCGGAACGCGTATGATAGGGGGCGGACTCGAAGACACCTAATCTGACAAATTGCTGGCGATCGCGAAGATAGTCTGCGAAAAGACAAAGGAGTCCACGGTCGAAGCCTATGGAGGAGAGTTTCGACAACAAAATATCATTATTTACCATATCGAACGCTTTCCGGAAATCAAAGTAAAGAACGTCGACTTGGGACCCATGGTCTAGTTGTGTGGAGATATAATCAACAATGGTTAGAAGGTTGCTATTGACCGATCTCTTGCTTCTGAAGCCATGCTGCTCGTTACACAAAAGATTGGTAACCTGCGTACTTATATGTCTGTGTAGTATGCTTTCGAACACTTTGGCGGGCGAAGATAAAATCGCATTAGGACGGTATTCTTCAATGGCAGATTTATTGGAGCTTTTTGGTATTGGGGTGACCCTTGAAAGTTTCCACTGTGAAGGGTACACACGTCTTTAAAGCTAAGTTGAGAATGTGGGCAAGGGGCTCGGTCATATGTTTTTTTGTAAATTTGAGGAAACTTGTAGGAATGTTATCTGGACCTATGGAGCTATTTGTTCTTATTTTTTTGATACCATTCAAAATGTCGTCAGGAGAAATATTAAATATATATATATAATTATAATCGCCACAGGTATTCTGAGCGTTAATTTGTTCAACACTCAGGTGTGGAACATCAGAACGAAAGACGCTTGAAAAATAGTCTGCAAAAGCTTCGGCAGCCTGTATTCCAGAGAAAGCATTACCGTTACGGGTTACATTTGGTTCAAACCCTCCTTTAGTGCGCATATTGGAAATGTGTTGCCAAAACTGTCGGGATATATTTTCAAGTCATTTTCTATGCGTCTTAGGTAGCAGGCGTAGGCGTCACTTATTCGGGATTTTAAGGACGCTCTGAGGTTTGAGTGCAATTGCAATGGGTGCACGAGCAGCTAACAAGACGCCTCCACACGGGGTACCTCTGTCACGT
Source organism: Notodonta ziczac (assembly GCA_918843915.1). Classification (NCBI taxonomy): domain Eukaryota; kingdom Metazoa; phylum Arthropoda; class Insecta; order Lepidoptera; family Notodontidae; genus Notodonta; species Notodonta ziczac. The sequence continues at coordinate 12,723,587 of OU974046.1, read as the reverse complement.
CGCAACACGCTCTCTCAGTCTCTTACGGTCAGTTCTGCGTCCTCGACCGAGTTGTCGAAGAAAGTTTCAGTAACGGCAACCAAATTATGATCCTCTAATATTAAGTGAGTTCTCCACGTACTGAGTTTAGTTTTGAGGCCTCTAACATTTTGGTACAAAATATTAATAGAAGTGACTTTATTGGGTGTTGGTAAGGCCACGAAAAGTCTGGGTAGGTGAGGATATGTTCACATTGTTCGGTGATTTGTTAAAATTAGATCTATATTTAATCCATGGCTTAATTCTGGCGTTTATAGGCCAGACGTCACGGAATAGCATTTTTCAAAATATTCCACGGGAACACCAATCTTGTATGACTTATAGTTTCCTCTTGGAGTGATCTCATCAACAGTGCACGTGCCAGTGGGGAATAACTGACGTAGGTAGTTTTGGACTTCAACCATGTTGGACGCCATACTCGTATTCCAGAGGTGAAGGTACTTACGCGCCTCAACAGCTTTTAAGGCAGTGATCGTTGGCCCGGCGGTACCATGCAGGGACATAAGACGACGAGGTTTCTTTATTTTTACCTCTGTCCACTCTTGGGTATCATTTTGCAGTTGGGTTCCAGGAAGGATGGATGGGTCAGCACTAGATAACTGCGGTACAGGCAAAGGTTTTGTCGGTCGTGTGGAAGCCTTTTGCTTGGCATGATGAGATCCGGTAGCTGTCACAGGATCTAGGAGGATAGTGTTGGAAGGTTCTTTAAGATGGATAATGCTTGGACTTGTGGCGCTTCTAGCATTTAAGATCAACAGGGGTACGGCTGTTATCACCACCTTTTTTCAGAGCACAGCGGCATTCAGGACAAACCCATATCTCAGCATTATCTTTAGTCATTTTTTGCCCGCCAGTGCATAGAAGATGGTACAGTTTATTGCAGTTAGATAATGTGCACTGCAAAGGAGCATCGTTGTCCGTAAAAACACCATAACAAGCTGCACAATTAATAATTAATAAATAATTTCTGCTAAAGACGTCAATGGTGCAAATAAGTTATTTATTTATGTAATTTGGTACATGGAAGACTTACAGCTAAGTAAACTAAATATAAATAAAAATAACTTAGCGATAGGAAAGCTAATTACAAGTCTTCACTTATAGCGACTGGATAAAACTTAGGTTTGTGAGGAGTACAGATCCGGGTGAGCCACAAGCCATTATTTAAACTATGTAGCTAACCTAGTATTACACTACGGCCATATAATTCATTATAAGTCAATCAAAGTTAATTAAAGAAATTTAGAGCTAAGCACCTTCTAGCACCTTATCACCAATTACTTCGGGGTCCACAGTCGGATTTAGGTGAAACCAATATCAGGATAAAGACCTTTCCACTGCCAAGACGCACATGCACTTTATAATATTATTTATATCGTTTTAAACTTTATTTACAAATATAATTCAATTATCCAAGTATCTGCACAATACACGAATAAATACTGGCCACAGTTGACACTCCTAGCAACAGCCCTGAATGCAATCATGTGAGTCGTTGATTTTATTGCACTATACGGGAGAATGAGCGCGATTCCGATCGCAGCGTAGCCGTAGCACAGCTACGTCGATGCTACGGGTACGACGAGCTATCGCTATGGATGCGACTACGACAATTATTGCAGGAAGCCTTTTTGATCACTACTAAAAGCTACGAAAAAAGCCGCAAATACATTTTTTTTTACGTTATGTTGCTGTAATTCGAAATGGAACACCAATAACAGCAATCACACACAAACGCTTGCTCTGTTGTAGGGCGCGACATACGTTTGCCTTGGCATGTGCTTGAAATCGTTTGTTGCATTCAAATTAAGCGATGAAAGGCGAACCGAATCACGCGACACGCTCCTATGCTTTCAGTAGGGCGACTACAAACTAATAGAGCTTATGTATTTTCCTTCCCCGACGAGGCAGGCAGAGGTTCAGCGCAGAAAACATGTCGCCGTCACAAGCACCGTCAGCTTTGTGATGGGGCGAGCCATTGTCATCATATGGGGCTAGGATTTGGGCCGTAGTTTACTATGCGAGCCCAGCGCGGACTAATAAACTTCTATATATTGAGAAATGCAAGATATCGTTAAACTCGCAATTGAAATGTCGAAGAACACCGAGCGGAGCAGCACGTCAAATTGCTTAATGAGCGATATCATTGGATCGTACACAGAGCTACACGGAATTAATTAATTCCACGCAATACAGTATTAATTACCCCGTAGAATAACAACATCTCTGAGGTAAATTACTAACAGCAGAATGTATATATCTGTTTGTGTAATGACAAGTAACAGTGTCATTGCCAGAATAACATTAATACGACAAGGAAGGTGCTTGAGAAATAAAAACCCTAGCCAAGACCGGAGCGGTACTTATTTATGTTCTGACAACATAACCAGTACATATTGTTACTTATTCTAAACAATAAAGAAGCGTAAGTGAACGTCTCGTAACAGGTCGTCGCTGCAGTTGCACAGGCAGGTGGGAACGGCCTCGCGCCCGAGCGTGTGCGGGCCCCGGCTAGGCGGCTCCGCGCCTGTCCTAGCGACTCCTCACCGTGCCCGCGCTATTAATATCTAAGGAGGGTCAACAGTTCGCGCCGATTAATAAAACAGATCGCGGTAAGTGAAACCGCGGCTATTACTCTTGGATGCTGTAATAATGCACGAGATGGGATGGAGTCGCTTCATGATGAGCCTCACGCACGAGTTTGCTAACAAAGTTTGTTGTTGTAATTTTCCTAAAAATATTTGCCAACAACATGACAAATCATTATATACGGTGTATTGTTACATTGTGTTAATATACTTACTGTAATGAATTACTTGGGTAGTATGTAAAGCACCAGTAAAACCTCATCACAATAACTACTTACCCGCAAAGAAATAATAAAATTATCTTACAATTTTCCAGCGCCGCGCTACGCCCGCGCCGTGCGTCGCACGCATTGGAGACTGGCAAAGAAACATCTTGAATATTTGATGTTATTTTTATACTTCATGTTTGTAAGTGCTTGTCATGGAAGGATTGAAATTTACATAAATCGGTGTAACTGAAGGTGTCTTCGGATTTCGTTCACCAACTTGACAAAGAAGTTTTGACATCGTGTAGATTGTTTTTTGTGGAACTTTAACTTACACCTATTTTCCAATTCGTGTCTTGAAAGCATGCACTTTTGTCTGAGAAAAGCAAATGAAAAGATCATTGTTTTGCAGCTCAGTGAAATGAGTGATAGTTCCTGTTTGTGTCGTTTTATTACGACTCACCGTTACTTAACAAATGGTTTCTCAGAGATTTGGCTCGTTTATCATCGCAGCTGAGATTCCACACAAGCCCCGTTTATAGGACAACAGTTGAGAGAACTCTATGACAAATGATTGTGTCAACGTCCTTCGTGTTTGCGTCAATATAGACATGTACTCGGGCCAAAGTGTGATGCCCGTCTTCACAGTATATCTTCTATTACGGCAAATAACTTTCACTGAGGACCTGAAGATTTGTAAACAAAAAAAAAATAAGTCACTCGGAAACTCGCCACGAAGCGATGCCCCTCGAGTAAACCCGCACTAAACAAAGTTGTACTGAAGATTTACTTAGGAAATGGGACAATTAATGACAGAATACAAGGCGAGATAAATTTATAGAAACATGGACAGACAAAATTGTACCTACGCGCAGATATTACTGTCTCGCACAGCTAGGTAGTTAATGAAAATATTTATGATTAAACTTAGAGTTGTGGTGGCGGTAGGACCACAAATTCATTTCTAAGTAAAAAATCTTTCCAAAAACCTTTCCAACCTTAACGACGGCGCTGGGCCGTTTCTTTCGTTTTAATTGCAAAGTACTTAAATTCCTAACCGTAAAGTTTAAAAGTTCGCTCGAGTGAGACGTGGCTCGTTTCACATTAGAACGAGTTCGTGGCATCGCAGGGCCAGGGGGGTGTGGGACTGGTGCGCGGGGCGGGGGCCGCCGGTATTAGTGCCGCCGCCGCGAGGAGCGGTGAGGAGCCGCGAGGAGCGGCGAGGTTAGCCAAACAATGGCTCGAAACGAGAAGATTGCAGAGAAAGCGAGCCATGACAAGGTTATTGTTGTCTCGTGAAACGTTAAGAGGCTTTTGGAGATGCCTGTCTGCAATTTTCCAGTGCATTTCGCTGCACGCCACCGATATTTCGTCTTTCTGTCGAGACGTCGGAAGCGGCAGGTAATATTAGATCAATATTATGTTTTAATATTGTGAAGGTATTTTTGCACTTAGCTACATTTTATTAAGTACTGCTTCTTTGTACAAAGTTAATAGTGAAAATAGGTCCAAAGAGTTATACACATAGGTAAATAAGTAATTATTTAATTTAAGATGTTGAATAATCAATACTACAATATTTACATACTATTTTAATATTTCCAAAAAGGCCGTGATCTTTGATCTTGAAGTCGTCAGTCATAATTCTCTGTGACTAGGTCGACGGAGGACCGTTCGTGGGGCTCCTATTTCTGGCTCCAAGGTCACCTAACAGAGTAACCTAACAAGAAGGGTATACTGCAAGCATTTATAGGCTACGGTAACTGCTTAGCATCAGGCGGGTCGTCGCTAGCTTGCCGGCTTTTTATATATATAATAAAAGTTCGTTAAAATGTATAGTCGCTGACGCCTACGTAAAATAAACGGTAAATGGCTAGTTCTCCGGGTAGCCGATGGAAGATACATAAATATGTTACGTACACGGTGAGGACTTGCGAGCTTTAATCTCATGATAGAACTGGGTAGAACTGGGTCGCTAAGTGTAAAATCTCTATTAAAGATGAATGTGCGTAATCATGATGCTAAAATGTTGTCAACGTATAATAATTTAGCTTAGAGTTCCCAGTGGTGTCCTCTTAACTTCCAGTGCAGTGTGAACACCCGAGCTGCCGCCCAGGGCGCGGCGCGCTGCGCTGCGTGCGGCGCCTGCAGTAACGCCAGGCGCGTTACTGCAGGCGCTTTCCTGAACATTGCACACTTGCTTCCGCCTATGTATTCAACGTATATCAATGTCGATGTCCTTACATATTTTCTCACGAATTGTTTGAACGATAGAAGCAATATGTGAATATTTGTATCTCGACTGAATGTTTACCATGTCAACCAGATAGGTATAGGTAGACTTTAACACAAAATTAGTTAAATTTTATATTATCAATCTAAAAACTCGAAAAAAATATAGTTTGAAACTAAACTGTAAAGAATTTAGATATCTGGTGGTGTGGTGCAGATCAGCCGGCTGCTAATATCATTCATCGGATTTCAATTTGCATCGACGCCGAGACAGCTCCGATAAAAACCCAATAATAAAATCAAACCGTCTATCTGATTGTCGGAATATTGCGTATCATGTGTCTGGTTGTTAAGCCGCCTGACTCGGGCGTTGAGGCGAATTTCATGAAAGCGCCGCTGATGACGTCACGTCACCGTTTATTGAACAATGGTAAAAAGCATGATCTTTTTGTCGATATCGAGGAGAATAATAAGTAGTTTAACATTATTGATTCCACAAATGCAAGACTACACTTACCTACTGAGTTAAGTAGCTATACGAGTGAGTGGTGAGTTTGCTTGGCCCTTGCGACATTTTTACTATTGTATTCATGTTTACCTTGTGAGTAGCGTCTGGAGCCAAACGTGATGAATACAAAACGAAGGATAAAGTAGCTTTTGCTACATCACGCATACGCTATGCATGGAATCCGAGTAAATATAGTGAAATAATGGAAAAAAACGTGACGCAGATGTTTGTAGCGAGACGAGGTATCGACTTGTCTAGCGGGTGCTCGCGAACATTCGCAGTACTGGCTATTTACATTAACTTAGTTTTATTTAACCTCACCTTTATCTTGTCCTTCGCGGATTTGTTTTTTTTTGCATTCTTAAGTTGTTGTTATAGAAGATGACCATACTAAAAAGTCGGTTGTCTTTTAAGTTGAAGGCACGAGAGCACATTCGCAAGAAGTTGGTAGAATCGTCACAGCGGTAATTCGTTGGACTTTTTTTTCTTAACAATTTTGTTTTATATGTATGTATATATCTTTGTATTTATCAATATATGTATATAGGTATAAATTCCTCTATATAACTCAAGTGCTCGATGCTTAATCCGTCGTGGCCCGGCGACTAACCACGTTTCATATTTTTCAATACATGAGAAATATCGTCTTCCGTAAAATGGCAAGTCGCCGGGTCACTGTTGTTTTTCAAATCTTGCGAATATAATACTTTATTATTATACGCTGATTTTTTCATACAGAAATTATTCTTAAATAAGTTAGCAATATTTTTCATGTTTTTTCGCCTTCTATACTGATAGGTACTATGTTTTTATGATTCATCTTTTTTGTCTAGGTAACAATAAAAATAATATAGGTAACAATGCGATCCCGTCTAACAGAAAAGTGTTGTTGTATCGACTTAGTGAAATAAGGACCTACTATCCACGGTTAGGTGTATATTATCGGAACTGGCAATTTGTGGATATAAAGAATCCCATCAAAAACATAAATGTAAAATGAGAGCGAAGTTCAATAATTTATTTATCTACTAGCAAGCCAAATTTTTGGAAGAATAAAATAAGAACTTACAGCTTTAGAACTTGCGAAGGCATATAATATAATTCATATATTACAACTAGCCATGTCAGACCTTGGGCTTCAATATATTATACTAAGTTATAAGTAGAACTTATATTTTAAATTGTTATAAAATATTTTATGTTTTGATAAATAAATTCCACGAATGACCATTGAACTTGGCACCCATTTAGATCTCACTTCTTTTGTCGTTGAAATCAACAACCAAGGCATATATCATAATATTGAACTTGGCTCTCATTTCACATTTATGTTTTTTGATGGGATATCATTACATTTTGTACAGAAATTATTAGCAGGTCTACAGCAGGTCAGGATTTACACTCATATTATAAAGAAAAAAAAATGTTTTTTTTTATGTTTGTAACGAGTAAACTCAAAAACTACTGGACCGATCGCAAAAAATCTTTCACCATTAGAATGCTACATTATCTCTAAGTAACAAAGGCTATATTAATTACTAGAAAATATTAGGGATCTCTACTAAAACTTCAATAATGTAACCCAAGGTGTAAAAAACTGCCATAAAATGTCTTTCATCGCATGCGCTACTATTACGCTACTATTACGGGAGAGGAGTGTGCACATCTATGAAATAGGTTAAGTTAGGCAGTTCGTTTCAGAAATACTTAGATATTTACTCTGAATGCCCGCCCGTGCTAAACTGGGACGGGCCGCTAGTTCATAATTAAATTAATACAAAATGGTTTTTGTTAATCTACTGTATTTTCCTACGTTTACGTGAAGACCTTAAAAGCCACACAAAGACCGGGTGTCATCAATGTGATTGCTGATTCTTACATTACAGGCACTATAAATAAGTGTTGCTAACGGAATCAATTAATTGAAAAAATATAAGAAAATGATAAAAATGTACTAGTTTCTTGTATTCACTCTTTCTTTGTCTTCACCGAACTACCTATCTGGATGCCAAATTAGAACATTCTAGGTCATCTGGAACTAGGTTAGAGTTTTGGTCTATAGGTCAAGTCAGTAATAAAATGACGATTTTTGGACGTTAATATCTAAATAACCCTTTGCGGTCTGTTTATGAAATTTGGAGCACATATGTATCTCGCAAGTCTTAATATATGAGTCAAATATGACATGTATATGTGAAACAGTTTTTAGTTATGAGGGGATCAAAAGTGGGTCAATCATGGTTCGTGTAATATCACACATGGTACTCCTCGCCAGTTCTGTTAGCTTGAACTTGGCTTGACACGGCACTGCGTGTCTAGATGACTGCGAGGCAACACTCTTATATTTTTGGCATTTTTATTATGTTTCGTTCGAGTCGTGTATGATATTTATTAAATTAATATTATAAACGTAAATACAGTTATACCACTGTAAGTGGTTCGTCGGGCCTCACTGGATATAGCAGGCAAGCAGGGAAACTTAAGGAAAAGGGGAGATTGTTATCAGCGAGATGTTCCCGAGATAGGGATGTTTGGAGGTTGCCCCCCGCTTGGTTGGTATATCAGTAAATGAAATCGGATATTTGATGTTACCCTTTTATTTCGGTGCGCGACTCATTTAGTTGAAATGTGTTAAATTACTATACCATATATTTATGGACACATAATTTTAAACATAAGTTACAACCTTCCTTTACATAGTGCAGTGTATGCCCAGTGAGGGCGTCGCAATGCGAATCGATTGTCGAGTGCACGAGCTCCGTTTGCTCGGGAACTCGATACTCATCGGCACCGTCTTTGAGCTTTATTTAATTCCGAGCCGTTAAACGGTACTTACCTACATCACGTTCTTTACCCTCTTTTAAGCTTTCCTGTAACAATTAAAGATAAATGTTCCTTATTGTGTTTAAATTTAGTCCGTATGTCACTTCCGAATGGTAACTCTGTGACGCCAGGTTACATTACTTCTTAAATGCTGGCAATATACCGAGTATGCGACAGTTTTCTAACTCGCTTACAATGGTAACAATCGCTGCTGGATTATCAATTACCTAAAAATAAAATCAATAAAGAGTATTTATAAGAGTTATAAATAAATTAAATAGATGGTATACGGTAATATAAATAATAATGGTAGGTATATTGTGCAACCTCTGGATTTTTCGAAATCTATGTGCGAATCATGTTTTCTATATAAATATCACTTGCTTACGGTGAAGGAAAAACATCGTGATGAAACCTGCATGTCTTAGAAGATTTAACCAATTTTCGAAAGACATGTGAAATCCCCCAACCCGCACTGGGCCAGCGTGGTGGATTATGGCCTGAATCGCCCTCGTGTTGAGGGGAGGCCCGTGCCCAGGAGTGGGACGTCAAAAGGGCTAAAATTATTATTATTTATATTGTGCATATGGTCAACTCAAAAACGTTCTATATCTATGGCTCAAGTGATAAAATAAAGGCATACCTACTTATTAAAATAACGGCAGAATATAAACAAAACAATACAAACAGTCAGGGAGCGAATTATAAATGTTCTGGTTCGCCCGCTCCCTGAGGACTCGACTCCTTCAACTTAAGGCACACTTGTTTGATGAATTGCCCCTAAACAACATAATATGCACAAATAAGTATATGTCATTATTATTTTATTTTAGTAGAGAACGTTATAGTCTCATGGACATAATATGTGCTTTATGTATGGGAAATAGGTCATGCGGCTGGTTTTATACATATCAAACACGTCACATTTGGTAAAATGTTTGTACAGTTTTATGGAAGGTGAGGAACGTAGACGGATATCCAAGCAAAATGAAGTGACAAATACACTCCTTAGTCACAAATACACCGACTCCAACTCGAACTTAACAAGCCATCACCTCGTCGACCCGTGCGTAATCATTATTTCGCTCCAATCCGTAACTCCAATGTGCAAGATGATAATTCATTCAAGAATTACTGTGATCATCTCTCTCTCGTTAGCTTGTTATCCCGGCAAGATTGCGTTGTACCGCATAACAGCGAAAATATACGCACCAATAACAAGTTCGTGAACAAAACATTATGAACGCTAAACAACAGCAATCAGCGAACTGTGCGCCGCGCGCGCGCGAGCCGCCCCTCGCCGCGCCGCCCGCGCCCCGGCTCTGTCGCCCGAGCTCCGAGGGATGATGATGATAGATGCTTATCGATGGTAGCGAGGCGTTAAATACGGCTCAACAATCAATGTATTCGTACCTACTATGTAGAACAAGCCAAAGGTAGATCGTACATTAGAATATAAGATCGGTATTGTATTAATACATCTGCTGTCTACAAATTATGACTAAACCAAATTTGACGCAACTAAAACTATTGGAAGGGACTGCATATATTGTTACATAACTATATTTGTTATTGTTCGTTTGACCATCACAGCGTACAGGTACAGGTACAACAGCGGTGTGATCATTATTAGATATCGATTTAAAGATGTTTTGACAATCGATGATTGAAGAATCACCACCCGGCCCTTCAGATAAACTTTGTACAAAGTATTATGTGAGGACAAGCTATAACATTTTCAAGAATAACGCAATAAACGCAGGAAGGTGGCTGGCTGACACTAACGGCCGCGAGGCCGCTCTAACGTGTTATATATGGTAATATAAACTTGCTCAGCCGAGGTAAAAACATATTGTTACTGCATCATCAAAAGTTACAGGTTTCATAAAAATGTGTGAAACAACATCGACAATATCTCTTATTGAACGTAGTTTCTGCTTTAAATGCATTTTGAGCTCCCAGTCCTACTCTTAAAAATATTTTTACGAAGAATTAGCTACTCTACCTTACACTATCTATTCATATTAAAGTTAACGTACTTGAAAGAGCCGAGTTATTATTCACATTTAATTCACAGGTGCAGTTGTCTCTGAACATATTGGTCCCGGCAAACAGTCCGCGGTGCTTGGCTTTGTTTGACTGTGAGTCGTGTGCTCGGCGCTCCGGCAGGCCCGGACGCCGACGGTCGCCATATTGGTTCGGGTTTGGCACGTGGCCTGAATTAGTGCGTTTCTCCAGCTGTCCGAGAAACCCTTTAGCAATCCATCTTCAACATGGCCGTGTATCTCCTCAGATATGCTCCAAAATGGATTTTTTGGGAGAAAAATGTTCTGCCCTCGAGTGGATGTGGGTAAACAAGCTGTCTTGTGAAGTAAACATATTATACCTACTTGTAGAAACCTTACCCTGGATACGTTTAATTCAGATTTCAAAACATTTTGTAGCTAATAGATTAGATATATCTACTATATACTATTTTTTTAATCAAAGACTATCTACTTATGGCGGCGGCAATGCAGGATCCCAACAGCTCTATAAGGCACATGCAAAGTGATCCACCCAATGATTTCTTCAGGGAAACAAAATAATGTTGGTTCATAAATATTGCAAACAAATCTTTGGATATCCTTCCGGATTCCGCGAGAGAGGGGTTTAAACTGCGCTCTGTCTGGAAGTAATGGCGGGTGACCGCGGAGGAAACCTTGCCCTGCCCGGATGTTTCTCTGGAAAATGTCGACAATTTTATCCAAATATTTTAAAGCAATTCCTCGTCGCTCACTAGAAACGTTGAACGTAAAGCCAAGATTAATTTTAATTGAGTAAATTCCATATATTTTACATCAATAGGTGGCCTCATCAATGCTCAAAATGACGATGGACAAAAGGGCTATGTCCGTTAACATATTTTTCATTACTCATACTCGGAAAGTAGGTCTGAAGTTGCCTGTGGAGTGGGTTGAAAGTAATACTTTTCAGCCCTAGGGAGAATCGCTTTCATCTGACAGCTGACAATATATAAAAAAGCTAGTTATATTTTCACATGTCTATTGAACCATGTTCCAACTTTCTCTACAGTCACTCAATTACAGCGCGATGTAAAATTGAAATAACATAAAATTCAGTATTAATTAAAGAATATATTTATTAAATGACTTTATCATAATTTAGTTTCAACTTTTTCGTTAAAATAACATATATTTGGGCAAAATATTTTTATTTAGCTAATTCCTTTTTTTATGTTTACTTTCCTTGTATTCGTAATGAAAAGCACAGTGTTTACCTCGGGTGATATACTTATTTTGTCCCTCGAACTATTGCTTTTGATTCCTAGGGTAACAATGTACTATTATAAGCTGACCTGTAAAAGGCACGAAACCTATTTATTACTGTACTCTTTGCTCGAAATCTAATAACGGCACCCGGTTGATTACCAAACCCATCGTGACATCCCCGCCCCCGAAAGGTGCACAGCGAGATTGCATGTGGGGAAGGAGCGCGCGGGGGAGGGCACAGTGTGAGAATTTCTGCAAACAAGTGGAAGAGTGAGGCATAGGTACGGAGCGATTCACGACCATGTGTCCGCTCGCCCGAGGGCTCGAGTTGCGAAGTTCTGTGAATTTGATTAATGGCACTCGTGACAGTCTCCGTTTGTATACTCGCAAACTGTATGATAGTAGCCGCACCCTATGTTCCTTGTTTGAGGTATTATATCTAATTATAAAGATCGGACTAACTTACCTAGTGACGTCCGATCCTCAATTATGTGAAGTAATCTCGTCCTCATTTATGTACTATGTAGTATGTACCTTGTACTACTGCGCTGACACAATCTTCAAAGTTTATCGTAAAACTGAACGCACCCAACACTATGGCCCGGCCTTCCCGCGCTCTGTCCGGACCTGTCAATGTCATTATTTCGAAGCAATAACACAACTTTCCAATGGGTTATGTATGGGCCGGGATGGGATTAGGATGAGGACGAGATTACTTCACATAATTGAGGATCGGACGTCACTAGGTAAGTTAGTCCGATCTTTATAATTATGTTTCGTAATCTCGTCCTCATTTATGTACTATGTAGATGTTTAAAGAAGAAAGTTGTGTTATCAATCACTGTTAATTAGGTATTCCAGTTAACTGTAACAGAAAATAATCAACTAATTATCTATGTAATTAGTATTATTCTTCTTAATAATAATCAGTCAAACAATCAGTCTTAAATCAATATAAGTTAACAGGCAACCGACAACCGTTAAACTTACTTCTTACAGAAAATTTGTACTACCAATCTTAACTGTAACAAACATATGGGTACCTATATATAGGTATGTATTTATCACAAATCACAATCACAATAGTTATTAAGTACCTGTTATATAATACACTATTAAATATAACATAACAAATTTAAATAATTTTCCTATAAGGAAGTATCTATAGAACACACTGCTTAGGCAAGGGCGTTGGGATCAATTGGTCTTTTATAAAAACGGGCAAAGGTGCATGAATTTGCAGTGCAGCCCGCTGTCTTCCTTATGATCTTTATATTAATACCGCCTTCCGAAGCTTTAGAGGTCGATGCATGCCTTGTGCTGTGAGCTGTGAACTTAGTGGTATCCACTCCGCTGCTGGATAATGTTTGTTTTATGCACCTACTAATAGATGCAATGGAGGCTGCATGGTATGGCCTTCTTAAGGTTAGAATTATTGTCCTACAACCTTGCCTGATATATTTAGTTGTTTCTAAATAACACATTAGTGTAAGTACTTGAAGTGCAGATATTAATATTTTCTTTGAAAAATGGTAGAATTAGATTCGGCTGAGACCTATTGGGACCAGATGTTTTAATGTTATCTAGAATTGTTATATCAATATTCTCTCTATTTATAGAAATATTGCCCACATATACCTATAAGAGACAATGTTTGTATTATCTGTGCAGTCACAAGAGCTAAGAGCTTAATCAGCTTCTTAGTTAAGAATTTTAAATTAAGAGTTTCATTAGGAATTAACCAAGTTAAATTATAAAAAACAATATTTGGATCCCTTACAGCTTCATACTTAGGTTTTTTTGGTTTTAATCTGTATAAAACTCTGAAAAACCTAGTCCTTCTCTCATCTTTTACTAGATGGGAGTCCAAGACAAGCAATATTGCTGATCTAATAGAATTAATCTAATTAATTATCGGTCTTTATAACTAATGATTTAAGGTAATTAATATGAAAGTGTTTGTGTTCATCTGTCCAGTGTCCATGGCTTTATGTATCATTACATACTAGTCCCCATCCAGTAAGAGAGGCATCCAAAACCAATTTCAATACTGAAATTAAATTGTTTTATTTTATTATAGCCTTTTGGAATGCGGGTTGACAATCATCTTAAATCTCTTAGGACTTCCTCCGTTATACATAGAAATATATTGTAATTTTCATTACTGGTTTTTAAGGCTGTTGTTAGAATATGATCTCTTTTTCTTTGAGGAAGGGAGATGGAAAACTGGACAGAGTCTAAAACAAACCCTAGATACTGACACTTCTGTCGAGGTACTAAACTAATTTTATCTGTATTTATTATGAATCCAAGCTTTTCCAGGGATTCTTTAGTAATGGACACATTATTCACACATCCCTCATATGTGTCGGGCAAGACAAAGAATATTGTCTAAGTATATTGTGGTCATAAAACATCCTGTGGTCATAAGTTTTGTTATTGTTCTTATGGTCTAGTTTAAAATGTATGGTATCCACAGACTTAAGATTTTTGAGATTAAGTATAGTTGGATTAGCAGTAATACTTCTCCAGTATTAAGTATAAATGAAATTAATCTACCAGTTTGTACATCATTCAGTGACGACTCCGGTCATGGCGACGAGGATGATGCTGTTGCCGCTGTGGTGAACACATCGGGTGGTCCATCGTTGGTGTTGTCATTCGCCTCATCGTGGGCCTTGGCCCACTCGGACGTTGCATATGTTGTTGCAGGCCCCGGTAGCTTAAATGACCCTTGGACTCGACGGGTAGTTTAGGTTGACTATGGGTTTTTTTAGTTCTTGTGCTGACTTCTTCACTGCCTTACAAGCAGTGACCCTTTCTTGGAGTTTGTCACCGCACAGAAATTCAGATATGGGGGTTTTCTCCATAAGGTCTTTAAGATCCTTATTGAGGCTTGGGAGAATTAAAGCTCTACGTGTTAAAGAGCTGTCATGATATAAATCACAGAGCAGTCTTGCGGAATCACTTAATGCCTCTATTACTTGAGTATTCTGACTGTCAGTTATCAAGGCGTTGAGTACTTTACCTACAGCTGTTATTGCACTGGCAAGCACGGCTTGTTGGCCACTTATTCTTTTATCTCTTTTTATTCCATTCTCATTCATGGCTGCGGCCACTTCATCATTTAATTTTGGTGTTACCAGTAGTTCACAGTTCCGGGGAGAGTCATATTTTTTCATGACCTTATCTTTTGTGTCAATATTGAGACCATCTTTCAAAATTGCAGTCCAGCGTTGTACCAAACACTCATGTAGGTCAATAGAATTATTAACACAGGGTGTACCCTCCTGGCCTAAAAGTCCTTCTATCTCTGGTACAAGGGAGTTTGGTTCCTCGGTAATTACCTTAGGAGTGGGAGCTGTCACCGTTTCCACTTCTAGACCTGCCCCCCCCCTTTTTGTTGTCTGAATAGGGTCACTGGGTTTAACCTCGAAGTTGAATTCAGAGACAGGTGACAACATAAAACCGCGGTGTGGAGTTCGGCTACGTCGCGTCTGACTTCTCGGCGTGGGGCTGCGTCGGCGATATGAACGACCTCTTGAGCGCGTTCGACAAAAATCGAATTCGCGACAGTCATCTAAGGAACTGCGTTAGTTCTAGATAATGATATCTAGATCCAATAATATCCAAGGCTAACCTCTCGTGAAAGCTCTAAGGATGCAGTGAGACTGTTTTCAAAACACGAATGAACGTAAGTAGGTACCAATGGCTAACCTCTCGTGAAAGCTCAAACATGGGTGTTGTTCATTAACAATATTGGGCACTAAACGTTCTCATGGTTAACCTCTCGTGAAAACTCTTGAGAATTAAGTGTTTTTAAGACTTTCTTTGTAGTAAGTTCAAGGACAACGAGGTTTTCAACAATCGAAGTTTTCAACGATTCACGGTAAAAAACAAACATAATCTAAAACTAACCTGAAGATGAGTGACAACGCCGCTTACTTAACTTTCGTTCCAGTTTTTCCAGTCGTTGGCTGAGAGTATCCACCAATTTTCGATGTTTTCCCATATTTTTTCACTTTTCTTAAAAATTTACGTGTGAACAGCGCATCGCACAAAAAAGCACAATGACATTGACAGGTCCGGACAGAGCGCGGGAAGGCCGGGCCATAGTGTTGGGTGCGTTCAGTTTTACGATAAACTTTGAAGATTGTGTCAGCGCAGTAGTACAAGGTACATACTACATAGTACATAAATGAGGACGAGATTACGAAACATAATTCTCCAGTTTCTCGTTAGATTTCGTGTGTTTACAAGATTTTTATTAATCTCGAAAATAAAAAATATTTGTATATCACCAATTTTCTTTTTCGGCTATGCATTACAAAAAGAATACGGGGCTAAGGCCGAGCGCACACATCGTTAGAATAAGAAAAATCTCAACTTCGCCCCAATTGGAGGCATTTTTTGTTGGATTAGCCATCGAAAGAGGCTCGCAAGGCGCGCCTATATTTTATTCATTGAGGTCGTTAGGAATCATTGCTTTGAGTCGAAGCCATCCCGACTCTCCATTATCGACGTAATTACCGGCGGATTTATTCAAAGATCTAATAAAGGAATCGCTCTTCTGTGATCTTAGTAGTAATACTCGTGACAGGTAACTGTAGAATCCAATACGTGGGTATACCCAATACCTTTTTATTTGTAAAATATAACTTGTTTAGTCCCACGCTGCCATATCGTACCTGAAACTCTACTTTCTAATAAGTAGTGATTAATAAAAAATATAAATTTAAAATTTAAAAACCTCCGATGCGACGACCTTATCATCAAATGTATACTTTACCTAGTTCTTCCAAATAATTAAGTTAGCGAGATTTGAGTAGCTCCCGTAGCTATAGCTCATCTTGCAAATTCCTCTGGTACAACTAGTTTCGATGCCAGATTATGAAAGCACCATTTACATCATTCGTTTTGGCTTCCTCATTTATAATGTAAGATGCCATTCCATTCGATTCCAATGCAATGAACAATAATCAACAGACAATCTGTGTAAAAGTATGGGACATTATCTTGTTATGACATTATAATCATTGACATTAGAATAGACAACGAATCTAAATTTTGATGCCACGGAGGTTTAATTCCTAGTAAAAGATTATCAATTATGAATTAATTTGATGTAATAACTCTGGTTGAGGTGGACGGAAGTAGCCCAGGGGAAGAATTTTCAATAACGCAAAAATTATTTTAAATTGGATTTCATTTTCTGTATTTTTTCTCAATGGCGGAGCAGCGCCCTCTAGAATTATTGTTGCGTAATATTCCATGACCATTAAGAAAACAAACAAAATTAAACTCATGCGCGTATCCATCATTTGACACGTGACTTATGGAACGTCTTTAGTTCAAACACAAATCTATACAAATAAATAAAATTGGAGTGTGTTTGTAATATCAAAATAACACCTTTTCATTAAATGCATATGATAGTACATACGACACCTATAGCAAAAAGCGTGATTGAATTTTTTTTTGTCTGTCTGTGTGTTTGTTCCAGGTAATCTCCGAAACGGCTGTACCGATTTTGACGGGACTTTCACTGGCATATAGCTGATGTTATAAGGAGTAACTTAGGCAACTTTTATTTTAGAAAAACTAAATATGAAAAAATGGGTCCTGCCGCGCGGGCTCAGAACGCGGGAGCGGGCGTTTTTGTTAAGTTAAATTCCACGCGGACGAAGTCGCGGGCTCAGCTAGTTTCATAAAAAAAATGATAAAATATCTATTTTTTCCAGAATCCGGGAAACTTTTCACATTTATAATATTGTAAAAAGCCAGTTTAGACTATTACGATCATCTATATATATAAAAGAAAGTCGTGTTAGTTACACTATTTATAACTCGAGAACGGCTGAACGGATTTGACTGAAAATTGGTGGGGAGGTAGCTTAGAACCAGGAGAAGGTTATAGGATACTTTTTATCCCGTTCCAGTGGAACTTGACATAATACGTGAAAACGTGTTATTAATGAAAATGACAGCCAATGACAGCAAAAAAAAATATGAATCAAAAAAAGTCTAGCCGTTGATTATTTACAAATGGTATAAAAAAGGAGAACCAACAGCTAAAATATCGTCTATAGTTAAATATGGTTGAATATTTGATCATTTGAAATTTTGAAGTTGACAGTTGATATGTCAGTTTCGAATTTCTATTAGCTTATGGTTAAAGCGTCGGTCGGGTTTATTGCAGTTTCTCTCAAGATGACGCTGTAGTCAACAGATTCTACTTATTTATTTTTTACGCAAAATTTGAGCATTTCTAAGCTATAATACTATTGTTTGCGATTAAGACTTATTATACTGCATTGACATATGCAATAATATCAACCTAAAATCATTCATAATCTAAGCGTTTTCCGATAAAAAACTGCTGTCACTTTTTATTGTAATACATACACGCACACCTTGACAAAAGGTGTATTTTAGCCACTAGCCACTAGAGGGCGTACTTTTATATTAATTGTGGCCTTCTTATTTTATAATAAATAGCGAAAATATTATATTTTTGCTATTGTAAAATACATTATTGTATGTGTATTCATCATTCTAAAAAACCGATAAAAATATACATCTGTTATAGAATAATTTTATTGTCTGACTAGCTGTGCCCGCGACAGTCCGCGTGTAATTTAACTTAACAAAAATTTCGGGATTATTCATCCCCTATTTTATCTCCTTGGGGTAGAATTAATCAAAATCCTTTCTTAGCGTATGCCTACGTCATAACATCTGCATGCCAAATTTCAGCCCGATCCGTCCTGTGGTTTGGGCTGTGTGTTGATAGATCAGTATGTCAGTCAGTCAGTCAGTCACCTTTGAGTTGTTATATATATCTAGATGTTACTAAATATAGTGAAAATATAATTGTAATACACTTGTTAGTGTATTCCACTTTTCTAACATATAAGATACATTACTGAGTAATAGATGTGGTTTTCCATGTAAACATATTTTTATTTATAACAACAACAATAATTACAAGAAATCAACATAAAAATCGTGTCTCAATCAAAATTATAGGACCTAGAGTCCTATACAGAGTAGCGTTAGTAGTGTTTCCTACATTGAGACACTACGTGGCCTACTTTTTTTCAATATGTACACGACACCTTAGGCACACTATTTACACTAGACTACGAAAAGGCACTAGATGTAGCAGAGGCATCTCGGCGTTCTTCCTTCAGCAGGATCGATGCAACCGAGTCTGTAGATATCGAGGTGCCGGAATGCTCTATTGCCATCACCATTGGGCTGTAGCTGTCGTTAAGTCCTGCCAGCATAATCACACCAACAAGTTCATCTTCCAGGCCAGCTTGATTGGCAATCAGTTGTTGTTGCACATGCCGTATGTCATTCACATAGGCTTCTATGTTCGAGTACAATACAAGTTTAGTACCAAGCTATTTCTTCATAAGTTGTAAGCGTCGAGCAAGCCCGCTGTCAGCGTAGGCTTCCCGAAGTCGCTTCCATGTTTCCTTCGAAGTTTCAGCTGTCATAACGATGAGATATAGATGTTCGCTTAGACTCAAGCAAATCTTGGATCTTTGGCATCTTTGCGTTGAAAGTCGTCAACTTCCTCCGCAGGCTTCATGACGCAGTCCCATAGTTCGCTGTCGATCAAGTACATCTTCATGGCGAAGATCCAAGTCGCGTAGTTGACGCTTCCGTTTAATTTTGCAGATTAATAAAACATATACGTAGGCCAGATAAGATATTTATGTACAGCAAAGAGAATACAATACTAC
Source organism: Notodonta ziczac (assembly GCA_918843915.1). Classification (NCBI taxonomy): domain Eukaryota; kingdom Metazoa; phylum Arthropoda; class Insecta; order Lepidoptera; family Notodontidae; genus Notodonta; species Notodonta ziczac. Next base: position 12,704,165 of record OU974046.1, on the reverse strand, counting down.
ATGTACAGCGTATTTTGACAGACAGAATAGAATTATATGTAAAAACAAATGTCAATATAAATTACACGGAATTTAAAAACTAATTATAAACAGGCCAGTGCTTTGATGATTTCCACCACGTAGGTTTCAACAACGGTTTAGATCTTCTAAGACATGCAGGTTTTCTCACGATGTTTTCCTTCACCGTGCTAGTGATAATCATATAGAAATTATGAGTCACACATAGATTACGAAAAATCCAGATGTGCGAGCCGGGGTTTGAACCCAATACCTGGTGCGTTAAGCAATCGGCTATCACAGCTTCAGCTCAATCAAAATAATACTAATAAATAAAGAAATATCACCAGACAAACATACCAACTGTATGGTCCCAAACTAAGCAAGGCTTGGACAATGTAAGGAAGTAAAAGGGAAAGGGAAAAAAGTGTCGTTACGTTACACATTTTTTGGTCTTAATTTTTTCCGTCTAGCCCCCTTTCGCAACGCGCGATAAGGAACTTCGTTCCAATATTTATTACGTACTTACCTAGTACCTGTGTACATATATAATGCAGTATCTATGGTTTGTATGTACCAGGTTCGGTATTACAAATACAGTAAATTTTCATTTTTATGTACCTATACGGTAATCCTAAGCCAGCGGCAACACTATCCTACCCACAGATTTGGATTTACATAGATAACGCAAATGTGTGTACTTAGCGTCTCCGAAAACCCTCAACCCCGACCAAGCGTCATGGTTTGTCGCCGAAAACTTACAGTCCATCGCGACTACAGATATAAAAATATGAATATGAGCGAGATAATCACTCGAGAGAATCTTAGCGGGCAGAGGGGCATCTGCGGCATCAGTGTCTTTGAATCGGTTTGGATTTCCCGCCATCTGTGACGTCACAGTAAGTGTTAAAAATTTGGCACGCTTGGTTTCAATACAAATCGTGATACTTGCGTTATCTATGTAAATCTATATCTGTGATTGTACCTATAATACACTAAACGAAAAAAATATTTCCGACAACAAACGCTTTTATAATAGACATCCGACGTTGTCAAGTCGCCGCTCTCTACCAATTGGCAACGTCGCGTCTGCAACAACGTAGTACCTCGTGTGGCGAATTGACGACCGCTTGGCGCTGTAGTTTGAGCGTTAGCCGCTCGGCTCACTGCATTGGATGGTTGCGGGTTCGATTCCCGACAAAGGTAATTTTCTGAAACGGCCTTTTCGTAATTTGCCCAGGTCTGGGTGTCACTGGGGTCGCCAGTTTAATGTATGGTAGCCATAGTACAAGTGTTGCTTAGTTTGGCACCATATAGTTGCTGAGTAAGTCTGGCGATATTTATTTATTTATCTGATACCTATCATGTCAGCGATACATTAATTTATTTATTAGACACTTTGTATTATGTCCGGAAAATATTAAAAACACTTAGCTCGTTACTTCATTTTATTATTGAATGTTATTATTATGATAATAAAAGAGGGACTCATTACAATTTTCGGCATGATGTGTTTACATCCAAACAAAGTTAATAGAAATACAAATACATCCGACAGAGAACCAAAGTTATCGACATAGCTCAAAGAATTAGCAAGCTGAAGTGGCAGTGGGCTGGCCATATCTCGCGAAGAACCGACAACCGCTGGGGTAAACGTGTTCTTGAGTGGAGACCTCGACTCTGCAAGCGTAGTGTAGGACACCCTCCGATCAGGTGGGATGACGATCTGCGAAAGACTGCGGGCAGATTCTGGATGCGGCAAGCTGAAGACAGGGCGCTATGGCGCTCATTAGGGGAGGCCTATGTCCAGCAGTGGACAAGCATAATCTGATGATGATGAAAGTTAATCACTATGCAAAGCAAAACTAAATGAAATGAATACTCGTACGGAAACATCATGAACATTGAACACGTTGAACACTGAATTTGTTTGTTCTGACAGCTCAATCAATAAATGCACTTCTTCTTCTTCTTTCTTTAAAAATATGGCCCACCAACTGAGAACACTGGCGCAGTCATCACTGACACTGACTGACATGCGTTCATAGAAAATATGGCGGTACTGTGCCGAATATTATAATTATAATATTGTTTATCACGACAATCCGAATTTTGCGGATATATGTTGTCGACTCGAAATCATTATTTTTTGAAGTGTTATTATTCTGGTAACGTTTCAATCCAGTTTACCGTACCCCTTGACGGAATTATTAATATAGATGGCGCAATATAGGGATATACATATTTGCAATAATAATTTGGTCACCACCATCTGTCATTTCAACTAGTACACTATTAGCACGCAGTTTACTCAAAGTACAAATTTTATGTTAATAATGGCCTAATTTAGTCAGATGGCGCTGAAAAATTCACACACACAGGCGTAAATTTTAAGAAACTTTACGACCGATGTTAATTATGTTAATCTATTTTTAAATGCCTGAAATCATTAGATGCGAATACAATAATTTATTTAGAAGTGATAAAATCCATTGTTGTAAGGAAAAACTTTGTGTGTCTCGTATACATTCGGAATGAAATATGTATGGAGAACACGATCGCCCCATCGACCTTATTGTACGGATATTATCATTAGCAATACGATGCCGCGTCCAAGTGTCCAAGACAATCTGATCTTTCGCGACAAAGCCGTAATGCAACTAGGATTCGAAACATTGCGAATGAAAGAACTGAAGAACAAGAAATTGGAAGTGAAGAGCACCGCGGTAGTATGGCTCGAATTCGTGCTTCTCAATCACAAGAGCAAAGAGAGGTAGCCCGTGAAACGGCTCGGTTGGCAATGAGGAATCGTCGAGCAAACCTCAGAGATCAAGAACTAGATAACTAACGACGCACAAGAAGAAATTTATCAAGTACTGATTGTGGCATGTTCACGGGTCGGAAAACCATCAGCGTTATTTGTTCTTGCGCCTGATAATAAAACGAAAAATGTAGTCTATCACAAGGTGCTTCAATGAAGAGTGAAAACGAAGCACCAAAATACATGGCAAAGATATTGTTACCTAAAATACACAAACCCGAGGACCCGCTGCGTCCCATTGTAAGCCAGATTGACACACCAACATACAGTCTGGCCCAGCACGTAGCGAAGGTGCTCTCACTACTAAGAGGACACACAAGAGCACATACAAAGGATTCATAACATTTTGTAAGTAAGATTAAACATATACATCATGCTAACAATTAAACCATGGTCAGTTTTGATGTTCAGTCTGTGTTTACCTGTCTACCTGTAGCAGACTGCATCACAATAGTATCAAAGAAGCTAGAGGAGAAGAACATGCCAGAGGAATATGCTGAATATACTTAAACGGTAAATCTAACCACAATCAAACACAGTTAGCTACAGTGGGTATATCTTTGTTTCAGAGAGCACAAGGGATCTGAGATCAGCAACACCTGGCTGACGAAATACATCATGTCAAGCAAATAGTTGTCAGACACTGTGAGCAATTTCTGCGTGGATAGGACCGCAACCAACAACTAAATATGAGGGTACCCATTGAAATAAAACTATTTTTCGGATTTTATCGCGTTTATTTAATTTATGTTCCCGACCATAATATATGTACCATATACCATATACCATATACCATATGTACCATTTTGTCAGTGAGATTAAACATCTACATCTTGCTGACAATGAAACTATGGTCAGTTTTGATGTTCAGTCTTTGTTTACCTGTCTACCTGTAGCAGACTGCATCACTATAGTATCAAAGAAGCTAGCAGAGAACAACATGCCAGAGGAATATGCTGAACTCTTAAGACATTGCCTCACATCCGGGTATCTGTTGTGGATTGAACAGTTCTACAAGCAAGTAGATGGTGTAGCGATGGGCTCCCCTGTTTCTCCTGTTGTCGCCGATATATTCATGGAAGACTTCGAGGAGACAGCCCTTCGCACTTCACCTGTGACCCCAAGATTCTACAAGCGGTACGTAGACGATACTTTCACAATATTACCATCTGACAAAATAACAGCATTTCTTGACCATCTTAACTCCATACACTCTAAAATCAAATTTACAATGGAGTAAGAGGCCAACAACACTCTAGCATTCTTAGATGTTTTAGTAATCCGTAATCCTGATAACACCTTAGGCCACACCGTGTATAGGAAAAAGACCCATACTGATAGGTACTTAAACGGTGAATCTCACCACCATCCAACACAGTTAGCTACCGTGGGTAAATCTTTGTTTCAGAGAGAACAAGGGATCTGTGATGAGCAACACCTGGCTGCCGAGATCCGTCACGTCAAGCAAGTATTGCATGACAACAAGCTTCGGATCCCGCGCCTCCATCACAGTGACCGAGTGAAACCAGCCACAGTCGAGCGTCTACCTGCTGTACTACCATATATAAGAGGTGTCACAGACAAGATTGGCTACATCTTGAAACGTGCTTCAATCAAAACTTATTTCAAGCCACCAAAGAAGATTAGTCAGTTCTTACCACCTGTCAAGTGTCACATTCCTCTACAAGATGCAGGGGTATACAAACTCGACTGTGAATGTGGGCTCTCCTACATAGGGCAAACTAAAAGATCAGTAAAAACCCGCGTAAAAGAACATATAGCTGACGTGAAACACCGGCGCTCCACGAAGTCTGCAATCTGTGAACATGTACAGGACCGCACCCGCCATTATATCAGATTTGATAAACCACAGATCCTCGCAAAAGAACACCGATTCCGACCAAGGATGATACGTGAGGCCATTGAAATTAAAAAACATCCTAATTTCAATAGGGAAGATGGCTGGGTGCTACCACCAACTTGGGATCCAGTAATTAATATAATTAAATCCAAAACCAAGTGTACCATTGCAAGACCTCGAGACACTGTGAGCACTTTCTGCGTGGATCGGACCGCAAACAACAACTTAATATGAGGGTACCCAGTTACTAACTATGACATCAGGACGTCTAACACCTCAGTCCCCCCGTGACCATGGCTGCTGTAAAGCAGCCGAAACGTCGGGAACATAAATTAAATAAACGCGATAAAATCCGAAAAATAGTTTTATTTCAATGTGTAGTATTCGCGTAAATATAAGAAAACAATATGACGGTACCCAGTTAATAACTTTGACATCAGGAAGTCCAACAAAACAGTCCCCCGTGACCATGGCTGCTGTAAAGCCACCGAAACTTCGGTAAAATAAAAAAGGAAATAAACGCGATAAAATCTGTATAATAGTTTTATTTGAATACATTAGATGGCCAATAAATAATCTTTATATTTGTATTTTAAAATGAATATTTAATTAATCATTTTTTAAATCAGCACATTTATAACCTCAATGGCGAAACGAAGTTTGCCGGGACAGCTAGTTTAAAAATATAATAAAGCGAAATCGTTTCAGCTGTTCTCAAGTGATGCAAAGATATTATTCCAATGAGCCCTAATTTCGAACGGATTCGAGCCGTGGAAGTTGGTTTTGGCCGTGAATGTGGCTTTTTTAACCTACAAAAGAGCTGATGATCTTCAAACGGCTGAACCGATTTTCATGAAACATAGCTAAGAACGCTCTCGATCAGAATACCTATCTAACAAAAGAAACAAAATCGGTTCATCAGCTTGGGCGCTACGTTGCCACAGACAGACACACAGATACACATGTTAGACTTATAACACCTCTCAATTTTCGTCGGGGGTTAAAAAAAAGATTATGATATTTCATCCAAAGTCGGCGAAAATGCCTACGACCTGCCTGATGTTAAGCAATTAACGTAGCCTATAAAGATGCTGACAAAGGCATTCTCGTACGTTACTGACCCCCCTGCAGGTCAGGGCCGAGGCACTGGGCCAGGAGGAAGGGGAGTGGGGAGTGGGGAGTGGGGCGGGCCGCAGCACTCCTCGTACGAAGCGCAGCTAAGTATAATGAGTACTTCACGACGATGTTCAGTGACAGTTCCTAGCACCGGATACAACGTACTAAATAGCTATTATGAAACCTACTGAAATATACACAGAAATTTAGAATTTAATAAAATATGAATACAAACGTACCACCACCTTTTAACCGACTTCGAAAAAAGGAGGAGCTTTTTTTTCAATGTATGTTCACCGATTAGTCCGTCAATTGTGGACCGAGTTTGTAAATTTGGGTAGAATCTCCAGATGATACAAATTTTATTTAAATCGGTTCAGTAGATTGAGAGATAAGGACCATTTACAGGCGTTAGGGATTAAACACGTAGTTAACCACTAAAAACATGAAAACATATTTTAATAAGTAATTAAAAACCGACTACAAAAAAGCTTGGGTGCACTAAAAAACTAGAAATAATCAGGGACCTTGCAATTTATTTCATTTGGGAGTCTGGGCCACTAGCTTTACACTACGTTAGTACTAATTCTTGGGTAGGTACCTATCTTCCCCTACTTGAATCGGCACCGAAATTAAACCAATGTCCTTAGTCATAATAGCTTTTTAGTTCACCCAGGCTTTTTTGATGTCGGTTTAATTATTATAAAGATATTTCAGCAATAAATTCTACTCCTCGCAATAAAAACGACGTGTTTCATAAAACGCGAGATAGTTTAACGGTTATTGAATAATAAAACATGATAGCTGTCGTAATTCACGCATTCAATTGATATTGTAAATTGAGCATGTTAATCCGTCCACCGAGCGCCTGCGGCCCGGCGCGGGCGGCCCGGCATGGCATGCCAGGGAGCGCCGCGCCCGTAGCGATGTTCGTAACGTGAAGTAATAAAAAGTTACCAAACAAAACGTTACCAAACGTGGAACAAAAGCAATCAGTGCCATACAACTCGCTACAGCTGTGTAATGGACGCTTTCCCTCTGTCGCATTAGCAGGGACACAGTGATTCGTCCCGAAAAAATATAAATAGGTTAACTGTGATTAAATGTGTATCCTCATTTTAGGCGTTGACAAGCACAACTAAAATCTAGTTGATTTGATGGAGATTAAATTGTAAGAATGGGCTACAGACATCGTCATGTAAAAAAAAAATATTGCTCTAGCAATCGGTTTATTCCTTACATCAAATGTATCTTCATTAAAGCAATGGACTTTAGAGGTCATTTGGGTACCACTTAAATTACCCAAGGGTTAACAGATATCGAAAATTCAGGGGATTTGGCCCTTAAAGTAAAATCTGAATGTTGTGTAAAGGGTTATGTTTACGCACATGTACAAACGGTCGTGAGCGGGCCACGTGACGCCGCTCGGCGGGAACGACAGCTGTTAACACTTTTTACGACCGTAGCCGGTGTTACGGAAACTTTTTACACAACAGATGATCCACAGAAAATATAATCCTATGGTCCTCTTACTTGTAATAACGACAAAATGAACAACTGTTAGTATGATGTCAACAGTATGGTAGCCCACGTTTAGTAGTTAGATACCTATCACTACTCAACGTAGGCTACAATAAAGAAACTCGTGCAAATTAAGTACTTACTTACACATAGTTAAACTAAGTTTTCCTTATAAATAAGAACATACTGTAAATAGGCCAGAGGGTACTTTCGCACATTTACCTGTCCGGTGGTGGTGCTGAGTATTCGGGTACGCGTCCCCGGCTTCCTCGAGCTACTAATGTTACATTATCCTAACAGTGCATCCCGTATCCCGTATCATTGGTATCCCAACCTTATTTCCTACCTTTAGATTATCCTCTCTCCTGTAAAAATCCTCTCATAGCGTAGATACCTCCAGCGCTCACCTTATAAGAAGTCTGCACCGGCGCGGAAGGCAACCAAACGCAGATATGCAATGGGTTTTGGCGGACTCGGCGGGCAGCAAGGCAACGTGGATGGCCTAGGGCGATAGTAGAGGGCAAGAGCAACTATCGGCCAAACACAGCATCCAAACCATTCTCCGGTCGTAGCGGTCTCCGTTCCACTGGGATTAGAAAGGGGAGGACGAGAGTGTGCACTTGCGTGTGCGCGTACGTTTGTGCACCTTAATATCTCCTGCGCACCTGACTGCTTTCGTTGTTGGACTCCGAGTTTTAAAGTCCTGTGGCGATGGGTTGAGGTAGAGAGGTTTGGTTTGATGTAAGCCGGGCTTTGTCTGAGACCTGCACACAGGCGGCTCCGGGGGTGCGGTAAGAGCATCGTGGTCGCTTTTGCTCTGCAATGGGGTGACAGAGTGGATTCGGCAGCACCTGGAGTGACAAAGCAGCCCTATATAGGGAGGCACTGCTTTCCTCGCTTAGCCGGGGAGGGGGCTAGAAAAGGTGTCCCAAACAAATGCTCGCCCTAACAAATAAAGGAAGGTAGTAACCACGGCTGCCTCTGCATCTTAAATCGTGGTCGACGCTACAGTAGAAATAAAAAAAATATAACACCTAAAATAACTTTTGGCGCGTGGAACGTGCGAACGCTTCTTGATCGCGATAATAATGCCTGTCCGGAACGGAAAACTGCCATAGTAGCTCGGGAACTTCATCGCTATCATATTGATGTAGCTGCTCTCAGCGAAACACATCTTGCTGATGAAGGTGAGCTGGTCGAAAACGGTGGTGGATATACTTTCTTTTGGAAAGGATGTACTTTCTCGGAACCCAGAAGATCAGGTGTTGGATTTGCGATCAAAAATCATCTAGTGAAGCGTCTTCAGGAATTTCCAGTGCATATTTCTGATCGCGTGACTACTTTACGTCTTCATCTAGAGAACGACAACTTTCTTAATATCATCAGTGTCTATGCTCCAACACTAGATAAATCTGATGATATCAAGAACAAGTTCTATGAGGAGTTGACACAGTGCCTTGCCGCCATACGGCCCAGAGAGCAGATCCTTCTAATGGGTGATTTTAATGCCAGAGTTGGGCGTGACTATGAAGCCTGGTCGAAAATTTTAGGCAGACACGGTGTCGGTAATATGAATAGCAACGGTCAGCTACTACTTAGTCTGTGTGCGCAATTCAACCTCGCTATTACGAACACTATGTTCCGACTCGCAGCTAAGCACAAGACTACATGGATGCACCCAAGATCCAGGCACTGGCACCTCATCGATTTTGCTATTGTTCGACAGCGTGATGTTTCCCAAGTCCAGATTACCCGTGTTATGCGTGGTGCACACTGTTGGACTGATCATCGCCTCGTGGTCACCAAGTTGCGTCTCCGCCTTCGTAAGCCTATGAGGTCTCGTGCAGTAAAGCCCGCGTGTATAAACGTGGAGAGGCTTTGTGATCTTGATACAAAAGAGAAGTATATCGAAGCTCTAACAAGTACGCTAACGCCTATAAATAAGGCGACCGATGATGTTGAAGCTGATTGGAAGTCTCTCTCTTCTCACTTAATTGATACCGCCTTAATGACAGTGGGCTCCAAAGTCCGGAAGAATGAGGATTGGTTCGATGAGAATTACGAGATTCTAACAGCGGCATTTAGCAAACATCGAGATTGCCTTCGGCAAAATAGCGGAATCCAAAACGATGGTTTAGCGGAAATTAAACGAAGTGACCGGGAGTTGCGTCAGTTGTGTCGGGAAACCAAAAATAGGTGGTGGCAAGAGAAGGCTCATCATGTGCAATGGCTCTATGACACTAACCAGCTTGGCGAGTTCCACGGCGAGGTTCGAAAGCTAGTAGGTGTAGCGAGATGTTCTAAGGTGCCTTTGAAATCTGCTAACGGCGAAGCCCTTCTTAAGAGCAGAGAAGACACCCTTAATCGTTGGGTAGAACACTTTAACAGTCTGCTTAACGTAGATCGATCAGCTGATCTACAACACATTCGCTTGCTCCCGCAACACCCGACTGCTAATCAGCTGGACGAGCCGTTAACACATGAAGAAGTTATTCAAGCTCTGAAACAGCTACGGAATAAACGTGCGGTTGGCATAGATTGTATACCGGGGGAATTGTTAAAGTTTGGCGGTGAGCAGTTGCAGTCCTGGATACGGGACCTCTTCACTCGTATGTGGGAGGAGGAGCGGGTTCCTTCTGATTTCAGAAAGTCCCGCATTAGTGCGCTCTATAAGAACAAGGGTGACCGTTCTGATTGCAACTCCTACCGTGGAATTTCGCTTCTTTCAGTCCCTGGAAAAGCCTTTGCCAGAATCTTACTAAACCGCCTCATGACTCTTTCTGAAAGGCTTTTGCCAGAGACCCAGTTTGGCTTCCGACCAGGACGAGGCACATGTGACGCAATCTTCTCAGTGCGTCAACTACAAGAGAAAAGCCGGGAACAATGTCAGCCGCTATATCTCTGCTTTGTTGATCTTGAGAAAGCATTTGACAGTGTGCCTCGAGAAGCCCTCTGGTTAGTTCTAAGTAAACTAGGGTGCACGGAGAAGTTTGTAAGGCTTCTTAGACTCCTGCATGATGACATGGAATGTTGTGTCGCCGTCGATGGAGGGCAGTCAGCTTTCTTTCCCGTTACCTGTGGGGTAAAGCAAGGGTGCGTCTTAGCACCCACACTGTTCGCATTGTATTTTGCAGTTGTAGTCAAGGAGGCCTTACAGGGTTCGTCTGAAGGAGTTCATATCCGCTTCCGCACCGATGGCAAACTTTTCAATTTAGCTAGACTTAAGTCATGCACGAAAGTTTCTAGCGCCGTGATCACCGAGATCATGTATGCGGATGATTTGTGTTTTGCAGCAGAGTCCCCGGATGACTTGCAGCAGCTAATGTCCCTCTTCCATGAGTCTTGCCAGAAGTTCGGCTTAAAGATCAGCATCAAGAAGACGGAGGTGATGTCGTTGGACATCCGCAGTCATGAAATATTGACTATTAAACTCGGAGGGGACATACTTCAGCAAGTTGACAAATTTCGGTATCTGGGGAGCACTATTTCATCCAAGTGTGACCTTGATGCAGAAATCAACGTAAGGCTAAGTGTCGCAGCTGCGGCATTTGGTAAACTGGATGCTAGAGTCTTTCGCTCGCATGACTTAAGACTAGATACAAAGATCTCGATTTATATGGCCGTTGTGCTGCCAAATCTTTTATATTGTGCTGAAACGTGGTCCGTGTACCGTCGACATATCCGCATTCTAGACCATTTCCACCTCAGATGTCTACGAAAAATATTAAAGATCCATTGGTCCGATCGTGTGCGGAATACCGAGGTGCTGCGACGAGCCAATGTGGGCGGAATAGAAGCTTACCTCATGCGGCGACAGCTTCGGTGGTCCGGTCATGTGTCGCGTATGGCAGACGAACGTGTCGCGAAACGCATCTTTTATTCCGAACTGGAGAAGGGGAAACGGAAGCAAGGTGGTCAACTTCTCAGATATAAAGATGTTCTGAAGCGTCACATGAAAAGGTGTCAAATGAATCCGGCGCAATGGGAGAAATTGGCAGCGCAACGGCCAGAGTGGAGAACCCTGGTTAAGACCAAGGTTCAAGAATTTGAGGAGGATCGGCTTATTGAGCTTGACACTAAAAGAGATGAGCTGAAAGCGCGACCACCAGCGGCTATAACTTATAATTACATAAACGGTGTGCTCACGTGTCCCTCGTGCGGGCGGATATTCAACAAGAAGATCGGTTACGTCAGCCACACGAGAGCTCACCTTCGTCAGGATAGGAGTTAAAGCGGTCGCCATAACCGGAATCGGTTGGATTGGCATTGGCATCACTGTAAATAGTGTACTAGTATTGGACATCACGTTTATTGAGAATCACAAATTAATTTGCTAGCTCGTGGCAGTAATTGACAATTAAAAGTTGTTATTCGACGTTTTCTATATTCGTAGCACGATCTCCGCTCATTGCGTTCGCAGCAACGCCGCCGCGCCGCCTCCCTTCCAGCGTGTGACTCGCGCCATTAAGTGAGGATCGCCCTTGATAAACCCTCTATACATTTAGATAGGGGCTCAGGGCAGAATTGCGTGCTTCATGGTAATGGCGGCGATTGGAGACCGCGAAGGGCAGGGTGCGGAGCCTGTGATTAATGGCGTTTGTGCCATCAGATCGGAGACGCGACGCTTTAGCACTCCCCTACCACCAATCCTTTTGTATGGAACGACTTGATAAAATATATTGAACCGGTAATGACAGCTGCGGCAATATAGCGCCGTACCTGTAGGCTAGGTCATAAAAAGGCCAATTCCTGGCATACACACGCTTTCGTAGATGTTTCGAAGGTCAGCTTGACCAGCGCTTGACGCGCGGTGTGACCGGTGCGGCGGCGCTAAATATCGCTTGCAAATCAAAAACCGAAACACTACACTATATCTGATGGCTATTACTGGTATATATCGTATTTATACGCATATTTGCAAATAAATAAACGTAAATTTTCACTTTTCTTTGAAAACACTGCTTTTATCCATACTGGTGGCTTCTAAGGACGTTATGAAGTCTCAATTCCCGATGGATTCCCATGGTAGTGCCATGACTCATACCCTGGTAGACTCACCATTACATTATTATATTATGATATTCTGAATTATTGATAAGTACTGCAAATTTGAAACAATCCTGCAATTATTTACAATATAATTATTTTTTTATATGAAATGAAATGGTAACATTTTTACCTCGACTGCTCAACGCAAATGAGGAGAATGTGTTTTATTGTAATAATTTTCATGAAAATCCCGCTACAATAAGAAGTTTCCAAATACACTATCAGTAAACCGAAATGTAGGTACGTATTCTTTTCTACTAGGTAAATAAATTCGTACAGGCTACGGGTGCTATCACTTGCGCTCGGCAGAACTCCGACCCGCGCGTTTATCACGTGGGGCGGGGCGGCGGCGTGCTCGGCTCGCACGGCGGTTGATACCGCCCGCATACTGCCGATCAATTAATGCACGGTAACATTAATTAGACTGAGAGAGATCTTTTTAAAGGTTTCCCAACTCACCTCAATTTATATTCTAAAGGAATGAACATGTGTTTCCATTGAAGCCTTGTAGTCAATACACAGATTAGAGGCTGAATACGATAAACTAAACGCAATAAATTCACGTGCTATCAAGGACAATACGTTATTTTCGTTCACGTGTAGTAGGAGTTTTGACTCCGGCACAATTTGATACCTAATACATTTCGCTGGTAAAACAATGTTTCTGTCCATTTGTTGTTGTTTCATTCTTGATACATTATAGATCTACAACCTTTTCATTACTCTATGACAAAACTTTCCTGAATTCATAACACACCTACCGGTAGGCGGGATCGTACTACAAATGTTTATACATTCCGTTATTTGATTTTACGCTTTGAATATACTTTGGCAGCTCCCCGAGGACTACAAACATCCGAACAAGATGGAAGAATAACAGATAAAGTTATTTTTACTTTTATGTTATTGACACATGGGTTTTGGTAAGAAATATAAATGGGATAAGGGGATAGAAGTCCGATAGAATTGTACCTATAAAAAGACCCTGTTCAACACTTCATAACATATACGAGTAGGTGCAATGAACGACCGACGAACACTACTAACGAAAAATAATTCTTTTGAGAACATACTGCGACAGTGCCAATAAACCAGTCAGCAGCAGGTCTCAAACTGCGGGATCGATGGCACGCGCTCCATTGCTTCTTTTTTACGCGGCGATAAAGCCAAATTATCTGCGAAGCTGTTAAACATTATATCGTGACGTTTATGTGCGATCCAATGCCGCGAATGAAGGATTAATTGCCCGACACGATGATGATAAAAAGGAGATTATTATTTTAATGTGTGTGGAATAATCTCACTTTATTGAGGTATGAAACTAAATAACGCTTCGGTTCTTTGAGACCGCTTTACGTCACGCTTCCGTCACGTTAACTATATTTATTATTGGTATACATATATAGGTTTACAATTAACAATATCTATATAGACAAGGTGTAAACAAGGCTTAATATATTCTTTCAATTATCTCTTTTGTGATTAAATCTATTTAATTACTTATCTGGTACCGACGCAGACGTTTTTTAAATCTTTTCTTCATTCAAATCTTATATCTCACTTCATCTAAAATGGATGAATAACAATGTACGTGCGGCATCGGGTAATGCAATAATGCTTGCATGAGATGGTGTGTACTTGTCTGAGCGGCGCGCCGCGACGGAGCTGCGACCGGCGCGCCCTCTACCACTTGTACATGTTTCATTACATTACATCGCATTACCCGTATAATATAGCTTCGGCAGCGACACCTGAATGTTGTCCCTTTTAATTCCTAGTTTGACATGGGTCATTTTTTGCGGCATTTGCATATACCGGCGTGGCACTCTTTCGGGACGTGTCAATAAATTAGTTTAAAAAAATCCATCACATTTCGGAAGGGCGTGATATCGCCGGGTGTTTTCCACGACTGTAAGGTTCAAATTTTAAATTCAAACCCAACGCCTCAAAAATACACGGCTTTGTTTATTATTTAGCAATATTTTCGCTGGAATGTTATTATGAAACAAATACTTCAAGAAATAAGAGCTCAGACTGTCATAGTACCATACAAAATGTCATAAACAGGAAAAATAACCTGTAGTATAGGTAAGGACGTATATAATATGCTGGCCGCCTTCGACTAATGGACGCATTACGAGTAATACAGCTTAAATCCGGAGTCCGGAGATTATCCGCGCGGACCGCGAGCTCCGGGCGGCAGCGCACCGCTCGCGCCCGGCTCCTGCAGACACTGGCCACGCCACAGAGAGATACTTCTGACATGGACATTTTTCTCTTCCTAGGGTTAACAATGGCGTACTTATACACTGCTCGACGGTAGCATCGTTAATTGTCCTTCGTTTCATGCTCGGTAGAACGGCGGACGCTTATAATTTTAATAAATTGTTCATTCCCAGAAAAAACATCTTATTTGTCGTAATTTGTATTTTGCTGCTGAAACGAAGACTCTGTGCCAATACCATAACTTAAGTATTGGTTAAGTTCATGTGAACAGCGACCTTTTTATAACATTTCGCGTGCGCGCCGCGTATACACTGCGTGTTCCAAAGTTCCACGGACTCCTTGCCACGCGCACATATTCCAGTATTTCCTGCTACATATATTATCAAAGACATCATTTCTCAATTGTACCTCTATCCTGGCAACCGGCCAACTAATAAAATCTCTCCACGTTCCACTGTGCGCCGAGGGAAGGCGGCAGATAGCGCGCTATCAGTACGTACTATCAGTACGTGCGCCAGCCGCCCCGCCCGGCGCCGGCCCGAGCTTAACATCCGAGCTCAGGCACCGTTTCATTTACGCACGGGTATGTTAAGGACACGGTTTGTCATGTTGATATTCACGTTTTTATTTTTAACAAAAACTTAATGTCCATTTTAGCGTATGTATGTACCAAGCTTCGTCACACCGGGTCTATTATTTTTTTAATTTATAGTTATTTAAGACTGCGTTGATCTATCTAATACATTTCGATTCTTTACGTCCGCCCAGCCGAATATCGCTACAAGGACGCGTGTACAGCTCGTTACATTGAATTTAATTATTTTATTTTTGTACGAAATTTTGATTAATTAAAATTTATTATTTATGTTTTCAGTAATATAGCCTTGAGAGGTTGTTAATGTACCAATAACCATACAAAGTAGCAAATCACATTTAAAATAATCACTATTAAATAAATAGTGTTAATACAAACGAAGTTATAGACGATATGTATATCAAAGAACTAATAATACTTTAACTAACAACTGAGTGCTAACTCTACCCAGACATAATACTTTAAATGAACGAAGCGATGAAGCATTCGTCATTTAGCGTCAACATAATATACTGGTAATATTTTTCATCTCCTTATGTTTATGGTCTCAAAGACCAGCTTTGTACCAAACATGTAAATATTGTGAAAGGTTTGATTGTAGTCAAATACATTTTAATAAATTAAAGTACATATAGGCTAATCGAAGAATTAATAAAACTATCCACCACGTCGCGCCTTAGTCAAAAACTGTTAAATGATTTCATTGAAACATTGCCGAAAATATTGCGACGTCAGCAGCGTTTATATCACTAGAGATGAGCCAAGTTATATGCGAGCGAGTGATATGCGGTTCCGCTCAATTCGGTCCATCGATTGCTCTATTTCTGAACTGGACCGGGGCGGTGCAGTGCCCACAATACTACTACTACCCTGTTTTGAGGTTGGCACACATTTTTAAAGGCGGGTTGTCATCATCAGTTCCCAGTTTTAAATAATAGAAGTCTTAAAAACAGCGGCGCGAGCAAAATACTATTTTAAATTTAAATAGAAACGTGCTTGTAAACATTGTTAATGTATTAGGACCTTTAGGAGTAAGTTGACGAACCTCTACCTCAGTTTAATCCGAACCATGTTATAATTTACAAAACAATTTCTGTTCGCACTTTTCAACTAACCTCATTTCAAAAACCTACATACATTATATTATTCAGTAATAATACTCATCTAAATTGCTCAATCTCGATTAGGGACCGGAATAATTAATGCTGTATTATATAAAGGTCTGTGTTGTATTACAAACGAGTCGGTTTACATAAATATCAATTATGTCGCAGGTGAGAGCTCGAGCGCTTCATCCGTTATGCAAACAAATTGAGTAATGTTTTGTACCAACTGTGGCGAGTGAGAGGCCAGCCGCTGCAGCGCTGACAGCCTTCATCATAACTTTTACTTCACATCCTAGGTCGGTATACAGTTCACACTTCTAACATATGATTCAATTTCCGGTTTGAATTAATTTGAAACATGAATACGTGATACTTCAACTTCTGGCTAACAATGGATTAGATCCAGCACACCAAATACACATATATGGTATACAGTTTGCGAGATATTCATTTACCTAAGTCTATGACGATTCGCCATGCCAGTAGTGCAGGATTAATGTACGATTGCACTGGACATGGGATTTATTGATTTGGATTTATTTGCTGTCGATGCAATAGGCGGATTTATAAATTGATACGGTGTTTGTGGTTAAATAAACCTCTTGTTTCAATTTATAATGCTAATTACTGTAGCGTAGTTACGACAACTACGCCATAACTATTACTACGACGTAGCCCCTACGTAACAAACTTCGTAGTATGGCTACGCTCGTCGTAGCGCGTCAAAATGCTACGAATATTTTACGGTGTAGATAAAAATATATCTTTGTATGGATTCAAAGGGACGCCAAATCATATTTATATCAGCAAAAGTCTACCCTATGTATTACTACTTAATGCGCATGGCGTGTAGTGATGAGGGATAAGCTTCAGCTTTACTTGAGAATTTTCGTTACTTTTTTTGCATTTCAGGAGTTACTATTCATTCTCAATTGATTACTAACAATTATTTTCGCTATTCTTCTTTGAAATACACCCCCTGCTTCACAGGTCTGATGCAGTACTTCAGACGCCTAATACCGAATGTTCTGTGGTACTCATTCTCATGAACTGGCGCTCGTAACTGCGCATTAATTAGTCAACAACGAGGCACGGAGGCGTCATCGCCGGTTATGGCACTCGGTGCCCGGGGGGCGCGTTAAGCCACTCGGAACCGTTTAGCCCTTCATTAACTATCTGGTATTGCCGTTTCGGTCTCTGAATTCAATTCGAATGCAGTTTCCACGTGCAAAGGGTACTTATGTAAATATGGTCATTATATTAGTACTTATGTAAGCAAGGATAGCCGATTGGAAGCAGTGATAGCCGATTGGTTAAGCACGCGTCTTGCGTCTTGGTTTTTCGAAATCTATGTGCGAATTATAATTTCTATATGATTAACACTCGCTTACGGTGAAGGAAAACATGTCTTAGAATATCTAACCAATTTTCGAAAGACATGTGAAATCCGCCAACCCGTACTGGACCAGCGTGGTGGATTACGGCCTGAATCCCCCTCGTAGTGAGGAGAGGCCAGTGCCCAGGAGTGGGACGTCAAAAAGGTTTAATTATATCTTAGTACTCGCTACCTAAATAAAACTGTTCTGAAGAGATAGGTACAAAGTACCTGCTTACGTATTAATAAAATATAATAAATAAAATACTGCTTATTCTTATCACTGCTTACACGACCATAACATACAATATGTTTCAAACTTTAATCAACAAGATATCGCTGTTTGTATTTTAATAAATGTTACAATTTCTTTAAGTTGAACCCAGAACACATTCGCATGGTAATAAAATAGCACCTCACTTTAGGTAACCATCGGAAGTGTAGAGTGGACGCACAGCAAAAGAAAGTTACGGTTATTAACCATACAATAACCGTAAAGTCCCTTGGCCCCAGTTTATGTTGAACACAACAATGTCGAGATATATACGTACCTACAGACCTTTTGAATTGGACAAATAAAATAATAGCTTTTTATAACGAATATAATTTTATAGCGACTAAGGTAAGAGCCACCAGCACTCGTAAAACAGACTCATTCTGTCTCTGCACTTAAGATAGAATAAGACAAAATAGTACATTGTTACACGAGTGGTGAAAGTGACTTATTTAGTCCCGAGACGGGGTTTGGCGCCCGAGCGTAGCGAGGGCGCTAATAGTTCGAGGGACAAAATAAGTCTTTCACCCGAGGTAAACACTGTGCTTTTCATTACGAATACAAGGAAAGTATAAATAAAAACAGGAATTGGCTAAAGAAATAATACAAGGAAGTATGAATAATACTCTACAACTCGAAAAAAAACAAAAGACCGGATTGCCGCCTATTTTGTTTTTTTTTTCGTTGGCCGGCCAACTTCATTATTTAGCCATTATTTTTCATTTTCATCTTTAAATATTTTGCTCAAATCTATGTTATTTTAAAGAAATTGTTGAAACTAAATTATAATTAAGTCATTTAAAAATATATTTCTTTAATTAATACTTAACTTTATGTTATTTCAATTTTATATCGTGCTGTAATTGAGTGACTGTAGAAAAAGTTTGAATATGGTTCCATAGAAATGTGAATATGGAACTAGTTTTTTATATAATTTGACAGCTGTCAGTTGAAAGCGATTCTGCCGGGCCGGAAAAGTATTACTTTCAACCCGCTCCTCAGGCAACTTCAGACCTACTTTCAGAGTATGAGTAATGAAAAAATATATATATAATTCACATCTTGTCCCGACTCAACGTCAACGCTAGACTTGCAGACGTAAGGTTACAGCTCTTCTAGCGTCCCATACAAATACACCCCATTTTCTTTACTTCTCTCGGCCGATAACGATAAGGCCAGCTGCTTACGGAACTCACCTCATAAAATATAAACACTGATAACACACTTTTTACTTAGCCTCTCCGAGTTATAAATTCATTGTAGGGTAGCGCCATCTGGCGGCAGGAGAATTTATATACAAACAAGCGTTCGTTTTCGTGAGTGAAAATTAAATACTGATCAGAGATGAGTAAGAAAGGTAAAGAGTGAAAATCTTACAAAATCTATGGTTATTGCATGCATTATATGTGTAGTATACTGAATTTCTGCAATTATCATGATCATCGCTATCTTTACGCAATTTTTGGAACCAAATCGCCTGTAGCACCAAATTTTGCAACATATTGTACCTACGTAGGTAATTTAGGGCCCGATACCTTTGAGTGAGAAATGGGCCTCCGCCGACGTGACGGCCGCATGTATAAAAAGGTGCTTTACTGATACCGGCCCGCCGCCCCACACCTCCCTTCAATACTTCAGGATACGCCTACCTAACACTGTACTGGCACACGAGCAATTTAAGGCGGTAGAACGTGCTATGTATGATGATGGAAGTAAATGGTAAAAGCCGTGTATTTGGAATGTGCCTGATTTATGTATCATTAGTTATTTGTGTAAGTACTTTAGGTTAATGTAGGATAATAATTATTATCAAACCAAGGCCACAGGTTACGGATGCCTTTCCAAATATCGTTCCAGAAGTAATTAACAGTAGGAATACTGAACACCGTCGGTGTTGTTGCAACGGCTGATTTCATTACAATAAGTCGCGCGATGTCAATGTCATCCGGTTCCAAGCAGTTAACACTTTAATCCAGTATACCTACAGCTAATTATAGTATTTTATTTCTTATTCCTATCACTATCATCTTCTTAACTCGATTCAATGTTTTACCAACCACAAAAATATATTTAAGTTCGTTACTAAAAGTTTTCTCAGAACAAATTTTCCATTACTATTTAATCTGTCGAAACTTAAACTAGTTGAGGTTTTTAATTAAAATACCTGCCCAAGTATAAAAATGGCTGGTGATTTCTATTAAATGTTCTAGTGGCGGTGAACGGCACGCTGAACGCTGAACAAACCGAAAGCGATTAACCGGAGGAAAGTTTTAATGCGGCTTCTTACTCACCAGCCGCGGCCCGCTGCGCGGCACATCGATCGCGCGGTAGAAATAACATCATTTACCGCTATCCCTTAAATCAAAATAAGCTATTTCGTCTCAATTTTGCAAGGTAAACTATCTAGGACGATGCTTAAATTGTCCTAGGGCATAAATCTCCGCTATTTGAAAGACAATTCAAGCCACAATACACTATAGTTGATAGTTTTCAGACGCGTCTAGCAGACACTGGTTACTCTCATGCATGGAATTACCTGGACTGTGAGGGAAGGCGATAATTATTTAGTAAACTGTTCAGCTGTTAACCAAAATAAAGTGCAAGATAAACAAGGTTCGTTAGTTGCACCGTCAATTCCAAATGTGGAACTCCTGTTTTAAAGTGGTCGTGCCGAACAAAGTCGTCGCCCGCGCCCCGCTCCGCCGCCGCGTCGGGTGCGGAGTGTTCGCTAACTCCAAACATCATTAAACTTTAAACAACACTCATGTTATTCGCACACACGTGCAGACTGTACATTGCCACGTGAATAAGTGCGTTCATGGTACGAGTATATAACATGTTTTATAATAAGGTCTTTGTACAACCTAATGCTTATATCACAAAAATTACATTTAAATTAGTATTATTAATTTCTGTTCTGTAAACCACTTGTTGGAAATAAAAGGCTTTTTTATTATTGTATTTTATTGATAGACTCAATAAATTTTGAAGTAAAATATTAAATTAATTTATATAACTACACGATTAACCAGTACGGCGGCGGCGACGCGGGGCGCCTCAACCCACGGGTCACACAGAAGCATTATTCATGGCTGCCATTTCTCGTGTACCGCAGATAAGCTACAAATCCTTTTACAGCGACGTCTTTAAGGAACGTGCTCCCCATATTTTGGTTCAATATCTGGTAACGATTTTCAAAGGGAGAAATGAGGATGCCTATGTTGTACTAGATATCAGGGATGCTGATAGACGTAAAATGGAGTGAAATGTCACTCTTTGGGTATAATTTTTGTAATTTGCTTTTTGGGGGGGTTTCCCAAAAGCAAATTACAAAACCCAACAATAGTCTAATTAATGACCGTGATCTAGATAACTCTTTGTAGTTTGCACTATTGTTGTATTAATATATTTGTAAACGCATTATACAATTAATATACTACTTAATATATTAAAACACAGTCAAACTAACACTTTAATTCTACGCACAGCAATGAACAGAACAATCGATGTCATCTTAACTGACATTGCTTCATAATCCTACTGTTGCTCTACCGCGAATTGACCGCTCGCTAGTCAGTTTATAATATTGTAATGGACAATTTTACAGATCGCCTCCGTAGGTCACCCAAGGAACTATACATTTTCCATACGAGATACCTATTTAAGGTTGACGCTACCGACTAGCGGCTCTAGCTAACGAATTAACTTATGAGTTCCTTACTCGTTTTTCTGCAAATGTGTGCAACAGTTTTATTATTGCATATCAGTAATGAAGTATATAAATATTTTTGGAGAGAAACAAGTTTATGTTCTTGAATAAATTGAAAATTGTAACAATAGTGGAAACAATGTAACATAGCGCTAGTGTGCCGCCCGCCCGCCGCCGCCGCCCGCCGCCGCCGCCCGCCGCCGCCGCCCGCCGGCTCACCGCAACTGGAATTACATTCCTGTCGCTCACAGGCAGCTACTGTTGTTTTTTAAAGCCTTTGTTTGCTTTTCCATTCGCATTGTATTAAGGAAGCTATTTATTGCAAGACCATTTCAATAGCCTCAGCTTATAATATAACTCTAGACAACACCCTGCACATTTTTAACTTTAAATGACCTAAATAAGCACACTCCGTAGTGTTTATTTGCGATTACCCTGCTAATGCCCGTGTGTTAGTAGGGTTTTCGCCAATAAACTGCGCTCGTGGGCAAAGTAAAGCAGTACTGTCCGCCGCGCCGGGCGCGCGCTAGTTGCGGCGCAAACTTTGATAGAGATAATTAGAGCTATTTGAAGATAGAGCCGTCGAAATTGTTGTGTACTTCAGTTTATATTATGTGATTGTATCTTTATTATGATGAGCATAAGATTTAAATTTTAATGAGGTATTATATGCGCACACAGTGCGAGCCAGAGACACCATTAGGAGATATTTGAATAATAGAATTCTATCGTTAAAGTAACTAGGTAGCCATCGTTAGTTTACCTATGCTAGGGTCGCCCTAAACCTTCATAGTTGCTCCCAAGATTGCGTAGGTGACGATAGGCGTTAGATTATATGATATAATGTAATACCTAGTAAGTACCACGTGCGTAAAGTTTGCGAACAATCACTTTCTCATATTCGTGTAAATTTTCTAAAAGTAGGTACGAATGTATAATGTAGAGTCAATATAATAAAATGTAAGCATACCAAATGTACACATTCAAATGACACAGTTGAGTGGGTTGTGCTGCTCACAGTGACCCATGAGCGCCGTCTCAGCGATTTGTGTCTGAATCTTAGTGTGGGAACACATCGCGCGGGTCGGTGATAGCTACTAGTTACATATAACGAATCGCTTGAATTTATAAACACGCGAAATAAGTCGCCATTTTTATAAAAATGATAGGTACATAAAGACTGGTGATGTAGATAGATAAATAAGAAATAGGTATATTAAAAAAATACATTTTACGAAATTTATAATATACCCTATACAATACTAGGTGTCGCGAAGTATCGCGAAGTTCCATATAAATAGTTTATGCTAGCAACATCAAAGAGCGATAGTCTATGGTAAAGCGGTGGCGTTGTGAGTCTGTGGGTAATCTATGGTATTGACTGTCATAAAAGCGAGGCAAAATAGTGAATATATTTGAAGCCACTGGATAAGTGGAACAAGCTAAGTTGTCTTTATTGACGGTAGATTGAGATATAAATCTTTAAGTAT
This sequence comes from Notodonta ziczac, assembly GCA_918843915.1. Lineage (NCBI taxonomy): Eukaryota > Metazoa > Arthropoda > Insecta > Lepidoptera > Notodontidae > Notodonta > Notodonta ziczac. The sequence goes on along the minus strand of OU974046.1, from coordinate 12,681,025 downwards.
AGAATCAAGTGTGTCGCATCTGTTTATTGTTATACGTATTATCAACATGGGAGAGTCTGCGAACAAAGCTAAGTATTTACTAAGTATTTACCAAGTATTAATAACTGTAACCATCTGCTTAAGTACTTATAAACATTAATAATATCAAGCATGCGCCTTAGTGATTATACACTATATAATCTTATTATCACACTGTTACTCACCGTCTATTTACGCTGCGCATGGACCGCAGGGGATGCGCTTAGGAATGGGAGATCGTGTAGTGGATTGAGCCCAAGAGTAAGGCAGGCGATTATGTGTTTAACACTGAGCCCAAGAGCTAGGCCAGTGAATGTGAATCTAAACTCCCAAATAGGATGACACACGCAGAAAGACGGACTGGGTTTGGAACGGCGCATTCACTCCCAGACGCTGGTGTGTACATTAGATAGTACCTTTGCGGAGTGTACTTAGGAACAGGAGGAACAAAACAGGGCTCCCTTCCCTGTGCCGTACTTGATACGGCTCCTACATAGGATGCATGACCTGCGGGGTGCTTAGTCTTGGGAGGATGAAAGCCTCGATGAAAATACTTACACCGCATAACTGGTTGCGGCTCCCAAATAGGTGTTCACAGCTGTTGAGCGTGCTTAGACATAGGACATAGGACAGATCGATAGCATATCTCTTTCTTACAGTTGTATCGTTCTACATGTACAGACACCCAATCATCCCATCATGATACTTACATAACATAACTTACAAATACACACACACTCACGCATATATATATACATATATATATTATTGTAGGCCATCATGTTAGGGCTCTAACCTTAATGATCCATGGTACCGTTAGAATAGCGGTATCATGGAGTTATAATTATTCCCACAGGATACAAATGTGAGTGAGGCTGCTTTGTCTTGTATAATCAGAGAGAGAAGGGATTTGGAGGAGACTCGGACATTGGAAAGATTAAGGTATTACAATTTCGTTTTATCGCTCCTTCGTGATGGATGCCTTTACACCTCAATGACTGATTACCTAAGAATGTGAAATTAACATTGTGAGGCATGGCCGTCACGACATGGTGGAGGTGCTGGGATCGATGGATCTGTGAGAGCGTTCAAGTGAGAATATGTTCTAGAAATTGGAAATTGTTGGATTGAGAAAGAAATGTTTTTAAATTGATCGTGGAGAACGACATCTGAGATGAGTGATGGAACTAAATTTGTGATTGGATATATACTTGAAAGAAAACATAATGATTTACTCCAATGTCTGGGGTCCTCAAGGTTCCTTCCTTTGCCATTCACGAGAATGTGTGTAATGAGTATATCGTGAGTTAAATAAGTACTCGATAGCTCTAGTGATAACAAACCAATTTAAATTTAGCATTTAATGTATTGGCTATCATTAGTATTAAGATTGAACAAGAGATGGCGTCAAGTGTTATAAATCGTTTAATGTTCGGAATTTGAATGTTTATGATTTCATGATTCAATTATTTATGAAGTTACAAGGCGTGAATGACAATTGTTCAGTATTTATAATTGTGAAATTAATTATATATAAAGGTGATCTACAAATGAAGGCATAATTAACCATAGGTAAACTTATTATTATGACTTTGAGAATATATTTAATTAATGACAATAAAATTTACACATTAATTGAAATATAATTGTAAGTAAAATATCTCTAGTAGGTATTCGATATTATTTAGGCGCGTTGGTTGCTTGATTTATGTTGGGCCCTGGGAGTTAAATTATATGCCTTATTGCGTCAAATAGTTATATTTTAGAAATATAGGACGCTGCGTGTCGCTGAAGTGTAATATTTCAAGGCATAGGTATCTACCCACCTTCTACACTACATAACTTACTATCAATTTGCTGTTTTTAAGGACTGAATTGATAACTTTATAAATTTAAATTGGGCTTAGGTTACCTATATAAGTGGTTAATTTGTTAAGATTGCTAACAGTGCGTTTGAGTTTTTGTAGGTATCTAACCATAAGTGTGTTTTAAATATTATGTTGGTACCAAGTTTACTTAAAATTTGTTAAATTAATCGGGAGATAAGTACGTTCGATAAACAATGAATAGAATATACCTACTTATCGATTACAAGTATTGTCTGGATAGTAGATACCTACGTTGCGCGGGGTGCCTTACATATTTTTTTTGGGGATTGCCTTCCTACCTAAATAGTTGCAAATATGTGTCACACGGCACAAGTGGCTTAGAACGGCAGAGATAGATGTATAAGTACCTACATAGGTAGATATTACACTGTTGGGATGAAACTATTGCGTGCGTTTTCTGAACATTAAATGGCTATATGACGGTGCCAGTGAAGTTGTAATGGTGAGATATTTGTTTGATGTGGGTACCTTTAACTTATTTAGGTGCCTTTATACACTGAGGTTTGAATCGAATATAAAGTTATCACTTTGGTATTGATGTCGATGTAAGTACCTACTAAGAATGGTACCTTTACGTAATGGGTGCGTGTACCTGACGTGCCGAAAGTACTTACTTTGTTTGTATTTTCTACAATAAGTAGCGACTGCAATTTACGGCAGTGACATCGTAGTGATTAAATACAATTTGTTTTTCTGCCTAATTGGTACCTAAATTTCTCGGTCGTTTCGTCTAAACCTAATCTTATGTAATTTCGCGTACGGATTTGCTTCCCATGACAATGTGTGCATACAATATAGGGTAGTATGAATATTCGGAATTCTAAACCTGATGATGAGATGCGGATTCACTGTCTACCCAAATTGTAAAACAGTGAAATTAGTACCTAATAAGTGTAGCGAAATGCGAGATAAGTTGGATAATGTACAATTGGGCAGACAAAGACTGAAGATTTGATATCGGATATACCTAGAGGGTGTCAGACGACATGATCGAAACGGAGGTACGGCTTCTGTTAGCTAGAATATCAGAATTACTCGTAAAATAACCTACGATGGAACTAGTTACCTATGTTCAATGGCGACGACGTCCTTTAAGTGGCACCAAATTAAATATTTATTTTAATTTCCTGCATTTAACAGCATATCTTTAATCAGTTTCTGAAAGTCATGTAAGGCAGGCAATCGAAGTTTTTAAATACAACATACAGACTACCTACTCTATTGCGATCAATATACCTTTCGTGGGCTATAAATACTTTGTTATTTTTCACGCGCATTATTTTACACGGTAGGTACTACTTATGAAACGTATATGGTATCTTTCATACGCTAACTTTGAGCCATTTAAAATTCAATTAATAGGTATATCTTCTGTGATTAAAACACTTTAATGATTAATGCAGAGTAGGTACATACTTATGCAGGAGAGAAATCCCAAGCTAGAAACTGTTGCTATGACTTAAGTCTAGGACACACGATCGAAACTTGTCTTCTTGTCTAGCTTAAACATTATTAAATAGTATGTTTGTTAAAGAGATTATAAGTAAGTTGCTGGCTTGTAGTAGTCAGTGTTCATACAATGATTCTAGTGACAAAATATTTAAAATTATTCATTGTGGAAGAAATATATTTGATTAATCAATCGTGGAGTAAATAAGCTATTTCTCAGACAGATTACCATCAATTAGAGTATATTGAATTTCAGATGTGACTTAGGTGCTTAAATTAACTAGTTTATCAAATAGAAATTCGTGTTTCTGAAAAATTTATTTGAGTTTTCTCTACTCAACAAATGAAGAAAATGTCTTACTAAGATTAATAAGTGTTAGATTACCTAATATCATGAATCGTTCGGATTCCTGTAGTCAAGAAATAAATAATGTCCATTATCAGAAGGTCATTTGTATGAGAATATTAAATGTGCAAGTTGGTAATGTCTCGGATCAGATTCGTTAACCGTGATACTGTTAACCATGAAGCTAGTGTTATATAACATTCTTGCTATTATCCCACTCCAATTAAATAATCTTTGGATATATAACTTCAAGTTGCCCAGTTCATCAATTATTTAAATATGTTTAATAATTGTATATGTAGGGTAGATGAGGGCATTACTGTCATAATTTGTTACATGATTTGATTTACTATATCTCGTGTTCTTAAACACATAAATAATATTTAGTAGATGAAATCGGAAATTATTTATTGCGCTTTAAAATAATTTGTAAGCAATAACATATCTACCTTGTATAATTAAATAAACGTGGTTTTCTGAAGAATGCCCGTAGAGGAATTGCCCGAGGATTTAGGGTTATTGCGTCCAGCAGCAAGTTCTTTTAGAATCAGACAGATATTTTAAACACATGCTATTGGTAAATATATGAGAATACTAATCAAACTCTTCGGTTAGAACTCGAAAATATGGTCAAAAACAGTTTAGTGTTTTTCTGTCACGTTTATTAAACCAGATATGATGAACCTTTTTCAAGGGAGTTAAAATTGTTTTTATAAGGCTACTGTGTGAAGCGATTCTTAAGTAATATCTGATCATAGCGTACGTTCGACACCAAACCGTGTAATAACTAGGAGTTCGTGATAAAGTGGGATCTATAAACGTGTAACTAGTTGGCTCTTGTTGGCTCTACTAAATACATAGGTGTTAGGGAGGCGTATATGGGGAAGGTTAACGATATATACAATGGGGCAATATGACGATTTAGCTCCGTAAATATTGAATGGAGTTTCCCACTTGGCATATTGTGGTTGAACATTTGTACTATATATATTTCCGAAACAACTTGGTTTGGGATAAAACAGGTGACGGATATCGATGCCACACATGTTGGAGTCTAAGTATACAAACCCAAATAGTAGTAAAAATGAATGATTTCAGGCTTATCTTAGAGAATATAATTGGCATTAACATTTAGAGTGTTCAATCGATCTAGACATAAACAAATGTACCGTTTCGAGATTCGTCACAGTTATCTGTTTACGGATTTAACCCGCAGACTGATTTGGCCGCATTGACCCTACCTACTTCGCAGTGTTAACTGACTTTAGGGACGATCGGAAATTTGGAGGAATCATGAAGTTCATGTTTAGCGGCTGGGGACTACGTTTCCATTATATCTTCTTGTAATTTCGAGGTACTGTATAGCTGCCTCAATAGTTTAAAGGGTTATTCAAATTATAGGTATTTTAAAGTTATTCAGGTACACTTGCGGGAAAGAGTGGTGAAGTTGTACGCCCGGGTACTACCTGGTACTGTCTGGCTGTCTATCATTCAAACACGGTACATTCATTGCTATATATCAGTGATAGTGATAGGACACTTCACGTTGATTCATGATATGCATATGGTGTGAGCAAGGATTATTGTGAAACTATAGTGGAAGTTAATATAAGATCATAAACCAAAGTATTACTAAATTCAAAATTGAGCAGTCACGAATTCACTGTTCGCATGTAAACTAGCATTGAGAATTTGGGAATAATAAGACGATTCACTAAAACAATTTATTTATTACCAATATTAAAACAATCGTTTCCTATAATTTTGCCGTTATGGAATTTTTATTTACTGCAAACTTATTAACTAGATAAATAAAGAGATTCATGAGTTTGGAGATTAATTTATATTAATTTACTAATACTATACAAAGCAGATATGTGTCAGTTTAATCCATCAGATGTTAATACAAATTCAGACTGAGGAGATTTCAGTAAATACTTTGATAGTTCAAGCCTTTGTTTCTTTGATGAGAGAATCAAACAAGTGTAATAGATTTAAGACAAAGTATGGTCAAGTTAGCAATTTCTTTGGCCGGGGAGGGTCTTCCGAGCATACTTTCTGAATATGTTTGAACGTTAGACCGTCGTTATAAGAATTTTTGTTACAAAATATTTAAGTGGACAACTATTAGCGACATTAAATAACGAGAGAGGTAAATCTTTGAGATGGGTCTTACAAAGAAACTAAAGAGGCATCTCAGTAAGTTTCAATTTAATTGTGGGTAGAGCTTAAAATCTCATATAATTAATGCAATTGGTTTCTGATGTCTGTTAAGGTAAAGTCGTAAACATTAGGATTCATTGGCAATAGGAGAACAATATTAAGGATCAAGAATATTATGATGCAAACACAAAACCGGTAATTTAAAGATGACTTCATCAATGTAGGATCCACGTGGATACTTCCAACCAAGTTGTTACTTCGGGAATAGTAGAAACAGAAGGCTGAATAGTTTATCTTAATAAAGGAGTCAACTAACTACCCCGATTCACCATAGTTAGAGTGATTTACAGTGAATTTACAAGATCTTTCACATTTATATGTACTTAAATTAGGATGAGGAAGACGGTAATTTCCTCAAAGATACGGGAGATAGTGGTGATGATCAATATAATACACACAAGTTAGCTTGAACTACCAATGTTAGAATTAGATCAGTCAATGATTTAATAAATGATATTGATGGTAATAGAAAATAGAAAGTATTGTAGATTCATAATGAGGTCATAACCGGTAGGCCTGGAGAGCTAACTACCATACTCTTAATGATTGAACAGAGACAAGTAATTAAAGAGAAACGTAACTGCTCGAGATGTAAAGGAAATAAGAGTTGGCCTACAGTATTTCCTAACTTGGTTCTCTTTGGCGGGGAGTGTCGCGAAGTATCGCGAAGTTCCATATAAATAGTTTATGCTAGCAACATCAAAGAGCGATAGTCTATGGTAAAGCGGTGGCGTTGTGAGTCTGTGGGTAATCTATGGTATTGACTGTCATAAAAGCGAGGCAAAATAGTGAATATATTTGAAGCCACTGGATAAGTGGAACAAGCTAAGTTGTCTTTATTGACGGTAGATTGAGATATAAATCTTTAAGTATAGAATCAAGTGTGTCGCATCTGTTTATTGTTATACGTATTATCAACATGGGAGAGTCTGCGAACAAAGCTAAGTATTTACTAAGTATTTACCAAGTATTAATAACTGTAACCATCTGCTTAAGTACTTATAAACATTAATAATATCAAGCATGCGCCTTAGTGATTATACACTATATAATCTTATTATCACACTGTTACTCACCGTCTATTTACGCTGCGCATGGACCGCAGGGGATGCGCTTAGGAATGGGAGATCGTGTAGTGGATTGAGCCCAAGAGTAAGGCAGGCGATTATGTGTTTAACACTGAGCCCAAGAGCTAGGCCAGTGAATGTGAATCTAAACTCCCAAATAGGATGACACACGCAGAAAGACGGACTGGGTTTGGAACGGCGCATTCACTCCCAGACGCTGGTGTGTACATTAGATAGTACCTTTGCGGAGTGTACTTAGGAACAGGAGGAACAAAACAGGGCTCCCTTCCCTGTGCCGTACTTGATACGGCTCCTACATAGGATGCATGACCTGCGGGGTGCTTAGTCTTGGGAGGATGAAAGCCTCGATGAAAATACTTACACCGCATAACTGGTTGCGGCTCCCAAATAGGTGTTCACAGCTGTTGAGCGTGCTTAGACATAGGACATAGGACAGATCGATAGCATATCTCTTTCTTACAGTTGTATCGTTCTACATGTACAGACACCCAATCATCCCATCATGATACTTACATAACATAACTTACAAATACACACACACTCACGCATATATATATACATATATATATTATTGTAGGCCATCATGTTAGGGCTCTAACCTTAATGATCCATGGTACCGTTAGAATAGCGGTATCATGGAGTTATAATTATTCCCACAGGATACAAATGTGAGTGAGGCTGCTTTGTCTTGTATAATCAGAGAGAGAAGGGATTTGGAGGAGACTCGGACATTGGAAAGATTAAGGTATTACAATTTCGTTTTATCGCTCCTTCGTGATGGATGCCTTTACACCTCAATGACTGATTACCTAAGAATGTGAAATTAACATTGTGAGGCATGGCCGTCACGACACTAGGTGAAAAAGAAAAGGTTTTTTTATTTGCATCTTTACTTTGTAAATCTCAAACTATCGGCAACTGTAGGACAGTTGAAGTACTTCCTAAAGGTTTTGTAGACTTATCATAAAATCTGTTAACAGCTGTATCCCTATAACACCTTTTGTTTTTCAAGTTTTCTCCAAAGCTGATATTTTTAGAATTACAAAGTTAAGTTTTGAAAAAAAATTCCCCCTTTCTGTTTCAACCTATATAAATAGCAAATAATTTTCAATAATAAGACATTATTAAAATTTCTTTGACATATAGTATTTCATGCATCTTTGGTATGATGATGCCAATCCAACCGATTCCGGTTATGGCGACCGCTTTAACTCCTATCCTGACGAAGGTGAGCTCTCGTGTGGCTGACATAACCGATCTTCTTGTTGAATATCCGCCCGCACGAGGGACACGTGAGCACACCGTTTATGTAATTATAAGTTATAGCCGCTGGTGGTCGCGCTTTCAGCTCATCTCTTTTAGTGTTAAGCTCAATAAGCCGATCCTCCTCAAATTCTTGAACCTTGGTCTCAACCAGGGTTCTCCACTCTGGCCGTTGCGCTGCCAATTTCTCCCATTGCGCCGGATTCATTTGACACCTTTTCATGTGACGCTTCAGAACATCTTTATATCTGAGAAGTTGACCACCTTGCTTCCGTTTCCCCTTCTCCAGTTCGGAATAAAAGATGCGTTTCGCGACACGTTCGTCTGCCATACGCGACACATGACCGGACCACCGAAGCTGTCGCCGCATGAGGTAAGCTTCTATTCCGCCCACATTGGCTCGTCGCAGCACCTCGGTATTCCGCACACGATCGGACCAATGGATCTTTAATATTTTTCGTAGACATCTGAGGTGGAAATGGTCTAGAATGCGGATATGTCGACGGTACACGGACCACGTTTCAGCACAATATAAAAGATTTGGCAGCACAACGGCCATATAAATCGAGATCTTTGTATCTAGTCTTAAGTCATGCGAGCGAAAGACTCTAGCATCCAGTTTACCAAATGCCGCAGCTGCGACACTTAGCCTTACGTTGATTTCTGCATCAAGGTCACACTTAGATGAAATAGTGCTCCCCAGATCTTTGGTATACCCCAGTATTGTTGGCATCAAAGAATTATTACAAATTCTTTGGTTGGCATAAACATGAGTCAGTCTACGCGCCAGGTTGAAACAATTGAAACGTTACATTTTCTATTTTCATTCACAAAAGTGCGCTAACAATGACCACTCGAGCCGGTGCGATGTGCTCGTAAATACTAGACTACATATATAACTCGTAGGAGCATGAACATGCGTAATAAGTACAGGAGCGCCCGCCAGGCAGATCTACCGCTTTGTTTTGCTTCCAAACATCCTCATTTGCACAGAGTTCTATATGTAGTAGATTGTTTAACATTTACATGAAATTATTGCGCGTACAAACTGTTTCATGGGGTTTGTAACTTGTACTTTACTTAGTAATGGAATGGAACCTAGTAAGTGCTCGGTATGAGTGGGCTGGTGTAATCCAGTAGCAAGTACCTAAATGTGAATTTACTGCCGAGTCGGCATCCAAAGTAACGGCCTCCTTGCAAGTGGCTCCGCTTTGTGTGATAATCAACTATCTGATATATACGTCGCTTCCGCCGAAATTACTTCCGCCTCGCATTCCTTGCCTTTAGAGTCCATAACTTTGTGCATGAGTCCACAAGTGTATAAGTAAGTGAAAACGAAAAAATATAATATTCAAATTATTACTTTTCGTGAACATTAAAAAAACCTAAATCCTAATTGGTGAATAACTCAATTAAAATTGGTGAAGGTCTCAACAGAAAGCTATTATTTTGTCACATACATTTTCAATTATTCAAATATACTAGGTGAAACAAAAAGGGTATACTATTTTTTTTTGCAACTTAACTTTGTAAATCTCAAACTATAGGCTTTGTGGGACAATTGAAGTACTAAAGGTTTTGTAGACTTGTGAAATCTGTCAACAGCTGTATTCCTGTAACACCTTTTGTTTTTCAAGTTTTCTCCAAAGCTGATAGTTTTAGAATTACAAAGTTAAGTATTGAAAAAAATATGTATGGGTACCCTTTCTGTTTCAACCTGTATAAAGAAAAATACTACATAAAATATTATAATTTTTAAAGATATTTTCCGACACGCACGTCCTGCCTTACCCAAATATCTTTTAATAATAAGACATTATTACAAATTATTTGGTCTTATTAAAAACTACGCTCATATTTTTCCGCGAATAAAGTGATTATTACCTACCGACTGATAACATTTTTCGAAGTAGAATGCCGCATTGGTTAATTATTGTAATTGTTCAAATTAGTAATGGCTGAAAAATGATTGTTTTTATTTATTCGACCTGAAAAACATAATTATAAACATAAAAAAAATCTAAGCGATGTCTGATATCTGGTCAGATCTGTGTCTAGAGTGCCTAGAACATAAATTAAACAAACGCGATAAAATCCGAAAAATAGTTTTATTTCAATAGAGTGGCTAGATTAAGAAAACGCATAAAAATCTAAAATGTTTTAATAGCCCTTACGACTTTTTTCGGTTGTGTGTCAAATATGATATTTAAAATGACGATATACGTTTTAAATTCTAAATTTCTCATCTTATTATTACGTATCCACCAACCATAGGTCTGGCTCCAATGCGATTAGCGAATCCTTCTATGAAATCGACCAGGTCAGAGAAGTATGTGAGAAGTGCGCGGATCCTTCCTGGAATGTTAATCAGTAGGGAAGCGAGCTCGGAGCCCGCGCGCTGAGAATACTAACGAGGAATCCGTTTCATTAATTTCCTTGATTGCACACGTTAAATGTCAAAGAGGGTTTACCTTGAAGCACACGGAGGTAAAACCGTTGTAATTCATAAATGCCGAAGCAATAATGGTGTAGTAAGGCAGTGATTTGAACTTAAAATTACAATAATCTGTCGTCACGTTTAGAGAAAATTCTAGAAATCATTAAACAAATTATTCAGAATTAAACCTATAAATAATAATTTATTCATGCGAAACTGTGGTGGAAGCATAATTAACAAAACTACAATTTGGCATTTAATGTAAAGTCGACATACGAGCCCCCAAACCGTGTGACACCCCGCCTCCGCCTCCGCCCCCGCGGGCGCTAGGAGCCGGCCGCTGGCTGGTCGCGGCAGCTGTTCTCGCGAATATATTGCGGCGCAGCTTCCACATACGGACACCATTCCTTCTGACGTCCTCCAACATTTGCGCTATTTTTCATGCGCCCAATTAAATTAAGTGTCTTTTTTCCGCCCGCTAGTGTTCGCACCGGTCCGGCGAAAATGCAAAATTAAACGTTATTTCGAAGCTAACTTTATACTTTCATGTGAAAAAGTTGTGTCTATGTAGCGAATTATCAAATTTTAAGCTTCTCCTCTAAATTATAACTTATAAATATAAAAATCCTGTTATTAGGGCTCGACAGAAGGTTCAAAAAGGTCACAAATAATAAGTATATCCTAGTAGCTGAGCGATTGGTATCGTGTATAAATCTATCTAAGTAATGAACGCCGGGAACAAGTAATTAATGCCGCGCCGGATACAAACTTGTAACAATTCCAAGTTGCGCCGCGCCCTGCTTCAAACAACTTTTCATAAACTCAGTCTGCTTTGGCTTTGCGTATATCTCGAAGACGATGAAGTACCTAACGCTTATTTAATTAATTTTTGAATGTAACGAAGATGAATTAATATTTCAAGCGAATTAATATTTTATTTCACGCATGTTTTTCATTCCTAATGCTGTTAAACGCATCATTTGCGAACGGCTGGAACAATTTGGCTATTTTTGGTTCGAAAAGTTCGCAATAATCGTTCGTAATTGCATTAGGTTAATACGGAAATAATGTCTAATTCGGAAACACCAGAGACTTGACAGTCTCGCGAAAAAACTGAACATCCTTTTTCTATGGGATTTTTGTATGAACGCAAGACATCATTACATAGTAGTGATGTAACGAATATTTGCATTCGCATTCGCATTCGCGAATATTCGCATATTTTTTGACATTCGCATTCGCATTCGCAAGAATCTATGCGAATGTTTTGCGAATGTTTTTTAAAAATAAAAAGGAAATTATGTATAAATGGATATGGAATTTAATACAACTAATAAGAATTATATATTTTTTCAACAAACTTGCTCGAAGGGTAGCACTTATTGCACCGTTTTTAGGTTCATAAATCAGATTATTACGCACTAGTGCTATTGTAATTACATTTTAAAAAATCTTAGTACAGAGTTATCCTAAAAATAGTAAGCATTTTTATAAAATAAATAAACATTTTTTATTAAAATATTATAAATAAATTTATTTATTAATATTATTTATATAAACATTCGATTTATTATATTTCAAATAGTATAATCATTGTTAGGGGCCTTGCCAGACCCATAGATAAATATAACTAGCCAAAAGCATGTCAGACTACGCATACGAGTACTATAGGGTTTCGTAGACATCCCGCCACGATTCGATAATATGGAACCTTAAAAATAAAGTTATGTCTTTTTATTGATATGAAACATCTCAACGGATTAATTTCTGCGAAATAAAAAAACTATCGGCTACCGTATGAATAAAATAGTAAGAAATTCTGTTACTAAATTTATTAAACTGGCACTCATAGACATCTTATCTTAATCTTAAGCAAAGTGACATAAACCTTTATTTTCTTTTTGGACTGATGAAAAGTTCTTATACGGAGCTGTAATTCAAATAATTAAGTTGTGATTAGACTGGGTGCACAATCAGTAGCGCGTGGGTTTGAGACTCAGTCTAAACTTTAGTTTTTTTCAAAATTGATTATATTTATATTTAAAAGTAAAGAACGATTTCTTTCCGTTAATAAACCATTAATAATGTGGTCCTAATTTAAAGGATGAATCCGCTGTTCACGTAAAAAAGGCCACTTTGTATCTCAGTATTTCGTAAATGGGAATTAATATTGAAAAACTGACAAAAAATCCTATAAACTATTTTAAAATACCTACTGAACAATACATAATGATACACCCGAGAGGGTGAGTAAACATGTTTTCACTGCCGTTTCTTAAGTATGGGAGTAACAATAGAATAACTTTGCAATAACAGTCTCTGAATAAAATTATTGTGATGTCAGAGGGACGGGCAGATGGACAGACGGACGTGGCGAAACTATAAGGGTTCCAAGTTTGACTACGGAACCCTAGAAGCTTACGGCGCGCCATCTTGTTTTATATTTCATTCATCCTGCAATTCTCTAGGTCTTAAACAAATTCGAGAATTGTGATTTTTTTTCAATTAAGATTGCAATATACATAGTGTGTTGTAAAATGTCGTATGAAACGCGTGAGCATTGTTCATTAAACCTTTAGCTCCATCACAGTCCTCGCGTATACTCGGCCTGCAAACCAGCTTCGATCGTAATGTAATTATTAACTTAGCTCACTTGTATATAATGCACTTTGAACTTACAATTGAATAAAAAAAAATTTAACAAACTCAATAAAATTTGAATTTCAATTACAATTATTTGATTTATGCATTAATACTAAGCTACCCTGAAATCAAAACAAATCTCTTCGTATTTACTTCATGTGACTAACTTCGTTATTTCAACCTGTGTATCTGTGTTTCTGTATTTCATATCGTAGCACCTAAGCGGATGATCCGATTTTAAATTTGTATTTTTTTGTTACATATTCTGATCGAGAGTGTTCTTAGCTATGTTTCATGAAAATCGGTCCAGCCGTTTGAAAATTATCAGCTCTTTTGTAGTTTAAAAAGTACAACTTTATATTTTTAAGTTTTAAATTCTTCTCTTTAAATTTCGTATTTGAAAGTCAAAACATTCGCATTCGCATTCGCATTCGCGAATGTTGGAGCCAAATATTCGCATTCGCATTCGCATTCGCGAATGTCAAAAATTGAACATTCGTTACATCACTATTACATAGTATAAAACAAAGTCGCTTCCCGCTGTCTGTATGTCCCTATGTGTGCTTAGATCCTTAAAACTACGCAACGAATTTGGATGCGGGTTTTTTTAATACATAGAGTGATTCAAGAGGAAGGTTTATATGTATAATACATGCATAATATAGTAGAGAAACACTGATAATTTATTGCATCCGTGCGAAGCCGGGCGCAGGTCGCTAGTTCCATAATAAGTTACGATTAAAGTGATGTCTTTACGTAATTATTTTTTATGGTTATGGAAAAGTGATTAGGAAAAATAGTAGGTAGAATTAATATTGCGCTAAAATAATATAAAAAAATTATGAATATAACTTTTTGAAAAAAAAATACCGCTAAGGATGTAAAATAGGGGTGAAAGTTTGTATGAGGGGTGGCCTCACAGCATTCGAAATAAATAAATACATGTTTTACGGTTTTAATATGTTAAAGGGGAACAGGAAAGCGGGGATAAGAGTTGTTTCTAATTGTTACCATTTTCCAACAGTTTTTCACAAATTCGATCACATACAAGTTTATTGAAGTTTAAACATCGTCTGTCGGATCTGACAGCTCGTTAGAAATAAAAATGAATCCTTAGGGATTAGTTACGATGTCTATAATAATGTAATTACGTGTGTGGATTTAGTTTGATCCCGTAGAGCATGCAGGGAAAACAGCGAACACAACACCATTAAGTACACCGTCTAGTGACAATACGAAATCAACCCCGTCAACAAGTATCCTCCAGCCATCATTCGTGACGCACATCTGCAGTCCGCCTATTGTCATTAATCTAGGCGCTAAGTTATGATGGGACAGGGCAAACTACGACAATTGATCGAGTTCCGAAGCGAGCCGGGGCCCGGCGGACGGACGGCTTCAATCAGCCCTGTGGAGTGGGCGCTAACGAACACTATCCCAACATCGATGGGCCCGCACTCGCCACGCCGCCGAAGTTCACGGGTTGATGAAGCCAGATGGTACTCTTGTGTGGATTGAAACACTCGACCTACATGCTGGAACAATGGCTCTTGTATTTGCATAGTCGACTTCATCGCTGGCTCATAAGTTTGTCTAAAATCGATTCGATTTTGAACAGCAGAATCGGTTAACAACCCAATCGACTACGACTACTAAGCATGCGTGCCAATGATACAAATGCGTGCTGATGTGTCTAGTGGCGCCCTCTGCGCTGCAATTAAACACTAGCAATGTGCCTTTATAAGCGGCCACGCGAGTGCCCGGACTTGTGCGCAACAGCAGTAGGTACACCATGCTCCGGGACAGAGGTCGCGCGATGTGGATCACACTTTTCAAACAGTATCTATTGCGGGCTCATCCTGCGCGGGCACCGCGCTTCACTTCCCACCTTATTGGTATGAAAATAGCTCAAAGAACAGTAGCAATAAAAATGCTTTGGAAGATATTGCCTTTACTTCACTGATTCTCCCTCCAACGAATATCGAGTCCGCTACCCTTGAATGTCAGAAGATAAGACGCATTGTGGACGACTAGCGTCTTGCTAACGATAAGGTATTCCTAACCGCTGTACCTTCAACCAAAACTGCATTTGTCCAACTTTCAATTAATTCCTAAACCCCTTTTTGCTGTAAAATAAATTCAATAAATCAAATTAAATTATTGTTTTACGTTACTTATATTATGCTAAAACCAAAATAACACCAGAATAAGCGCATGGATCCCACCAACTAACAGGAGAGTTTATATTAATTGATATATAGTTTTATCTCGTGCTCCAGTCATGTATCTTAAATGTGGTACTTTGTTTATACGGTTTTTCGTCTTATGTATTTTCTTTAAAACCCCGCAGGTATGTCACTAGTGGTTTGTTTTCTCTCTTGTTCTGTTGCTTTCGTGTTAATGATATAAAGAAAAAAAATGTTTTAATGGTATACTCATCAAAATTTGTTGATCTGCTTATTATATTATTTTGGCATATAATTAAATATTGCCTTTTTGGACGCCATGTGAACCAAGGTAAAGTGTTTACGGAAATTACAAGACATAGGGATATCTCACAAAAGTGTTAGCCTCTGGTCGTAACAAGGCCACCACTGATTGTCGAAGTGCATCGTTAGCGTGGCTGCATGCTGGCCGACAGCTCCTCGGCTCATTAGGCCGGCAGCAGTACACTTGGAGCTGAATTCACGCCCGATTAATTGGTTCCCGCTGAGAAATGTGTCAGCACACTCTTGGAACTTTTAAACCTAAAGAACCATGGAACCTATTTCGTGCCGATTTGTATGGATTCCTTGTAGAGATAAAAAAGATTTTGTTAATACTGAATAATTATCAATAAAAAGTACTTTAATATAACTTCGTAGAAGTTACTTCAAAAATAAAACATGAAATAATTATGTGTGGCATTTCTCTATCCCCCAATATACTTTCAAGGGCCCCATACTCTTTGCGTACCTTATAATAAAACTACAAGTGTACATCTCGGCACTGAGCCCGCATGCCCAGCCTGCTCTCTAATGATATATTCCGTCACGCTCTTCATACCATTTTCTTAACCGGTGAATATTTTTAAAGAAAAGATGGCCATTATTAAAAAAGTATCTCAGATATTGTATTGTGGGGAAATGACGCCGCGAATACATTGTGTCGGTGTCGCGGGCGGCGGGGCGGGCAGGGCTCGCTCATCACTCACCGAGAGGGCGGCGCTGAGTGACAAGAGTGGCTGTGTTCACGACTAGGACTCTACTACTGGCATTACTACTGGCTTTACTACTGGATACTCACAGTCATTGAAATATGCTCACAATGTTTTTTTTTCTTTATAACATAGTTTAGTTTATTCCATTGTATCAACTGGTCAGATCCCAGAGAAAATGTGTCACGCAAATATTATTTTACTACATAAAAAAGGAGATAAAGCTGACATTGCTAATTACAGACCCATTAGTTTAACTTCGCATTTGTATAAACTGTTTATAAAAGTCATAGAAAACCGCATAGCTCCTATACTTAATACACACCAACCTCCCGAACAAGCTGGTTTTCGCCCACATTTTTCTACTACAGACCATCTACATGCCGTTAATCAGATAATTGAAAAGACACGAGAGTACAATACACCTCTATACCTAGCCTTTGTCGATTACTCTAAAGCATTTGACAGTGTAACACACGACGCCGTGATGTCTGCCCTCAAAAATCAAAACATTGAACCTCCCTATATCGACTTGATTCGAAATATTTACAACAATAGTAGAGCCACTATAAAAATACATATTTCCGGTCCCACATTTAAAATAAGTCGAGGAGTTAAGCAAGGCGATCCGCTCTCACCGAAGCTATTCACCTGTGCCTTACAGGAGATGTTTAAAAAATTGCAGGACTCCTGGCAAGCACGTGGAATTGATATCAATGGCTTTAAGTTGACCAACCTTCGCTTTGCCGATGACATAGTGCTATTTTCATCCACGTCCTCAGAACTGCAACAAATGCTCCAAGATCTGAGTACGGCAAGCCTTGAGTTTGGACTTTCTATGAACAGAGCGAAAACGCAAATCATGACCAACTGCACGGAACGTAGGGTCGAGGTAGATGGGCAAGTAATACAGTATGTCGACGAGTATACCTACTTGGGCCAGATAGTTTCGTTTGAAAACCGGCAAGAGAAAGAAGTCTCAAGACGTATTGAAAACGCCTCGAAGAGCTACTGGTCCATGAAGGGTCTCATGAAGGGCAACCTTCCGATATCCTTAAAGCGTAAACTCGTCGACATGTGTATATTGCCTGTCCTAACCTATGGTGCACAAACATGGTCATTGACGAAAAAACAAAAGTCCAAACTCATGGTCTGCCAGAGAGCTATGGAACGCAGCATACTAGGTGTGAAACGGACCGATCGGGTAAGAAACACTATTCTGCGCGATAAAACTCGCATCGCGGACGTGGGAAAAAAGGCTGCAAAGCTGAAGTGGGAGTGGGCCGGACACGTCGCGCGCATGGACCCGCGGAGGTGGGCCAATGTCAGCACTAGCTGGATACCTGCCAGTAGCCGCCGCCGTCGGGGTAGACCAAGAAGACGGTGGCGAGATGACTTAGACACCTTTGCGGGAAAGACGTGGCCGGAAATTGCCCTGGACAGAGCAGCGTGGAAGGTAAAAGGGGAGGCCTTTGCCCAGGAGTGGGACAGCATTACAGGCTAATAAAAAAATAAAAAAAAATAAAAAAATAACATAGTGATGCCCTTTCTAACCTTTTTTGTAGGTAAAGCCCTCAACATACGACCAGAGTTCTAATTTTACAAAATGAATCCTCATTAACAAAAGGAGAACAAATGGGGGCTGTTTTCACGAATAATTAGAATTATGCTTTTGAAGATCATGCTGAATTTCTTGTTAAAATTAATAGCACCTTAGAAATAATGGAAAATAAAAGGAATCTTGTGGGGTCCATTGTGCCGCCCTATACTTTTGTTTTGTATGGAAAGGCATCTCATTCCAGTTTCCTTTTGTCAGCGAGTTTTTTCCTCAACCCTATAGCTGCGGATCCCTCCTACATCACTGATTTGGAAGATCTCCGCGGCTATACATGAACGTGTAGGGTTAAGAAAATCTGTCTCACATCTTGCCGATTAAGCGACAAAAAATATAAGACATAAATAAGTATATAATAACTATAATTGATAATAGATATACCCCCTTTTCGACGACTTTTTAAACTATAAAAGAGCTGATAATTTTCAAACGGCTGAATTGATTTTCATGAAACATAGCTAAGAACACTCTCGATCAGAATACCTATCTAACAAAAAAATAATTAAAATCGGTTCATCCGCTTGGGCGCTACGATGCCACAGACAGACACACAAATACACATGTTAAACTTATAACACCCCTCTTTTTATGTCGAGGGTTAAAAATAAATATATTAATAAATAGGCATTTAAGACATCGGTTATAAGTAAATTCATGTCTTTTATTATATTAATAAATTTACCAGGAAATTGAAAATCAGGAGAACTATTCTCCACTTACGGGTAATAATTACAACGCAAGAGGTTACTGCACTCGAAGAGCCCTGAATATGTATTGCATTAATGTAACCATACAGTGAGCTAGAGTGTACTAAACATTCCTAGGACGGCCACACACAGCGCACACGCGGCCGGGCCGCGCTTTATTTGGGTAACATCTGCGTCCAGATTTGCATATCTCATTCCTACCCTGAGCCTGCTCCTCGGCAGGCTGTGTGTAGGTATTATCACTTGCATAATGTAGTGTGCCGCCCACCTAATGTACCCACGCTTCCCTGTTTTATATTCTACTAAGGGATGGCCTAGTTTGCCTCGACTGTTGACTATACCATTTTTTGCGGCAATTTCGTAGGTCAATTCTAGTTTATGTCATGGTAGATATTTAGTTGGCAATTTATTCGAATGGTCCTGCTTTAGGTATTTGTACTTTTTGTGTCTGCGTCAGATGTTGAGCTAGCCATTGATCATAAAATATATCTTAGAAACCTATGATATATACTTAAAAGAAATAACTTCCATACTTAAGTAATAAAATAATAATAATATTTAGGTAAGGTATGTACTACAAATTGGTTCCGTTCATACAAACCAGTTAATACTCGATGATTGCCAGGCTGTAGAGAAAGCTTGCGAATTAAAATTGCTCCAAGTTTTCAAAATTGCTTTGTGGGCCCGCGCCCTGCTCGCATAATAATGAGTTTGCACTACTCGTCGTGGCCGAGGGACGCCAGGGGTAGGCAGGCACGCGGGGGGACGGGGGGACGGGGGGGGGGCGACGACATGGACTCAATAAATAACCCTCTTAAATAAACATCGCCTTAAAATGTTCGGTACGGGGCTGAAATTTCACAAATTGGTCATTTACAACCGCCTTGTGCTTTTAGAAGTTTCCGCGCTCAGATACTTAGTACCACCAACACAGAAATAACACTTGGAACCAAAGAGATCGTTAGAAGCACCGAAGCACGAGGTCTCATACTAAAGAAAGAAAAGTGTTACCTAACTTTAGCCAGAGACGCGACGGTCAGACTCCACCTGAACGAGTTGCTCAGACGTCGCTTAGCATTCAATAGTTATCTGGTAGGTGTTATATACAACACCGCGGCAGTCTGGCCACAGTCGCCTTCCGATGTGGGCGTGTTTGCTGACATCAATATAACTTATTATATCGGACAGCACGGCGCGAGCCGTCGCACGTGACTTTGTTGCCATGAGCGCTGAACTCGTGGCAAATGAACTGCTGGCGTTCCTGCAGCAGAAGCTGGACGTGATGGACGAAGTGTCCGCCGTCCAGATCTGCAGCACGAATTTCAGCGAAGATGACATCGCTGCTGCCAAGCTGCTGCTGTTTCGGGTGCTCAACAAGAGTGACCAGATGGTGTCCCGCCGGCGTGACGGGACAAAGAAGAGCTTACAGGACATCATCACGCTGCTCAAGGTGACCGACCCGGACGACGTGCCAACTTTTGTGGCGAGGGACCTTAATAAGCTCCCTCCCGTCACATTCGACCACGTCGACGTGACCAGCCTGCTGAAGGACATCGTGCATCTGAAGCAGAGCCTGGCTGAGATGACGCGGAGGTTTGATGCATCCGAAAATACCGTTGGTGAATTGCGTAAGGAAGTTGATAGTTTACACAGTTCGCTAGCGGTAATTAGGTAATCGACAACTGCTAACGTAAATGTGCGCCGCGGTGCATGTTTCGATACGTCCGCGGCGAGTTTTGCGTCAGCGGTTTTAACATCGTCACCCGCGTCACCCGTTGCCGAGTCAGCGTGCGCCGGTCAAACTTCGTGCGCATCTGCTGCCCCCGTCCCCGCTGCCCGTACCCCGCGGGCATCTGACAAGCTGCGAGCAGCAGCCCCGCCAGCAAAATCAACGGTGCCACAGAAGCCCCGTGATTTTGCCACCGTTGCCGCCAGCAAGCCTGTTGCCCAGCAGCGGCCTGTCATCCGTAAGGTGCCGAGCGTGGCCCCTGCGTGTGCACGCTTCGAAGACCGAGATGAAGAGGGATTCATCAAGGTGCAGAAGAAGAGACGCACGCAGCGGGTTAGCAGAAATCGCTGCGGCACGGCGGCAACAGGGTCCGACGTCCTGTTGCGTGCAGCAGTGCCGACCACCCTAGTCTACCTGTCCCGCCTCCACTACACCAGCAAGGCGGGGGACATTGCCGAGTACATCCGAGTGAAGAGCAATGTCTCATTGAGAGTTCAGCCGTTGGACTCCAGTCACAACGCCAGTTTCAAGGCGTTTGTGGTTAGAGTCCCCTCAGACAGGCTGTCAACTTTCATGCAGGAAGACTACTGGCCGAAGGGTGTGGTGTACAGACGCTTTCGGGGGAGATTGCCGCCGTCACCACCTACAGTTTAGTTTAGTTTTTAATAATATGTATGTTAGTTTAAGGTATGTATCTATGGGCCTGCGATGCCTGATCATAAATAAATAAATAACGACGATCTCACTACCACTGAAGTCAATGACCCAGATTTTCCATCTCGGATAAATTAATTCCACGTGCTCCCATATTTCCTGTCATATCTTGCCTGATTTATTATGATTTCTTCTGACTAGTTGTCCTGCTGGGCACTTAGTTGCGATGTTTATTGAACTATAATATCTCTCTCTACTAAGTACTAATGATATCCAATATCGAGACTGTTGGAGTAACAAAAACATCTGTTACGATTATGACTATGTGATACAATACCATTCCATGAAATTGTGTTAGAATGATTGTTACTCACACTTTTTACCCGACTTCGACCAAGCAAAAAAGATGGTTATGGTTTTAAGTCATTAAAGTACCTACATAACAATTTTTTTTTTTATGATGCAGTTTGGGGTATCAAAAAATGAAAGGGCTTAATTGGCACATCTATACAAATAAATAAAATTGGAGTGTCTGTTTGTAATATCAAAATAACACCTTTTCACTAAATGCATATGGAAGTACAGACGACACCCATAATAAAAACGCGATTTAAAAAAAAAATGTCTTTGTCTGTCTGTATATGTGTTTGTTCCGGGTAATCTCCGAAACGGCTGAACCGATTTTGACGGGAGTTTCACTGTCAAATAGCTGATGTTTTAAGGAGTAACTTAGGCTACTTTAATGTTAGAAAAACAATTAGAGTTCCGCGTAAAAAAAAAAACACATGAAATCAAAGAGTATCTCCGAAACGGGGGGACCGATTTTGACGGTACTTTCACTGGTAGATAGCTGTTGTTATAAGCAGTAACTTAGGCTACTGTTATTTTAGAAAAAAAAATGAGTCCTGTCGCGCGGGCTCAGAACGCGGGGGCGGGAGTGGTTAAGTTAAATTCCACGCGGACGAAGTCGCGGGCTCAATTCAATTCAATTCAAATCAAATCGTTTATTTTGTTTAGGCCTACGGGGGCACTTACAAATTGTCACTTACAGCTAGTACTTATATATTTTTATAAACCCAAAATAATTTAAATATAAAGAGGTTCGTAAACTAAAACCTAACTAATGAAAAATAACGCTCTAAAAAGTATGAAACAAGAAAATATTCCGACTTGAAGTATTTATGTACAAATGAGCAAAATAACCGCTGTCGTATGCCACTTAGCCCCAAAGCTTATTTGAATTCATTTGAACATTGAAAAGTAGTAAGGCAGTACATATATTATTCAGCTAAAAATCCCAATCAAAATCCCTTTCAGCTGTCCTACTTATGCATATTGCATACATATGACTGTTTTTGGTTTTGGTAAATGCGTTTTCGTATTATTGTCTCATTAAGAAAACCTATTCAGGATTTCATTAAATAGACAATCCCGCTTGATACACGCTGTCACCGCCGACAAGTTGAGGTTTATTAATTACCCGCCGCAGCCATTGTCTCCATGACACGGTATTACAATACCAAAGTGCCCTAATTAATGAGTTTCTATTATATACTTGGTACTTACCGAGTTAAAGACACATCATTACATTGGAGTAGGTTCCCATATTGAGATCTTTGAAAACTTAACCTATGTATGTAGGTAGGTCGAGTTCATAAACTCATCGTGATTTTGAATACCCACGCATAACAATACCTATCTCAATCAATTACATGCAATGACTAAAGTCTAAAACCCAGTTCACTTATTGAATCTCGCCGCCCGGGGCCGCTGTCCGCTGCGTACACAACACAACACGAAGTGTTATTACAATTATAATTTATCTTTGCACAACACCTTAGTTAGGTACCACAATATAGGTAGGTAAGTAGGTAAGTACTTTATAGTACTGGAGTGGAGGACTATTTAATTGACTACCCACCGTGTGGAACCAAACGACGCCGCCGGCGACTCAGATTCCGTCACTAATCACTTGCAATCTAGCATTAATCACTTAATACATATAACCCAAATTAAAGCATGTTTTTTTACACAGTGAATAGCGCATGCTGTGTACGCTTGTACTTAAGTACTGCTAGCCTGCTAGTAGAATGCTAGACGCCAGTCAGTCCGCCCACAGTACCGCGTTTACAATGTAGTGCATGTGCACCTGCTCATTTCGTTATGGCGTAGCATATCAAGTAGCATGTTATAAACATTATAGTTTATCATTTAGTATAATTATAAGTCTGTGTAGTTTATAGACTTTGTAGCATATTGATTCCAAATAGCGGTTTTAGTTTTTTTTCGTAAATTGTTTTTCGCATTGAGCCAGTGTTAAGTAAAATTGCATTTTAAAGTTTTGTATTGACTAGGCCTAATATACTTTACTTCCCACCAATTTTTATAAAGTTTTGTCAACAAAATGAAAAAAATAAAAATGTAAAGCAAAGTGTGAGAATGTCCTCCTTCATGTGTGTTTCGGAGGTTTTGCGTTATTTTAATTACTTAAGTACCTTTTCATTACTCATACTCTGAAAGTAGGTCTGAAGTTGCCTGAGAAGCGGGTTGAAAGTAATACTTTTCCGGCCCGGGAGAATCGCTTTCAACTGACAGCTGTCAAATTATAAAAAAAAACTAGTTTCACATTTCTATGGAACCATTTTCAAACTTTTTCTACAGTCACTCAATTACAGCACGATGTAAAATTGAAATAACATAAAGTTAAGTATTAATTCAAGAATATATATTTTTAAATGACTTAATTATAATTTAGTTTCAACAATTTCTTTAAAATAACATAGATTTGGGCAAAATATTTAAAGATGAAAATGAAAAATAATGGCTAAATAATGCAGTTGGCCGGCCAACGAAAAAAAAAACAAAATAGGCGGCAATCCGATTATTATTTTTTTCGAGTTGTAGAGTATTGTTTATACTTCCTTGTATTATTTCTTTAGCCAATTCCTGTTTTTATTTTTATTTTCCTTGTATTCGTAATGAAAAGCACAGTGTTTACCTCGGGTGAAAGACTTATTTTGTCCCTCGAACTATTAGCGCCCTCGCTACGCTCGGGCGCCAAACCCCGTCTCGGGACAAAATAAGTCACTTCCACCACTCATGTAACAATGTACTATTACATTGTATAATATGCAACCTGTTACAAAATGACTAAATTTGACAACCCTGAGTAAGTACCCACCTACTTTCTATCACGGGCAATGTTGGCATGCATGGAGCTGAATAGTTTAGTTTAAGGTAACTTGGCCCACCGTTTTGATTTATAAGGGCTTTTATACTGAAACTATTTTATAAATGCTCCCCAATGATCTTACTATAACTACATTAATAAACTTCCTGCGGTTTAGCTATTTAGACCTATTCACAAAAACTCTGGGTATGAAATGTTCCCGCGAAAACACGCAACAAATTCATCAAGTTCTACAGGTTACGGAATTAATTTGGGAACGAATGCTATAGGTACATAGTGTAGTCACAACTATAATCTACAGTTGATCTACAGAACGTTCACAGTTATTTTACCTCTAGCTATAAAGTTGGCTGTCCTGACCTATGTGTTGCTATATGAGGTTTGCATAATACCCCGTAAAAAGAAACGCGACAATCCAATGCGGGTCGGCTGACTTAACACACAATGTATGATTTAATTAAATAAAAATACATTGTTTTTACATTTTTCATTTATTTGTATAGGAGTGATCCATACGGATAGCTAATGTCGATAAGTCACTACCCGATGAAGATGGATCATCAAAACTGCTATGTGATTCTGTATCAAACTCGTCATTCAATTCTATAATAAACTTGTCGATTCAGTGTCTATACAACTATCTGTTTAAAAAAACTGATATTCAATGTGCGCACATGATTACATTGCTTTTGCCAGTCTTCTATAGTAACTTTGCCTTCTTTGGTAATAGTACTGACGGTTTTCTCAGATATACCTGAATTATGAAATTTCAAATGACCATTTTATTGTTATTGATTATACAAATATCAATCATTACTGTTTTGTAAAATCACATTTAAAAAAACTTTGTTTTTAAAACTAAGTTTAGTTATTGATTTAATTTGTTCGTTATTGAAATAAATTACCATTTTTACAGAAAACACCATTTCTTATTATAACGTAATATAACAAAAAAATCGTGAAAATAAATATCCATATCTGTGACCATCTACATCATTTAAGTTTCCCCTGCTATAGGGAACACACGAAAAGCAGGTAACACTACTTTACATACCCGAATGGGATTATTGGGGCTTTATTAACTTTTTCCTGTTCACAAAGCTTACGCACTATCAGCACAATTTTTTTGCCGCTACTCTGAATTATTTTTGGCATATTAGTAGATGTATAATCACTGTTATTAGTGAAAAATCAAGAAACGACTGAAACTTGACAGCAAGTAAGTAATGTCAACCTATCAAAAAAATATTTCTGAGGTAAAATTGCTGTGAACGCACAGTACTTCCCAACATAATTATACAAAACAAAGTAGGTACTCTGTGTTTCCAACCAAGTAAAAAATGTTGCCTTAAAACTAAAACATTTTCCTATGTTGGCGGATTTGCTTACAAATTGCTTTTTGGGCAAAGGTACCTTGTTTGGCATAGTTGGCGTATTTGACGGTAGCGTATTTCAACCAAAAAAAACCTTATCTTTTGCTTGAGATCAATAAGTTCCTTTCAAAATTTACCAAATTAAGCGTAGGTACCTGGTTAAAATTAACATGGTACATATCTCTAATCGGTGGGTAAAATTTCTTTAAAATTAGCATAAACAGAGCCTTTACAAAGTCAGATAAGATACAAAAAATATTTCAAAACACAAGACATATAAGTTGTTCAAAAATTAAAATCCGTATACTGAAAAATTACCCTTTAAAAATGATGTAACAAGAAAATATTCTCATCTGAAGAATTTCACGTACAAACGAACAAAATAACCGTGATCCTCCGTGATCATATGCCATCTACCTCTCTATTATATTCTCTTTGATCTACCTCTGCACACATACTCTATCAAAACAATACAATATGATATTACTCTATGATTCAACCATAGATAAGCAATCAAATCAATAAATCAATCAAAACATTGCTTGCCAACATGAGGAACTAAATCCTAACCTAAAAAATATATATGTATTTTATTTATCGAAACAGAAAGTGAACCCGAATGATATAAAATGTACTATATTACGTTAGTGTAACGTTTAAACATAAAATAAGAAAGTGACTAAAACAATATTGGGTTATATTAGGATCGATTCCGATTTTGACGTTTATTTTCGCGGTAGACAAAAAATATAGAAAAGTATGGTATATTGTTGACGTTTACACTCTTTGCTTCAATCAAATGGATTAAGGATCGTGATAGATTAAGCTGTTTCGTGTATATAAAATAAAAAGTTAACTGTTTGGTTGGTAAGTGCGTTATTTTTTAATATTCAATGTAAAAGTGTAATTTATCACTTCCGTTGAGACAGGAAAAGGAAGTGTGTCGTTGTTATGGCGGTCGATGGCATGGCTGCTCGTATAAATAAGATCGACATCCTTATCCTGTTGTCTTGCGATCAATAATAACCACTCAAGCGTTCAAGCGTGACACCTGTCAACACCTTGTCCGTTCGCGCGCGCGATCGATGTTGAACCGCGTCGAGCGCCCCATGCCATTACTGATTTAAAGTGTATTTTCTAGCAAACTATTGCAGCTATAGCAAAGTAAAAAATACTAGTATAAAGCTGAATTATTAAGGAATCAAAATCTGTACTAATTAAAGTATAACAATTCCTGTGAAATATACAAAAAAAAAACTTGACGAAAAACCGGCACACTAGGGCGAAGTTTTGGTCTGTCGACTTTAACACATGTATAAACATCTTATTAGACTGTGGGTGCTTAAAATTGGTAGATAATCTAAAAGAATAAACTTTAAGGATTTTTTAATATATATAACTCTAATACATTGGGTTAATAAATAAATAGTTACTAACATTTTAAAAACGGGTCTCACACACAGTTCACAACACGTCTTGACACACTGTTAGTAAACAATTTTTTTTTCAATGCTTGCTGTCACCCGACATACTGTTGTATCGACCCTATACACGTTATTTAATATAGAGTCATCTAGTGTCACACTCATGAAGCTCTTTGAAAAGTTTCACAGATAAAAACTCGTATAAAGTGTACCAGCTTGGTACCAGCCAGCGAGGCTGCCATAGTCGCCCTAACGCTCAACGCTAAAAATTTTTGGGTGACTACAGCCGCCCGGACGTTTGAGTGGATAACTGATCTTGAGCGCGAATTGAAATGTTTGGAGCTTGGACAGAATCCAGTCGAAGTATTAAAAGTAATTATGTGCTTGCTTTAAAAAGTGAATGCAATTAACTGAAATAATGTTCATCAATAAGATTTTTACAGGCTGCTAAGTGAAAAAAACTTTTTAAATATATTTACTAAGTAAATAGGGTTTTTTATGCATTAAGCAAACTAAAAAAAAATTTCAACTGGGTAACATACTAGCTGAACTTGAGTCCTCTTGATAGGTACCTACTTACTTGCTGATACATCAATCATTATAAAAAATGTTTATAATAATGACCTAAGTATGTATCGATATTCTTGCTTAGTTATTTATACATTTGTCTAATTAATTAAGTACCTACTTACCCACAACCTGTAAAAATTGAGTCTGACTTTTCTCAGTTGTGTCAAGCCTCCAGTTAATTCTGGCTGGCTGTACCATGTGTGGTTCATGATCAATTTATTCTTATAAATATTATTTTATAACAAGTAAGTAAGTAGTTCGCTGGTTTAGTATCTGTACATTTCAGATGTGTCAAGATGACATCGGACCTCTGCAGCGATGATGTAGTGGTTTGCATTACCGCACCACAGATTTTAATGGTGAGTTTACTAACCAGGACAAACGGTGTTCTTAATTTAACAGGCAAGTATTTATTTTAATGTTGTCACAGCAGTTTTAGCGCACTTAAATAGGTAAGCTATTACTTTAACATAGATAATTAAGTCAGCAGGTATATTTATTTTCAAATAATTCAAAGATTTGACTACTTATTTCTACAATTCGTACTTAGGTACATTTATTAAGGATATTTTTTTAAGTATGTATATTAAGACAGCTGATAAATGTAGGAAATTGTATTTGTCTAAAGGGTTCCCTAGTGATGATCCCTAGTGATCATTTTTAGATTATCAGATTTTTTTAGGGTTGCTTAGTCACTAGGAAGCATTAGGTATAATTTAGCCATGACCATATTTGGACCTACTTATGCAAAATGGAACCAACCCACATGCACTACTGTAGACCAAAACCAACCTTGTGTTAGTGGTTCTAGGTTGGTTTCAGTTTGCAGAAGTGTGTGTGGGTTGGTTCCATTTTGCATAAGTAGCTCCATTATATGTCCGTCTGTCCAACGTCACAATAATTTTATTCAGAGTCTTAGGGCTAGAAGGTTGCAAATTCGCACAAAAATAGATTTTAGTTACTGCTACATACATGGATATTGAAAGCAAAAATATTGAAGGGTAACACTGGTAACTAACTGGGATAAGGGATTTAAAAAAAAAGTTTCTCACTTCCCTCAACTGGGGTATTGGTAAATGGGATGGTGCCACTGCTTTACTCGAGGGAATATTTATGAACTTCTTGGTCTGACGACCGCGTGGTTCGAGTGTAGGCCGTTCGGCTTACTGCAAATGGTGGTTGTGGGTTCGATTCCCGCCAGGGCAAAATTCGGAAATAGCCGTTTCGTTGTTGCCCAGGTCTGAGCGTCACTGGGATCGCCCCCAGTCCATTTTACGGTATCCATAGTACAAGTGTTGCTTAGTTTGGGACCATACTGTTGGTGTACCATACTGTCAGTCTGGCGATATTTATTTATTTATTTTATGTATGTGTGATGTCATGCTGCCCTAGTCGGACAGCATAGTGACGAGCGGCGCGGGCGGGGCGGGCGGCGCGGGCGGGGCGGGGGCGCGCGTGACGTCGACGGCCACCGTGGAGCTGGGGCGGCGCCTGCTGCTGGCGGCGCGCGCCGGCGACACGCCGCTCGTGCTCGACCTGATGGCGCGCGGCGCGCCCTTCACCACCGACTGGGTGAGCGGGACCGCCTCCCTCGCGAGCGCCAGTCGTGCCGATCGGTAGCCGTGATCGGATATAAACAGAGAATGAGCCCGCAATGCAATGTTCCCGCACCAGCTGGGCACGTCCCCCCTGCACCTGGCCGCCAGCAACGCGCACGCGGAGACGTGCGCGGTGCTGCTGCGCGCCGGGTTCTCCCGCGACGCGCGCACCAAGGTGCAGCGCACGCCGCTGCACCTGGCGGCGTACGGCGGGCACGCGGCCGTGGCGCGGCTGCTGCTGGACACGGGCGCGGCGGTGGACTGCCGCGACATGCTGCGCATGACGCCGCTGCACTGGGCCGTGCAGCGCGGCCACGCGCGCGCCGCCGCCGAGCTGCTGCGCCGCGGCGCCGACCCCACCGCCGTCTCCAAGTTCCACAAGTCGCCGATCTCCATCGCGGCCGAGATGCGCAGGGACGACCTGCTCAAGCTGATCGAGGACTCCATCAAGGAGAGGGAGGCCGCCAAGTCGGTGGACGCGCTGGTCAACGGTGCGGATGCTTTGCTATATATATCGCTCGGGAAGCGGGAAGCTCCTAAGCGATAACTGTCGGAAAACGACAAAGAAAATTCAAAGACCGTCATCGTCACAAATGTATATTATGTTATATCATTTGATGACTGCTTGGCGCGGTGGTTCGGCTCACTGTACCGAGTGGTTGCGGGTTCGAACCCCGCCGGGGCAAATTTCGGAAATGCCCTTTTCGTAATTTGCCCAGTTCTGGGTGTCACTGGGATAGCCCCCAGTCCATTGTACCCCTAGTTCAAATTCAAATCGTTTATTTTGTTTAGGCCTACGGGGGCACTTACAAATTGTCAATTATACATTTTTTTTTCTTATATCTACAACCGGATCGGAACGCGACCTCGACTGAGAAGATCCGGCAAGAAACTCAGCGGGCTTGTCTTTTTACATGTCATTTTTTTTTTAATCGCCAGTTGCTTATATTCATAATAACAAAGGGTAGTAGATATTAACATAAATATTAAAATAGCTCCAGTGTGTTGCCTTTTGATGTTACCAAGAATTACACAAATAATTCGGACTAGTAGGGCAATACACGCTACGCTTTGACATTATTATTGACTGTCGAGATTTGAGCTGCTTAGTCCCAAGCTGATTTATCATCCAAATAATCCGAGATTTTCTAATAACCCTTTGCACTGAGTTTAGTTTTAATTAGGGTTTTAAACTTATTGATAGGTAAATCTCGGATTTCACCGGAGTACAACTGTTGCTTAATTTGGGACCATACAATTGGTTTATCAGCCTTCTACCTGAGAGCATGACTTCTGCTTAATTCCAGTAAATTCCATTTAAACATTCTCGCTCATTCAAACTAACAAACATACATTTTCCAGAACAAATGGCGGATGCGCCAGAATTAGAACCTCAAATACAGATCTTGGATACGGTACAACGTAAGTATCAGAAATACTGTTAGGGGATTGGGCCATGACCATTAATGTTAAACTGACCTGTGCATATTTTCAGGGTTAGAACAAGTCAAACCCAGGCAGTTGGAAAGGAAATCCAAACTGGATATCACGCATACTGATGTAAGTTTGTCTTGTTCAGTAGCTCTTCCATGACGCGTGTCCTATACTCGCTTGTCGCTACATTTTAAGTAGACGCTAGCAACTGGTGACTCCTCCTCTATTAACGTCTTCTATGTATTAAGTTAAGGTGATGTCCATACTGTTCGCAGTCGGGTAACATGAAACGCGACGATCTGCTCAAGCTGATAGAAGACGCCGTGAAGGAGCGGGGGGCCGGGCCGGGCGACACCGAGTACACCATCCTTAACGGTAAGACCCATTAAATACACAGATTCAATAAAATTCAAAGTTTTGCCGACTTTTTTAAAGTTTCGTAGTCAAACTAGGAACCCTTTCAAGTTTCGCCATGTACTTATGTCTATCCGGTGCTGACGTCACAGTTACTTTATTCAGACACTAGTGGGCTAGAATGCTACAAAATGGCACGGAAACAAAGTTTATGTACCGCTGAAATAAAACTATTTTTCGGATTTTATCGCGTTTGTTTAATTTATATTGTTTAATTTATGTTAATATGAGGGTACCCAGTTACTAACTATGACATCAGGACGTCTAACACCTCAGTCCCCCCGTGACCATGGCTGCTGTAAAGCAGCCGAAACGTCGGGAACATAAATTAAACAAACGCGATAAAATCCGAAAAATAGTTTTATTTCAATGTGTAGTATTCGCGTAAATATAAAAAAACAATTTGTGTACCGCTATAAAACTATCGAGTCCACCATGGTCCAGTGTACTCGCGACGCCTCTAATCGTCAGAAATGGAAGCACATCGCCTGGAGAGCCACCCTCGGAAATGCTAAGGCCTCACCAAACCTTCCACCATATACCTCGTCAGCGCAACCACGACCACTCTGACAAGAGTGCCCGACTAGGAAGAAGACAAAACTATATTAAAATATTGAAAGCAACGTTATTCTAGGGTACCTCCCGTACTTGGAAAGGGGGAATGATTAAAAAAAGTTTACTAAACCCCTCTAGAGGGATATCGTTGAATAGGTATTTAATAGTACATTGTTACATGAGTGGTGAAAGTTACGTTATGAGTTATGAGTAATGAAAAATATTTTTTTCGTTACTCATACTCTGAAAGTAGGTCTGAAGTTGCCTGAGGAACGGGTTGAAAGTAATACTTTTCAGCCCTAGGGAGAATCGCTTTCAACTGACAGCTGTCAAATTATAAAAAAAATACTAGTTCTATTTTCACATTTCTATTGAACCATATTCCAACGTTCTCTACTGTCACTCAATTACAGCGCGATGTAAAATTGAAATAACAAAGTTAAGTATTCATTCAAGAATATATATTTTCTAATGACTTTATTATAATTTAGTTTCAATTATTTACCATTTTTTCTACGATGAAAATGAAAAATAATGAAGCTGGCCGGCCAACGAAAACAAAACAAAATAGGCGGCAATCCGATCTTAATTAGTTTTTCGAGTTGTAGAATATTGTTCATACTTCCTGTTTCACTCATTTTTTCTTTAGGTAATTCCTGTTTTTATTTCTACTTTCCTTGTATTCGTAATGAAAAGCACAGTGTTTACCTCGGCTGAAAGACTTATTTTGTCCCTCGAACTATTGGCGCCCTCGCTTAGTTACCTTCAACCCTAGGGTAACAATGAACTATTTGATTTTTGGTAGTTGTTGGCGCATAACCATGGGCCAACGGGCTCACTCGCTATTGGTTCCCGATGACGCGACATAATCACGAGCACCAATCAGAACGCGCGAACGATGACGACGTCGAAGTTGCGACGGTTACAATTTTAACACAATATAGACGGCACGCACGGTGACCTACGCATTTTAAATTAACTTTTTTTTTCTAAATAGAATAACTTTGTAAAAGCAATATATTTGTCAGTTACACAACATTTTACGCATTTTGGATTTCCTCCACCTCATTGACCTATTGGAATTGAAGAACTCAAACATTGTGGACCTTCGAGAACCAGACATCTTCACAAGAACCAGGAAGCCATGAGAGACGCATTAAGGAGGAGTTTGAATCGTGGATAAGAGACTACACAAGCTACAGGCACGAGACATACGAGAAGAATACTGGAAAGAATACTGTGAGAAAACAGTAATTACAGGGCTATTGGTGCGGTGATCCAACTAAAAAAAAAAAAACCAAATTATCCTCGTCACCTGGTTTAATACTGTGTTTTATCCGTTCTAGTGTTTGTATTGTGCTTGTCAGCCTGCACGTTGCTGGTGGTGTGCGCGGCAGCTCAGCTCGCAAGACGCTGCTGGTGCCACAGCTTGTTGCTGCTTTTCATTTACGCTAATCAAATCGTAAGTACCCGTGTCTTTACTTGTTCCCATGATGGCTACATCAGATGTTAAAATGGAAGCAAAATTAAAAGACCTCAAAAAGAAAAGGGGTTTCGTTAAATGTCGGTTAACTAATTTAAAAAAATATGTGAACTCATTTGAAGGTATACAGTTATCCGTTAATCAGCAGTCAGAAATAAAGTTGCGCATGACTGGATCACAAGCTTTAATGAATGATTTCAACAGTGTTCAAAGTCAAATAGAGGACATTTGTCTTGAGTCAGAAATCGAGCAGCAGTTGCAATCACGCGAGGAATTTGAACGTGAATATTATGTTGTTCTTGCCTCTGCCGAGTGTATGACCAGGATGGCAAAACCATCTGCGGGTGAATCTAGCCAACTAACGGATAGTTCTAAACCAATGAAACTGCCAATTATTTCCATACCTGACTTTGACGGTTCATTTGAGCGCTGGTTAGAGTTCCGTGATACCTTTTTGTCCTTAGTACATAACTGTAAAACAATTACACCGATTCAGAGGTTTCATTATTTGAAGTCGGCGATTAAAGGCGATGCAAAAGATGCTATTGATTCTATCGAATTCTCTGCCGACAACTACGAAGTTGCGTGGCAATTATTATTGGATAGATTCGATAATGCTGATTTGCTAGTACATAATCACGTGAGGTCAATTTTCAATATACAGTCGCTAGCTAAAGAGTCATCAGTACTTTTACGTAAGCTGATAGATAATGTACTTAAGAACTTGCGCGCATTAAAGCTTTTAGGTGAGCCAATTGAGAATTGGGACACACTAATAATTTATATTGTGGTTTCCAAGTTGGATAGTGTCACGGAACGGGAGTGGGAACAACACAAACGCACGTTACCCAAGGATGCTACATCGAGAACTAGAAACATTAAATTGAAAGACTTAATGCAATTTCTTAAAGATCGCGCAGAGGTTTTAGAAACTTTAAACGTATCGCACGGTAAAGTACCTTCCAATAATAAAAACACGGCGGCGTCTAAGGTTCAATGTAATGTTGTTGCATCTAAGACGAATAAACCACAAAATAATAATGCACGAAATAGACTATGCATTATGTGTAACGAACCGCATCCATTATATTCATGCAATATGTTTCTAAATCTCGATGCCCAAAATAAATTAAAATTCATAACTGATAAAAAATTATGTACAAATTGTATACGCCCGGGACACTCGGTCGATACTTGTGTTTTTGGCCCCTGTAGGAAGTGTGACAAAAAACACAACACGTTGATTTGTGATGCAAATAGTAAGGGAAATATATCGCGCACAGTTACGCTCGTGTCTACGAACGAGCCATCAGCTGTTCCCACTAATTGCACCGCCAACGATAATACGCACACACATAGTCACTCGCTGCAGGCGCAGTA
Organism: Notodonta ziczac; assembly: GCA_918843915.1. Classification (NCBI taxonomy): domain Eukaryota; kingdom Metazoa; phylum Arthropoda; class Insecta; order Lepidoptera; family Notodontidae; genus Notodonta; species Notodonta ziczac. The sequence continues at coordinate 12,646,347 of OU974046.1, read as the reverse complement.
CATTCATAACGCACATTCCAATCCTATGCAACCGGTTTTGTTGTCGACCGCAGTCATAGAAGTACTTGGTCAATCAGGTGTTTATCATCGCGCGCGCGCGCTGCTCGACAGTGGCAGCGAGCGGTCGTTTATTACGCAGTCATTTTGTGACAAATTAAATACACAAATTTTACAGTCCACTCAGCATATACGCGGAATTGGTAATTCGGTAACACAGTGTTCGAAGTCCTGTAGTATCGAATTAAGATCTCGCGACGGCAGCTTTATTACGCGCATACAATGTTTGGTGCTGCCACAAATCACTTCGAAGATACCAGCTGTAGCTTTGAACACATATCAATTTAATATTCCAGATAACGTCACACTCGCTGATCCGAATTTTCTTGAAAGTCAACCGATTGACTTGCTGATCGGCGCGGATTTATTTTGGAATTTAATAACCGAAGGTAAAATGCGTCTCAGAAATGGTCCGTTCCTTCACAACACTAGGTTGGGTTGGGTGGTATCGGGTTCGATTCCCTGTCAGTCACAAAAAGTGAAACATGTCCACTGTAATTTCACACAAGCAGTAGACGATGACGTGTGTTCACTAGACGAATTACTTCGCAAATTTTGGGAGATCGAGGAGGTACCAACACCATCTAATCATCCGCGCAGTGAGGAGGAGGTCGCGTGCGAAGAGCATTTTATCAACACAACAAAACGGGCTGCAGACGGTCGGTTCAACGTTCGAATTCCGTTTAAACAATCACCTAACATTTTAGGGGAAACGCGTGCATTAGCTGAACGTCGTTTTCTGGCGTTGGAAAGGCAACTGCAACGAAATCCGGAGTACAAAACTCTGTATCATGACTTTATTCATGAATACATCAATTTGGGACACATGAGTCGCATATTTTCTTATAACAAACCGTACTATTTCTTACCACACCACGGTGTATTTCGCGAACATGCCACTACCACTAAGCTACGCGTGGTGTTTGATGCAGGTATGAAATCTAGTACAGGGGTGTCACTCAACGACTTACAAATGGTCGGTCCCGCCATACAGGGCGATTTAATTGGTATTTTGATGCGGTTTCGAGAATATCGATATGTAGCATGTGCCGATATCGAAAAAATGTACCGTCAGGTGTTAGTAGCTCAAGATCAACGCAATTTACAATTAATTCTGTGGCGCGATGACCCGTCGGAGCCGCTAGGGGTGTATCAATTAAACACCGTGACGTACGGCACAGCATCCGCCCCATATTTGAGTTGTAGATGCCTTAAGCAACTTGGTAAAGATTGTAAAAATATCGACGTAACTCAAGCAATTGATACTCAATTTTACGTTGATGATTTCATTTGTGGCGCTGATAATATCGATAAGTTAAATGCAATTTGCCAAGGTACTGCTAAGATGTTGGATACAGGATGTTTTATATTACGCAAATGGATTTTTAATTATGATCGTGCCAACCCTGATGACACCCAAGATGATACAAAACAACTTTCATTAGGCGATAACGTTCACAATAAAACATTAGGGCTAGGATGGAACAATAAATCGGACGAATTACACTTTCACACACGAATTAAACATAACACTACAAATATAATTACTAAACGTAATATCTTATCGATCGCAGCACAGATATACGACCCACTAGGATTATTAAGTCCAGTTATTACTACAGCTAAAGCTTTATTACAAAAATGTTGGCTCTTAAAAATCGACTGGGATGAACCAGTTCCGCATGAGATTAGTCAAATTTGGACTAAATTTATTAAAAGTTTATCTTCACTCAGTAGTTTACATATTCCTCGTCACGTAATGTGTGTCAACCCTACGCGCATAGAACTGCACATTTTTACTGACGCGTCACTGACGGCTTACGGCGCTTGCGCCTATATTCGCACGATTACAAATGAATCAGCTGTTACGGTGCGCTTGTTGTGTGCGAAAGGTAAGATCGCGCCTACAAAACCTATAACTATACCTAAATTAGAGTTATGCGGGGCATTGTTAGGGGCGAGGTTGTTTACTAAAATCAAAGAGTCGTTGCGATCGAAGATGGACAAGGTTGTGTTCTGGACAGATTCAACCATTGTGTTGGGATGGTTAGGAATGTCTCCAAATTTTCTCAAAACCTATGTCCAAAATAGGACAACTGAGATTCACGATTTAACAAAAGACCATCCTTGGCGTCACGTATCAGGTAAAGATAACCCAGCAGATTTGGTTTCACGAGGTCAAAGTCTAGATATACTTAGTAGCTCAAATTTGTGGTGGAATGGACCGAATTATTTACACGAATTTAATTTCACTATTCCTGAAGTACGTAATAATAATTTATCCGAAAATAATTTACCCGAATTGAAATCTAATATTAGTAGTCATGTAGTAAATCAAACAGATAATTTTAATGTGTTTCCTTTTTCTCGATTCTCTAAATTTTCACGTATGATACGAGCCTTCGCGTATGTACGACGCTTTATTCACAATAGTCGCAATAAAAATACGCGTCAAACTGGTTCGCTCACAGTAGACGAACTCCAGTATTCAGAATTATTATTAGCAAAGTTAAGTCAACAGGAATCAGTTCCTGATGTATACGATTCTTTTATGAAAGGGGGGAGTCATAAAATAAACGCACAATTGTCTAAATTAAACCTATTTGTTGACGATCACAATATTTTACGAGTAGGTGGGCGCATTATAAATTCCCCTAATTTTCCCTTTAATAAAAGACATCCGATTTTAATATCCGCTCATCATCATTTTTCAGTTCTGCTGTTCCGGTATGAGCATGAGCGCGCATTGCACGCAGCGCCTCAGCTTCTTTTGTACACATTGCGGGAGAAATGGTGGCCCATCGGTGGTCGAAACCTCGCTAAGAAGGTGGTACATGCTTGCGTGATGTGCGCGCGCATGCGAGCGAATACCGTAAGTCCTATCATGGGAAATTTACCGCAGGAACGTTTAGAACCAGGCTTTCCGTTCTTGCGCTGCGGCGTTGATTATGCGGGACCAGTTCTCACTTTGAACCGTAAAGGCAGAGGTGCAAGATTACAGAAGTCGTACATATGTTTATTCATATGCTTTGTTACACGCGCGGTGCATCTAGAATTGGTGAGTGACTTGTCCTCGGATGGTTACCTCTTGGCTCTCAAACGGTTTATTTCACGACGCGGTAAACCTATTGAAATATTTTCCGATAACGGAAAGAACTTTGTAGGCCTTAAGAATGAGTTTGCAAATTTTTTAAATTCTTGTTCGAGTGATATCATTGAATACGCAACTTCAGTAAATATTAAATTTAAGATGATTCCATTTTACGCTAGCCATTTTGGAGGCTTGTGGGAGGCCGGGGTGAAAAGCTGCAAGCATCACCTGAGGCGTGTGGTAGGCAACGCGCATTTAACTTTCGAGGAGTTTAGCACAGTGTTAACCCAGGTTGAAGCTGTCCTGAACTCCCGACCCATGACTCCTCTGTCTACAGACCCACAAGATTTCCTGCCCCTTAGCCCAGCTCACTTTTTGGTTGGTCGTCCACTGACTGCACCTGTGACCGCTGACCTGCAGGATGTCCCCGCTCACCGGCTCACGCGATACCAGAGGGTCGAGCAAATTAGACAACATTTCTGGGCCAGGTGGTCCAAAGAATACGTGTCAGAAATGCAGACCAGAAGTAAGTGGCATCAACATAAAGGAGACGTGCAGGAGAATAAACTGGTATTGATCAAGGAGGATAATTTACCACCACTCAAATGGAGCCTGGGAAGAATTGTCAACACGTATCCTGGGAAGGATGGAATAGCCCGTGTCGCCGACATACGCACGGCGAGCGGAATCACACGACGCGCTTTTTCTAAGATCTGTCCGCTTCCGATATCTAGTGATGACACCACAGGACCTATTTAAATTAGATGATTATGATTGAAAGCTAGAGCTTTCAACGCCGGGAGTAATGTTGGCGCATAACCATGGGCCAACGGGCTCACTCGCTATTGGTTCCCGATGACGCGACATAATCACGAGCACCAATCAGAACGCGCGAACGATGACGACGTCGAAGTTGCGACGGTTACAATTTTAACACAATATAGACGGCACGCACGGTGACCTACGCATTTTAAATTAACTTTTTTTTTCTAAATAGAATAACTTTGTAAAAGCAATATATTTGTCAGTTACACAACATTTTACGCATTTTGGATTTCCTCCACCTCATTGACCTATTGGAATTGAAGAACTCAAACAGTAGTTTTAACAATTACCTTTTAGGAAATATTGAGGTCTTTACGTAAGTTGCAAAAATCATCCTTTAACTCTTGAACCAAATTACAGATGGTTTATTAAATTGAATAAATGATTTATTTATTTTAAAAAATTAAGTCTTAATTAAAAATAAAACGCAAGTTCGGTCTGAGTTTGCAACCCACACACTGCTGAATATATATAAACAATTGAGCTATTTATTCGTTGAACAATACGTCGAAATTATCAACATTGATAAAATTGAAAATATGCGTGGTCCGACAAGCACCAGGCCTGTTTTTGGAATACTGTGTTAATATATGTAGTGATTTTCAGAACATATATCGGAATCGTCTACAGATGCACCACAGCTGCAAGCGTTCGATACGATACATAGTAAGTTTTATTTGGACGAAAATATTTGGTCACCTTTTAAAACTAATGTGATTTAAATCTTCGTCCATTTTCAGGAATCCACGAAGTAAAACTTAATAAACCGAAAGATAGGAATATGAAAATGGACGCCCAGGCCGAGGTACGTCATCTAAACCGCTATATTTCGTCATCGTCGATATCCACAGATCAGTGTCCAGTTCGAAGTTTAACCTGTAGTAACAGAACTCTGATGAGTATGTTCAAGCTTTTTAAGTGGAAAATACAGTTGATGTTGTTATGCAGGGGTCGGCAAGCGGCAGCAGATCCGACGCAGCCGCGGCAGCGCAGCTGCTGCGCGCCCACGGCATCACGCTGCTGCCGGCCGACACCGGCAGCACCGTGCTCAGCGCGCTGCAGAGCGGCAGGACCGTCGTCCTGTCCGGTAACCGATGAACCTAGCACGACACCGGCGCAGCTGCTGCGCGCCCACGGCATCACGCTGCTGCCGGCCGACACCGGCAGCACCGTGCTCAGCGCGCTGCAGAGCGGCAGGACCGTCGTCCTGTCCGGTAACCGATGAACCTAGCACGACACCGGCGCAGCTGCTGCGCGCCCACGGCATCACGCTGCTGCCGGCCGACACCGGCAGCACCGTGCTCAGCGCGCTGCAGAGCGGCAGGACCGTCGTCCTGTCCGGTAACCGATGAACCTAGCACGACACCGGCGCAGCTGCTGCGCGCCCACGGCATCACGCTGCTGCCGGCCGACACCGGCAGCACCGTGCTCAGCGCGCTGCAGAGCGGCAGGACCGTCGTCCTGTCCGGTAACCGATGAACCTAGCACGACACCGGCGCAGCTGCTGCGCGCCCACGGCATCACGCTGCTGCCGGCCGACACCGGCAGCACCGGGCTCAGCGCGCTGCAGAGCGGCAGGACCGTCGTCCTGTCCGGTAACCGATGAACCTAGCACGACACCGGCGCAGCTGCTGCGCGCCCACGGCATCACGCTGCTGCCGGCCGACACCGGCAGCACCGTGCTCAGCGCGCTGCAGAGCGGCAGGACCGTCGTCCTGTCCGGTAACCGATGAACCTAGCACGACACCGGCGCAGCTGCTGCGCGCCCACGGCATCACGCTGCTGCCGGCCGACACGGTTTCCTAAAGAATAACATTTTCATTACTCATACTGGGAAAGAAGGTCTGAAGTTGCCTGAGGAGCGGGTTGAAAGTAATACTTTTCCGCCCTCGGGAGAATCGCTTTCAACTGACAGCTGTCAAATTATTAAAAAAAACTAGTTCCATTTTCACATTTCTATGGAACCATGTTCTAACTTTTTTTACAGTCACTCAATTACAGCACGATGTAAAATTGAAATAACATAAAGTTAAGTATTAATTAAAGAATAATTATATATTTTTAAATGACTTAATTATAATTTAGATTCAACAATTTCTTTAAAACTACATAGATTTGGGCTAAATATTTAAAGATGTGAAATGAAAAATAATGGCTAAATAAGGAAGTTGGCCGGCCGACGAAAAAAAAAACAAAATAGGCGGCAATCCAATCTTTATTTTTTTTTTCAAGTTGGAGAGTGTTGTTCATACTTCCTTGTATTATTTCTTTAGCCAATTCCTGTTTTTATTTTTACTTTCCTTGTATTCGTAATGAAAAGCACAGTGTTGACCTCGGGTGAAAGACTTATTTTGTCCCTCGATCTAATGGCGCCCTCGCTACGCTAAGTCAAACCACGTCTCGGGCCAAAAAAAGTTACATTCGCCCCTTGTGCAACAATGTACTATTTCATTACTCATACTCGGAAAGTAGGTCTGAAGTTGCCTGAGGAACGGGTAAAATAATAATTTTAGCCCTAGGGAGAATCGCTTTCAACTGACAGCTGTCCAATTATTAAAAAGGAACTAGTTATATTTTCACATTTCTATTCAACCTTCATTTCTATTGTCCCTCGAACTATTGGCGCCATCGTTACGCTCGGGCGCCAAACCCCGTCTCGGGACTAAGTATTACCTTCACCCCTAGGGTAACAATGTACTATACTTTTCTTTATTGACCAGTACGGTAGCGTTGCACAGACAGGCGTTATTATGTTCACTGAATACATTGGTTTTTGTTTCGACACTGCCGCTGAACAAACACCTATTTCAAACATATAATATTATTATCATTATGCAACCACATAATCCCTGTCATCGAATTTAAAGTAGGTATTTTACAATTTTAACTAGACACTTATACATAACAGCAATTATTTTCGTAAACATGGTTACTCATCCAGCACGATTTTTGAGAAATGGACAAACCAAATCTACTTTGTGACCAGATGCCGGCAAACTGATGTTAAAGGAGAGCAGCGAGCAGCCGACCGCTAGCAAGTCCAGCATGGGCGCGACCTTGGGCCAAGGCCAAGGTCAGAGCCAGAGCCAGGGCAAGGGCCAGGGTGTGGTGCTGACGGCCACGCCCATCACGTCGCCGCCGCGACCCGGCGTTAAGATATTCACGCTCAACAACAAGCTACTCATGCCCAAAGACGGCCACAAGATACCTGTCAGGAAGATCATCAACTCGCAGGATATGCAGGTACTATCGGCTGTATCAATAAAGAAGTCCTATCACTGAACACTATAAAATACGACAGACAAACTATATAGTAATACTGTAGAAAAGACTACTTGTTTTTGTGCCAATTACAAGCGTTGGCAATGGAAATCGCAGGAAATAAAATCAAGATAGGGTCACCTTTCTTGTCTTGATTTACCTAATAATCAAAGAGCCTACGTATTTATTGAGTATTGCGTCATAACCTATGACGCAATGCCCCTAGCGCCTATCGTAGTGCAGTCGTGTGAAGCTTAACACTGTTCCGTGTCTTTACTCATGTGGTTGCATTATCTTTACAGTCCACCTTCTGTAATATGTTCTATCCTTATAAAATCGATATGATAGGTTACAGAGTTTAAATCTTTCAAAGAGTCCACGATTATCTAACTTGTAAAGTGTCTCGTCTAGGTGAAATTTGTCCAACTGCCATCGGACGCAAAGATCATATCCCCCTCCAAGCTGGTGCCGATGAAGTCCCGAGCGAAGCTGGCCCGGCCCGCCGCCAACCCTGCCGTCAAGATCATCATGAACAAGACCAACTTCACCAAGCTCATGGCCAACACCACTAAGCCGACAGTCGTGCAGAACGGAATAGAGGTGAGGACTGGTTACGTACGATATGCTTATGCAATAGACGTTATAAATGTGAGTTATGGTGATGTTGTTAACAATCCAGTTCGCCACTACCAACCATATGTAGAACGATTATAGTAACAACTCACCAGACTCATGAACAACGAGAGACAATGTTCATCTATATCCCGCAGGCGAGTCCGCCGAGCACGGCGGCGCCCACAGCCGCGGAGGGCGCGGGGGAGGCGGACAGCGTGGTGTGCGTGCCGGAGCAGTTCCTGCGCAGCACGTCGCCGCGCTACCTGCGCGCGCAGCTGCTGGCCGCGCACCAGGCGCTGGCCGCGCTGCGGGCCGACCTGTCCGCCTGCAGGGCGCGCCTGGCGCACTACGAGAGGGTCTAGTGCAGCTGCTGGCCGCGCACCAGGCGCTGGCCGCGCTGCGGGCCGACCTGTCCGCCTGCAGGGCGCGCCTGGCGCACTACGAGAGGGTCTAGTGCAGCTGCTGGCCGCGCACCAGGCGCTGGCCGCGCTGCGGGCCGACCTGTCCGCCTGCAGGGCGCGCCTGGCGCACTACGAGAGGGTCTAGTGCAGCTGCTGGCCGCGCACCAGGCGCTGGCCGCGCTGCGGGCCGACCTGTCCGCCTGCAGGGCGCGCCTGGCGCACTACGAGAGGGTCTAGTGCAGCTGCTGGCCGCGCACCAGGCGCTGGCCGCGCTGCGGGCCGACCTGTCCGCCTGCAGGGCGCGCCTGGCGCACTACGAGAGGGTCTAGTGCAGCTGCTGGCCGCGCACCAGGCGCTGGCCGCGCTGCGGGCCGACCTGTCCGCCTGCAGGGCGCGCCTGGCGCACTACGAGAGGGTCTAGTGCAGCTGCTGGCCGCGCACCAGGCGCTGGCCGCGCTGCGGGCCGACCTGTCCGCCTGCAGGGCGCGCCTGGCGCACTACGAGAGGGTCTAGTGCAGCTGCTGGCCGCGCACCAGGCGCTGGCCGCGCTGCGGGCCGACCTGTCCGCCTGCAGGGCGCGCCTGGCGCACTACGAGAGGGTCTAGTGCAGCTGCTGGCCGCGCACCAGGCGCTGGCCGCGCTGCGGGCCGACCTGTCCGCCTGCAGGGCGCGCCTGGCGCACTACGAGAGGGTCTAGTGCAGCTGCTGGCCGCGCACCAGGCGCTGGCCGCGCTGCGGGCCGACCTGTCCGCCTGCAGGGCGCGCCTGGCGCACTACGAGAGGGTCTAGTGCAGCTGCTGGCCGCGCACCAGGCGCTGGCCGCGCTGCGGGCCGACCTGTCCGCCTGCAGGGCGCGCCTGGCGCACTACGAGAGGGTCTAGTGCAGCTGCTGGCCGCGCACCAGGCGCTGGCCGCGCTGCGGGCCGACCTGTCCGCCTGCAGGGCGCGCCTGGCGCACTACGAGAGGGTCTAGTGCAGCTGCTGGCCGCGCACCAGGCGCTGGCCGCGCTGCGGGCCGACCTGTCCGCCTGCAGGGCGCGCCTGGCGCACTACGAGAGGGTCTAGTGCAGCTGCTGGCCGCGCACCAGGCGCTGGCCGCGCTGCGGGCCGACCTGTCCGCCTGCAGGGCGCGCCTGGCGCACTACGAGAGGGTCTAGTGCAGCTGCTGGCCGCGCACCAGGCGCTGGCCGCGCTGCGGGCCGACCTGTCCGCCTGCAGGGCGCGCCTGGCGCACTACGAGAGGGTCTAGTGCAGCTGCTGGCCGCGCACCAGGCGCTGGCCGCGCTGCGGGCCGACCTGTCCGCCTGCAGGGCGCGCCTGGCGCACTACGAGAGGGTCTAGTGCAGCTGCTGGCCGCGCACCAGGCGCTGGCCGCGCTGCGGGCCGACCTGTCCGCCTGCAGGGCGCGCCTGGCGCACTACGAGAGGGTCTAGTGCAGCTGCTGGCCGCGCACCAGGCGCTGGCCGCGCTGCGGGCCGACCTGTCCGCCTGCAGGGCGCGCCTGGCGCACTACGAGAGGGTCTAGTGCAGCTGCTGGCCGCGCACCAGGCGCTGGCCGCGCTGCGGGCCGACCTGTCCGCCTGCAGGGCGCGCCTGGCGCACTACGAGAGGGTCTAGTGCAGCTGCTGGCCGCGCACCAGGCGCTGGCCGCGCTGCGGGCCGACCTGTCCGCCTGCAGGGCGCGCCTGGCGCACTACGAGAGGGTCTAGTGCAGCTGCTGGCCGCGCACCAGGCGCTGGCCGCGCTGCGGGCCGACCTGTCCGCCTGCAGGGCGCGCCTGGCGCACTACGAGAGGGTCTAGTGCAGCTGCTGGCCGCGCACCAGGCGCTGGCCGCGCTGCGGGCCGACCTGTCCGCCTGCAGGGCGCGCCTGGCGCACTACGAGAGGGTCTAGTGCAGCTGCTGGCCGCGCACCAGGCGCTGGCCGCGCTGCGGGCCGACCTGTCCGCCTGCAGGGCGCGCCTGGCGCACTACGAGAGGGTCTAGTGCAGCTGCTGGCCGCGCACCAGGCGCTGGCCGCGCTGCGGGCCGACCTGTCCGCCTGCAGGGCGCGCCTGGCGCACTACGAGAGGGTCTAGTGCAGCTGCTGGCCGCGCACCAGGCGCTGGCCGCGCTGCGGGCCGACCTGTCCGCCTGCAGGGCGCGCCTGGCGCACTACGAGAGGGTCTAGTGCAGCTGCTGGCCGCGCACCAGGCGCTGGCCGCGCTGCGGGCCGACCTGTCCGCCTGCAGGGCGCGCCTGGCGCACTACGAGAGGGTCTAGTGCAGCTGCTGGCCGCGCACCAGGCCCTCGCCGCGCTGCGGGCCGACCTGTCCGCCTGCAGGGCGCGCCTGGCGCACTACGAGAGGGTCTAGTGCAGCTGCTGGCCGCGCACCAGGCGCTGGCCGCGCTGCGGGCCGACCTGTCCGCCTGCAGGGCGCGCCTGGCGCACTACGAGAGGGTCTAGTGCAGCTGCTGGCCGCGCACCAGGCGCTGGCCGCGCTGCGGGCCGACCTGTCCGCCTGCAGGGCGCGCCTGGCGCACTACGAGAGGGTCTAGTGCAGCTGCTGGCCGCGCACCAGGCGCTGGCCGCGCTGCGGGCCGACCTGTCCGCCTGCAGGGCGCGCCTGGCGCACTACGAGAGGGTCTAGTGCAGCTGCTGGCCGCGCACCAGGCGCTGGCCGCGCTGCGGGCCGACCTGTCCGCCTGCAGGGCGCGCCTGGCGCACTACGAGAGGGTCTAGTGCAGCTGCTGGCCGCGCACCAGGCGCTGGCCGCGCTGCGGGCCGACCTGTCCGCCTGCAGGGCGCGCCTGGCGCACTACGAGAGGGTCTAGTGCAGCTGCTGGCCGCGCACCAGGCGCTGGCCGCGCTGCGGGCCGACCTGTCCGCCTGCAGGGCGCGCCTGGCGCACTACGAGAGGGTCTAGTGCAGCTGCTGGCCGCGCACCAGGCGCTGGCCGCGCTGCGGGCCGACCTGTCCGCCTGCAGGGCGCGCCTGGCGCACTACGAGAGGGTCTAGTGCAGCTGCTGGCCGCGCACCAGGCGCTGGCCGCGCTGCGGGCCGACCTGTCCGCCTGCAGGGCGCGCCTGGCGCACTACGAGAGGGTCTAGTGCAGCTGCTGGCCGCGCACCAGGCGCTGGCCGCGCTGCGGGCCGACCTGTCCGCCTGCAGGGCGCGCCTGGCGCACTACGAGAGGGTCTAGTGCAGCTGCTGGCCGCGCACCAGGCGCTGGCCGCGCTGCGGGCCGACCTGTCCGCCTGCAGGGCGCGCCTGGCGCACTACGAGAGGGTCTAGTGCAGCTGCTGGCCGCGCACCAGGCGCTGGCCGCGCTGCGGGCCGACCTGTCCGCCTGCAGGGCGCGCCTGGCGCACTACGAGAGGGTCTAGTGCAGCTGCTGGCCGCGCACCAGGCGCTGGCCGCGCTGCGGGCCGACCTGTCCGCCTGCAGGGCGCGCCTGGCGCACTACGAGAGGGTCTAGTGCAGCTGCTGGCCGCGCACCAGGCGCTGGCCGCGCTGCGGGCCGACCTGTCCGCCTGCAGGGCGCGCCTGGCGCACTACGAGAGGGTCTAGTGCAGCTGCTGGCCGCGCACCAGGCGCTGGCCGCGCTGCGGGCCGACCTGTCCGCCTGCAGGGCGCGCCTGGCGCACTACGAGAGGGTCTAGCACACTTACAACACTGGATGGAATGTTACAACACACTGTATAGGAAAACCACAAAATATACAACGCTGGACAGTGTACATGGTTCGGTGGAATCGCAGTTCGCTATTACTATGATGGGATTACAGTGAAAACTCGAAACAAATAAGTGTTTGTGAACAGTGGACATAGACTATAAATATCATAATTGTGAATAAAGTTAGATAAAAATTTGTGCCAAAAGATGGAGTACTGTAAATAAACCTAAGATCTAGGAACTCTCAATAACTGCGGTGATATTTACTGTAGATAGATTAATTTAGCAAGCAAACAATGTGTTTTCTAAGCTTTATTGTATAAAATCTTACCATGTTAACTAAAGTGGCAAATTATCAGCCATTACATAATTATAAGAAATAAACATTTACTTTTCTTACTTACTTCCAAAAAAGGAGGTTCTTTGTTCGTCTGTATGTATGTTTTTTTATATGTTCACTGATTTCTCTGTCAGTTGCGGAACGATTTTGAAAGTTTAAACTCTCCAGGTGGTTCCATAATTTTTTTTTATCAAAATCGGTTCAGTCGTTTGAAAGATGAAGACAATTTACGGGTACCGGACATAGTTTAGCACTGGGTGCACTGGAAAGCTATTACAGAAATGAACTCATAATTTATTATTTCATTTGAAGTTGGTGCCTATTAGATCTTTACATTTCGTCAGAACAACTTCTTAGGTACCTACAGATCCCCAATTAGTTCATTGAATTGGTACTAACACTAAATGAAATAAATTACAGTTGCCAAGTTATTTCTAGCATTTATTAGACCCCGGTTATTTGAAGTTGGCTTAATTTTGTATTCTTATTAATATTTTCTCTTATTATTAGTTAAAATTTTATTCTCATCATTCACACGGAATTACACACATACATAACAATTACGAGGCGACTTTTAATGTATGACAACATGACAACAGATTATATAAATAAACAAAAGTACTATTAAGTAATATATATTCCTTTGTACTCCAATACCAATTGAAGCATCATAATCAATCAACATGTGTCCATAAATTACATAGAAATGAAATCCCCTAATTGCCCAACCACACTTGCCTATGTTTTAAAAATACTGTCACGAAGCACACGCTTGTGAAGGAAGATCTCAAACACTTCACATAACAATATGTGTGAGTACGCGGCGAGTGGTAGTGTCTGTAACATACTCGCAAGTATATCAAGTGGTCCCCGCCCTGCGGCGGCGGCGGCGGCTAGGAGTCGCGGCGCTGCGAGCGCGCCTGCAGCACGTCGCGGAACTGCGAGAGGATGGCGTTCTCCCGCTTGGCGCGCTCCTCCTTGCTGAACGCGGCCAGCGCGCGCTTCTCGTCCGCCGAGTAGATCTGGTTCTCCTTGCGGATGCGCACCGCCTCCATGCGACGATGTCTATCAACAAAATTTGTTCATTAACTGAGAATGTTTCATGCTCACCCTATGAAGGAGTGACTTCCACTGACTTTTCAGACGTTTCTATGCTATAAGTTACCATTACTACATGTTACAATACATTACCTGCTGCCGCTCATGACATATCCAACGGACTCGTAAGACGCGATCTCATCAGAAGTGAGCCCGATTTCACCTCTCCTTGGTATTCTCTTGCCCTCTGCGACGTAGGCGGCCATCGCGGCGCCCTCTCCCGGCAGCAGCGCGCGGCCGAAGTCTTTGTGTCCCAGCGCTGGGCCCACTCGTGGGGTGGGCCCGAACACTTCCGAAGCCAGTTCGTCATCATGCTTTTTGGAGGATTTGGATTTACTATTTTCTGCTTCTACTTCATGCTCCGCTGTAAATAAAAAAAAAAACTGAATGGATAGGAGTCCTACTCCTGCTAGATTTTTCGCAAATAAAAGCCTAAATCTAGCATACTTTAGTGAGCATGCTTTGGGCTTTTTGTATCGTCGGTGGATGGATTTTAATGATGATATGACTCATATGCAATCATTATAAAAAGTTAAAGACATGATGAATGTGTTTGTGATGAATTTCTCATTCACATGTGTTACTTTTTTGTTATAACACTGATAAACTAGTAGCACAAAACATTCAAATTTTTCTGAAGTACCGCCAACCCAAACATAAGATATTAAATTTACAAGAAAACCACAGTAAATTACAGTTAGATAGGTTAAACTTACTTCCTTTCTCAACCCACACTTCCTCGTCACTGCTAGAACTGGACTCATTGCTGGAACTCTTGGCTTTCTTCTTTGCCTTCTTGCGAGCCTTTTTAACCTTTTTCAGTTTCTTCTTCAACTTCTTCAGTTTTTGTTTGGTGTCATCTTTGTCTTTAGACTTTTTGCTCTTTTTCTTCACTTTACTGCTGCTGGTGGTCTCACACTGGGATTCTTCCTCTTCGGAGCTATGCAGCAAATATGAGATTTTGGAATAGTAAACTTTATTGCCAATATGTAATACATTTAAATTGGCAGGAGAATATTCTTTTAGGTAGGCAACTGATTGATAATAAGTTTTTATAAGGTTCAAAGCTCAAAGGAACTAAAACGTAAAACATAATGTTATGTACTCACTCTGGCCTAAGTGGAGATTTACCCCAAATTGATGAAACTCCAATTTGCCCAATTCTCTCTCTTTCCTCACGCCTGGCATCCAGAAATTCTTCCTCCTGTGGTTTGTATCTTCCTCGGACAGGGGCACCACTGCTGCCGCTGCCTAAACCTGCACCATGAAGTGCCATAACTTTATCAAAACAACAGAGTTAACACATGCTGGGATATTTATAATGCATGTCTAAAACATTAAAGTCATCAACTATTGATTTTTTGCAATGCTTGTTGTAATGGGTGTATAATAGCTTGGGGGCAATACTAGTGACACTCAGACCAGGGAAATTAAAAAAAAACATTTCTGAAATTAAACCTGTTCCCTGACGGGAATCGAACCTGCAACTAATTGGTGCAGTGAACTGAGTAACCAATGCTCAAACCACTAAACCAAGCTAATATCATATTAGATTTGGTTGAATCTAATAATTTGTAGGAGATTTCTGTTCTGCCAATGATTGACCTATTTTAACCATGTGCACCTAAAGCAGCCACCAAAGCTTTTGTGTAATAGGTACAATCAACAAACTCGATGCTTGATCACCTTAAGGTTGCATTTTGTATGCAGTGACCAGCAGCCACATGCGACTAGCATGGTCATAAAAACCATCGAAACAAATGGCTTTCTAAAAAAGGGCTTTTATCTCATCGGACGCTTCTTGTCTCATTGGACAACAACATAATGGGCGAGGCATCCTATGATTACTGCCTGCAAGGGAAAAGTGTTAAAAATTGATCAAGTGTCAACTTTGTTGATGGTACTTGAATAGTACCTCCACCAAGTCCTCCCCCATTATACTCCTTATACGAGCTCCTCGCCCTGTCACGATCTCTATGCGATCTATCTTCATCTCTGCTGAGATTCCGTTCCTTGCTGTCCTCTCTGTGGCGTGTGTTGGCGTGGTGTTCCTGGTCCCTGGGTCGGTCCCTGCTGCGCTCCCGCCGCTCCTTGTCTCGGCTCTTGCGCCGCTCCCGGCTGCGACTGCGACTCCGGTGTCTACGGTCGTGGTCACCACCCATCTTAAACCTTCACAGGGATTTTATTACACCTTATATTTTTATCGTTTCAAAATTGATTGTTCTTATTAAACTTGTGGGTAATTCAGTTTTGTTCTTTTAATGGGTTAGTTTGAGGCTCCTGCTCCATCTAATGCGCAGCGACCAGCCACACCTATTTCATTTTGATTAAGTTGTTCAAAAGAAGTAAGTACACTATGTGAAAATAGTTATTTATTTATTAATCTATAATTGACTGACATAGCCAGTTTAGCCAGGCCAGAGACTTGACAGTTCTCGGGACATACATACCTACACTTTTGGCATATCGATTGCGTGTCATGCATGTGTCACAGCCAAGAAACTGATAGCACAGCGTGTTGCATACAAGAAGCTGATATACAACACTTGCCCTCGTCTGGGTGTCACTGGGATCGCTCCCAGTCCATTGTGCGGTACCCATTGGTGAGTATATAAAATTCTTATAAAAATATATCAGCTTCTTGATTGCAATTTGTATATAAAATTCTTGATTGCAATGCTACATACCATAATCTTTTAATGCTACTATTTAGAGTCTGTGGGCGCCGGGCGGAACTGTGGGGGTGGATCGTAGGGGTGTCCACTTCGAAAAAACATCGATGTTTTTTTTGATGCGATATATCGGAAGTGTGTATCGATGTCTTTCGATATATCGGTTACAAACATCGATGTTTACTGAAAATCGAGTACTTTTTCTAACATAACATCACACCACAAAGCCCTCACCTAGTCAGCCTTCTGACACTCCACGCAAGCCTCAAGTTATAATTATTATACTACTCCTACACCAGCACTGTCCATGACTGCACATTTATTGTGTGTTCAAGGATGCTCAATGTTGAAGAAATCTATATATATTGTTTTCTTATATTTACGCGAATACTACACATTGAAATAAAACTATTTTTCGGATTTTATCGCGTTTGTTTAATTTATGTTCCCGACATTTCGGCTGCTTTACAGCAGCCATGGTCACGGGGGGACTGAGGTGTTAGACGTCCTGATGTCATAGTTAGTAACTGGGTACCCTCATATTAAGTTCTCAGAAATCTATATAACTAAGAAAAAACTACTTTTCATGGTGTACGACCTTACACGTACATTTGCCGAAGCAGCATTCACACTTTGACCCAAATGTTCACATTTACGCAAATTGTATTGCAACCAAAATCGGTTCGTCATCGGTCATCAAGCAAACCGCAAACCTAACCCCTCATTAAATTTACTCCCATTACTTACGTTTAATGTCAGTTTTATAATATAACTAGCTGAGCCCGCGACTTCGTCCGCGTGAAATTTAACTTATCAAAAAAGCCCGCTCCCGCGTTCTGATCCCGCATGACAGGACCCATTTTTTTAATTTGGTTTTTCTAAAATAAAAGTAGCCCAAGTTACTCCTTAATACATCAGCTATCTGCCAGTGAATGTCCCGTCAAAATCGGTCCAGCCGTTTCAGAGATTACCCAGAACAAACACACGGACAGACAGACAGACAGACAAACATTTTTTAAATCGCGTTTTTGTTATAGGTGTCGTATGTACTTTCATATGCATTTAGTGAAAAGGTGTTATTTTGATATTACAAACAGACACTCCAACTTTATTTATTTGTATAGACAACTTTTATCAGCTATATCAGTATTTCTATCAGCCCTACCCAACCCCTTTCAGACAAATTAGTACGGGCATCCCTGTACACATGGAAACCATCACTGATTCAAATATTGTTTATAAAAAATTAAAACCATGAATGAGAATGATTTAGAGATCAAACTGAGTTTTCATTAAATTCACCGGGATTCGATATTTTATGAAAATACATCGATACATCGAGTGAATCAACAGTTTGTCAAAACATCGGATCGATTCGATGTATCGAATTAAAAACATCGAGTGATTCGAAAAATCGATGTTTATTGAATATCCCTAGTGGATCGGTGGATCCAAGAAGGGTGGATCCAAGAATCTTATTACATATTTTTTTGATAACAGACACTAAAACAATAATAATAAACCGGTTTTATGAACCGGTACATCACTAGCATGTAATGGTAGGAAGTGAAGCGGTCGATTTAATTTCCCACAGGAAAACTACCACTTAGATCATTTTCTTATTGGATGTAGAAATTATGAAACTATCTACGCCAAGATATACGTTTTGTTTATTCTTCCAGATCGTATTCATGTTATGTGACCTAATATTCAACTGCGTTAGTTTATTCCCAAAAAGTCGCGATGGGTTGCTGGTGTTATTCATGTGAGTTAAAATTATCCACTAACTCGACAAGACTTCTACCCTGTACTTGAGTTCTTAATTCATTATTTCAGATTCCAGGACCTTTTCCTTGTACTCTCCATCACCACCATGCTGATGACATTCTTCTCCACATATTTATTTCAAGTAAGTAGATAGACCAACTCTAACGATATAGAGCTATAAGGGATGTTTATCAACAGACCACTCAACACGATTTTCTACATAGTGTTGTAATATATTTACCTTCAATACATGTAGATGTAAATTACAGATATGCTAAGTTGGTAAATTTCAACAAATAACTAGGCTTATGTGTTACTGGATTCCCTGTTTCTGGAATATTCATTAATCACCAAACTACTTAAATACAAAAAATGGCTTGTTAAAAAACATTATTTTAAGTAATTATACAGAGTTAGACTTTATTATAATTTGCATTCTAACTATAAGGTATTATAGGTAAGGTAACTTATTTTACAGAGTTAAACTAGCTAATACAAAACATATGCATGGACTTTTATGTACCTATTATTATCAAAGTGCTTGGTGTAATAACTTAAAAAATTAGGTGGATATAAATATTGTCATAAATTATTTTTTAATATTATCTTGTGACAGGCGGGTCTGGTGGAGGTGCTAGTCCGCAAGTTCCGTGCGGCGGGCTCGGTGTGCGCGGCGTACGTGGCGGCCAGCGTGGCGCTGCACGCTGTCTGGCTGCTGGAGAAATGGGCCGACCCCGAGTCTGTCTCCACGCCCATGCTGATATTCCTTTTTACATTGCAGAGATGCTGTGAGTATCACTATAGTAGCCATATATAGCAATGTTAGCTGCCCGAATTTAAATTCTTAACAGCCTGTCACTCAGGGATAAGGAAGCTTTATATAAGTGAAATAATTGTCAGAGCTGGATCAGTAGTTCCAATGACAATATTCTGCAAATATAGTTATTTACTTTTAAATAAAAATTAATATGCAGCCAATAAAAATCTGTGGCTCAGAGGGCCATTTTAAATCATTTGAATCTATATGGAATGATTTAAAATATACCCTTCTTCTTCACCCAATAATGTTTAGCCTTTCGATTAGTAAATGTGAAAGTGTTAGTTTGTAAGTTTGAACAACATGCAAAAACGGCAGAATTTCTAATAAAATTTGTATACTATATAATATAGTAGGTCGATATCCACGCGGATGGACCCGCGGGAAAATGCTGATAGTAATTTGTAAACACATAGTTAGAAATAGATGTTGTTTTGACTGTTTAGTTTTCTAATTACCATTCCAGTGTCACCGTGGTATTACTTCTTCTACAAGCGAGCTGCCCTCCGAGTGAGCGACCCGCGCTTCTATGAAGACATAGACTGGATCAACCAGCAGCTTCAGACACGCTAAACTAAATGGAGTCGACAACTACAGAGCTCATTGACCCGGACTGCTCTATGGACATTATCATTATAAACTTATTTTGGGCATTGGGTTTTAAATATAGTGTTGATCATTTTGAGCTTATCTTTTGTAATTCATTCGGTTTTATTCTGGTATATTTCATAATAACATTATTGTTGTCAACAATTAAGCTACTTAGTGTAAGAACAATGTCTAGGAACAATGTTTATTGATCTCAGTTACTAGTCAAGTGGTTGTACAAATAATTACTATAAATGATTCTAATAAAGAAATACTACTTCACATGTGTTTGAGTTAAATTAAATTGGAAAATAAGTAATGTACTCAGTTATATTTGTATTCTTTGCAAATAAAAATTAAAGTTTCAGAATAACATTATATTTTGGAAATTAAATTTACATAGAAAAAAAGGAAGTAAATACATACAACCAAGAGATATCATCGATTATTTGTAGAAATAGTGTAACACTACATATATTTTTTTAATATTTCAGATAAACTATATTTATAGTAGGAGCATTTTAAAGTTGTCCTAAAAAATCTGCGATTTGTACAAATATTGCTATGAAGGGTAAACTGTTGGTAATTTGCTTTACATGTTAAGTACTATATGATTTCATTGCACTTGCACATTAATTAGTAGTGTCTAAATTAGCCATTGTAGGTTGTAAACGGTCAAACAAGTTTTATAACCGAACACATTAAATAAGTAGCACACGTTATGGGGTTGCACTGCGCTTGCGCGACAGTGGGGCGTCGGTCGGCGCGGGATCAGAAGTTGGAGCGGCACAACGGACAGCTCGACTTGTTGCTCGTCGTGAACCATTTGCGCTGCAAGCAAAATTATAATAAAACAGTGCCTTCTAGGGACGCCCGAAAGAAGATAAGCTTTATACTATAAAGCATAGGGTGCCGCAGCAGCCACTCTGTATGACTATATTATCGTGTAACGCTACTGACGCTTAGCACGGATAGAGTGGCCGCGCGGCATCGTCTGGGCGGGTGCGCGGCGTACCAGGCACGTGTTGTGGAACTTGTTGTTGCACTGGTGGCACGGCACGCGCGGCAGGCGCCCGCTGCCGGGGTGCAGGCGGCAGTAGCAGATGTAGCACTGCGGCGCGCTCTCCACGCGCGCGTTCACCGCCTTCGTCCACATCTTCAGCGCGTTCAGGACGGTGCCGTTCTGGAACACGCTCGGGCGCGTTACACTCCGCTCGTATCACATCATAATATCACTCAATCGTTCGGAGTCGCTTCGTAATCTTATAAATGGAAAATTGCGAATAAAAGCGGGGATGCGGCAGACAGGAGACCGACCCCCCGGCAATATAACCGCATGTATGCGTGTAGCGGGTAGCGTGTATCGTGTAGCGCGGCACCTGGTAGGCGAGGTAGAGCGCGAGCCAGTGCGTGTTGGCGCCGATGCCGGCGGCGGCGCGCGGCGCGACCAGGCGCGGCGCCGTCAGCGGGTGCGAGCGGGACAGCAGCACGCGCAGCTCCAGCTCGCGCTCCTCCACGCTGTACACGCACGACACCTCGCTCGTCGACCACGCGATGCGGATCTGTACACAGCCGTGGGGCAACGCTCTTTGAACAGAAATTTATTTTGAGATTTATAGAGGGCCCCATATCCGGTGCGATCCCTCGTTACGAGCCGATCGATAGCGTGTCAATATCGTTAACGATTTTCTTAATGGAAAATGACATCGGAGGTCGCAACAAAATTAAACGACATTGTATGGCTCTTTTCGATCGACGCATTGTGATAGCACCGATCGATCGCTTCGTGTATGAGCCGCAATTTTGCGGCGATTTTCTTCAAACCGATCGAAGCCACGGATCGCACCGTACATGGGGCTCTTTAAGGAATCGGCTGAACAAAATCCAGTTTCGACTATCGAGTCGAGCGCCAGCATAGCGGATCGGGAACTCGTTCGGCGCTAATGGTGGCCAGCGAATCGTGCCCTACCGCTCGGTTCATTTTGTTAACGCCACGTGCGCCTGCACCAGCCGCTCCAGCAGCCGGCCCGCCGCCCCACCTACCTCGCAGTCGGGTATCTCGGCGGCGCGGCGCTGCAGCGCCAGCAGCTGGTCGCGCGCCACGTGCGCCTGCACCAGCCGCTCCAGCAGCCGGCCCGCCGCCCCACCTACCTCGCAGTCGGGTATCTCGGCGGCGCGGCGCTGCAGCGCCAGCAGCTGGTCGCGCGCGGCGCGCGGCGCCACGTACGCCTGCACCAGCCGCTCCAGCAGCCGGCCCGCCGCCCCACCTACCTCGCAGTCGGGTATCTCGGCGGCGCGGCGCTGCAGCGCCAGCAGCTGGTCGCGCGCCACGTGCGCCTGCACCAGCCGCTCCAGCAGCCGGCCCGCCGCCCCACCTACCTCGCAGTCGGGTATCTCGGCGGCGCGGCGCTGCAGCGCCAGCAGCTGGTCGCGCGCGGCGCGCGGCGCCACGTACGCCTGCACCAGCCGCTCCAGCAGCCGGCCCGCCGCCCCACCTACCTCGCAGTCGGGTATCTCGGCGGCGCGGCGCTGCAGCGCCAGCAGCTGGTCGCGCGCCACGTGCGCCTGCACCAGCCGCTCCAGCAGCCGGCCCGCCGCCCCACCTACCTCGCAGTCGGGTATCTCGGCGGCGCGGCGCTGCAGCGCCAGCAGCTGGTCGCGCGCCACGTGCGCCTGCACCAGCCGCTCCAGCAGCCGGCCCGCCGCCCCACCTACCTCGCAGTCGGGTATCTCGGCGGCGCGGCGCTGCAGCGCCAGCAGCTGGTCGCGCGCCACGTGCGCCTGCACCAGCCGCTCCAGCAGCCGGCCCGCCGCCCCACCTACCTCGCAGTCGGGTATCTCGGCGGCGCGGCGCTGCAGCGCCAGCAGCTGGTCGCGCGCCACGTGCGCCTGCACCAGCCGCTCCAGCAGCCGGCCCGCCGCCCCACCTACCTCGCAGTCGGGTATCTCGGCGGCGCGGCGCTGCAGCGCCAGCAGCTGGTCGCGCGCCACGTGCGCCTGCACCAGCCGCTCCAGCAGCCGGCCCGCCGCCCCACCTACCTCGCAGTCGGGTATCTCGGCGGCGCGGCGCTGCAGCGCCAGCAGCTGGTCGCGCGCGGCGCGCGGCGCCACGTACGCCTGCACCAGCCGCTCCAGCAGCCGGCCCGCCGCCCCACCTACCTCGCAGTCGGGTATCTCGGCGGCGCGGCGCTGCAGCGCCAGCAGCTGGTCGCGCGCCACGTGCGCCTGCACCAGCCGCTCCAGCAGCCGGCCCGCCGCCCCACCTACCTCGCAGTCGGGTATCTCGGCGGCGCGGCGCTGCAGCGCCAGCAGCTGGTCGCGCGCCACGTGCGCCTGCACCAGCCGCTCCAGCAGCCGGCCCGCCGCCCCACCTACCTCGCAGTCGGGTATCTCGGCGGCGCGGCGCTGCAGCGCCAGCAGCTGGTCGCGCGCGGCGCGCGGCGCCACGTACGCCTGCACCAGCCGCTCCAGCAGCCGGCCCGCCGCCCCACCTACCTCGCAGTCGGGTATCTCGGCGGCGCGGCGCTGCAGCGCCAGCAGCTGGTCGCGCGCGGCGCGCGGCGCCACGTGCGCCTGCACCAGCCGCTCCAGCAGCCGGCCCGCCGCCCCGCCCGCGCCGCCGCCCCACCAGCCGCGCGCCGCCGCCGCGCCCGCGCCCGTGACGCTGCTGCACACGCAGCGGCACGCCAGCCGCCCCACATAGTCGCGCCCCGGCTCTGCCGCACACACACACACATCAGAACACAATCAGATCAGAACACATCTCAGCGCTGTAAACTGCATTCACCAGTAACGATAATGGACACCTGTAAACCTCGCAAGAAACTCGAGATCGACTGGGACTTATTTTATTTTTATTTTATTATACATGGAAAACAAACAGCTGCTTAATAATAAAGTAGTTACATGAGAATATACATTAGAGAGCCTGAGCAGTTTTCACTTTTAGTACATACAAAGATATTGTGTCATGTAAGGAAGTAAGTAATACAGTTACAACTTATAATCGCTATTTAACTTATATCGCTATTTGACTTTGTTTGTTACTTATAAGTTATAGGTAATTGTAACTAGACACATAGTTCAAATACAATGGTTATAATTGGGAAATGCTAATTCGAAAAAAAACCTTGTTAATTAATTTCTTGAACGTATTGTTACGACCTTGAAATTGTTTCGTCTATTATCTCGAAGAATCCACATCCTACCAGCTTTAGACAAAAACGCATTGTTATTCTAGATGTACTCCATCGATTAATTATGAAGAATCTCGAAAATGGAATGTTTGAAATCGTAGGTATGTAGGTATAAGGTGAACGCCCTTGCGTTATCGGCGCGACGGCCGGCGAATACCTACTCGCGAACGAATAAAGGGAAGCCGACATTGGGTCTCGAGACCATTCGATTGCGATTATTATTACCTACATACCTACCGAGAATGTTCAGGAAAACACCGGCCCGCGTCTTTATTCGATATATAAGGAATCGACGACGGGCAGCGAGTTAGTTACTTCTTGGAAGCGACAGTGTACGGAACTTAAGTAAGCGAACGAAGAGTGAAATACCAGTGACCTAGGCGATTATATTGGAATACTGTGTGACTGCTAAGTGATTCGGAACAGTGTTTGTTGTGAGTAACTAGTGATAGTCAACTCGTGTAGTACTGTGTATTTGTCAAGTTTGTGGAGAGCGAATTAAACCCGTTTTACACGTTTAACGGCATTATTTGTACCTACCCCTAGTACGTGTACGTAACAGTATTATGCCTCATCATAAACAGATCTACATCCACAGAATAATTCGAATTGAAAACATTAACAGTTCGCGGGAAAAAAGAGTTTTGACGGTAGTTAGACGCACAAGGAGGACTATATAGTTTTAGGTAATTCCTACGACAGACCGCTCTATACGGAGTTAAGAGTTTAACTTCCGATAATAAGGATGGAGAGTCGATTATACCTAATAAAACATTGTGTAAAAATGTGAGATCAGCAGCTTCCCTTCGTTTCCGTAGTGGTAACAGATGGTGATGTCTGCAGCTCTCGGCATAGTCATAAATTCGGATTTTATGCTTAAAATTAATAAACCGTAGGAACTTTTTTTGTGGTCTTTCCAAAATGTTAATATATTTATCATAGCGGGGGTTCCAAACCTGGGAGGCGTATTCGAGTTGACTTCTAACTAAAGAACAATATAGAATCTTCAGAGTTTTAATAGACAAAACTCCTTAGTTACGCGAAAAAGAAAACCTAGAGTTTTCATCGCCTTTGCCGAGATGTTCATAATGTGCTTATCAAAAACAAGTTTTGAATCTAGTGTTATGCCAAGATCAACCACAGTATCAGTTCTCTTAAGAGACTGGTCGTTGAAGGTATAATTGTAACATAAGGTCATACTAGATCTACTAAAAGTAATGCAAAAACATTTGTACATTAAGATCAAGCTTATTTAAGGTACAATAACTATGCAGGTTATCAAGATCGATCTGTAACAATTCTAAATCACGACTGGAGTTGATCACTTTAAATACTTTCATATCATCCGCAAATAATAGAAAGCTAGAGTTTTTAAAACATGAGTCCATATCATTAACAAAAAAAGTAAAAAAAAGTGGACCAAGCATTGATCCTTGCGGTACGCCGGATGGAATAGGCGATGAGGCCGACGCAAACCCATTTAAGAGACCGTTTAAAAAGTATACGTACCGGGTATAGTAAACTTTTAGCACAATTAGCTATTAAGTGTGGATGAAGACCATCAGGGCCGGCAGATTTTTTTGTGTCAAGGTTTTTTAAATGATTGAATATTATAGAATCCACTATTTCAATACAACTTATATCGGCCGCATTAGAATTAACTCCAGAGTTCAAGGAAGGGGGGACAAGCGTCTGTAAAAATGTAGTTGGTAAATAATTTGAATTAAAAAAGTCAGCAAAAGCATTACAAATACTGCCACCGGAGTCCAAACTTATATTCAAATACGACATGGTAGCCGGATATGAGTTATGCTGTTTATTCGACTGAATATAGGACCAGAAAATCTTAGGATTGACACGTACTGAGTTTTCTACATTATTAATATAGTTAACATCAGGGCTTGAAACCGGTTTTGAAATACCGGTTAATTTCGTTCATGAAGCGGTTAAAATTTCGTTCTTTGAGTAACCGGTTAATGGAGGGAGCGGTATTGAGCGAAACCGAAAACATTTAGGTTAATCAATTAAACCGGTATTAAAACCTGAAAATAAAGGTTTTTCTCAAAAGTACGACACGCGCGCTCGATTACCGAGAACGGAATTTCATAACATGCGCTAACCGGTATTGAGACTCGAATAAACCGGTTTTGCTCAGAAGCACGCCGCCCGCGCCGCGCTGGCTAGTAATCATTCAAGGCCAAGCGCTGAGTCATACATGCGTTCTCTTTCCAGCATGCGCTGCCTTTAATTCGTTTGTCTCATTCACGCGGATACTTGTGGTTTCTTTCATTTTCGCCGCTAAGGGGATTGAGTTGCGTCTTGCATACACATTAACGTACCGTGACAGTCGTTTATTTTAACAATAATGATAATACTTAATTTTCAGTCAGTCGGTACTCATGAGTTGGGACAAAGCTTTGTCTTTATAATGGAATTAAGATATATTTTTGAAAAAAACGTTTTAATGTGGGATACATAATTTTCATACACTATGTTTTCTGGCCAGGCGCCGCACACTGATTTATATGAAGTCGATTAATATGTGTGTGGCGCATAATGATTAATGATGTTCACTTTTCTGAGTTTCCGATTACGTTTATCTTTATGAGGATAATAACGTTTATGATAATGTTGGTTAAGATGATGACGACGACGATGATGATGATGATGATGACGATGATGATGACGATGTCACTAATTATGTCGACGGTTATGATGATGACGATGATAATGATAATGGTGATGATAATTATGATGAATTAAGTATATTTTTTAATAGGTACCTTTTTTATTTTTAACCGACTTTTTATGATTTTAGTTCTACGCTCGGTAGGTACATATTGAATAGTGTCACGTAGTTTGGAATTCGGAATGCAATTATTGATCGCAGTTATTGAACATTATGATGAATATGATCATCACCATTATCAGTTGATGATAGGCAGGTGCGAAAATAGGTATGTACTAGTGATGTCACGAATATTTGCATTCGCAAATATTTGCATATTTTTTGATATTCGCATTCGCAAGAAACTATGCAAATGTTTGGCGAATGTTTTTGACAAATAAAAGGGAAACTATATACATATATTTAGATATGGAATGTTAATACAACTCCTAAGAATTATATATTTTTTCAACACACTTGTTCTTAATGTTGCTCCTATTGCATCGCTTTTAGGTGAATAAAGCACCTTATTACGAGGGTGATACTGATAGTTCTTAGAAAATCAAAAACTGAACAAACTAGCAAGTTATTCGTTTTTATTATATATTTTCAAAATATTGTCAATTTACATCAATACATCGCTGCATCCGATGGAACCACTGAGAAAAACACTTTTCCCACTCGTCCTTAGGGGTGTCTTCGACGGCTTTTTGAAACGAAGCCACTGCTTCCTCAGCGTCCATAAAACGTTTTCCTCGAGGTTTTTCTTTTATTTTCGGAAATAAAAAAAAATCGTAAGGTGCGAGGTCGGGGCTATAGGGCGGGTGACCCAGTAATTCCACGTCTGTCGTCGCCAAGTAGTCGATTGTTTGCTTGGCGGTGTGCAACGAGGCGTTGTGGTAGTGAAGAAGGATCCTACTGCGAGGTCGTTTCTCCCGAACTTCTTCCAAGACAAATGGCAAACAATTGTTAGTGTACCACTCTGCAGTAACTGTTTCTCGATTCTCTAAAACAATTGTTGCGTAATGACCTATCCTTCCGAAGCCACCATCTTTTTTCCCGCACTTCGACCTTTCTTCACTTTAGTTGGCAACTCCTCGGAAAGAAACACCCAGATATCCGACTGTCTCTTAGTTTCAGAATCATAACAATAAATCCAGCATTCTTCACCCGTAAGTACATTCAGTCATGAAAGTATCGGGAATGGATGATTTATTTATGGTTCTAAATTCAAATTTTGTTTTTTTTTGTTGTTGATTGGCACAACTGTTTTCTATTTTGGTGCGGAGTTTGAGTTGCATCTGTTATTTATATTAAATACAGTGCTGTTTTTAGTTATATCATATCTAGTGTGTTTTGCGAATTTCATAATGGACAAAAACATCGAACAAAGATTTTGTCTTAAATTTTGCATCGCCAATGGAATTTCGTGTTCGGAGTCACTGAAAATGTTATAGAAGGCTTTCGGTGAATCGACTTTATCAAACACACGTGCTTATGAGTGGTACAAAGCGTTCAAAAGCGGTCGAGATGTAATAAAAGATTTGTCTCGCTCTGGTGGGCCATCAACGTCTGCAACTGAAGTTAACATTGCAAAAGTGAAGGAAATAGTGACCGAAAATCCTCATTCAACATTGAGAGAGATAGCCGCCGAACTTTCTGTGTCTCACGAGTCGATCCGTACCATTTTAAATAATCACTTGAGTATGAAACATGTTTCCGCTCGGCTAGTCCCAAAAGATCTGAATTTTCTCCAAAAACTCAATCGCATGAGAGTCGCTGAGGACATGCTAGAACGAGTCAATTCCGACCCAACATTAATGAAACGCATTGTTACTGGTGACGAGACGTGGGTTTACGAGTTTGACACGCAAACTAGTCAACAAGGTTCGGATTGGCGCCTTCCAACTGAACCGAAAGCGAAAAAACCACGCCAAAGTCGATCAAAAGTCAAAGTCATGTTGACTGTTTTCTTTGACTATCGCGATGTTGTGCACTCGGAATTCTTGCCGGAAGGTCAAACGGTAAATAAAGAATATTATTTAAGCGTTATGCGGCGTTTAAGGCAGCAAATTCGACGAAAAAGGCAAGATTTCTGGAAAGAAAATTCTTGGATTTTGCACCACGAAGTGGTGGCCGGCCATCCGGCATCACAATGGTGGAAGGCCATCATTGTGAACGAATTTTTGTCCATATTTACCAGATAAGGCTCCAGCCGACTTCTTTCTTTTTCCTAAACTCAAATTACCACTTCGTGGCACCCGTTTTCAATCGGTAGAACCCATAAAGGAGAATTCGCGGCGAAAACTGAACTCAATTCCGGAAACAGCGTTTGAAAATTTTTTTGATGATTGTATTGTTCGTTGGCGTAAGTCTATTGTTTCTGAAGGAGCATACTTTGAAGGTGATAAAATAATTTTGGATGAATACAAACATTTGAGTATTATTGATCTTTTCTCGGTACTTTCTTGACAGAGTAGTATATCGAACACAGCATTTGAGACACCTCCTTTGAATCTTTGAACCATTTCACGAAACCAATCTATACGACGGAGTTTTTGGGCCTCTGTCAAATTATGAGGTATCCACCGGGCACAAAGCTTCCTGACCGCTAAATGAATTGTGATTTTATTGTCAATTAAGATTTTAATATTTTATATAATATGTTTTACGCGCAATTGTTTTGTAACATGTCTTATGAAATGCGTAAGCGTTGTTCATTGCACATCTTGAGTCCCTCACAGCCCTCGCGTTTGTCTCGGGCTGCAAACTATCCTTGTGTGTAATAAAAGTAGTTACCAACTAAGTTCACTCCATAACATCACTAGAGCCCCGCCCCGGCTTTGCACGGGTGGACATTCAGAGTAAATTTCTAAGTAGTTCTGAAAAGAACTGCCTAACTTAGCCTATTTTATAGATGAGCACACCCCTCTCTCGTAGTTATTGAAGTTTTAGTAGGGATCCCCAATTTTTCTAGTAACAAATATAGCCTATGTTACTCAGGAATAATGTAGCATTCTAATGGTGAAATATTTTTTTAAATCGTTCCTTTAGTTTTTGTGTTTACTCGTTACAAACATACAAAATTACGAATCTTCTCCTTTTATAATATTAGTGTAAATATAGATAACACTATTATTTTCGTCGTATTTTAATATCAATTTGTATAGGCTCGGCTATGTTTGGTTTAAACATATGTCTAACCTGTCTAATATTTTGCGTGTCTTTCATTTGGAAGTGAACATTCGGATTCGCGAATGTTAGAGGCCAATATTCGCATTCAAATTCGCATTCGCGAATGTGAAAAATTGAAAATTCGTTATATCACTAGATATACGATTTAAATCCAAACAAAACTTTCGCTTAAAAATGCACATTTACTACATAAGTACCTAGGTTGTACCTGCCTAGTTGGTTGTACCTACATGACGGCGAAATTCGGTGCATTTCTTGAGAAGCCTATGTAGACTATCATAAGTAATTACCTATCCTATTATGCTGTTTTAATAATATACCATAGGTACCTACATAGGTATATGCCATCTTGATAAACTCCTCGTACTTCCTATTTTAATTTTGTTAAATATAAAAAATAACTCTTAGCGTCCATTCTGGTGGCGCTAAATAGTAGTAGGTACCCTGTCAAACTTAGCTTTTTTATGCATAGGTACCTATAACATCTATACAAAAAAAACAGGATTATCGTGTGTGTGGTACCTAATAGGTTTATTAGGTACAAACCTACTAAACCTTTACCCTAACGAAATACAGTCGATAATCTATAAACAGTAAAATATAACACTTCACAGAAATACCAATTACACTTGAAGTAGGTTCCTAACTTCCTATCCACCTATTCAATCTCTTAACTTCACGTGTATTCGTGTAAGAGCGGCTTTTATTCGGTGTAGGTATAAAACTGATGTCGCGAACAGTGTCTGCTAATACCGCCGCATCTGAAATTAACCGGTTAATTTCGCTCACCGGAACCGCAATATGTAATAAACCGGTATCTCAGATTAACCGGTTAATAACCGGTAACCGAAACCTAAACCGAAATCCATTCCGGTCCGGGGTCAATGACCGAAACCGGTTTGGAAAATTAACCGGTTTCCGAGCCCTGGTTAACATAGCATTCGCGCTGCACCTTCTTCGCTCGCTCACGCAAAACTTTATAAGCATTGAAATCACATTTATTTTTATACGTCTTTAACTTTCGATGAAATTTATTTTTTTCCTTCAAGATTTTGAGCAGGGCAGTAGAATACCACACTGGAAAGCGATTAGGTCGGATCAGGGCTTGAAACCGGTTTCGAAATACCGGTTAATTTCGTTCATGAAGCGGTTAAAATTTCGTTCTTTGAGTAACCGGTTAATGGAGGGAGCGGTATTGAGCGAAACCGAAAATATTTAGGTTAATCAATTAAACCGGTATTAAAACCAGAATAAATAAAGGTTTTTCTCAAAAGTACGACACGCGCGCTCGATTACCGAGAACGGAATTTCATAATATGCGCTAACCGGTATTAAGACTCGAATAAACCGGTTTTACTCATAAGCACGCCGCCCGCGCCGCGCTGGCTAGTAATTATTCAAGGCCAAGCGCTGAGTCATACATGCGCTCTCTTTCTGGCATGCGCTGCCTTTAGTTCGTTTGTCTCATATACGCGGATACTTGTGGTTTCTTTCATTTTCGCCGCTAAGGGGATTGAGTTGCGTCTTGCATACACATTAACGTACCGTGACAGTCGTTTATTATAACAATAATGATAATAATTAATTTTCAGTCAGTCGGTACTCATGACTCGGGACAGAGCTTTGTGTTTATTATGTAACTAGCTGAGCCCGCGACTTCGTCCGCGTGGAATTTTGATTCTTTCTTAGGGGATGTCTACGTCGTAGTAGCTTTATGCATGCAAAGTCTCAGCCCGATCGGTTTAAAATTGACAAAGTTTCATGCAAACTTTCACCCCCTATTTAATCCCCTTGAGGGTAGAATTAATCAAAAAAATCAGTGCCGTCTAGGGACGCCCGAAAGAAGCGAAGCTTTGCAGTAGATATTAGATATATTATAAGTGGCGTGCATAGGGTTTTGAAACAGGGTAGGCAGAGTGTAACATAAAAATAACGCGTTACGCGTTACGCTTTTCACCGTTTTAGTGCCCGGGCAGCGAGCGCCCCGAACGTCCGTAAAGAAGCTTCGCTTCAAAATCCTTTCTTAGCGGATGCCTATGTCATAACATCTACCTGCATGCCAAATTTCAGCCCGATCTGTCCAGTGGTTTGGGCTGTGCGTTGATAGATCACTATGTCAGTCAGTCAGTCAGTCACCTTTGAGTTATATATATTAAGATGGAATTAAGATATATTAAAAAAAAAAACGTTTTAATGTGGGATGTTCACTTTTCTGAGTTTCCGATCACGTTTATCTTTATGAGGATAATAACGTTTATGATAATGTTGGTTAAGATGATGACGACGACGACGATGACAATGATGATGATGATGATGACGATGTCACTAATTATGTCGATGGTTATGATGATGACAATGATGATGATGACGATGTCACTAATTATGTCGATGGTTATGATGATGACGATGATAATGATAATGGTGATGATAATTACGATACATTAATTATATTTTTAATAGGTAACTTTTTTATTTTTAACTGATTTTTTATGATTTTAGTTCTACGCTCGGTAGGTACATATTGAATAGTGTCACGTAGTTTGCCGGAATGCAATTATTGATCGCAGTTATTGAACATTATGATGAATATGATCATCACTATTATCAGTTGATGATAGCCAGGTGCGAAAATAGGTATGTACTAGTGATGTAACGAATATTTCGCATTCGAAAATATTTGTATATTTTTTGTCATTCGCATTCGCAAGAAACTATGCGAATGTTTGGCGAATGCGAATATATATTTGGATATGGTATGTTAATACAACTCGTAAGAATTACATATTTTTTCAACACACTTGTTCTTAATGTTGCTCTTATTACATCGCTTTTAGGTTAATAAAGCAGCTTATTACGAGGGTGACACTGAAAGTTCTTAAAAAAATTTAAAAATGGAAAAAACGAGCAATTTATTCGTTTTATTATATATTTTCAAAATAGTGTCCATTTACATCAATACATCTTTGCATCCGATGGAACCACTGTGAAAAGCAATTTTCCCACTCGTCCTTAGGGGTCTCTTCGACGGCTTTTTGAAACGAAGCCACTGTTTCCTCAGCGTCCATAAAACGTTTACCTCGATGTTTTTCTTTTATTTTCGGAAATAAATAAAAATTGTAAGGTGCGAGGTCGGGGCTATAGGGCGGGTGACCCAGTAATTCCACGTCTGTCGTCGCCACGTAGTCGATTGTTTGCTTGGCGGTGTGCGACGAGGCGTTGTGGTAGTGAAGAAGGATCCTACTGCGAGGTCGTTTCTCCCGAACTTCTTCCAAGACAAATGGCAAACAATTGTTAGTGTCCACTCTGCAGTAACTGTTTTTCGATTCTCTAAAACAATTGTTGCGTAATGACCTGTCCTTCCGAAGCCACCATCTTTTTTCCCGCACTTCGACCTTTCTTCACTTTACTTGGCAACTCCTCGGAAAGAAACACCCAGACATCCGACTGTCTCTTAGTTTCAGAATCATAACAATAAATCCAGCTTTCGTCACCCGTAAGTATACCGAACACAGCATTTGAGACACATCCGTTGAATATTTGAACTATTTCACGACACCAATCTACACGACGGAGTTTTTGGGCCTCTGTCAAATTATGAGGTATCCACCGGGCACAATGCTTCCTGACTGCTACATGTTCATGGAGGATTTTTTAGTAAAGTTACTAAGACGGCAGAAAGACAGACGCACGTGGCGAAACTATAATCCATCTAATTATAGGCCGATATCTGTGCTACCAGCCTTAAGCAAGATATTCAAAAAAAATATACTTAACCAAATGTCAACATACTGTAACGAAAACGGTATCATGGAAATCAATTCGGATTTAAAAAGGGTCGATCTACACAAGATGCTGGATCCACCCTAATTAAACAGTCTTAGGGGCTTGGGAAGAGGCGAAGGATGCGATAGGTGTGTTCTGTGACCTTTCCAAGGCATTTGATTGCGTAGACCACCATACACTCATACTAAAACTAAAATTTTATGGCATTCATGGTAGATCCTTAGCTCTTGTAAACTCATACCTATCAAATAGGGAACTAAAGGTGGCAATTGATAATGTTACTTCCTCAGGCTCTCAAGTTAAGATGGGAGTTCCCCAAGGATCAATTCTGGGTCCGTTTTTGTTTTTAATATTCATAAATGACCTCCCTCACACAATAAAAGAGTCAATGGCTAATATAGTCCTATTTGCTGACACATCACTTATATTTAAAGTAAATAGGAAAGATAGGGATCTTGTAGAACCCAATAAAACACAAACTATGATTTCAAATTGGTTTTCTGCAAACAATTTACTTTTAAATGCTGGCAAAACAAAATTCTCTACCCCAAACGTAAACAAAGTTGATTCCAATTTAAAACTCGACGGAAAAGCGCTAGATCCGGTACCCGCAACTGTCTTCCTAGGAGTAACAGTAGACTCTAAACTGCAATGGGGTCCTCATATTGAAACTCTCGCAAAAAAACTCAGTTCTGCTGCTTATGCCGTCAGGAGAATAAGGTAGATGACCGATATAGCTACAGCTAGGCTAGTGTATTTTACATATTTTCACAGCATCATGGCCTACGGCATATTGCTGTGGGGGTCTGCTGCTGATGTTAAATGCTTTATTTTACAAAAAAGAGCTATTCGCGCTATTTACTGCCTAGGCAGCCGCGCTTCCCTTCGTGAGCTATTCAAGGAGATAAATATACTTACTTGTCCCTCATTATATATTCTCACGAATATCATGTACTTACGAAAAAATATCTCCCTCTATGATCCCTCTATGATGAAAAAAGTGACATCCACAGTATTGATCCTAGAAATAAGCACAAGCTTGCAGTGCCAGGATACAGGCTTAGTAGAACCACCAAAACGTTTATGGGCAATAGTGTCCGATTTTACAATAAAATTCCATCTAGCATCACATACCTATCAGATACAAAATTCAAAGACGTAATTAAACGCACGTTAATGTCTAAAGCATATTATATTAATGCAATAATACTAAACTACCCTCAAATCAAAACAAATCTCCTCGAATTAACTTTACGTGACTAACTTCATTCTTTCCACCAGTATGGGCTCGGCTATGTTCGGTTTATACATGGCTGAGACGAAATGTCAAACCTGTCTAACATTTTGCGCGCCTTTTATTTGAAAGTGAACATTCGGATTCGGATTCGCGAATTTTGGAGGCCAATATTTGCATTCGAATTCGCATTCGCGGATGTGAAAATCCAACATTCGTAATATCACTAGATGGATTTAAAGCCAAACTAAACTTTTGCTAAAAAAATGCACACTTATTACATAAGTACCTAGGTTGTACCTGCTTAGTAACTACCTACATGACGGTGAAATTTGGTGCATTTTCTTGAGAAGCCTACGTAGACTAGTATAAGTGAATACCTATCATATTATGCTGTTTTAATAATATAATATACCTACCTACCTCCTGTTTTAATATTGTTAAATATAAAAATTAACCCTTAGCCTTCATTCTGGTGGCGCTAAATAGGCAGGTACCCTGTCAAACTTAGCTTTAGTTTTTTTTATATGTCCGACGAGAGAGATTGCAATGAAAAATTAAAAAAAAAGTTTTTTTTAAGCATAGAAAAGGTCCTACAACATCTATGAAAAAAACAAGATTATCATGTGTGTGGTACCTAATAGGTTTATTAGGTACAAACCTACTAAACCTTTACTCTAACGAAATGCAGTCGATATTTTATAAACAGTAAAATATAACACTTCACAGAAATACCAATTAAACTTGAAGTAGGTTCCTAACTTCCTATCTACCTATTCAATCTCTTAGCTTCACGTGTATTCGTGTCAGAGCGACTTTTATTCGGTGTAGGTATTAAACTGATGACGCGAACAGTGTCTGCTAATACCGCCGAATCTGAAATTAACCGGTTAATTTCGCTCACCAGAACCGCAATATGTAATAAACCGGTATCTCACATTAACCGCTAAATAACCGGTAACCGAAACCTAAACCGAAATCCATTCCGGTTCGGGGGTCAATGACCGAAACCAGTTTGGAAAATTAACCGGTTTCCGAGCCCTGGGTCGGATACATTTAGATGGAATATATTTGTCACGCAATTCACAAAGTATTTTGTTAAAAACTTCAACCGCTTCATCCACACTTCCGCTAGAGACGAGTGAAACCCAATCATGGTTGTTAATCTCACTACAAATGGATGAGTAATCACCCTTTTTTTTTTTTTTTTTTTTTTTTTTTTTTTTTTTTTTTTTTTTTTTTTTTTTTTTTTTTTTTGAATTGACTATATGTTGTTGGCCAGAGTGGCCATAACAACTTCACCCGGACAGAGGGCGAGCGCAAGTGCGCTCCAGCCATAGGGGCAGGGGGGCAGCTAGCTCAAGGGCGTCACTAGGGACACGACCTCGGCTTGGGCCGCTGCCAGGAGAGGTGGCGAGGGTAAATCTACCACCGGATCGGAACGCGACCTCGACTGAGAAGATCCGGCAAGAAACTCAGCGGGCTTGTCGGGTGCCAAGGTGCGTCTAGGTAAGTAGACGCACCTTCTAGCGGAAGCGGGGGTTCGTCGACCTCGCCGGCGAGGTCGGTGTCTGGCGGGGAGTGTGCGTGTGTCGTTCTCCTCGACATCTGAGTCTAGGAGAGCGGTGAGTGGGTCGGGGGGGTCCAGCACCACATGCCGCGGCCTGCGGCGGCATGTATCTGGCTCGTGTGCGGGTGCATAATCGGCGGCGGCGACGATTAAGGGATTGGTGTGTTCAGAAGCCTTCATGAAATAGCGTTCAGACGCTATTTTGAAGTGCTTCTGGATAGAATCGAGGCGTAAGTCAGAATGAAGGTCTACGTTCC
This sequence comes from Notodonta ziczac, assembly GCA_918843915.1. Taxonomy (NCBI): domain Eukaryota; kingdom Metazoa; phylum Arthropoda; class Insecta; order Lepidoptera; family Notodontidae; genus Notodonta; species Notodonta ziczac. The sequence continues at coordinate 12,610,258 of OU974046.1, read as the reverse complement.
GTACGAACCACGGGGCTCCGACGGCTTGGCGAAGAAAACGGGACTGTAAGGCCTGGAGGCGACTAATGTGAGAGTTGGCCGCGTGGGCGAACACAACGCTCGCATAGGACATGATGGGGCGAATGCAAGCTTTGTAAAGTGTCACCTTATTTCTAAGGGACATTTTACTCCGCTTGCATAGGAGATAATGAAGGCGACCGAGCACAAAGGCGGCTCGATTGCGGACGTTTCTAATGTGAGGACCGAAGGTCATGGAGCCATCGAGCGTGACCCCGAGATATTTAACTGACTTGGACCAAGGGATAGGCTGCTTGTACAAAGAGACAGTACCTAAGTTGGAGCGAGTGTGGCGTATGGAGGGGCGTCGAGAGGTGGTCCTGGCAAAAAGCACGGCTGCGCTTTTGTCCGGGTTCACCTCTATTCGCCATTTCCTAAACCACTCTCCGAGAGAATTGACAGCGCGTTGGAGAACGCGTGTGATCTGAGCCTTATTACGATGGGAGAAATAGAGCGCGGTATCATCCGCGTAAAGGGCGAGTTGCACATTGTTCGTGCGGGGGATGTCGTTAGTGTACAGACTGTACAAAAGAGGGGAGAGCACGGAGCCCTGAGGGACTCCTGCCCTGATGGGGTGGGGTGGGGAGAGCGTGCCCTCGACTCGATATCGAAAGGTACGGTTTGACAAGAAGTCTCGTAAGATGAGCACGAGACTGTCCGGCACGCCTAAGAGGTACAGCTTGTAAATCAAGCCGTTGTGCCAGACTTTGTCAAACGCCTTAGCGACGTCAAAGAAGAGAGCTCCCGTGGATAGGGGGCGGCCGGAGGAGGAGTTGAGGCCTTTGAGAATGTACTCCGTGATGCGGTGTACTTGGTGAACACAAGAGTGGCCGGCCCGAAAGCCGAACTGCTCGTCAATGAGAAGATGATTGGAAAAGATATACTCTTTGAGTCTTGCTAAAAGCAGGCGCTCATAGAGTTTGGCAATGGCCTTGAGGAGGCTGATGGGACGGTAGCTCGCAGGGACGTTGCGGGGCTTACCGGGTTTGTGAATGCCAATGACTATTGCCTCCTTCCACGCATTGGGAAAGATGCAGTTCGTCATAGCGGCATTGAAGATAGCTACTAGGAGACAGATAAGCTGGGCGGGTAAGAGTTTGAGAACTCTGTTGCTAATGCCGTCCGAGCCCGGGGCCTTCTTGGAGTTGAGACCTTTAATCAAATCCTTCACCTCGGATTCGGTAACCGGTGTGAGAGCGGTAGTGAGGGGTAAGGAAACCCTGCGCTCGACTTCCCTATCAACGAGTTCCAGGTGGTCGGGATCAGGAGTAATCACCCTTGTTATAGAAATATTTAGGTCTGGGACTGGGGGCGAGAATATTTGTGTGAGCGAAATGCAACCCACAAATCAGTGCTGGATGATAGTTATCTTCACCCACCAACGGTTCCAAGCAGTGACATACAGTGACATCGTCGTTACATAATACCAGATCGAGAATATTATTTTGATAGTTCCGAATGTGATTGTACTGGTTCAAATTATTAAGGTGTAACAGAGCAGACATTTCCGAGTGATTAGAATTCATAATATTAAATGACGGTAATAAATAGGTACAGCCAGAGGACGCAGTCCAAACAATATCACTCTGGTTAAAATCCCCGAGAATGAGAAATTTATCATTTGGATTCTCAACCAAGACAGAAAGTACTTTGTCGCAGTAATTTGACATTTGAGTCGAAAATGACAACCCTCTATTCTGCGCGCAGAGATAAAGGCACGCTAAATGTAGGGTAAGAGGTGGTTTGTTTCTATTCCCGTTGAATTTAATGGAAATCCATATATCCTCCGCCGAGGACCGCCACTCCGGGCGCGCAAGCACAGCTAGTTCGCGGCGCGAAGCGATAAGGACTCCCCCTCCTCGGGACTGACCCGTAGTATCTATGTCGCGGTCTAGCCGACATACCGTGTACACATCACTAAATAGTTCCTCCGTTCTTATCCCATCATGAAGCCACGTCTCCGTCAACACAACCACATCATAGCCACATAACAATAGGTTTCTCTTAAATTGCAATGTTTTTGTTCGCAAACCCCTAACATTTTGATAATAAATATTAAATACCATGAACACATTCCAGCCAAGTTGGTGCTTGGCTGGAAGGTGCATTGATAAGTGTTAAGAATAGGTTACGTGCGTTAATAATGTTAGTTGTTTGCGAACAAAACAATGTGAAAATAAATAGTTTACCGCGTGGCTGTGCTACAGAACGGGACTTCAAGGTCAAACAGGTGTTAACTAAACTGTAGTAAAAAAGTGTTCCGTGATAATATAGAAAAATAAGTGCACCTACATATAGATAGTAAAAACCGAGGATGTTATCAGTAATATTAGGGTAGGCCGGTTCATTTAATATAGTGAAACTGTTAAAATACGTCAATTTAAGTACGAATTCATTGTATGTAATGTAATGTAATGTAAGTGTAAATCGGTTGTATAATGATGAGGCAAATAATAATATGCTAAATTAAACACAAATAAAACAATAATTGGATCGCCGCTAAAAAGATAATAATTTGGGAATCTTGACTTTGATTTCAACAAAAAGCTCACATAATGTGACTTTGAGACAAATAAATAGTTGTTTTGTTTAAATAAAAACATACAAATTAATAAAACCTTATAGACAAACACTGTAAAAGAAACACTTAAAAATCTCTTCAAATAAAGTCATTTCATTTTATTGAGGTCGCTTTCATTTAATATCTGAATGATTGGTGAAGTGTCATTCTTTCTGACGAGGATCTTACATTTTTGAACCCAAGTATACTTATAATTCTTCTCTAGCGCCAGCTTCTTGGTCCTCGTCAGCAACTGCTTATTTACACGCGTGAGGTGATCATTTACGTAGATCCTAGTCGTATCTCCGGTGAAGTCCATATCCTCCGCAGTGAGGTTTTTGCATGATCTGGCGGATGCAACGAAGTTATCCTTCGTGTATCTTCCTACAAATCCAACGATGATAGGTTTATTATTAGTTGTCGAGCGGGCTCTAGTAATGAAATTTATCTCCGAAGACTGAACAGGCTGCTCGATCACCTCACCGAGTTTGCAAATTAATGAAATAAGATTTTAATTTTTCCTGAGGGGCACCCCTTTAATTTCAATATTATTTAATCGCTCCCGTTGCTCAATAGATAAAAATCAGCAGTCAGTTGGGTTAATTGCATTTGAAGTTGTGGGTAGTTGACATCCCCGCTGCATTTGGATTCCAAGCTGGCTAACCTATTCTCCATCTCAACTGCCTTAATTTTAGTATCATTTAATTCATGCTTAATATCAAGCAATGAATTCTCCAAATGATAAAACTTTTCCTTAATAACTTTTACTTCTTGTACAAGTGTGGGTAGTTGCTCGAGGCGAACGTTAATACCACTGACCCCATCGCGTAGTTCTTGTAGAACTAAATCCAAGGTGGCATTCGGAGGCAATCCAGGTTGCGCTAACGGAGAGGCTGCAGACATCACTCGAGGTTGATTAGATTTACAAGTAGAACATATAAGTAGGAAGGCAGTCCGCCTTGCAACTCCGAATTTTCTGTAATTTCTCTCCGATATGTTAGCACAGGAAAAACAATACGTCGGAGCACATTGCGAGCACTTCACACGATCCGAATGCTCCACTTTGCAAGCGGGACACGAAAACATCTGGAGTAGGTATTATCGGTAAACGTTTCACGAAGATTATAACGTACAATACAAACAGTGCAGGCGGTGCAAGCGGCTAGGGCGTGCTCACTGCGCGGGATCGCGAAACGTACTGATCAACCGACTGTTCAATAATGATACTTATGCAAAAGTATAATTATTGAACAGTCGGGAAGCCCCTCGGGTCGAAAGAATAATGGCGTAGGGTCGACTGACCGTCGGCGCTGAGGTCCGGCAGCTCGTGGAACATGTCGGCGAGGGGCGCGGGCGCGGGCGCGGCGCCGCGCTGCTGCTGCGCGAGCGCGAGCACGGCGCCCGGCAGCAGGCGCAGGCTGGCGCCCAGCAGCGGCTCCACGAACCGCCGCTCCCTGCCAACAACACGCTCGTACACACCGCACCCACTCATGGCGGGAGCCGCCGGCTGACCTATCTACTTAATTCATTTTGGCCTATAATGCCATTAAATGCTAATTGATCAATATTTTTTATAAGAAAGGGTTCCCTCTACGTTGTACCTGCATGCAAATACCCAAGTGAATTTTTGGTTACATTTACTGGGAAATCTATACTCTACACAAATAAATAAAATTGAAGTGTCTGTTTGTAATATCAAAATAACACATTTTCATTAAATGCATATGAAAGTACATAAATATGACACAACAAAAACGCATATTTTTTTTGTCTGTCTGTCTGTTTGTTCCGGGTAATCTCCGAAACGGTTGGACCGATTTTGACGGGATTTTCACTGGCAAATAGCTGATGTTATAAGGAGTAACTTAGGCAACTTTAATTTATACAAAACATTAGGGTTCCGCGTAAAATAATAAAAACACATGAAATCCAAAGTATCTCCGAAACAGCTGTACCGATTTTGACGGGATTTTCACCGGCAGATAGCTGATGTTATACGGCAGATAGCTGATGTTATAAGCAGTAACTTAGGCTAACTGATTATAGAAAAACAAAAAAAATATAACAAATGCTGCCTGTCGCGCGGGCACAGAACGCGCGAGCGGGCTTTTGGGATAGTAGGTATATAAAACACGAAACATAGGACGTATATAAAACTCGCAAATGTTACATTAAATTCCAAGCGGACGAAGTCGCGGGCTCAGCTAGTACTAAATAAATGAGGCGGATGGGCAGGCACCTGTATATCCGTATGTGGTGGTGCAGCAGGTCGCCGCGCGCCAGCCCGCTGACCTGGCTCAGCAGCTCGGCCAGCAGCAGCCAGCCCAGCGCCATGCTGTGGCCCTCCGACATGCTCACCATCTCGCACGTCTCCTCGCCGACCCTGCGCCGTAACACATAGACCCCTATTCATGAATCGATCTCAAGGCTGAGACCCATCTCGAAAATGTCATCCTTATGCCAAACTAGTACAAAGTGTCTTGTCAAAAGCCTGCTTAAGATCGATTTATTAATACAGACCTCACAGACACACATTTGTGTCTGTGTTAAACCATAATTATGGTTTAACCGGCTTCTTCACCTAGGCCTAGCCTTTTAAAATGCACAGGGAGGCAACGACATAGCGACCTAATACTCCTCAGGAGCTAAAAGATTAGCGTTTGCTTCCGCGTGGAGTGGTACTATCGGCGGACTCACGCGACGTGTTGCAGCGCGGCCTCCACGACGCCCCGCAGCTGCGCGAACGCGTCGGCGAAGCAGTCGAGCGACAGCCGCGGCGGCGCGCGCTCGTCCTCGCCCGCCGCGCTCTGCTCCGACCACAGCGCCAGCTGCGCGGCTGCGGGCCAGATCCCGAGCTCGTATATTTTTATATGTTCGCCGCGGACTTCGTTGCGTGTCGGTGCCGCTCAGGAGGGCCGGCCAGGAATACTCGATTTATTTTTGACTACATGTTCGGAGGAAGGGAGGAATCTAGTTTTCTCCTAGTATTCGGAGGGAAGTCGACTATTAGAGGAACCAAACTTTACGTGGAATAAAGGGGCGCTAAAAACATGCAACTGCATATTTTTTTCACTATTCGGAACACCGAAACGTTTTTCGAAATAAGTAACTTAAAGCTTAAATTACAGGAGCACACGTCCACTACAAAAAGTTAAGTAGAACTTGACCCAGCCCGGTTTCATCCCGGCGTTTAACATTTTTGTGATACCGACCGTCATCGAGCACGAGCGGCTCGGCCAGCAGGCGGCCCAGGTAGTAGGCGAGGTACTTGAGCGCGGGGTGGGCGGGCCGCGCCAGCGCGCGCGCCACGCCCGCCTGCAGCGCGCGCGGGGAGGCGCCGCCCGCCCCGCGCGCCCCGCCCGCCCCGCCCGCCCCGGCCGGCGCCGCCCACTGCGCGCGCCGCGCCGCGCCCGCCAGCGCCGCCAGCACGCGCACGCGCGGGGACGTCATCGTCGCCACCGGGCACTCGGACTCTGCGGTCGGAAGTACACCTCGAATCAATATTGTATCGCGAGATCCGAATCAGAAATCGTGCGAGCGATGCCTTCGCTAAAATGATCTTGACCTGCTGCATATCGCTCCTCCCCGCGTGCCGATGCAAACTCAACCTCCGATCGGTTTTGACTAACGAAAACATTTATCAAAGACAGACGTTTGTTTAATACAAGCTTTACCAAAAAAAAATTGTGATGCTATTAATCCTGGATAGAACAGATTAGATCAGTATTGATAATAAATCTCGGTTTGTGTGCTATGATATCGAGCGAGAATTAAGACAATTTTTGAAAATTTCAATTGTGCTTTATGTAGATAGGATGATTCTCGACAGATTTGTTACGTACTCGAATGTGCATATCTCTCGACAGATTTCTTATCATTAGAATGTCACACGCTTTGTTGGTCTCTAATGATAGAATTGCTAATCCACCCGAATATAAATAACAATGAATGGCAACACACAATAAACATTAATAGGTGGAATATTGTAATAAGAAATTTATAACAAAAAATATTTATTTAAAAATAATTAACCTACTTCAATAGAAAGAAAACTAAAAAACTTAAGTAGAAAGAATTATGGACCTTATAATGTATTTCAATTGAAGTTGGAATCTTCTCCTTTTTTCATCAAATCAGATTAAAGACAGAACCAGACAACCGTGATGTGGACATCCCGGGAGTGGACCGACCAGGTTCCCAGACCAGCCATAAGTGTTTGGCATGAGTTTGGCAGACAGGTAATAATATGTAATTATATTTTATTATTATTATGTATTAGTGCCCTGTGCCGCTCGGGCGGCATTGTGCTACTTCGACCATTTATGAGCTTTTGTAGCGATGCACTTTCGTATTATAGTTCACTGCCTAGTCCCGAAGCCTTCGGGAACTTCCAAATACTTTGAGCAGAGCAGGGAGTGTTTGTATCTCCTCTGGATGCATGGTATGATATGTATATTGTAAGTGTAGCCGCTCACCCAGCACGTGCGTGGCTATGGAGAACAGGCTGCCGTGCAGGTCGGGCGCGAACACGTCGCGCCACTCGGCCGCCAGCGCCGCCACGTGCGGCGCCGGCTGCCGCTGCACCGCCCGCGCCGGCAGCTCGCGCACGAACCGCTGCACCGCCGCCAGCAGCCGCAGCACCGCCCGCGCCAGCAGCGCCACCTGCAGTTACTCACCAACTATTACCGAGAACACTCGCTTCCGCTATTTGTAGAAGCGGGAAGGCATGACAATATGTGACTAAATTGATTTTAACTTCCGATGCGAAGTTTATTTCTTCAGCATCGGACCCGGGAATCTATCGGACAGTTTCGAAATCATCCATCGAGGGAAAAGTGTATATAACGTAATCTCTGCGCTGCCGGGGCTCCCGGCGCGTGTGAGGAGTGTGAGGAGGGGTGAGGGGAGGCTCGCCTTTGTGCAGCCCCAGTTGTGCTTGGACTTGTCGAGCGAGGAGAGCAGCGAGCAGAGCGCGATGGTGGTGAAGTCCCAGTGGTGCGGCGGCAGCGCGTCGCCGGCGCGCCGCACGGCGGCCCGCAGACACTCCGCCAGCGCCGCCGCGCTCGCCACCGCCGCCCACGCCGCGCCCGACACGTCCCTGCGCAGGGGCCCTGCCGTCACTACACCACCCCAGTCCGCAGCCCCAGCCCGACCCACAGTATATACTCAATGGAGCCTCGGACCCGATTTAGATGAAAATTTAAACGAAATGAAGCCTCTGAACCAACGATCCAAAAGAAAAAGGGTCGCGATCAGTGTCATCGCTCCGCGCTTGTAGGTCCCGTTCATTCCGCTCACACTCAGATTTCATAAGCACCAATAATAGGGGCAGCATGACTATCATTTGTGTTGAAACTCGAGGCAGGAGGAGAGTGAGCGGCGGGTGGGGGGACGGACCTCTCGAAGAGCATGGTGTCGTTCCGGCGGTAGTAGGCGTTGACGAGCAGGTCCAGGTCGCAGGCGCGGCGGGCGCGCGCCGCCTCCTGCAGGAAGGCGGCGCCCAGCGCGTCCGCGTGCGCCGCGTGCAAGCTGCGCAGCATCACCAGGTACTTCGTCTCGTACTCGCGGTCCTCGTCCGGGGACCATCTTGTACTGGCCTGGGGGGAGAATGCACTCATCAAATCATATTTTATTCATGTACGTCAACAAAGGTTTTACGACTTAGTCAAACTTAGTCAGAATCTACCATCGGTTCGGAATGCAGCTTCCATTGAGAAGAGCCGACAAGAAACTCAATGGTTACTCTTTGCAATAGAATGGAAGACGGTGTATATTCTCAGGAACAGCAACACAATGTTAGCCGCCAACACCATTGTCTGTGACATAAAAGTACTAGAGCGAAAAATAACGGCTCTGATACCTTCCGTGCTATAAATAAGTGAATAGAGTTTAAGAACAATGTTGTCAAGTGGAAAGTGGGTAAAGCACCGCAATCCAGGACAATACAAATTTTGACGGGACTGTCACTGGCAGCTAGCTCATGTTATAGGGAGCAACTCAGGCGATTTTATCGTAGAACCACGCGGGAGGAACCGCGGGCAACAGTTAAATAAATAAATAAATGATGCTGGTAACATGCCTGCAAACAATGGAAGAACCCAGCGCCGGAGACGACCTCCTCCGGGGAGGGCTCGTGCGGGACGGGCTCGGTCAGGGGCGCGGCGCCGGCCTGCTGCTGCTGCTGCTGCTGCTGCTGCTGCTGCAGCCAGGCCTGCGCCAGCGCCCAGTGGTAGCCGTGCGCGCTCGCCAGCTGCGCCAGGGTGGACGCCACCTTGCTTCTCGTCGCTTCGGAAGCCGCCGCGATCACGTCACATAGAAGCGAGTCCAGCTTTTGCTTCGCTTCTTCTATTATGTGGTAGTGGGGCCACTGGAATTATATTTTGACGTTACGTTTGTCCTATCTCGGATTGGACGACCGCTTGGCGCAGTGGTTCGAGCGTATGCCGCTCGGCTCACTACACCGGGTGGTTGCGGGTTCGATTCCCGTTAGGATACATTTCTGAAATGACCTTTTCGTAATTTGCCATTGTCTGGGTGTCACTAGGATCGCCCCCAGTCCATTTTACGGTACCCATCGTACAAGCGTTGCTTAGTTTGGGACCATACAGTTGGTGTGTTTGTCTGGCGATATTTATTATTATTATTTAATTAACTCCACGGTAGCAGGCGGAGGAGCACGTCAATGAAGCGCGGGGCAAACCTGAGCTTTTATAATTTAACGTCGGACGGCACGTCACGGTTTTATCGTCACAGTACGACGGCTAAGTATACGATAATCTCGTGCCGTGTTGGGCGGTAGATTATAAGAGCGCCCGTCGCCTCGACCCCGAGCACACCGCGACAAGGATTGCGGCCAGTCGATGGCCCGATACAGGCTGGCCTACTTCACACTTGTTTCGCAATCCCAGCTGGTTCTGTTGCTAATTTCACCTTACCGCTATGCAAATGACGATTATTATTGAGAGTGGGGACTTATACTTGTGACCCTCAATACCAAGACGAGCGTTCGAACAGCTGCACTGTTTGTAGTTACTTAATAAAATACGAAAATAACTTACAAAAGCGTAACCTTCATGGAGAGAATTCAAAACAACGTAATCGTGCACGACATCACAGAACTGCCTCGCCAAGTACTCATCCCCCAGCAGCGCGTCGCACCAACACTTCTGATCATCTTCATCATCATCCGACACTTTGTGTAGGAACATAGTCCTCAAGTATATCGCGCGGAAAAGGAACTTATTTATATGCGACATAAGGTCCTCTTTCGTGAGCTCGGTCACGTCACTGTCCGAGGATTGTTCGATGACTGTTCGTATCGCTTCGTTGTCGTTCTCGTCGAGGCAGTTGAGTTGTGACGTCACGCACTCGTGGCGCACCGCGCACATGGTGACGACTCGCGAGTCGTCCTCGAAGGTGAACAGCTGTTGGGTGAACTCAGTGATCTCCGTGACGTCATGCGGCACGTCCGCCGACCGTGTCAACAGGTGCGGGCACAGGGACACCATGTGCTCCAGCTTTGCTATGTTCAAGTCCTCGGAGCTGGGAAAGAAAATATACTAAAAGATGGAGTACAATATATAGCGGGGCCGTGTCGGCCTCCATTGCTATGATGGACTTTCACATAGGTAGGTAGGAATTTGTTACTAGACACGCTATTGGTGCACATATTGCGATACAACTCCTCCAGCAGTCTGCTAATGAAACGTTCGAGTAGGCATGCTGCCCCTGTTGTTACTATTTACAAAATCTGTCAGGCGAGCGTGATAGAGAATGCTTACGTTAAAGAACTGTACGAGTTCGAAGATCATCGTTGACGATTAATCTATGTTTAAAATTATAAACGATAACAATCAGCCCTTCAACGTCCCACTACTAGGCATGAATTTCTTCTCAATGCAAGGGTCCACGTTATATATTATTTATTATTTGGCACAGGAAGAGTTAGCAAATTAAGGAAATCTTTTTAAAACTGTTCAGTTAGATGCGCAGCTGTCCTCGCGATGTTTTCCTTCATAGCTAGGCAAACGATGATCTTTGCTCGGAATAATAAGATTTGCGCATAGAATTCGACTCCTTTTCCAGGGACTGTTTGTAAATAGGTAATAGTGGAATGTCATATACCACATCACGATAATGAATTCGAAATCTCAATATGGGTGTCAATTTCGAGGTCTCCAGGGGTGCTGATTATGAATATTGCACTAATTTCTAGTACAAGGATAAATAAATAAATATCGCCAGACTGACACACCAACTGCACGGTCCCAAATTAAGCAACGCTTGTACTATGGGTACCAGACAATGGTCTGGGGGCGATCCCAGCCATCGCGGCGAGGATGGCGGACAATTTTTAAAAACTATTAACATGCATGTCATTTTTGGGGATTGCGTGTTTGCTCGCGTCACGCTCCACTGCTCCCGCCTCGCGGCAGTAATAGTATGTATAGTTACTGACAGACGGCCCCGGCGCGCGGCCAGCAGCGCGGCGGCGCGGCGCAGCAGCGTGCAGCGCGCGGCGGCGGGCAGCGCGGCCGCGCCCTCCCGCCACGCGGCAGTAATAGTATGTATAGTTACTGACAGACGGCCCCGGCGCGCGGCCAGCAGCGCGGCGGCGCGGCGCAGCAGCGTGCAGCGCGCGGCGGCGGGCAGCGCGGCCGCGCCCTCCCGCCACGCGGCAGTAATAGTATGTATAGTTACTGACAGACGGCCCCGGCGCGCGGCCAGCAGCGCGGCGGCGCGGCGCAGCAGCGTGCAGCGCGCGGCGGCGGGCAGCGCGGCCGCGCCCTCCCGCCACGCGGCAGTAATAGTATGTATAGTTACTGACAGACGGCCCCGGCGCGCGGCCAGCAGCGCGGCGGCGCGGCGCAGCAGCGTGCAGCGCGCGGCGGCGGGCAGCGCGGCCGCGCCCTCCCGCCACGCGGCAGTAATAGTATGTATAGTTACTGACAGACGGCCCCGGCGCGCGGCCAGCAGCGCGGCGGCGCGGCGCAGCAGCGTGCAGCGCGCGGCGGCGGGCAGCGCGGCCGCGCCCTCCCGCCACGCGGCAGTAATAGTATGTATAGTTACTGACAGACGGCCCCGGCGCGCGGCCAGCAGCGCGGCGGCGCGGCGCAGCAGCGTGCAGCGCGCGGCGGCGGGCAGCGCGGCCGCGCCCTCCCGCCACGCGGCAGTAATAGTATGTATAGTTACTGACAGACGGCCCCGGCGCGCGGCCAGCAGCGCGGCGGCGCGGCGCAGCAGCGTGCAGCGCGCGGCGGCGGGCAGCGCGGCCGCGCCCTCCCGCCACGCGGCAGTAATAGTATGTATAGTTACTGACAGACGGCCCCGGCGCGCGGCCAGCAGCGCGGCGGCGCGGCGCAGCAGCGTGCAGCGCGCGGCGGCGGGCAGCGCGGCCGCGCCCTCCCGCCACGCGGCAGTAATAGTATGTATAGTTACTGACAGACGGCCCCGGCGCGCGGCCAGCAGCGCGGCGGCGCGGCGCAGCAGCGTGCAGCGCGCGGCGGCGGGCAGCGCGGCCGCGCCCTCCCGCCACGCGGCAGTAATAGTATGTATAGTTACTGACAGACGGCCCCGGCGCGCGGCCAGCAGCGCGGCGGCGCGGCGCAGCAGCGTGCAGCGCGCGGCGGCGGGCAGCGCGGCCGCGCCCTCCCGCCACGCGGCAGTAATAGTATGTATAGTTACTGACAGACGGCCCCGGCGCGCGGCCAGCAGCGCGGCGGCGCGGCGCAGCAGCGTGCAGCGCGCGGCGGCGGGCAGCGCGGCCGCGCCCTCCCGCCACGCGGCAGTAATAGTATGTATAGTTACTGACAGACGGCCCCGGCGCGCGGCCAGCAGCGCGGCGGCGCGGCGCAGCAGCGTGCAGCGCGCGGCGGCGGGCAGCGCGGCCGCGCCCTCCCGCCACGCGGCAGTAATAGTATGTATAGTTACTGACAGACGGCCCCGGCGCGCGGCCAGCAGCGCGGCGGCGCGGCGCAGCAGCGTGCAGCGCGCGGCGGCGGGCAGCGCGGCCGCGCCCTCCCGCCACGCGGCAGTAATAGTATGTATAGTTACTGACAGACGGCCCCGGCGCGCGGCCAGCAGCGCGGCGGCGCGGCGCAGCAGCGTGCAGCGCGCGGCGGCGGGCAGCGCGGCCGCGCCCTCCCGCCACGCGGCAGTAATAGTATGTATAGTTACTGACAGACGGCCCCGGCGCGCGGCCAGCAGCGCGGCGGCGCGGCGCAGCAGCGTGCAGCGCGCGGCGGCGGGCAGCGCGGCCGCGCCCTCCCGCCACGCGGCAGTAATAGTATGTATAGTTACTGACAGACGGCCCCGGCGCGCGGCCAGCAGCGCGGCGGCGCGGCGCAGCAGCGTGCAGCGCGCGGCGGCGGGCAGCGCGGCCGCGCCCTCCCGCCACGCGGCAGTAATAGTATGTATAGTTACTGACAGACGGCCCCGGCGCGCGGCCAGCAGCGCGGCGGCGCGGCGCAGCAGCGTGCAGCGCGCGGCGGCGGGCAGCGCGGCCGCGCCCTCCCGCCACGCGGCAGTAATAGTATGTATAGTTACTGACAGACGGCCCCGGCGCGCGGCCAGCAGCGCGGCGGCGCGGCGCAGCAGCGTGCAGCGCGCGGCGGCGGGCAGCGCGGCCGCGCCCTCCCGCCACGCGGCAGTAATAGTATGTATAGTTACTGACAGACGGCCCCGGCGCGCGGCCAGCAGCGCGGCGGCGCGGCGCAGCAGCGTGCAGCGCGCGGCGGCGGGCAGCGCGGCCGCGCCCTCCCGCCACGCGGCAGTAATAGTATGTATAGTTACTGACAGACGGCCCCGGCGCGCGGCCAGCAGCGCGGCGGCGCGGCGCAGCAGCGTGCAGCGCGCGGCGGCGGGCAGCGCGGCCGCGCCCTCCCGCCACGCGGCAGTAATAGTATGTATAGTTACTGACAGACGGCCCCGGCGCGCGGCCAGCAGCGCGGCGGCGCGGCGCAGCAGCGTGCAGCGCGCGGCGGCGGGCAGCGCGGCCGCGCCCTCCCGCCACGCGGCAGTAATAGTATGTATAGTTACTGACAGACGGCCCCGGCGCGCGGCCAGCAGCGCGGCGGCGCGGCGCAGCAGCGTGCAGCGCGCGGCGGCGGGCAGCGCGGCCGCGCCCTCCCGCCACGCGGCAGTAATAGTATGTATAGTTACTGACAGACGGCCCCGGCGCGCGGCCAGCAGCGCGGCGGCGCGGCGCAGCAGCGTGCAGCGCGCGGCGGCGGGCAGCGCGGCCGCGCCCTCCCGCCACGCGGCGCGCGCCTCGCGCCACGTGTCCAGCGACAGCCGCGCCGAGCCGCGCTGTAACACATTGCACTATAGCGCTCATCGCCGGGGACCGCTCACTACATCGACACAAGAACAGTACTAAAGTCTATAGTACTCTATAGTGACGCTCACCGGCACATGTACGTTGAGCGTGAACAGGGCGTACAGGAAGTCGATGTAGGGCGGGCTCGCGTCGCGGCCCAGCAGCGCGGCCGCTAGCTGCGCCGCCAGCGCCGCGCTCTGCTCGAGGCCGGAGCCGTCCTCCTCCGCCTCCGCTTCCGCCTCCGCAAGGGTGCTCGCCTTCGTCACGGCACTCGCCAGCAGACCCACTATGTCGGCCACTGCCGACTCACTTATCAGGAACTCTGGAACGATTGGTAAATTTAAAGTTTTCAAGCTGATGTAAAGGGTGGTATGGCAAATACACACGGCAACGTCAGCGGCACCGACCTCCGTCGTCCCCGGCCGTGAAGCACATGAGCAGCAGGTTCCTGCAGGCGGGCTGCTGCAGCGCGAGCCGGCACACCCGCGCGGCTGCTCGCCCCGCCGCCGCACTACGCAGCCAGGCGCGCGCCGCCCGCGCCGCGCGCGCCGGGTGCGCCAGCGCCGCCGCCAGGCACCACTGCTCCACCGCCGGCGGCAGCTGACCGTCCCACCCCCGACCCGACACATTACTATTGCACTACGCAGCCAGGCGCGCGCCGGGTGCGCCAGCGCCGCCGCCAGGCACCACTGCTCCACCGCCGGCGGCAGCTGACCGTCCCACCCCCGACCCGACACATTACTATTGCACTACGCAGCCAGGCGCGCGCCGGGTGCGCCAGCGCCGCCGCCAGGCACCACTGCTCCACCGCCGGCGGCAGCTGACCGTCCCACCCCCGACCCGACACATTACTATTGCACTACGCAGCCAGGCGCGCGCCGGGTGCGCCAGCGCCGCCGCCAGGCACCACTGCTCCACCGCCGGCGGCAGCTGACCGTCCCACCCCCGACCCGACACATTACTATTGCACTACGCAGCCAGGCGCGCGCCGGGTGCGCCAGCGCCGCCGCCAGGCACCACTGCTCCACCGCCGGCGGCAGCTGACCGTCCCACCCCCGACCCGACACATTACTATTGCACTACGCAGCCAGGCGCGCGCCGGGTGCGCCAGCGCCGCCGCCAGGCACCACTGCTCCACCGCCGGCGGCAGCTGACCGTCCCACCCCCGACCCGACACATTACTATTGCACTACGCAGCCAGGCGCGCGCCGGGTGCGCCAGCGCCGCCGCCAGGCACCACTGCTCCACCGCCGGCGGCAGCTGACCGTCCCACCCCCGACCCGACACATTACTATTGCACTACGCAGCCAGGCGCGCGCCGGGTGCGCCAGCGCCGCCGCCAGGCACCACTGCTCCACCGCCGGCGGCAGCTGACCGTCCCACCCCCGACCCGACACATTACTATTGCACTACGCAGCCAGGCGCGCGCCGGGTGCGCCAGCGCCGCCGCCAGGCACCACTGCTCCACCGCCGGCGGCAGCTGACCGTCCCACCCCCGACCCGACACATTACTATTGCACTACGCAGCCAGGCGCGCGCCGGGTGCGCCAGCGCCGCCGCCAGGCACCACTGCTCCACCGCCGGCGGCAGCTGACCGTCCCACCCCCGACCCGACACATTACTATTGCACTACGCAGCCAGGCGCGCGCCGGGTGCGCCAGCGCCGCCGCCAGGCACCACTGCTCCACCGCCGGCGGCAGCTGACCGTCCCACCCCCGACCCGACACATTACTATTGCACTACGCAGCCAGGCGCGCGCCGGGTGCGCCAGCGCCGCCGCCAGGCACCACTGCTCCACCGCCGGCGGCAGCTGACCGTCCCACCCCCGACCCGACACATTACTATTGCACTACGCAGCCAGGCGCGCGCCGGGTGCGCCAGCGCCGCCGCCAGGCACCACTGCTCCACCGCCGGCGGCAGCTGACCGTCCCACCCCCGACCCGACACATTACTATTGCACTACGCAGCCAGGCGCGCGCCGGGTGCGCCAGCGCCGCCGCCAGGCACCACTGCTCCACCGCCGGCGGCAGCTGACCGTCCCACCCCCGACCCGACACATTACTATTGCACTACGCAGCCAGGCGCGCGCCGGGTGCGCCAGCGCCGCCGCCAGGCACCACTGCTCCACCGCCGGCGGCAGCTGACCGTCCCACCCCCGACCCGACACATTACTATTGCACTACGCAGCCAGGCGCGCGCCGGGTGCGCCAGCGCCGCCGCCAGGCACCACTGCTCCACCGCCGGCGGCAGCTGACCGTCCCACCCCCGACCCGACACATTACTATTGCACTACGCAGCCAGGCGCGCGCCGGGTGCGCCAGCGCCGCCGCCAGGCACCACTGCTCCACCGCCGGCGGCAGCTGACCGTCCCACCCCCGACCCGACACATTACTATTGCACTACGCAGCCAGGCGCGCGCCGGGTGCGCCAGCGCCGCCGCCAGGCACCACTGCTCCACCGCCGGCGGCAGCTGACCGTCCCACCCCCGACCCGACACATATTCGACTTTTTTTAAAATATCAAAAACAGCGGACGCAACTTATTGAATGATATATTATATCAGTAAGGATGACATTTTCGAAGTTTTTGGGGGTGCTGACTATGACCATGGGACATATTTATAAATCCACGATGGTGACCGCATAAAAAAAAAACAGAGCCGTCTAGGAACGTCCGAAAGAAGCGAAGCTTTATAGTATAGAGCGTAAGGCGACGCAGCTGCTACTCTGTATACCTATAATGTATCGTGTAACGCTACTGACGTCACGGTGTAACGCTACTGACGTCGTCGTGTAACGCTACTGACGACACGGTACGGCGTAAAGCTACTGACGTCACGGTGCAATTATTACCAATGTTCTATCTAACCTTCAAGCCATATTTAGTATAAATCTTAGGGCGCCGCAGCTCTGACGTCATCCTGTAACATGTAACGCGTAACGCTACGTCACAATTTGCACGGTTTTAGTGCCCGGGCAGCGAGCGTCCCGAACGTCCGTAAAGAAGCTTCGCTTCAAAAACGACGTGCATGTAATTCACGGCGCTTGCTTATTTGCTCCCGTTTGCTTACGTTCGCAATTGAATATTACGCGGTGAAATCACGGGACCCAACTAGAAGTTTTATAAATTCGAAGAAGAGGAAGTTTTATCCATCCCTCTAATCCAAGCCTTTACCACACTCTCTGTAGCAGTATGCTAACTCCACAATGGGACGGTCAACGAATATGTTAAAGCCAGCGATTGTTAAGTTATCTGAGATAAAGATAACACTTCCCAATGTTATTGGACACTCCCCTTAAAAAAATATTATGTTGTGACGCTGAAAGGAATCTAAGCTTATCATTTGCAAGTTATCTCAAAAAATAAATACATTAACATATTTCATTGATTTTCGGTACAATGAAATAATTACCTGGCTGAAACTATTGAACATCATATCCTGTTCTTCCTCACTAAGATGCTTCATCATCAGGAACGCGATGTCCACGGCGGCCTTGCAGCGCATGGTGTCTCCCGCCAGCCAACCCCTCAACACCTTGTCGTAGAACGTATACACTGTGTCCACTCCGAACTGCCTGGCTAGCGCTAGGAACAGATTCTGACCGTCAAACTCTACCAACAGTGTAATCAAAGGTGACAGAATCGGGCTAGAAATTTCTTTTTTGGATGCAAATTCAAAGTAATGTGCACAGATCTTCTGCGCTAACTCGTCCAAATTGTGTTTGTATCTTTCCGCGCCGGACGCGTCACATTGCTGCGTCGCAACCCGAGTTTCCTCTGTAACAGTTTGTTGGTCGCCATCGAACCTAATGCTATGCTGTTTCTTCGCTTCTTGCGTGAGCGACGTTTTCAAAGATTGAAGCAGCAGTATGTGCGCGTCTATAAGTTTTCCGATTTCGTCGTGGTCTACCCCGCATTTGTCGATTTGTGCCAATATCGTAGAACCAATGTTTTGCCAGAAATTTCGCACTAGCTGATCGTACTTTTCGCTGTTCTCTTCTTTGGACTGTTTGAGCCAATATTTGAGGATCGACGCCATGTTGGTCGATGAACATTTGATTAGATTGCTCTTGGTTTGCGCTTCGAGGTGTACAGAGAGTATCTTCTCCACCCAGGTCCTGTGCACGCCGGTGGCGACGCCCACCACGAAGTCGTTCTGCTGTATTGACAAGTATCGCAAACATTCGCCCAAGCTCGTGATCCACGATTGGCGTTCGCTTTTAGAGTTCACTACTTTTTTGTTTTCTAATCTGTAAGTTAGACAAATTTATTAATATTATTAGACGGATGATAACATCTGTTTATAACACCATAATACCTTCAGATATTAACTCCAACTCGTTTTACTTACCCGACATAAATAGCTTTGAAAAACGCCTCATAGAAATCTTTAGTCAACATTTCTTGAGGTAGATTCGCCAATAGCGGTAACATCATGTTCGACAGGTGCCTAGCGTCGCCCCAGCCGCCTGTACGAGTAGGTATTTATTAAAATCTATTTATAAATAAATTAAGTGTGAATAATTTTACTTATAAAATCTGCTCACCATTTTCTAAAACATCCAATATCCTTTTGATGAATAATTCCGTCTTGTCTAAATATTTGTGCCAGCCCTGAAACAAATGAAAATCTATACTACATCATGGAATAGATAATATTACAATTAGTAGGCAATCCACATTGGGCGCGACATTTAACTCTAAACTTTAATGCTGAAGTCATATAGTTACATTTAAAATTGGTCAATATTGAACTTTAGCGCAAGTAGCGCCATCAGTCGGGATTTGGTCAGCATCTATTGTAATAAGTCCAACATACAATAATATAAATGTTTGGACTTATTACAATAGATGTTGCTGTTTCATTTTAGTTGTCAGAACTGTTTTGTGATTTTTTCTCACTCTAATAAGTTGCAAGTATGCTCCGTTGATTATACTTTCATAATAATGTAATAATTTAAAAGCAATACAAATTGAACCCCCAGGGCCCGACATACAGACAGTAACTACCCACCGCACAAAAATATATCTCAACAATCCAATATTGAATCGTCCCACCTCAACATTGTGCATGAGCACCAGCAGGCAGGCCCACAGCTGCGCGGCCACCAGCGGGTTCAGCTCCTTGGCGGCGGCGAGCAGCAGCCGCAGGGTCTTCGTGCCGTACTTCTCGCCGAAGGTGGTCTTGTATCGCTCTATGATGCTGCCCATGGCGCCGTACCACGCCGCCCTGGGGACGACATGGAGGAATTGTAACAATATAAACGCACTGTCCCGCCCGCACTCCCCGAATGTAAATCCACGTTCTGTTGCCGGCAATTCAGCCTCATTGTAAGGGGCATTCGGGTCATAGGATAGTGAATTACGTTAGCCTAGTGCAGGTAAGCCAGGCGCGGTGCGCGGGCGGCAGGTGCTGCACGAAGTACTGCAGCCCTGCAGGCTGGTGCAGACAGTGAAGTGGCAGACCTGAGCTGCAGGGAGGCGTGGTGCGCTAGGGTCCAGAAGGCGGGCGCCTGCAGCAGCGGCGCCAGCGCGTCCCACAGCCAGGCGCGGTGCGCGGGCGGCAGGTGCTGCACGAAGTACTGCAGCCCTGCAGGCTGGTGCAGACAGTGAAGTGGCAGACCTGAGCTGCAGGGAGGCGTGGTGCGCTAGGGTCCAGAAGGCGGGCGCCTGCAGCAGCGGCGCCAGCGCGTCCCACAGCCAGGCGCGGTGCGCGGGCGGCAGGTGCTGCACGAAGTACTGCAGCCCTGCAGGCTGGTGCAGACAGTGAAGTGGCAGACCTGAGCTGCAGCGAGGCGTGGTGCGCTAGGGTCCAGAAGGCGGGCGCCTGCAGCAGCGGCGCCAGCGCGTCCCACAGCCAGGCGCGGTGCGCGGGCGGCAGGTGCTGCACGAAGTACTGCAGCCCTGCAGGCTGGTGCAGACAGTGAAGTGGCAGACCTGAGCTGCAGCGAGGCGTGGTGCGCTAGGGTCCAGAAGGCGGGCGCCTGCAGCAGCGGCGCCAGCGCGTCCCACAGCCAGGCGCGGTGCGCGGGCGGCAGGTGCTGCACGAAGTACTGCAGCCCTGCAGGCTGGTGCAGACAGTGAAGTGGCAGACCTGAGCTGCAGCGAGGCGTGGTGCGCTAGGGTCCAGAAGGCGGGCGCCTGCAGCAGCGGCGCCAGCGCGTCCCACAGCCAGGCGCGGTGCGCGGGCGGCAGGTGCTGCACGAAGTACTGCAGCCCCTGCAGGCTGCTCGTCACCACTCGGCACAGCTGCAGCTCCTTCTCTTCAGCACTGTCTGACCTGTTTCAACATAGCAACAGAGTATTTCACTTTGAATATACAGTGGACCCGCGGTAATCCGACAAACATTTCGCCGGGCAGGGCAGGGGTGCTACTATTAGAAACGATAATCGATATATCGTGACATTTGTCGTGTTGAATCCTACTCTAAGTTCCATCGTTTTAATGTCGTATTGGTGACTGAACGAACGATACATAATTCGATATATCGAGCTTAACCCTACTCTTAGGTACAAATGTCAGTTACGAATATTCGAATTTGAAAACGACCAAAACATCATTTTTACGATAATCTCAACGACACCTCTTAGGACGTCGTCGGCATTATCGTTCGGTTAATTTTATACCAATTCAGTGTAAAATGTTATTTAAATACGTCGTGTTAAACAAATAATAAAGGAATAAAAGAGTTGCATGATGAGATGCATTCATGTTTTTATCAAGTGCAGCCATGAGTTTCTCTGCTGACTTCTGTAAAAGTTTTCAATTACTATATCACGATTTTGCCTGTCCTTGTTGGCCATCAGAGAAGAAAATACTTATAGAGGAGGCAGCAACTGCGGGAACATTTCAATATTGTTTTCATTACTCATACTCGGAAAGTAGGTCTGAAGTTGCCTAAGGAGCGGGTTGAAAGTAATACTTTTCCGCCCTAGGGAGAATCGCTTTCAACTGACAGCTGTCAAATTATTAAAAAAAACTAGTTCCATATTCACATTTCTATGGAACCATGTTCAAACTTTTTCTACAGTCACTCAATTAAAGCGCGATGTAAAATTGAAATAACATAAAGTTAAGTATTAATTTAAGAATATATATTTTTAAATGACTTTATTATATATTGATTTCTTATATTTACGCGAATACTACACATTGAAATAAAACTATTTTTACGGATTATATCGCGTTTATTTTTACTTTTTATGTTCCCGACGTTTCGGCTGCTTTACAGCAGTCATGGTCACGGGGGGACTGAGGTGTTAGACGTCCTGATGTCATAGTTAGTAACTGGGTACCCTCATATTAAGTTGTTGTTTGCGGTCCGATCCACGCAGAAAGTGCTCACAGTGTCTCGAGGTCTTGCAATGGTACACTTGGTTTTGGATTTAATTATATTAATTACTGGATCCCAAGTTGGTGGTAGCACCCAGCCATCTTCCCTATTGAAATTTGGATGTTTTTTAATTTCAATGGCCTCACGTATCATCCTTGGTCGGAATCGGTGTTCTTTTGCGAGGATCTGTGGTTTATCAAATCTGATATAATGGCGGGTGCGGTCCTGTACATGTTCACAGATTGCAGACTTCGTGGAGCGCCGGTGTTTCACGTCAGCTATGTGTTCTTTTACGCGGGTTTTTACTGATCTTTTAGTTTGCCCTATGTAGGAGAGCCCACATTCACAATCGAGTTTGTATACCCCTGCATCTTGTAGAGGAATGTGACACTTGACAGGTGGTAAGAACTGACTAATCTTCTTAGGTGGCTTGAAGTAAGTTTTGATTGAAGCCCGTTTCAAGATGTAGCCAATCTTGTCTGTGACACCTCTTATGTATGGTAGTACAGCAGGTAGACGCTCGACTGTGGCTGGTTTCACTCGGTCACTGTGATGGCGGCGCGGGATCCGAAACATAAAAAGTAAAAATAAACGCGATATAATCCGTAAAAATAGTTTTATTTCAATGACTTAATTATAATTTAGTTTCAACAATTTCTTAAAAATAATATAGATTTGGGCGAAATATTTAAAGATGAAAGTGAACAAAATAATGGCTAAATAATGAAGTTGGCCGGCCAAAGAAAAAAAAAAACAAAATAGGCGGCAATCCGATATTCATTTGTTTTTTCTTCCTTGTATTATCTCTTTAGCCAATTCCTGTTTTTATTTTTACTTTCCTTGTATTCGTAATGAAAAGCACAGTGTTTACCACGGGTGAAAAACTTATTTTGTAGCAACATTCACCCCTTGTGTAACAATGTACTAATAAACATTCCCGATGGTAAATTTGTCAAGAAGCGATTAAATAAAAATAGAGCAAGTTTTGTTTAGGATTTATGACCACAGAATTCAAAACGCTTGTGACGTAGATAGAGAAGTCTGTAGACAAGACGGTGGATAAAGTGAAACGGCGCTATACAAAAAAACAGCGAGCGTGAAAGAGCTAGAGAGTCTTATATCTATTAGTTAGCGCAGTGGTTTGAGCGTAGGCCGCTCGGCTCACTGCATCGGGTGGTTCGCTTCCCGTGAGGGTAAATTTCGGAAATGGCCTTTTCGTAATTTTCCCTGGTCTGGGTGTCACTGGGATCGCCCCCAGTCCATTGTACGGTACCCATAGTACAAGCGTTGCTTAGTTTGGACCATACAGTTGGTGTGCTCGTCTGGCGATATTTATTTATTTATTATTTATTGTGACAAAGAGGCCCCACAGATAAAACATATGAGGCCATAGAGAATATTCAGGTTTTCTACAAACTTTGCATTTATTATTCGTATCATTCACTCCGAACATAGTCTATGGATACGATACACGACAAGGAATTCGAACATTTGTTAGAGTAGGGTAAGATCGATATAGTCGAAGTAATGTCGTATCGTTTCGAATGTATCGTTGTCGATATTAAGAGTAGCACCCCAGTGTCGAACTTTCAAATTTGTCGGCTTATAGAGTACTGCCTAAGACCCTCCTATAGTCCGGATTTTTTTACCAAAGAGTACCTTGTAATTACAGATCCAATGATTCTATATTTATACTCTGAAGTAAAAATCATAGTTCATTATGTACCTATGTCGATATTTTTCAAACTAAGCAATCAGAATCAAAACATTACCCACGCGTCGAGTATCATAGTGGTAGCGCGTACAAGTTGTAACCTGTTCAATCATGCATTATGTAAATACATTAGCGAAGATTGTCAAAAAATAAAATATTCAATAATAATAGACATGTCGGATCACAAGGGGTGCCGGATTACCGGGGGTCCACTGTACATACTATGATTATAATACCCTAGAATTTACATAAAATACAGACATTTTCAATCAGAAAATCAAAATTAGTATAGAGCTATGGCATATGTCAGCGCGAGTACAACTCCAACTCCTTTTTCAACAGTTCCGAAAATCATCCATATACCACGCCTAATCACACATTCGTGATCCGATTGGATGCGATATAAGTGTGAGGAAATAGATGTAAGTAGGCTTTCACCTTGAGTGTGCTTTGGCTTCATACATCGATCCACGGTAATTCGTCTGGCCGAACTTCATTGCGTCCTTAAGGATACCTCGACCATCATTTTCCTTTTCAGGTTTAGCAATCTAGTAAACTGAAAATCATTTAGAGATTGTGGTTCCTTACTTTTTATTGATAACAGCTTCAGCGTCTCCTAAGAGATTCTCCGTGAGATGCGCCATCACTTCCACTTTGCAGAACGATACCACTTCCGGCAGCTTGCTGTCCGGGAATGTGCTCTGAATACGATATGAATGCCTACTTCATGAACATTCCTTATTTAATTTTAACGATTATATAGAATTATTACAAGGTACTTTACTTTCCACAAAAATTAAATCTAAATATATATAACTCAAAGGTGACTGACTGACTAACTGACTGACATAGTGATCTATCAACGCACAGCCCAAACCACTGGACGGATCGGGCTGACATTTGGTATGCAGATGTTATGACGTAGGCATCCGCTAAGAAAGGATTTTGATTAATTCTACCCCCAAGGGGATAAAATGGGGGATGAATAATCCCGAAATTTTTGTTAAGTTAAATTATACGCGGACAAAGTCGCGGGCACAGCTAGTGAAAATATAAAATAAAACATGGTTATTGTCGCAGTCTTAAAACTTTCACAGAAAATGAAATAACAAATAACCTCCATTGAAATTGATCAAATCTCTCGGTAGATATAGTTAAGTAAGTGAAGTAGTTGGACCTTGAGCGAGTGGTGCGCGGCGGCGGCGGCGGGCGCGTGGTCGTCGTGCTGCGCCTGCAGCCAGGCGGGCAGCAGCCGCCGCAGCGCCGGCGCCGCGCGCCGCCCGCTCGCGCGCAGCGCCGCGCCGTGGCACACCTGCCGCACACACCCGCGCCGTCAGCCCTACTTGACTATGCTTTACAAATTACATTATCATTACTCATACTCGGAAAGTAGGTCTGAAGTTGCCTGAGTAGCGGGTTGAAAGTAATACTTTTCCGCCCTAGGGAGAATCGCTTTTAATTGGCAACTGTCAAATTATTAAAAAAAAACTAGTTCCATTTTCACATTTCTATGGAACCATGTTCCAACTTTTTTTACAGTCACTCAATTACAGCGCAATGTTAAATTTAAATAACATAAAGTTAAGCATTAATTAACGAATATATATTTATAAATGACTTAATTATAATTTAGTTTCAACAATTTATTTAAAATAACATAGATTTGGGCAAAATATTTTAAGTTGAAAATGAAAAATAATGGCTAAATAATGAAGTTGGCCAGTCAACGAAAAAAAAAACAAAATAGGCAGCAGTCTGTTTTTTTTTCTAGTTGTAGAGTATTGTTCATACTTCCTTGTATTATTTCTTTAGCCAATTATTTTGATTTATTTGTATTCGTAATGAAAAGCACAGTGTTTACCTCGGGTGAAAGAAGTTACATTCACCCCTTGTGTAACAATGTACTATTTGTACTGGTGGTATGCCATTACAATTATATTATGAAGTCTACTCTCAGATTTGAGACTGATTTATTAATGCCGTTCTGAGCACCTGGACCATACATTCCTACTCTCAATTAGCCTTGTTTGTTCCAAAGCCTCTGGGACCAGCCACCCAGCATCTGTATCATAATCATTTTGCAAGAATCCAACAATATTATCATCTCAGTCTGAGTTGGAAAATCATATCAGCATTTGCAATTAAAAACAACATAAATAAAAAAACTGTAATATCTATCAGACCTGGGTCATTTCGCGGACCTTACGGTCCGTGTCCACTGTGAGTATCTTGTAGAAGTGCGCCCAGCTGGGCAGGGCTGCCACCACGTCGTCCACATTGCCTTTGTTTACAAGCTCACACAGCTCTTGTAAAGCCTATATAGAAATATAAAAAATATATTAACACACCTTAAAACAATATGAGTAGAGCCTAGCCCCTGAGGTTATTAACAAATAAGTAGTGATCATAATCTGGTAGCTATAAAATCAACTCTTAAAAGGATTATGTAATGTGTGGTATAAATAATAACTGATATAAATGTATGAAAAAGTATCTACACATGTAGGTACTCTTTTTTAATTGCATTATATAATGATAATTATTGTGATGACAGAACTTAATAACATGATTAGGTATGTGTCAACCCAAACTAATTTTCTGTCCAGATAAACAAAGATGATGACTTAAATATTCTTATAGGTACTCCAAATATACTGTGAATATTGTTTGTAAAAAATCCTGTACATCCCTATAGATTAATTGAATAATGTGCCCTATATAATATCAGAAAAGTTTATTTCTTGATGTCAGTATAGGAAATCAGTTTGGATGAGGCTATACAGTTAACAGTGATCACTGCTCAAATTGGCATCTGGACCTGCTCACCTTAGTCTTAGTAATAGGATCCTTCTTATTTAATTTCTTAATGCACATTTGGAACTCGGGATTGAGTCCCTGCTCGAAGTTGGCGGCGGCAAGCGTGGGGAACAGCGCCGGCAGCACCTTCCTGGTGCTGGGGTTCACCAGCCCCCCGTCTGCAGTCACCACACCGCTCAGCAGCTCAGCACTGCGGCTGCTGCTAGACGGCTATAGTGCGAGAACAGAAGTTAGGGACTCTCAAGGTACCCTACAGTGTGGTGGTTTATGGCTTATATACTATGTATGATGCTATAAATTTGTATGAAAATCTAGTTAGTATTTTAGCCAGATCTGTGGCCAAGATGCACGTAGAGCCAATGGCAAGAGACCAAAACCAAAATCATGCAAAATGTAGGTAAGTATTACTTTACGCCATACACCAAACACATAACATTAAAGTTAGGTCGAACACGTATTGCACATAAATGTTTATTTTACAACAGAATATCACATTAAAAAAAATATGGTGATGGGTAATTACTTACTCGGACGTTATTCTTTGTCCTCTGACTTTGTTTAGTTTTGCCACCCATTTTTAACAATTTATTACCAAACACAGTTTATTCAACAAAATTTGAGGATTTTTTTTGCAACTCGGCTGACGGGAAAATTACACGATATGACAGGTAACAGTGACAATGACAATCAGTCAACAGCAGTTTGACACACGATTGCCAGGATCGGACAGGAAAATGGTATTTTCGAAGACACCTATAAAATTAAAATAGATCATTGGCGATTGGCGAATAGAGTTTTTTTTATTACTTAGTTCACATAACGGTGTTGCTAGCTTCATCCGTCACCCAAGTGTTACTTATTTTTATCCGACTGCCCCGGAAGGAGGGTTATGTTTTGTATGCCTGTATGTATGTGAATTGATTTCTTTGGCACGCTCTATAGCCTAAACGGCTTGATGGATTAGGTACCTACATGTATTTAAATTTTCATTTATTTGAATTTTAAAAAATAAAACATGAATACCCGATCGTGTGAAGAATTATTACCTAAAAAGATAAATAGAAAACGAGCTAATAAAAAGGATTTAATAACATATTTCAAAGTATTGCAGACAGGGATAATCAAATGTGTTTGGTGATAGTATTTTAGTGAAAATTTGTAGGCTCCGTGGGTAAGTAGGTAGGTATCTACCCACCTAATACCTATTATATTTATATTTTTTGTTTTGATTTTAATTCTGGATACGTGAATCCTATGCCTGATTCAGGTAAACTTACCTACCTAAAAATAAGACTATTTACCTAATCCCTGACGTGTAAAGACAATTTTACCCATTTGATGTCGTCGTAGCTTTCAAACAGATGAACCGTTAGCTCGTATACTTGGAACGGTCTATAGCTATGCTTGATGGAAATCAATTCAGCCATTTGCAAGATGGAGATTTTTACTTTGAAACGAATAACCATTCTATCCTTTTTGCTGTGCACATTACCTACAGTGTTTAGAAGGAATAATACAATAATACGCCACATTCGCATTGAATTGTCAATATATATATTTTTAATATTCATAAATTCAATATACATTATAATATCAAGTAAAATGAATTACTATAATTTATATAGGCAATATTTTAACACATTTTAATCTATGGGTAAGTTTAACAATCTAAAGTTTACTTATTATAACAAATGTTCAGCAATTTGTCGCTGACCGCTACAAATTACAACAAAGACAAATATGACAATAGGAATTCACTTTGGCTTATTCTTATCTCTAAAACTAATATTTTATTGTGTTCACGAAAAAAAAACTTTTCTGCAATATTTTTATTGCACAAGTAGATCATCTCTATAGTACATTATGCCGTTCCAAATAAAAAATAAAATTCATATAAAAATTTATATTCAAAGCCTTAAAATTATTATTTGGCACAATTAAAACTAGTTAACCTAAAGCTAAATGATGGGAAATTTATATATTACAGTTGTCCGCATCATATTATTATGAACGTAAGTAATCTTTGGTTTATCTAGCCCACCGGTCACAATTTGGAAATCGCTTACAGGTAATACAAATTATAATAAAATATGAAATAGTTCAAACATGATCGCTTAATTAATCCAATTATGTATAATTAGTTTAAATATAAATATATGAAGTATAATTTATATTATTATTGTGAAATTTTCTTCGGAAAATGTACAAAGAATACTGTTACAATTAAATGATTGAATGCCTTTATTTCTATATCTATAAGTTAGTGAAGTTGTCGATGTGTGAATACTGACGTGTAGCCCTTCTGATGCGTGGCATGCCTACTACATGACATTTTACTGCCTGCAATAATGTAATTCGTTGCTTGGAAACCTTTAAACAATATTTTTACCTACTTATGATTAAGATACAGAAATAATCATTAGGTATTTCTTAAAATATGTATTTATATTGCTTAGGAACTTTCTGTTCTAACATACTGTTATAATGATTAATGAAATATAACTAAATATAAATATTCTACGAATTTGTAACGCTTGACGTCCAGAAAAAGTGTGAGAGTGAGAGGCATACATACATAGTAGTAGATAAAATTAAGTACATACAATGACATACATACATACATTGGCCTTTAGGTAACTTTATTTAAATCGGTAAATTGCAAATCAAAATGAAGTCATCAAAAAATCATAGGACATTGAAACAATATCATAGTTACTGACATACTCACCTACTTAATAAAAAATGGGTTAGATAAAATTGTTGTGTGATACTTAAGTTAGCATAGTGAAATTTAAGTTTGGTTTAAGTATCAGTATAATAAAATGTCAATATTTAATTATATTTGATTCAAGTGATGTATTTATTGTCACCATGTTCAAGATTCAAGATTACCACTCTACTATCTCTTATGTACTGTTATGGAGTAAAGCGATCGTATTTACAAATAAATTCTTATTATTTACATTTCCTTATTTACATCTTAGAAGAGGATAATCTTCCGACTAATTAAAAAGAGTTTTTTAAACACAGCAGAGATCCCATATGAGTATTATGGAATGCTTTAAACTTAATTAAGATTGCATCTATCTAAACACTTATAATTACAATACGAGACGCTTAGTGATAGATACGTTTAGATGTTTTCGTAACAGAACGTAACATTTTATCTGTTGGGGATCATACAATTATTAATTTATCCTCAAAAAGGAAAAGCTTAATCTGCATAGGAAAACACAGCATAGGAGTATAAAACATACCTTATATACCTAACTTCATAAATATTATTCTTGTTGGTAGTTTGTTGATCGATAGTACACCTAAGGTTCTGTGTATTTTAGATTTTATATTTTATTCTTATTTTGTAACGCCAATCGAGCTACCAAAATACATTCGTTTAAAGGGCTTTATTATTGGGGCTGCCTTGCTATTTTCAGAATATTGTCAGTTGGTCCAAAAGTAAAAACGTTAATTAATTAAAAGCCATCAGGCGTTCAATGTATGGCAAGTTGTAAAGAATCCACTTAGTAGTGATAGGTATCTACTAACGTACAGACTCTGTTAGGAGAAGTTACGAAGAAGAATTTAATTATGATTAGGAATTTATATTAATAAATAACACTAGTATATTGTCATCACAAAAGACACACAGGTCTAGTCAACCTACGTATCTAAGTAAACTTAAGATAGGTATGATGTATTTAGTATTAGATATTTCATTTACGTTCGGTACTTTCTCTTTCAATGTTTTGAAGCTAGCGTAAATAAAATATCTATTTTGTATTTATACAGGACCATAATTTAAGTTAAAATATTAGATATAATCATAAACCGAATAATGACATTATTTATCATGTCAGAATTTTATAAATATATTGAATTTTGGCCGTAACATTAGAAAACATAATAAAATAATATTCACTATTATGGAGTATTAAACTACAGGTACTGACCTTTGGGATTCATTTAAATTAAAACTATTCATTAATTGAAAATAACTATAAAAAACTAAAGAACTTTGGCATGTTACATGGCACTTTATTTTGGTATTCATATTTGGCACTATGCATTATAAATAGAGAATCCAAATTATGTTCTATAGTATAAAAATATGATGTTGAGCAATGATCTTAATTAAGTTCGAACGAAAATACCGGGCAATGAATACTTTATTATAAAATGAGTATTATTATATGTTTTTGTGATGTTATCAACACTCGATGAGGTAAGATATAAAATTCTATTTAGTAAAAAAACGTGCAGTACATCACTACCGCGGAGGTGGAATAATTAGTGTTGAGTTTACAAAGGTCGTTCTTAATAAACTTCAACTTTATATTAGACGTGTTCTTGTTGGGACTTAACGAGTGCACATTTAAAAATTTATAGACGAAACAACTTTCAAAAACCCAACCAACTTAGTCCCTATAGGGCTTGCAGATGGCGAACCTGTGGTTCATGTGCTGGCTGTAGGAGCCCGAGTGGGAGAACTTCTTGAAGCACTTGCAACACTGGAACGGTTTCTCGCCAGTGTGTAGGCGTTTGTGTTCAGTCAAGTGGTGTTTGTGCTTAAATGCTTTGGGACACTCCAGACATTTGTATGGACGTTGACCTGAAAACAAAAAACAGGTTATTATTAAAATTATTTCTGTGTTAATCCTACTAATATTATAAATGTGAAAGTTTGTGAGTGTGGATGTATGTATGTATGTTTGTTACTCCTTCACGCAAAAACTACTGAACGGATTTGAATGAAATTTGGAACACAGATAGTTTATAACCGGGATTAACATATAGGATACTTTTTATCCCGATAATCCCGAAATTTTTGTTACGTTAAATACTACGCGGACGAAGTCCGTGGGCACAGCTAGTGTTATGATAATTTTTCGCAATAGTTTTTATAATACGGTGCGTTTCGTTAACGAAAAAATAGAGCCTCTGTATATTTCGCTAGGTAGTAGCTACCTATACAATTTATATACTTAATAGATATTTAACTAAAATTTACTGACCTGAATGTTCATATTTATGTCTTGCGAGGGAGCTCTGCTTGACGAAGGTCTTGTCACACTGGTCGCACACGAACTGGCCCTCGCCCTCCTTGAACTCGGCCCCCTTCAGCTTGCTCCTCTTGAGCGAGACCGCCTCGTCGTCCGCCTCGGCCGCCGCGCTCTCCTCGCCCCACGCCGCGCGCTCGCACGACGGACTCGAGCCCTGGCGGCAGATGTCAGAGGACAGGTGCATGTTCAGCAGAGGTGACCGACCGTTCGCCATGTCGTTGTACTGTAGAAGCCTGTCCATCGGTATAAGCGGATTCAAGTGCATCTTCTGCGGCAGCATTCGCTTCTGACCGTTCGTGGGCTCGTTCGGTGATGGTGAAAGTCGAAAGTCGGTGAAGGAAGAAGATGAGCAATTGGAATGTGGGTAAGCGTTCATATAGCTGGGCCGGTGCGGCGTCGGGCTGCGAGATGACTTCTGGCTCAAGTTCACCGCTTCCTCCGAGTCGGAATGTGTCACTGAAATGCTACACGGCGGCGACGGTGACGGGCTCCACGTTACGGACGGACTGGACTTCTTGGTGGACAGGTCGAGCGGCTGGTCAGTCGCCGTCAGCGTCATGCGCCGCTCCCGGGCCCTGTTGTTCTGGAACCAGACCTGCACAACTCGGTTGTCGAGCCCGATCTGCTGCGCTATTCGTTTAAATTCCTCGCGATTCGGTCTCGGGTTCAGTGCGTAGTGCTCCTTCAGTATCGTCTGCTGTTCCTCGCTGAGTTGTGTGCGCGCTCTGATCTTCCTGTCAGTGTCGTGTATTTTCTCGCCGCCGACCTCCTCCTCCCTGTTGAAGTCCTCGTCCTCACTCGCGCTCACGCCACTCATCGAGACGCGATACTCCGCTTCTAATCGATTGAGAGCTACCGTTTCGGCTACTTGAGCTGCCAAGCCTTCGTGTTTTCTAAACAGACTTCCACATTGTACCTTTTCATGATCTAACAGTTCGCTCTTATTGCCGAAGGTGGCGTTACACTTCAGACATGCATGCGGGTCCTCCGGCTCCTGCTTCACGACGCCCATGTGGGGAGACTGCGGCGGTTCTATACTGGGGCAGATGTTGCCCGATACAGGCGACAACTTTTCAATATTAGCTCTAAACATGTGTTTAGTCATAGATGCGTTCACGGATCCTAATATAGTGTTAAATCCTGAATGGTGGTCGGTCTCGTTGTTATTCAAAGGGACGGAATCAAAGTTCCGGCACGGCGACCTGGCGTCGCTGTCCCGCTCCTCTTGCTCCTTTTTGATGGACACGGCTTCGTCATCTTCTATGTCCATGACGAGTTCGGCGCTACCCTCCGAGCGTTTGTCGTCTTCTTCAGTTACTTCCTCAATCAAATCTTCAGGATCTGCGGGATGAGGGCTGGTTTGCTTAGGGCTAAGGGGATGCTGCATTTTTCCAGGTTGATACTGCGTTGCTGTTAGATGCTCTAAAAATTGAGTCAGCGAGGCCGGTATGCTGTAGGGAGCTATCCCGCTGGCCGGACTGATGGGCATGCCGGGATGCATGTAGAAGGGGTTGATTCCTGGCTGTCCCAGTGGTGGTCGATGGAAATTGTTCTCCTGGGCCGACATAGTTGCGAAGAAAGCCGCGGCGTCAGGGTATTTGGGCAAGATAGGCAGGAAGGAGTTGCCGTTCGGCGCAAGGTTGTTGTTTAGTTGGGAGGCGACCATTGCGTTGTTTCGTTTTCGCGAAGGGTTCCTTTCGGGGTTGAGCGCGGGGTTGTTAGGCTTTATCCTCCCCATTTTAAGGTTCATGACGAGGCATTTTTTGGAGGTCATATGGCTAGAGTAGGAGCCGGAGTGAGAGAACTTTTTGCCGCAGTTGGCGCATTCAAAGGGCTTCTCCCCGCTGTGTATCCTCAAGTGCTCCTTGAGGTGGTGTTTGAACTTGAACGCTTTGTCGCAGTCGTTGCACTTGTACTTGCGGAGCTGCGCGTTGTCGTCGTGGCTGATCATGTGCCGCTGCAGTCGGTACACGTTCGCGAAGCTCTTGTGGCATATCTTGCATGACTAGTGACAACAAACAAATTCAACGTTAATGTTTGATTGTGATACCATCCAAGTGGGTAATTTAAGTGCCTTTTTTATTCTTAACTAAAATAAATCAAGAAGCGACACTGATTCAACTAGAATGAATTAATTGTGACTGATTGTAATAGTAGTAGGCGAGAGATCGTTGTTACGTAATACAATGGGCACTGACATATCTGACAGTATCCACCTGTGTGTTGGGCGCGTGCAGGGTCTCGTGGCGGTCGAGCTGCTCGCGCGTGGGGTAGGCGCCGCGGCACTGGCTGCAGCTGAAGGGCCCGCCGGGGCCCAGCGGGGACCCGCCGCGCTCCTCCTCCTCCTCCGACGGCTTGCCCTCTGGCCCTCCGCCGGCGAGCGGACGGACTGCACGACAAACAGATTACTTCATTAGAATTGTGTGGTATTACCTTTTATATTAACTATCTACAAAACCTCAGTGTAGTACGTTTCACAGTAATAGATAACCGCCTACCCTAAGCGTTACCCTGTCCCAAAACCTAAGTCGCTTTCACTCAAAAGCTTATAAGCAATTATTAAATGTAATACTCGCATCGTAAACCCCAATTGGAGATAAAAAAAGTTTAATGTTACGATTTAAATGATCGCGGACACCTTTACGCGGGCTCTATAAAAACAAATATGGCGGTAACAATTCAATTTGGAGTCAGTTATTTCCGTAATACGGGCGATGGCGGGTGTGCGGCGGCCGGGCCGGTGTAATAACGTTTTTCAGCGGCGTCGGGGCAGTAAATCAAATATAATAAAGAGCAAAACAACGGTGCGACGTATTAATTAGTGCGGCCGTGTGTCCTCCACCCAGACAGGGTTGCCTGCACGCCAGTACAAAAAATATTTGTCTGCAATTTAAGTTAGTTTAAAACTGACATTGCAAATACACAGCGGTGCATTCATTCATTCAATGGAATTAGAAAAGGCCTACCCCATCAAAGATTAGGGGCATGATGGTTTGCCCATATTCCTACCGTTTGAGATGACAACATAATGAACTTGTACAGTATTGCAACGAGATAATAACGAGGGTTGAATCCCTGTAGGTACCTAGGTATATTATACGAACCAATTTGACTAAGTCAATAAAACAAACCTACGACAACATCGACGCACCAAGCGAGGCGCCAACCAACCCTACATTG
This sequence comes from Notodonta ziczac, assembly GCA_918843915.1. Taxonomy (NCBI): domain Eukaryota; kingdom Metazoa; phylum Arthropoda; class Insecta; order Lepidoptera; family Notodontidae; genus Notodonta; species Notodonta ziczac. The sequence goes on along the minus strand of OU974046.1, from coordinate 12,576,219 downwards.
ACCGTTGTCTGTTACCTGTTAGGTATCGAATCGCCAGTCAGTATTGAATTTTAGAAATACGAGCGTCGACCAAAATGCTCTTTTGACCGACGATGTAATCCTCGCAGCTAGCAATAGTAGCACTTGAATAGATACTTATCACCTTTTATAACTACTTATAATATTATGAGGTCTTATTTTATAATAATGCACGATATTTGGGCCTCAGTAAATTTAATGACTATGCTAAAGATAATGACTGTACCTATAAAGAAAGTCTGATTGTATAAATCTTTTCCGTTGGTTTGTACTTAAGTATTAATTTAATGAAAGGTTAGCTGTTTGATTTTAGAATCTTAAGTATAGGTATTTAGGTCTCACCTAATAGAGATAAGATACGTACTGACCAAGTTTGTCGTCAAACTCTGTTGATGGCTAAAACTTCGAGTAAAAGCGACGACGGAAGCGATGTGTTCTTTTAGTTTCTTTATTTAAATAGTAAAGTTAGAAGCCACACAAAATATCGTGCATTATTAAAATGAGACAGCACTCGTATATCACATATGTACATAATATTTACATTTAATAGTAGGTATTTATAGTTAACTAGGTAAGTACTTACTTACCTCATTCTAACAAAATCACACATAGGTAAGTACTTAATAGGGTACCTGTAAGTAATATTTTTTAAGTATATAGGTAGGTAGCTACCGTCTAAACGGTAAGTAAACGTTCCCACAAAAAAAGTTAAACCGACGTCTTAAAAACCTAGATGCACTAAAAAGCCAAGAAGGGACCTTATAGGTAGGTTACCTAGGTAATTTCTTTCATTCGGAGTCGGTGCCAATTCAGGTAGGTAATTAGGGGTAGGTACCTAAGAAATAGTCCTAACGTACCTAGTGCAAAGACCGCACCGCACCGCCCCCAAGTTTTATGAAGTTAACTACACATTGAAATAAAACTATTTTACGGATTTTATCGCGTTTATTAACTTTATGTTCCCGACGTTTCGGTTGCTTTACAGCAGCCATGGTCACGGGGGGACTGAGGTGTTAGACGTCCTGATGTCATAGTTAGTAACTGGGTACCCTCATATTTAGTTGTTATTTGCGGTCCGATCCACGCAGAAAGTGCTCACAGTGTCTCGCGGTCTTGCAATGGTACACTTGGTTTTGGATTTAATTATAATATAATTATAGTATTCGCGTAAATATAAGAAAACAATAAGTTAACTACGTATTCAATTGTAAACTGGTAGCCGTAATCTTTACTAATATTATAAATGCGAAAGTAACTGTTTGTCTGTATGTCTGTCGCGCTTTCACGCCAAAACTACTAAACCGATTTAAATTAAATTTGGTACACAGATAGTCTAGCTAGACCCTGAGAAAGGACATAGGCTACTTTTTAATGGCAAAAATGGGTTGTAGGGGTTGAAAGGAGGGGATGAAAAGGTGTACGGAAGTATCGTCATTTTTTGAGCTAGAAGCTGGAAACTTATTTTTTAGGCTGTTATTTCGATATAAATAAATACCTATAACATTCTGGTAGACAATGCCTAAGGCATTAAGTCCGCCATTGTACATTGTGTTTTTTTACTTGTGCATAGAGTTTAAATAAATAAATAAATAAACATTCGAAGTTTGTAAAAGTTTTACCCTCAAAAGTGTAAAATAACAATAGGGAATAGGGGATTAAAGATTGTACGGAAATAAATATTTGTTAAGTATTTGCAGTGAACACTGCAAATAGCTCATTAAAGTATTTATACTTATGTGTCTTATTTATATAATAATTAGCCTAAATAATAAAAAAATGCTACCCAAAAACATTATTCCACGCGGACGAAGTCGCGAATATCTCTAAAAATGCTAAACCGATTTTAATGAAATTTCTATGAGACCACCTTTAGTCCTATATAGGTAGGTAGGACCTCTATCAAACAAAAATATTTTTTCGTAATTGGTCCACAATTGAAGGAGAAATCGGTGAACATACATAAAAACACATACAGACGAAAGAACCTCCTCCTTTTTGGAAGTAGGTATGTTAACAAGCATGTTACAGTAGACAGATTTAAAAAAGTAGTTTTAGCTACTTGACAAGAGATGGCGCTAGTAGGAGCTGCTCAAATTATATTTATTAAAAAAAATATATTTTTGTTTGATTATGTTAATAGTAATTAGAAAATTACTGTGAATATAATAGCTATTTAAATTTATTATTAAATAAATAACATCACGTTACCTTTACGTAATGTAAGTACCTAGGTGGGTACTTACATTAGAAAAAATACCAAATTGGGAAACCCACAATGTTCGCACAAAATTCGATTCGTTTCTGTGTAATTGTTATACCGCTATTATTTATTAATCTACTTATTGCTGTCCTTGATAGTTCTTGTATCTTATCCTACGTATCTAGGTACCTACCTACCACTTATTTATTTATTTTATTTTACGTAGCCATTTACAGAAAATTACAGTATGGATGTAAGATTTATATAAAAACAAACAATTTAAAAGTGTAGTAAACTACTAATACCTAACGACTTAGCAATATGTATTCAACCCACATCTTTTCTGTGATTCAACCACAATAATTGTTATTTTTTCTTCGCGAACTTTAAAATATTACATTTCGCTATTTGCCGCTAGGTGGCGATACTAGTAGCATCAGTATTTTCTATATTGACAGTAAGTATTATGCATTTTCTGAATTTCCTTTAAAATTTTGAGTAAGTACTTACTAGCTTTTCATTCGGTAATTGTAATTGTGTCAGTTAAGTTGAATTAGACCTACCTAAAGACAATATCTGCAATAAGCGTACCTTATAATAAATTAAACTTAGACGACATTTTTGAATACCTAGCTAGATACCAAATAATGTTATAAAAAATAAATAAATATAATGAATGCACGTATGTACCTACCTATGTGTGTGGTGGTTACATTAGGTGGAGCGGACGAGAACACCTACACACCCCGTTATCAACGGTGCAGTAATCTGCGCACGGGCAGAGTGCGTCCGTTAACCGCCGATAAAAACCTACATGCACGCACACACCCACGCCGCGCTTCCTATTGCGCTACAACTAATAACAATTATCGCGCGCACACTCGCGCAATGTAGTCCAGGAGATAAGAGTTTGATTGTTGATCGTAGCGCACGAAGGCGCGGAGTGGTGATTGGTCGCACCTGTGCGCGGCGGGCGGCGGGGGCAGCGGGCGGGGCGCGGGCCGACTGTTTGCATTGCTCGAAGAAAAAACTCCGGCTGTCCGAGCCGCAGACACCATGTTGTAACGTCTAGGACGGAATTGTAATTGCGCGTTGAGAGAATTATTATTGCACTATTTGGACGCGAGCTATTTGTTCGTTTATTGTATCGCATTGTAGTCGTGCCCTCGTGTTATTGGCATTCGTTCTTGGATATCCGCTAATTATTTAAGACTGTACTTTAATTGGACTTTGAATACGATCGTGTTCAGTTGTTGCAGATAAAATGTACAGGTAGGTATCAACGTTATTATAGTGAATTTTCCTCGTTCCGATTAGGTAGGTAATCGGAATGTTTGTGGGACTAATTAAATGTAAATTATTAATAGGTATGTGGGTACTTGAATGTGCATAGAAAAATATTAATTAGGTTTATTGCATATAATAAATATATAGATAGGTACGGTGGTAGCTCAATTAATTACAAATTTGTTTACCTTTTTGCGGTATAGGTGTGTACAACAAAACACCACCACCACCACAACACAACAACACACCTACAACTAACCCAGAATGATCGAAATGGAATCCCTTGTTTAGTATTTTAAACCTGTTTGTACCTATTCTTGACACCCTTACAATAACCTCAGCTGGAACCGCAAGCACATTAGGGTATACTAACTTTAATTCACATTTTCTTGAATTCCAAAAAATCTTGGGTCTAATTCAAGGGCCTAAATTTATAAATATGAATTCATTCTACATTGTTAAGTTACATTCAGAATCGAATGATAGGTTTAAGTTTAAAAGCAGCTTCCTTGTTTTAGCTGTAAAGGGCAATTTTCTTGGGTTAGCTGACTGGTGATCATTACTATGCTAGGTATGTACTAGGTAAGTAGGTAAGTACTATACTTAAATGGATAATATTATTTAACTAATTATTCTTACATTTTCTTTAATTCTGAAATGCGTCATATTCTGATCAAAATAAAAAAAATATTAAATGCAATGAATCCTGAATTAGCCGTGTTGTTTTGACTCTATTCAAAACGATGATGTATTGAAACCAGGTACATAATACATTGAGTCACGATAATAAAATTGCTAGTTATTTAGTTCAATGTAGGTATTACCGGGAATATGAATAAGTTATTCATAGACCATCCAACAAAGGTAACGAGGAGAGTCACCAACTTTACAAAGAGTAATTGAATATGGGTATAATAAAGTAATCTGCCAGCACACTGATTCAGAGACTGGAGAGGTGAAATGGCAAAACAGAATAAAAATCATATTCCTATAAGTGATTCACTAAGGTGACTCACATCACAGCGGTAGAATCAGTTTTCCTAAACGACAGTGTTTAACAAGAGATTTACAAATCGACAGACTCAAGTTTCGATGTTAACACAGTCAGTTAATGTTGTGTACAGCAAACAAGTTATTAGCGCTAGAATAAATACCTACCTACTAGGTAAGGCTTGATACTGTTTACTCAAAGCACATTTATCGATTCTTGGAATATGTTGTTTATAAAATTGCTTAGATACCAATGTCATTATGTTATCGTCCTTTAGGTTACCTAATCATCTATTATCAAATCAATCTCAATTTTGAGATGCAACTTGAGTATGCTCTTGAGATTTAAATTTGTAATAAAATGTCTTGCTTGAAATGCTCAAGTCTAACGTGTATTATAACCGCTAAGCTTTTGTATTTTTAGTTAATAACACCTAACCAAACGTGTCGTTATTCATTAGTAAAACAAAGTTGGTCTCTTCTTGCAGCATAATTCTCTTAAGTTCATTGAACCAGATAGGTATATTAATTAATACAATGTGTAAATACAATGTGTAAACATCTAATTAACTTTGAACTCTAACTCCAACTTTAACATCTAATTAAGTTATAGGTAAATCGAAGAAAACTTTTAACTTAAAGTTTTGTTTAAATTTTATGTTTAAAGTTAAGCGGTCAATTGTAATCTGTACGCTATTATTGGAAGTAACGTTGAGTTTAAATGTAGAAATGGGGACAATTTTAGATCTCGGATGCGGTGCACATTTATTATTTACAAACGAACGTCACCAAAGCGGCAGTTCGGTGGAGAGCAGCAATAAACTTTTACTAATTTATTCATCCGCGTTCCGCACTCTTATCGGAATTATTACGCATTATGTTGTGGACCGTCCGAATGCATCAAACGTTTCTATTACTTTATCCACTCCAGACAGGCGGCACTCAAAGAAGAAGAATAAAAGTAAGAAAAAAAGCAAATGAATTAAAATAACATAATCATTTACGATTTAAGATGGTGAAAGCGAGCGGGTTCCCCTCGACAAACGAAACTTTCTTTCAAGTCTGTGTGTACCTGTTCCCGATTTTCAAGTGGATGAATTATATCCCGAGGGAGACGAGGGGAGATCGAACGCCGAGGTTATTTCTAATGAAGACGTGCTCGAGTTTTATTTAGGATGCACCAAAGGTGATATCACTTTCACCTGAGTTCATTCATCGCAACTTGAAAAAAATATTGAATGGGCAAAATAATTTAAAGTTTTGTTTTAGAGTTTTACATTTGTTTGCGAATTGTTATCATTGAACTGCAACTTAAGGAGTGATGTAAAAGTGAATTATTGGAAGTTAGAAAAGGTAAGAAAATTAAATCTGATGATAATAAAATAATACGAGATAGTGAACATAAATAATAAAAGCGAAATGTGAATGAAAAATGCAAATCAAATCATAAAGAAAGGAAGCTTACTTAAGGCCGCGAGCCGCCTGGCCGAGGTGGTGGACGTGGGGACCTGCTTACTCCTCATGTCCGCAAGCCAACCGGCCGCCAAGCATTCGTACCAACCGCCAACTCCCATAAGCGAGCTCTGCACTTTCATCGAGCGACACCTCTGTTCTCACACCTCACTGACCGCGACCACCGGCTATCTAATATCGCGGTACGCACTTCGCGACAGTGTCGAAATCGCATCTACGTCGTACTACACCGAGATTTCACAGCCTCCGCTGACGTCAGCGGTAAAAGTCCCAGTTTCGATATCGGGAGGTACGCGCACCGTTGGCCGTCGGCGGCGCTACTCACATCGGCAGGCGCCCCACACGTTGGCCAGGCTCCACAGGCGGTACGAGTAGCTGTCACCATAGCACCCGAACATGCTCTCATCGGTTCTCGCGACCATGGCCCGCGCGCGCGGACTACGTGCTCGTTGCGGCGCGGCGCGCGGCGGAATGAAGCACCGGCCCGCCTCTCGCCCCGCCCTGGGCCCGCGCCGCGCCGCCGCCCGCCCGCGCCCGTCCCGCGACCTCCCCCACCTATACTTAATTAGTAGAGCCGACTACCGACTGCGGCCGCCGGCGCCGAGCCGTGTCCCACCACCGGCTCCTATCGCGAGACACCGGTGCGGTGGACATATCATAACACCTTCGCGGTGTGATGGCCCTCCATTTTTTACAACTGGGGACATGTGATTGCTTGCGCCTTTACCTTTGAGTTGTTTATTTACATGCTCAACGCTCCACCTTCCCGTTAGCTGTCTACCTGTCTCTATCTAACGGCGTTACTTTTCATTTATAAGGTTCTTACAGTGCCTACCTATACCTATATACAAAGATAATTACTTATTGGTTTCCTTAAAATTATAATGTATTATTTCACTAATAGCTTATAATTAAGAAAATCCATTAGAGGTAGCTGAATAAAATAAATATTAAATATTGAAAATATGCATAGCTTCTAGACTATAAAAATATTTTCAGGGCGCGCGGCGGGGGGCGGGCGGCGTCGCAAAGTTACGCGGCCCGTTGCACTTTTATCTCGGCTTTCGGTCGCTAGATGGCGTTAGAGGTACCAACATCTGGCGATGCGCTGCATGTGATGTGACCCACAGTCTATTGAATCATTAAATCTTTGCTGATATCTACGTAGTTAGATATGGACTAGCCTATTATAATAAAGACAATTAATGGTTTATAGCCTGAACGGAAAATAGTACCTACGTAAAAGGACTGTATACCTACTAATAGGACCTAACCAAGTAATAGGTAGACCAGTAGGTAGGTCATAAATATTTAGAACACATTAGCTAGATAGCTACTATGTTCATGGTTCGTAAAGTAGCCATTGAGGAATTACATAGGTAGGTGCCGCCAATGATATTACAAGTAAATTTTACCTAATATCATTGGGTACCACAATGTAATTATTACCTATTGCGGAACATGTTTTTGTGGGTCGAGACCGTGACCTCAATATTTTTGATCAACGACGATAAGAACTGCACCTGTATTAAGTAAGTAGGTACTTCTACAATCTTGCTTTTTATTTTTATTCCAACTAGTGTTGGTACCTACTGCCTAAGATAGATAGAGCTAACTAGCTATCGCCCGCGGACTCCGATAAAAAAGCCGAAGTTAAATTAATTTAGTTAATCTTTATAACATCAGCTATCTGTCAGTGAAAGGCTCGTTGTCGGTCCACCCGTTTCGGAGAATAACCGAAACAAACAGCCTGACAGACTCAAAATTAAAAAAATGATATTTTATTTATTATGAGTACCTATTCTATTATTAGACTTGCATTATGTATTTAGTAAAAAACTTTTTTTTGACATCGTATAGGTAAACATACATCAATTTTAATTAGGTACTTTTATAGATAAACTACCTTTTCCTTTATCAAAGTAAACAAGCTACCTATAACGTTACAGACAATGGATGCAGAAATTCCCGTAAACAAAGTTCATAATAATTAAGCTTAAATCAAATAAAATGTCGCCCCCAGTCCATTACTGTACCCATACGACAAGCTTTGCTTAGTTTGGGACCGTACAGTTGATGTGTCGGTCTGCCGATATTTATCTATACAGATAAATAAAATTGAAGTGTCTGTTTGTAAAATCAAAACAACACCTGTTCACTAAATGCATATTATTATTAAAGTACATACGGTACTTATAACAAAACCGCAATTTGTTTTTTGTCTGTTAACAACAATTAGGCTTCCGCGTAAAAAATAAAAACAAATGAAATCCAAGAGTATCTCCGAAACGGCTGGACTGATTTTGACGCGATTTTCACTGGCAGATAGTTAATGCTATAAGCAGTAAATTACTTTTATTTTAGAAAAACCAAAAAAATATCACAAATGCGGCGTGTCGCGCGTTCTCAGATCGTGCGAGCGGGCTTTTGCGATAGGTATATATAACGCGGAACATCGACTCGCAAAAAAGAAAAATTACGAACATTTTTTGTTAAATTAAATGTTTGTTAAGGTAAATTCCATGCGGACGAAGTCGCGCGCACAGCTAGTTAAAAAAAAATATGACATGTACCTAAATGTACGCACTTAAAATAACTCCATCGTCATCATCAAAATAATAACACTTAACAACTTACTTATAATAACACTTAACAAAATAGAAAATTATGATCAATATAGAGGCCGTATTTTTTTATTTGTTATTAATATTCTTTAAAATCCAAAACGGTTTGGGCACTGATTTCAAAAACCGTATGTTTGAATCAGATCTGACTGGACATGTGAAGTCGGCTTACTGTTAGGCCCATTTGCTTTATTTTGTAATGCCAACATAATAAAGAAATTAGTTATTATAATGATAGTAAGCGAGCTATCGCTCGGTGTACACATAACCATGATACGGTTCCTTTCTATAGTATTTTTATAACGTTGTTTGTTTTTAAAACGCCTTTGTATCGCGCCAATTTGTTTTTATGACGTTATAATTAGATCGCAATAACAATGGCGATACTGTAATTGAGCGGATAATTATATCTGCACTGTTATTTATATTCATTAATGAATGGCTAACCAAATAGTGATAAACTTGAAGCGCGTGCACTAATATATATAGGTACATTAAGGAAAGAGTACACTTTAAATTAAATTATTTGCAATATTACCTAAATAAGATAGATTAAAATTGCCCCATACCTACTAGGGCTTTTCTTCTTGGGAACGACGTGTTCTATTTTTTTTTTTGCGGGCTCTAATACAAATATAGCTTTTCTGGACTCAAATCTTAGTTCGTTAGAGATCATACTTGAGATCCTAATACAGGGGCGATGTTGGCGCAAGTGTGTAGTAGGACAAGTAATAAAAATAAACCTTATAGATTTTTCTTATACGTACCTTATTTCACATAATAGTAAGCCTCTATCCACCTCTCATAACGTATAGGTTCATTGCAAAGTCTTGTCACACGATTAATCACAAAACAAAACGCCATTGAGTGGCGGTAAACTTACACTACCATCATACCTCCGAACACGAAATCTCACCTCATTGCATTACAAACTCTACCACTTTCAAATAAAGTTAAAAGTTGGTTGAATAAGGTTTTTTTATTAGTTGTAAATAATGCAGCGTTGTGTAAGCGAGACAATAGCACCTTGTGGCCCACGTGTGTCCCACGTGCGCCCGCGCCGGCGCGGCACAATGCCACACCTAGAGCTTTGTACCGCTCTTTGTTTTATTGGCTGTAAAGCCCGCACAATGCGCACGAGTGTTTGTTTTAAGGTAATTGTAATAAAAGCTGGATCGTGTGAGGTTGGCCTTTGAATCGACTTGCTGCATGGATCACCAGCTTTCAAGATTGCTTGTTTCAATTTTCTTTAGTTAAAAAATGGCGATAGATATGGAACTTCACACCTATGCCTACTTCTTGGGGAGTACATGCCTAATGCTTGTTTAAAATATAACTGTTACCGTTATTTTCGACTTTTTTATATTTAGATTTGCCCTGTAAAGGCAATTTCAGTTCAGGTGGACAAAACATAGTGGGTCGTTATCCTCCCCCCATCATTGATTGGTAGGTAGGTACTCGTCAGGTTATTTTCTCACGGCGGCGGCGAGGTGCGTCGCGGGAGCCGCCACATCTGCCCGCCAGAGGGTGCAGGTAATTCAATAGCTTTACGGCTAGTTGTAAACTGTAATTCCGTGGCGTAACTGTACGATCACAATAGGCAGATTATAATTAATTTTACGTAAATAACTCTAATGGCTTAGGACAGGTCGTTATGGAAGAGAGAAGTGGAGGCCCTACACTGGCTGTTAATTTAATCATCGCGTTACATTTTTGTTCATGTCTTGTTGAAGATAGACTCCAGGAAAACTTACGTAAAATTTTACTCATAAAATATTATAATGGGGTAAGTGAAATTCCCATTAGGAAATGTGTCGAGTGTATCCTCGCGGCAACCAGGACTGCGTGGGCACGCCCGCGCCGCAGCACAGTTGGTACCGGTTCTGCAATGTTCGCTTTTAATTAGCTCTATCTTTGCGAACATGGAATATGGCATTTCAAATAGGTATAGGGTAGAGTCTTGTCATACAATCACTGGCACATTTCTTACGATTCATAAGTAGGTACTTAATACGTATACCATACGTAATCTCCTAATTTAATATGGAACAGTAGTACCTGAACCTCAGTCACGTACTGGTGTGCTTATAACCAATAACGAAGGAAGGTACGCACCCCCGTACCCTACTAACATATCGAAAAGTGGGACCTAGATAACTAAACAGCACCATAGACAGGAACTATAAATAAACCAAAAATGACTCCCAATAACTTCATAGAGATTTTGTGTAAACTATTTACTTATAGCGACACAACTATTTTGATAACCTACTGTACTGTCCAGATGCTCTACTTTCCTACATCAATGAGAATAAAATATTGGTAATTGAGCAGCCCGAAACTAGTATTTTGTTACTTAGGTATAACCGATATCGAATTGATCTGTATCTGATAGATAGTTCGCCGATCGCTACCCGCATGTGGTCTCACCTATTATTAGCTCGAGACTATTGAGAGTTAACGGACTTTTGGATGCTGGGAGCATGCGGTGCCCATGGGAAGCGGTGTCGTGATTTTTATTTGTTAGGCAGAGGTGGGTATATTGTCGTAGTTTTACCCGCATTCGATTTTGGGGTTCAATTAGCTACTTTAATGTAGCCCGTAGCAAAACATCGCCTTCATTGCAAATCGATTATTTTTATTTTGTTTTAGTAACCTTTGATCGTTTTGGAATCAATTGGCGAATTTTACAGGCCTTGTCCTTCAAACCCCAAAAGCCTGAATCCCTCTCGTATTTAGGGGATTCTGTTCCAGTGAATTAGCAATACGCCGCTTTACATCGGCGAAATGTGGGTCCAAAGCAGTGCACCCCTGCCTACAAATTCAGGGAATACGTTAGGTTTGTTGCCGTGTCTTATCCCAAATATCTGTCCTCCATGGAGCCGTCAATCATCCCTTATCTAATAGCATTACATCCCTAAGTTATCAGCAAACAGTTTTGGAGTGGTGATAAACACGGCCGTAGGATAAAAACAATGTAATCAGCTTACCGCAGCCTCCCAGGCCCAGGCCAGGGTTATCAGCGGAGCGGAGCCCGCGCCCGCGCCGCCGCGGGACTCGGCGCTGACATGTGGGAAGGATAATGACAGGATGAGTAACGGTGTTGATAATTTCAGTTTTTATTTTGTTTTGAATGATTTATGCGGTAGGTAGGATAGAGAAACGATATCGAAGACATTTATTAAAAAATAAAACTGATACCTAAACATGAATAAAGGTAGTTATTTGTAATTCCTTCAGAAAACGTAACTTTTTACACCTATGGGTCAAAATCCACTTAGTATTCCTCTTCACTGCGAAACTGAACGTTATTGGAAACCTCGGCGTAGAGCAATTAAATTCGTAAAAACGATGTCCTCTCGTATATAGATTAGATACCTATATAACAAGATTAGACTAATATTAGCATGCAATATTTGCGACCAAGAAAATAAACTTTAATATCAATTACCTATCGTATTATTCCTCCGTAAATAATCGTGTATTGTGTCCCGGGCCGGCGGCGCATGTGGCGGCCAGCCGCCGACCCTGCCAGTCAGGCACGTCTTGGACCTACCAACAAACGCTAATTGTTCCAACTATTGCCTGCTTTGTCCTAAACAATCACCAACTTAACATGACAATCACCAGCATCCTTATTGGCAAAGCTGTAAAGTTTAAAATTCATTGCTTGCGACATCAAAAAGTTGGTCCAGACGGTGCCAGATGGTCTGACAGGATGCATCGTGTTTTGTTAGAAGTGTCAAAGTAATAGCCTTTGTACTTGAGTCGCGGTAATGAGAGGATGGAGGCCGTAAATCTGCTGTTTGTAGCATTGAAAAATATCGCTTTAATGAGATAGAAAAGGTTGTAAAGCTGGGTAAACAAGAATGTTAATGTAGTTGCTGATAATCATAAAATTCAATTCAGATAATTATACAAGTTAATTAGGATACTTACTTATGTAAGCACATAATACATTAAAAGTCATTAGAATTAAGGGAAAGGGATTCTTTGCAGTCTAATATAACAATTATAATGAGATCATTATTGTAAACCTTTTAATAAAAGACTAAAAAAAACTTCCAGATTTTTATCAGTGATTTTCGAATTAATTTTAACAACTTTACGAGTCTTGTTGATGCATATGAAGTGAGCGGGTGTGTGGTGATATGTTCGCGGTTGGGAATGGCTCAGCGGGTTCAGCGCTGGTGCCGCGCTCATCTGCACGTTCTCACCTCGCGCGCGCACCTCTGCGTTATTGGACGACATCCAATTCTGGGATTATCATGTTGTGGATGTTTGAATTATAGTTTCGGAATATAAGTAGTATCCATTCAATGATCACTTAATAGTTTACCGCATCCTGCTATATATTCGAAATTCAATTGTCCAATTTATCATATTTTTAAGTACTTAATTATTAATTGTACCTACATTGTCATAGATTTTATTACTTAATTGTATTTAGACCGCAATAATACCTACGTGCCCACTCATAACCTACTGCGCAAAAAGCATTCGTCAGTACACATGGCATTACCTAGAATGAGTATAATTGTTGATAAACTTTATGATAATGAACAGGAAAAACACCTACCTACTGTTCACCGTTAATTTATAATGGGATAAATTAATGTTTTATAAGTAATTACTTCACTTGTTTAGAAAATTGTACTTACCTATATTAAAATTTGCCAGCAGTCTCATACATTATACAGGACACGGTCGTTAAACGAAGGCACTTACTCGACGACAAGTACTAAATTGTTCGAAAAAACATCCACAAACAAATATGTAAACAATCTAAATGTAATTCCCCATAAATTACACGTAGAATAATTACAGAAACAAACGGCTCTATGCGCCGTCTTCGTTTCACATTAGCATCAATTGTTTCACGCTAAGTAATCCCAGGGAATTAACAGCGCACTATTTTTGCCTACATTAATTCGATATAACATTATTCTCGCATCACGCGGCACAATGGCTTGCGAAAGTTTTATGCTCCGCCTTTGTTCAATGCGGTTTACAACTCGTAAAAAGTGACGTCCCCTTCTAACTATTGTTATTATTTGTTAATTAATTATATAAAGTGCGGGCCCTTTAGGCCCTCGGCGGTGACGCGTCTGGAGCGGCGAAGGTGCTTACTTCATCGGCTCGAGAGTGCTTTGGAAAAACGCTACTCATTGCGGAGTTTTCTTCCCTATTTCATTTTTAGGAACTTGTGTTTTTGTAATATAAGTAGATAAGTATAGAACGCATGAAAACGATTGGATCAAATCCCTGATTTCATGGTATCAATGATTATTATCAGGTGCTTGAAAAAAAAAACGAAGCCTAATCTCCAATTCTATTGTTTAACTACTTACGTAAATATGTTTTCTTTGAATAACTGTTAAATGCTTCACTACACATCTTAGATTTCATAAAAAAATATTTATTGTATTTAGAATGTCATGCTACTTAACAAGTTCTCTACTTAGCAGTTACGATCTCAACTCTATTACATCATGAACTGTACTAATTATAACAAAGTCACCAACGAGGACGGAAGTTAAGATATAGAGGATGTGGTTAGCGATGTGACCTGTTAATTAAGGTAGAGTCGATAAGGTTTTCCTTCAGGTAAATAGTGTAAGTGAACCTTCGTATAATTCTTGTTAATTAATACTTGTTTATGAATATTTGTTTATGTGGCCGATGAATTCTAAAGTCATTTATATTATAAAATTGACGGCGTGACATTTTAGTGAACTCTATGGCAATGTCTGAAGTATTACACTGCCACGTTTGAGGCCCGTGGAGCATTCTTACTAGAGGTCGAGACTTTGTTTAAAAAATACATTTCCAACATTTTTCGGTTTTTACACAGGTTGAAACAGAAAGGGTATACTTTTTTTGACAAAACTTAACTTTGTAATTCTAAAACAATCAGCTTTGGAGGAAACTTGAAAAACAAAGGGTGTTATAGGGATACAGCTGTTGACAGATTTCTTGAGTCTACAAAACCTTTAGTACTTCAACTGTCCCACATAGTCGATAGTGTTAGATTTACAAAGTAAAGTTGCAAATAAAGTAGTATACCCTTTCTGTTCCACCTAGTATAGATCTGTGGACGCTCGTAAATTATAACACGCTTTGGGTTATAAACATTGTTTTGGGTTATAAACAATTATAGACATTGCTCATATTGTACCTAATCCTATAAGTATTAATAAATAGATAAAAACACATTTTATAATAAAATTTACTGGCATTAAAATATTGGTTGTATTGTTCGCAGTGCCTACGTTGATAGTGGGATTAACAATGTTTTGCAGTTGGAATATTACTTCCTTCAAAAATAGATACCTCATGGGTGCCTACATATTTGTTTACAATATAAACGTAATTTTGTTTTTTTTTATTCTGCGGTCGAGGGAACCCCGTCAGGAGCGAAGCTCTCTTAAGTGTATTGCATGCACAAAATGTAAGGTTTTCCATATCTCTCTATCCATTCACCTGAATCACTTACGCTATCCAGTTTATTTCTAAAGAACATTTTCACAGTGCACGTTACAAATTACGTATAAGTATAATGCTTTCAAGCGTGAGGATTTCGGCCATTTAACTCCGCGTGAAGGAACTTCATTCCACTAAGGTCGATTGCTACGTATTTATAGCGTCTAGGTATAGCATTTATTCAACCTACAACATTTTGAGCTTTCAGCGGTTTCCAGGTTTCCTCACCCTATACCCCGCTGGTAGGGCGACTAGATAAATACATTATGAAATATTTACCAATTAACTTAAATTATAAACATGTGATACATACACACAGCGTAAATACAAAATACTGTAAGGGGACTCCTTTACACTCTTTACTCACTGCAGTATGTAAGTTGCATGGAAAAGTTGTACTAGTTTTTTAAGATGTTCTACAGAACATATCCCCGCACTTATCACGTAAATTCCAAAAACAACCGGGCATAAAGGTCTCAGTTGGCTTCACCAAGCGAGTGGCAGCGAGCCGCAACCACCACGCTGGTTCCGCAGAGGGTCGATATTGGCCAGCTTCTTTCGAAAGCTGCCGCCGAGGTGTGCAATTACAAGGAAGAAGCGTCATCTTACGCGGTTCTGTATAACGCAAATTTTACGAACGTTCGTTGGGTAAAAATTGTCCCATATTATTTCTCTAAAACTACCCTTACATACATCAAATTATTGATGAGATTGAAATTAATATTTTATGACGCGAAAAATGTCAGGTACTGTTACCGTCCAGGTCGTTACGTTTCGTATTAGTAAGTAAACTGCATCTGAAATCATATTCTTCTGAACTAAGAGCGCCAGTCGTACAATCAACTAGCAACCAGTTGCGATCCGCTCCAAATCGCCAGCACCCCTTCAGCGGGCGCGGCGAGCTGGCGCGACATCGCTTCCGGTGCATATAAAAACAATGCACCGATGCGAACCTTTATTGCGGCAGGTTTCCGGCATCACGCGGCGCGGCCGCGGCGCGGCGACGCTCGCGCTAGTCATTAAGACGACACTTTGCCAATTGCATTTGCGCCTTATTTTTACACCACCGTAAAGTTTGGTGATACGTGTTTTGAGGAATTGTTTGTGTTAAATAGTTCAATAAGTTAAGTGTTTGTATAAGTAGGTAAAACTATTGGGCTTTACGTTTTGATATTCCTACGTAATGTAGAGTTGTGGAGCATTATGATAAATGTCGATATCATAGTATTATACCATATTTATAAATTTATTTATATTTTTTATTTTTAGTTTTATACAAAATGGGCTACCATTACGCATACCTACTGAATAAAAAAATCAAATCGCGAAACTGCTCACAAGTACGGTAGCATTAACCAATAAATGCTCCTATCACATAGACTTTTTCCACATTTATTGTAAAAGTTGAGTGGCCCGATGGCCGGCGCGACCCGAGCAAGCGCGCCGGTTGGACAGCCGCCAAGTGTGGCACAGGTGATAATTGGAAGCAAACCGTCGCGTACTAATGCGCTGCCAAATCATTCCTACTCGTACGAGTGCCTGCATACCTTCATAGGACTACTACATATACTCCATCCCTTAACATTGCTTGCAAGTTGTAGAGTCACATAATTTCTACGTTTCATTAATAGGTAGTAGTAGTTTAAGGTCGCTCAGCGAGCTATGGAGAGAGCTATGCTCGGAGTTTCTCTGAAGGATAGGATTCGCAATGAATACATCCGACAGAGAACCAAAGTTATCGACATAGCTCAAAGAATTAGCAAGCTGAAGTGGCAGTGGGCTGGCCATATCTCACGAAGAACCGACAACCGCTGGGGTAAACGTGTTCTTGAGTGGAGACCTCGACTCGGCAAGCGTAGCGTAGGACGCCCTCCGACCAGGTAGGATGACGATCTGCGAAAGACTGCAGGCAGATGCTGGATGCGGCAAGCTGAAGACAGGGCGCTATGGCGCTCATTAGAGGAGGCCTATGTCCAGCAGTGGACAAGCATAGGCTGATGATGATGATGATGATGATGATGATGATGATTAATAGGTGAATCGCGATTTGCCAGCCAATGCAATTTAAAATCTTATGTCTTCTACCAGTTAGGACTATTACCAATTACTCGTTCGCACCTCCTCTATCACATCTACACGGATTATCTCGTGCATCATTGCTGGTAACAGGATTTAGTATTCAACATTCATATGCTAGTGCATTCCCTTTATGCTAAGACGAGCTGATAAGTATCAGAAGAGAAATGTCGTTTAAACAGCAAGTTTTGTCGTCGATATCCGTGGAGCAACACCCGTCTATACAGTTGGATGGCCGCCAACTGTGGCAAAGGTGCAAAGATGCTTACAAATCGGACGCATCAAATAAAGAGCTTACAAATCGGACTTTCTCTTTATATCGGTCATTATTTTAATTCACTTGATTTGACTTTGAATTTCTTAAAATGCAACAAATATTTTGTTACTCTGCAGCAGGAGTTGGTTCTTTTGGATTTCAGTAGAATTAAGTCTCAGTTTTGTTGTCATGGTTGCCTTCACAGTATTCGGAAAACAAGGCATAGTTTTTTAAGATTACTTGCTTGCCATGTAAGTTCATGATATTACTAGTGTAGAATGTACACCATTTTATATTCATTGAAAAGAGCAAACATTGAGTTTATTGCCGGATCTTCTTAGTAGAACCAGCATTCCGAACCGGTGGTAGATTTTCACTATTCATAAATGCTTTGTTGACTTACATGAATAAAAACAATTTTGATTTTGAGTTTGTGTCTTGTTAGTAGGTAGTTAGAGGGCCGACTTCGACGGGGATCGAAGCTGAAACGTTTAGATTATGAGTGCGGCGCATCTGACAACACTGCTAGTCACGCTTCTTAAAAAATATCGCCAAACTAACACACCAACTGTACGGTCACAAATTATACAACGCTTGTACCAATACAACAACAACAATAGGTACCATCCAATGGACTTATGCTGAATGTTCCAACTGTTAGATCCTGTTGTCTCACCGCGAGCATTAGTGTACAGATATGAACAAAGAGCAATCCATCAAACGCAGTATCTTCCTAGAGCGGCGATGTGATCGACAACACGTGAGTGTTGCGTACCCGGCGCGGCGCGGCGATCCTTCACCTCAGCGACCCATTATCGAGCAGATAATACTCGCACAAATAGGCTACCGATTGACGTCATACTTACACCGCATCGAGGTAACAAATTTATCTTTTACTCATCCTTATCATAAAGCAATAAAGGTCGATTTCGTTTGGCTGTGTTAGATGACCTAACCTCGGCCCGCGGCCCGGTTTCGTCGAGGCTCACAAATTAAGTTGCGGCGCAGTAGAGGCGTCAACCTTTGTTTTGTAGTTATATTTGTCTTTGTTTCTGGATAGTCGTCATCAGGCCTTGGGTTCTAAGTGAACTTGACTTGCCTTCAATATGAAACCCCAGATACACTTTACAATTACACTCTTGGTAGGGTCCTAAATCAATCTTGTGGCTTAATCCCACCGTGAAGTGCTACATCTATGAACTCAGAGGTCCGTACTCGTACTGCGTAGGTATATTCTTTGTTTGCCCATATATGTTAGTTGTATCTTTAGTATGTAGGTACACAGGGTTGCGAGGATCCTGCCTGCGACCTATTATTAAATAAATCACACATATTTTATTTGCGGTTTATTAAACTACGTATTGGTAGTGGTCTTTATTTATTATACAGGTTGTTTCAAAAGTGTCAAGTAATAATTTTGGTGCATATATGGTAGCTAAAATTCAATTCAATTTAAGTAAGTGGTAGATGCCTAGTAAAGACGAGAACATATTATATTCGTGACTTTATATTTGAATCTTTGTCACAACTTTCGTGTTGCAGCCTTTGAACATGTCCGCCAACGGCCCTGATAACAGTGTGAGTAGCAACCACTTATATTCAAGAACTAGTTCGTAAACATCTTACATACGTAGTATGTATTAACCTTACATACGTAGTATGTAAGATTAATATTTATTTAAGATTGGCGCGACAGGAATACACGAAAAAGGTTTTCAAATTTCGATATTTTTTTTATTATTGCCATTTAATTCTATGCCCGGTACTCATCCAAACCATCAAGTATTAATAATTTCAACTTAAGCAACATCCTGTATGTTATGTATGGCTGTGAAACAACAAGGCTTATCTCGGTATTTTACCTTAGAATAGAATAAACGCTGGAAAAACTTAAAATTGTGACTTTACAGCAAGCGATGTAGTTTTGCCGCAGTAATTGCAGGGTAATTCAGGTAATTCAGGTGATAGGACATTTTCTACTACCAATGTTTTAATTAACTATTGTTTTAATTGTCATATTTATTTGGACGATTGGATTGTCACGAATAGATATTTACGAGGGTCTACGGAGCCTTGGGAAGTGGCAGTTATTGGAGGAATTTACCGAAAACTTTGCAGTAACTGAACCTAACACATAGTTGGTGACTCAACTTGCACATATTATGCACCGTACCTACATTTTTAGTCGTACAAAATGGCTTTCAGACACGCAGAATGTTTAAGTACATATTTTAAATATTTTTTGAGCGAATGCTCTGTGACGCTTGCGTAGTACGCAAGCAACAAACATGTTTACTTTATCTTGTGTTTTCCTGACGCAAGTCGTGTGACGATGCAATACATCCACGCACATTCCCCGCCCGGCCGAGGAAATTTACGACGAATTAAGCTTATCTCTTACCTGTTTACCGGACTTTACCGATATTGACAAGATTTATTGATTTAAAGAGTAATGGTTAAGGAAAATGTCGTGTTTAATCGTTGCACATAATTTATTAATTGTTAAGTTTATTGCATTTTCTCAGATTTCTCACTTGTTTGTTATTTTACTATAAATTATCAATCTACCATTAAGTATATATTGTTGGATAACAGGGTTTTAATAATATCTGGAGGGGGTAACATCGTTTGAGGACTTTATAGGTCGCTGCTGTGATGATAAATGAGACGGAATTGAAAATCAATCTGGTCATTTCGTTTAAAGTGTTCATTGTCCTAACATGATGTATTACATATTACGTGTTGGGGTTTTTATTGTTCTTGATAATTAAAAAAATATAATTTCATTTTACCTAAAATAACAAACATTTCCGTCGGGCAATTGTGGGTAATCTATGAAACGAAATATTTTCATTAATTTCACCATTTTACCGGCGTGGTACATTTGCAAAGTGCATTAGGTGCACAAGTTTATTACAATTTTAAATTAGTTGTATTCGTGCTCCAGTTTAATAAGTTATCAAACAATGCTCTTACTTCACCGCGCAGTGTGGGCGTATAAAGATTACTATTCACGACACGATCGCTATCAACGATTTCAATGCGCACTGTTATACTACAACTTTAAAGATTTAAGACTACATATTTTGATAAAGATCGTGATGATGTTCTGATTTTGGTACCAACCTATAAATAAGTCTTGGCTTTATTTACTCATAGACAATAAAACGTCCCATTGTAATTCTCATCGGTTTCAGTGGTTCCCCTGACTTCCATCCGTCTGTTTATTTACAAAGTGGATCGGATAATTATGAATAATATTGTTTTATATTGGTATTCAACAGTCTATTAGGTATAATCATTGTGCTTGATTCATGCTCACCCATATAAATTTGCTATTTATATGGGAGCATGAATCAGTGGTACGCATTCAGTACGCATGAACGTCTAGCACGATTGGTCAACTGACAGATAAACAACATGACAGAGATGCCCTGAAGTTGTCACGGATCAGTGCACAAGGTTGCTAATGCAAAAACAAAAAAATACTACCCTGTAATACAAAGTTCAAGAATTTATAGGCGTCGCACAACTGTGTCGCACAATGGAACAAAATTTAAGACATTCACAAATTATTATTTATTATAACCTTAATTTATTAATGCCTTATGTAATCATGTTTACAAAACCCTTTTTTATACATCGTTAAACTATTAATCCGACCAAAAATACTTGTAACAGTAGAAGTATTGTGGATAACTTAATATTTATTTACCAGATAAATAAAATAGTGATAGTATAAATTGGCTCCTGGGTACATAATAAGATAAGTTCAGTAATTAAATCTGAAAATTCATCTAAGTAAACACCTATTATTTACAGTTATTTTAAAGTAAGTGGGCACTGATCTCTCATAAGAAGTGCAAAGAATTTGGTCCTGACCCAAGTAGCGATTACACTAAGTTTGACACACCTTCAAGTATTTACGTCTTGCTCATAAGGTAGAACCATATACAGCATGCCAATATAGTTATTCTAGTCTGGATTGATTGCTCCACCAAAATGATCACCACCACTATTTGGGGATTTAGCGTTAAATTCACCTACTTCAACAACAATAAGGTATCTTGAAGAGCTACAGCCTATCTGTAGGTACTTTAAGTCCTCCTTTCCTCTTTCACCAACCGGCTCGTGAATACATCGCCTTACGCAATTAACATAATTACGCTGATGGCCGCGGTCTCTGCTAGAGGTGAAGCCGCGTACATTATGTGCAATGTATTGCGCATTATGCAATATGACCGTTATTGATGACACCAGTGACGCCTCGACGGGAGTTATGGCACTACTACTGGTGTTTACAATGTGGGAGAGAACGGATTTTGTTATCTGCTAGTTATTATAAAAGCTAAATAGCTCTGACTCCCTCACTTATCAAGGAATGTTCATGCCTTCAAAGCCATACTCTCGGTACCTATTGGCGTCATTAGTCCCACCTGAATTGTTTCAAAATAGCCACAAAATGTACGTATACACAAACTATTTAAAAGTGGATATCATAGTTCTGCAAAACAACAGCCAATAGAGCAGCCATATAATTTACTAGCTGGGCCCGCGACTTCGTCCGCGTGGAATTTAATTGACAAAGTTTCATACAAACTTTCATCCCCTATTTTATCCCCTTGGGGATAGAATTAACCAAAATCCTTTCTTAGCGGATGCCTACGTCATAACATCTACCTGCATGCCAAATTTCAGCCCGATCCGTCCAGTGGTTTGGGCTGTGCGTTGATAGATCACTATGTCAGTCAGTCAGTCAGTCAGTCAGTCACCTTTGAGTTATATATATTTAGATTGTTCGCTCTCTTACAAAGGAAGAGGTAGTCGTAATTTCTCTCGCTAAGAAAATACTTTTATCTGCGCGCTCACCTTTTCTCTGCGTAGTTAGAAGTGGTTAGTGAGGTACACATCATTTTCAGTAGTGTACCTAAAAAGCGTGGTGATAACAGACTTCCTCTACCTACGTCTGTATTGGGGATTTTTCAGCCTTTATTTATTTACGGCTAGTTTAAATCTATGTGAGATTCGTCCAGTTGCTGACCTGTGTCAATACCAATGACAATTTCGTTGAAAGAGATTGACTATGAGCTCCGTCCTCAAATCCGCCTCTGTCCTGAGAGGTGATAAACATATCAATGTGACAGGTTTATTGTTACATTCAACTAGTATAAAAAGCTTTTTACGCGAATACTTAGTAGAAGTATTTTTAGACGAATTTACTGTGGCAGGTGTTATCAAAGATACTGTACGATAATAATCGTAATCTAGTATTGGCCGGAAGTGCACCTCGCGAGGCACCACGGTAATAACTATATTAGGTAGGTACTATTTGTACCTACGCCGCCGGCGGCGCCAGTGTACGTAATAAACAAGGTTAGGTATAAACTGATTGGGGATGTTTGTATCAGTTAAAATTCTCCTCTTGGGTTTTTACAACTTTAGTCGGTAGCTTACCTACATCGGATGATAATTTGAATTACATACGTTCCGCCCGAACTTCTTTATTTTTCAGAGGCATTGAAAGGGTTACCTTTTTTAAAAGTTCCTATGAAATAATATTGAATTAATATATTTATTATAATATATCTATCAATCTAACAACTATTTTTAGCGACTTGTAGGTGTGCTACTCGGGAAGTAATTTACTAAAATAGTTATTATCAAGCAAATGTAATGATGGGACCTGCAGGAATGGATAACAATATGTAACTAGTAGGTACCTATTCCTGAACTAGCCGGATATTTTTTAACAAATCAAAGTTAGAAACAACAACTCTAATCATTCTAGAACCTTGTCATTCGCCGTGTTCTATTGAGCTAGACGAGCCGGCCGTTGTATATGGATACTATCAATCAGCGATTGGACAGCTGCGTTTATCGGGTGCAATGAGGTAAAATTCCTGCCCGCGATAAGTCACAACTGATGTGCGCGCGCGCATGTGTGGGTTATCTGTTTCCATTCACGCGCGATGTCTCGGTGTGTTGACCATCTGCGTACGCGCCGCGCCGGTGTCATTCATTGATAGGTATACCATATCTGTAGTTTTTAACAAAATATATAGGACTATGTGAAGAACGTAATGTGTTTTTGAATGGTTTGAATAACCAGGCGAGAGATCCGTCAAGGGATTTAGAGGAGGCCGCCAACTAATAATTGTTCTAGTTCCTCTACAGGTATTATTACAAAAAAAAAAAACAGCAAAGATATTATGAAATATATTTGTAACTCGTATTGAAACAAATATTATTGTAATAATGAGGATCACCTTCCACGCCAACTCATGGTGAGTGTCCCGCCGCGCGCCGCCTTGGCCCCTGACCGCTTGTATCGTCAGAAGATAACGCGACCTGAGCACGGTTTGTGTGTGTCCGCACACTGTGTGCGGACGTGTGCCGCGTCTATGTGTGAGTTGATCGAGGTTTTGTTGAACCGCGATTTAATGTTTGTCATATTTTTGAACAAAACATAAACACATCATCTCATTTTATTAATTAAATAACTATAATATATAGCTTTTAATGTATGGAAATAAAGCTAAAATTTTAAACTTTGCTCTATAATTTAGCAAAAATATGTTGTACACATCTAGTACAAATTATACACAGCAACACAAAATAGGAAAAACCTATAAAAGCGATATTCTCTCATCATGATTTTCAGAGTTACTGTGGTTTAATTTAGGAGGGCTGAATAGTTGAGTCTCTCTTTACAAGTTGATAATGAAATCTGAAACCCATCTTCTGTAATAAAAGGCAGTTTTTGTTCTTGTTCCTCTCCGCCCCCGCCTCTTCCCGTGCCGCGGGGCCTTCATCGTGTGGCAGCCGAACTGTTTGATATCCATGAGTTGTTCATATTCAGGTAGATGGAGTCATACCTACATACGACCGGGACAACTTTTGATACGTTTTTATATTACCTACAGTAACTTATGCCAACGTATTAATATAACTAACCAAAAGGTATAGGCATTCTGCCGTATCTATACAAATAAATAAAATTGGAGTGTCTGTTTGTAATATCAAAATAACACCTTTTCATTAAATGCAAAAGTACAAACGGCACCTATGGCAAAATCGAGATAGATTTTTTTTAATCTCCGAAACGGCTGGACCGATTTTGACGGGACTTTCACTGGCAGATAGCTGATGTTATAAGGAGTAACTTAGGCTACTTTTATTTCTACTAATATTCCATGACCATTAACAAAACAAACAAAATTTAACGCATGCGCGTATCCATCATTTGACACGTGACTTATGGAACGTCTTTAGTTCATACACAAAACTCATATAAAAATTGATAAAATATACATTTTTTCCAGAATCAGGGAAACATTTCATATTTATAATATTGTAAAAAGCCAGTTCAGACTATTACGATCATTTAAAAATATAATAAATCTAAATCCAATAATCTCAAATCGAATGGATTCGAGCCGTGGAAATTGGGTTTGGCCGTGAATGTGGCTTTTTAACCTACAAAAGAGCTGATGATCTTCAAACGGCTGAACCGATTTTCATGAAACATAGCTAAGAACACTCTCGGTCAGAATACCTATCTAACAAAAGAAACAAAATTGAAATCGGTTCATCAGCTTGGGCGCTACGTTGCCACAGACAGACACACAGATACGCATGTTAAACTTATAACACCCCTCGTTTTTCGTCGGGGGTTAAAAAAAAAACAAATGGTTCCTGTCTCGCGGGCCCAAACGCGGGAGCGAGCTTTTGCGATAAAGAAAAATGAGATTAAACTTAGCATATAGGTATTTATTTATTAACATGATTAATTAACAAACATTATTTTGCTAAATTAAATAATATTGGTAAGTTAAATTTCATGCTAACAAAGTCGCGGGCACAGCTAGTTTAATGTAAGGACTTATATTAAATACCGCCTACATGAAATACCGCAGATTACATATATTGGTTAGGTATCAATAAGTGCATTGGTATAAGTTGTTCTGTAGGTATTATAAATAATTCGTAATAGTGTATGTTGTAAATTGAACAATATTAGGTATAAATCCGTGTTTATAATATTGTACACTTA
Source organism: Notodonta ziczac (assembly GCA_918843915.1). Lineage (NCBI taxonomy): Eukaryota > Metazoa > Arthropoda > Insecta > Lepidoptera > Notodontidae > Notodonta > Notodonta ziczac. Next base: position 12,550,759 of record OU974046.1, on the reverse strand, counting down.
TTTTTAATTTTGTTATCAAAAGTGTTTCGATGCGCATACCTACCTATTTATTTTTGTAAACCTATTATACTATTATAATTATAATTATTCCGAAGAAGTGCTAAGTTTAAAGTCTGTATTGTAACACGCTAATCAACACTTCAGTTGTAATGATAAGTCTAATACGTGTTATTGCAATATTTAATCGTGTAGATATATAAATATACTAGCCATATAATACACTACATATATAAAAGTCTGTAATAGTTGCAAAATACCGAAATGATACTATGAAATTATAATATTGGGGGTTGAAATGGTATGAAAATGAAGAGAGATGGTATGAAAAAAAAATATTGAAACCTTTTTCAGTTGTTTTTTCTTGGGAAATTTAAATGTCATATTTACGTAAACAATGGAAAATTGTTAAGTTTTATTTTTATATTGATGGTTGCTACTCATAAACGCAGTTTGCCCAGCGTTCTATGCCATTGGATGTGTTCTATTGATATAAAATTTGTGACAAATATTCAAAGACCCGAAACCCAGAAAATAGGGGTTTCGGGTCTTTGAATATTTGTCACAAATGTGATAGTTAATTTAATAAATAGTTAGTACATTTAGCTTGCCCTCGCGTGGCATCTACATAATATAATCAGCTATAGTATTTTATACCTCAATTATTATTTTGGACTTTTGAGACAACCTGTTTGTAGACTACCTTTTATAAAGGTTGTATCTGACTGCGGAACAGATTATTAGTTCACTAAGGACATGTTAATAAGTACTTACTTTACTGGTCAAAGCCACCTTGTAGGTACCAACAACATCTATGAACTAGTGGCCTTTGTGGAGCAGTTCTACATACAAAGAAAAATGCATTCTGCAGTCGGTTGACCCCCGTCAGGAACGAAGTTCTTAGTTAAGTGTTTTACATGCACAGAATTCAACATTTGTCATTGTCGCACTATCCAATCAATCACTTTAATAACTCAGTTAAGCCATTCAGTTGATTTTTAGATAACTTTTCCACAGTGGACGTTACAAAGTTATGTCTAATGCTTTTAAAGCATGACGATTACGGCTATTTAACTCTTACCGCAAGCCGCGAAAAAGAACATTGCTCCAGAATTGGCCTTTTAGCTAGTAGCTAGTATGTATGTCGCCGCCAACTAGCTTAATTCGCCGTTCAATTAACAGCCTAGGCACTTAACTAAACGGCGCCGTTCAACTAGTGGCCTGAATGATATTCAGCCATTTGATCAAACAGCTAGGCAAATGACTTGGATCGATGACGTTTAACTACTTGTCAAGCCGTTTAATTACCAGCCTAGCCTGTTCATTTCAATGTAGTTCTACTTTCTGCCACCTAGCGCCGAAACTCACCAACCACTGTCAATATCTCTATATTCTATAATCTCTTTGGTCAATATGGCGTCGGAAAAAAACAACTTTGATGGAATAATTTTATTAGGTACTTAGGTTTTTTACGATTTTTTTTAGATCCACCGAATCTATTAGCCGGGTGAGGTTTCTGTAGGGTCATAAAAAATTAACCCTAACCTAAACCCATCCAGGTCGTTCTGCATGGGTAGTATTTTGAAAAAGTTTTGTAGTACTTAAATGTCAACCAGTTGCCTAAGCATTAGCCAGCCAGTTTATTAAATGTTGTAATAGACGATACGGCTGAATATCATTCAGGCCGTTAGTTGAACGGCGCTGTTTAGTTAAGTGCCTAGGCCGTTAATTGAACGGCGAATTAAGCTATTTGGCGGCGACATGTATATCGGATATACATACTAGCTACTGTAAAAGGGTATATCGTGAGTGGTATGATTGGCTCGCGTCGGTGAGTTTGTGCGCTCGCGCCGTTACGCTAGTGCGTGACGTCACGGACTGATTAAACCGGATAAGTATTGGTCGTACATTACACGGAGCAGACGCTCCGCACGCACACCCTGGCCCGCGCACGATCTGTACACACGGGAGCGTAAGCTATTAGCTATCATTAGAAAACTTACTTATAAGAATTTTAAATGAGAATTATTCACCACGGCAGATTCAATAATTAATTTTGTTCATCGTAGACTATTAAATAAGGATTTGTTTTAAAGGATATCGAAATGTTAAACGTATAATTATATGTGGTTAATAAAAAATCTCTATCTTTAATTTTAAAAGGTGGGAAAAAAATCAAATAAGATGATACTTAAAAATGGTTACAGAATATTACAATATTTCTATTATTTACATGGTTGATAAAAATATATTAATGTACATACTAAGATTCATAACCAGAATTTCTGCCCAAATCGTACAAGAAAAAGTACCCCGTGTGTACAGCTCTGGCCGTCAGCGTATTCTTCCAATCTGTATAACGTCTGGTGATTCGCGTTCCACTTATTATGGTACCGTGGGCATTTGCATAAGAATAACAAGGAGGATTATTGATGTCGCCCCCCGCGAAAGCCCGCCCGCCCGCGCCGCGCCGCCCGCCCCACGCGGTGTACACCGCCCTGTAGGATCACGACGGGCGCTGGTGCAAGTGTACGAAACGAAGATCATATCCTAGTCAAATTAAATTTTATATATTTAATACAACCAGTCTTAAAATAAAAAAAGTTTAACAAGTTATAAATACACGAAAAGAGTTGGGTACAAAGGTCCAATACAAGGACAGAATATTTTATCAGCTGGCACCTCCTGCTTCGTTATCGGTATGCCACAAAATTGTATAGTAAAGAAAACACTACAATATACTTATAAAAATGCAGCGGTGTACTTTAGCTACATGGCATCACGTGACCGGTGCAGTCGACGTGAAGCATAATATAGTGAAACTACTAAAATCGCTATCGTCTGTATTTTGTGTCCCGCTCTAATGCTTAATTTTGTTCTCTTTTCATGTTTGCTCTGTATACATTTCTAAAATGGAATGGAATAATTTGATGTAGCGCCGTCATCGACGTGGGCCGGATCCGATTCAGTCTGCTTACAAGGACCCAATGCGAATGAGAGACTTCCTCGGAATAAATTGGTTATTTATTTCTAATTAGACTGGCATACATAATTTTTACTGCGGAGTGTTAAATGTCGTACCTAATCCTTGAGCTGTAAAGCACCAAATGCATTATGCAGCAAATGAATTATGATTACACTTAACACACAATACAAACTACTGCTTTATTGTTCATAACTATGACCGTGAAAAGACAACGATGCATATTAAGCTTTAATCAAATGTTATTTATGTACCAACAAGCTTAGAATGTTAGCTAACAAAACCCTAAGCTATAACTTGCTCACCAGAGGATAAGTCAGTATCTTAACTACTTCCGATCATAGTGCCATGCTAAGCCGCTCATGCAAACGGTTGTCCTAACAATAAATTAGGTACTTATTTGTAGGTACTTAAGGGCTCGCTGGACGCCTGTCCGGAATGGTAATGCGGAGATTGTGATATTATCTTGAAAGGCTGTGGCGCTCGCTTTGCGAATGGTTAATATATATGTTACATAACCGCATGGTTACACACTTTTTTGTGTAGATAACCTGGCACCGGCATCAAGTAATAATATAGATAAACCCTTCAAACCAAATCAATATAGGTGCCCACGATTTACTTATTGAGCTATAATTAACTCTATGCACATGGAGGATAGTTTAATAATGAAATTAACGCAGGTCCAGCCAAAGTTGCATCAAAGTGATTTAAGTGGAAAGTTTACAGCGTTACTAAGTTGAGCCACCTCTCATCGCCCGGTGCGATTCAATTAACAACCTCCGTAGCGCGGCTACGGTACTACGGCGCTACGCGGCTACGGGGCCCGCTACGCGCTACGTGACCGGGGATAACTACGATTTACCTTTCAATTTGGGGGAAATAATTTTCGATTGCTTTAGTTTGGATTTAGTTGAATTCCTTTAGAAATATGTAGTTAACTGCAGTTCATCTATTGTATTTTGATGCTGAAACATTTCTCGTAATGATAACGTGCTAAATATTGTGTTAATTATATAATTATGTTTATGATTAAAATGGTAATTCTACAGCACGTACGTTACGTAGTGACAAAGAAGAAGGAATTTACTTAAGATTCATTTATAATTATTACATAATTGTTTTGCAATGAATGGTAACTATGACTACAAGGTAACCACTTAAATTAGTAATTTTATGCAAATTAATCGACTCTATTGATCCAGAGTTATCACAATTATTCAACTGTTTAATGTTCTGAACGAAACTCAAAGGTCGACCTCAATTGATCACAAACTAGAACTGACCGCTCAAATCAACTTGTTAAAATTAACCTTAAATAAACCAGAGCGGGAATCGGACAAACGATGGGGCAACCCGGACACTTCCCACGATTAAAATTCCGATTTCCTATTTAGTTTATTAACAGTGGTCGCTGTGCTTAGAGATATGCCAAATGAGTACGTTAACGATTACGATTTTCTTAAAATTCTACAAAAAACTAAGATATAGAGGCTTAATTTGCCTTTACCTAAAATGAAGACACTGATCTTTTATAGATATCACTGCTGATTTGGAACTGATAAAATGAATTGTATGATTTATCATCATCAGCTAAAACTGATTCCTCGTTGGATCCAAGCCTCTCCCAAGGACTTTTAAACATCATGGCCATTTCCTATCCGCTTCCACCGGCTTCCAGGGCCGCATTAGGCAATTGGTCGACTTTTATAGAGGACTTTCTTTGCGCTTTTAATAAAATTAATAGCGCGTAATTACTATAATTTACGTGCATGGGTTTATTCGTGGGTGTGGTGTGGTGTGGTACAATGGTTGGGTGGTAAATCACGGGTGCGGGTTGGAGCCGGCGGCGCGGGGTTGCTTAATTCAATCATGATAACTGCGGTCCCGGCAGGCGCAAGAAATAAATTGACCAATGACCGCTGTTGCGAGCCGCCGACGACGGACAGGGTTGTCGCACGGCAGAGCTAGCGGTAATGCTTAGGACATACTTGGTATTTATCGGGCCCTTATCTGAAGGGCTCGGGCATACTTATTTCGACTAACGTTGAAATGAAAACTAACAAATAGGTAAGTATGTGCTTATTTGCTTTTGAGGAGGCTCAACATTTCACGCTTGGTGATTTTTCTTTTTAAATTATTCCATCTCGTATCCAACTCTGATGGTTGAACTGGGGCAGGGCCTACATTGTTTGACGTGTAAGATATAAATTACATGTCAGTAGTTGAGAAAAAGTTTTGCAAGTATCGAGAGATCATGTCATACATTGATTTATTGCGCCTACAGATGTTTATTCCTATTCCTGATACTAATGTCTAGACATTTGTTACCTTTGGCGTTTTAACATGTATATCGCTGCCAATTGTTGTGCTTCTTTGTATTTCTCGCCCTAATGTAAGAAATCAGCATAGGTCTATAACCTATTCAATGGTAACCTTTCGTATATTCATGAGCTAACGTTTGAGGTACGTATGTAAGGTTATAGGGCACGGAAGGAATTATGTTTTATGAAATACAAAATAGGTATTTCATTCAATAATACAGTAATACTATAAATACCTGTCCCAATCCAATTTTATTCGGCGATACCAACAAAAAGTGAAAATTTAATGAAACAGGCAACCCTACAATAAAAGAAAGGGCTGTTGTACCTGGCACCGGCTATTCGGGGACGACCTTGCACAGCCAGATAACAATTGAGAGTCGCTCGCCGCCGCAAATTCAATATCCAGAGGTGTCGTCGCCATCCCCCCTCGCACCCCCACCGCACCCCTCTCGCACCCTTGCACCTTGTGTTTAGTGTCCACTAGCCGTCCTCTGTCCACCGTTAGAGGGGTTATAACCACTTAACGGGAAGCAAAGTCTGGCTCGAATTGAATTTCCGAACTCAATTCTGTTGTAGGTACTTAAATATGTAGATTATATTGGGTATAGAAAATTAACATACGTTTAATGCATCGATGTTTACATTACGATTTCTTATTTAATTAATAAATATAAAGATGGATTATAAAGCTCCATTATAATTCAAGACAAAAAATTAGTCCCACATTGTGCGCCAATATGTAAACTTGGCGCCCATCGTGGGACCAACTCCATATTATATATGATTGTCATAAAAGAACATAGCATATCAAGATTCCCTTGTATCACGTATGTGCTCTATCAGTTGATAGCGGAGAAAACATTCGTTGTAAGTTAGCCGATAGGCCGGTCCCGGCATATTAAACGGCGATTAACCCACCGGCCACTCGCGCCGCTCTGATTTATGTGAACTATTAAAATCTCCGAAGGCACAGAATTAATTGCACTACTTCAGTGTTGGCTGCTTTATTAATTGGGACCGAGTCGCCTGTTGTTTATGGACGTTTCCCTTTCCTTGGGCTTCGGCCCTTATCGTGACCCGGCCGGTCCAATTTGTCCACTCACGTTTCTGTTCAGTTTCAATGGCTATTAAGGGCCCTACCTCTGGTGCCAAATGTGCTAAGCTACATATTCTACTTACCCTCATGTTGAAGTATTATTTTGAATTTGACGTCGAAATGCTTGTTTTGTGAAAAGAGCAAAGCAAGAAATTTTTATGCACCCTTCTTGATAATTAATGATGATATCTCTACGATATAACTTATAAAACAATTTGTATCTACTCTTGCACAATTGACTGTCCAGCACAATTTTTCAATTTGCCCACTCACAAAGCAAGACACTCGTTCTCTGTAATCATATTCAAATCACAGGAGGTCCGGCAAGGGGTAATTTATAACTTGTCCAAATGAAAATTGTGTGCGTAGGTAGCCGTCAGAACTCAGCGCGGAAGTTTCCGCATTTACATGTAAATGCGGGCACGTTAAAATATCACCTTGCGTGTCGTGAGGTTGCCAACAAATTATGAACAACAATTAGCGTGGCGTGATAAAGTTGACGACGGTGTTGCCATCAAATTTCAGAAATTTACACTTGTTTGTACTTGCAAATCATTTGATGGAAGCTGAAATTAAGGGGACAACTAAAATACCTTCGCATTAATAAGTGTCTCATAGATTTTGAGCGTAATAAATAAAAAAAATATATAAAGTGACATTCATAATAAGATAACGTAATATTTACAGTAAACATGGAAACAAGACATCATATAATTTAATCTGTCGAATATTAATAAACGTTAATTTCATTGCATCTGGTAACACAGGCTATCTCATCGTATTGCGTGGCAGCCTCAACCGGACGCTGGAATTACACGTGTTGTTAATTTATTCAGCTTGTTTACGGAACTTTTTGTGTTGCCATTATGACCGACAAAAGTTTAAGTTTGTTTAACTAGTAATACAAATGTCACATTTTGTACTACCGACATGGTCGGTAAAATTTCAGGAAGTTAATACTTGAGTATGATTGTTGGAAAAAATATTAATATTTGATGTCTTTTATTTTATCGTTTGAATTGGATAAGTCAGTGGTAATTGACTTATTTATTCGTTGTTTAAGTATGACGCCGTAAAATAGCCTCACGATTCAAAACAGTTATCCCTTCCGGCCCAGTGACCAATCAGGAAGCACCTCGTATGAGATACGTCGCGGCGGGCGCACCTGCGACCCGCGGCCGCGTCCCTCGGTGAACGCAGGCATTTATCTTCGCATCGCAAGAACACTCGCGCGCTTTGAATTATTACTGTTTTACGAATATATGCCGGAAGGTGTAGGGTGGGTTAAGAGTATGGAACATGAAGTTCAAACAAACTTGATGTGACACGGTAAATAGATGAAGAAGCATAACCAGTAAAATCGCGAGGCTCACTCAAATTAAACTAATTAACCATAGCATTACAAATACTATGCAAAAAATGCTTTTACAATCAGCATTACTTAAATATTACTTACAATCGATGGTATTATTTTTAGTACTGTAAGGGTATGTAATCGTAAGCAGGGATTCAATCTCAAATTCCTTATGCTATATTAACCATAACAATAACCTAACTTCAACACACGGCCTTCCTTAGGTGCCACGATGCCGTTCCACGGGCGTCTTTCCAATGCGAACTAAAAGGAATTCCACGCAATCGGCCACATAAAGCAGAATCCGCCTATTTAGATCATCTCACTTGTGCGTCTATCCTTACATTTTGAAATGCTAACATATCTTTACCACAAAATCATTGCAAAACCTCTCCTATGTCAAAAGATTACAGTTCTAAGCAGTATCATGGATATGTTGGTGGTGTATCATCGAGGTAGCGATAAGTTTTATTTGCGAGTTTGAGAGGTGAGGCTGGACGTAAAAGGAGCTGATAGGCCCCATGGGTGTTGAAGATAGCTGGCGTGGTCGAGGAGCGGTGCAGTTTTAAGGTTTAGGATCTATTTAGGATGGATTTCTTTTCTACGACTTATGAGGCAATATAACGTAGTTTTCGCAAATGATAATTTGGTATATTTTAACAGGATGCGTCATACATCTCAGTCCGTGCGATCCCTAATATAATGGAGTTCACTGCTGGAAGCAACAACTGGCTACCTGTTTGGCTTTCCTTATCTAACTCGTATAAGTTACTAAAACAACGCGAAAAAAGAATAAAAAGACAGTTACAATTCTGTTAGTAAACGCAATTTATTTCCCTAAACCATCAGATTGCAACAACCTGTTAACCAGTTTTATTGCGATTTCCACTCGTCTTTAATAACAGAGTCGTAAGATTGAAACTGCAGAAACTTATTGTTTTGAATGATGAAGTACATCGACATCCTACGCAGTAATCTCAAACATGACAATCACGTTATCTATACGTTATCCGTTATTATATTGGTCGAGCGCACCTCCAGCGGCAGGTCGCGGGTTCAATAAACATGTTTATGAAGTACCGTATGTCTCTACGAACGTAGTATCGTTTGACGCACGTCCTTATATTGTAAAATGAATGGAGAATAATTGTGCAATACAAATTTATGTGGCACCCTTTGTTACCGACAAGTTGCTATTCACATAATAAGTCAATGTATCCCTATTAATAAAAAATATTTTTAATTTATGTTAGCCAACAAAGTACTAATGAATAGACGGAATCTACCACCGATATGAAATGCTCCTTCCACTGTGAAGATCTGGCAAGAGACTCGATGTTTTATTTTTCAATAAAAAAGGTTTGTGTAGATTTTCGGAAACAGCAACGTAATGTGAGTTTTGAGCAGGCAGGCCGGTGAGCCAAGGGGACAATGTGAGCCAAGCGGCCTGCGCTCAAACTCTAGTTTAGTTTAACGGAGTCTATCACGTGGTCGTCTTGTGATCCTTTCAATTTCTAATTGGAGTTATAATGTAGGAAAATTAGGCGGCTGATTTGGGTAACTAATAATATAAACGAAAAAAGCATTAAATTGCAACACAAATGACGTTACCCTGTCCATATTTTTATTAAAAGCGTTCGTTATATAACTCTAAATTGAAAATTTAAAAACCCCCGATGCGATGACCTTTTAATCAAATGTATAATTTACCTAGTTCTTCCAAATAATGATGTTAGCGCGATTTGCGTAGCTCCCGTAGCTCAGTATCCATAGCTCATCTCGCAAATTCATCTGGTACAACTAGTTTCGATGCCAGATTATGAAAGCACCATTAAATCATTTATTTTGGCTTCCTCATTTATAATCTAAGATGTACAATAAATCAACAGAAAATCCGTGTAAAAGTATGAGACATTATTTTGTTATGACATTATAATAATTGACATTAGAATAGACAACGAATCTAAATATTGATGTCACGGAGGTTTTATTCCTAGTAAAATATTATCAATTATGATTCAATTTGATGTAATAACTCTGGTTGAGGTAGACGGGAGCAGCCTAGGGGAAGAATTTTCAATAACGCTAAAATTATTTTAAATTAGATTAGTTTTTTAACCCCCGACGAAAAACGAGGGGTGTTATAAGTTTAACATGTGTATCTGTGTATCTGTGGATCTGTGTGTCTGTCTGTGGCAACGTAGCGCCCAAGCTGATGAACCGATTTCAATTTTGTTTTTTTTGTTAGATAGGTATTCTGATCGAGAGTGTTCTTAGCTATGTTTCATGAAAATCGGTTCAGCCGTTTGAAGATCATCAGCTCTTTTGTAGGTTAAAAAAGCCACATTCACGGTCAAAACCAATTCCCGCGGCTCGAATCCATTCGAAATTTGAGATGATTGGATTTAGATGTATTATATTTTTAAATGATCGTAATGGTCTGAACTGGCTTTTTACAATATTATAAATTTGAAAAGTTTCCCTGATTCTGAAAAAATGAATATTTTATCAATTTTATTGAGATTTGTGTATGAACTAAAGACGTTCCATAAGTCATGTTTCAAATGATGGATACGCGCATGCGTTAAATTTTGTTTGTTTTGTTAATGGTCATGGAATATTACGCTATAATAATTCTAGAGGGCGCTGCTCCGCCATTGACAAAGAATATAAAAAAACTAATCTAATTTAAAATAATTTTAGCGTTATTGAAAATTCTTCCCCTAGGCTGCTCCCGTCTACCTCAACCAGAGTTATTACATCAAATTGAATCATAATTGATAATATTTTACTAGGAATAAAACCTCCGTGACATCAATATTTAGATTCGTTGTCTATTCTAATGTCAATTATTATAATGTCATAACAAAATAATGTCTCATACTTTTACACAGATTTTCTGTTGATTATTAGTACATCTTAGATTATAAATGAGGAAGCCAAAACAAATGATTTAATGGTGCTTGTCGCGGCTTTTGGGTTCAAACAAACAATATTATAGCTAAGTAGGTAACAAGTTGATTGGTTAACAAAAGAGAAATTATGATGTGAATAAATTCTTGTGGTTTAGAGGTCACTAATCTGGTCTCCATAGAAAATCAATTTTCAATCAAGTTAAGTTCTTACAAGATCTGAAGAAAGTTGGCTGTCCAGTAAGTACATAATAGTGATGTGACTTCACATTAGTAAAGACAAGACTTTGTGTTTTGTTGAGGAGGATCAGGATTTCATGGGCAATCCTGACCAAGTACTTGCATAAAAGACATAAGAATTTGCATAAGAGATAGCGTTATAAATAACTTGTTTGGAAATTTGGCAGATATATAACAAGATAAGATAAGACATTATAACAGATTAAGTGTATTGATTGAATAAGTGTCAAGCAAGGACACTGCATAAGATGTAAGTACATGAATATACTGATCATGTTGGAGTTTAACATTAATGGTTGTTTTGGAGTTACAGTTTAATCTGGGAGATACAACTGCAGACCAAAGTAACAAATTTGAGAGCTGCATGCCTTGAAGATATAGTAAAATAAAATAGTAACCTGAAGCCACAGGTACCAAATGGAAAGTTTGTAAGTAATATCATTGGATTGCAAAAGCAATAAGAAAAATAAATGTTTATTGGTAAATAACTAATGGTTTAGTATGTTGTATTGCTAAAGATGTATGAGACATGATTTATTCATTCAGTTAGATATCTGTATCCCTTAGAGGGGGGATGTAGAAGGATGTTATGTGGTTTGACGTGTGACTAAGATCTTAAAGTTCCTATAGAGGTGAAGCAGATATATAAAGTACCACGCTCGCAATAGGGAGCATAACGAAAACCTGAGAAAAAGCTACAGCCAGAAAGAAAATGGTTGAGGAATACGAAACCGTTTACCGGCACTGCAACCTTCGCTGTAGTCCGGGAGTGTCGCGGATTTCATCGCGATTTACATAATATTATCAAAGTTTAAAGTTGAATTGAGCGCCATCTGTTGGCTAGCTCTGTGAATAAAATAATATTATCCTTTAATGTTTACGAATGACTTTGAGTGACATTTAGATGTCAATCAAGTTGAATATGTCGGAGTAAGAGAGGGAGAGGGGAGAAGTGTAGGACGTGACGGCGAGAATGGCGGCACAGGATGGTGGTTTGTAATTGTAAAAATGAGTCTTGCTAAGACCTGTATGGTGAGTGTTATGAGCGATAAGTGAGTAGTGTTGGTGAAGCCATGACTACTGGGCTGTACCGAGGTAAGTCCTTTGCTGTTACCGACCACCTGTGCTGAAGAGAGTGTACACTGAATCACCATCATGGCGATCATGCGATTCACGTTATTGAGATATTGTTTAACTAAGACACTGTAGTGATGTGAAGGCCGGCACTCGTAACGCGGTTACGAGAGGGGCACGCATCAAGAGTCCTGGGCACCTAGAATTCTGGTGGAAGGGAAGAGCTGTAGGGGTGTGTGCGGAGGCTCATCATAGGGACCGAAGGGTCCCGCTGGGGTGCTCAGGAATAAGAGGAGAAACAAAACAGGGCCGACATTCCCTGTACCGTAATAGAGTACGGCTCCTAAAAGAAGTGGTACTTAGTTGTAAAGATAAAGAATTAATGGAAAAGTTAAAGCGTATGATATCCATGGCGGTGTATTGGTGATTCAGTGTACACTCTCTTCAGCACAGGTGGTCGGTAATAGCAAAGGACTTACCTCGGTACAGCCCAGTAGTCATGGCTTCACCAACACTACTCACTTATCGCTCATAACACTCAAAATACAGGTCTTAGCAAGACTCATTTTTACAATTACAAACCACCATCCTGTGCCGCCATTCTCGCCGTCACGTCCTACACTTCTCCCCTCTCCCTCTCTTACTCCGACATATTCAACTTGATTGACATCTAAATGTCACTCAAAGTCATTCGTAAACATTAAAGGATAATATTATTTTATTCACAGAGCTAGCCAACAAATGGCGCTCAATTCAACTTTAAACTTTGATAATATTATGTAAATCGCGATGAAATCCGCGACAGTGCTTTCATAATCTGGCATCGAAACTAGTTGTACCAGATGAATTTGCGAGATGAGCTATGGATACTGAGCTACGGGAGCTACGCAAATCGCGCTAACATCATTATTTGGAAGAACTAGGTAAATTATACATTTGATGAACAGGTCATCGCATCGGGGGTTTTTAAATTTTCAATTTAGAGTTATTTATATTCTTTGTCAATGGCGGAGCAGCGCCCTCTAGAATTATTATAGCGTAATATTCCATGACCATTAACAAAACAAACAAAATTTAACGCATGCGCGTATCCATCATTTGAAACGTGACTTATGGAACGTCTTTAGTTCATACACAAATCTCACTAAAATTGATAAAATATTCATTTTTTTCAGAATCAGGGAAACGTTTCAAATTTATAATATTGTAAAAAGCCAGTTCAGACTATTAAGATCATTTAAAAATATAATAAATCTAAATCCAATCATCTCAAATTTCGAATGGATTCGAGCCGAGGGAATTGGTTTTGGCCGTGAATGTGGCTTTTTTAACCTACAAAAGAGCTGATGATCTTCAAACGGCTGAACCGATTTTCATGAAACATAGCTAAGAACACTCTCGATCAGAATGCCTATCTAACAAAAGAAACAAAATTGAAATCGGTTCATCAGCTTGGGCGCTACGTTGCCACAGACAGACACACAGATCCACAGATACACAGATACACATGTTAAACTTATAACACCCCTCGTTTTTCGTCGGGGGTTAAAAACGAATTCAGGTGAATCATTATCACAAGGTAACTATCAGCGGGTAGGTAATTTAGGTGTGCCTCATATCAGGAATTTAAGAACTATTGGAGAGAGATTTGACTGTTCATTTTAGAGACAGCCTATGGAAATCCCTGTTTGACTCATAGGCCTTACTTACATTGTTAAAAACTTTGCAATTACTTACGTTAATTGAACATTTATGTAGTGAAATAATCGATTTGACCGCAGATACTGTCCCACGTCTCTTCATAATAACATATTTTATGCAGTACGAGAGTGCATTGGCACCTTCAATGTACCATAAACTGAAATGATTCTGGAAAAACTTATTTTATCTTTACGGCCAGTTAGATTTGAAGATTATTTGGTGAGGCGGGGGCGGAGTGGTGAAAAACCCGGTGACAGCGAAATATCCGAATCCCCGCTGGCCCGCGGCGAACACATCAAATGCGAGCGAATCGTCGCGAGGTGTGGCCGAGAACAAACGCTTCAATCTTATCTCCGCACATACGACAATGACACAAATGATACAGTCACGTTTCATAACAAGTGACATTCGAACATAGTTAATGGGTACACTATTTGCTGTAGTAAGTAATTATGGTGATTAATATTCAAAATCATTAAGTAACTTATAGAAGATATTTATACTAGAACATTAATTAATATCGTCCTCACCTACTTAATATTGTAATCTTATTAATTAATTTGTAAACTGCGATTCTCTTATAATTAAGAACTTGCTTGTGTAATTTTTTACCATTTGACTGATCATTAAGATTAAGAATAAGAACAATAATAAATATCCGCATCAGCTCGTCGCATACGAACTTGCATAACAAGGTCTCAGGTCAATGTTTACATCGCGGTCGACTGTACCACCGCTCCGCGATTCCGATGCTATGAATACAAATAATACATTTTGCTATCGAATTTCATGAATGATATATAAAAAGATTTGCGAGTTGATTGCATGAGCCAATCTAGATGTTCGAAAATTGACGAAAATAATAGTGAGTTGACGTGTGGTGGCGGTCGGAGATGCGGCGTGTCGATAGGGTGTCGCCTCGGGGCCGGAGCGGGATGACTTCGAAAATCGCAGGCGATAGGCGCCCGCCAGGGATTACTCGAGGGTTGACGACCGGCTCCTCTATCTGATGATCGCGTATGACACGCGGCGAGATCTCTGCCATACATCTGCGCACTTCACTTTAATGGTTTTTTACAAAATTTTATGTTCGTAAAGCATTTTGGTGCACTGGATTTTGAAGCAGTCGGTACCTACATAGGTAGAACACAGAAATAAGTACGTTTTTCCTTGAAATATTAGGAAACGCGAGTATATATACGCAGTGAGAGAGGTCCTTCTTTATCGAGTCCAACGCGATTTAGATATAATAAAAGGAAAAATCATAAAGAAAATTAAATCCACGGAATAATATTGAAAATCGGAAACTCCGTTGATTACTAAATATGGAAATGAATGGAACTAATCGAGAGAGCCCGCAGAAAAAACTCTTAGTAATGAACGAAATAATAATAAATTGGATCTTAGTTGTCAAAAGGGATCGCACAGATTATAAAGAAGTTCGATAAGAGTATTCGCGATTCAATCCAGATCTCGGCTTCCACTAATCTAATTATGAGCTCCACCGTCTCTTTGTGGGGCTCCCGTAGCTGTTTGTTTATTTCCTTTGCCTCGCGAGCTGATATATTTTTTAATATTTTTTTTGGAGTTAGCGAGCGCTCAAAGGCGGACTGGAGTTATGAAATTGTTCAAGCGTTAATTGTAGACGTCCAGTTGCGAATATTAAAGTGGGCGGTGTGCGAGGCTTGTATAACTAGTTAACCTCGCGTGGTGGATATGTCGCCGCCAAATAGCTTAATTCGCCGTTCAATTAACAGCCTAGGCACTTAACTAAACAGCGCCGTTCAACTAACGGCCTGAATGATATTCAGCCGTATCGTCTATTACAACATTTAATAAAGTGGCTGGCTAATGCTTAGGCAACTGGTTGACATTTAAGTACTACAAAACTTTTTCAAAATACTACCCAAGCAGAACGACCTGGATGGGTTTAGGTTAGGGTTATTTTTTTATGACCCCACGGAAACCCCACTCGGCAAATAGATTCGGTGGATCTAAAAAAAAACGTAAACAACCTAAGTACCTAATAAAATTATTCCATCAAAGTTGTTTTTTTCCGACGCCATATTGACCAAAGAGAATATAGAATATAGAGATATTGACAGTTTGGTGAGTTTCGGCGCTAGGTGGCAGAAAGCAGGACTAAATTGAAATGAACAGGCTAGGCAAGTAGTTAAACGTCACCGATCCAAGTCATTTGCCTAGCTGTTTGATCAAATGGCTGAATATCATTCAGGCCACTAGTTGAACGGCGCCGTTTAGTTAAGTGCCTAGGCTGTTAATTGAACGGCGAATTAAGCTATTTGGCGGCGACAGATACACGGACTAACTTCGGAACTTCTGGAAGGAAAAAAATATATTTAAATTCCGGAGTTAGCGATAGATAGCTGTTGAATGTTTTTGCGGTTGTTACTGTCTCGTATCATAATGTCGTTGACGGATTATTTAAGCATCTTAATCTTAATCTTCAATAATCATATCTAAAGGTAAAACCTTCACTTATTAATTTAGCTCGAGCGTTCGTCAGTGAGCGCTTGTCGATGGGCGGGCGGCGCGGGTCGATCGCTTACGATTTTTTTCCAACGATTGGTAATCGGCGAAGTCATTAGGAGGACCGCGCTTTGTTTTTTATCGGACGAGGGGTAATGGCGCGAAAAATGTCGTTAGCCGCCGCAGACGAGGGAGTAGGGATGCAGGTGAAGAGGTCGCCTTGAGACGAGAGCGGGATTGTTCGACCACCGTTGTGCTGTTCTTATTGGTCACTAATAATAAATTACCACGTAAGTATTAGTTTTATTTCAAAGCTAAGAAGTGTTTATGTTGTAAACAAATTGTCCGGAAAGTATAGAACCCACTTTGAGCATTAGAAAAGTATTCTATTTACAGAACTTCTGGTTTTTATTATGCTTCTAATCCCGAAAAATATTACTTTCCACTTATCGAGGTGGCGATCCATTAGAAAGTAAACTTTTGAAAGCAATAAAAGTGTGCTGTGCGTAGCCGGCCGGGCGGCGGGCATTATTTCATTACTTTGGCCAATAAAACGAATTAAAACCTAATTAGACGCCACGATTTTTGAACATTAAAAGAGGGGTGGAATTAATTAGTGGAGGGCAGAGCAATGATTCCAGTTCGGCGAGTAATTGCCGCTCCGCCGTTTCAAATATAAATCAGGAAGCGGTGCGAGTTACGGGCGGGCGCGTCACCTGCTCACCCTGCTCTGATGGTTAGTAAGGACTGTATAGTGTGTTATACCTATAACATAGTTAGTTTAACTCAAATGAAAGGGCATCCATCCCTTCTAGCATTATGTGAATAACGTATCTTACCTTTTATTTCTCTATTTTAGAGGCTCGCCTCTCGTTAATCGTTTTACTTGTAAAATGATGCCCTTTTAAAATCATTAATGTATAACCATGAAAAAAACTATATATCAATAGTAGATTGTAAAGGTTTGCACAGTTTCTTTCATCTAAATATATATAACTCAAAGATGACTGACTGACATAGTGATCTATCAACGCACAGCCCAAATCACTGGACGGATCAGGCTGAAATTTGGCATGCAGGTAGATGTTATGACGTAGGCATCCCCTAAGAAAGGATTTTGATTAATTCTACCTCCAAGGGGATAAAATAGGGGATGAATAATCCCGAAATTTTTGTTAAGTTAAATTAAACGCAGACGAAGTCGCGGGCACAGCTAGTCAATAATAATATTCGTTACGCTCAAAGAATTTGTAATAGCCACTTAACATTAAAATTATTTGGTTACGCTTGAAGTTTTTGAGTTGTCCCATCCGAAATCGTCCAGGAAAAATCTCAGTGTGGCAGTCTTAGGATTCACTTTGAAGGGTGAAGGAGATCTCATTGAATCAACGGATGAATTATTCTGTTTGTCCAAGTTTTTAAATGTTCGCTTCCGACTTCTCCTGCTTCCCTCTACCGCAATTGTTTGGACTGCGGAGGATTGAGGGAAATTAGTTCGCCTCGGTGCGCTACACAAAGACAGGTATCTTAAGATGTTGTTTAATTATATGGTATTTGCTCTTTGGTTTCGATGTTTTATGTAAGATCGCTTTCGTTTAGCTATTCTTAATTTAAATAACACTGTTGTTGCTATTTTTTTTCGGATTCTCGTGCTTTGAATTAGGAAAGAAATTATCTATCAATGTACTGTACATTACCAAATTTCTGATACTGACGATACCCGTGGAGCAGAGTCGGAAAACTACTTACAAACGTAACTTTCAACTTGTGCGGAAGTTTGTCCGAGTTAAATCAATTATTAGAGAGTGAAAGTAGTTGTTGTTTCAGAGCGGAACGATAAAACTGGAGCCGGCGACAATCGGTGCGAATAAATCGAATAATTTAATAACGATAAACCCTCATTCGTTACTAAATGGACTTGCGCAATGGGCTTTAGTTTTAATAAACAAGCTTAAATTTTCATTACGCATTAAAACGATTTTGTTTTGACGAAATAAAGATTTCATAAATAAAATATGCGTGGTATGTTCAATGGGGTTTTATATAAGTAAACAATTACTGTTTTCAAACCGTAGGTAACTTTAACTGAGGATATTTTTAAAAAAGTAGCAACATTTATATTGATTGTGAACTATTAACCCCCACTGGTAAATATAACATATAATCAACATACAATCAACAAATACATCTTCAAGCGGTCCACGCATAAAAATAACACTTCATCGAAACATTATCACCATTACGCACCTTTTAGCGCCCACCATTTATACCAAATAAGTTAGCTGTAGACGAAGGACGCGCTCTTCCGCCGGCCATTTGTGTAATGGCGGCGCTTCCGGAAGTTTGACAGGTCGGATGAAATGTCGCGCGATTTTTACTAATTAAAGGGGTGCGAGGTGATTTGGCCCGCGGAGGTGCCGCTTTTATTATGATGAACATTTTTGATGGGCTATTGAAATTATTGCTGTGTCATTGGTGTCAATATTTATTTTTGTAGAAAATAGGGCTAGGTATAAGTCTTCAAAGCAGACTTTTGTCAAATAGGTAAACGGTCAGCCACTCATGCGTTCTTTACTTAAACAAATATCTGAGATATAGCAAACGCCTCTTACCACAATCTACAATGCTTGTCTTTATTTTAAATACTTATTTCATTTATTGTTATATTTTTAATTTAATATTCTATTATCTTTGTATTTTTATAATTATCTAGAAGGCCTGGTCTACTAATCCATCATCGAAAACCCTTTCGACGGTTGCAATTGTTAAAACTCAAATTTTTCGTGCCTCCCCTCCGAGCTGCGACCGCGGGTGGAAGTGCCTCACCTAATTCGGGCCACAATCAAACTGCCGCCACTCTCGACAAATTAGTTTTGATATTTAAATTAGTCCCGCCGTCGGCGATCGCCGGCAACCAACTTTACATTTTACGATTTTGCACACCATTGAACGTGAAGGTGGTTGTGAAGGCACAGTAAAGGAATTGAAAGGAGAAATTAAAGCAATAAATAAAGGTCCTAAACTTAAGCAAAAGGATTCTTTAAACCATTGACGTATTATATTGAAGCATTTGAAATACCTAAGAGTCTCAGACTTTAACAATTTCAACCGCAAAATTTGAGTGTAGCCTTACTAATATTTCTGTTATAACTTCGTACTTCAAAAAGCTACTATCAAAACATTCACCAATCTGACAAAAAATGTTTTAGGCTATTAAATCAAGTCGTATCGTATGCCATAAAATTCCTCCACCGTCCGGCAGGTTCGGTTCAAAGATTGATTTCTCTTTCTCGTCCGACTAACTACAAGTTCTACGTAACCGCTCCCCCCTCCGTAGCCTTCCCTCCCCAGAGCCCGTTTGATCGCGTTATTTCGCAAGATAAGTCCGTTAATTGCCTTTACAGGCAGGTTGCTCATTCTATTCCAGATTATTGATCTTGCTTCGGAGTTTTTGTATGTCTTCAAAGGGGTATTGTTAAACGGTTTTTGTTTTTAATTGAAGTTCTGGGAAACAGTTTGAAGGATTCTGATGGGTTCCAAGTTGTCCCATTAGATCTTTGGGAGTTTCTCGGAAACCGTCTGAATAGAGTGATTGAAACTTATTGCCAAAGCTTATTGGGTATTGTTTTTGTATTCTAATTAGTGACCATAGAAGAAATTGAAGCTTGCGGTTGGATTCCATAATTCTGCACGAAATGGTCCCTTAAACTGTTTAAAAGCCGACTATAATTTAGTCTACTTCGGTTTTCCAAACCGAACAATACGGAGAAACATTTTTTGAGACACGCTCTGAATAGAGTTTCCACAAAGCAATAGAAAAAAAATATATATACTCGTACAGATTATAGGTTCTCCAAGCGAGACAAGAGAAAGGTTAACAAGTGTTTCATGAGCACCTTGACAAAAAGCTTTTGTACAAAGGGAAAGCGTAAGGTTCCAGTCAGAGACGTGATGATAACTGAAATATTCAGTCAGTTTTTTTATTGGTTTCCTATATTAGTAAGTTTCCTTTTCATGAAGAGTTCCGGCAATGGAATTAGAGTTATTCAAGAATGGTTGAAAGGTTGCTTATGCGAATATAAGGGAGAGAGCTCGCCTGAATACTTGCATAGGTTTAGAAATTGGGATAAACTGCTGTTTGTCGCTTTGTATACAGATTTGTGAAGCTACAGTCCTACAAATGCTGAAGGAAATTCTGATTTCTAAGGAGAAAGGGGGAAAACAGATTGTGAATTCTTTTCAATCAGTTGAATGCTAATTTTGTTTAAACCGCTTTAAACCGGTTATTGTTTAAGATTTTATTGAATTTACAATTGGGATTATCTCTCCCTTCCTCTGCTTCGACGCGTCGACCTACCGCGCTGCAATTTCTTTTTAATCAAATCGCTATGTGGCAATCTACCCTTTCCAAATGATTGGAATTGATTATGATTGCTTCGATATTAAAACAAGCCTTCATATTAGCAGCTTATTTTATTATTGTTCTATAATTGCTGCCTATAACCAGCATAGCAATACTGTAAACGATATCTACATTATATTGCGTGATATCATTTCACGATGTTTTTTAATATCAACAATTTCTTTTGTGTGCTTTCAATGATTTGACAAATTTGTTTCATAATGAATTTTCAAAGATTATTTAATTAAAATCTTGACTAATCCTGATCCATTTCTAACTCGGCTCGCATTGTGTTCAAATTGAAAAACTTTTCTCGTTTTCAACTAATTATATCGAGAGGAAGACGAAAATCTTTTGCAAATATTTATTGAGAGCGCGCGATTGTCGCGCGTTCCAGATATAAAGATTACTCGCGGACCCAATCGACATTTAAAACATTCCTCCTTCTCTTTCGAACCCGTGGGGACAGAGGGCTAATACAGCGAGATAGGGTTATTGTCTAGTTCCATAACTAACGGGGAGAGTTCGGTAGGTAAGACGGTGGTCGTTTCTTGTTTTTAATTAATTAATTTTATTATTTTTCGAGCGGAACGCCGCGTTGGCTTTATTGGCGGAATTTCTCGACTAATTAGCCGTTTTATTATTATATAATTTTTGGCGGAAGGGTTGAGGTGCGCGCTGCCAGATGGCCGCACCGACTTGCGTAATTAAACGTGCTCTGAGGTGCTCTGACGAACGATTCACAATTTTGCCTTTTATATTTCTTGTTTCGTTTTCCTTTTGAGATTTTACCCCCTGTTATTGTTTGGAGTTCTTATTTAATTCATTTTAAATTGACGTCATTATGTTACGCTGTTTTTTAAATATTTTACGAAGAAGAATTTAAATAAACATTACAATTCAAGGGGAATTACCACTACTTAAGCATTCCATCATTAAGTTCTTACCTTTCAATAGGTATATTATCTAATTAAGTACCTAATCACCTACAGATCCGATATCCCTGCGCCTCCATTAAGGTGATTACCAGACATAATCCAATTTGCACGCGTTTGTTTATAAAAGTTGTTTGTTTGCGTCCCCGGCTAATTATCCGGAGTGCCGGTACTCCGCTGATTACCTATTTACCTACTGAGATACATAATGCTCTCTTATGTCACTTGTTTGAGAAGTTTTTCAACTTACGATATTACAACTAGCTATTTCGTTCCTTAGTGTGTTTTGATTATGTATCACCGTTATAAAATATTAAGAATTATGATTATGGTTGATGAGAGTGATGCCGCTTTTCAAGTCATGCTCGTGCGCGGGCGCTGCTTGCGGGGATTGGGCCAATCACTTTCCTCTTAACAACATTGTCGTTAAATACTATTTATTTACTTAGCATGGAAGGCATCACACCAAAGCAATTATCATATTATCCACCCTTGTTTTATTAATTATTATTTTGGTTCGTAAACGTTTAATTTGATGTTAGTATGAGTAGGTATGCACATCACACTAAACTAGCTTTCTAATTTTATTAACATACCTAAATCTGAGTGGGATTTGATTATTATTTACTATTAGCTATTTAGTGGCAATGGTGTTGCCTGCTCATATTATTTTTTTATGCTGTTCCTGTTTTCTCAGGTACACTATCTTTTATTCATTGAAAAGAGTAACCATTGAGTTTCTTGCCGGCTCTTCTCAGCGGAAGCAGCATTCCGAACCGGTGGTAGATTCTGACTATTCATAAATGCTTTGTTGGCTTACATGAATAAAAACAGTTTTGAGTTTTTTTTTTGAGTTTTTATGTTTCAGTAATTTTATAACATCTTTAAGGAACAAACCATTTTATATCGGTCACGTCTTATCTTAGTTAATCTTTTTCTACTAATTAGTTCCGCTTTAATTTCACATAAATATGTGTGTACAGTTCCAATAGACAGGTTGTACGTAGCTACCTACCTATAAGTAATATTAGTCACTACGATATACATCAATTGTGAATGAGTTTTTTTAATTAGCTCATTGCGATACTTAGATTCTGAAAGTATTTAAAATTCTTAGCCAATACTTTAAATGTTTGTTATCAACATATAAGTTAAGGTTAAAGCGCCCATCTAGCCCGCGATTTTCAAATTTTTTGAGGTTTTTTAGATTTTTTGTCAAAATCGGACAATAATAAAAGGCACATTTTGTAATTTGCGACGAAGACCGTGTGCAGTGCATTTATTAATATATCCAACCTACTCTAAAACATTTCAAGAACGACAGCTATCCAGATAATCTGGCAATTTTTGTATATTTAGTGATTAACTAGTATCATATCCACCGTGATAAAATTTAGAGTAAAATGAATGTATTAATAAACGCACTGCATACTGTGTTTGTCGCAAATCACAAAATGTTGTCTTAAATGTTTTCAGATTTTGGATAAACTATAAAAATACTCGAACATTTTGAATTTCGCGGGCTAGACAGGCGCAAGGTACCTCTATCGCATCAATTTTTAACTATTGACGTGATGCCGTCAGTGCACTAAGTATATAGCGGCTCTATGTGCGGTTCACCTGGTGGGCAGGTGCGGGGGCGTGCCGCGGCAGGTGCGGTGTCCGCCCGCGGCTCGCCCCGCCCGCCGCACCTGCCCACCGCGCCGCGCACCTGTACGCCCAGTCCGCTGCTACATAGCGGTTATGTAAGCCTGGTAGATAAGGAGAAATAATGCTAGGTGAAAACAGGTAGAGACAACAAGTACTTAGTTAAATATATTTTTGTGCGTGGAACCTATAACTGTTTTAGTTATGCAAGTTAAGTATCAAAGTACGTTATCAATTAGCAAAAATATTAGTAAAACTTGGACCATTATCGTATGATTTTAATAACTTTTGCCTGTTTTTTTATATAGTAGATAGTGAATGTAGGTACCTAACTTATATTTGGAACAGGAAATTGAAAAATATTTGATTTACTCTATTAACAGTGCTGAAACTTCATTTATCACTTATACCTTTTCGCCCAACTTAATTGCATACAATCTACCTATGCATATATGTATGTGCCTACCTATTTATTTGCAAACGAGTATTTTGGGTTTCCAACTAGCCATGCACCTGACTAAACTAATGCATCTTTCTTATCTGTGCTATGGGTTTGCCATAGACATTTCGACCGTCATTTGTCATTCCCAGATCCCGTCTTCTTTATTCCCTATACAAGAATATCAATACTTGAACCACCTCCGCAGTAAATAGTCCACAAAAGGCCTGACGGGGCACTCAACCCTCCAGTGCTCGCTCGTGTCACCTTCGCGGAGCATAAATTTTTTGCGCACTTAACCCTGCAACCGCCGCGCTCGCCCGACACGGAAAAGGAGGTGCCTTCTTAGGCCCGCGCCGTTTAAGGGTTGACCTTTGCGTTCGACTGGTTAAAAGGTGTGTTCTTTATTGAACCAAATGTTTGGCTTTTATTTAAACTAAATACGAGTATTTAGGTAAGAAAACTTACCTACTATTGAAAAGTTACTTAAATTACAGTGCTAAAGTGCGGTTCTCTTATGCTGTTCGCTTGGTATATAATTACATATTACCTGCTAAAAAGGTAGTTGTGACTTTATTAGGTAGGTATTGTACACTATCAAACTACATACTCGTACTTACCTATTTAACCATAAACCAAGCTCTTTTCAAAGTAACAAAAAGGAACATACCATTTCTTCCTGTGTTGAATCCCGTATTTTTTTGCACAATTGCCGGTTCCGTTGCCTGCGCGGTGGCCCTTACTCGTTGCTTAGCATAATTTACACTAAGACTTTTTGTTTTGTCCCCAACATCCGCTCCGTATTGGCCTCGTATAAGTAAAAATGTTAGGACCGTCGTATGTAGATATTTATAGGTACCTACCATATTTTTTCTATACATACTTTTTATATCGTAGATATGGGTGGTTTTCTATTTGTTTTCTCAGTGCCGAGTGTAACGTTATTTCTTTAGATTTGTTTGTAAACTACAAAGCTTTTGGTGAATAAATTATTACTATAACATAACTAATAGAATTACATTACGTTTCTTTGCTATCCTACTAATATTATAAATGTGAAAGTTTGTGAGTGTGGATGTATGTATGTATATATGTATGTATGTATGTTTGTTACTCCTTCACGCAAAAACTACTGAACGGATTTGGATGAAATTTGGAACACAGATAGTTTATAACCGGGATTAACATATAGGATACTTTTTATCCCAATAATCCCGAAATTTTTGTTACGTTAAAAAATGAAATTTTTGTTGTTTAAATACTACGCGGACGAAGTCGGCGGGCACAGCTAGTGTATTATAATTTTTATGTGCCCTCGCGTAGGCGCGTCCTATCAGTCCGTGTGACGCACAAGCCAACCCTCCACACGCGACCACCTGACTACACCCACGTGCTGACGGTGTTATATTAGACAAACAAGTAACACGAGAGCAGCGACGTGTTGACGACGTGCTAGGGTTGCCAACTTCGGGAATGAGATTTCGATAATACTATAAGAAATTCAATAAACGTTGACAACGTATTAACATCATTCTTCGTGGAAGGCTTTGAATATGTTCTTGTACCCACGAAGTGACAAGGCATGTAATGCTTAATGAAGAGCTCTCCATAATTTCAGAAATAAATGAATTAGTCCAGGCATTTTAGTTTAGTAGTATTTTAGTCATGCATTAGGCCTTAGGTGCCAAAATAGTTTGTGGTTATATGGAAGATTTATATTGATACCTAATCATGAATATAAATCTTCGTTATTTGTTGAAATCAAAGATAGTGTACGATTGACTGTATCTCTTTTACCCAAAACCTTGGGTATATACTCTGCTTGCAACCCCAGCTCTCGGTGCTCTGTAGAACGTGCTATTAACAGCGGCGGCGGCAAACACGGCTCGTGTTATTGTGCCCTAAATCGACTGGTAATTGTCTGACTGTTTGTTGAGCACGTGAGTGTGTGTTACGACTCGCACGAGAAAGTATCATCGCTTGGGTAGTGAGTCCGCTATGAAATGAAATGCGGTAGGTATCTAAATGTAATTCAAATTAATTCTTATTTTATTGTACCTACGGATTACAAATAGTACCTTGAATACCTGGATGAGATTTTTTTTTACTTAAATATGCTTCACTCGCTTACGATTTCAATTAAATTTACCAGGAAGGTCCTAACGCATTTTTTATTTTTCAGTACTTATGCAAAATATATTCAAGGGAAATAGAAATCTAAATTAACACACTGATCGCTTTCGAAAACAACTGTAGAGTGCCTGTCTCAGTAAACCAGTAATTTAAAGTAAATACGAAGTATACGTGGGCGATGTTTACCAACTAATCCCGCGGGGCGCCGCGCAACGTAATTGAAATTTTAATGGGACAGGTGCGTGCGAGTGTCGCATGTGGCGAGTGAGGGTTGCAATTGATAGACCTTAAATGGGTTCTAGAGGAGACAATACTAGAGCATGGATGTGGGCTAAGAAAATGTTTCTCTAAATATTTTTATAAATATCTAGCATAAGCTAGATAAAAACGATATTTCACGGTTAGGTTAGTTTCATTACAGTTGTGTCTATAAGGACAGTCGTCGTTGTAATTTTCTTTATCGTTAACTATGAAATGCATAGGAGCAGAAATGCTTGCTTTATTACTAGGATACGATACTAGTACTAACCTTAAAGACGAAGAATAAGGTAAGACATTAAATACAAATCATCTAACAACATACAGGGTGTTATTCAATTGAGCATTGTATCGCCACTTTGTCACGATTTCAATCAAACGCTCGGCGCACGTAACGAGCGCGGCATTGTTGGCAAAAACGGCCGGCAGGCAAAGAACCTGGATTGAAGTGCAAATTGAGTAATTTCCACGAGCCGCGCACCGGCGCGCCCGGCGACCACAGCTACGTAATGCGCAGTACGACAACTCTACACTTTCCAGGAATATAATATAAGGTGCTATTTACAATAGGAGCAATATTTACAATACCTTACAAAATTACCAGTTGTATTTTTGATAGGTACCTATAATAATAATTGTATAAATTTAACAAAAATACGCGAATATACGCTAATGACAATACGTTGGTTTTCTCTGTTCCTTGGGGAAACTTTAATCTCCGAGTGATGAGTCTTTTTAATTAATTTTTGAGCTTGAAGTGTTTTCTAAACATAAATGAAATTGTTTAACTTGATCTACTGTACAATCTGAACTAATGAGGGTAGGAAGAAGCTCCGTCTACCTCAAGACGAACAAACATAAATTTGATTAGGGCAGGTTCCGCGCAATCAACAATGCTGCTGATATATTTTGTTTGCACGTGGCGCGGGCGCCGCTGATTGGAACACTTAGATGAGATCCCCGCTATTTGACGCGGATGAAAAATATACAGACGGGGTCATTTCATATTATATTTTACTAAGTTGTTTCATATCCACTTGTTTTGTTTAAAATTGTTATTTTTGCCATTATGTTTATTTTCCAAATTACCGCCTGGGACCCAACTTTGGTAACCGCTGGCATATCGATCGATTCGCAAATGCAATACGTCAAAAATCGCGTATCTGAATACGTCAGTTTTGATGCAGAGTGGGACCCCTGATATTTCGACAACTATTGTAGTAAAATAGTTGGCAAGTTGTAGGTTGGCTATTTGTGAACTTTTATTCCGCACATGTCGTGTAGATACTAGATATAATGAATGGAATGCAAATCATGCATAATGCACCCATCTGGTCGGTGGCTTACGTTGTGAATTCACGCATCAGTGGCTCGCTTTATGCACTCGCTTCCAGTAATTCAATTACCTGTTGAAATATTGATTCCGTTGCAGTTTATCTTGTAGACGAGATGAACTGGGGTTTAAGTGAGTGGTTTGGTTGGAAATTGATTTATTAGGCGGCATGTGACTGTGTTCAGTTTACACTGTACACGAAATAAGTATCTAAGGTAGGTTTAAGGAGAAAAAGTACTTGATCAATCAGTTTTTACTTTTGTTGTTGGAAATTAAAAGTAAAATTTCAATGAGTGAAAATACTAGCTCATTTACGCACTAGCTGCTGCCAAATCTAATATATTCATGGCATCTTTCACCTACTTTTTACGAGTGTTACTTGGCCAATCGCACTCGTCTGAATTAACCAATGAATATATATGTGATGTCCGCTATCGGGTTTACGACAAGTCTGTCGTGTCGCTGTCGTAACGAGCACTAAACTCTCGTATCGGCAGTTACATGTGTTAATATTTTTATTATTACGTGCTTTGATATTGCACTTACTCCCTTCACAATTTTCCTCTGCCGCGTTCTTTATTTACAACAAAGAGTAGACCTGGAATGGAAAAATATGGATAAGTAAAATATTTGTGTAAGTAAATACCCATTTAACTAAATATTAGTTCCTATTATGTTTGCTCTATGATTTGATGATGGTAATGTGGCGCTAGTTCACAAAATTTGTTACCGAAAAAGCTAATAAACAATATCGGTGTAAAAAATTGTTGTATTAGTGCCGTCCAAAGATTTTAAAAAAATAAGTACATATTAAAAGTTCTTTGGTGCCGTCCATGCTTATTCAACCTTCTTACGTTTCCTCAGCTGCGCATTCCAAGCGAGATCCCGATGTTGTTAGCATCCAAAACTTGGAGTTGTTTGACGCGTCTTCGCGTTTTTATGTTCAGTTTACGGCGCCATTACGTTTGTTTTGTAATAGACAGCGCGCTCTGATTTGTTCCTGCCCCCAACTTGAAGTGTTTTGTAAACAAGCGATCGAAATTTTTTAATTTTCTCCTCCACAGTTGAAAATGTTTATTGAGGGGAAGACGATAAAAGTTTAGATTGTCCAATTTACTAGGACTTGTAATGTTATATTTGATAATGTAGTTTATGATGTTGATCATAACCTATATAAATATTTTGTACACAGAATCTTCAATATCGTGACATAAAAAATATAAATCAAAGTTTATAGGATTCTGACGACAACATATTTATATTATAACTAGCTGAGCCCGCGACTTCGTCCGCGTGGAATTTAACTTAACAAAAAAGCCCGCTCCCGCGTTCTGAGCCCGCGCGACCAGGCCCATTTTTTTAAATTTAGTTTTTCTAAAATAAGAGTAGGCTCAGTTACTGCTTATAACATCAGCTATCTACCAGTGAAAGACCCGTCAAAATCGGTCCAGCCGTTTCGGAAATTACCCGGAACAAACACACAGACGGACAGACAGACATATAGACATACAGACAGACCGATAATTGTCTTTTAAATCGCGTTTCTGTTATAGGTGTCGTATGTAATTTCATATGCATTTAGTGAAAAGGTGTTGTTTTGATATTACAAACAGACACTCCAATTTTATTTATTTGTATAGATAAGTACCTATAAAAAAACTGAAGGTGAAATGAGGTAAGTATTAAAAAAGTAGGTATGTTTTGCTAATTATTCAAAGAATCCTAGATTACAAAAAGGCTATTATTATCAATCTAAGCTATTTTATTTCTAACCATTCTAACTACGTGCCCTAGGATTGTTGTTGGAGTCTGTTATATTAGTAATCACCATAACCAGACAAAACATTAAACATAAAAATGAATTCAAAATAAGTACCTACATATAATTGCACTAGAGTAATACTTGAACGATATACTCGTAGTTGGCGTCAATAATTGCATTAATAATCTAGAGTCGAACGATTCATGATCGCAGCTCCCACACGTGGAGCCCGCGCCCTTGAACCGACGCGATATAGCACAAACGTAAACACTCCGTCGTAGAATAGTTTACAATTAACTTGAATCAATAAATACCCAGCTAGAGATAATATATTGAATGGATTAAATTTGGATTTAATTATCTATTCTTAGATTTTTCTCTGCTGTCTAGTCGTCCATTAAGATATTGTCGCTATTTAATTAAATTCAAAATCACTAAATAAACTACCATTTCCCAACGTAGCCCCCTTGTTGAGACAGCATACTGTAGGAGGAACGTTTTTAGCGGATCCTTCCTTAATTTGTTGATGGCGATATATTATGATGATAAATAAATAAATTGCATTACATGAGTATGAGCGAGTTGAACATGATGGTAAATTTAAATTCAAATCGTTTATTTTGTTTAGGCCTACGGGGGCACTTACAAATTGCATACCGGATTAGTAAAATTTATACCAGCCAGACTGAATATTTCATTGTCATGCGAGAACGGTAAAAAGCCGGATCCGTACTAAATATGTACGTAGTTGAGAGGGTTGGCAGATTGACATCCACGTTGACAGACAGCGCAGGTTTCAAAATCACAGTTCCGACAGAATAACGTGTATCAAGGTGTACCTACTGGAGCCGCTGTGTCAACGGGCGGTGAGCGCTTCAAATTCATTGTGTGCGTTGGAAAGTGAAAAGTTGTTGGTAATTTGTACGCGAGTGGTAGATTAAAAACGGTTGTGTGCGGAGCAAACAGAGTGGACCGCCCCTGTACCGTGCCCGCGGTTGTCACCGGGACAGGGCGGCAGCCGGGGCTCCTGGAAAGCATTTAAATATGTGAATTAGACAGACAATAATAACAAACCTACTGTCGAGCATGTTCGATTCCCTTATTCTTATTCAATTAAACTGACTGATGTTTAAAAAAATCATGTTTCAGCCCGGGATCGAACCGGGTGCCTTCTGCGTGTTAGGCAGATGTGATAACCGCTACACCACGGAAACTGTTGAACTAAGTAACCAAAAACAGTTATAATTCGTATGACATATAGATACTGACTATAAACTGGATAACGGAGCACTTATCTTAATACTTTTACAGCCATAATATCAAGATAATATTAAAAACTTCTCTTTTATTGACAATTATTATCTATAGTTAGTGGTCAATGGAGCAATAAAATGTTGAATATGGAACAAATGATTAAAATTAATGATCTGGCTGATATTGAAAGATTTTTGATGAGAAGAAGTTTTCACAGTTTCGAGCGTGATTTCGCAACCATTTTTTTAAATGAGAATATCATAATGAATGTTTCAAATTATATCCATGGTCACAATTATCAAGTCCCGTCTCTCGTGCTGGCATGTCCCAGGGCTCCACACGGGCCGAATTAAAAAGTTTGCGTGCCGCGTCGCTCGGGGATTTAAAACTGTGCGCCCGACCGTCGGAACCCGCCCTGATTGCTTACCACCGCGCCAGGGTATTCGCGGCCATTCGAAATGGTCTATTTACATACACTAAGATTTTTTTAAGTAACATATCTGAGACATAAATCATTTTGACAAGTTTTCAATATCTAGTTAGGGTGACCCTATAAGTTAGAGATACTCATAGGTACGCCATGGGTGTACTCAGTATCATATGAATTTAATCTCGTGAAGCAATCAAAGTTTCCTCATCCATATGTATTAAAGGATACCAGCACTAGAGTGTGACTCAATACATACAAACTGTTGCATGCTCTGTACCTTAGAAGTAGGGGATTACTTAGTAAGCATTTTCGGGGTTATCTTAACACAACTGTTACAAATAAGTACGATGACTTAAGTCTATAATGAAAGGGTCCAGTTTGTGACTTGAGTACATAAGCACACATGTAAATACGAGGAGTGAGTGGAGTGGAGTGGAGTGGAGTGGACACTCGGGCCGGCGGCGCTGGTCGCTAATTGTGCCACAACTTGCTCACTCACCGTTATGTTGGAGGCTGGGGACTCACTGGGCGGAAGAGATGGTACTCAGTACAATAAAAAAAAAAATTTTAGTGGCAACCTAAATAATATCTGTCACCTCAATTTGTAACGCCACCCGCGTCATTGCAGAAGTTTAACTAAAACATCAGAATATCTGTGTCTATCAGAATGCAATTAAATGAAAGTTTGATGACAGTACAAGTAAATTAAAGATACTGGTTTGAAATGTTAAATAAAGTCTCCATGTAAAGTAAGAATATTTCGGACTATTCGCTGATTACAAATAATTATTACTTTCCGCTGATATAACCATGCCTCACGTGCTTGTTGCAAAATACGTTTTATCAAATCGTTCATGTTATTGTCTCATTGTGCCTCAACCCTATCTAAGCAACTTTCTTAGAGTTGTTAAGCAGTCGGCAATTAGTCAAATTGCCGCAGCAGTTAGTTGCCCTCGCAGTTGTTTGAACAGGATTCTGTCTTTGATTCGGGACTTACTTCATTTGCTCTTTGCATAAATTGCTTTGGGACCAGTGTCCGTTACCGACCTGCATCTCGCTTATTGGTTGCGTCAATTTTCTTGGAGAGCTTGTTAACAGATAAATGGACAGTAAAGTATTTGCTTAATCAACCGCTACTGTTGTAACTAGAAGCATACATGATGGCTAAAGTGTTTCTTTGTGTCTCGAAGACTGTAATAACTGACAACAAACATAGCCCAATAAATTTGATTTGTATCATAAGTGAAACTGTTTGCTTCTATGCACAATAAAAATAGGAGTGTTCATTAATTTAAAATAAGCAAGAATAGTAAGACTCAGTTAATAAATTAAGTCGTGTGGTGCCGAGTCCGTAGCTACCGGACCGAGCCCGCACCGCAGCGGGATGCGGCACACTGCTTTGGAGTATGCGGACAATGCAGTGAAACAAAACCACTTGGAAGGATGGACGCTGGGCGTCTACATTATGTAATGGGAGATTTATGGTCTACAATCAAAACAAAAATTCTAATAGTATTTTTGCGAGGATTTGGAGCCTATATCACATATACAGCCATAAGCTAACTTATTGACCTGTTTAATTAAAAAAGTAATTTTAAAAAACAATAAAATTACATTCTCAGCAAAACAACAGTATTATCAATTTAGTCGTGTGCGGTTTGGTACGCAGCGCCGCGCCACGGCAGAGACATTGCAGCACAGATTCTACAATTCAGTTTTAATTCTTGTATCGGGTTATTTCGGCTTCGGTGGACCTCTTACTTACATTACAGACCACGATTACTGAGGACTTGGAGGATTTAAGCCTCTATGTGTATTGAAATGATTCCCTAGATAAAGAAAGAAAACGGCGTGTCTCATATGGAGTCTTATGAGCCTAAGTAGAAAATTAGGGATAATTTTCTTACCTATCTGATATTATTTGATATATAAAAATAAGTCGGGTTTTCCTTCCTGACGCTATAACTCCAGAACGCGGGAACCGATTTCCACGGTTTTGCATTCGTTGGAAAGGTCTCGGGCTCCGTGAGGTTTATAGCAAAGAAAATTCAGGAAAAATTTCAACAGAACGCGGACGGAGTCGCGGGGCACAGCTAGTTTGATATAAAATAAATTTATTTGTAATAGGTATCGGTAGTTGAAACACATTAAGGCGGCTAAAAGTTGATGGAATTTTAGAAATCTCAAAGTTTTGTTAAGTTCACACTGCGGTTTAGTTACGAAATACATATTAAGGTATTATTACTGTTTTTATACATAATGACCAAAAATATATGATGTATTTATTGGCCCAGTTCTTAGTTGCAGGAAGCGTCAACGGAATTGTTATTCTGTTTTGTGTAATTTATACATGCGCACTAAACTTGTACCCTTCCTAGCAACACGCGACCGCGCTGTTGCACATATTACCTAGTCGGGCAGGTTCAAAAGATAGCAATAGTACTCTAAAAAATCCCAAATTAACTGTTTACAATTACGTACCCATTGTTTAAACTTTTATTCAAAGATGTATAACTAATGCTGGTGTAATGTATCACTGAACACTAACTCAATATTAACCCAAGTATTAAAAAGTACGGTAACTGGAGCCAAATAACTAGATAAATAAAAACAAACATGCAAGCTGGCGTACCGCAGTGTGTGTCCGCCGCGTTTGATTTAGGCAAAATTGACAGGAAACTTGCAGTTTTATTCAGAGAATCGCCTTCTTGGCTTCGGAACCAAAGAGCAATTAATATTAAAACCTTCCGAGATGCATGGTTCGGGTAAAACGCTGTATCATGCACTTGAAAACCTTTTATATGTTGACCAATGACCCCGCTTACTTTGGATAATTTAGGTAGGATAGATTGAATTAGTATGATAGTCAACAACATACTGAAACATTCTAGGTGCCTTAATTTGGCTAACTGTATCACAGCGCAAATTTTATTTCAAGAAACGAACTTTATATCACTATAGCGATACTGGAACTTCCAACACATTCTTTCACTCCATAATTCTGAAATAAGGAATAATGAATTTATTCAGCATGCATGCTCAATGTTTTAATTGTGAGCGGTGGGCGCGTCGCGTCGCGCGCAGCGGAGCGGCGGCGGGCGGCGGGCAGTCGCCGCGCGTCACCGCCGCGCCCGCGCCCGCGCGATTTATGGCCCCACACTAATTTATTGTCCTAGACCAGAACTAGTGGGACGATTAATGGAAACACTTAGAATAAGTTTAACGTATTATAAGTTGTATCTAGAATTTCTAAGATAAATGTTTTCTTTAAATCTAGCATAGAGTGATAAAACATTGTTGTATATCGTTGGTACTATTATGACCTTGGTACGGTAAATAATAATAATAAAACAACGAAATACTATTTTATTAAAATGACTATAATATTATTTCTACATTTGGTGCTGCATTTGAAATGAATATAAGTAAGCATGAAGTAATTTACCTTCAACCTTCAAACAAAAATATTTTCGTGAATAAATCAATTCAATTTGAATACCCATCCACCTCGATAATATCTGATGATATCGATAAAAAGTGAATTATGTAGATTTATCGTAAAGTAGAGGGTGGCGCGGGTGGAAGTGGTGGGGAGGAGGATGTTCAGTTCACACGCCGCTGCCTCGGTTAATATTCATGACCAGAACAATAGTCCGTTTTATTCGCATCGGGGGAGTCCGTACCTGGATTTAGGACTTTCTTGCTTTATTACTGTGTTAGCTTCCGTTGATAAAACAATAAAAATAACAGCGCCTGCGTGCTGCGAATGATTTATTTACTTAATAAATATCTATGGCCTTATTTATCAGTTATAATTTGTTTATGTTATTAATTGTTAATTTTTAATTTAACAGATTTAGGTGGGAAATTGTTCTGGTTGTTCGCAATGTACA
The DNA here is from genome assembly GCA_918843915.1 of Notodonta ziczac. Taxonomy (NCBI): domain Eukaryota; kingdom Metazoa; phylum Arthropoda; class Insecta; order Lepidoptera; family Notodontidae; genus Notodonta; species Notodonta ziczac. The sequence goes on along the minus strand of OU974046.1, from coordinate 12,516,099 downwards.
CATTAAGAAATATTGGCAGGCCACAATTATTTCTAAGTTCCGCACTTATTCCCAACTTGACGATATAAAAATGTACGCGGTGCTCCATATTTATTTATGTGTTTAATAGATGAAGAAGAATTTCCCAGCCGAGTCCCGAGACCTGTGCTTGACAAGGATTATGCAAATTAATTGGGGGAAAATATTAAATAAACGCGATCCGCTTGATTTGTGAGAGGAAAAACTGCGAAGACCTCCCCCATGACGGGGGTGGTGGCTTTGTTTTTACGACCTCCACTACATATCTGTCTTAAAAATAAAAAAAATAATAATTATATCATCTATTTGAAGTATCTAGTACAAACATCTATTATTTGTAATCTATAAGATTTTTTTATAAAAGTTCAGAGATGACTTGTAGTCTACGAGCAACGGCTACGAGCCTACCTTGGACGGTTCTATGCTACGACGTAGCGCTACGAGTGTGCGTAAAAGCAAAGGGCAGTTTCACTGTTATAAGCGTTTTGGCTTGTTAATTTATGATTGTAACAATGAAGCCGGATTTTTTGTCTTCGAAGCCTCATAAGTGCCTGGCGGGGATATAAGAAATATGTTAATGCAAATTGTACCTTATTACAAGCGTAGGCATCTAAGATTTCAGTATCAACTAGTATCTGGTTTAGTATAACATTACACAGATTTGTTATAGATCTAGTTTACGAATATCATCCTCTCACAGCGATGTACACAAAACAATATAACACGTATTTTATTACACACACATACTTTTTATAGGTACTCCGATTTGTACTACCCACTGAACGGGGGCGTACGTTTTTAATAAAACTACTCACAACACAATACCATTTGCTGAGAGACTAATAAGAATATTATTTATGTGTTACTAACTAGCGTATGATTGCTCCAATACAAGCCTGCTATACGCGAAATTACCGTATTTACATACCATACCAATCTGGCTATACGAGATATGGGGTATTTAGTACCGTTACGTAACAATGCTTCAACAATCCACATTTTTGTAATGCAACTCTGAATTCTAAACACAAAAGATAAAGTCCAATCTATGTTAAGCTAATATCATGTGGTTGTAATGCTATCATGTACCGGTGTCCGATGTTGTTGATTAGCCAAATTTGACTAAATCGGCCGCAATAGTCGTGTGTCATGGACAAATGTTGGAGTATGTTGGCCAAAAACGTTATTTTTTATTGGTAGGTACAGTACAACCTACCGAGCATGTTGTTAGGTAGTTCCAGCCCCAGACTAGCGTAATGTATGAAAAAATGAATGTTTATATATTTTTGGGAATAGCCGGTAGAGATGGCAGAAAAATGTAGTGTAGAACTACCTATTTAAAAACACAACATACAAAACGCTAATGGATAATAATAGAGCCGATACTCTTCAATTACGACTGCCAATTAAGTAAGACATATTTGGAATAAATATTGAAATCTAAAAAAAGAATGAATGGTCCCGCTCGCATTAGTGATTGACCTTTTCTACATCTTTACAATTAAGAAGGTAAACTTAATTGAACAAACCATAGTATGGTAATGTGTCATTGTAGGATACCGTCTCACTAGATATCAAGTAATACAAGTTAAACATAATAATCAGGCTTTAATCCACCACGCTGGCCCAGTGCGGGTTGAGAACAGATTAATATCGTATTCGTATGTTAGAGGTGCGAGCCCTGAGTAGAACCCTGGACCTTGTGCACGCAAGAGGTGTGCTTAACCAGTCGGCTATTACTGCAATATATGGTTAAGTTTTTTTTGCATATATTTATTCAGCTCTGTTATTTCTTACGCTTTTCTGCCCCCAGTACAACGTACAAGGGCCGCCCGCGGTTCCGTCCGCACAATATCGTACCTATCCGAAATGAAGAGCAGATAAAGCCTATTATATTTGCATACAGAGAGGCCGACAGTCGGTTCTCATATTTATTGCTGTATTTGTCCACAACCAGTTAATTTTATTTACTTAACAACTTGTCTTGGTGTACGAATCTTCTTACTGTAGCGTTATGATGATACAGTCACTGAGGGTAGATTTTGGCGAAATAAATTAGATTGATATATTAATATAGGTACTTGTATCAGAATTTGTGAGCATTGTTATCCAAGTGGCTTGAATGCTTGCTTAGGATACAAAACGGATTTAGGTCTTAGATCTTATCCTAATCACAGTGTAGTGCATAAATTTAAGTCCATAATTAGTAGCGAAAAAAATAGTGTTGAACGAGAAAGTACTCACAAGAGTAGAGTAAAATTATTGTCTTAGATTTTAGACACCTTCATGAATATTACCATAGAGAATGTGATAGTGTATAAGAAACACCGAGGAGAACGTATTTTAAAATGTACCTAAAATAAGAATTAGACGTTAGGTCATTATGTCTTACTAGATAAATTAAGTGATAGTGGAAGTGGAAACAAGAAAGCACTGCAAGAAACTCACTGAAATGAGCAAAGAACTTGTGGCAGGTAAAGATGCCGTTAACCCATGTTTTACAATAATAAAAACTATAACAGATCGGATTAAAATCTATTAAAAATATCTTACGCTCTCCAACAATTTTCATTTGTCGACAATTCGTATAACTATAAATCTGCAATTGACAAAGTGTCACAAATATTCTCAGATGAAAACTTAATAAACTAAAGTCGACTGTCCGCGCGCGATTCCAATGCGTTACTCAAACAAATTGACCTGATAAAGCATGCATTGCTCTCCAAGATTGTATGAAGGTAATTCCGACGCTCACTATTCCCGATAAAAATAAACAGTCGTCCCAATCAGACGCGCAATCAGGTGCTCTTATTCCCATACACGGCCATGCACAGTCATACACACGAGAACATGTATGAGACACCCTCACGTATACTGGAATTACTGCGCTCTTTGTGAGTAGGGCCTCAGAAATAGCGGAGTTACGCTTTAAACTTGTATTATAAAATATTTGATTTGTGATGTCACAATCCGAGGACGAGTAAGTGTTTTTTAATTACTTTCTTTTAATACAGTTAACGGAGTTTTTAATTTTCTGAATATTATAAACATTGGATTTTTATATGCTAATGTAGTACAACCAAATTTCATCCAGCTATTCAGGTAAGTACAATCGAAAGCCTATTAAATCGATACTTCTATGTATCCGCCATTTGTATGGCTCTATAAAATGTGTGGTACGCGTCACGCGCGCCATTCTGTCAGCAATATTGTCTAAAGCAATTTGTATGTAAATCAATTGCTGTTAATACTATTTATGCCGATGGTTATTGAGCATTACTATTTACTTTCACCAGCCAAAAGTCGTACCAAACTCATTCTTATTAACATTTTACAAAGGGGCGAATATTCTGTCAAAGTGATTTCGTTACTTAAGCCAGGTTGGGCAAAAAAACATGACGCCGAGACGTGCTGTTAGGGAATTGTTAATAAGAGATTGTCTTACTGAGAGCTCGGCTCGCGGCGGATTATAGCGGTTGTAAATTTTATTATATTATAAATAAGAAATTTATGTGTGCTGTTTATCGGCGTTAAAAGGAGATGGGCGATAGAGCGAGCCATGTGCACTGGATATAGGCCGCTCATTTGCGCCGCGTCGTTAAGGACGGTGGATGTCTTTTGTGAATACACATTAATTTGTTTATTAACTTAGTAACGGACAACAACAACAACGCTATTTATCTAGATGTTTTAAATCATAAAGCAAAGCACATACTTTATTTGTACCAGTAGAGTATGAACTCGTTTTTATTTCAGGTAGAGCTGACAATTTTACGAAGCATCAAATAAGATGAAGTAGAGTTAGGAGTGAAGTATAGCTCTCTACATGCTTTTGCTCAGTAACTCACAAAGCAAAAGCACGTGGAGAGCTTTCGTTCATACCAATCATAACCAAGTATGAACAATATATACATGTACAAACAGGCTTGTAGTTGATTAAACATACATTGTCTGACACAATTGTACCTACAGGATATTAATCGTGGAACAGTTAGAGGCAGTTTCAATAAGCCGGGTGGAGTGGAGGCGAGTGGGTTACGCAAATAAGTAAATAGGCCAACAAATCACCGCCGTATCGGATTAGCGCGATACGTTATTTATTGCCGCTGACTTGGCGATACGTGGCGAAGATGCGCGAAGAAACTGATGAAGGATAGGCAAAGTATTTGAAAAACATAAACCAATGTAATTTGTATTCAGACATGTGATATAAATTGGTTTTCCATAGACTTTCTGTCAGTATGAGGATTTAAGTATTCAGTAATGTTTTAATTATCAGGACAGACTGGGAAGGTTTGCATTCATTAAAGGTCTGCATAAGGTAGGTTTTCTCTAAATATTGTTATTTTTTACCGCAAATAAGAGCTAGAGTTACGTTCAACGATTATTAAGACGTTTGAGCAATTAATGCCGCATCCATTCGTGATAGTGTAGTGTAAGTAGTGAAGACGGTCGCGGTCGCCGCGTGTCGCGCGCCGTCGCCGATCCGATCCGATACGGCTTTAATTAGCCGCGTACACTCGCTGATATGTGGACGTAACAATGGAGTAGAATACCAACAAAATAATAAGCATACGTGTAGTCACTAGGTATCGGCTTCACCATTCCCACTCTTTATGCGGATTTTGTGAGAGCGAGTAAAGGGATTCAAACCTAAATATAGTAAATAATAGACCATAATATTATAATTCACCTGATGAGAACTGTATTTGTTTGGCTGTATGCTCACCATACGATACGATTATCTTGTATCCAATATAAAGAAAACATGTTCCAACATGTTTAGATTTTAATTGTCCGTTATAAAATTAACGATCTAGATACAAATTTGTAGTAGTTTTTACTCGTAAGTCGTGATCGAAGCAAATTGAAAAAGTGGATGTACTAAATTAATTGAAATTCATTTCTACGCACTCTAAAGTCTATGTCCGAGATTCGCGTATCTGTTGTTTATTTCAATAAATCACCGCGGGCCAGCCGCGGCGCGGCGCCCGCGCGGGGCCTCCTCGGGGCGCACTTGAACTCACAATTAAGTGGCCACCTACATGACAAGCACTTCGGCACGGATTGTGAGTGGAGCTTATATTGAAAGATAATTTCTGTTCCTAACTGCACATTCTGGTAACTTGTATAGAGAATTGTGTTCAGCTGCGTCATTTTCATTCGATCAATTCGCTAAACATTTAAGAGTATCCTGTGTAATTGCAATGATTTATCGATTGTTTAGTACCATTTGAACTACTAAACTAGAACCCTAATTTAACATTGCTTTAGATCAGATATATAGGACTTGTGAGAATACCGTCAACTCGACGCTACAATTTTCCGAAACAAAAGTTCGCAACTAATCCGGCCTAAGTAAAACAGTTGTATATTTTGCGTACGTGCCCTGATTTTTGATCACAGAGGCGTATGCAAATTCACATAACTCCTTCCACAGCCGCGTTCCTCGGACTGGTTTATCACCAAAACTAACTATAGCGCAGCATTAAGCCGATTACGCATTACACAGTCTAGACGCAAATTAGACACAAACTTTCACCATTTTATTCTCCAGAGCCATTTCGTTATTTGTGAAAATACATAAAGCGCGTTCCTTTCGACGGCAACTACATCAAAGATAGACGTGAAGGAATAAAAAGACTCCGTTTGACTCAAACGCCGTCACTGTACAGTACACATCCGAATAATGAACAGACAAAGATGCTCTGTAACGTTTTCATAAATCAAAACACGAGTAAACGTCAGTTTTGGAAGCTCGTAAACTGGAAAGCATTGTACAGTATTTCGGTAACTGAATTTTGGTAATGCCACAGAATAACGATACACTTCTACGTATAAATTCGCAAATCCCAGTAAGATCACTTTAAACATTTTCATTTTCGTATACTTTGGCTTTTGTGGTTCTTATGTACCGTGGTGTGGACACGTAGGGATGAAATTGTGGATATTAAAAGGGCAAAACAATTTGAATAAGAGTGCGGCTGCGATCCAATTTTTGGATTTCTCTAGAAAGAGATTACAAAATATGGTAGTCCACAGCAATGGGAATAATTCGTTGTTGAATTAATAAAGAGTAATATTTTATAGAAAACTGGTTCATATAAGGAAATATAATGATTATTGCATCATCATCATCACCGTCATCTTAGCCGAAATACGTCCACTGCCGGACATAGGCCCAAAGCTCGTCACAGGATCGGTCTTGCGCTGCCCGCATCCAGCGGATTCCTCTCGCTGGAATTCCCGTATTCATGGTTAAAAATATACTCAAGACCAAAGAAATTGTAGTAGTAAACGTTGTTATCACAAACACATAAACTTACGTAAACCTTGAACATTTTTTACGCGAAACAACAATGCGCGCCATCAGCTGTAACGATGCGCGCCGAATCTGGCCCCATTCGTACGCGGTGACTTCCAAGTGTCCCTATTATGCCAATAACATAAAACCGACATAAAACAATAGAGATATTTTACTTGTACTAGAGTACATTACTTGTATTAGCTATCTCTTAGATTGTCCTGTAAAACGCGGGATGAATTTTGAAATGAAAATGTATGCATGTGACTTTTTAAATAGATGTAAATACATACATAGAGATTTAAATACATTTTTTATTAAAAACTAAAGTCATAGAAAGAAACGCATTCATTAATTGCACCTATTGGTTCTATACATAATATTAAGAACTGGAACTTTGTATATGTTTGAACTAATGGTTCATAGTATAAGCCTATAAGAATATTAATGTAAAATGTACATACAACGCTTCATACGCATGTGGTTGTGTGTTATATTTACAAAAATAATCATAAATATAATGTCTTAAATAATAAGTTTATGGTGTAAATAGGACTTCAAACCTCTTAATTTATAACTAATATAGTTGAAATAGCGCAGTTGCTCATTAAAGTGATCTCGCAGCGAAAACATCGGCTTCTTCATACAAATCCCGCAAAACACGGAAGCGTAGCAACACTACTGGTGCCATAACTGGTGTAACAGTATTACACGTCTGTTGAGTAGGTCATTGCGCTGGTTTATCGCTCATCATAACTCGCTTGATGGCCGACACGCTTAGCTGCGTATTTGTTTTGTTTAATGAAATAATATGTACTTACTTGGGTGCTGCGAGGCGGGAAATATGGACTTGTTCGTTCAACTCGACGTGGTCAGCGTTTTGATATGCTGGTTCACTGCAACCGCTCGTCTTTTAAGTGACTCTATTGGTTAATATTATGTTGTAGAGTCGAGTAAACATAATCTTAAATATACCTTGGGTATGTAAACTCAAATGATCAAACAGCCTGAGAACCGTGTTCATCAACAAACTAACGGACCGTTAGAGTTGTAAACGATTGTTACCAGTATATCAAGCAATCGGGTACTGATCCAAAGGTGCGTTAATGTTTCTATTGAATTTTAAATCGGTTGATTAAAATATTGGTGTAACCAAAAAAAATTATAAGTTATAGGGTAGGTATAGGTAACGCACCTTCACCGCCGCCTTTTTATTCCTTTAATATTTGTATGTAGGTATATTAATGTAAGCATCTCCTGCACTGACCATATCAAATTATTGTATTTTACAGAGAATAGCTGTATAGCACCATATGCACTGGCTACCGGACAATGCGGTTTTATTGAAAATTTCAGTTGTTCTACAAGGTTTCCGGGTAATAGAAAATACCAAGAGAATATTGGAATTACTTGCATTGTTGTTTAGTAAAATTAAGCTAATGCTGAAACTTCCAACAGAAACCGTTGTTTTAGTATTTTATCACAAAACGAGAAATTGAAATCATCGGGTTACAATGCTACTATTTGAAAATCTTTAAAAACTACCTACTAACGCCACAACTTTGACTCAGGAAAGATATGTATAAATCTAAAAAATCATTAATTAATCTGACTCGAGCACGATACAAAGACAACTCTGACAACCAATACAAAACAACATGGCCAAAAATGAAGAGAACACATAAAATGGAATAACGTTTCCAATGAAATTCCGATTGCGCCGCAGTAACGGCGCGGAGCCGTTTATGTGCCTTTCTACGGCGGTTTCAATCGGCGCGCCGCCCACCGGCCGGCGCCGCCGCCCGCCGCACCGCATAAACAAACAGTTTGCGCTTTTTACAGTTTACAGCGACCCTCGTAAACGCGACCGACAAGCTACACCGAATCAGCGGTTTGCCAATAGTGATGCTTCTTCGATTAGTGGGAATATCGATGGTGATTGATCTGTTTACCTCAGATGTAAACGCAGAAAGTAATGTTTATGACATGGTGTTGTAGAAACATGGAGTGTCGTTGCAAGGATTTTAAATGGTAGCCACATGCTCAAAAACATGGCTCGACTTATACTATCGCATACTCGAACAAAAGACAAACTTGAGAGCGTTTATTATTGACGCGCCATCCAAAAAATGTTAGATAACGATGTGTCTAACAGCAACGTCGGACTTCTTTGAAAACTAAAAATCGACTAACATTTCCTCCTCACTATTTCTTCTCAGCTCTACCGCCGTACATCTCCAAATAAGGCGCATGCTACACGACAGAATATTTGCATTTTATTCGCTCCGGGCCGTCCTCTGTGACGTACCTACTCCTCCAGCGAGCTGGCTTTATATCCTTCAGGTAATAACCTCTTTGACGGACAATCTTGACAAATATACACATACAAACAAAATACCAAATCCTCATCTCTACTGCTCCGAATATAAGAGCGGAGGTCGATGCATAAGTTAGTTGGTGTCTTATACAAGGGGTTGAGAGATAAAAGTAAACGGATTATTGCTTGTGTATCGTCGAATGGGTTCGTCCGGTCGTTTGTTGAGTTCTCTGACGCTTGAAACTTGAATGTGCTGGTGGATAGATATTAGAGATCTTCATGACTGTTTCGGAACGACCACCCAGCAAATTATCAGTCGGAATATTTTCCAATTTTAATTACATTTGATTTTTAAATAGAGATAGACGACCGCTTAGCGCAGTGGTTCGAGCGTAGGCCGCTCGGCTCACTGCATCGGGTGGATGCGGGTTCGATTCCCGTAAGGGTAAATTTCGGAAAGGGCTTTTTCGTAATTTTCCCTGGTCTGGGTGTCACTAGGTTCGCCCCCAGTCCATTTTATGTACAATGGACTGGGTATGGGACAACGTATGTACGTTACCCATAGTACAATCGTTGCTTAGTTTAGGACCATACAGTTGGTGTGTGTGTCTGGCGATATTTATATATTTATAGCATTGACCAGGCCATTTCGCCCGATGGTTTCATAATTGGGTTTGAAACTGTTGGCCAGGATGTTCCAATAAATCTTTCCTCAAAAGTGTGTTTTAGTACGATAATTGCTCCTCTTGAAGATTGTCTGCGAGTGTTGCTAATGCCGTGTTCTTATCACCGTGCTATGCAAATCAGCGCGTTCACCTTTGCAATTAGTGTGCAGGGTTGGTGGTTTGAGACGTAGACATTAGTGCCTGTTCTGATCGGCATTGTACGTCCCAGCCTTGTTGGTCAGTTGGCTATAGTTAGGATACAAGTAAACCCTACGGTCACGTTACTAGTTGGTAGGCATCTTTATAGGGGTCAAAATTTCCTACTTATATTTTATTTAGCCACACAAAATACTGAGGTTGGGCGCATTTCATAACAACTTTAACTGAACAGGATCTTTGTGATTAGAATTTGTTGTAAACTTCCCAAACGATGCACAAATCAATCAATCGTCCAACCATAATCGATTCCAATCTAAGTGAACACTCGTATGGAACAGGTAGTAAATTACAATGCTCCAAATATCCAACAATTTCCATGATAAAAGCGAATGCTATTGTCACCCCTGTGTGGCAGGAGTGTGGAGGAGGAAGCAATTATCGCCGTCTTGGCGGTGGAATTACACTCGTTCACATTACCGTCTCTACCTTGTTGGCTACTGCCTGTGCAGGATTTTCCACTTTAATTTTGTTTATTAAAGAGTCTTTTGTGCTGTTTATTTTAGAAACATTATTATAGTCATTAAAACAATTAAGAATGCGACACGAGATACTATTTCTAATGAAAGAGCCTGTTCGATAGCCATCATATTAAAGTCTATTGTGCTTATATTTTTTAAGAGCTTTTATCTTTATGTATTTACTAGCAACTCGTCCGGCTTGGCACAGCTTTTCTTTATTATTAAAAAAATCATTAGAACGTATTGTACATAATATAAACCTCCCTAAAGAAATTCTCTCAATGATAGTCTTACACGCACTTAAATATGTTTCTTAGATAGAAAAAGTAAGCGGACGAAGAGTAAGAAGCACAGATGTGGATAGCGACTTTGTTTTTGGTATACTATTTAGAGAAGATAAATAGACATGAAGGATAGATATTGGAGGTGTTCTAAAGGCTTCGTAAATAACGTGAAGTACATAATTTATTTAGTCTGTGCGGCTGTGTCTTGTGTTCTATGTTTTACATTATCAGCGAATTTCTAGGGACTCTAATTTCACAAAATCCGAGGTGCAATGCATTACCGCTCAACAGCGTTGTGTATGACAAATGAATGGAGCTCATAATTAGAGATTAGGCGTAAAATCGACCGGTCATCAGCGGTGAGCTGCGCTCAGCGACACGGCGGAACACTGGACACGCAGATGTCCAAATGTACTGGAACTGATCTATATGCAACTACAATATAAATATATTATATTTCTGCAATGAAATGGGATTAAAGATGTGAAGAGTTTTACAGCTGTAATCCGTGGAAGTGACTTGTATGGTAGGTACGGTTGGCCATGACAAAACGATATGTAACATAAATTGACGTAATTTAATTATGAAGATCCGTGAGAAAAATATCTAAATAGTTGCGTTGTTGCTGTGCTGTGCGGATTGAAATACTTTGATTACTGTAATTATGTGTAATATTTTTATGATCTGACACGTGGGCCGTTAGAACACTTTTCTATTATCGTATAATACAATATCACTAGGTAATATTTTCCAGTTTTACATATTTAGGAAATTGGTTTTGGACCAACTAACAGTCTGATGCGGTAATGTTCCTCGCTCATCCAGCACGCCGCCGCCGCCGGCGCCGGCGCCGTGTCGGGCCCGTCCCGACCCGTCCCCGGCTCGATCACGCGACCCGTGACAAAGATCGGCCGACAACAATCCACGTCAATTTGTGAGCTGACAAGGTGCGGTCGCGAGCTGCATTGCGCACCTAAAAACTGTAGAGTCGAATATTGGTTTAATAATTTTAGATCGTAGTAGTAACTTAAGTGATCGTTTATCTATTACTATTCAGATTCGTTACATTAAACAAACTCAGATGATGTACTGACTAGGTACTCTTATAGTGATGAAAAACACAATATTGAGATATTAATAACACTCCACATTGAAAAGTGAAGACCTGAAACTAAATTATACAGCTTTAGTAAATCAGATTATAGTAACGTAGTTACATAAGGTAATGTAAGGAGACGCTAGTCTGTACTATGAAAATATTCTGACATACTGATGAACAAAAATAGCACACGGAGTCTCCATCCTCTATTGTGCGACCAAACAGTCAGGTCGGGTGGGTCGGCGCGTCACTAGTTTTGCGTTGACACTAGAGCTCTCAGCCGAGCACCGGACGGGACGGCGACCGCTCCCAACGTGCACCCAGCTGCTGAATTTTCACAGCGCCGAGTTCACTAATTGATGGGAACACCTACCAACGTAAAATAGATTGAGAGGATTTAGATTTCGATATATTATAGAGAAATAGAGCAACAGTTCTTTGCAAAGGCACTTTTGGCAAAAGATTGCTATTTATAATTTGACTAAACAACATTCCACTGTTATTTTCCTAAGCCAGGTTCAACTAAGAACATGAATATTGCTAGAAAAATAATGACTAAGGAAATCTTTCAAAGCTAGCTAAAGGAAAGTTAAGATTCAATAAATATTTTTTTCTTTCTAAAACTAAGACAAAAACTACTTACGGCATTAGATTTCTAGTTCTTAATCTTCAAGAAATACTTCTAAGATTATGTCATCTCATTGAATTAGCCGTAGACACTTACTTAATCCATTACATAACATACAAATGATTGTTAATTAGACAGCAAACGAAGGCGTTTGGTGATCGGAAGGCAATTAGCGTTTATCTCTGATAGTTATTATCTGGCGGCTCGCGGCCGCGGCACGTCCGCTCTTCCGGCTCCTGCCGCTTATTTACCGTTCCCATCTCCTAATGAGAGGAGTTTATGATTCGACTGATTGCGGGGATTGGGAAAACAATGACGGGTGTTAATAAGCTGTTGGATATTTTGCACGGTCCTGGAATCTTGCAAAGTCTCTAAGAATAATCTCTTCAAATAAAGTAAATTTGTAGCAGTTCTTTGCGATAACATCATTCATAGTGTGTAAGCTGAAAAAATGAAAATTCATATTTCAGTGATATACCGGTATTTGTTCAGTATTTGTGAAACGATGCAAGCCAAACTGAGTGCATCAAACAACCCTCAAACAGCGCGTCCGCTCAGAGGTGCTCGTAAACCCAATATTATTGGCATCCATGCACGTTGATCCACCTTTACTATCGTGAGTCATTTCTTATCATAGCTACTTTAGCGGTTTATCTTTTGATTGTCCTTCCCTCTCCGGAACGTTTTCAGATATGTTTAAATTGCAAACACTGAATTCGCTTACGTTTCAGTTGTAGTTGCTTTAATTTCTGTATCTCACATTCCCAAAGGCGTTGTTTATAAACTCTCGAACCTAGATTGCTCGTCAATATTAGCAGTGTGTAATTCTCGTTATGTTTAAACTTAAGTGTCATTAGTGCGCCGCCCGCCCCCTGGAGGCATATTTTTATTAGAACAGAACCCCGCCCTTGCTTAATGCGCAAACTTTTAATTGAAATTTGATCTCTGCTCTGTTTTAACGAATTGTCTATGATTATAATGGTCGGATAATTAAAGTAATGGCGTGATGTAACTAGATTTGGTAGATTAAGCCATCTGCATCTGTAAATATAAAGTTGTTTGTTATTTTTAGATTGTTATCGTGTTTATAACAAATTATTTATGGGTACTTACCTTAATTACGAGGGATGCAAGAAACTATAACAAAAGGAAGTCTTAGCGCAGGCTTATGTCCAGCAGTGGAAGTCTTCTGATTGATGGAAAGTCATACTAGGCACATACAGTTATAGATTTATAGTAAAACGTATCATTCAAGCGCCTTCCGTCCAAATAGCCCGTGCACCATAATCCGACCGTTACAATTGAAGCGGGTGTCATAAGCCTGGCCCGCGTCGCCGCGTAACCAACATGGCGGAGAAGCGCGCGCGCACCCTCACACATGGCGCGAACGCACCTCGCATTTACATAATTCAATATTCCATTGTACGTGGCTAATGCTGTCGCTTTATACTTAAGCGCTTTTATCGCTACATTCGCTTTTTGAATCGTATTTAGTTTGATCAGTGACGATGGAGGTAGGTTTACTCTTTATCTCTCAATATAAGTATAATTCAAACTTTTGCTTCAAGCTGATATTGATTGATTGGTAGGTGTCAAAATAAGTAAAGTTTGTCTAATATACAGACCTTATAATTTTATTCACCATGTAATACAAAGAAGCTAGCACAATGTAAATAAGTCCTTTGTTTTTGTTCGAAATTTGTATACTTATACATTGTTTAAGTGAAAGTGCACAACACTTTTACAACTTCTATACAGCGCTTTATTATTCAGTGTGTAGTATAAAGTTACCTGTAGAGGGTGGTGCAAAAACGCCATCTGTCAGTGAGCGGGACAATGCACGGATTTATTGTTGCCAAATGCGCTTATGGGGGTTTACTGGGATTCACTTTTTTGTTGGCTATCAAGTTTCCATTAGCTAATTTACTATCGATTGGCGCACGGCGAAAGTTTAGCGGTGCTCGGACAGATACGAGTTTGATGGATCGCGTTTTACGTCTCGTATAGAAGTTATAAATTCATTTTTTGTGAACTGGATGTTTGGGTTCTATGAAAAATTGGTAAATTTCAACAAAAAACGATGTATTATTGTCTTACCTTAGTACAATAACTGAGATTTACGCAGTATGGATACTTAAAATATCATTTATTGTCAGTAACTATTACCGCTACGTATTAAAATAGATGTGACGTGTTCTGAGGTAGGTAGGTTGCATTGTATCGTAGCAGTCGTAAACAACCGTAATGCATTGCATTTATATTAATCGCAAACGTCACAGGAAATTGCTTCTGTCATCAATGAGAGGGCCTCCTCGAAGGGTACCTTCATCCCCTGGCCGAAACATCTGCATTATCTTACCTACGTCCCTCGCGAAATCAGTTACTGCACGGGCATTCACTAAAGTGCATTTGCCATTCCGCCCGTCAAACCTTACAATTATCTCTCAACCACCATTCCAAATCCAACCCTATCCCGTCAAAATACAGTTCAAACTACTTGTTCGCATTGAAATATGCGTGTCTAAACGATGATAACTTACACATCAGTGTACATCAAACAGAATTGAATCATAATCGCAGTTGCTAAAGTTGAAACTCACAAACATCGCAGTCACTGGTTACAGAATACGGACCGTTTAAGCTAAGAGGGTAGTTCACATGTTGGCGATGCGATTTATCAAATTTTATTCGTTGTTAGGGCAGCGACATGTGCGCGGTGAGCGGACAATCGCTTAGGTGCGCTGCGGAGGGAGGGCTTAGAATTAAATATGGAACGAGGTGGCTAATGGATTAGCGCAGATGAGACGACGCCTTATGGCGCGCAATCAGAGTTTGCAGATGCGCCTCCAGTTGGATCTGTGTGACCTGACGTTGTAAGGTTGTGGGTACATTGTGCTTCTATGTGCTGCTATCTAACTCTAGCAAAATAAAAACTTGAATCAGTTCTCAAAGAGCGACCTGTGTTTTAGACTAATTATGAATAAACGGATAACAATGACTGATTATGAATTATTCTTGTTGTAAAATTAGTTATATAGACTCCTGATTCATTATACATTTAGCTGATAATTTATTTTAAAATTTCTGCAAATGAACTTTGATCCTGTACTATTGGGACTACTTCACAAATGCAAATTAAGGTACTGGTTAAACCTTTTGGCGAAAGTGTAAAAATCTAACGTAAATAAATAGGATGCAGTTTGTAGGCGATGATCGATCGCAGCGCCGCCCAGCGGTGTAATTGCACGCGCCTGTCCTACGTCACTGTGCCACGGAGTGTACTGGATGCAAAACTATGAAATCAATACAGAATTTATTTTTTCTAATTAAAACAATATTAACTGCACCTGTTTATGTAATTTTTCTGCTTTTCTGTTCAACGCTCTCTCTACCAATGTTGTTCTACGGCCTTGCCAATGCCCGCCCGCCCATCATCCGCTTTTTTTAAGTTTTTTTTTTCGACCTCGGAAGACACACCCGCAAATTGTCCACCTGATGGTCCACCCTACTTACGTAGTAGTAAGTAGTTGTAGCAGACGCGGTGCCGCCTTGCAAGGGACCCGTATACTAGCCTTCTTATCTCCATTTGTGGCGTGTACGACTTCGAGCGTCGAACACATAGAGCAACTGTATACTATTATGTGAAAGGTTCTTGAAATTCAAGACACAGAATTAGCACAGTAACGTAGATACGTAGCGTAGCATAGCTCTCCAAAAAGTATACCTACCTACTAGTAACACCCACACGACTCAGGCGAGTAGCGGAGAACCGGGATATGTGTGAGTCAACAGGGAAGGCCGATGTCCACCAGTGGACTCCCGGCCGATGGATGGTAGGCATATAATATCATAGCTTTCAAAACAGTTCACATACACGTGAAAGCAATAAAAAACAAATAAACGGGGCAATATTTATTGGGCACATTTGTCGGGTGATGTTCCTGCTGACGGTGGCTCACCTATTCACGTGAGTGATGGATTGCGGCGTCGATTAGGGCCGGCGCTGACCTGTTCTTTCATATCTCGCTAATGGCCACCGCCGGCGCCGCACACCTACGTACACCTACCGAGGGATGCCAGGAGATAGCGCTTGCTGGATGGGGTACGATAGACTTTAGACGTAAAACTGCTATTGAAAAAACTCTTTGCTATGACGGTGCCATTGAGCTTCTTACCGGATCTTCTCAGTGGAAGCAGCATTCCGAACCGGTGGTAGATTTTGACTATTCATAAATGCTTTGTTGGCTTACATGAACAAAAACAATTTTGAGTTTGAGTTTTGGTGAATTTTGGTACAGAAATACTAATGTTCCGAGTAGTAGTAGAATACAATAAATGTCGCCGGGTATGCTCAGAAAATGTTGGTTGGTCATGGAAGCCTTTTAAACAGATTGGCCGGAGATGAAAAAAGGGAGATGGTGAAGGAAATCTTTAACAAAAACAAAACAAAAGTGCAATTTTTCCAACGTATTGCAATCGATTTTACCATGCTATTGGCAATATTTATTAAAATTATACAAGGTTTTATCTAAAGTGTTAACCAATTCCAGTAAATTGGACATCCAATCAGTACCTGTCGGGCGGGCGGGTGGCTGTCAAATGTACAAGGGTCATTACTTAGGCCATCAGCGGCCGGTAATTAATATCAGCGTACCGGTGCGGCCTGTGGCATTTCGCCTTTACGCCTTTTTGCACCACCGGTGACGGCTCGGAGAGAGGTGGCTTTCAACATGAGCCATTGATTGCTGTAAATATTGATATTGCTTTTTATTTAGACATGTCAATACCTACTACACTTACCTATTTGGTTCAGCCAGGAGATACACGCAAAACTGTTTTCAAGGGGCGCTTTTTAAGACTCTTTGGCTATAGATACTTTTCCATTCGTCTCCCTGGAATAATTGGATGTGACGTATCGAAATCCGGTTGGCTGTTCTAATATATCCAAAGTTCCATTGCATTTCCTTTCAAAATGTGATATAGAATCGTGACTCTACATTCACACACTAAAATCACCTGTCCACTATCAACCGCAGCCAGTATTGTGCTGTAAATCAGGCCGCGTCTGTGCAGTCAGTGTCAGTGGTACCTGGGGTACCGTTGGGGTCGGACAGTAATTAATCTCGACCCCGCACCCCGCACCCTGGCCCCCGCCGCGCACCCCCGCACAGGCAGCCCCGCGACTCGGTGGCGCCGACAATCAGGTGACCGATACTTGATGAAGGCGGCAATTATTGAAATAGGCTCTACATTTTAATGTTAAGGTTCGGAAGGATTTCTAAAACTTCTTCTGATTATTACGAGCAGTAGTACCAAATGTTCATCGAGTGATCCTGTTAGCGGAAAAATTACGATCTGTAAATAGACAGTATAGAGCCGATATCGTATGATAAATTGGGACCAGAAGGAAATTAACATTAAGCCCCTAGTAATGAAGAACCTCGAATTAAAATTGGAGTTCAGTAAGGCATATTTTCTTATGTCTGAGCCGTCATTGTTTTAGAATTGTCTCTTAGTAATAATAATTAAAAACTAAAACTCTAGATTGCAGTTCAATTTGTTGGTCAGACTTCCGCTACTACCATAGTCCTCGAATCCTTTGAGTATTCTAGTGTAACTACCACACTATGAGAGTGTAAAATAACAGGCTTTTACGTATAAGTTACGGTAAATATTTATATCAAATATGTAAATACATGCACATCTCGCAAGTCGCGGTGACCCCGCTCTCCCCGGCGTCCGCTCTGATTGCTCAGTAATTAATCTCACCTCCTGCCATCGCCCCCGCTCTCCCCTCGACGAGTAGAGCCGTGTTCATTGTGTTCTACATCATCTTACTGTTTGATTAATCATTATGTATTGTAATTGACGTTTTGTGAAAGATAATTTTTTAATAATTTAGTGAGGCCCGTGCCTAGGAGTGGTACGTTAAAAGGGCAAAAAAATATAATTATTTAAGTGAAAAAAAAAAATTCGTTCTACCATAACATTCACGCTCGCTTGTCGCTAGCGTCTACATGAAATATATGCATGGAAATTGTAAAGCGCTTTTATCGTGCACTATCACTATTTATCTGAGTGGAGCGAACGTATTAAAAATATTGCTGGGCTACAATAACTATCACTATATCCTGTAACGGTAGGAACAATGTATGTGGAGGAGAGGTGGATTTTTGAGCTAAGCTAGATCACTGCAACCTCATTTTTATGTAATGGTCAGATTATCTTGAAAATACACACTTTACCTTAATAAAGATACATTATTATTATTAGCTAGCTTAGATAGAAGCTGGATGGATAAACCGTTATTCTTTGATTTCATAGGCTTTTTTAGTTCTTTGCCTAAATGTTTATATCTGTTTTTGTATTTTTCCTCCCAAATATATGTGGGAAAAGGTATCAACAACTTATTTGTTTACGGTGATAAAAAGAAATCGCCGAGGCAGCGAGGACACAAATAGTGTTTATTTGTAGGCATAGGAACGCTAGCAGCGGGACAATCTACCCTGTATTTGGCACATGAACCTTTTTGCCTAAATTGGATGGCTTTCACCGTTTGAGATGATTTTCTCAATAGGTGGATATATGTAGATAAACATGTAGATTTTAGATGAATGCTGGGAATATTTTTTAATTGATTATCAAGTGAGGAATAAGAATCCTCTTATATTTAGTTATATTTGCAATAGTCCCTTATGATGTCTTTTGGTAAATAAGGGCCGTGATGTGTGAAAGTCATTTTAGAACCCTATGCCCAGGAGTAGACGTCTTTTGACTGAGAATGGATGGTGTAATAAGGTTGATATATATTGAGCATACACGCAACAGTAAACGAGACCAAAGATTTGGAAGTATTTGCCATAAAATAAATTTTGATGACTCGAATAAATTCAGTGCAGCCGCACTACTGTATGCGGGCACCGTGTTGGAATAAGTTGCGCAGGGGCAGCGCGAAATGTCTCAATATATAGGAATCAATAAGCTGGCGAGAGCGGAATATCCGCCGGCCGCGCGCGATCGCAATCAAACCGCAGTAAAATCGCATCCGAATGATAACTGCTATCGGCAAGTGAGACAACCAGGGGATAACTTACAACAGATTACATGAAGTGATTAAAAGCTGAAAATGTATCGGGTCCTAAGACATTAGCTTTTCTTCGGGTTTTAGGATATAAACCTTGGCGTCTGTCTTGGATGATGTCTGCTTTGGATCCTAGTGGTGGTGGTGACTATGATGGGTGGAAATGTATTGCTCCGCTCCGTTTTGTCTACAGAAAATCCAATTTACCGTTTTATTTCATTTCATCTTTAACCTATTCAATTCAAGGTTCTAACTATTCATCACTATTGCTTTAGTCGCTGGAGTTTCTTTTATAGTTTGCTTGAAATTCACTTAGACCTATATACTTTAACACACCGTCAGATTCTATTGGTGTTAATCTTCATAAACAAAGTATACATATTTTAAAAAATACAACCCTTCGTCTACGTCACAGATAAACTCTATTGAAATTTCCACGTCTCTCTCAGTGTGCCTCTACAATCGTGAAGCAGTTTTCATATCGCGGCGCAATACTCTCCGTCGAGTGATTTATCGCTCGCTCGCCGGACATATGAGCTCGCTCGCACTAGCCACATGGCGAGCTAGGTGCACGCTGACGTAACACATGACATAGGAGTTCGTTATAAAATAGCATTTGACAATGTATTTACGAGTAGGATGCATTACATTCTATAAGTAATGAAAATATCCTATGAGACCTATATCTGTGGAAACATCATTAATAGAGCCTAGTGGTATGATCCCTATAAACTACACAAAAATGCACAGGCTATAGATAACTCAGATAACTCATATATTACAAAAAGATAATAGGTAGAGCTGTGAGTGACGGACTCCTCTTAATATCTTAATGTCTACCAGACAGAACTTTGGATAAAGAGGATCTATTAGCATAAGCTACTGCGAGGTACTGTCTTGTGCCTAGTAATACAATTGTCGGGTGTTTGTAGCAACTGATCGTCATGTCAATCTCCGAATGTATTTCATACAACCTGTTTTATGTGTTGGTGGTATGAAAGCTGTCCGTTCCTCCGAGCGCAGGGCAGCACTCAACTTAATTCGCGCCGCAATAAGTGGATCAAATGAAGACATTGCGCGGCGACCGGCTCCTGCATACGAATGTACTCATTTGCAGCCGCCAACCGCACGCGGGAGTCACTGACATTGGGGACATGTCAGTGCGTAGATGAAATGTTAGTCGTTACATGATATTACAACTATCCCTTGTATATTACAGCGACTTCTGTGTACACATGACATGACTGAAAGGGTTGGTCAATATTATAAATTAATATTTGGTTTATAGGTAGGCACTTTCTTTCATCACAATTGGAGAGCAACTGCGCACGTGAAATTTGACGTTATAAAATACAAAATATTAGTTTTTAAATAAAGTAAATATTTATTTTCTGGATGTCGACAACACCTACCGAATTTAGCAATAGCCAAACACCACTCAGGCGACTCCATGATTACAAAAACATAATATTATGGTATACCATATAGTTTGATATTATATTATATCGAGCCATAGACATTGAATTACTCGTAAAATGAACTAAAGTCCGTAAGATGTCGTGGCACCGCCGGGAAGTATGGCATGCCAAATTGACTAAATTTAATATTATAGTTACGGTAAAAATTTTAAATGACTTTTCGAGTAATTAAGCAAATACTTAGCGGATCAAAATAGATAATTACCAGCGGGCAGTGTCCCTCCGCCCGCCGCCGCCCCCGCCGCCCCCCGCAGCCCCCCGCCGGCATACATCACGCGCGCTGACTGATAACGGTGCTTAGATGTCCACTGATGCAAGTTACAAGCGTAGATTGGGAGGCATTCACATCTTCACTGCTTGACTAAGGCTCGCCGGGCATATATGCTTATATTAATTTTACAATACGAAGTAGGTGATAAATTTCAAAATATATTTTATGCTCAACAATTATGGACCCAGAATAAAAAGGATTCATCCGTTAAGGGCACGTTTGCAAATGACACTACTTCGCCTAGTTCCAATACGTTCAATTAAAAATGTTATTATTGCGTTCTAATCTGTGCACACAATAAATGGTACGAGATGCGTGCGTCTACGAATGGCTCTCTATTATATCTTAGCGGATTACGAATCCGCGAACCGCTTACATCCCAAACCGCCTCCACACGCAGGCCTAAGGGTCCAAGGAAAAAGTCCCTCTTTACCTTCCACTAAAACTAGTAAATAGTAGGATTAACTCATCGCATAAATCAAGTGGACCGCAGCCTCCAGCCTGAGATACGCATCTCCGCAGATTGAACCTGCATGTTGTTGAACAACTTCTAAAACCGCTCTTTAGTTGGCAATCTGATTCAAAGTTTTCTTATTAGAGCGGGTTTCAGTGTGATTATTGGTTGTTTTAATATGAGTATATGAGATTTGAGAGGTAGAGTTATAATGTTGATATACTACTAGAGATGAAAATAATGTAGTCAATATTGTAGAGCGTGTGACATTATGTGGGATGTTGAAAACGGTAGAAATACAATTAAATAAAATAGGCAGAGTATAATATTATCAATTTTAATAGTTTTCCAAAAGGTTTATGAAGTAAATTAATGCGCTAATACCCAATATAAACGTAAACGCGAAAATTCTAAAGAATTAAGTTAAAATATGAATAATCTTAACAAAATATTTAAAGCTATTTATGAAACAAGTTATAAAATACCTAAAAGAGTTACAACATTAATAATAAACAATACTAAATATAAATTAACAATAATTGGCGTTGCAAATAATATATGTTACAAATTAATAGTACAATAACAAACGAAGTACTCTAAAAGGATAAAAACGTATACCACGATGTTAGGCTTAAATAGCCGCTAGACACCGCTACGACGACGACGTGGCGACGACACGGGGACGACGCTTTACATAGCAGCCATCTCTTTCTTAGTGCATGCATTGTATTCCGCAGTAGCCTCGGCCAAGTCCTTGTCCCCGATGGTCGCGTCCAGGTCGGTGGCGGAGTGCGCCGGGCTGCCCTCCTCTGCTTGTCGCAACTTCAGCCGGATCTCACGCAGCCGCGCCTCCAGGATGCGCTCGCGCTTGCTCTCACGCTCTAACAACTGTGAAGTACCAATCATTATTACTTCGAGTCACACAAACTAAACTATATTAGATACAATTTCAAAAGTCAGTGCTCGCTTGCTTTTAAACCAATTACCCAAGTATCAAGCAGTGCCTATTAGGAACACTCACCAAGGCCATCATTGACTTCTCACTCCTGGTTGAACTCGCCAAGCTATGCGATAACTCGACCAAATAGATGTTCCCGGTGCTGTTGCCGCACGCAACCAGCGTGCCCTGTGCAGAGATAGATACGGCTTAAGGAAATTTCCCGCCGGCGCCGATGCCTACGTCGATGCTGGTGTGTCGGGGTGCGTGTGCTCGTGTGCTGCACTTACGGCGTCGTGCATTCGAACACGCAACAGCGGCTCGTCGCACACGTGCATGCAGAGTGTGGGCTCATGTTGCCGCCGCATCAGGTCCCACAGCGCCAGCCCGCCGTCCGATTGAGTCAACAATATCAGCGACCCTCTGCAAACACCGACATTGGGTTACTCTTGTAAGAGTATGGAGAATTATTTAACTACTGATGAGATTTAGTAACGCAACTCGTTAAACTACGGGGAAAATCAGTTTTCAACGGGAAGGCACCACCACACCATATAAGACATAGTGCTGGGTGGTTGGGTTATTTGAAAAAAAAAACAGTTTACGTTATTTGGAACATGTTTCCTATTGACATACACACGATCTCATGTCTCCAGTTTCAAGTTGGTTATAAATACTTGTGACTTAAAGAGAAATGTGGGCTAAAACAGCTAAAAATATGTATGTTGGGTAGAGTGGCAAGAAGGACCGTGTCGGGCTCCAAGTGCCGTGCGTTAGCTTGTGTCGCTGCGGCGGAGACATGAGGATGGAGGACTCGCGGCAGTCCTCGCTCCATACGCGCATCGTCCAGTCGCCCACAGTTAGGAAGTTCTTCATGAAGTTAGGGTTGCGTTCTACCGCCCATACCGACCCATCGTGGGCTGTGAACTGTATACAAAAATGACTTTACACTCATGGACATTGAAAATCAGCATTGCACAAAATCACCATGAGCATTATTTAGTTCAAGTTGCGCCAGGAAACACATCCTAAAAAAAGGTGTAAGCTGCTGTGAAGTGAAAGCTGCCTAACTGCGTACTGTGTCTGGTGGAAATATCCGGGCTATATATAAGTAAGTAAGAAATATTAATCACCCGAGCAGGTATCTTCTCGATCGGAGTCTTTCCCTTTCGGTTGGCTCCGAGCACTAGCCCATTCTCTGTGCCGACCATAAATCTCGTAGGTAATGTAGATTCATACTCCATCGAGCAAATACCGTTCGCGTTCGGCATGGTTTGATCATCAAAATTCGTCTTCACCGCATCCATGATCATCTCGTCAGTAGGTTCGTTCATGTTGCGCATGTCCCACCATTTGCAGACGCCATCGGGGCCGCCCGAGAAGAACTCTTGGCCGGACTTGGCACTGATGAAGAGCACGTTACGCACGAGGTCGCGATGGGCGACGTGCGGCGGGCACATGGCGACCGGCGCACTGCCCGAGCGCTCGTCCCATGCCGCCACCTGTTAAGTAGTCCCATTTCTTGTACATTACCCTCCACGAAACATATCACTGTCTCTATTTTTTGTTGTCATAATATATAGAGACAACAAAATGTTTCGTGAACATGTTTCGTCCTGTGCAAACGTAGGGTTAGGATAAACTATATCAGCGCTTTACGCCTGCAGTTTTAAAAAGTTAGTAATGTTACCTGTCCGCTTACTAGGCCTCCCGCTAACACGTTGACGTCGCGCGGGTTGAACTGCAGATCGAGCAGTCCGCAGGGAGTCTGAATCGTCGCCTGCGGAGTAGTGTTGTTCTCGATATCCCATATGAAACTGTCGTACACCGACAAGGGTTGTCTATTGAAATCAATGTTCAGGTACGTGACCGCTATGCGATGACCTCCTTCAGGCTGCCAGGAGATGGAGTTGATGGGTCTCTTCGGGCCGTACCAAGCCTTAGTGTCGCGGTACACGTTCACTGTGCGGCAGGCGGCTCGTTCCACTTCCCCCGCTGCGCTCATCTCGGTGTAGTAGGTGCGGTACATGTCGATAGCGTTGTTTTGCAGCACGTAGTGTTCCATTTGCTGCAGACGACAAGTTCATGATAAACAGGTAATGGTGTAAATGGTTCTTCATTTTCCTATATTTTGAATACTCGCATCATTCAATAAGCCACACAGATTTGAAAGAAAATTTATATTTTACTAGCTGTGCCCGCGACTTCGTCCGCGTGTAATTTAACTTAACAAAAATTTCGGGATTATTCATCCCCTGTTTTATCCCCTTGGGGGTAGAATTAATCAAAATCCTTTCTTAGCGGTTGCCTACGTCATAACATCTACCTGCATGCCAAATTTGAGCCCGATCCGTCCAGTGGTTTGGGCTGTGCGTTGATAGATCACTATGTCAGCCAGTCACCATTGAGTTATATATATTAAGATTAGAAACGATCTAGATATCAATTTACTTCGATCACTAAATCAGTCTCATATTTACAATAAAATTCGTTGTAAAATGTTCTTCTTAGTCATAAAATTTAAATACATAAAACATGTTATCTAATTATATAGCGTAAAGTACGACAGTGTTAGTAATCATCGTGTCGGAGTGTTCTAATTTAGAATAGGCACTATTTGACTTTGGCGCCGGCATGTGGTTATATGTGATTAATTTACTCTTAATGTTAAGTAAACTAACTGAGAATAATTATGGTAAGGATTTTATGAATTCTGACGATTATGTTTATTAGTATTACCTATAAGAAAAGATAATTTGTTAATGAGAACTGGTGCCTTTCCATCGTTAGTGATATCGTGAGACTAAATAATTGATTGTGTTAAACAACGGGTTCCCGGTAGTGTCCATACTTTGGTAAGAATATCAGCTGGAACGCTTTAGGTATTAGAGAAGGAGGGTGCACGAGTTCAATATAATTTAAAGTAGAAAAGAGCCTCGACTAGCATCCGATCTGAAGGTTTCGGAGAATAGATTGGTCACTCACCGGACAGGCAGCCATGATGCAGTGGATATAGCCTTCTTCCTTTTCGATTCGGCGCCGGTACCTCTGCGTCGCTTCAGGGTCGTGTATGTGCACGTCCTTCGGCCAGCCGCCCTCGGAGTGGTTCACGCCGCTGGAGGCGTATTCAGCCCTGAAACATTATAAATGGTAGTAAGAAATGTTAATATCGCTTTAGACATTAATGGCAGCCAGGTGCTGAACGCTTGCATTGAACGCTCATGTTACGTCGCATTAAGGATGCATCGTTCGCAGGATCTTCTGGATACTTATTATTATTGTATATGACGGGATATTTATTATATAAATTAATTTCTTCGAGTTCCCGATGTTTCAGCGGTGTTGCAAGTGCCATCTCGGATAAACTGAAGTATTTGCGGTATGATGTTTATTTGTAGATCGACCGATTTACCTCTTCAATTTTATTTTTGTGCGCTGGTGGCGTTTATTACTATCAATTTTGTCACTCACAACTCGATTTTGTTTCCAACATACGAAACTCACAGAAGATGATTTACATGGTTGATAATGATATTCGTTTAAAATCTCATATAGGACCTTGTTAAAATGTATGTACGTTAGGACTCATGAACGGTGAAACAGCGGTGAAACACCGTCGATAACTCTCATCATCATGTCTGTCACCAACAATGTAATATTAATCAGGTATGGTTACCGAATAGTGTTAATCTCGGACTGTGAGAAGGTGCGCGTGTTCTGTGTGGGCTGGTGCACCGGGTTCCGCAGGATGTATTGCTTGTGCTCGTTGTGGTCCACGGCGATGGAGTCGCACATGTCGGGCCCCTGCTCGCAGAACAGCGGCTGCCGCCCGCACGCACTGCGGAACTTCATATATTGATACGTGATATCCATTTTATGTAAAAATATAAAATAATATTTTTATTAAAAAATGATTAATAAATCTGTCTATCTGACATCGGTTGGAAATGTTTTTTTTTCTGTGTCAAGCATAAAGTAGATGAGAGACGTGAACGCAGTCGGCAGCCAGTACAGAACTCCAAACAGTTCATAACACTAAACCAATAAACAATAGGTTCACATGAAAATAATGAAAAATATCACATTTAGGGACGAGAATCCGCTCCCCGCTGGGCAATTAAACCCAGATCACTTTCAGCCGAAGAAGGCGATTCTTTCCCCCTGGCCTTACGTCCCCGCGGAATTCGTCGAGCGAGGCTCGTTAATTAGGCCGAGTATTTTATTAAGGCCAATTTGTCGGGAATACCTGCCTGATTGCCGAGGCCTCGGATTGCGACGGCTCAGGCGATTTGTTTGAATTTTTTTACGGTGTTTGGAGGGGGAAAATCACTTTTCATATTTTGGAGACGGCGGTCTTAGAATGGTTGATGAATTAAGCAGTTATAAAAGCTGTGACGTATTGTAATTGTACTGAATATTGTTCTTGTAGTATTTTTTCGTTTTTCGTATCGGTAATAATTTAAGTTAAAGTTCCTTTTCTGCAACTTATTATTTTAGCTTTGGGGCACTCAGAAAATTATAAAAGGAGCTTATATAAAGAATCCGAAGCCACATTATCTACTGACAAACGTGGGAAGCGATAATTTTTGGTGGATCATTCGTAGTTAGTAGCTATGACCACAAATGACCATTATGATATTATAAAAACAGTGATTCATGTGACACTAAAACTTCCATAACCTATTACCTACAATAATAGTTATAAATAGTTGCCTGAACAATGTCGGAGGTGAGTCACCGGGCGCCGTTCCCACGTCTGCGCGCGCGCAATTGCTCGAATTGACCGGTATGCGCGCGTCGCCAGCGTTGTTGACCCGCCGAACTGTTAATTGTTGCTCCACCTAACTGCTTTAGATGTGTGGACTCAACGCTAAACTATAATCTTGGATGCGTCACAAGCTCCCATCGAGATAATTAACATCAGCCTATTCGCTAGACTTGACTTCCACGCTCTAACTAGTGGACGCCACTGAGCTCAATCTTCATAGTGTATCCAGTTTTTGCCAGATAACTTTCGCAAGTTGTCCTTTACAACCACAATTATTAGTGTGAGATTTCCTATTTTAAGGAGAACTTAAACTTTTTTTAAGATGAAGTATGACAGTAGAGACGATACCGTCAGTACAAACATTTGGAGAACAGAATACGAGAAAATTTGGGTGGAAAAGCTTAAATTGTCTCTGTGCCACTGAATTTATTGTCACTATCTTTTCAACTCTTGTATAAGTTATAGTATCACATTATCACAGTTCAATTGAAGAAAGTAAGTAGGTACACCAACGATCATAGAAAGTAACTCGATGTGTTTCTTAAAGTTTCTTCTAAGCGGCACTCAACTGAGCTGTGAAAACGACATTAACATTTACATATAGTCGATGTTTTATATCGTTGATATTGTAACATAATAACAAGCAGCTCTCAAGCTACAGATGGGTACTCTAATTAATGTTCTGTGATTCAGAACTTATCATTACTTACAACTCACTCACCGAAGTAAAGTCCACTCCGCGGCTCCGATATTTCAGTGTGTTCAAGTGTGCAAGTCGCATGGTTGATACCGTGTGCCGCCTGTCGCAGGATAGGTGACTCACTGTTTGTTGTGATACACTCTGTCAAAACGATCCACTTAAATACCTAGCTTTATTCATACTGTGTATAGATTATATCGTGTTACTTATAGGGAGCTTTTATTCTCATTTCATTTTCTTTATTTCCCGAATTATGTAGAGCGTATTTCCACGGCAATGGAGTGCGGTATATTCTGTTAGCATTTCAACGAAGAATTTAAGTTTTTTTCAAGAAGTCCATATTCCATCTTATACCTACTGTTAATTGACATCAACTCAGATTGTCTTACCAATGAACCCTCACTTAGTTCAATCAATCATTTTAATCACACCGCCGCCATGTTGCGCCGCATGTCGCAAGGTGCGCCCGCGCCGGTCGTTGCTCGGCTCAATTAGATCGAGTGGCTCTGAGTGGCATCACACGCTGCGCCCGCGTCCATCGCCGCGGCGCGGATCGCGTGAGCTGATGACTCCTTTATTGCTTAGCATCTGATACACTTGTGGCTGTTAATGGTCATTAGTGGGTACTGTGGCTATAGGATTATGTGTGGTTGTTTGGTGTTTCCGGGTCGTCTTGTAGAGTATTATGTCATTCTAATGGAATAATTAATAAATACATTCAGATTTTTATATGGTTGCCAAAAAAACTCAAATGTACTTATTTTGAAATTGATCAAGGAAAATGGTATGGATTCGAAATTGTACCCAATTGTAAGAGCAATTTAGAACAAGAAGCTGAAGCTTAGTTAACTACCTATAAAGTCGATTTCTCCATGAGTATATTATTGCAGATAATACATCAAACAGACTATAGCTCTTACCTTGAAAAGATGACTGACTACAAGCACATCAGTTCAAGTAGGTATCTAAGACTAAGACTGAGCTACAAGCGTGGTTATGATATAAATTGTCGTAGCTAAAATACGCAAAAATGTATGATGATGGTAATCTTGAGTGGGGTAATATACCTATGAGTTACTCATAAACAATGTAAACAAAAGTATACTGCTTAACACGTGCAAACAAGTCATTCAATCTTGCCAAACTAATTAACTCATCAGAACGAGATTTCGGTTGGCACCCGCTGAATTCTCGGTAGAACCGACATGCTGGTTGGTACGTAGCCGCTAATGATGGCCGCCTGCAGATGTGTGCGGCGGCAGCACCTATCAGGCGGGTAACGAACGCCGTGCGATGTGAATCACAGGCGGCGGCGCATGTGCGACCTCGATATAATGCTGGTAAGGATAAGTTAATTGTCACAGACACGTCATTAATAGGGACTGTGTGAGAGCAGAGCCCTGGGCTTTAATCTTGCCCAAAAATGTAATGTGATGATGTGAAGGCGTTTAGGTACTAAAGTGTTGCTGTAGACATCATACATTCGTTGTTATCTTTGTAACATTACATTTTAACATAAGATTATGTTGCGCATTGTACAAGTCTTTCTTCTGGTGTAAATTAACAAACAATCTCTTCTTTGATGTGCTAAAAGTAACGTATTTATTTTCTTCCCCTTTCCCAGCCAGACTACCATACAGAAGAAGAAATTTTACAAACGCAGTGTCTAGAAAGAAGAAGTATGAAGTCCAGTGTGTCAAATCTACAGTAATGAAACCATGTGTAGTCTATGGCGAGAGATCCGCGTGAGAACGGCCCGCACATGGCCGGCACACACTTGTTCTTTTATTGGCGGTGTCGGGGCGCGCACACTTTTTAATTACCTTGTACATTATGTAGGTGACTTGTCAGTACACCAACTGGCTATTATTGTAATACATTAACTACATAAGGAGATATACTTCTAAAACTTAACGCAATCATAGCTGCCCTTGTGGCTTGTTAGGTGCAGGAAAAGGTGATAGCAGTGGTAGTAGAGTAAAAAGGTCAGTTACAGATGTCTCTATTAGGCGTTTTTTTAGATTATTTATTACTAGCTGTGCCCCCCGACTTCGTCCGCGTAGTATTTAACGTAACAAAAATTTCGGGATTATCGGGATAAAAAGTATCCTATATGTTAATCCCGGTTATAAACTATCTGTGTTCCAAATATTATCCCAATCCGTTCAGTAGTTTTTGCGTGAAGGAGTAACAAACATACATACATACATACATACATACATCCACACTCACAAACTTTCACATTTATAATATTAGTAGGATATAATCCGTTGTAAACAATTTAAAAATATTATTCAGGTGTATCGTGTCAATTTTACCTCTCGCGGGTGTTGGTTCAATAACTAAAGTATAATATAATTCAATACATACCTTATTTTCAGAAATTGTTATTAAACCATTGTATGCTAAAACATGAGCAATGTTCGAAATTGTTAGGAAATTCGTAAAACTACAATAATAGACCTGATTCATTGCATGTAAGTAAAGCGGATGATAATTGTTATTTATAATTTGCACTTAGTAAGTACACTGTGTATGGCTTACATATACATTATAACCAAACTACCTACTTATTGTATCCGTGTTCATCCATAACTAATTAATTAAAATCTCCATTGTTAATCCAGACAAGAAAGAGGCTTGAAATCAGTTGACACTTCACTCACATTTATGGAAGAGACCTTCGAATTAGATAGCTAAGATTTTAGGTGTAGCATTTCTCTCATCTACTGCTACTCCTTCCCAAACATCGTAAGTAATCAATACAAAAGCGTGAAATAAGCTCCCAGTAGACGTTGTATAAGCTCAAAATGTAAACCAGTTTAAGAACCGACTCGATAAACACCTGAAAGAGAAAAGCTAGAAGAGAACAACAGGATACAGGCAACTATCATTTGAATCAACTGCCTGCCTGATACTAAATAATAATAATAATAAAACCATAAATATATTTTTTTAGTTTTATTTTACGCCATATAAATCTAATTAGCGGTCATTTTGACATCAGTCTGTGGTTTCCGAACTTAAAACTAGTTTTTTAAGATGACATCACTTTAGACTCTGGACAAAGAGCATTTGTGTGGATCTTAGTCACCGGCGTGCGGCAGGCGACGCTTACCGGTAGGCGCCACTGTCTTGTCGCGAAGGTTGAAGGTTGAAGTGTTAAGAGCTTTTAACAAGCATATTACAGAATAACAAAGATAATGTTTTATCAGGACAAGTCCTTTCAGCTATAGTTTAGGCCGAACACGCAGGTATCGCAATAAATGTCCACGGCCAGAGATAAATGAATAAATTAAGCATTGTTATTACATATTTCATACCTACATCTCACGATTTGTTTCATCGGGGAATCACCGGATATCCTGCCTATGTATGTCGTCATAGAGCTAGGTGCGGTATAATGAAATAAATGTGTGAAAATTTTAATTGGAAAC
This sequence comes from Notodonta ziczac, assembly GCA_918843915.1. NCBI lineage: Eukaryota > Metazoa > Arthropoda > Insecta > Lepidoptera > Notodontidae > Notodonta > Notodonta ziczac. Next base: position 12,484,981 of record OU974046.1, on the reverse strand, counting down.
GAATAACATGTTTATTTTAGAGAACTAATGAATTAAATTAGTCACCATGTTTGTGTTTGCGTAAGTGCTTTTATAGGTACTTAGCTATTATTTAATATTATTATGAATATTAGTGGGATGTTTTTAATAAGTATTACTGAATTACTCATACGGTAACTACAAAAGTCATAGGTACCCCAGCTCAAGATCAATTTTTCTCAAGTTTCAAAATAAACTCATAAGGCTCCTTACCATTTCCAAAATTTTCTAGAGATTTGGTTGATTGTTTACTACAAATCTGTCTGATCTGACCTATACCTGAAAAGGATCAAGTAATATAAAAGTTTCGGTGTATTTATTTCGCAAGCTGTCTTGCTGCATAAAACATTCAATAGCTGATGAAGTTCGTTAAATATCGAGCAGTCCATCCACCCACCTAGTTCTTATTCTACTAAACTTTCATAACTGATACTACAGGAAGGTACTTAATCTGATACCTCACAATATGTGGCAATAACTTGATGACAGTTGCATGTCGGTTGTCAGGTACACCCGCAGGCGACGGATGTTCGCGTCGTTAACAATCGCTGTTACCTTGTAGCCGTGATTTATGCTACTGCGTGTGCATAATTTGAGATATTCTATTAGATAATATTGTTGATATGAAATTGATGATTATTACCATCACCATAATCAATTAAATAAGTTGAGTTAATTGAAGCAAAATCAAGTTTATAACATTGCGAGTTCTATAAAGATTTTTTCATAAAATCATGTAGCATTATTGTGGTGTTGCATTATTTTATATATTTGTATCGAAAATGGTTTGGTTCGAAATCTTTTTATAGGCGGGTATTTGCATAGGTATATTGATTTTTCTAATGTGCGTATAATAATTACCTCACTACAGGTTTTGAGATATACATATGCATCACTCATTTTAATTTCTAGTTTGTTAAATAGTTTGTATAATTACCGAAAACCGAAACTTAACTAATACCTACAACCGCTCCGCTCGGTTGGTTGCAGTCTCCTCGTAAGACTTCCAGCGGTGCCTAGAACTTGCATGAATACATCCAATCAGAGTTTCCGTTGCCTCTTACTCATCAATTATACACACTGAAGACGGACGAGGAGAGGCCAAAGGTACCATTTAAAGATTCGATTTCCCGTCTTAACTATCTCCTACAATAACCATCTCTTACGTTAAGCTAACATTATGTTTTGCGCATTTCTGTCTCAAACTATAATATACTTAATTTATATTTTAATCAGCAGTCAATCTCATACAGGTTTGTAAGAACCATCTCCACCATACTACTGTTGTTGAAAGACGCCAAGAGTGCAGTCCTTCACTTATACTTCATGTCTTGGAATGGGATTCAGGTATTTAGACTCTAACCCATAATTCAATACAAACCACATCTCATGGCGCAGGCAAGGTAACCACATTTCGCCTGCCCACTCGGCCGATGATAACAACTTGGCAGATTAATTAAATTCTGCTCTATGGTACATATAGTTAAGTCTCTACCTTCCTATAGTAGACTAGGTAGAAATCTAGATGTGATCATATGTCAAATGAATGTTTTCAAAAACTGAATTGGTGAAACGAATGCGTGTATGAATATTTATCAAATTTAGAAGATATGTCCATACCATCTGTAACCAAACTAGGGAAGAACTTTAATTGAATGGAAATGTTCGGACAATCGCCGTAAGACCCTAAACTGTATCTATTTAGGGTGCGATTAGTTGATTCGAACAGTTTCCCTGTAACTCCAAATTCGTGTCTGATGCTTTGGAAATAGAAGCGCTACTTACACTTCTGGGATCGCCGCTTCTTCCATAGTTAACGCACTAGGTTCAGAAAACGTCGTGATTAGAACTAGCTTGAGTTTTAAAACCAACACCAACATCAATTCTATGGTTAAAAAAACATTATTTGCTAGAGAGCCTTTCCGGGGCAGTCCATTTAATATTACATTACATTACAACATGCCTGTTGGTTTTACTAACCGAACAGTTATATATGTAGGGAATTCCCATGATGACGCTTAAAATATTAACTAAGTACAATTTGACAAATTAAACTACGTAAATATTAATTTAGAACCGTTTTACTAAAAACTCTAGGAAGACGACTAACTCTGGAAACTCTCGAAATCTCGAGGACTCCATATTATTGAATTCAAAATCTATCGCCAGATACAATAATTATTGGATATGGGCCAAAATAAAAGCAGAGATTTTAATATTGTTTTCAAAGTATTTAATATTAATATTTTCTTTACTAGGAAGGTATGACATCTGCCTCACACAAAGTACGATAAGAGACTGAACAGAACGTAATGGCGGCTATTGCTTTTATACTCTGTATTTAGTGTTGCTAGTGTTATATAAATTGATTAATGTTTGCAATGTCAAATGCCATAAATGCCAACACGCCCCCTCAAACATTAATTAAATTATGCAAACAGATTGATTAACTATTTACAAATATAGCTTTACCTCATCAGAATATGATACCTTCCAAGTAATAGCTGGGGAAATTACAATAAATAATGGTCCAACATTTGTTGCAAGGATTAGGAAAACCCAGTAAAACCTAATCAGACCATACTCTTAAAAACAAAGTTATCTAGCAATTCAATAATAAAAAAATAGCTTTTTAAGTCGTTAAGCACTTCATCTCTAAATTGCTTGAATGTGGCAGCTGGCAACGGCTTTGTCAGCGCATCTGCAAGCTGTTTACCTGTGGGTACATATAACAATTTTATTACATTGTTTTCTACTTGCTCCCTGGAGAAATGGTACTTGATGACAATGTGTTTAGACCTTTTATGACTAGCTAGATTATTTGCTATACTTATGCAAACATTGTTGTCTTCAAATATAGGAATCGCACCGTCAGTATTCAGTTTAATACAGACTATCAGAGACTTCAGCCGTAATGCTTCTTTTACAGCTTCAAATAACGCCATATATTCAGCCTCAGTCGAAGAAGCCGCTTCAGATATTTGTCTCTTTGTGCTCCATGTTGTTGTACAGCTATTAAATAATTTAAATAAATAACCAGAGGTACTTTTTCAATCATTGACATCATTACCACCCCAATGTGAATTTAAATACCCACATATAATGTCACCAAAATTATTACACCTTTTGTATGTTAGTTTTAATTCAATTGTGCCTTTTAAATACCTAAGCACACTTTTGAGATATTGCCACAACTCTTTATTATTTTGTTTGTGTTTCTGCTCAAAATATTAACACTTAACACTTAAATCTGGACGATAACATAATATACATGAAACACCCAATAAGGTTGTGACAAGGAGCATTCTATTCACTATCAGAGTTTAAAGCCTCATAGTTTGGTTTGTTCTCTAGAGGGGTACTAATAGAATAACAGTTGTACATACCAAATTTATTTAAAATGGTTTTTATGTAAGCACTTTGAAGTTATAGTGTCATTAGATCTAGAAATTTTAATCCCTAAAAATAATTTAATTTCTTTCAATCTCCATTTTGAATTTACTCATTAAGTGTTCCTCTAAGCTGTCGATTCAAGCCATCAACATATAGCAACACATATATATTTATCAATATTACCTCTATCCAAAATATAAATACATCTATCTACTGATGAATTTATAAACCGTTTTTCTTTAAGACACTGATCAAATAATTCGAACCAACACCTATCAGCTTGTTTAAGTCCATATAAACTTTTATTTAATTTACATACATAACCGTCTTTATTAATTATTCCTTCTGATATTTTCATAGAAATTTCCTCCTTCAGAATACCGTTTAAAATGCGGTTATTACATTCATATGATGTACCAACAAATTATATTGATTAGCAAAACTAATCATACACCTAAAACTAGCTATACAAGCGACAGGGTCAAAAGTTTCATTAAAATCTGTAAAATACTCCTGACTAAAGCCTCAAGCAACTAGTCTCGCTTTATACTTCGATTCCATTTGCAATCGACTATATTTCCGTTACTAAGTTTAGGTATTGTTAGATGAAAGTGAATCTAACTCTTCTTTAATCACACCTTTCCATCGAGTTTAATCTTCTCTATTTAGAATTTACCATCTATTTCATTATAACTTATAGTGGGACGACTTTTCAGCCTAGCACTCCCCCTCAATTGACTAGAACCATGATCTACACAAGTTTCAATATTACTTGCTTTATCATTAAGATTTAGCTCAGGTATGTTATTCGAATTGATCAGATTTCGAACTATCTGAATTTAAGTATTGTGGTAATGAATCATCTGATTGTGTTTCCACTGATTTTAAACTATCCGATGTAGTCTCATCAGTTTTGGAAATATCAGATTTATGATTATCAAGACTTTGAGGTTTTATTGAACTGATTTCAAATTACTATCAGTTTTGTCACGGAAATGTTCATTTTCATTCCCTTCAATCTGTAACGCAGGCCTGGACTGCAGAAAGTTTACCTCATCTACAATAACATCCTTTACTGTCTCGTATTTTGACGTACCGTGTTCCATACTTTACAGTCATTAGGTACATATCTTAACAGTATGCCTTTCCAAGACGTTTCATCAAATTTAGTTTTATTTGTCTTATTATGCACATACACAGTTGAACCAAAAACCTTTAAATATTTGATATCTGGTTTTCTATCATGCCACAATTCAAATGGTGTTTTTTTTTTTTTTTTTTTTTTTTTTTTGTTTTTTTAATAGCGCGGGTAGGTGTAATATTTATCAAGTATACCGCAGTTAAAATTACATTACTCCAGGAACATTTGGGTAATTTAGCACCGTTAACCATAGCACGGGCTTTTTCGATAATAGTCCTAACCATACGCTCTGAAACTTCATTTTGTTGTGGTGTTCTAGGAACAGTAAAATGGTATGTAATTCCTTTGGAAACACCGTTATCACAATACAAATTAACCAACTTTGCATTAAATTTAGCCTCAGTTTTCGCAACAAAATCTTTGAAAACCTAACAACATCCGACTTATGTTATTAAGTATGCAACACAGTAATGGGTAAATTGATCGAGGAACAACACAAAATAGTTCTTATTGTCAATTGAAGTAGGAGTGATTGGCCCACATACACATCAGTGTATTCACAACAAATAGTGGTCGTTTAATATTATAGCTCCTATCTTTACACTTGTTAAATGGTAGTCAAGCCTGTCAAAACCATAGTTTTAATTAAGCTGGCATCATCAACCATATTCTTTCATTCTAAAAACTTTTGTTTACTTATATGGTCTAACCTCTGATGCCACAAATCATAATTATTAACAGATCGACCTACTCCAACTCGAAAGTTCACAGATATTAAATTATTAATTGACTTACCTCTCATCAAGATTTTACCATCTTTTGTTATTTTGGTTCCATGCTGATCGAACGTGGTGTCCATCCCAGCTTGCTGCATCTTGGTCGCAGATAGCAGGCTGTAAGGTACTTCCGGACAGAACATTACGTCCTCCAGAACGCCAGGAACGCCGGTGTTGCTAATCACTTGCACTGAGCCTTTCTTGGTTGCTGAAATAAATTGACCATGTTTAGTCACTGAAATATTCAATGGAGTATTTAAATTAGTGTAGGTATAGAAAAAAATATCTTGTCTGTTTGTGATGTGGTCCGATGCGCCGGAATCGAGCAAGCAAGTAATCTGGTTATCCTTAGAGTCAGAATCATAACTTCCGGTCATAAATGCGAAGCCGGAGATCCCACTGGAAGATGTAGCCCCTTCATTTATTTCAACTGCTTGAACAGTACGCTGTACGAAGTAGTAACAGTCATTTTTGAAATGACCTTTGCGCCCACAATAATGACATTTTACGAAAGATTTCTTATTGGCCTTGTACTTATTTTGATTATTGAAGTTATGGTTTCTAAATGTTTATTCATTATTTTGAGATTTGGTTTCGACGAATAGAATCTTGCCAACGGTATCACTACCCTCATTTTTCAACTTAACTTAATAATCCAGTCGCGTAACGCCAGTTGAGTCGCTATACTTTTTCGCTCGTACACAGCATCCAAATTCCTCAGGATTTCTCGTGCCGTCGAATCTTCTTTTTTCCAAACCGAATAATGAAACTGCCAGGTACTCGACGATAATACTCATCGCGATTCGGTTATTTTTCTCCCGTGATTTTAAACAGCACACTACTAATTTAACATTTAAACAGTACTGGGCCCATAACCTATTGGATATGGGCCAAAATAAAAGCAGAGATTTTAATATTGTTTTCAAAGTATTTAATATTAATATTTTCTTTACTAGGAAGGTATGACATCTGCCTCACACAAAGTACGATAAGAGACTGAACAGAACGTAATGGCGGCTATTGCTTTTATACTCTGTATTTAGTGTTGCTAGTGTTATATAAATTGATTAATGTTTGCAATGTCAAATGCCATAAATGCCAACAATAATATGATACGACAAGTCGGTATTCTCTTCTGACGATGGTACAGGACTACGTCACGATCAGTGTTATCATTAATTCACATCTTCAATACAAATATGGATGCACTACGTGATTGGCTGTGATGCAGTCATCACAGCCAATCACGCCAATAGCCTTGGACCACTCACGTGACTCAGGTGTACCTAACGAGAAGAGAATACACCTGTTTTTATTATACTAGCACGAATCCAGCGTTTGTCTATCGCAGTGGGTGCGCCGGTCAAAGGGCAAACACAGCGAATAGTTCCCGTATCCGCAACCACTTTCTGAACAAGAACTTGTGGGCCAACTTCGCCGTCTATTTGCGTACGAGTCGGTAATCCGATGCTACACATACTGAATACGCGAATTGGACGGCTAGTTACTTTATAGATTTGAACGGAAATATAAAGGGAGTGGGCAGCGTTCCTTCCCGACTGTAACAACACGCATGAAAGGGGTTTCGTGATTGTATTGAAAAGGCCATCAACCAACATAGCATTCCACTTGTACCTACCTATTGGCTAGTTTTGGTATTAAAGGGTTTGATGAATGATGTGAATTTTATTGCACTATTATTTAAGGTAATTATCTAGTAAATTGTTAGCAATAACAAACACTATCCATCTAATTGAATATAACTATTTTGTATACTTGTAGTATTGTAACTATAACTGAGGAATACCTAATCACAAATTACAAATATTACAGTAGAATAAATTAAATTAAATAATATTTAGATAATGGGTACGTTGAAAAATACTATACATGTTAATATAAAAATTACACTAAACTTAAGTCATCAGTCATCACCTTCAATTTCAACTGGAAACATTTAATTCAGATTCATTAGCTGGGAAGTGGGAACAAAGTCGTGAGTAAAACCAATATTTTGTAATTACCTTCCCAAGAGTTCAACTTTTTTGATTAGAATTAATAGAATTATGTAAAACGCACTGAACTAGGTATGTCAGTTTCTTTTAAATAATTCTAATAATTTCACAATAGATTTACCAGTGTCTTGATATTTGTTCAAGGGTTTGTTGATTGCTCACAAGTAGGTGCAGCGGGTGGGTGGGCTGTGTCCGGTCAGTTTACCTAAGAAGCGGCCGCGGCCCGACTTTAAACACCTCGTACAACTCGGCCCCTGACTTCTGAGTGTTGCTACAAATCCCATGGCACTAGTGTGCACAGGGGGAGGCCCGAATATGTCGCATGGAATTAACCGTGTGGTTTGTTGAGTGGATTATAGAAAATTATGATCGTATTAAAAAAAACTGACTCAGAGCCGGCTGTATAGCCAAAATGTTGAATTTAAATTAATGATAATTTTGGGAGCTCCCGATACACCTTAGAAACATTTCCGGCCTGTGCTTGCAAATAAAACAATATTGGTTTAGCAATTTTATAAAGGTATAATTATTTATTTGAGGAAATATTTAAAGAACATTTAGGAAATAACTTATGAATTGAAGACGTATTGTATCTCAACTTCAGTGTCCATTTCACATTAGTTTCTAAGTCAGCCTGTATATAATTCAGCAATCCCCTTAAGGATGGCGGCACACACGGCGCTGGAAACTTTACGCAAATAACCAACAACCACCCCCCGTGTCCCCCTCTGCCACCCGCCCCCTCCAACATCTGGAGAGGTCCGAGTGCGAACAATTTCTTAATAGCCTATAACTCGGCGTCTGCTGTATACGTGTCCGAATTATTGTCAAATTAACAGGGGATCGGGTAGGAGGCGCGGTTTGAACAAAATAACCGTGCTGTAACATAAATGGTAAACACGTGCTTAAACTTATTTTAATAACACCGCAAGAGTTTAAAAATGTGTTTACTTAAGGACGAAATGCGAGTTTGCTTACACGGTAGAAGGTAGTTACATCAAAATCAAGCCAACAGCTGACATTACTACACCCAAAATTTGTAAATATATAAGCATTAGCAAGTGTAGTGCTACTTGCGCAAGCCTGTGTGGGATGACTTTTAACCTCTTTTAACGCCATTCTACGCAAGAAAACAATATGAATCCTGTGGATTCGGAAGCATTAGTATCCAAATAACGGTGGCAGAGGCGTTTTCATCCCTGATCACAAAATACTGTCAGTCGCTCAGTTTAAAGTGTGATCGGGCTTGAAGAGTTTTAATTTTTGTATATTTAACTAACATTATTTTCCTTGAGTTGTTTGTTTGTGCATCATATTTTATTTAAGTGGGTACAACAGTTTTCTCACTCCAATACGGACTTTTTAACCCTCCATCACCGATCTTCAGGGTTGTTTGTCAAAGCGCCGGAAGTGGCTTGTGGGACCTGACGGGGCACGTCACTTCCGCTCGCACTCGGCGCGTAGTCACGCGACACGTATTGTACGTTTCCTGTGAAGATTCTGAAAAGATAATAGAAAATGTGTATATTAGTGTTGTTTGTATGCATGTCGGTTAAATACGTGAAAATCTTGGAATAACTCAAACTCAAACTCAAACTCAAAATTGTTTTTATTCATGTAAGCCAACACAGCATTTATGAATAGTCAGAATCTACCACCGGTTCGGAATGCTGCTTCCACTGAGAAGATCCGGCAAGAAACTCAATGGTTACTCTTTTCAATGAATTACAGATGGTGTACATTCTCAGGAACAACATAAAATAATAATATGAGCAGGTAACACCATTATCACTAAATAACTAATAGTAAATAATAATCAAATCTCTCTCAGATTTAGGTATGTAGATAAAATGAGAAAGCTAGTTTAGTGTGGTGGTCATACCTACTCATACTTACATCAAATTAAATGTTTACGAACCAAAATAACAATTAATAAAACAGGTGCGTAATAATATAATTGCTTTGGTGTGATGCCTTCCATGCTAAGTAAATGAATAGTATTTAACGGCAATGTTGTTAAGAGGCAAGTGATTGGCCCAATCCCCGCAAGCAGCGCCCGCGCAAAAGCAAAACTTGAAAAGCGGCATCACTCTCCTCAACCATAATAGAGGGAAGAGGGTGACCCGCTCCAAAAAGCCACCGCAAGCAAGGACATTAAAGTGAGCATGACCAACACCTCACCTCAGAGACAACAGTTCAGCAAGGCTAATAAGCATGAGGCAAGACCCGCTACTAATAATTGCAATAGGAAAATCAATACAGGCCTTCTAAAATTACCAATGTAAGTACAAATCTCATTAGGTAGGTAGATCAGGACTTGCCCATATACATATTATACAAATGGCTATACGCACATAGACACTTTGAGTTTAATCTGCCTCTCAACCTACCTAGTGTTTTCCCCACACTGATGTCACCTAAAACTAGTTCGTCTTGGGCGATTTCCTGCAAATAACGCGAGGGTCATATTGCCCCGAGCAAAATTCTCCACTGTTGCGCTATAGCAAGAGAAAATACACTCTAATTCACCGAAATAAAGCATGTGTTTGGTGCAAAACGTATTATGGTATAGAGTAATGTTGTAATTAGACCAGGCGAGTACAAAAGGCAGGTCAAAGGGACGGAAGCTGACCGCGCGGCGGCTTGCGCACATCCGCACTGTGTCACGAACGATGTCTTTGGACGGAAAGACCCTCCGAGCCGTTTGAGGGTTAGCTCACTTAAGGGGCGAGTTGGATATTCTGTTTTGAGCGTAGAGCTAGCCGTGGTTCATAATTATCATTGGGTTGTGAATATTTATGATTATTAAACTATTATAATTATCAGTTGACCAAGTAAGCAAGGTACCTATGTGAGAAGCCAAACAATCGTATTTTTTATTGTATGCATGATGGCACAAATCAATTCAAATTTATTGTGAAGAAAAGTAACACAACTTGCAAACGCCGTCTATTCTCAAAAAATGGCGGTCCACCCTTATATTTCAACCATACAAAACATTTTGAATTAGCATTTAATTTAGGTAGCATTTGGAAATATATGTAGAAAACTATATTCTTAATCATAATAAATAAATAACCTTTAGCGGTGCACTAAAATTATCAAAAATTACGCGTATCCACTTTTGACATTGAAAATAAGTAAATTTTCCTTACAAAATAATAATAAGTCATCATCTCAGGTAAAGTGCAGGTTAAAAGCGCTGCATCGCGCATGGCTGGGCAAAGCTTGCACATCAAAGCGCGTCCTTCAATTAGACAGCTAATTGGCTTGACCGCCGCCAACAGCGATAACTTGGCGCTTGCAATCTGATAGATTTTATTCCTTATGAAAACACAACCATGTAATAGGAGCAGTAGATACGATAAAGATAGTACAGGAAAGGTTTGTATAAATTTAAGGATATCTTGTCTTGGATCATAAAACAGACCTAAAAATGACACAACTAAAAACTTTCTGGCAGGCTTATTCCTATAATACCGACATTTCAACTCAAATTATGATTCCTCAATAAAATCAGGTAAATTTATATATTTTTATTCCTCCAAGTGCACCATTTTATCCACCCTTCCCCCTTCATAATTCTGAGAACTTGAAATACCAGTACAGACAAAAAATTATCAACTTTTGACTGTTCGCAAAGCCGAGTATCTTCAGAGTTTACTCGGCTGTACGCAGACAGGACCGGATGACTTTCATTGAGAGCAAGTCGTGCGCGAGTGTCCCCGGCTACTGGTAATACCAGCGTTGACTTTGCGACTTCCTTTGATTGCTTATAAATTATTATTAATCGGGTTAATTAATAGGACCTCTCTATGTGACAAACAATCATATTTATTTATTTAGTCAATATTGTCGAGTTTTGTGAATTAGAACTTGGAAACTCATAGTTTTAGTTGAGTACAATTATGCACGAGAGTGTTTTCGTTGGTTCCTTTATTTCCCACAGATATAGGTTTTTTTCTATGAATGCAACACTGTCGACCACGCCGTTACGCTTGTCATAGTAGTTCAACTCTCAGACTGCAAGTGGGAGGATTTTAAAATAAAGTTCGCTTCTTTAATTGCGGGATATTTTAGACAGTGTAACTGAAAAATGGTATTCTGTTTTAGAGCATAATTTTACCTAAATTATGTTTCCCTGCGGTTTTAGCCTACCATACCTAGTAACATAACCTAGTAAAAATATTATTATGAAACGATGACACATAAATAGAGTTATTCGAAATATTCAAATATTAAATTGAATTCAAAAATAAAATATGCGTAGGATCGTATCCGTAGGTGCTTACACGTCAACCGTTGAAGTTAGTAGGCCTGTAATAAATTGGCGTAGGTACATATAAACAGTCCAGTGGCCCCACCTTACTATAGTATGAGTTTGATTGAAGAAAGAAAAAAATAAGCGCTATCTATAATATCGTACGTGTATCGGATACGATGATTTACCATTCATAAATAAAGTCGGTTTGGTGAAACGTGGCGATTGAGTGTAACTTTTATTTAGTTAAGGTATTACCCCGAGTTTGTACCGCTTAGGATCGCTTGATTTTTTGTCAAATTAATACATAAATAATTATTTCGTAAAAAAATCTAGAGAAGTCTATACTCTGTGGAACGATAAACTTAACTATATAGTTTGAAATTAAATGAAATTGTAAAATTTTCAGATGAATATGCAATTTCTGCCGACGTTTTTTCACCTAGGTTAGATTACAGATACAAGGAGTATCCTGAAAATAAACATGTACTTGTCAAGTAAATACCCTGCAATAATATGTCCGAGTCTTCATACTCTCACATAATATGTACCCAGGTTTATAGGTGTACGATTTTACTCAAATACTTCGTATCGACACCACTTCCCACCACTCGCACTGTACCAATAGCTGATTTATCCCAATGGACTCCATGTAGTGGGCGCCATGTTTGCTCGTCTCGAAGCAGAAAATATGCTATGTAAATAATAATGACAGGGTAATGTATGGCCGCCGCAGAGCCAGCGCCGGCCAGCGCCGGCCAGCGACGATGCTTTTATACACAACTACATGATTGTTGATTGGTAAATGTTTTGTAAACAGCACTTGTCGATACTTCACTCGGATTCTTGGCTTGATCAATGCGAATGTGTTTGGGTTAAGTCGTTTACTTATTGAAGTACTTATGTTGGATGAATTTAGGTAAGTATTATCTTCTTAATTTTTTTTGTAACAATAAATGGAGATAATTGAAGGTTTGAAAATGTAATTGTTTCAAAATGTTCTTTAGAAAATCATGTAATAGCCCCACATCAAGTCACTGCACAGTCATATCAATTAAAGCTAAGCTGGCCATTGTTGAATGACTTTCACAGCATAACAATAATAATTATTATTAGTCTGGTTAAAATAAAAAAATAATCAGTAAGTATTTTAGAAAATCGCCGTCGTTATTGGACGGAACGTCCCCATATGGACGCTTTTGAAGCTAGGAAATACAAAATCTCTTTCCAATATAATTTTTATTCCTCTGAGGAATATTACTTACGTAACTTCTAGGTAGTATATACTGCACGCAAAGTATCAAACAAGACTAAAAAACTTATTTAACATGTTTCCCCAAAACTGCGTTATGAAAACCGTATCAATCGCCTAAAAAAACAGAAGGTCCCTGCCGGGGTAAAATAAACACCATTACAATATTTCTATTAACCTGGGGTCATTTCACTCGGCCACCGCGCGGGCCCGGCTGCGGCTGCCATGAATTATGGAACGTCTGCAAGTGTCCGTACAACGGTGATTTGAATATTGTGGAACTTTTCTTTGCAGCAAAGAGTGCATTGTTGAGATTTTGTTCAAATTGAACCAAGTAAAAAAATTGTATTTGAATAAAAAATGAAGAAAGATCACATTGTATAGTATTATTATATCAGGCATATTTATTGCAGAATTATGAAGTGTTCTGAAACTCGTTATTTGTGTTGGTACGTACAATTTACACATAATAACTACTATGAAATACATGCTTGTAGGTTACCTATATTTTGGTGAAGGTACTCTTTGAAAAGTACAAAAAGGGCAAAAAGGTACCATAAACATTTTCAAAATATTCACTAAGCATCTATAAAAATACCTAACTTTTTCGCCACCATATGCTCTACCATCAACAATCACGTCAGTTTTTACCGACCGCTGAAGGGTCCACAAATAAACAGCGCAAGGTGTCGCCGCGAGGTCCCGGTCGCCCGCTACACAAATATTTGGGCGGCAGTTGTTTGGAAAGGTTTTTTGGAAAAGTTGCATTTGCTTCGCGTAAATATTGTGACAATTTAAAAATGTTGTTCCTTGAGCACCACTTCTCCACCCCTTCAGCATTGAAAGAAACTTATAATCGATTCACAATCGTAAACCTAACACTAGTTATTAGGAAGTGTCGATCCATCTCGGCCGCGGCAACGCTCACCTCGTGGACTACAAACAAACGCTTTGTGAGCAGGTGGACGCAGCGGGCGGAACCGGGTGTTTACGCGGGTTTTACGGCCCGCGCCCCGGCCGCGCTAACATAACACACCTTAACGGATGCGCAAGGGCAGGGTTAAAACAACTTGGCCGTTTATGGGTTAAGTATGGATTGAAGATGAGATACATTTGAACTGAGATCTATCTTTCAAAGCTACCGTCGTGAACAGTGAACCTATTGTTTCCATGCTCTTCGGTCCAAGGATCTGTTGAATGTATGATGTATTTTACTGTGGATTTATTTTTAAATGGTTCCATTCATTTTATCTAAGCGCTATTACAAACACCATAGTAAAATCTTTAATTTCGAGTCTCTCTCTTAACATGAATTTTGATTATGTTTTAACTTTGAATAAGGTTACCGTTGAATAGATTTGTTTATTCACGAAAACTACATTAGTCGCGGCTTTTCTAACAAAACCTAAAAAAAAAAAACTTTATAACAAGCCGGCTTATCTGCGCTCCGGCTCGGATGAAGCAAGGTGTCCACCAAAGCCGAGCCGGCTCGCAATAAATCTCTGGTAGTTTGTGAAAGTTGGCGAAATGACGCATTTACAATGCGGCTCATACGCGCCGCGTCTGAGGCCTAAGCCGCCGCGCCGGAGCGGTGGACTACGCAAACTGATATTTATGGCTGAAACGATGTCGCGACGAATTATAAATACATGTTTTGACGAAGATTTTCTGGTAGAGACCTACCTTTATGGATGGTTTTGTAGTGGTTTAATAAACTGCCCGTGACCAATGACGTAGCAATATGGAGCAGGTACCTGTACCACTATAGGTACCTGCTGCATATGTATGTAAGTATATCATTCTTAAACTATTGTTTTCTGAATGTAGGAAACTACTGGAAAATTGGGTCATTATTTCCAATATACGTCTATAGTCCATTGGTTGTGTAGTTATACTCGTATTATAACAGCCAAGCTGGATAAAAAGCAACAAGCAATATCAACCACAGGTAGAGTCAGTCAAAAAAGCATATTTTTTTCAGTCGACGAATTAAATGTACAGTCATTACATTCAACCCTCTAACATTAGAATACATTGTAAATTGCCGTTCGTGGGTGTAGCGAGGCGATCGAGTTCACTTAGTGTTGCCAATAAATCTGACGCCTTCGGTAAATGAACGGAGAGGTGCTCCGCCGTGCATTCAGAGGGGTGCACACGTAGAGACATGTTGTACGATATTTCAAACAAAAAAATTACAATCAGATGATTATATATACATGCCAGTAATATTATTCAGAACACTTATTTATGACTAACACACAATTAGGGCTCAGAGACAAGTTTAATTAATTATTAATCATAGAGAAGAAAATTACAGATCGAAATAACTGCTTAGTATATTGAAAAAGAAAAAGACTATATGGTCAATAGTAGTATCTCATATGAGAACCAGAGACGTAACTTAGAGAAATTGTTAAGTGATGATAGTACCAAAATGATATCGTTGAACACGCTGTACGGTGTGCGGCACTCATTACAGAACATCAGGGCGCTTCACGAATCATTAGGGGCGGGGCGTTTCTGAAAAATGCTCCCGGTACTAAAATAGACATTATGTAAAGTGGTACAATTACCGCGGTGACTTGTGAAAAAGTTGTGTTCGCGGGTGTAAGGGAGGGCTGGCTGGCTGGCCTCGCGGCGAGCAGCTTTAGCTTTCTTTGAAATAAGTACTTACGATTGATCTTAAAAAAAGTATACATACAGACGAACATAGAACCTACGACTGTTTCCAAAAAATATATTTTTTATAAAATGGCACTTACTATCAGTCATAATGCAAACGCTCTGAATATGTGCTAACGTTTCGTATGGATTATTTTTTTGTTCCTGAGTAATTACGTAGTGATAACTTGCTAGGTATATAAAACTGTGCATAACTTCTTCTACACCGCCAAAAAATAATCTGCTCAAACTTACATTGTGTGCCATTAAATTTGTCAACAGCACAATATTTCACGTTTTATTGCCTACACGCAGCTTCCAGCCCTAACCCTCGGTGAGTAAAAGGTGCCTCGAACACGTAAGACGTCATTTAGCTACAAAATTAACATAAATAATAACGTCATCGCTCACGGTGCCCCCCCGCCGCCCCCTGCTACCCCCGCGCCCCGATATTGCGTCATTTGCCAGCCCTTTATGGCTTCACAACACTTAACTCCAAATAAAAAAGTATTTTACAAAACTTGGGTGACATCACGCGGCGATATTTGTGACATTAGATGAGACTTTTCAGTCCGTGAACATTAGGAACTATCACATTAACCAAATTTTAACCTTTTTTTAAAGGCATTTACTTAGATGTATTATCCTTACTGACCCAAACCATCGCTTGTAGGTTAGGGTTTTGCACTAAAAAGAGTTTTTCGAAGTGTTGAGTTACACTACATGGAGTAAACAGCTTCTCTGGAAAGGTTGAGATTTAATAACAGGAAAACTCAACACAGAATACAACCATTATATTTTTATTACTAGTGAAGACGTAAGAAAGCGTATATTTTAAGCGGGCGGGCCATTTTTTTGGCTCACACTGTACCACCTACTTTGCATTACAATTGTCTGTTCTCAACGCAACCTTTTTATTTTCGCGTTTTAATGTTTTAATTTGAGCAACAAATAACGTTTAATAGTGGTGTAAGGAGTAACGGTGGGGCATTTGCATTTTAGTGGACGGCGTTCTTTATGAAAATGCGCTTTAAAAAAATATAACTGAGGGTGCGACTGCGGCTTCATCTTAATGGTTTTAATATAGTTTTTTTGCTTCTTTATAAAAGTGACAAGCACAGACCAATGAGATTTTTTATTAATCTGTGGAGAAGTTATTTGATGGTAATTTGGGAATTAATGGGAGGTCCTAATAATAAAATGCACGTCATTGAACAAAATAAATTTTGCTATTTAGAAAACTGAATTTTAGTTTGCCCGTTTGTGGAACATTACTATGGGTCGTCTTCAGCACTTCTAGCCTGTCGTAGCTTTTAATATTCCACGAGGTCTAAGAGATTATGTGAGCAGGTAAAATAACAATGAAAATAAGAAATTCTGACAGCATCCAGCAGACTCCAATATTAATCACTATTATGGTATTCACGCAATCTTAACTACCAACCCTTCAAGCACTTAAACGCCCAATAAAAAGCAAACGTTTCTTAATTCATCGGATCAAACGTGCCCCAACCCTCCACTGCCGCAAGTAATAACCCTGTAAACGCGGCACGTCGTCGCCAGCCACCGGCCATAAATAAAAGGTAAGATGTACCGGCCGCATGCAAACCATGACTTATGAGCTGGGGTATGGGATGCCCCGGTTTTTGGTTATGTTTTTTAATATCTTGAAAGTCCACATGTGTAAGACATAAGGTAGGCAACATTTATGATGTTAAAATGATCATTTTTGACCAAAACACTGTATATAATTTAAACCATAATATTAAAAAAAAACATTAAATGTTCAAAGTAGGTACGTTGCACGAAGTATTCGGCAACTTGATTCATTATTTGAAAGATGAAGAGGAAGACATAAGCAAGTAAATTTATTTATCCAAATTAAGCTCTAATTAAAAAATTTACATTGTGCAGGTGTTCCAGATTCTATTATTTGGACATAGGTTGATATTCAAAAACGTTCCTTTGCAATGTGTGTATGTATGTATTCTGCTGGCGATTGATATAAAAACAAAAGCGGATCTTGCGATCCCACGATGTCGCCGCCTAATGAGTTTGAAGCCGCGCTCGGGGATAAATCTTGTCGTTTTGAGACTCTGAATATACGCGGCAGTCCAAGTTATAAGGCTAAAGCGTGCAATAGGGCGTTTTCACAAAGTAGGTAAGGAGCGTTTAATAACGCTAAAGCTAATGCAAAAACAGGGTAGGTAATTGTTGAGCCAGTTTCATCAATGTTACTTTCTTAAGTGTATGTCAGTTTGTAAACATGTGTCTTGTGTGTGACCCAAAGAATTTGTAATAATAAGACATTAGAAGTGGTATTGACGTATTATTTCATACAAAACCAGTGTCGCCACTTCGCGCCGCTTTCGCACTGCGCAGACAGCAATTTATTTGACGTAGAGTAGTTTCGGGAATATAGCATACTATAAGCCTTTTTGAAAATTTAATTCGAACTATTTGAGATCAATTTTTATTGTTTACAGGCAGCACTTGTGATAAATTTTTTTTGCCGTTCTAAAATAAGTTACTCCTTATAACATCAGTTTCTGCCAGTCAAAATCGGTCCAGCCATTCAACAGACGATTTTTTTAAAATAGCGTTATTTTATAAGTTCCTACATATGCATTTAATTAAAGCGTATTATTTTGATATTACAAACAGACATTCCAATTTAATTTATTTTATACATTAATTCGTTTAAAACATCAGTAATCAATAACTAGGAGCTTAAGGCTATATTAAATACAGTAAAACCCGTTTAATACGATTTCACAGGGAACCAACCAAAAACGCGTCTTAAGCGAGAAAGCGTAATATGCGGGATACGGAAAATTAAAGCTACTATTATTATGTCTATATTATGTTCTAATTTCGTATATGTATTAGGTAGGTATTAAATGAAACATTTATAAATTACATTAAATACATAGTGTAATAATAATTACGTTATTTAAAGTAATCACTTATTTTGGTTTAAAGATTTTCAACAGGTGACAAGAGAGCTGGCTCTATCCTCGTTCAAAAAATCAGCCTATCCATAGAACGAGAAATGCAGCCAGCATTCTTGGCACCATCACACGCAGGCAGGGCTTATTTTAATGTAATTTTATTTTTAAAGTTTTTCTGTTCTAACATTTATAATAAACGAAGGTACAAAATAAATAACTAGATCTTTAATTTATTGAATTTCGTACGGTGCCACATTGTAATCAATGGAAGAATATCCAGGAAAACCCTGCAGTATTATGGGTTCACCTTCTTCTTCCAACACGATGTCAACCACTTGTGAGCCATATTGGCCACTAGGAAATACTGATACAAATAAATTACCTATACGTCTTCAGCATTGTGTCAACCTGGACTGGAAATTAACTTACTTGGAGCCGTTGAAAAATTATAATAGTATAATACAATTGACACTAATTCAGCCAATATTGCCTACCAGGTTAATAACGCAACGTTCGATAAGTTATATATATCTCAAAATATTTGAACAATGTCTCTACAAATCTATCACCACACTACAGATAAAGGTTTTTTTGAACCCGAGACTTGGTAGCCCGCAAGACGCGTGCTTAACCAATCGGCTATCACTGCTTTTCCAATCGGCTATCACTGCTTTTGTACTTACTAATAATTTTAAAATATTTGGAAATACCCAATTTCAGTTCGTTGCCTGCCAAGGACACACGCGCAGTCACAGCGGTAGGCAGTGGCGAGAGTGTAGACCAAGTAGGAATGTTAAACGCTAAGAGTTGGTTTGTTTCGGAGAAATAGTAGTGGGCCATATTGGCGAACTAGGTTATAAATACCCGAACATACTCTAAATAGCTAGTGATTGAATCAAATATAAAGTTATCGATTTGGTATCGATATTATGGTAATAAGTATGATATATGTTATAGCTAATTATATTCATAACCTGACGTACCAAAAATAGTTTATTTTCATATTTTTATTTAAATGAGGAGATTGTAAAGTGTGTTTAAGTAAAGGCTTTAATGACGTATAGAATGTGGATTCGTGAGTGGATGTTATTGGTATAGTGTGCCCCGATGGCATACTATCTGTTGACAAAAAATATGCTCATGTCATTATATAGCAAATAACAACATCGTAATTTATCTATTGAAATCCTACGTCTGTAGTGCGTAAATTCCACACATTAATCGTGAGTATGGCTGATTTAATCAAAAACCGTATTTTTGGCATGGGATTTGAATTATCTTCTTTATTGTGGACTGAAAAAATCGACTATAATTTGTAGGAAACCAGTTCTCTTTGTTTGTCATTGTTATCATTTTTTCCTTGATATCTGAATTTGAAGGGAAACTAAAAATCATTACGTAAATAAGTATATAGTAAGAAGGTAACAGGGAGGGCATAAAATTAAAAAATCGCTTTTATTCAACTCAGATGATACACTAAAAGCTAGAAGATATTTATGGGCGGGAACAATAAAACCGTTCATTTTTTTATTTTTTATTTAGTGGTCCTACTGCTTTAAGGCTGAGGAATTGGAACCAAGAGTTTAACAGCTAAGTTTTTGTTTGATACGGACAATACTTCTTTAAAATCAGCAGTAGCCACAGACTCACGGTTTAGGTGGGCAGTACTTGCAGTATCAGGATTTAAAGATCGGAGGTTTAAATTATGGTAAAGTTTTACTGTTATGGGAAGCCGAATACTATAGAAGAAGTGGTTGAAAAAATCACTGCAAGATTTAAAGCAAATAAATAAACAAATATACGAAGTCAAGCCAAATAAACTGTTTAAAAAAGCTTTTTAATTGTTGGTGGCTTTTAATTACTAGTGGAAATTATATTAAATAAATAAAGTCAATATTTCTTACAAAAATATCGATACAATACAAACATTGTAACATCACTCACTCCCGTCTGATGTTGTCACAATGACACCGCCGTACTAGTCAAAATTCATACGCGCGAGGATGTCGTAGGTTTCGCATTACATTGATTTTTACGGTTCGTCGCTATGCCGTACGTGTGATTACGCAAGCAGCAATGGAAATGGGGCTAGTGATATCATAGTAAATATTGATATTCTTGTGGTAAAGTATACATGTTGGTTTAAATTAGCAAAAAACCTGATTATTACCATATATATCTACTTACCGATGAAATGTAATCCCTTTATTTGTATAATTGCAAGTTTCTGAAGAATTTCCGCAACTAAGGATGCTGCAACGCACCATTTTTACGAAATGTGTCTCGTACAAGGTCTGGTGACGTACTGACATGATGTGTGTCCAAGTGGACATACAATTAGTGCCAAAATTACGCGGATATGCCACTTCTAATGTCTTATTATTACAAATTCTTTGGTGTGACCTATGTTTACGAAGGCACCTTTGCACCTTTGAAATCGCCTCGCTCGTTTACAGTCTCCATCTAGGTTGAAATTCTCAAAATGTCGAGTTTATTTTTTGTTATCGTATATGTTTCCGATCTCGCTACCACTCGTGTCGTGTACTGCAGTCTCTCACCCCGCGTCATATCAAAGCATTGTTATAAATCAAAGAACGTTGCTCCTTATAAACATATTTCGTGTATCTTCTCCTTTTTAAAACTGCTTATGTAATACGCCATCTTCTTTTCCGAAATATTTCCCATCCCGTTATCATTTGAACGGCACAATTTTGTAAATAACTTCGAGAATGTTGGATCGAATATAGAATCATGTAAAAAATTACCTGCGAGCAACCTGCTGTATCATTTATTTGTGACTATTTATTATTAGATATAATTACCTTCATCTCTGTAAGGATCGAAGTCAATCGAGGATCTAACCTTTTGTGACTTTTGGATTGCTGTAGTTTATATCAATGTTCTATAGACTGGCACAAGGAGGTGGCGACAAGTCCAGGCATTAGTCTAACCTCCCCTTCCCGCGTGTTACCCCACCGGTCAGAGGTCCGGTTAAGTGGGGGTGCTGAATTATTTGCCTTAATTATACAATGCCGGCTTAACACGTGGCCAGTACAGTCCGTGTCCTTAGTGGGGGACTGCCGTTAAGGTGAAGAAATTATATATCTAACAGGACTGTAAAGGAAGTGACTGGAAACGGCGCTATTGTTTTACATGTTTTTTGAGATTGTTTTGCTTCTTGGTTGCTAAAAAAATGTTTTTTAAACTAATACACGACATCACGTTTCAGTCATGTGATTTGTTCGACTAACCTTACTTGCGAATTGAAATAATCCTGTGATAGGTGTTGAAAAATCCTGATATCAAAACCCATTCAATGTCCAAGTCTCGCAATAAGCACATTCATGCCAAAATCCCAAGAAGGCGAAGTCACAACTTTTCGCCAAGTGAACCGGATTGTCCCGTCTTAGATTAAATTAACATTAGGTGTAACTATTCCGAGGGCCGCGCGGACCCTCGCCTCGCCGGCTGCGAGCCCTGCGGTCTTCGGAATCCTAATTAAAATTACAACATGTAAATCGTCCGAAACGTCTTGGACCCAGTGTTAGATGTTTGTTTAAAAACAGAATTTCGTACGGCTTCGTACATTGTTTCGTATTCATTCATGGCGTTAAATATTCTACCTATGTTACAGTTTGAAAAGACGTTTCTCTGAATGCCTTATAAAGGATCAGCCTGTAGAACATGGGTAGTAAGGGTCTTATTTGTTTCAGAGTTTGCAAGTATTTTTTATGACTTGGCATTCAAAATTTGAATCAAAAATGCCACAAATGGGGGTAATTTGTATAAAAAATAAGCTGCTAGATATCTGTTTGCTCCAACTAGTTATCTACCATCCTACTAATATTATAAATGTGAAAGTTTGTGAGTGTGGATGTATGTATGTATGTTTGTTACTCCTTCACGCAAAAACTACTGAACGGATTTGGATGAAATTTGGAACACAGATAGTTTATAACCGGGATTAACATATAGGATACTTTTTATCCCGATAATCCCGAAATTTTTGTTACGTTAAATACTACGCGGACGAAGTCCGTGGGCACAGCTAGTATAGAATATTACGGTATATCCTTAATTTCCAGCTCTTTAGTTGGAGGGTTACCATATTTGTCTTGGTCCAGTATCCGGCCCAAAATTAATCCTACGTTTAGCGAGTCCCTCCGGGTGGGGTGGTTAGTGGACACTACACGTACCTTAGGGTGTCCACACGCCGTGCAAACACTTAGACATGGGTGCTTACACTCGGGAGGCTAGCAATTTTCAGAGGACATCCTTTTGCTTTGAAGTAAATTTAAAATCATTTATAGTATTAAACTATTTCTTGTATTGGAGTGGCTTATTATTATTTATGGTGGTAGAGCCAATCTGTAGCCGGTTGACTACAATACATTACAAAGTCGGCAAACAAACGAACGACCCGCCTTATGTTAAGCAGTTACTCTAGCCTGAAGATACTTGCAATACCAAAGCCATTGCCCCACGTAATAACCCCCCAGTTGTATCTTTCCTTATCTTCAGCTATTACGAACGGATTTATATCATAAACAAGTGGGCATGTATCGGCTAAATGAAGGAGTATGGGAAAGTTGGCTTAGCCGAATAGTTTCTATCTATTTCATCGTTGCATGGCCGCAGTTTTCTTAACTCGCGCCATGGATCTAGTCACTTAGCATAAGTGGGGAGTTCACCTGATACAGATGATGTACGGAACTAGAAGTGACAGAGTTGGATCAATGAGTGTATGTATGTCAAAGTTGTAAAATAACGACTGGAGGTGAGAGGAAGCATTAAGGCAGATCTTCCATCGCTAGTCGCTAACGTGTACGTAAAATATTTGTATGGCAAATTGCCAATTCCTCCGGTGATAGAGGCGCTGTACAATTTACCAATTTAACGTAGAGCATGTGTTAAGTTCATGGTAGAGCGAGTGGTCACAGACGAACTGTGTCTAAGTTTGGAACGGTGGACCTCTCTGATGCCTTACAAACTTTTCGACTACGGCAAATGTGCACAGACTCTACCTTAGTTTGGACAGCTAGCATGATCGGCTCTATAAATGTGCTTTCCCATGATTAATGTAGCCAATTTATCCAAATAGCATACGTCCGCTTGCGTGCATGTCACTACATTCACTATGCCAATGTCATAAGCTCACAAGAATGATTCGTTTCGCTCGCAGCGAATCATTTCTCTGCGGGCACATGGCAGCAGCCAAACTCGATTCCGTCTGGGCAGCACTTAAACAAACAGTCGTAAAGGTCATCATGTTTATTCGCATCGAGCCCTTACATTAAGATTTATGAACACTGTTACTTACCACACTCCAGTTTCACTTCCACTAATCCTACGTCCTTATTCACGAGAACAACAGTCGTTACATAAATAATAATCGTCGGGGACACAACAAAACACCGTGTTTACCTCACAACGACGCAAATAAAAATACATCGGCGATGGCAGTATTCATAGGTTGGTTTAAGCGAGGAAAGTATATTCTTCTCAGTTTCAGTATTCTTGAAATATTTTAAAATGGTTAACATTTCATGGCATATATATGTTGTGGATTTTTTTATTGTTTTCTTTCGACACAGTGGTCTAGATAACAAATTATTGAAACAAGTACGTAGGTGTATCCTACTAATATTATAAATGCGAAAGTTTGTAAGTGTGGATGTATGTTTGTTGCTCTTTCACGTAAAAACTACTGAACGGATTTGAATGAAATTTGGAACACAGATAGTTTATAACCTGGATTAACACATATAATACTTTACTTAAGTCTACGCAGACGAAATCGCGGGCAGAAACTAGTAATCCACTCCAATACAAGAAATAATATAGTACCTAATATAAATGTATTTGAAAATATATGATTACTTAAAGTGTGTGCTTTCATAAAGATTTAAGGCTCGTATTAATGAATCGATCTCAAGTCTGAGAACGATCTCGAGTACGCCTTTGACATTTCATTTTGTACTGGTATGACATAAGAAATACATTTCTTAGATCGCTTTAAGACTAAATATCGATTTCTTAATAAGGTAAAGGTAAGTACCTATATTTAGATTCTTAAATTGATATCGTAAAACTTTTAATCTAAAAATATTATCCTTCATACATTCTTCTCAGCTATATTTTCCTCCAAACTAATATTGTTATAATGAAAATGTAGTTCCGCAAAAATATTTTTCTAAGAAAATCAAATCACTTGTTCGAGGGGCAGCAATAATCTACATGAGCCGACTTAGCGAGCGGCCGCGAATTCCTGCTGCTTCCAACTATGCTGAATATTTTTAATCAATACAAATTAGGTTGAGGCACGGCTCGGCCCCGGGCGCCCGCCGGATACACGCGAGCCGCACACTGGTAGCGCGGTTGCGTAAAACTGGACAAAAGATTTGCTTTCTTTGAAAAAAAATGCTCCATAATTTTCGTAGAAAATTACATGAGATTTAACGTAGCTTACACTGAGGTAAAAGTTCCCTAACATTTTCTAATAACATATTCATGAGACTTTGACAACAAGTAAACTGAAAAATATACCTTACATAGCTTTAATTGCAATGTGCATAAGTAAACAAAAATACACCTGGAAGTTTCTAATATTCATTTATAATCATGCTTACAAAATTGTATTAAAATAGTTAATAATAATAATAAAAAAATAAAAATGTTCTCTAAATTAATTTTGTCTACTATACCGTTAAATTTGATACACTGTGCGTTAGTCAACTTGCATACGATATCAGAGCATCTCGGGATAAACTTACTTAACAAGCTGAAGATATTGATTTATTGAGTGCGCGCTCATCCCCTCAGGTACAACTTTGCTTATTTTGATACACAAGTATAAATAGACTTAGCCGGTGCCGCTGTAGGTAGATTAGGTAGGCAGAGACTTATTATATTGAATATTTATACACTGACTGCGATGTGGTATAAAATATACTAGACTAGTAAATAAAGATCTTGATACCTACACATGAAATATTATGCATTTCTTTTGTCTACAATGAATTGAATCTTTTTTTTCTAGTCTTAGTAAAAGGTATTTATACGTACGATAAAACTTGTCTGTAACAAATCAGCGCGGATAGCGAGTGGCCTCCAGTTAAATGGCAATCTTGTGTTAGTCGCCGAGTGGAAATAAAAAAGTAACAAGTTACGGCGGTTTCGCTTCCTCGACGTGGCGGCGGTGGAGGCTTTTTAAAATGGCACCCACTGTACTGCTCGGTAAAGTAAAATAGTACTCAGCTGTTAACAGTATTTGCCAATTCTTGATATTTTTATGTGTACTTCATACTTTTATCTAGCCTTATATTAGCATTGTCATCACAGAGCAGTGTGTTGAAATTGCACAATTTTATATCGAACATTTTCTTTGATGCCTTCAATATCAATATGATTTTCTTTCAGCATCTCTTTCTGTAGCTCTTCAGTAAAATGAATTGTGTACAAAGTAGGCGTTTTGCGAATTATTATGTTAGTTTATTATTGAGATGAAAGTTTATTATGTAAAACATAACCCAATTACAGGTAATTAATGGTAATTAATATTAAGTTAGGTAAGGTTATTAATATTAATTAAATTAAGGTAATTAATGGTAAAATAAGGTAGGTAATTAAAAAACACATTGATTCCAACTATAATTATGGAAACAATGGCGATAGGTACCTACAGGCAGCGGCCGGGCGCGGTGTGATGCCGCGGCGCGGCGCGGTATCGCACCGGACGTCCGCACGCAGATAGCCGCGGTTAACAGGTTACTATTGTATTGCACACTCGTGCTAACAATATGGACTTTAAATATACGAAGCTACGGTACCTACTCATAGGATGTGTTATAAACTGGATCTAATAATTTTAGAAATATTTTTACTCCTTGCCTTGTTCTTGAAACAAAGCAAAATGGAGTTATACCTATGATCCCATCACACACATCGCCAAGAAATGTAGTTTTAGTTATTTTCAAGTACAAGCACCTCTGGCCGCCTGCAGCGACAACCGTAGAGTACAGTGATGTAGAGTTTAGGCGACACGGTTTTTATTTTAGCTCCATTTGTGGGAGTCTAAAACAGATTATGTGTACTTACTTATATTGTGCAACTTTGATGCCAATAATACGTCCTTGGCTTTAACACAAATAACTTAGATATGTGGGATATATAGGTATGTAGGGTATACTGTAATTATGATATTTGGATTGCAAGTTATTTGCAAACTACCATGAAAAATATACATAGTATCTCAAAAACTAATATTTAAATTAAATGAATAAATGTGGGTATTAATTGTGTAAGTGTAGCAACATATTATGTATGGCCCCAAACTAAGCAATGTTTGTATTATGGTTACCGTAGCTGGGTACAGTGGACTGAGGGTGATTCCTGTAACAAGTTCAATTACGAAATTAGTCCTGCCTTACCCTAGGCGTAGCTATAACGTAGATTTATGTATAAACAGGTAGATCATTAAACGTGAATAGCAGATTCTTCCACAAAATCATGTTCATTTCAAACAATATTCCTTAACCCTGAAATATTTTTTCAAAAATTACAATATCAATTGCACCCGTCTCCATTCGGGCTGGGGGCAATAAATTCGTTAGCGAGAGTACGGGAGTGCGGGAGGGTGGAAACTACAAGTCATTATGTGCTCGTCGTAATGGGGGCAAGGAGTTGCTTTTTATTGTCTGAATATTTCCTACTTGTAAATAATGCGGTTGGAAAAAAATTGGATGCGGTTTGTAAATCGGCAACACAAAGCAGCGGGAGTCGTAGTGTTCAGAGGGTGATATTGATTTTATACCTGAAAATAGGCACTCTGCTGGTCAAATCGTTCGGGTACTAACATTGCTCCGTCACAAAAAGATTACTACTAAGTATATAACTTTAGTCTAAAGTGCGCAGATCTATATGTAAATACTCAGTAGTATTCACGTGTTGTAACTACAAGGTACACTTCCACCACAACAGCATTTCTTATTATTATATAAAATTATGTATATACATATAATTCTTAGTATAAATTATATGTATTAATTGTATGTACACACCTACAAAAGGAACATTTATATTATTATATTATATATACATTTTAAAGTTTTATGTTATAACAGAAAGCATAATATTATAGTTGGGGTAACTATAGATATGTAGGTACGTAGAGGTACTTAATATATAACTGAACACGATTAGATTCGAAGAAACTATTATAATGACTCTGTAAGGTGGTTAGGGGTGGCGGAAGCGCGGGGAGCCGGCATCCTGCGTGTGCCGGAAGCGTACCGAACTGAGGCGGAGTGGAAACCCTCGGACACAAGTTTGTAAGATCTTCGTGAACAATTGTCATGTGGAGTCGAGGAATACAGGAGGATAATTAATAAGATATATTATATCTTGCTTGATTACATTAAAGGTGTTTAGTAATACAAGGAAAAAAATCATAGAGGGTAGGTATAGAGCTGTGTTAGTTCAATTGCGTTATTAAAATTCTGAAAAAATATCGAAGTTTGTTCAAGCATTATCATCATATAACAATAATTATGTTAATTTATTAATTAACCAGTTATAGCTGATTGGTTAAAGCACGCGTCTTGCGGGCACCAGGTCTTGGGTTCAAACCCCGACTCGCACCTCTGGATTTTTCGAAATCTATTTGCGAATCATAATTTTTATATAGAAATAATCATATGATTATCACTTGCTTACGGTGAAGGAAAACATCGTGAGGAAACCTGCACGTCTTAGAAAATCTAACCAATTTTCGAAAGACATGTGAAATCCGCCAACCCTCACTGGGCCAGCGTGGTGGATTATGGCCTGAATCCCCTTCGTGTTGAGGGGAGGCCTGTGCCCAGGAGTGGGAAGTCAAAAGGGCTAAAAATTTAAATTAAAAATCAATTAATGAGGAAAAATGATGTTAGAGTTATTTCAAGTTCACAAATTATCTTTGACAAATTATTTATTTTACTCGTACACTAGCTGTACTCTGCGCGCGTTGCTACGCTGTCAAAGATTGGTCGTACCAACTCAGAAACCTTTGTGGGCTCATGGACAACACTTTGCTGAAGATCATGACATGATCGAATGCATAGTTTACGATTCTATAAAGGACATACAGACAAACATAATTTTTTAGATATATAGATTCTTAATAATGTTGAAACGTTCGGAAAATAGTTGTACCAATCTGTAGACTGTTTGCCCATGGTTTGAACAAACATATCCGAACTCCACTTACATCCTACACACCTTTCCTATTTGTATCTCCACAACAGCTATAAATATCACTTAACTATACACGGAATGCTTCACCGTTAACACTTGATCGCAAGTTTAACCCGTTACCGCCGCGGGGTAACGGCGCAACTTGGACAATAACCGGGAGATTAGACGGGTCTCCGAGACCCCGTGGGACTGCCAAGGTGGGTAAGGTTTGCTAAACAATGGCTTCGGAATTGAATATTAAGAAATGTTAGTATATTGTGTGAGGAGAATAATAGTGGCTACACTCCCGAATATGCAGCTAGGCTTGTTGATATGGCAACATATTTACAACGCCTTGTAGCATTAATACAACATTAACCGTATAGTCACCTACTGCGTGAAATTTGCCACACGATGGTTCATTTGTTTCATATGGACCGTCCATCTTTCATTCAATCAAAGGTGATCAATTACTATCACTATAAATAATAACTCTAAATTGAAAATTTAAAAACCCCCGATGCGATGACCTATTCATCAAATGTATAATTTACCTAGTTCTTCCAAATAATGATGTTAGCGCGATTTGCGTAGCTCCCGTAGCTCAGTATCCATAGCTCATCTCGCAAATTCATCTGGTACAACTAGTTTCGATGCCAGATTATGAAAGCGCCATTAAATCATTTGTTTTGGCTTCCTCATTTATAATCTAAGATGTACAATAATCAACAGAAAATCTGTGTTAAAGTATGAGACATTATTTTGTTATGACATTATAATAATTGACATTAGAGTAGACAACGAATCTAAATATTGATGTCACGGAGGTTTAATTCCTAGTAAAATATTATCAATTATGATTCAATTTCATGTAATAACTCTGGTTGAGGTGGACGGGAGCAGCCCTGTGGAAGAATTTTCAATAACGCTAAAATTATTTTAAATTAGATTTGTGTTTTTTCTATTTTTTCTCAATGGCGGAGCAGCGCCCTCTAGAATTATTATAGCGTAATATTCCATTAGCATTAACAAAACAAACAAAATTTAACGCATGCGCGTATCCATCATTTGAAACGTGACTTATGGAACGTCTTTAGTTCATACACAAATCTACTATATAAAAATAAGTCGGGTTTTCCTTCCTGACGCTATAACTCCAGAACGCACGAACCGATTTCCATGGTTTTGCATTCGTTGGAAAGGTCTCGGGCTCCGTGAGGTTTATAGCAAAGAAAATTCAGGAAAATTTTTAACAGAAAAGCGCATTCCACGCGGACGGAGTCGCGGGGCACAGCTAGTCTCATATAAAATTGATAAGATATACTTTTTTTCCAGAATCAGGGAAACTTTTCATATTTATAATATTGTAAAAAACCAGTTCAGACTATTGCGATCATTTAAAAATATAATAAATCTAAATCCAATAATCTCAAATTTCGAATGGATTCGAGCCGTGGGAATTGGTTTTGGCCGTGAATGTGGCTTTTTTAACCTACAAAAGAGCTGATGATCTTCAAACGGCTGAACCGATTTTCATGAAACATAGCTAAGAACACTCTCGATCAGAACACTATCTAACAAAAGAAACACAATTGAAATCGGTTCATCAGCTTGGGCGCTACGTTGCCGTTACAGACACACAGATACACAGATACACATGTTAAACTTATAACACCCCTCGTTTTTCATCGGGGTTAAAAATAGAGCGATACGATGCCATAAACAATCAGATACATATAGATACACAGATAAACCTGTTCAACTTATAACACCCCTAGTTTTCCGTCAGGGGTTACAAACCGTGCGATTAATCTGCTAATACAATTGCCTAACTATTTTTATTAATCTGGGTCATAAAACAATTCAAGCCATTATCTTTACAGGCTTTCAGTCGCGCCATCTAGAGACAAATCTTCCCTCACCTAACTTAGACCACTGCCCTTCGAGTCTCGTCAGCTGTGTAGAAAACTTTAAGCGCTTGAGCAGCTGAATTTTTTGTTGCCATTCATTATATTTTTGTTTATGAGCGTGAATTTTTCATCGCTAATCCTTTGCTAGCGATGGAGATTAGCACAACAAGAGGAGGCGGTTTTCTTGGGTTTTTTTAAGGAGCGATATCGACGACAAAGACGCCGCAATAACTCACGCGGTAATAATAAAACAAAAACTGGTCACGGGTGAACCGCGCGGACCACGGTTAGAGTTCCGTATATACTTATATGATCCGAAGGAATTTATTAGAGTATTATGCTTCTTGATATTTCTTTCATTGCATACATTTACAAATATTAAGGTTACAATTATCTTTTACTGATACCGATTAACTAAGGGATAACAAGTATCAGAAGAAGAGGTATAATTGAAGAACGTAGGTGCAAGTTTAGAAAATAGTTAGCTAGCTTATCTGACAAAAAATATAAATATACCGTAACAGCCTTTATCTAATTATGTGGAGTTTATTTCTAAATTCTACTCTACAGAGCAAAGCATTATATGATAATTCTCATGTAATTGAATTTTCTACCGTAGTTAGGAGTTTCCAATATATCCATGGAACTCCAAAAAGCAATTAGGGATGTTTTGTTTGCTACGCGACACTAGCCGCGGTTCGCGAGACTCCTCAATTTTTCACTTTTAATCTCTCGCCCCACTAATTGTTTTCTTGACAACGTCATTGTCTTATCACCGAGTATTCACGGTTGACGGCGGGCGAAAGAATCGTTTTAATTGTGTAACTATTGGTACGGAACACTAATTTTCTTTCGTCAGACTTGACATCGATTTATTAATACCGCCTTTTCTAACGTGATGTTGTGGTAATCACTATGATTTCCAATAATATTTACCCACTTGATTGAAGTCGAGAGCGTAGTTATATGTAATTACTAGCTGAGCCCGCGACTTCGCCCGCGTGGAATTTAACTTAACAATAAAGCCCGGTCCCGCGTTCTAAGCCCGCGCGACAGGACCCATTTTTTGAATTTTGTTTTTCTAAAATAAAAGTAGCCTCAGTTACTGCTTATAACCTCAGCTATCTAACAGTGAAAGTCCCGTCAAAATCGGTCCAGCCGTTTCGGAGATTACCCGGAACAAACACACAGACAGACAGACAGACAGACAGACAGACAGACAGACAGACAAAAATTTTTTAATTCGCGTTTTTGCTATAGGTATCGTATGTACTTTCATATGCATTTAGTGAAAAGCTGTTATTTTGATATTACAAACAGACACTCCAATTTTATTTATTTGTATAGATATAATAATTCGTAGTAAAAAGTATCCACAATGAGTTCAAAGGTCTAACATTTTAATAACATAGGTGAACTTCATTGAAATACCTCTAGAAAATAAAGCGCCGTCTCCTATGAATAATATACCGTTAAGATATATTAACATATGGAGCCTGCATATAAATCGCCTCATTTACTCGCACTGAGCTATTCCCTGTAATATTGTCCAACGTTGGAAATTCAGAATATGTAGTATTTATTTTTTGTGTCTTAGATATCAAGATTTTACTATGACTAGATTTTGTTTAGACTTGATTAAATGTAACGTCATATAATTCCTGAAAAGTTGTAAAACACCTACTATGAAATAGATGCAGAAATATTTTGTGTTTAAAATAAAATATCAAATGATAATTTCTGTTCCATTCATCACATGAAATGATTCCACCGTTCATTTAGTGATGCCAAATATTAGTATGTGAAGTCCACCATCGAAATGAGACTGTTTAGCCGTGCGTTTATAAAGCTCAATTAGGACAATGGTGAGGACACGAACGCACACTAAAATCTTTTGCCTCATTCACAAAGTACAATCCACAATTACGTATTCGCGCAAAATAAATCCACAGGATAATCAGTGCATCGCATTTCAGCGGAACGCACTGAAGTATTTTGTATTTGGGATCGTTTAAATTACCCCCATAAATACACGTAAACGATTCGCAACAAAGAGATGTCTCCGTAGTGGCTCGAAGCCGGTCCCTGACGATAAATCTGCTGCAGCGCAAACAAACAAGAAATAACTTTCACGGCTGAAAATATCAAATGTAAAATGTAAATTTAACTACCTAATACGAGCTTAAGCCGCACGAAACAGTGCTTTAAAGCGCTGTTTATTTGATATTTGAGTGTTGTTTTTATGTTAGTGTCGTTGCGCCGGCAAATAAAAACGTCTGCTTGTAGAGAGTACCGAGACGCCAGTTATGAATGGCCTATGAGCGCTCCAACGCGGGCACAGACTATCAATACTTTATTAATGCAGACAAGACACTTCAACACAAGGTATAGTCTTTCAATGTACGATTAAACTACACTTGAGTGTGCTCAATTGAAGAAGCTTTTAAATAACAGTACTCTATCTTTTCGTTTGCTGTGTTTGAGAGGGTCTATCTTTAATAATCTAATTTGACATTTGCCACTTAAATTACACACTGTTGAAACGGAATATATTATTGATATATAAAATACTTTTTATCTAATACATTTAAATCCCCTCCGTGTTTAGCAATTGAAATTTGAAGTGTTTATGAAATATAAAAAATACAAATGTAGGAATTCAAGATCATGATCAAACAGTTAACTTCCATTCACCTGGTGCCTAACGCCATTTCTGTACACCAATTGGTTCTTTATCGAGTGTCTCTAGGTGGCGTTGCATCGCAGGCAGTTTGCTTGATATAATGCACGTCGCCGCCCGTTATTGCTGCAACCTACTTATTTATAATTGTTGCTGGAGCCACCAAGCTTCCCAGACCTCCCATGCCTCCCGTGGCAAAACCTAATCTTAAGCCAAACGGGTTATGATGACATATATCAAAGGTCCGCTTATGATGGTCGAGATATGGCCAAGGGTAAGCTTTCAAGAGTAGCCAGGGAGGTCGGCACGGGCTATTTAGTTCTCTTTCACAGTGACTATTACTGCGACCTTTATTGCGTTTGCGTGTACTTCGGATGAAGCATTGTTATGGCCTCTTGTTTGTTTATTATGGGATATTTTGTTTCAATTTTATGTTTTATTGAGCGTCCAAGATATTTTCCACTATTTTTCAGTACATCCAAATTGTTGAGATATTGTCTATTATATAGTATATAGTACTCTAAGAACTTCAGTGGATAAATTCTGACCTTACCAAATCGTTTTTTTGCCAAGAAATTCTGAAAATATAACAGAGAAAAATAATTAATTACATATTTCAAAACATATTTCTTGAAATATGTAGTCGGTTAATAATGCTGAAACGCCCCATAGCGTGTATGTGTACAGTCCGCAGCAGGGTACAAGGTCGTAAGTGTAGCGGCGCTTGGCGGGCGGTCCCAGGCATACTGCATCAATTTTATTTGTGTGAGCAATTTTATTCTTTATCCTGTTTTTCATAAAAAAATATTTAGAATACCTGCATGCATAGTTTTCGAAATTTATAGCCTGAAATTTTGATTAACATCAGATTTACTTGGGATTTATATTATCTTAACCAGATAAACAAGTAGATAAAAAATGTATGAGTTTAATAAATAAAAGGTACCTACTTTTCCTTTATATAAAACTTATAACCAAATAGGTACGACGTCTATGGTTTCCAAAAACTTAAAAAAATATACTGCACAATCTTACCCCAAAGTCAAATATTCATCGTTTGCGAGACACGCTTTCGTTTCTAAGGGGGAAACCGATTAATTTTATTGGCCCAGCTAATTCTATCAAAGTCTGTTCGCCGCTTTAATAGCGCACAACAAAATAAGACCCTTAAAAACTAATGTTCAGCCTTAAGACCGCGGCAAATACCTCTTTGTGACTCCGAACGATACCGACGCTGGCGTGGCTTCGAGACCTGGCTGCGAAGAATTTTCTTCATCAACTTCATGACGTGCTAAAACGAACTCTATGTGACTAACATTAAAGTTAAATGTTGAATGAGTCGCTGGTATTACTTAAGGCGAAGGAAGACGCCAGCCAGATTAAAAAGTTGGAGTCGGTCGCGCGATGTCATTGTAAGTGGAAAATGAGTTAAATAAGGCAATACATTTTAATTAGGAGGAAGGGATCCCTTTATTCCGTACGCGATAACTCGCCGCGTCCTCTATTAATTGAATTTCATGTTTAATTAAGTCGAAGTCGGAGGCGCAGATAATCCGACCACTGATCTTGCCGTTTGTTGGCTGAGTTCATTTAAGTTGCTGCTTTTTGGCGATCGAGAGTTTTTTGAGCGAGCGACATTGCGACCGCGTCGTTCATTCTATTAAATTTAGCGCCGGCTGCTATCGCGGCGGGGCAGTAAGGTAAATCAAGACTTATCAGTTGAACTTAGATAACCAAACTCTTGCTATTGTTTGGATGCCCAACAGAAAATGTAGCCATAAATATATCTGTAGAGATAACTGTAACTAAACAATCCACCGCTTAAATACTTTAGATAATACTTTTGAATTGATTATCTTAAATAATAAAATTCTCCTGTCACAATGTTACCATACTCCTCCGAAACGGCTCGATCGATTTCCATGAAATTTTGTGTGCATATGGGGCAGGTCTGAGAATCGGCTACTATCTATTTTTCATATCCCTAAATGTTAAGGGTGGTCCACATTTCACGCGGACTGAGTCGCGGGGCACAGCTAGTAATATGATAATATTTTTAATTTAACCGTCCACGTAATTAACAAAGTTAGCAATGATTTAATCGCGATAATGTTATATTAAATCACAAAAACACCTCAATGAAGTATCTTGACTATTTTAAAGTAGCAACTGCTATTCAAGTACCCACATCAGTATTCTGTTTCACCTATACCGACCTCAAAAATATTCCAAGTAAAATAACGGTGTTAGGTTTAATGTAGTGAGATAATCCTCCTTTAAGTGGTTCGTGTCGGGTCGAGTCGAGTCGATTGCTTAAAAGATTAAAAACTTGGGGAGATGCTGTACCTTGGTTTATTGCCCTGTGGAACCAACGAGTGCTCCGGAGGCTTAGCAGTAGAAGTCGTTTATATAATAGGTTCAAAACTCTTTTACTCAGATGTGCCGGGTTAAAGTAATATGTTTTTGGAAATTTTGGATTTAAAGATTGAGTCACATGAACGCATTTACTACTAACTTATAGTATTGCAGTAATTGAATGTGCATTATACAGTATGTTACTATTAATTTCCAAATTTGCCTTTCTTAGAATTTCCAAAGCAACATCTCCAATTATTACCATCATAGAAAGCGTCTCATTGAACGCAATATTCAATCTGAAATGTTTCGCTATAATCATTTACCGACTAATTATCGCAAATAGGTAGTATGGGAGGCCATATTCGTGCCATTAAGGTTGGCTCTCTGTTATCAGTCAGTGCTCAAGGGTCCGAGGGCCAGATCTTAAGGGTCTAATTGCCGCGGGGCCCGCGGAGACGATCGTTAATATAAATTATGGAGTGATTATATCTTGATGTGCACTAATCAAGGATTAGTCGCTTATTGTTACTTTATCGAAATCGTGAATACGAATAGTAAGTACATTTTTGTTTTCATTACTCGTACTCGGAAAGTACGTCTGAAGTTGCCTGAGGAGCGGGTTGAAAATAATACTTTTCAGCCCTAGGGATCGCTTTCAACTGACTGTTGTCAAATTATAAAAAAAAAAATGTTATATTTTCATAAGTTGTATTAATTAAATAACATATTTTTAATGATTTTATTATAATTTAGTTTGAACTATTTCTTTAAAATACTCGTAACATAGATTTGGGACAAATATTTACAATTTTTTTCAATGATGAAAATGAAAAATTATGGCTGAATAATGAAGCTAGCCGGCCAACGAAAAAAAAAACGAAATGGACGACAGTCCCATCTTCATTTGTTTTTTCGGGTTGTAAAGTATTGTTCATACTTCCTTGTATTATTTATTTAGCTAATTCCTGTTTTTATTTTTACTTTCCTTGTATCCGTAAAGAAAAGCAGTTTACCTTGGGTAAAAGACTTATTTTGTCCCTAGAACTATTGGCTTACTTTCAACCCTCAAGGGTATGTACTATTGTTACATTGATAGAAAAGGTGCACTAAAAGTCAGTGTTAATTTGTACATAGTGCAGAGTTTAACGATCGTCTATCGCCAAGGAAGCAATTAAGTGCACAGTAAAAATTTAATACGTGCAGTTGTAAATCAGCCGGCAATCTGTCCAGCCCGTCGGAGATGATATGAGACACGCCGCTGTAAAATGTGGCCTGAAAAAATCAGCGGCATGTGCGTAATGTTCTCTAACCTAAAAGGTTCCGTATTCATTGCTGTATTATGATGTTAATAAAATGCAGTCCCAGGTAAACTCCTCGAAGAACATCTATATTTAAAATTTTCTTTGAAAAAACATTGTTTAGTTATTCTGAATTATTTTATTCAATTTATACGTTTATTTGCATCAGTATGTACTGCTTATTGCGAAATAACTTGACTTCAAACTTTAATTCATTGCTATTGTATATTGGACTAAAATTATATTTCAATTCGGCACGGGTTTCCTATAGGCGAAAAGTTTAAAGGTTTATTGGGTCCAACTAGGGAACCCAAAGTAAAAGTGACGCCCATAAAATGTCCTGAGACGTTAAAACTTTAAACTTTCCAATTCTGTGCACGTTTGACCTGATTAACGGCGGTACAATCATTAGTTTACTTAGTACACAAAGGATGTGACCACGCACCAAATTAAAGTCAACTTTGACAGCACTGTTTTAAAGTTCGTTTTGAGTTGATAAGATTATCGACAGGAATGCAGTCCAGAGTTTTATAGTGCAATTAAATTTAACAAGTCTATTAAGTATCGGATGAGTTACAGGACGGGTGTCGACAGAGCGATGTGGGAGTTATGTTACCTTGTGATGATAACAAGAAATCTGCTTGGTAGGTAAATTTCGACAATAGTTTACCACAGTATGACGGAATGAACTAAAGGATGAATATCGGAACGCAATTAAAAATAAAAAAATAATATACCTACATTTTACGGGTTAATTAATGAACAATGTCGTAATCTCAAAGAAACCGTCCTAAGACTTAACCGTTGCCCCGCGGCGGCGCGGGCGGGTCGCTGGGACCCGAAAGTGTTTGTCAGTAGTTGCGATTCGATCGCAACACTGATTTATAGGTTATACTTGGAACGGCGATACGATCACGCGATACGGGATTGTTCTACATGTTTCAGTAATCAGAGCACAGGGGGATGCGAAGAAACGACTACACTATTATGTGACTTTGTTGTACGGTACAGCTGTTAGTCGTCAACATAGTTTGATGTACCTGCTATAGCTTGAAAAACAGTCCACTTTTGGACAAATAAAAAATATTCAGGTCTATATGTAGGTTTTTGTTAATGTTACCTGTAATGGATACATTTGATAGTACCTATTATTAAAAATCATGAGCTGGGTCTTGTGGGAACAAAACCGTGCTTACGCCATAAAAAGTAGAGCTCAATTTACTAATTAATTATAAAACATGATTTTGATATTGAAACCATCTCCACGTCTTTATTAGCGGACTGTGTCCACCAAGAAACTGTACTCCCGGGAGCAATAGTCCGCCTCAGGCGAGGGTGACCATCCTTTATCAGTCATCCGATCTGATAGTCCGCGCCGCGACCGCGGGCCAAGCCCGTCTTGCCTCAAATCTATAGTAAACTAAATAATAGTTTTGTCTGTTTGTGAATCGTACACTTCTGTAGTAAAGTGCATAAAAATTATAAACCCTTATGAAATTGTCAATAAATCTGGCTACTTGTTTGTATGTTTATGTTCAAGAATAAGTTTTTTTTTTGCTGAAAATAATATATTATTGTTCCTAGGATCGATAGAACTACTGCATACTGAGCCCATTTTATAAGCGCCATTTCTGTTCATGGGGTTCATGTTAAACTGGTATCTACGAAGTTTAGATAATATGTTCGTATTGAAATATTATACAGGCGAAGTCGAGTGCGAATACCAGTAGTGTTATAAATCGTACATGTATTGGACACTGTCTCTAATTAACCGTTAGCGGCAAGTTTTATTGCCGTCCGGCAGTTTCGGGTTATCGCGATTTAAGTTTAAATTGTCCGCCATATGGGCTGTTTGCCTGCCTAAGAATTATGGTTTTGGGGTCCGTTTACGTATGTGATTATTATCATAGTTACATGATCCTGGCTATGTACGATACATAAGAGGATACGTAATTCATTATTACATTTAATGTGCGTGCCTACCTACTTACTATTTTGTTGTTTGTTTTCAATGAGGCGATTAGTAGCAGGAGAGTCATTATTAACCTACCATTTCCTGCTAACATTTAAATCTCAAGGGAGCTTTTGCATACATTAAAGTAAATATTTAAAGAAAGAAAGAAAGAAAGAAAGAAAGAAAGAAAGAATAAATATTTACACATTTACCTACTCAATATACTGATAGCTACTTATTATAACTTACAATATATAGGTTTTTTATACTCTATGTCCTTCCTGTTACCGTACGTGGGTCAACGATTGAATTGAAAGCATTGTTTGCAATCTTTCTTGGGGTTAAAAATAACACTCCGAGAATAAACACAATACAAGTATAAATCCTTTGTAAATAACATTACATTTTACATATTTGTATTTTTTATTATTCATCAAATTGTAGGTTGTTTGTTGTTATTTAAACAAAAATAATAAGTATAGACATGATTATATTATTGAAATATTATAGTAAGTACTATGTTACATATTGTTATTTTATTTTGTGGTTTGTAGGTTTCCCACCAAAGAATTTATAATAATATTACAAATTATTTGTTTCCCACTGACAAATACGGGTTGGAATTAAAATAATTTTGCTCACGTGTATCTTATTTATGGTTTGAGTGGATGTTTTAATCCCATAATAGGATTAAAGGTAGAGGAATTTGAAAACTTGTCTGTCTGTCTTTACATCGTCCGAACGTATTGTGAGACATTATTCAAATATTTGTCAACTCGCTGAAGCGGCGCGGAATAAATTCATGCAAATCGGCGTATTTGCAAAATGGAGTCTTTTAACGCCAAAGAGAAAACCTTTTAATAATAACGCAGAAAGTAAAAATCGTCCAATTTCGCCCCCACTGGGCCCGTGAGGTATTTTCCCCTTAATTTAATCAAATCATGGACTGTGTAGTGTATTTTTCTGAGTCATTTATTTTTGAAGTCTCGAGGCGCCGCCGTTAGAACTCGGTGGAACGTTGAATTTGATTTTGTGGAAGTTTATAGAATCTACAGGAATTATAGCCATACTATGAATGTAGGTATGTACTCGCTTATTAAATATATTGACAATTCTACTTTTGCTTGCAGAACATGACCACATGATAAACAGTTACGGAGGAGTAAATAGGAAATCATTGTTCAACAGTGGGACATTTCACAAGCTTAAAAAGAAAAAAAATATGATTTATCTTTATATTGAACAGACACTTCTATTGATAGACTAATTATTTTGGCAAGGTATAAACAGTGATAAACTAATATCTTCTCATAAGCACAAACTCCGTCCCCAGTTCTCTGCTGTTCGTTAATATCAGATCATAAAGCATCGTTAGGTCGATCCCCCTCCCTTGCCCCCTGCCCCGCCATCCCCCACCTACCTACAGCTCACCTTAGTTTGCTATAGTTCTTTATTGTGTCTGAGTTCCTTTGAAGATATGTAAGCAAAAGCTAGCTGCATTCGGACTGCAAGCGACTGCAAAATTGCAGTTTAGATCTTACTGATAACTGATTGCGCAGTCGCCGCGGCGTCAACAGTTTTGATACAGATTTATCAACTGGACCAAAAACTCATCCAAACTCAAATTTTGTAAGCTTGCGGTCCAGATGCGGTTCGTCTGTATATACCCTAAAGGAAACAAACTGGTGTCGCTATAGTAATGCTGATTTTGCATAAAACGAGTAACTAACTAATAACTTTAACCCTTTTTGACATCCCACTCCTGGGCACGGGCCTCCCCTCAACACGAGGGGGATTCAGGCCATAATCCACCACGCTGACCCAGTGCGGGTTGGCGGATTTCGCATGGCTTTCGAAAATTGGTTAATCTTCTAAGACATGTAGGTTTCCTCACGATGTTTTCCTTCACCGTAAGCAAGTGATAATCACATAGAAATTATGATTCGAACCCAAGACCTGGTGCCCGCAAGACGCGTGCTTTAACCAATCGGCTATCACTGCTTAAAACGAGTGTACCGAGATAATCATTATAATTTATACGTCCTTATGGATAAATTGCGCACCTATTATCAATAATTTTTTTACCGCAGAAATTGATAAATTATTTACGATCAATGTCTCCAAAACCAATACTTTATATTAAACTTTTCTCTATCTACAACTACTGGTTATAAAATAATTAAGATAAAATAAGGTAGTCATGTTTGGAGTCACTTTCACCGCCATCTATTATCTAGGTCACGCGTAATGCCACGCACGTACTCTACATTTTAATGCACTACTTGCATCGTTTCCGTGGTGTAGCGGTTATCACATCTGCCTAACACGCAGAAGGCCCCCGGTTCGATCCCG
Organism: Notodonta ziczac; assembly: GCA_918843915.1. NCBI lineage: Eukaryota > Metazoa > Arthropoda > Insecta > Lepidoptera > Notodontidae > Notodonta > Notodonta ziczac. The sequence continues at coordinate 12,443,749 of OU974046.1, read as the reverse complement.
GGCGGAAACATTCCCTTTTTAAATTCAACCACGATCACAGAAAACAAAAATAACCCATTTTTACAGAAATGCAGTCTGACTGAATTATTTCGTAATACAATACAATTAGCAAGTTATCGGTTTTCAGTAGAGTCACCTTTCCTAATCCTACTAATATTATAAATGTGAAAGTTTGTGAGTGTGGATGTATGTATGTATGTATGTTTGTTACTCCTTCACGCAAAAACTACTGAACGGATTTGGATGAAATTTGAAACACAGATAGTTTATAACCGGGATTAACATATAGGATACTTTTTATCCCGATAATCCCGAAATTTTTGTTACGTTAAATACTACGCGGACGAAGTCGGGGGGCCCAGCTAGTTCAATATAAATGATGGTCATGCTTTGATAAAGGAAGAAATATTTTATCAAAGTGGTCATATGTATCTTAGATATAATGCAAAAAACATAGTTGCGTTGAAGATCCTTCCTGGTACCGCAACATCCAATACTTTTGGGCAAAACAATGTCAATTAGTACACACTTATTATCTCCAAAAAACAATGTTTCCGCCCGGGATCGAACCGGGGGCCTTCTGCGTGTTAGGCAGATGTGATAACCGCTACACCACGGAAACTATGACTTTGAGCAATCAATTTTTCCTTTAACCCAGGTGATGTACATTGCACTAACTAGACGTCGAATTAAATTATCAGACCAGTAATTTACATTGAGATAGTTGAGAACTTAAGAAATAATAAAATTTGTCGAAATCGCATGATTTGGAGTCCGAAATAAATAAATTATTGCTATTGTGAAATAGTGAAATATGTAACTTTGCTAGTATCGAAACTACCCAGTTTTGACCCACTACCCAGAACTACCCAGAACCTACCCAGGTTACTAAAGTCTACCAGAAATAAGCGAAAGTACAAGTGATGGACTGATTTAAGGAAACCATTCCCTTATGTTTGGGTATGAAAACCTGTATCTTAAATAGCATAACTTTTGGCTCTCACCTACGTCCCTTTATACCCCGAACGATTATAAATAACAATCCTGAAATACCACAATTAAACATAACAGCGCCCAAATACGTCGCGATACTGAAGTTAGAATTACAAGAGTTTCAGGTGGAGTGGAACACGGCGATATATCAAAGTTAGCAACTAACCCGAGTGAGAGGTGCGAGCCTATGAGTTATGTCGACCACATGCCCGCGGCGACTGGTGTGAGATGTGAGCGTGGAGCGATCAATTATACCTCTCCCTTCAATCTACTGCTGAATCTATTTTTTTGAATTATGTAACATCGCTTTCCACTTCTTTTATGCCATGAATATCTAAAACGAGTTCTTTCTGTCTATAGAATATACGAGGTGAAACAGAAAGGCTAGGTATACTATTTTTTTGCAACATAAATTTAAAAATCTAAAACTATCGGCTTTGTGGGACAGTTGAAATACTGAAAGTTTTGTAGACTTATGAAATTTGTCACTAGCTGTATCCCTATAACACATTTTGTTTTTGAAGTCTCCTCCAAAGCTGATAGTTTTAGAATTATAAAGTTAAGTTTTGATAAAAATAGTATACGCTTTTTGTTTCATCTAGTAGATGTAATTGAGGGCAACATGTGTAATTTATTAGAGGACTACGTTATCTTGAATGCCGTTTGGTCGAAATAACATTATGGTCCAATATATTTACTCGAAATCGTTTCCGTGCACGAAGGAGGTTTACTCTGGTTTAGCGAAAGAGCTGTCATTAGTAGCATGAATAAGTTGGATGATGGTAGAGCTAAGTTGAAGCTAATTCACTGCAGATCACATACAGGCTGACTCGACAGGGGTAGTTCTGTGAGAGGGTGGTCCCTCTCACAGAACTTTGTAGAGTACGTAATGTAGCTATTACAGATGCGTTTCGTACGATGAGTGAGAGAGCTGGAAGCCCAACCACCCCCCTTCAGGTCAGGTCAGCAACGTGTGAGTACATGCCTTTGCAAGTATTCATAGAATATGGGGAGGAACAGATCAAAGTGAATTAACTCCATCAATGTAACTTTTGAGAAAAAGGCATAATTCTTAATATTTTTAAGAGAGGGCACGAACAAACAACTTTTCATTGTGATAGGGTGTACTGGCAGTCAAATCACTAAATAAAACAATAATCCACATACATTCTTATTATTAATTATCAATAAAATTAACATATTTTTTTGGATTTAATACATATTGATGCATTAACCATGTCTACATGGTGGATTAAAGGCTGACAAAGCCGGATCGCTATCGCGGTATCTGAAACAATAAACATTATAACATAAATAAAAGCAGACAATTACCCCACTAAATTAAATGACTAAATGCTTTGATAAAATACACAGGTGCAAACTAAACTTACCTTGCTTCTCTTCGCCGATACAAACAATATAGATTGTTGCGTTTCGAAATATGACCGCCGTGATGTCTACGGATGTAACACACTTTGTTCTAGCAACAAAATTTAATACACTTTGATATGGCAACGAACCTGGATTTAGTTTGAAACGATGTATAACGTTTGATTATTTATTTAAATAAAAAGTAATAAAGTTTAATGCGTCATAATTTGACATGGGTTACAAGTTTCGGAATAGATCAAAAATCCGTTCTGTATATTTTTTTTGGGTGGGTGGAGTTAATACACTTTGATTTGTTACTCCTCATATGATAAATGCTCAACATTAGGCGGTTCGTAAACTAAGCCTGCTTGTAAGTGGTCGCTAGCTATCCCGCCCATCGCCTATGCTGGGACCAGCGTCAACGGAACGCATATATCGCGGCCCGACCTGCCCCTGTAATTGAGTTACCGCTAAGAAACTGAAACGGCTCGCGGGAGGATACTAGTTCCGCTACTTGCTCCAACGTAGCTACTGTGTTGGGATTGTTAATGTGCTTAATGAGTAAATATCTTGTAGCAACTACCCAGCTGTTTAGTTTTCTCAAGTGTATGTATTATCCAAATAAATATGATGATAGAATAAAGAGTCGGTTATCCTATGGCAAACCTCACATTAACTTTTGTTACCTTTATTGAGTAGGTACGGCAAAATGTACCGAAGCATTCCGTAGTCCGATAAAATGAAACCAAGTAAAAAAATACCCCCGGATCATTAATAAGTACAAGAAAAATCCCCAACAAGGGGTTTTTTGTTCACTTAGGTACTTATTCGTGCCCCCAACCAAAAACCGAATGAAAAGTATTTCTGGGTGATCCCCCGCCGTGCAACGGAAACTGACATACATACGGAAAAACGACACGCGATAGTTATCAATACAGCTTATCCACACCCTGTATACTGTTCCCGCTTCAAGGATGTCATGATTCCGATATAGCTTCAAAGTTATAAATGAAACAAATAAATGGACATTGCTATGGACTCATAATAATTAAAAATTAAATATATCATCCTTCGGTTACAGCCGCAAGCTATTATGATACCTAGCATATGATTTAACTAGCTGTGCCCGCGACTTCGTCCGCGTGGAATTTAATTGACAAAGTTTCATACAAACTTTCATCCCCTATTTTATCCCCTTGGGAGTATAATTAATCAAAATCCTTTCTTAGCGGATCCTACGTCAGAACATCTACCTGCATGCCAAATTTCAGCCCGGTCCGTCCAGTGGTTTGGGCTGTGCGTTGATAGATCACTATGTCAGTCAGTCAGTCAGTCACTTTTGAGTTATATATATATAGATATTATAGTTTAAAGTTAAAATGATAGGTATCTAAAAGTTAAGTAATTGAAGAACTTTATAAAAATGCTATAAATTCTGAGTAATGCGAACCTAATGTAAGAGCAACAAATTTCATCAAACATTTTGAAGTAGGTATAGTGTAGTTTGCCAGCCCTATCTTAGCCACAGGGCGCGAAAAAACGCGGTTAAACGTGACGCGGCATATTGATGGCCGAGGTCCCCTGGACACCGTTAGTATTGAGTAGGTAAATAAAACAGATTTCCGTACATAGGAGGGGTACCTATTTATAGAATTTATAAAAAATTAACATGGCTGCTCTTCAAATGTAGTTTAAAAAATAAATACTTACAATAACTCTAAATTGAAAATTTAACAACCCCCGATGCGCTGACCTTTTCATCAAATGTATACAATAATCAACAGAAAATCTGTGTAAAAGTATGAGACATTATTTTGTTATGACTCTTACGTAGTATTGTATTCTCTTTGGTTATGACATTATAATAATTGACATTAGAATAGACAACGAATCTAAATATTGATGCCACGGAGGTTTAATTCCTAGTAAAATATTATCAATTATGAGTCATTTTGATGTAATAACTCTGGTTGAGGTGGACGGGAGCAGCCCAGGGGAAGAATTTTCAATAACGCTAAAATTATTTTAAATTAGATTTGTTTTTTATATTTTTTCTCAATGGCGGAGCAGCGCCCTCTAGAATTATTATAACGTAATATTCCATGACCATTAACAAAACAAACAAAATTTAACGCATGCGCGTATCCATCATTTGACACGTGACTTTATGGAACGTCTTTAGTTCATACACAAAACTCATATAAAAATTGATAAAATATGAGTTTTTTTCCAGAGTCAGGGAAACTTTTCATATTTATAATATTGTAAAAAGCCAGTTCAGACTATAACGATCATTTAAAAATATAATAAATCTAAATCCAATAATCACAAATTTCGATTGGATTCGAGCCGTGGAAGTTGGTTTTGGCCGTGAATATGGCTTTTTAACCTACAAAAGAGCTGATGATCTTCAAACGGCTGAATCGATTTTCATGAAACATAGCTAAGAACACTCTCGATCAGAATACCTATCTAACAAAAGAAACACAATTGAAATCGGTTCATCAGCTTGGGAGCTACGTTGCCACAGACAGAAACACAGATACACATGTTAAACTTATAACACCCCTCTTTTTCGTCGGGGGTTAAAAACAAAATGATTCATGAATGTTTTGAAAGCGCACTTTGTGGACATACCTCGGAATATACTGCGCAATGTGAAAATTACACAAACGGGCTGATTTTCAATTATATCACATATCTTACACATAAATAACTTCAATTCACATCGAAAAATCATAACTTACTTATTACCTAATGCAGCCATCGCAGAAGTTTCAAAGCAATCGCACAAGAAGAACAAAAACAGCAATAACCAGCGTTTACGAGCGGCCAAGTTAATCGGTTCATTTACGACACTTCAGCTAGCCCCCGCGCCGGCGAGCCGTGATGATCATCTGAAGGTGGAGGTAACGGCGCGATACTCTATTGATTGATTTGTTTTTATATGGGTAATGGCGGAACTTTTGAAGTGCTGTTTGACTTGATATGTGAGAATAAATAAGTAGATGAAGATGAGACTTGCGATGCTCCCTATCCTGAGCTCATACGTTTGCTAGAAGATGCTAGTTGCTAGCGTCTACTTCAAATGTTTATTTAGTAAACTTTGGTTCCTTGGGTAGGGGCGCTATATAAATACAATTTGCTATTGAAAATTGCATTTTATAAATGCTAGCGAGTAGCAAGCGAAACCCACGCGTTTAACTTACGGTACAATTTAGAGGCTGAAGCACTTTTGCGTACTTGTAGGTTACCAAGTTACTATGCTCTGACACGTACAAATGATTTATAAAATTGTTAGTAAGTAACATCTCGCTGACGTACTATTAGTTATGTAATAAGTTAGGCAATTAACTTATACAGTACGAGAAATTCGTGTCTTTAAAATTTTACTCGTAGGGGTAAAACAATTATGCCCTCAATTAATAAAATAAATGTTGGCTTGCTGCATATCGTTTCGTTGCTCCACTATAAACGAGTGGTTGGGCAAGATTCACCCAAAAGTTGATTGAAATATTAATCTTAGATAGATCAGGATCAATTTATTCATTTCGGGCGTCTTTCTTTTATGCCTCTTCATCTCTTGAAGATACAGTAAAGAAAGAAGATTTATATGTAGTAGGTACACGATTACTTGACAAAATAAACCAATTCATTTAACGAAGTTTACGTCATTTGTACAAAAATACAGCAACCGTAGTTGGTTGTAAGTTTTAAGGTAGAGTCGATAGCATTCCCTACCAATCTCTCGTAATGAAGATAGATAATGGGTCGAATATCATTAAAACCGACAAATCCAATTGAATTAATACCGATCCTCAAATTCTTCCATACAATGAGATGACTGATTAATTAGTTCATAAAACTGGGGTCATTAGCGTAATTATATTGCCGAAGAGGGTCCGATTATGGGCGGAGTAAAAAGTTTGTCTTTATTGATACTTCGACGAATTGATGATTTTATGGTCACGTGCATTGTAGAGATGGATATTTGAAATCATGAGTGATTGAGGATCATTGCCTTTTTGATGGGTCCACTGCTAAATAGGTACATATTTAAACATTGTTCTTTTAAATTCCTTTATTGATTGTGATTATTTAATTCATGCTTAATGTTATATAAAATTATATATAATTGTACATGGCAATTTAGTTACTAAATTAGTATTCATAATTCACTAGCGACTCGCCCCGGCTTCGCACGGCTCTATAATTATCAGTGTTTCTTTACTATATTATGCATGTATTATACATGCATAATATAGTAGAGAAACTATATTATGCACCTTCATGTTGAATTACTCTATCTATTAATAAAAACCGCATCAAAATCCGTTGCGTAGTTTTAAAGATCTAAGCATACATAGGGACATACAGACAGCGGGAAGCGACTTTGTTTTTAACCCCCGACGAAAAACGAGGGGTGTTATAAGTTTAACATGTGTATCTGTGTATCTGTGTGTCTGTCTGTGGCAACGTAGCGCCCAAGCTGATGAACCGATTTCAATTTTGTTTCTTTTGTTTGATAGGTATTCTGATCGAGAGTGTTCTTAGCTATGTTTCATGAAAATCAGTTCAGCCGTTTGAAGATCATCAGCTCTTTTGTAGGTTAAAAAAGCCACATTCACGGCCAAAACCAATTCCCACGGCTCGAATCCAATCGAAATTTGAGATTTTGGATTTAGATTTATTATATTTTTAAATGATCGTAATAGTCAGAACTGGCTTTTTACAATATTATAAATTTGAAAAGTTTCCCTGATTCTGGAAAAAATGTATATTTTATCAATTTTTATTGAGATTTGTGTATGTACTAAAGACGTTCCATAAGTCACGTTTCAAATGATGGATTCGCACATGCGTTAAATTTTGTTTGTTTTGTTAATGGTCATTGAATATTACGCTATAATAATTCTAGAGGGCGCTGCTCCGCCATTGAGAAAAAATATAAAAAACATATCTAATATAATATTATTTTAGCGTTATCGAAAATTCTTCTCCTGGGCTGCTCCCGTCCACCTCAACCAGAGTTATTACATCAAATTGAATCATAATTGATAATATTTTACTAGGAATTAAACCTCCGTGACATCAATATTTAGATTCGTTGTCTATTCTAATGTCAATTATTATAATGTCATAACAAAATAATGTCTCATACTTTTACACAGATTTTTTGTTGATTATTGTAATGATTGTACATAATTATAAATGAGGAAGCCAAAACAAATGATTTAATGGCGCTTTCATAATCTGGCATCGAAACTAGTTGTACCAATGAATTTGCGAGATGAGCTACGGGAGCTACGCAAATCGCGCTAACATCATTATTTGGTAGAACTAGGTAAATTATACATTTGATGAACAGGTCATCGCATCGCGGGTTTTTAAATTTTTAATTTAGAGTTATATACTAAGTAGTGATTTATATTTGTAAAACGTGAATGGGAACAGATTCTTTCATTATGTAGGCTGTGAACAAATTGCCGCATTTTTACATTAATTTACGTCACGTGACGACTAAGACCAATCTATACTTTCATACTCTAGCAATTTATCTATTGTAGGGTCAGACTGGCCATCCCGTAAGCCTGTTTCACACGTCCGATCAATCGCGGCCTCTTCCTGCCCACTGCGCTGTCGCACTAATGACTAATTACGCTTGTACAATCCCTACTTTACACTATACCACTTGTATCAACAACGCTACTTCTGCTACGAACCATTCTCAACCTTATTGTTGAAACAGTTCAGTGGTAAATAGTTTCCCTAAGTTTATATTAAGACGTTTCCTATTCACGGCGGCTGGTGTACGCTCATTAGGTACTTAGTGCCATTGTGGTTTGTTGAGCAGATGAAATTGAACTTTGCATAATCTAGTTAAGGTTGGAATTTGCGAGTGTGTAATCAGAAAGTTAGGTCCCAAGTAAAGTCTAGGTGGGAGCTTCCTGAGGAAAGATATCGGCACGTAATGAGTTGAGTGGCATTCAAAACATCGTTATCTTTGTTCGCCGCAGGTCCCGGCGCGTTCAGAATTACTTATGTTTCTATATTGCGACTGTTATGCGAAGTTTATTTGTGGTATAGAGGAATGTAAATGTAAAAGGAATTTTAGAAAATAGTGTTTGTAGCGTATGTAGCTTGGGACGTCATACTGTAACAAATGGAACATCGAGAAAGGTTAAAAAAGTTGATCAACACATTTCGTGCTCAGTAGGCAGTTAACGGTATTATAAGCTGGCTTTGTAATTTAGTGGTGATTTAGTCATCAGTTTACATAATGCACCCGATATTAGAGTACATAATGCCCTGGCACCTAATCCGGTTATTTACAAACATCACGTGCCTAACTCGATAGTCGCGCTAACTCAAGTCCGGTCGGAACTAATACTATTAGCCTAAGACTCGATACACTCAAGAATCGATACCTATATGTGTTGATGATCGAGTTTGTGATGCTCGGAAACTTGGGGGTTGAATTAGCATTGATGGATTTATATTTAATAAGGAGTTCAATTTGCTTTGTTGTCCTGCCTAGGAAATCTATTTGCCCAGCAGTAGGACTCAGCTTAATAAAAAACAAGATGCCTGTATGCAGTTGTGACAATTTCAACTAATAGTACAATAGGTTTGCACTTAATATTCCTCTGCGTTTGCAACCAATAGTCTAATAAGCCAGGGATTTAATATGATCTGAATTTATTTAACTTTAAACACTCTTGGACCCTAAGTTCTCGTTAGATCATACCTCAAGATAATATCTTATGGTATGGTATATATAGGTATCTATAATCTTTGATTGTTATTTCCAATTAGCGCATCCTACTTGAATCCACTACACCCTTTCTACGTCAAAATATAATAGTAACATGATACAGGGTCATTGAGCTCCGTATTAACAAATCTATCTAATGTCTGAGAGCGATCTTGGATGTCATTCTAATGCTTTACCAGTACAAAATCACATGTCAAAAGCGTACTCAAGACTCTCTAACTTGAACCAATGTATTAATAGGGGCCATAGTTGTCTATTACATTGTCCTCGGTGTCTAATACGAGTTAATTAGTACATATTGTAATACTGGAAATCCGGCGTACTCCCGATTAGCGGGCGGCGGCTGGTAATACCGGCATTGGGCTGGCTCACGACGTGCCGATTATAATTAGTGACGTGTGAAGTGGCGAATTGACGTACGACGCTCGCACTGTGTTTCATAAAACTGTAGGCACGTTAAGTATAAAGTTAGAAACACGTTATTGTGACGTGTCGAGGCGCGCTAGAAGAGGTATCAATTTTTAGGTAACATTTTCAGTGCGGCTCGCTACAACGTATACGATGATGACATCACAGGTCACAGGTAGCGAGGGGGGGGGAAGTGTGGTGTCTAGAACTCAAGGTGGAGCCCTATGTCTGAGCGGATTTATTACTCACTAGCTGAGCCCGCGACTTCGTCCGCGTGGAATTAAACTTAACAAAAAAGCCCGCTCCCGCATTTTTTTTCTATAATTAAAGTAGCCTAAGTTACTGCTTATACAACCAGCTATCTGCCAGTGAAAGTCCCGTCAAAATCGGATCAGCCGTTTCGGAGATTACCTGGAACTAACATATAGACAGACAGACAATTTTTTTTTAATAGCGTTTTTCTATATGTGTCGTATATAATTTCATATGCATTTAGTGAAAAGGTGTTATTTTGATATTACAAACAGACACTCCAATTTTATAGATTCTAATTTATAGTAGAATATTAGACTCTAATTATACTAGTGCAGTATAGTAATATGTGCAGTATTCCGTCACATATAAAATAGATTTTCTTATGTCACCATCTCGTATCGGAAACAGACTGCGAATAAAATACCCAAAATCGTATAAACCACCAATCAAAACTTCGAGGGCTCATTAATGGTAGGGTAACCAAATGTAGACATAGTGTGGAGATATTTCTTTATTTGAGGATAAAAAAAAACATATGTTTTAAATTCTACTTACCTAACTGTAAATAAACCATTGCTGTAAATTTATAAAGGATAACTTTTTATATATTAGAATAAGCACAATTATTATAAAAGAATGTGCAAGAAGTTGTATGTCAACTATTTAATAAGGACCTACTAGAAGGAATTATAATCTGAAATCCTATTACATTAAAGAAAAAAATATTTTTCTTTTCGTTTCGTTTTCGGCCTCAACATTTATTAGGTCTTGAGAACACAAGAAAATTTAACTATCCCAAATTGTTCGACATTCAAACTGGCCACAGCCGTAAAGCCTCTTACACACCCGCCCGCCACTGTAAAAAAGTTACAACCGGCCATAACTCGATCCATTACCGTAATGAATTATGTGTAGCGCCGTTAATCTGACCCCGAAGATATCACTCCTCATCTCCGAGGCAATTAGAACTAATTGAATATTAAGACCGAACGATTGCTTATAAAACGGCGAAATTACCGGACGCCAGGGTGTGTAGAGGCAGCTTAAAGGGCGACGGTTTTGCCGTACCTATTACGATAGATAATGAAATTTGATTAGATTCTTTATTTTGAGTATATTTTTAATTTGGGAGCCTATTTAATTAAGGCAAGCATAAGTTGAAAAAATATTTAAAAAAAGAGTGTAAAAATTAGACTAGATGTTATTTTAAAAGACGTGCCATTATCAATACAGATATAATAAACAGCAGCTATAATATTATGATATATATTAGTTATCAAGCACCATAAAATTTTACAATAGGTATCCCCTTGAAATGTTGTTTCAAGAGATATGATAAGATTAGCGTTTACATTTTCAGTAATATTGCTGGCTCTTATCGCCATATTAAACCAGTGGGTTCACGATGTTCATCCTAATGTATGTCCTATGCATGACTCCACGTAGGGTTTAAAGGAATTATCAAGTTGAAGAAAACGTAATACGTACATGGTCGTCAAACGTAAATATTCAATATCTCACACTCCAATCAACAAAGTACGTCTCTAAAGGAAGCAATATTAAACTCTGCCCTATAAAGTGGTGCATATCACTCGCTGAAGTGTTCACTCGTAAATATACGGCGGGCATCGCGCAATCGTCGCTGTTATGTATCCGCGCAGTGTGCGGCGCTCCTTAATAGCACATTAAGATCAATATTAGCTATTCATGTTCTAAATTATTGTTACTTTTTATGGTATACTTTGGAAATTGTTAAATGTGTCACATGGATAGGTATTTTATTATGTTTCTGTTACAGTAATATTATTTTAAAAGATTTCTTTCAATTTGTTATGAAATGGCACTTACTTAATATGGGATTATTCATAGACAGGCACTGTGCGACTCACGGCTAAACCCTCTGTTCAGTTTATCTTTAGTTTTACTTTACTTGAAGTAGATAATTTTGTATATTTTAAGTTTTACTGTCCCTTTAGTGCGACTTCCAGTTACATACTATCGTAAAAGTAACTGATTGATTGCATGGACCTTCAGAAAAAAATATTTGAATGAAAACACACTCAACATTGACACGAAACTTACCCGTAAATATAGCAAAGCGTCAGTTAGGCACTTCCAGTTTTCCACTTTATAAGTTAGCACCTAAGCTGGCCATAACACCTTCAGACTCCATCCAATCACCGTCGACACTAACCGAGCGGTACCAGACTCACTTTCATCCACCCACTCCGCTGATCCAACCGAAATACTTTTAAATCACAGATCCGTTTATTTATTTACTCGTACGCGACAATTTACATATAAGAGCCAATTCAATTCCGAGGCTCACGGCGTTCCCAAAGATTAAGGCTGGATCCACCCCCCCCTCCCCCTTTCAGTACCCCCCCCCCCACATAATCCGTATAAATCCACTTTATATTCATCCACCTTAAAGGCCGCAATAAAAGTATCTGGTTGTGTACTTTTTCTCGTTTCCAGTTAAGTGTGTTGACGGTTCATCTGCATTTTTATATTGGGATATTGTGGATGGTGATTGCGGGATCCGTTGCGGTGGTAAGCTGGTAGGAAGCCTTCAAAGTGTCCTGAAAACTGATGCTGAAATCGAGAGTTCAAGGCCTAGATAGACAGTACAGCACCGCACACATGCCATATTAAGTCCAATGTCCTGTAAAATGAATCAAGCCTGACGTCCAATCCAACTTGATCAGGAAGTACTAATTACATTTGTTTTCGTCTTTTGAAACTTGAGACGATTAACGTCCATACTCATTTTTTCAAAGACAAGTATATAGTCAATTTTAAAAATCAAGTAAAAATATCTGAGTTATTTCGTATCTACCGCAATCCGCCTCACGGTCCTGTAATTCGCAGTTTGTATTCATAACTTTCGCGGTGCAATACAGAGTGTCCCCGCGATGACGACTCGATCTTGAAGATGCACAATACTCTTGTATGATGGTGGAATGAAACATCATTTATCGGTGATAGCTACCGTCAAGACGTTGAACTCTATGTTTGGATGAAACATTTATTAATTAATATATTTTGTAAAATTCAAATTGGTGTTTTGAATAAAGAACCAAAGCCGAGATGGAAAGGATTTGGACCAATGAGAACCATAGAGAGGTCATTCAGAATAAGCGACACTTTCATACGAACTGAAGAAATTACTATAGTATGACACTGTATTAGAATGGAAAATATCTTCATATTTTTCACTGATCGAGACTAATAAGTCACTTCTAATATTGCTTATTTGGCCTTTCATCTTCGCTAGCATAAATCACGAGCTTACTTCGCATGTATAGAACAACATAGAGCCACGTATGTACAACGATATACATATTTACATAAACAATAAAATGTCCAGGGTCCGTCTGGCCAGTGTTATCGTTCGGGGCCGGACTATTAACTTATGAAAATAAGCTACAATAACACTTTGTTTATTTTGCCTCATTCCTTGCCAGGGAAATTTGCTATCGCAGAAGGAGTACGGTGACGCTTCTCAAAGTATTTTTTTTGTATACGAAATATTTTAGCGAAGTTTTATTATTTTTATACGAAAAGAGCAAAATAAATGAATTGTGGCTTTGTTTTCTTATTTTAATGTAGGAATATAAATAATATAATTTATATTCAGTTTTATTTTATCATTTTGTTAGTTTAGAAACGTTTATCAGCAACTCGAGTATAGCTTCAATTAACCAGTATTTTTAAGTGGAAAAGTCGCCAACACACTTTCCCTTTTGAAATAAACTTTGAGATCTACGTTTCATGGCGGTTTGAAGAAAAAGGTTGTTTTGAGTGTGCCCCACGTTGGGCACCAGTAACGGCGCGGACGGACAGCGGACACCACTCTGCGCATGTTGTTACTGTAAACAGGAGCAAGATGTGTGATAACAACGTTATCATAACACATTATTCAGGTTCATGATTTATTTGGTTTGATGTTTTATGTGTGCCTTGCGGGTTATGTGGCAAAGGTATTTTAATCGATTTCAAAATTGAATGTTTTCGTTTATTTTCTCTGTGACTATGAATATTTAAGATTATAATATATTTTTCTGGCTGTGTCCGCTGTGTTTTATGTGCCGTAAAAAGGTCCATGATTTATATTGTAAACTATGATATGATGCGAGAAAGGAGGGGAATTAAATTCAAAAACATCTACATTTCTAACATGCATATCATAAACACCGAAATTCACCCATAAAATTTCAACGTATACCACACATAATAAAAACACTTGCCGTGAATCACACTCAATCGGACGTATCCAAACCCCCTTCCGAATAAACATCCATACAAAGGCAACACTCAAAAATGCCCCTAACAAAAGCGCCGTGAAATCTTGGACCACCTCATAAAACACGTGAAACAATATCTTGAACGCAATGTGCTCTACTAAATTATAATATTCACACTGAACATCCTTACTCCTTCTCAATAAGATTGAACATTGCCTAGTTCAGTATTATCGATAAGGTTGTCGAGATTCGGCTTTTCCTGAACCATAAAAGTATATTGTGCGTTTGTAAACGCGCTGGGCTGTTTGTCACCATTTACATATAGATGTATGGGTACAAATCTAAAAGGATTTGAATAATCATTGCCGATGGGTGAACCTTTGGATTCAGCAGGTGAATGTTTAAAAACAACTCTCAATATAATTAACTACCTTAAAGTGTCCATATCGTGCGCAATAATTGGGATGTGATCTTCACAAGTTTTATTTTCAATTGGTCATGTTGGAAAAACCATTTAAAGACACATATCATTTACCAAGAAACTTATCGAAACTTGCAGGTGTTGTAAACCGCTGGGATTTGGCTCCGTGCCAGTTTGTAATAGTAGGTGATGTGACTTGGCTAACTTAGCTAGATTATTCCTATGATAGCTATTTAGTTACGTATCAGTATTCTTTTGCGTCTATCGAGTCGAGAATATTATTTTTTTCTCCTAAATCTGAAATACTTAATTTTTTCATATTCGTTTTCAAAAATAACCATTCCTCAAATTTGAGATGCGCTTGAGTAATCAAACGTAAGTTAATTCTATTCAGCATGACGTTTAGTCTCGTAATCAGGTCATAGGAGTAAGTTGTAGCTAGTGGAAGACTTATGTAACTGCTGGAGTACTCCGATGATATTCATTACGGTTTATTCGCCGGAATGAATGGAATGAGATGGAAGGAAGTGAGGTGATGTGGCAGGGTTGGATTTGGTGGAAAAAAGCTTTGTTAGCAAACGAATATTTTTATCAGCATAGGAACTTGTGTTGTGTGCATGGACTAAGGGATTTTAGTTTTGTTAGTTAGGTACAGCAACTTTCCGCATAACCTGATCAGCTACATTGGATATAACCACGTAATTCATTGTATAGTCATTGGATTGGAACCCATTTGGTGTTTTTTTTAATTATTGTTAGTTTTATGGAACTTACCGGTTTATTCCATTTTCAAAAATGTATGTTTAAATGTTCTTAATCGTCTCGACAAGATAATCGATTTGTAAAGTATTTTATGTGTCCTCAAATCCGTCCCCAGAGAGTAGAAGGCCTTGGCAGATCTAAAAAGGATGGTAGTAGGCTGTGCACGTACCGCCGCGCCGCGCCGCGGGGCCGGCCGCCGTCGAAATTATATAAATACCCCATAAATACCCGGCACCATTGCCTTGCACTGCGGTGATCACATCGAGTGCCACCATACTACTTTGATATATTATGGACGCTTTGAATATAAAACGCGATTTGCGTAGCTAGATCACAGAAGAGTTTTCGGGGATGCCTCCGACATTCTGGTCACGTCTGCTAGTTATGTTCTTGTGTTAATAATGTTGATTGTAGTTTGTGAGATAGCAGAAGAAAGAAACACCAATAATAATATGTTGTATACAATGTTAAATAAAGGATTTCTGTTACTATTGCGATCATTTAGTTAATTGGTAGTCTCAATTCTTTATTAAGCCTAATAATAGTTTGGATACAGAGTCTCTACTAGATAATACTGCCCGATTGCTTGCTAAACTATAATCTGCAAATCACGAGTAGTTCTTCTGTCTTGTAATTTTCCCATAAGTTAAGAAATAATTATACATTTTCTAGTGATCATAAGTCTCTAATTAAAAACAATAACCAACCAATTTCCAGGGCTTAAGTATATATTTTCTAATTTTAACTTTAATGCAATCTTCACGCAGACTTTGAAAACGACCTCTCAATAACATGGGCACAGAGGCAAAGACACCTCGCTCGTAAGGGTCTCTCAGTGAAAGTGGCAAATTAAGTAATTGTATGCAAGTGTGTCGGAGGGGAGCGAGATTGCCTCAAGGAGCTACTTTAGACCCACTCTTAGGGATTTTTTTAGATTATTATTTTGAATTCGTGGCTATTGTCAATTGTATCTGTTTGCGTTGTTGAGAATATTTGATCAGAAATCTGTACGTTTCTCTTTAAAAAATAATAATGATCATGGCTAGTAGATAAAATGTTCAAGAAATCAATTCTGGTTATAATCACCATTCCTCACCATCTGAGTGGCAACAGTTTTAGGTGTGTACTTTAATTATAAAATTTTTAATTGAGATTTTTTCATTGTTTATACAAAATAATGTTACAACAAGCTTGAGTTGCTCAGCTAATAAAGCCATGCCTCCAGTGAGAATGCTCGGAGCAGTTGGAGCGAGCGGGCTACAGTTTCCAGTCGGAAGGTCGGCGCTGCTGTTGACACCGGCCGGGGTCCACGCGCGGGGTACCATTACTGTTTAATAGTTAGAATGGCCTGCCTGTACTGTAGAGGCCTTTTATGACCGAGATTTTGATACATCTTTGTCATGAATAGAATTATTAACTCTAGGGGAAACTTATTCAAGTTATTTGTTATTTGGGCAAGCAGCATTTGATTTTGTCAAGTTTTCCCCCAGACAATATTCAAAATCTTTGTAAGAACTATGACTGCAAAATCAAAACCAAGTAGTACCTGCCCAAAATAGTTAACATCATTTCTCAGGTAAGGTGAAAATCATGTTTAGGCACTAGTTATAAACTGCTACTTAGTTAAAAATTATGTGGGCATATTGATGTCTCTTCTACCAGTGTCTGTCTCTATGTCATTGATTAGACATAGGTTGAAAGCCAGTGGTCTGTGAATTCAGATCTGCGCGCGACGGACGTTTGACTCCATGCGCTTCAGTTAAACTAGGGGTGACTTTGTGAGTGAGGCATCATACAGGCATAAGGTAAGGGAGCGTCATCAAATTCTATAAATGTATCAAATGGTACTCATAACTCTACCAAATAAAATTATCGTGATCTATTTACGTGAATAAATTTCATTTCATTTCATTGATATTTGAGTAGTTGGTTGATCAATTTCATGTTCCAAGTTAACTTAACTTCAACGTCTAAAGAACGTCAGGTGTGATGCATGCGCACATATCGATGCGTACCTTGGATAGCAACGCATTATGATCTATAGATACATCTATACAAATAAATAAAATTGGAGAGTCTATTTGTAATATCAAAATAACACCTTTTCACTAAGTGCATATCAAAGTACATACGACATCTATAGCAAAAACGCGATTTATATTTTTTTTGTCTGTCTGTCTGTCTGTCTGTCTGTGTTTGTTCCGGGTAATCTCCGAAACGGCTGGACCGATTTTGACGGAACTTTCACTGGCAGATAGCTGATGTTAATAGGAGTAACTTAGGCTACTTTTATTTTAGAAAAAACACATTTAAAAAAATGGGTCCCGTCGCGCAGGCTCAGAACGCGGGAGCGGGCTTTTTTGTTAAGTTAAATTCCACGCGGACGAAGTCGCGGGCTCAGCTAGTCACAAATATAATAATAAACGATGCTTTTACTGTCCCTGTTTCAAGCGGACTGTACACTGAACCCTGTCACCTAAACTTCACCAACCATTATAATCTGCTAGCAGTAGGGTTGTCTCGTGGGCGGGCTGATGACCGGTTGCCGAGTGACGTCATCCCCGCGCGGCAACACCCACTGGCTTGGAAACGACAAGCGTCTCTCCGACATACACACGCGACCGGGCCTGTGACTGCGACTAAACCTTAAAAACGTATTACGTATACGTATGGATTACAAGAAAGTTTTGATGTTCTTCTTTGCTTTGCTTTACGATAAATAAATAAAGATTAGTCAGTACTTATAAAAACGCACTAAAAAGTTTGGAATACAGAAACATTTTATATTACATACTATAACTTGTGAGTCTGTGTGATAACTTAGTCTGTTTTATCCATCTCAATTTAATCCATTGAAAAGAGTAACCATTGAGTTTCTTGCCGGATCTTCTCAGTGGAAGCAGCATTCCGAACCGGTGGTGGATTCTGACTATTCATAAATGCTTTGTTGGCTTACGTGAATAAAAAAAGGGAGTTTTTAGTTAAGTTAACATGTTTGTGTATTACATAACAGTGGCACAGGAATATATTTACAAGGTTTTTGCTACAGTCTGGACAATATCATATGAGCACCTACGATTTTCTATGAGAACGTGAAAGAAAAACATATGTTACTTGCTATTGCTATCCTTTCTATAAAGTCACGAAATAAACACCATATCTTTACGCGTATTTCATATCAGAAAGCGCATATATTTCTGCAAACATCAGCGCACAAAGAGTACTCTGTAATTCCGACTATATCTCCTACGAAATAAGGGCTAATACAACTGCACATCACCTATATGGTGTCGAATGCATTGTCATTGTCACATGGGATGACATTAGATGTGACTCCGCGGACGAGGGTGCTGAAGTAATTTTTACGCTCACTGACTCGATTCCGTGCGAAGTGAGAATCGGTCTAATTGACGGGATGAAAGGAATAATTTGATATAGTAAAATACACAGTAGGATATAAAACTGACGGAGAATAATATCAGAATCCTAGCTTGAGTTGATACAGTAGGTACCTAAATAATCTCAATAGTGCGGAATTTATCGGGCCTGTATATTCATAATGACATGCTTCGAGCGTAGCGGTACGAACGTGGGCTGCTCAGGCTCACTGTATCGGGTGGGGAAATTTCATAAGAGGCACAGTATAAAAATCCTATAACTTCCTACCATGAGATAACTAACTCAGCATTTTCTAGCATACCAAATCATAGATTGTTTCTCAGATACCTAGAAAAAAGCAAGCGATGCCGCGCGGCGCAGCGGGCCACCGGAAGGAAACACGCATAAGTCACTCAGAGCGCGCACTTCCGGCGGATGCGCGATGTGCCGGGACACGTGACCATGTCAATTAGGCTCTTTGGGGGCAGGGAAAATGGTAGTTTGTAGGTTATTACGAAGGAATATCTCTGAGCTATTTTAATTTTAATTGTAATCATATTGTAAGTAATAATAATCATAATGAACATATGCTTACTTTAAGACCGGAAGTATTTATTCCCTCATGGCAAAGTCAGTGTCGCAAATCATGGTTAAATTACAAAATAAAATGTCCTAACACCTTTCCTATTAGATATCACAATCCTTTACGAGTTTCGCAAGACAAATGATACAGTGATGGTTGCAAAAAACGTTGACATAGATTTATACGTTCGACCTGATTCCGCTCGACATTAGCGAATCACATCGTAATGTGCATGACGAGTGGTTCATACGCCTCATAATGTTCCATTAGCGAGTGAAGGTTTTGCTCCTTTTGCACATCACTCCTGACAATTTAGTACAAGAGTTATCTTTTTGCATGTGCAAGAAACTAAATCTTTAGAGTTGAATATGTTGCTAGAAATAACCTCAATTGATATGAATCGAAAAGTAACTTAAACTTATCATCAAATACCTATTGAAAATTATATATTTTATAATTATATTATTTGTGATAAAATTAGATAAGAAAAAGCTATGTTCAGCTAAAAAAAACATCTTACATACTCGAATTACAAAGTTTGTAGATGTTTTAAGACACGATATAATAAGAACAGCAACTTCTCTTGATTGTTCGCAAATTATTGGTGCTTGGTGCTTACAAATCACCTACTTCATGAAGACGAACTCCCTGCGGCAGCTATCTAGACCGCCGTATATAATTCCCGGTGGCTGTCCGTCCGTCCATCGTCCAGTCAGGAAGTACACGCCGTGATTTATTCGTCTCTCACCTACTGCTCTCTGTGCTAAGTGTGTATTATTTGTTCCATCTATTATCATATATTAATCATTCGGTGACAGACGATTAATACTTCACCGGGAGGCAAAGGTCTGATAAGAATAACTGGAGTAATTGGGCTGGCACACCTGCCGCTATCTGTACTCCAGACAGGAATCGACTGTTCTACTTACGATCCATACAACTTATTCGTTTTATGTCTGTCACGTTTGATGTTGTCTTCTCATCTTCATGTTTTTCTAATAGGATTAATGCAGACTATCTTAAAATTCAACTAAATAAACATTATTTAGGATATTGTAGCATCACGCTACTTGGCCATACGGGTACTTGGCTATACGATTCGACAGTCCTAATAATTATGTATGTACCTAAGATTAACTAGCCAAGATTATTAGCAAAGTATGGCATAGAACTTTCTACATTACGTTACAATCAACAATTTACCTTACGGCTGATCGCTTAACGTTATAATGCTTCTTATCATTAATATATTAAGCTACTAATTTGCGTTGACATCTTCACAAGAATAGATTAAACAGTCAAAGATTATCACTGAACCACAAAGAAAGCATGCCATAGACGCAATCTACGATACATATAGACGATGGTTAGATAGTCCCCGATTAGCGTCGCGTTTCCGTGAAATCAGCGACGCACGCGCATCTATAAATCAACCGTGTCTTCTCCGAGAATAGAGCGACGGTTGTAATGTTCGGTTTTTATTGGGATAAATGCAGGGGCAGTTGAACGATAAAGGTTGTTTCAACTGGGAGATTAAAAAATTATCTCAACACAGCGTAAATAGGTTATTGCATAAATGTATGATAGTCAGCACTTAAGAAAACTAGCTTTCTAATAAAGGAACTAAACGCTTCCGCAATCCGTGAATGTGTATTGCAACACAAATAAAAAGAAATGGCTTTGAAAAATCACATTAGGGACTTGCATCCCAACACTCCTACGTCTAATACTACTGTAAGCCAGGATCTAGGATAGAGTCGAACGAAGACCCAGACGTCACAACAATGTCGAGGATAGCTCAGCGACAAAGTTTAAGATTTAGGATCACCGATCTCTTTACTATAGAGTTCCTTGAACAGTGGCCTGTCCTGTATCGTCTAAATGAAACAATTTATACGCGTCTCGACAAATGGATTAATTGCATGTTACGGTATGTAGGATTAAGTAGTGACACGGACAATTGGAATCAAACTAGTGGTGCCAAGCATTTTAAATGATTGAGACTTTAGTAATTTAATTTATAACATGAAAATGAGCCCCAAGATACTGTCCACAAATTATCTAAACGATAGATTTCCGAACACCCTCCTTATCATGGAGT
Source organism: Notodonta ziczac (assembly GCA_918843915.1). Lineage (NCBI taxonomy): Eukaryota > Metazoa > Arthropoda > Insecta > Lepidoptera > Notodontidae > Notodonta > Notodonta ziczac. The sequence goes on along the minus strand of OU974046.1, from coordinate 12,422,455 downwards.
TATGTTTTTTTAGATAAAGTTAATTTTGAATTGGCAGCGTGTTATCCTTCAAGAAACAGCGATCCTAATACCTAGCACTTAAAAAGTGTCAAATGTTCAATTTGAAACGGGTGCTCTTGTTTTATCATATTAACTTCATGCTTCCATACTTACATCGTCAAAACCTCAAACTTAAACTAAATTTCCGTAATAATAGGTCCCATTGGATACCATTGGCTATTAAAAAAAATGAAATTTGAAAATTTGTAAGTGCCCCCGTAGGCCTAAACAAAATAAACGTTTTGAATTTGAATTGTTTTGTCCACATTTTGCCTCGACGCACTTGGTGTCACTATCTCCAGCAGTCCCTGGATCAGCGGCACAAATAAAAATATTTCTGCTAATTACCTCTAATAGTAAAAGTCAATTATAGTCATACAACCAATTGAGAGGTATGTGAACTGGTCATCATACTAAAACTTTGTTTGTTTGATTGTAATGAATAGGCTCCGAAACTACTGAACCGATTTGAAAAATTCTTTCACTGTTGGGAAGCTACACTATCCCCGGGTGACATAGGTTATAAAATATTTTCAAAAAAATTAGGGATTCTTACTAAAACTCGAATGATGTAACCGCAATGTACCCGTGCGAAGTCGGGGCTCGCTAGTGCTGTATAAAGGTAGTTTTACATAAGTAAGTATATAAATATAATGCATCTAATGATAACCACCGTGCAACATTATACTCGACTTATGCAATATTTTGTAACCTGTGCGATTTTCATCGTAAACCATTGTTTATTAGACGTCTACTTATCACATAATGCATTCACACACCACCTCATAATCACAGGAAACGGATACTCCGCCATATTGTATGCGAAATCAGCCGTTTACCGAGCCTTCCACACTGTTGCATCTTTTTGTGTCCACTCAACACCCTGTTATTGAAATATAAACTGTAGCAAATATTAATAAAGTTTAAATTCATCAGTCGTATTTTATGAGCTTTCAAATCAATGCATCGGTATATAAATCCAGAGTAAAACCGAGCTTTATTAAATGGAATAAAGTTGCAATTCAAATGTTCACGAGTCGCAGGTGACAATCGGTTTTCCATTTTCAAAACGGTTGTGAGATTAATTTGCTGTCCCTTAATTTGATCACGACGTAAATTTAACTTTATTACCAAACCGTTACAGTTAATTTTTGCATGTTCTTCAGAAAGTACGGTCAAATTGTAAATGCATTGTGATTTATACTTTATACTCCAAGTTACAGAGTAGATTTCATGTTGTGAATTAAGTGAATATAGGTGTAGATCCGCGTGTAAAATCCGGCTAGCGACCGCGGACAGGTTTCCGCTGCGGAGCATTGTTTTCGCGTCGGGATATGAATTAATGCGGATATTCAGGTAGCGTCCGCCAGATTGTGAACAGTTGTGGACGGCGCCTATTGTTCCAATATTATAGAGATTGTTTCACTGTTTGAATTTAGCCTTCAAAGTTTCAGGATATGCGTATTGAGGTGTTAATCTATTGTAGGCGTCTATTTTCATTGCAACGACCTTAACCGATAACAAGAGTCACAAAAACGAATAATTTATAGATTGATTCTGAGCAATGAATAAATAATTAATTGATTCATTTAAATTTTCACAAAACGAGGCTTTCAAGCAAACTGGCAACTATTTAATTATTCGGTTGTATCGGTGGTGTCACAAATTAGGTCTCAAAGGTCAGACGACAATTGCTCTTATTACCAGTAATCGATGTGGACTGCTTGACAGAATAAAACTAGGGCAAAAGACTAGGAAGAAAAGTAAAATTAATTTTATGATAACGTAGGATGAGTATACGTATAGTTAACAACAGCAACCACCCCCGGTTCAAGTCAACCACCCCCGGTTCAACTCGCCGTGACTTGGTGACTGGATGACTCGCGGCGGAGACACAATAAACACGTCTCCAGGATCGTTAATCAAAGCCCTCACCTTGCAGACCCGATTGCACCATCGCTGACTATATTTATCAGGAGTTTAGTCCCTGGTTAAGCACTTCCTTTAAGCCCAAGGGAAATGAGGAGTCGTCTACATACTATCGATTGAATATGATATTTTATGAAATATCATACTAGTATCGTAGTAGGTTACTGGCTTAGCATTCATGCCCAGCTTTGATGTTCAGCCGGCACCTAGGACGAATTGAAAAGAAAACAAAACCATATTATTATTGTTTTCTTTGCGTTTCAATTTAGTGACCGTAGAGGCAAAATATTAATTGAAATTTACAAACACTTATCATGCAGTAAAACAGGTTTTTTCACAATAAAAATTAATTTAACTGCTGGCTAACCTCTCGTCAATGCTCTGTGCAACCGACACGTCCAAAACAATTGAATCACCTTGACACAACACGGCACTAGTACGGGAGACGGGAGGCAGTGGGAGGCGCGTAATTAATTACCTCGCCGGTGGCAGGTGCACAATGAGTGGAAGCTCTGTTGCTGACGAGGCAGTTTTTTTATCTGGTGTTTTGGTGATGACGTCACCGTGAGGTTTCCTGGGCGGGTATTGAAGGAAAATTGAGATATCTTGTTCTGCGGATCTCTTTGTAGCCAACTTGTAATTGTAGCTAATAAATGTCGTTATTCAACGACTGCTTAGTGCAGTGGTTCGAGCATAGGCCGCTCGGCTCACTGCACACGGTGGTTGCGGGTTCGTCTGGTTGGTCTGGGTGTCACTGGGATCGCCCCCAGACCATTGTACGGTACCTATAGTACAAGCGTTGTTTAAGTTTGGGACCATACAGTTGGTATGTCAGACTGGCGATATTTATTAGTTATTAAATGTATGATGTGAGCGGAACGGAACACGTTTACCTCAAACGCGTGTAAATTTCACGACGCACGGAGATTGAAAACGTCGCGGTAAAGTTGGAGTTAGTTTAATGAGGTGGCTCGGCGCGCTGGCAGTGCTGCGGTGGCGGTGACGCGAGCGCGGCATGAGTATGACGTCATGACGCATCTGTTTCGCAGACTGTCATGTATCTGTGCTGAGCTGGGTCCTTTATGTCGCCGCTATTATTGTATCGGCCTTGAGTAGGATTGCCTTTTGGCAGAGATGAGAAGTTTTAAAGCCGTATTCTACGTTCAAATGCATTTCTATTGACGCACAGACTAATCTGCTGTGGCTTACAGTAAATTGTATGAAAACTATCGGTGCCGGGCTAACTGACTGAATGACCGAGTGAATTAAAATAGCTATGATTATTCATGGCGATTGTAACAGTGGGAAAGTGAAGCATTATACCAATTGGGATAGTGCCCCAATGCTTCACCTTCTCATGATTCAGGTAAAATATCGGAATTTGTGTCTACCTAGATTAAGGTGAAGGCGGGGTGCCTTCACCTTAATCTAGGTAGACAAATTCAAAATTTGCAATCCAGCGAAATTCAAAATTTTCGAGTATTTTTATAGTTTATCCAAAATCTGAAAACATTTACGACAACATTTTGTGATTTGCGACAAACACAGTATGCAGTGCGTTTATTAATACATTTATTTTACTTTAAATATTATCACGGTGGATATGATACTAGTAAATCACTAAATATACAAAAATTGGCAGATTATCTGAATAGCTGTCGTTCTTGAAATGTTTTAGAGTAAGTTGGATATATTAATAAATGCACTGCACACGGTCTTTGTCGCAAATTACAAAATGTGCCTTTTATTATTGTCAGATTTGAAAAAAAATCTAAAAAACCTAAAAAAATTTGAACTTCTCGGGCGAGATGGGCGCTTTAGCCTTAAGAGGTGGTATTAACAATCTTCGGAAAGTTTCCGTGTCGGAAATAACATTTTCCATCCTTCTTCTCATTAATTTGAAAAATAAGAAGATAAACATTCCGTCAATTGCTCCAACAACATCCAAGTGATCACTAGGATGTTTTGCAAATAGTTTGATGTAGGTAGGTACTGTAAAAACTGGGTTTCAATCAATAAATCACACTGCTTGGTAATATTTATTATTGTTATATTAATTTACATAAATACACGTCTTATCACAATGGTCCCCAGTTGTCACTGCCAGCGCACCGCCGTTCTTTTAATTTCAAAACAATAATGTTTTTTTTTTAAATTTATTCTTTCCTCGTCGGCCAGGAACGCCTATCGCCAGTGGCCAGTGCGCCGGCCTGGACCTTACAGTACCTACGTGAGTTCTATAGAGCTTCAGGAATAGGTATTCATGATTTTATAGGGTATCAAGTTGTATGACTTTCAATGACGTCTTTATTAAAACATCATATTCAACATATTGAACGATACCGCCTGCGGAGTAGGTATAGGCACTATTGTATACTCACGCAACGAATATAATTTCACAGCTGTGTTACTATCATCACATATATCGTTAATCTACCTAACATCTTAAGTATTTCAATATACGAACGTTTGCTCTAAGAAAAGGTCTAAATTGAAACCTTCCAACCGTTGGAGTATGTAAAACACGTCACACCTCGTGCTCGTAAATTTCGCGCCGCCGCCCAAAGGTTGAGACGACAATTAAATGTTACAACTATGTGAGAAGAGGATCGCCTCAAGAGTGCGGCCATAAAACCAACTGGCATACGCTTGACTCTTATGTCGATGACGGAGCAAAATGCCGCCCAATAAACCCGAAAATCAGAAAAGATTTAATTTATTATCTGCTTCTATGTAGTGTAACTATCATTTTGGCTTAACCCTATTTTTGTTATATTGTTTAAATACTCGGGATATCTTGAATAAACACAGCCTATCTCTTTGTGTGCAGTCCTCACCGTCGAATTATAATAATTGCTTGCACCAGTCTAAGATTATGTTATTCCGCTAACCTTCTGGCTCAACATGTAGGCCTTAATCTGATATTAACTTTTGTCAAGGTATTCCGACGCCTCTAGGGTTCGACGCAATGGTACAAATAAAGACAGATCTCAGGGCGGGATTGTTAGAACTTTTGTTTGTTCACATCATTTTAATTTAATCGTCATTATAACACTTCTTAATACTTAAGTCCGGTTAAGTAACAAGAGTAAGTATGGTCGCCCAAGACTTATTCAATCTATCGGAATTAAAAGGCTAATCAGTGATCAAAACAAATAAGCCTTTAGAAATAATATTTAAGTATAATTGCATGAGGGCGTCTGAGCAACTCAATACATGTGTTTACATGTAGGTAGTCCCGTGTCGTCGATCGCACGGTCGGTTGTTTTTCATTACTCCGGGATTTTTCCCATCAGAACTGCTTCATGTCAGTTAATTGAATGCAGCGGTAGGGTTGGGCCCTTGCGATTCAACGGTGTCTGTATTCTGTAAAAGAGTATCGAAAATGATTGACGAAGGCTTAGACTTTTGTCGCATAGATATGAAATAATTTGGACAATATAATTATATAGTAAGCACTTTGCTAGTAAAATACTAGTTATGAGATCTGAGGAACAAAATGGAGCCAGTTTCAAACAGGAGGTTGCGGGATAGTTTAAATTACTCATAAAGTATTACAATGATCTCTCTCTACTACTCTGATCTTTATAACAAACGTTTTTGCATAATAATTTTCAATAATTTTACAAAAGAATACGATAGAGGCTTATTTATAATAAAGCATGGTACATAATAGCGCCGCGCCGCCGCCGGCGTAGGAGTCTTGAGCCAGTGTGCGCGAGTCCCTGCGGAGCCGGCTCAATCTATCGAACATTGAACAAAGATGACGGATATTATTATGGCACCTACGCTTGTATATTCGTTGCATTACTAGTAACTAGAGAAATATAATTGATTTTAATCAGAATAGCGTTATTTTTATTTCTTGGGTACACAAGAAATGACTTTTAAAAGGCGTTACTCTTGAGATACTTTATTTATTTGTGTTATAAAGTTATTATTATCATCAAGACGTCTGCATTAGTCATAAACCCATAGCTATGTTGTCTCCACTAAATAAAAAGTAATACAAAAGTGTCTGCATCAACTCCTACGTTTACGTAAAGAAAAATCATACGATATTAATATCTAGTGCATCTAAATTACCAGTAGCTGCTGTAAGAACATTCTGGATATACATACACTAACAAATGACAATAATAACAACCCACCTGAATTAATAAGCCGGTTCAAATATTAAACCGAGCGCAGACGGCGTTAGTTACGACGCTACGCTAGCGCCCGCCCGTGTATCCCTCGCACTATGCTCTATCGCTTTACAATAACCAGGTTGAATTAAACCACTGCGGTACACCGGCTTTATTGTTTGTTTAAATGCTATCAGCAATTTCGTTAAAAGCGTACCCACATACTTGATATTATGTTTTTGTATCTATACAAATAAATAAAATTGGGGTGTCTGTTTGTAATATCAAAATAACACCTTTTCACTAAATGCATATGAAAGTACATACGATACCTATAGCAAAAACGCGAATTAAAAAAATTTTGTCTGTCTGTCTGTCTGTCTGTCTGTGTGTTTGTTCCGGGTAATCTCCGAAACGGCTGGACCGATTTCGACGGGACTTTCACTGGCAGATAGCTGATCTTATAGCGGGTAACTTAGGCTACTTTAATTTTAGAAAAACAATTAGGGTTCCGCGTAAAAAAATTAAAAGACTTGAAATCAAAGAGTATCTACGAAACGGCTGGACCGATTTTGACGGGACTTTCTCTGTGAGATAGCTGATGTTATAAGCAGTAACTGAGGCTACTTTTATTAAAACAAAAACAAAATTAAAAAAATGGGTCCTTTCGCGCGGGCTCAGAATGCGGGACCGGGCTTTATTGTTAAGTTAAATTCCACGCGGGCGAAGTCGCGGGCTCAGCCAGTAGTACATAAAAACTTGAAGGATTAAAAAAGTCATTGGAAGGGAAGCTTTGGTTACTTTTTTACATATCATATTTTGATAATACTAACAGCTTTCGATATCAAACTTTGGAAGCATACAACATTCCGCTTTCATATGGTAAGAGTAGGAAAGCTCACGGACTTATATGCGGAAAGTTATTTGTCGATGCCCATAAAGGTAGAATGTTACAAGAGTCGAATTATTCATCGGCCCGTGACGTCACGCACGCATAATGTAACTGTTATTGCACGCATTACGGTACGCGTGTTAGTGACTGTTTGCGTGACACGGGTTATGTCGGGCCGTGTTTGCAACGTAGTTGAGTGTAGGATGTTTTTATATTGCTGTAAAAGTATAAAAAATGGGGAAAGAACTATAAGCTTCATCCGTCTATCAGCCCAAGACCATTTCTGTCCATTTGCCTGAAACAAACATTAGGTTTTCAGACCTTGCATCTTCCAGCTTTTAGTCGTCATTCTAAATTTCTGTTACAACCGCCGTCGTGTCAATGCAACCAACGTCAAGGAATCAAATCCATATTGCTGACTCCGTGACCAGATAACAAACAAGAACCTCACTAGGGCATCACAGTCAAACATGTAGGTACACACTATTCCTTGTCTAAGGTAATGAATAAACATTAACCTCATACAACTTGATTGCTCTCATCCCAATATCCTCCGCACACGGCTTCACAAAATATGATATGTTACAATCTGTTTGTACATGCGTTGCCGACGGGTGCGGGGGGAGGCGCACGGGCTGCGGGGAGGGGTGCAGGGCAAGTTATTAGTTTCACCTGAGGGGCTAAGATGTATTCAGACTTTGTTTGCGCGTCAAACAATAGATTGAGATTGGAATTACCCCTCACGTGGTGTTGAGGACCTAAGTAATGTACCTCACACTGATGCAAGGATGTCAGAATGTGTCAAACATGTTGTCAAAGTAGGTACGGTATCGGTGTTGAGGTTTGTGGTTTTTGTAGGTATAAATAATACATGAACCACAGTATTATAAAAATAATTATTAATAAATTTTTCATCTGAACCTTTTTGCATACCTACTATTATAGTCGTTATAAATATCTTCAACTGCGAAGTGGTATGTCTTACTATGAATAACAAATAGCGGTCTCTTTCGGTTAGCACACGTAAAAATGGAATCTTGTATCGATGACAGACATTAAAATATAGAAGTCAACCATCATATCCAGAGCTAAAAACCTAATGAATATCATTTTCATATCCTTGCCTTTTCCCATTTCTTTTTGTGTTGTTGTCTACACCGATCTGGCTACATTTTCACATAGGAGGTGTAAATTTCCCCCACGGTGAAGTCTAACCTCAAATTACCTCCATCACATTGTGTCGATGGCAAGTTATTAAAACATAGCTGCGCCGCGTTAATTACTGAAGCGAACCCTGCGCTGTTTGCTCGGGGCCGGTAAGGCCGGGCCGGATAATAAATTTGAGCGTTGTTTGAGTTGTAGGTAAGCGGCACGGGTCATCGGATTATGTTTGTGGATTATGGTTTTGAGAGCTGTAATTAAACGATTTTGTGGATTTCCCAATGATTTTGGGCTGTGTGTTTTGGTTCAGTATGAAACAATAATGAAGGCTATAATTTAATCAATGCAGCTATATTTGCTATCTTCTAATGTTTATTTAATTAACTCAACCCCATGCGATTTTTATTTGTAGTGAAAAAATATTTTAAAAACCAAGTTTGCATTGTCCCAATATGCCCCTATATTATTTCGGTCGGGCTCTGCCCCGCGTCGGCACCAGTAGGGTTGCCACCGGAACACCTGGAGCTACGCTTTGTTCCGCTCGCTACGATATAGAGTTACTGTGATATCGACATCAGGCCTATAACAACGGTGGATAGGTATAATGGGTTAATTGTCTAGCTTTGTAAACCATGTTTGGGCTTTTCATTGAGTTTTATGTCTAACAGGTAATGTCGCTATCGTATTACGATATTTTCCGTATTACAGTTGATTTTAATTGAAAATAAAAACAGTCAATAACAAAAAAGTCTTAACTTAAAAAATCACTTGGTTAGATCCTCAACAGTGGACGAGGGTAAAACAGACAATTCGCAATAAAAAGTAATTAAAACAATTAGCAAAACCATTAAAATAACCTTTATCACCGATCTTGGGTGTGGAACCCGCACGCCGGTCACTGCCGCGCGCAGAGAGGGTTCCGCGAAACCCGCATGGGCAGACACCGGCCAATTGACGCCAATGAACCGCCAGACGGCAATCAGTTGCCTGTGCGCAGGGAAATATGGAGGTATGTGTCTCGTGCTGCTTTAGAGAATTTTTAGTAAAACTCAACTCTCCCATTTCAGCAGAGCGATCGTTATCCTTAAGCAGTAATTAACTGCCGTATGTTAAAAATTACTTTGCTCATGTTCAACCTACGAAAGAGGGAATTGGTAAGGGGCCTTCAAAGAGTTAAACAAATTTACGAACTTTTTAGCCAGACTAACTTAGGAGTTCCTATCGCATAGGTAAATACAAAAACAGAAGTATCTTACCCACATCGTAGGCTAACATCGTCTCAATTGATCGTTGTAATAAAACAGCTCATATTACTCGTACGCACGCGGCAGATGAGGCTCAATTGAGTGGCATTTAAGGTGATCGCCCGCCAGGTGGCCTGTGACTCAACGAACACAATTTACTTAATAGAATTCACGTGAGCACAAGATTGGTATGGAGGGCACTGAGTGCTCAACATTTTTGGGTATTTTCTCTTATAATTCTTGCGGAGTCATACAAAAATTGGTAAACGGATTTTAATGAAAATTATTACTAAAGTGTCCAAGGCTTTATATTATTACTAGCTGTGCCCGCGACTTCGTCCGTGTGAAATTTAATTGACAAAGTTTCATACATAATTTCATCCCCTATTTTATCCCCTTGGGGGTAGAATTAATCAAAATCCTTTCTTAGCGGATGCCTACGTCATAAAATCTACTTGCATGCCAAATTTCAGCCCGATCCGTCCAGTGGTTTGGGCTGTGCGTTGATAGATCACTATTTTAGTCAGTCAGTCACCTTTGAGTTATATATATGTCGGAGGAAGCTACGAGTCATGTTGATTGTTGTTTGCTTGTATAACGCACAATATTATTTGTTTACATTTTAAATTGCTTTTAAAATTCTTAATTTAATTTAATTTGATTTGTTACATTTTTTATAACTTAGAAATCTTACTCATCTAATAAAAGTATGGAATATTGTTATTCACGTAACGACCAATCAGAGCAAAGCACGTGCTTGGAGTGGGGTCGAGGCGCCATCTTTACTTGAGGGAGGCTGACAGTTTTCAGTACGCATTCTAAAAGAGACAGCGACGGATCGAGTTGGATCGTTGGAAGCATTTATTTGTCGGTTAAAGTGAGATCGGTGTCCTGAACCCATTGCTCGGTCTTAACAGTTAATTGTTAGATATTGATTTACGGCATATTGTTTAGATCTTAATTAAAATACTACAAATCTGTGACTATTGTGTTTTGTGCTCGCATTTTACCCGAATGACGCCCAATAAGCCAGCAACCACTAATGAAGATGTCACCGAGAATAACGTTTCTCCGACATCAGAAGTGGGATCGGTGCAGGCACAAAACGTGAGCGAACGGACAGCACCAAATGACGGTTGGCGCGCGTTATTCGAAGTGCAACAAACCAGCATGAGGCTACTCGTAAAGGCGCTAACCAACCCACCGAATATTGAGGATAAGAATATCACGCTGCCTAAATTTCAACCGGAAGATGCAGACACTGATGCCCGGGCCTGGCTGGCAACAGCGGACATCTGCTTATCGGATCGTGGTGTACAGGGAAGTAAATTAATTCTCATACTTAGTAAGGCCATGAAAGGCTCAGCTGCGACGTGGTTTTCTCAGATAGCTTTTCCTAATATGAAATGGGTACAATTTAAAGAAATATTTCTGTCTCGTTTCGATACGTTAGAAACATGTGCAGCGACGATATTAAAGATGCTTACTGGTAAACCGCAAGAAGGCGAATGTCTTGCTGCATATGCAAGCCGTTTATTTACTTTACTCATGTGGTGTAATCTCAAAACTCATCACGGTGGAGTAATTTAGGCAAGGAAGAAATGGTGGTATCCTTAATGCTTGCACACCTGGGGCAAATCGAGCCAAGGTTACAGCGCCATATTTTTTCTGAAGAAATAACTACCCGCTGTAAAATGCAACGTGAGCTAATGGCTTTTTCGTATCGCAAGCGGAGTTACCAAGAGATAACAAAGACCGTTGCAAGCACTACGCAAGATAATAAACGAACTAGGTTAAGTTCTGTTTCAACAGACTGTTACGCTTGTGGAAAGCTTGGTCATAAATCTTTTGAATGTTTCAGTCAATCGCATGACAAGCAGCAAACAACTCCGACCTCTGAGCTCCCCAACACGGCCGTTACTACGCGAGCCCCTGTGACTTGCTACAAGTGTGTTGTTGAAGGTCATGTGGCATCGCGGTGCTCAAAAGCATGGCCAGTTGCGAGCAGCAGCGCACAACCCGCCGCCGCACCCAGCATTGTGAAGCGAGTAGACGTGTGTGGTATGAAACCTGTCACCGGGATAATTACGCAATTTGGTGAGCAGTTCTCATTTTGTTTTGATTCCGATGCTGACTGTTCCTTAATTAAAGAGACCGCTTACATCCACTCCTCCTATCCTATGTCCCAACTGAACTGGATCCGTGTCTGTCGGCTGATAATGTTGGTAAAATCTGCGTACTAAATTCCTTTATTTAAAATGATCAGTTATCGGAGTGTGTGTGTGTGGCGAATAGTCTATTTGTATGATATCCTAGCAGCGTGGTGGTTGCTAAGGTTTAGTTAAGTTTTGTGAGGCGAGGTGGCCACTGCAAGGCGAGGTGGCCATTGAAGGGCGAGGTGGCCATTGAAAGGCGAGGTGGCCATTGAAGGGCGAGGTGGCCATTGAAAGTCGAGGTGGCCATTGGAAGGCGAGGTGGCCATTGAAAAGTGAAATCAATAGAATTAGGCGAGGTGGCCAATTCGATATTGTTGATAATCCAAAATGTGTAACGCGATAAACGGCGAGGTGGCTGTTTCGATATAACTGACTTTGAAAGTATCTTAAACGAACATCTTGGTCAGGAGTGGCCGAACTGTACAAAATATCTCATTTTCTGCAGATTACAATGGTGCGCGGCCTTCAACTTCACACGAGGACGTGTAATATGTCAGGACGGCCGTGTCGGAGGAAGCTACGAGTCATGTTGATTGTTGTTTGCTTGTATAACGCACAATATTATTTGTTTACATTTTAAATTGCTTTTAAAATTCTTAATTTAATTTAATTTGATTTGTTACATTTTTTATAACTTAGAAATCTTACTCATCTAATAAAAGTATGGAATATTGTTATTCACGTAACGACCAATCAGAGCAAAGCACGTGCTTGGAGTGGGGTCGAGGCGCCATCTTTACTTGAGGGAGGCTGACAGTTTTCAGTACGCATTCTAAAAGAGACAGCGACGGATCGAGTTGGATCGTTGGAAGCATTTATTTGTCGGTTAAAGTGAGATCGGTGTCCTGAACCCACTGCTCGGTCTTAACAGTTAATTGTTAGATATTGATTTACGGCATATTGTTTAGATCTTAATTAAAATACTACAAATCTGTGACTATTGTGTTTTGTGCTCGCATTTTACCCGAATGACGCCCAATAAGCCAGCAACCACTAATGAAGATGTCACCGAGAATAACGTTTCTCCGACATATATATATAGATTTTTACAAAACTAAAGTTACAGCAAGTTAAATTATTAAGTACATAAAGTTAAGATAATTCATCAACAATAATTTAATTCAACCATTCCGCCAGCAGTCGCTCCTGTCAGCTAAACCAGAAAATTGCTTGGGAAAAGCAAAGATACCCAATTTTTTCGTATTTTCAACTCCACACCATTCTTTGTCGGCATGACCCACATCGCGTCCAATTGAGAGTTAGTTTAGGTGTTCGAGCCAGGTACGGAGTACGGGCGCGTGTAGGTGCTGTAATTGTAGTAATTCAACAATAGTTTTATTACCCTTCCTGGTCAGCCGACGGGATGTTCGGGTTGTTGGGTGATTGATCAATTGTTTGAAAACTGCATTTGAAGAAGACGTTTTGAGGTCATAAAATAAAATGACTGGTCATGTTACTAACCATTGTAAGAGTAACTCTCAAAAGAGGGTTATAACCAAAAGGGATATAACCTAATATTATTCTTAAAAATTTTGGGAACGCGTCGAATCTCAAGCCTCCGTATCTTTGTTGGAGACCATTATACATTCTTCTTACTTTAGGATCTTAAAATGTTATGACATCCACTGTAGATTCTTTACTTCAAGATTTGACAATGTGGTAGCAGATTATGGGAAGCAAAGACACTTAGTTATGATAAGATGAGGTTTCGCCGTGAACCTAAAATTTACATTTAGTATTTAGTTATTAAAACTCTTCTGATATCAGTTCTGTGGATAAGATGACAGAGGTACGTCATGTCTACATAAAGGTTCTGATACCGGCCAGCGAACTAAGCTAGTTATCCCTTGAAATCCCTTTGTGGCATGTGTATTGTGTAACTTAAAACGCAGTGTTAAATTAAATAAAAGCACTTTGTATAGGTGTCGTCCGCAGCCCGCCGGGAGAAAGGGCACCACAGATTGAATGTCGAGGTGCGTTTGTTAAATAACAAACCATGGAACAATAATTAGATATTTTACAGATACTAGTCGGCTGGTATTCTCTACTCCCGATGGCCCAAGACTACTTCGCGATACGTATTCATTTGTTATTGATTGACATTTTCAATACGAATAAGGAGTGTTATTAACCGCACCGGTCGATGACGAAGTCTTGGGCAATCTCGTGACCTGGCTGTCACGGGAAATGTTATTTTAGTAGGGTGTAGTTATTTATTTCACTACAATTACACTTATTGAAACACTAACGTCGCGATACTGGCCGCCAGTGTGTGACGCTCTTAACATCGGCGACGTGCCCGCATGCACAGAACCCTCCGTCGAGATAGTTTTTAGCTCACATCAAAAGGTAACAATTGAACCCTTATAAAACCCTCACGGTGATTATATTCTTGTCATTTAAAATGTTTTGTTAGTCTTTTTCTAAGTACCTAATTTATCCACAGGCTTATATTATTCCATATTTCAGTATTTGACAAAGATCGAATTTAGTATATTTGTTTAATGTACTGTGATATAATTTTTCAAAAAGAATGAGTGTATGCAAGGGTATACACTATTACACTTTGCTATAGGTATCTACGAGATGTCAGACACCAGTAGCATACACTGTTTTCCTTACTTTGTACGTCTGTATTTTAGCCCAATTATTTTAATTATTTTAATAACTATTTCACTGTTAGCAATCTGACGACCGCCAACCTACACTGGGCCTGCATGGTGGAATATGGCCTAAATTCCCGTCGTATTGAGGAGAGGCCTGTGCCCAGGAGTGGGCAGTTATTTATTATAATCATGCAATTAAATAAAAATAATAATTATTAAAATTAATTAAAGTCAACAGTTATAGACTTGAATATCCGCGCGTTCCGTCCCTTGGATGTGATATCTGCAGGTACAGTACCTAACATAAATACTCAAAATCTAAACAATTTTCATAGTTCATGGATACACAACAAATATATTTTAAACTAACTACTGCCGGCGACTTCGTCCGCGTGGACTAAAGTAAAGTAGCTATCTTATACGTGTGCCAAATTTTATCCAAATCCGTTCAGCCGTTTTTGTGTGATTGGCTAACGTACATCAAAATACAACCTTTCATATTTAAATATTATAAGCTTGTGCCCGCGACTCCGTCCGTGTGGATTTTGGAATTTACAAATAAACTTCCATCCTTTATTTCATCGCTTTAAAGTTTATTTTCACGACAATAGGTAGCCTATGTCCATCTTCAAGGTTCAATCTATCTCTTTACCAAAATTCTTCGAAATTGGTTCAGCGGCGTACGGCGTGAAAACGTAACAAACAGAAAGAGTTATTTAAGCATTTATAATATTATTAGTTTGGTTCTGGATGTGTAGTGATTGTTTGAATAAGCCATTCAAGTTTTTTCTAATAACACTACAATTTTACCTAATTTTGCTCATAAATTAGATCACAACCAACTATGTAATTAATTCACATTTCCGTAACATCTGGGATTCAAAATAAAGGTAGGTATTTATCTAAAACTTTTCGTTGAGTGTGTAACTTTTCAAATTGAGATATCATATTAACTAAAAGTCATCATTCTTTGTCAAAGGCAGCCGACTTACCACATCCCGAGCTCATTTATTAAAAAGGTATTCAAAGGTAGGGGGCCCTTCCGTCCCTTCCCAATTGGGCTGTAGGTAACGTTAATAGGGCCAAATTAATAATTTCCTAGGCCCGCATGGTCCGCGCCGATTGTGGCCGCGATAGCCGACCCTTAGCCCTTTTGTTTTGTAATTGAATGTTATTTTCATTTATAATGGTGGAATTTTTGTTAGTTAAACGGTGACTTGGTGATTCGCTGATTTAAAGCTGACTCATTTTGTGATAATTATTCGTACGTATTTCTCGAAAATGTTAAGTGAATAAAACATAAAGATGATAACTTTTATTTTTCGGTGGATGGCACTGCAAAAATTGTATTTCGAGAATAAGTTTAATTTTGGTTCAATTGTACATAAGGTAGGTATTTTAAGAAATATTAAGCAAAGGTGTTCTACCCGTTGACTGGATAGCTTGTAACTACGAACCATTTTTCACCCAATGAGTCTCACAAGAAACTAAAAAAAGTCTTAAATTAAAATTAACGAAAATAAAAAATCTGTGGCACTTACGTTGCAATTTCCGTGGGATTAGCGGATAGGGTGTCCACGCCGGCAGCGACACAGGGGACGAAACAATGGACTCTCACGTGACACGCGCCGCGCGGGGCGAGGCGGTGCGGTGTGCGGGGCGGGGGTAATGCAATATTTGTTCGGTGACACACGGACGACACGCGCCTCGTGCCATTGTGCACCTATAGCCAGAGGCGCTGCACTTGTGATGCTTCATATTTTATAACATTAAGATTTATTCATTAATTATACAAAATTAATTTCAGAAAAGTTAATTATTACGAATGTAGTTAGTTATACGAATACGAATAGTTATACAGTTTTAATTGAATAGTGTCAATATTTGTTCGTACTATTGAATCTACGATTAATAACAAAAAGTGGTGATAATCTGTTGAAAATGTTTAAATAGCTACAAATAAATTGAGTCACTGTCATAAAATCACATACCTAAGGTAATAGTTTCTTGTGATAACTTTTACTTACAGAAAGAGTATAAAGTGCCGAACAGTTACCAGCCTCTGACAACCCACTAATCTCAGCGCATAGGGTGCAACGATAAAAAGATAATGCGGGCTGAAGTCGCGTGCGCATCAAAAAACTCGCTTTAATGATGCACCTATACACGCGGACTTATCGCGCCTGCGCGCCACACCGCGTCCTCTATACAGCAAAAATAACAAATGAGCTTAATTATAATACCTTAGCAAGGGGTGCACGCGTAGGGAGCGGTGTGACAAAATAAACATGCCGGCAGGAGGTCCCGACGTGTTTTTATTGGCGATGCGTGCTGAGCAGTCAATGTCGCGAGAATAATGATGGGAATGGATTTCTATGTCCCCTGCCATTTGACGGTAATGATGATTTCTTATCTGTTGAGGAAAAAATGCTCTTGTTTTTCAATCGCGAGTATGCCTTGAGTGGTTTTACGATTTCGTAAAATACCTACTGACGTGGAAATATTGATGTTTCCGCTTTTGATGGCGGGATGTAGTTTACTTCGGTCAACACTAAAGGTTACTTGCAAAAAATAAAGTACCTATAACGAAAATAAATTTATTTTAACGTATAATAATTAAAATAACCTAAACTAAACATATTGATGTGCCCCGATTAATGGTAAGTTAAATTCTAATGATTTAAGTAAAATAAGTTTCAATATTCCATTCAAACATGCTTTCTATTTTTATCCGCCATCATAAATATATCAGTCAAAACAATGCACAGAAAATATTGCCGCACATATGTTCAAACAATAATTACTATTCGTATATTGAAAACAACAAGCTTTTCATAGTAACACCCTCAGTGCTCACGGATTTCATGACCGTAACCGGTTAGCATTGTTCACTCGCGTTATAAATCATACCAATGTGTCGCGTGGACTAAAAATCATTGGGAGAGTAATTTATTGTAGGTGCGGGGGTGCGCGGGGGGTGGGGGACAAGGTGAGGGCGAGTTTTTGTGAACACTATTGTGTAACGGTCGGATTCCGGTTAAAATCGGTGGTATTGTTGTCGCCCTATTGCAAACGTCATTGGACATGAAACGATTGTTTAATTTTGTCGCGATGTTAGTTTTGGATTATTTCCAAAATTTATAACAGAATTTTCGGACGTGCTATGATATAAATATTGCACTTAGATAAATAAACAAAAACATATACTTATGTTAAATAAATACGATGATGAGTATGAGTATGTGTATATAAGTATACACTAAGTATTAGTATACCAGAAAGGTTGTATGTAACAAAAACTATTTTAAAATTATTCCAAAAGAAGTGTATTTAAAGGCCAAGTTTTTCATCCTTTACAATTTGTTTAAATTATTTATTTCTTCCACATCATTTCTACATAGACCAAATAACTCATACAAGTATTATATTTTTTCATCACTGTCCATCCTTCAGTGGCAGGTTGGGGGAACAATCTAATAAAGTGTCCCGTGCCCCGCCGAGACCGTCCGATTACGTGCTGGAAATCTTGTTACCCTACACTGATTAATATTATGGCGACTCATGATACTTGACGCTCGGTTTTATAAAATTGAAAATGTAATCGAATTATTGCAAGATAAGTGCAAGTGGGTATCTGTCCTGCTGTGTTTGTTTTGATGTTAAAAATGAAAGCAAACAAGAATAGGGAGTATTTTTCATTCAGCGCTAAGATAGCCCATCTTAGATTTTGAGACATGACATTACTTACTCTAGATAAATGTTTAATATAACTCTCCCGTAGCTCAATATCTCCGCTTTCTATAGAACGGAGATGGGTAAATGAGTGGCAGCAATAATTTGTTAGTTTCTATAACCAAAACAAATTATTTCTTCAATAAAACGAAGAAATCAAAGTAACTACTTAATACTTTGCTACCTTAAACCTTTAAAACACCTAATATCCATTCATAGGTGCGATAAAAGACCCCCACCAATAAAGGAGGAACAGTAAAGTATCAATAAGTCTCAATCCTGTGACTTTACGAGGTGTAAAATGTTCACGTATGGAGGTGCTCACCTAGCGAGGTGCTGCTGGGGATAACAGGGAATTTGTTGTATTTAAATTAAATGGTAGTCGTAACTGTACATCAAATATAATCATATCAATTCTAATATTAATATTTGGACTCATATAAACATGGCTTATCCTATTTGAACTAAGAATTTGAGGACAACTTAAAAGTAATTTAAATTTGAATTCAGGTTTCCGTATCGAACCTATTTTTTACAATTGCAAAGATTAGAATGGTAAACCCACTTGGTAAACTAAAAGGACACAGTAAAGAACGAAAGACGGAAATGCAATTCCAATCTTGCGAACTCTCACGCAGTTACGTCCATGTTCGCTTGCTCGTTGACATAGACGAATGACTTTAAAGCGGCTGCATTAGCAGTAGGCGGTTTTTACGAGCGCACACATTGTAGTCGATACTCGTGCAAATTGCGCAACACTGTGACTCTATATGTGAATGTAGAGTTACAAGTGTATGTGAATGTTGAAATCGGAAGGAAAGTATACATAAAGTTAAAACCTCATAAATCTATCCAGAAGTTCGTTATATTTTTCTTCGGACAAAAGCTAACTACTATATTTAATACTAGCTGTGCCCCCCGACTTCGTCCGCGTAGTATTTAACGTAACAAAAATTTCGGGATTATTGGGATAAAAAGTATCCTATATGTTAATCCCGGTTATAAACTATCTGTGTTCCAAATTTCATCCAAATCCGTTCAGTAGTTTTTGTGTGACGGAGTAACAAACATACATACATCCACACTCACAAACTTTCACATTTATAATATTAGTAGGAAGTAGGATTTTAATTGATTTTCATTTAAGTAATTTTATGAGAAGGCCTTTTTATATCAGTTGTCTCTGGGATTTTAAGTTGACTTTGCAGCACTAAACAGTACCTATAATTTATGTATATATCATATCTATAGCAATATAGTATCAACTATCTGATGTGCTTTCCAGTGACTAGATCAGACAAAGTAAGTCTAAGATCATTTATATGAAACAAATATTGCATCAGCAACGTAGTAAATAAACCCATTACTAGTTATAAATTATTTTGATACTCTTACTTACTCGCATACCGGCTTCCATCAGTGTGCGGTTGACGGAATTATACGCAATTCTATTTACCTACTACGCCTAAACTACGCATTTGAATATCCCTAGTGATGTACTCTTTCCATAATTTATCGATATTTTTAATTTTCAGTAAAAACTTAACGTATGGAGTGCAAGAAAATGAAATGGAAGATTCACTTTAAGAGCAACAGAAAGTAAGTAAGTATTTACTATGCATTCGCTAAGTGTTCTACTTGTAACTAATTTATTATATTCCCTTAGGAATAATCATTAGATTTATAATGTAGATTGGGAAAAGTTAAAATTAATTGTAAATTATTTGCTAAAGATTTCTTAAGTTTATCGATACTGAACTTCCCTCATCACTACACCGGTAAAGGAGTATGTCGGCGGCAGGCGTAGTGGTGGAGTTTTGCATAAAATCCTCATCTGTCACGGCACTAATGCGCCGCGTCCGCGGCAGCGGCAGCGGCATTGCTGCCCTCACCGCCTGATGTTATGATGAAATAGCGACATTCACGTCACTAGCCTCTCATCGTGTTCAACTTGAGATGCGGAAATTATTCAGGTAAACTTTTAGTAGATATAAGTTGTTGTTTACTAGTAATTAATATTTTTTAACTTCATTTGTCTGTTGTTTTAATGTCTTTAAAGTCTTGAGATACGTACATTTAAAACAAAATTACGTGCATTTGTACCAAAAGATATATTTCCTTACAATATTGACTTTGAATGTCTTACGGGCCGCATTGGAAAGTTATCAATTTCCAAGTTTTAGTGGCCTCTCATTCATAACGACAACGACGTGAGACGCAAATTCATCTCGTGGAACCATTAAATAGAATGTCGAGGCGCGACTTTGAAGACCTCTACATAAACACTTCAATAAACGCACATTAAAAGATATGTCTCCAATTTAACTTGAATTTATGGTCACCGTAACACTTGGAATATGCAACGCCCAACCCTAATGTCGAGTGATTCGCTTTATGAATCATACATGGCTTGTTAAATTGGATAGTATTATAGTGTTTACTAGTAAAACTCGTAATGGATCGGTCATTACTATATTTCATAGGATAGTTTGGGAGCCTTTCGACGTGAGATGACTTAGGTGTAGGTACTTAGTCCCCTACGAGTGTTCGCCCCATAAACTTACAGAAATGTCCCGTTTATACTTCATAAAATTTATATGCACTTTTATTTCATCAATAAAGATCGATTTGACTATTTTGTTTGTTGCATTACCGGGGTTGACGGAGGGGTGGGTAAGGTGAGAAGTACATAACTCTTAAATAGTAACGTTACTTAGTACCTACGTTGTTTGGAGGTTTTAGATAATTACCTACATGGGTAGTCGTCATAGAATTGGATAGGTTTTTTAACCGTTTTCAACACTACTTTTATAAGCTCCAAATATTGTTGTATTGTATCATCAATTACTCTATATATTTTTCAAGGTAGTATGACTTTAAAACCATCCTTTGACACTCAATGGAGTTCAATCAGAGTATGTTAACCATGGACCCCAACACCTATGAATAATGGCTATAAAACTGATTTTGATGGCAGTCCGTTATGGCGCAACCACTGCTTGAGGATTTACGATTGTTTGTACCTTGCGATATGAGATGTATGTTATGTGATACTATGAAATTTTATTAATTAAGGCTTTAACCATTAAATATTATAATAATTTAAACCCCTCAGGTTTCTAAGCCCAGCAAGCAATATCATGTTAATTTTAATAAAACTTTAGGCCAATATTATGTTCATCATGTTTATTTATTATCACATGCTTACGGATACGAAAATCATTGTGACGACGAAACCTGATCTAAGAAAATCTTAAGGATTTTCGGAAGACCTGTGAAATTCACCAACCCACACTGGGTAAGCGAAGTGGATTATGCCTTAAATCCCCCACATTATTGAGGAGAGGCCTGTCCCTCGGAATCGGTAATTAAAAAAGGCTGATTATTATTTTATTACAAGGTGTAACTCATCAAAGGTGAATCACAAAGACGGCTAACAGACTTACCGGCTCATTGATACCATAACTGTGTTACCTCGTCAGGAGAGGGTCGTCGGGGTGAATTAACGGCTTCCGAGAGATATATTTGTGTTCTCCATTTGATTCGCCATCGCTCACTGTTCACTCGGCTCTGCGTTAATTTAATATTTCGAAGGGTAAGGGGTAAGCGCACAGGATGGATTTGTAATGGTAGAAATATTTTTGCTGACGCTGTTCAAAACAATAATGTTATGATTTACATCGCGTTATTTTCTACCTTGAGGTAGAGGAGGCTTATTTTTGACAATATTCAGATGAAATTAATCCTTAGTGGTAGGATACATAAGTGTATTCACACGGAAATGAGATTCGAGTGTAGAAATACCTTACCTATATATAGATAGGTAAGTAGGTACATAAATTAGAATTAACTGAATTGTAATGAGAGATTTCTACATGAAAAGATACATATTACGAAAAAGTTTTTAAAATACTTTCTAATCAATTACTAATATTATATTATTTAATGTCGTGTTATTTTGGGAGGTATACCTATCCACCTTTTTATGCTAAATTGGGTTCACAAACCACAATATTGATGGCTACGTCGATCCCACGCGTGGTGACGCGTACAGAATCAGTGCAGCGTTCAGACAGCTCCCGGGGGACGTACCCTTCTGCGCCCTGAAGGATGCACCCTCGTGCACCCCTGAACTACATTCGAATAGCCGCATGTGGGGTGACGCGTGGCGACTGGCGAGTGACCGATTTCTTTGCAACGTGTGTTGTTATTGATTTATGTAAATTATTATTTTAGCTAGGTGCCATAACTAACGCTGTTGCGATCCTGATTTAGTTTTTTTTTACAGTGGCTTACGATGAAATATACTAATTTTGGCTATATGGCCTGGTGTTAATAAATCACACGGGGTAGCACCACCCTCTCACAGAAGATCGGCGTACAGTTACTGTTAGTTATTATAGCTGCGTTCCATTCCCCTTCCTCCGTCACACGTTCCTTTAGGTTAGCAACGCCTTTGGTACTGCAAGCATTTAGGCTACGTTAATTGCACCCAATCACGTTAGCTACTTAAAACGCAATATAAAAGCGAACGCTCCGCTTTTGACGTTTTTGGCTGACACGAACTTCACGATTTCTACTCACATTGATTGGTACCACGAAAGCGATTGTTTGCGTTTGACCTTGATCTTGCGACAGACTTAATTCTTTTTAAAATAAATTTTGAGGCCTTGTGCATAACGCCTTTGGAGTCATTTAGTTTTAATTTTTTTTTTTGAAGTTTGCATGGGATTGTTGTAGTTATATGATGTACGATAACGGATATATAACATAATTAACAAAACTACCAAAGAACACCTTTGACAGTCAATAGTTAACCTCATTTATACTTAATATTGTTTGAGTAAAACGTAAAGGTGGCAAGGAGAAAATAATAAAATTTTCATAATATCCAGTAGGTATACCTACTACAGCCTATTTCACATAGGAAGTCCCGCGGAAAAATACGGAACTAAATTGCACGCGAGTACAGCGCCGCATTACGGGACTTCTTAATACTTCGTATGTGAAATATACGGTGGTATTGATACGATATAATGTCGACCGTTACTGATCTAACTCCTGATTAACAACAATGCCACCTCGCCGTCCGCGTCGCACCGCATCGGAGGGGACAAGGCAAGGTGCACACGGCCGCGTCGCCCGCGTCAAATCCGCGTCCTTTGTGTCGCGAGTCGCCCTCGTGCGTTGACATTAAAAATATTATTATTATAAGATTTATCGCGTGGAAAATTGCACTCATTGTTGCTCCGATTGCAATATTTCATGTGATTATGAATTTTATTTTTATGTTAATTACATGTGCGATGGTATAGGTGGGGTTGTTATTATGTTTTCGAGTAACGGTCGTGAGATTTTTTTGGTTAGCAAATAGCTTTGATTCTAGTCATAGTTGTCTGAATTGACAAGCAAATTATTGTTAGCTAAACATGTATTTATTTTTAATAATATATTATCGATTTTAAGGAAAGTGGTTGATGCCTAAACTCGGGAAGGAGACACAACTCCAGAGTTTAACCATCTCCTTTCTAAATGAAATACAAAAATAAATCTTAAGTCAAATCACATAAAAGCTTACCATCAACGCGGTATTACCTATATGTTATGTAGGTAGGTGTATGTACGTTATTTGCACACAAAGCTAGTGCAAATCCCAGCTCTTAAATAAAATTATGGTTTTTTTTCTTCCAATTTCTTTCGATTAAATTCGTGCGGGTTCCAAGACAATTTAACTTTTCCCCGGAACTCGTCGAAGGCATACGCATGCTTGCGAACTCGACGTCATTATTGATCACCATTATCGATCCTGGTTTACAGGAGTTACAGTGGTGGGAGAGTGTAGCGGGACCAGCTCTTAAATAAATTATGAAGCAAACATTTTTTAATCGGTCGCATATGAAAAGCGCTTCAGCATCGGCTCAGCCAGTCGCGATGGCGTCACAGCGCCGCATTAGCTAAATACTGATAGGTACTCGTAACAAAGGCGACTGACGCACGGCGTTTGACGCGGGAATCCGCACGCACGGACAGTTTGCAACAGTGTGCACCCCGCTTTTGATCGCGAAAGTGCGTGGAAATTAAAATGACTTAAGTAGTTTACAAACTAGATTTTTGATTTGATGAATACCCTATGTTCAGTCTGAACGCCTTCAGACGTCTCAATACGGGTTAAACACTAGAAATGTTTAATTACCAACTTACTGTGTGGTACCAAACTAAGCAATGCATGTAGTATTAAATGGACTTGGGGCTACAGTAACACCCAGACTAGGAGAAATAACATAATAACCATTCTATTTAATAACCATTTCTGAAATTTGCCTACGGTGGGAATAGAACTCTCTATCACACGATGCAGTGAGCCAAGTGGCCCATGCCCGAACAACTACGCTTAGCGATTGTCTTATAAGGAACAATGCAATCAAACTTGTGCTGTTTTGTTACCAAACTCGCAACAAATCTATAGAGATTTAAATAAGCACGAATAGTATAGGTAGAGTCCAATAAACAATAGGTGCGAGGGAGTGCCGGAGGGTCCGCGCCGCCGGTAATCGCCTTTTCATCTGCGCACAATCGCCGAATTATACACGCTTATATTAATACAACTGATGCTTTTTTGGCATTTAAAAGTCTGGGAAAAAGGATGCAACTACAATTAGAGGGTCACAAATCTACATTTAAATTATCATCTCTATTATGCCGTAATTTGTAAGAGTTATCTGAGATTGTAAGAATGTAGAGCCAAGAGTAGCGCAACTGTAGTTGGTTGTTATACGTAATACTGTTTTGGTCTTATTATAGTTGATTGTATAAGCATAGCACAATATGTAGGTAACAACGGATTTACAGCGCTTCAAATTTAACGGATATAAACGTATGAAAAGCGTATGTACTTACCTTCGTACCATCCTACTCATTACTAGAGCGATTCCTTTACTTGAAACAAGTATAAATACTATTCGCAGCACACAAACTTTTTCGCACACGAGTTGTGGAGGGTGGGAGCGCCAGTTACCGCCGCCTTGTCTCCGCACAATGTCGAATTATACACGCGTGTGTTAATACACCGTGTTGCTGTTACACGTGGCTGACGTTTGGGAAAGAGTCAGTGAGCTTTGATTGGGGTTCGTAGAAATAACAGAGGAACCGCTCGTATTTTATAACAATTTCGATGTAACGAATCTGTGATAACTCTAAATTGAAAATTTAAAAACCCCCGATGCGATGACCTGTTCATCAAATGTATTATTTACCTAGTTCTTCCAAATAATGATGTTAGCGCGATTTGCGTAGCTCCCGTAGCTCAGTATCCATAGCTCATCTCGCAAATTCATCTGGTACAACTAGTTTCGATGCCAGATTATGAAAACGCCATTAAATCATTTGTTTTGGCTTCCTCATTTATATTCTAAGATGTACAATAATCAACAGAAAATCTGTGTAAAAGTATGAGACATTATTTTGTTGTATGACAGTATAATAATTGACATTAGAATAGACAAAGAATCTAAATATTGATGCCACGGAGGTTTAATTCGTAGTAAAATATTATCAATTATGATTCAATTTCATGTAATAACTCTGGTTGAGGTGGACGGGAGCAGCCCAGGGAAAGAATTTTCAATAACGCTAAAATTATTTTAAATTTGATTTGTTTTTTATATTTTTTCTCAATGGCGGAGCAGCGCCCTCTAGAATTATTATAACATAATATTCCATGACCATTAACAAAACAAACAAAATTTACGCATGCGCGTATCCATCATTTGACACGTGACTGATGGAACGTCTTTAGTTCATACACAAATCTCTTATAAAAATTGATAAAATATACATTTTTTCCAGAATCAGGGAAACTTTTCATATTTATAATATTGTAAAAAGCCAGTTCAGACTATTACGATCATTTAAAAATATAATAAATCTAAATCCAATAATCTCAAATTTCGATCGGATTCGAGCCGTGGAAGTTGGTTTTGGCCGTGAATGTGGCTTTTTAACCTACGAAATAGCTGATGATCTTCAAACGGCTGAACCGATTTTCATGAAACATAGCTAAGAACACTCTCGATCAGAATACCTATCTAACAAAAGAAACACAATTGAAATCGGTTCATCGGCTTGGGCGCTACGTTGCCACAGACAGACACACAGATACACAGATACACATGTTAAACTTATAACACCCTTCGTTTTTCGTCGGGGGTTAAAAATGAATCGTATTGATTGGCAATGTTTGGAGTCACTTTTAACGATGTTAATATCGCATTTGTTTTTGAAACAACATTGACACCGTAGCGTGAAATTGGCAAGATTTATATATAAGTAATAGCCATTTCGTTTTGCAAAATTCTAAAATCCCAGCAATCATATGAAGAGACACTTAGTAAGAAGCAATTACTGCAAATATGTCAGGCACATCGCATACCTGTCACGTGATACACTGATACACATCAGTGTATACCCCGCAATGTACTTTAGGAGAACATGATGCAGATAACTAATGCCTACAGAAGATTAAAATATGAGTTCTTAGAACAATTGATAATAAATTATAAATAAATATCGCCAGACGAACACATTAACTGTATGGTCCCAAACTAAGCAACGCTTGTACTATGGGTACAATGGACTGGGGGCGATCCCAGTGACACCCAGACCAGGGCAAATTACGAAAAGGCCATTTCCGAAATATACCCTGACGGGAAACGAACCCGCAACCACCCGGTGTAGTGAGCCGAGCGGCCTACGCTCGAACCACTGCGCGGTTCTTATATATTTTCTACATATTCTTTATAACTAGAAATCTTAGACCAACACTAAATGTAAATAATTAATTTCAAATTTCAAATTCAAATCATTTATTTTGTTTAGGCGTACGGGGGCACTTACAAAATGTCAATTTACATTTTTTTTCTCTTATATCAACAACCGGATCGGAACGCGACCTCGACTGATTATATTTATTTCAATCGTAATTCCGAGCTCAATTAACACCAAATATCCAGAATGTTCTGTCACGCCATCGGACAGCTAATGTCTGTAGTTTACCTTCTACATTTCCTCTACCTCACGACTAAATAAAGTGTGGGTCCCTTATCAGCAAAAGGGATCTTTTCATTAAGGTTATCTGAGGATTTAATCTTAAAAAGGGCACGTGGACTGCATTCTAATATGTGACTGCGAGCGTGTGCCTGCAGGATATAAATCCAATGGGACTGTTCATTAATGGCCATGGGATTTGTATTTGAGGTTGTTAGGAGGTACTTGGACAAAGACTTTAGAGTCTACATATCCACGTGTTCGCGAACGTAGTTACTACACCACGTAGCGTCTCAGCAACGGACTACCAATCCACGATACTACGCGGCGTAGTCCCTACGTTTCTCTGTTAATTATTTTACTTATGACTGCACAATTTTGTGAAAATCTCTTTTTTATTGCGTTCCCACTGTGCGCACCTTTTAAAATAGATTTATACTTTTAAGAAAATATTGGACTGATAAACAACAATCTTATATAGTTTGTAGTGCTATTTAAGGCAAATACATTCTTTGTTTATTCATCTATCCAAAGGCATTTTCCTAACTTCAAAAGAACAAGAGCACAACACAATGCATGTTAATTGCATTGCATTCTCACGGGCCACCGCACACGGTAGGGTGAGCGCGCCGGTTATCGGAAGGTGATTAATAATCGCACTCGCGGCAGAAAGGTTTTTAATTTGCGACACACGTGCATGTCGAATGGCGGCGCGTGCGACGCGCGCGCAGTTTACGCTTGGGATTTTCTAAATGTACAAAGTGGGGTTCTGTTTTGCATATTATATAAAATTCTAGGTAAGTAAGTATCTATTTATGTTAGTAGCTTTGATAAAACAATCAAGCTATTTAAAAATATGATAAAGTTTTCGACAATCGTGATAATTATTGTTCTTCTGTTAATTACCATTCACTGGATAATTCGATTTATGCAGGTACATAGCATTTAGACTTCTATTTAAGTGTCCAACAAGTGCCAGTATGTTGGACTCCTTAAAAGGTAAAAAAATTGCTTCGACGGAATCCAGATTAGGCATTACAATATAAGGTTTGCTGATCTGTAAAGGATGTGGGTAGGTCTATTGAGCACGCGCCATTTTTTACAATTATAAAAGACATGCAGACTTGCTATTGAGCAGATTAATGAAAATGTGGAACAAACTAACCATTTAAATGAATTTTATCCACCACGTAAAATGACCGTAAATCTTCGGACGCCGACACAAAACTGCGGTGTTCGCGCCCACAGTACGTCGATTCAAACACTTTTATCAATGTTCGCTTTTCAATAAACCTCTAACAAACTGGCCAGTTGACTCGATGCTTTTTTACGCCAATAGAGTCACTTCCGCCGCCGAACGGAAGTGGCCCGGTTCCCGGGTGCGCCCGGACGGCCCACAACAGGAGCGCTTACCTTAGTTTTTTATTTGTGACCAGTTGATTTATAGTTGTTTTGAATTTGTTTGGGCAGTACGCGCCAAAATGCCGTCGACAGTATCAGGAAATCTGGCAGTGCTTTTTTACCGATAGGAGAGGCAGAAAGTTGGTCATTCGTATGACTTGTGTGCATACAAGTTCGGTACTGGCGGGAAGTATTTTTTACTTCGAAAATGGGTTATAATATTTTGGCTAGATATATATCTTTGTCTTTGAATCCCGCCATGGAGACAGCAATCATATAAGTAGCTTGTTGTACATTAGATTGGTAGATACATTTTCCGTTCCTCAACTATCAAATGACTATGTGATTGACGTTTCCTTTCTAATAGCTGCTGCCATCAAGGTTTCTGTCTTCTTACAATAAACAATCCAACACTTTAAAATAACAGACAAAAGTGGAAAACATTTTCAAAAAATGAACAACGAAATATTTTTCATCAGGGCCCGGCC
Organism: Notodonta ziczac; assembly: GCA_918843915.1. Classification (NCBI taxonomy): domain Eukaryota; kingdom Metazoa; phylum Arthropoda; class Insecta; order Lepidoptera; family Notodontidae; genus Notodonta; species Notodonta ziczac. The sequence continues at coordinate 12,393,578 of OU974046.1, read as the reverse complement.
AAACAATGACAATTGAATCGCGCGCCGCACTATACCTTCCGCGGATTACAGGCGTCTTATTGCGACTCGCCAACCGTCGCCCGCTCAAAAGAATAATATGTCTTTATAACGGATCCCGCAGCTTTCCCTGCCTTACTTCTTACACATTTTTCAGTGAAATGTAAGAGCTCCTTCAGTTTCTCCAAGAGGACTACGTTGGAGTTTCAAACTTATTGCCGAAGAGCTACGTTTCCTTTTCTTTTGTGCAAACAATGCTAGAATAGATTGCATTGTCTTGTGGCGTAAAAGATTCTTGAATAGGATACTTCAATTGTGACAAAGCAAAATGTACTCTAGCTGTATATCCCATAAAGTTTAATTTTTAATGGAAATGTATACAAGATGCGGCGTTTTAAACGCACTTGGCAGTCTCACGTGGTAAAAGGTCACTTTTCCCTTGACGGACGAATTAAATTTATAAAATGAAAGAGAGCACCATGAGTAGGATTATGTTGCCACTTTCTTACAGCAATGCTCGTAGTAAAAACTGATTGCTTGCTAAATTGAAAAAAGGTCATGATCTTGAGTTTGCTATCATAAGCTAGATACACATTCTGATTAAACAGATTTGGAATGAGCCAGCTTAAGACCTCCTCATTTCAGCAAATACTGTAAATTAGTGCCAGAGGATGTTGAAATCAGAAATAAGAGAGCACCCTCGTCATACATTCTCAATTATTTATACTGATTTGCCTCGTGCAGCTCACAACAGAATCACCACAAAGAAAAAAACCTTTATCCAAGAAACACACATCGTAATGAAAATACCAACAATATAAGAAAATCAGAACTTATCTCCGGCGCAGGGGTATAAAAACGTAATTTTATTAGACGGGGCGTACACCTTAACACAACTCTATAAACATAATCTTTCATTTGCCGAATTGTTTACGATCCCTGGCCCACTTATGGTCCCATCGCTTTCCTACATTTGTGTGGTGTATATTTTTGTCCCGTTCTAAATAAAGGTGCGTGTTGTCTTGTGTTTATTTTGATCGCGGTGACCCTTTGGTAATGATGATTGGTTCGCGGTAGTAAATTGGAGGTGGCGTGGACACACGAATTCACTTAGCGGTACATGTTAGGTAGGTTGCGGTAGTGTTACACATTAATAAAATGTGCGATCGCAATGCAACTTTGGTTACTTTTACCACGGGAATTGTTTGATAGGAATATGTATATTAAAATAGCATGTCGCTTGGTAAGAATATAGAAGTTATAGCAAGGACTGAGATTTTATTCTTGCCAACCTTTAGGTAGTTCACGCCAGGCTATAACCTACTTTTCTGGTCGGTGAGTTGAAGAGCTATAAGCAAGCTAAAAGCTAAAAGTAATCATCAAGTTGGATAAATTAATATGTTCACGTAATTTTATAATCTGTCATCACAATATCAGATGTCAGATTTTCTGAGAGTATATTATTATAATATGTAGTTTCTTTAATTTCAGTTTATAGATTTAAAGACTAGTTTCTTTTGAAATAGGTATGAGTAAGTCAGTCAAAATATTTAAATATAATAGAATATTATTTGTACATCTGTCTCCATCCAAATGTACACAATTATTTCGTCAATTTCAAACAAACCACCAGCATTCGAGTAAATAGGTCAATAATTTATCAGATAGTAATATAAACAAATCCATAAAAATCATTGATACAAAACGTCTCTTATCTTGGAGCAATTGGATGTAAAAATATTCTTTCACGAAAACAAATCTATAGGAAGGTAATGAGGCGAGTTCGCTATGAATCTGTACAACATAATGCTTGTAAATGATTGTATGTGTGAGTCGACACGCACTATTAGGGAGCGTATATGCGAGGCATAATAATAAATATTCATCAGTTCTGCTGATGCCTATAAAAGCATGGAGTGCGGGCAGTGAGACAGAGTGTTTTAACGGAGGTAGAGTCCTATGTAGATGTATTTATTAAACCATCAAAAACTTCTGCAAGCTGCCTTCATCTTTGGAGGTATCCTTGATAGTATTATTTCCGTTTTCATCATCTCTACGTCCAGTGGGCTTAGCCAAGACGTCTTTCTACAATCGTTAACGCTAATAGAAAACGAAAAAAATGTATGGGAATGACATATCTCAACGTTAAATCACGTCGTCAGAACAAACGAATAGAAAAATCGTAGCCAAGATACCAAGATAGCTATTCGTTTCAAATGATAGAATAGAATATAAGCGTTTCTACAATGCCGATCGCTAAGTCCCGTACAAATCGTAGCCAACATGCTGTTTTGACAAGCGCTAACGAAACGATATCGTAGTTTGTGAACGCTAGCTAAGCGATCCCCAATACCCTGTAGAAAACGATAAAACATGGCCGCTTGCAATCAGCTGTGTGGTTAACAACGCAAATTGTAGTGTTTAATAATTAAAATATACGAATGGTTTGGACTATACCTAACTTATAGCATGCAAAATGAATACTTGCTTACTTTAAAATATGTTGTGGTGTGCGTAAAATGAAGAAATTGTGGTTTAAAAACCGAAAAAGAGGTTATTTAGATAACGAGGAATTGTCAATGGTGAAATACCTAAGTAGTGTAAAACTTTAAAATCAGTGTATAAATACGAATTATTTTCATAGTCCCGAATGCTCCATGGTATAATTAAATGTGTGATGTCGTTTAAAATTCATTTTATTTCATATACATATCACTGGACTAGGAATATAATTTATCAGTAGGAAGGCACTGTTGTACCTAATTAATTTTATTTTGAATAACACACTGTCTTACATAGTAAATTCTTAAGAAAACAACTAAATATTGGCATTATCGTAGGCAATAGGTAGGTACACTTAAATGATTATTTTTTTTTCTCACATTTGTTCATTACTAATTTAAGAAATACAAAAATTGTATTGGCATTTGGATTGACATTGAATTTATATACAATATAAGTAAAATATTCAGCCGTTGACATCTTGGGCTAAAAAGATGATGATAATATTGTTCCTTAAATTAATCAATTCAGTAGACAGGGATGAGGGATGACAGTAAAGGCCAGCTGGAGATTTTATTTTATTTATTTATCAAAACTTAAAGCTATTCTTACAGGTTTACCTAATGCAATTGCTAAGCAACAAAAATCCAAGTTTCAACAATACTTAATTATCTATAACTACTGATGCATAATGCTACCCTCGTTAATTCACTCAGATTACACGAGAACAGGTCTATATCCACGGCAATGAGGTTGAGTGTGCGAAGTGCGCGCGACACTGGGCGCCTTGTTCAAGAGCTGTTTGCGCGCGCGGCAGAGCCAGCAGCGGCGGCCGGCGCCGGCGCCACACGTACCCGGCCGGGACACTCAGACATATCTGCTACAAAATTACTGCATTGTGTAGATTTCCCGTCAATCATGATAATGTTGTTCCTGAAAACAAAACATTTTGTTTGTTAAGTACTTAATATCTAAGTGATATAATAATACATAACCTCTCACAGTTCCTGCCACAAACAGTCATACTTTACTTCTTTGAACCCCTTGCTCCGGCATCATTCGCTACATAGCTGTGACTAGAACATTTAAGATATACCATTTTAGAGAAACATCTTTGTTTCTCTAAAATGGTATATCTTAAATGTTCTGAAATCTTGAATGAACAATGCAAATGCCCCGATAGAAACTATTTTTCCGAGTAGGTATGAGACAGAATTAAATAACAAGAGAATTATTGAAATTATTACTAAGTAATGCTTTACATACCTTCTATGAATTTGTAAAGCGGCAAGCTGTTCCGGGCTAGCTCATGTTTGGGATTCCATCTATTATTCCATGGCAAAAATGTACTTAAATACGAGCTCTAGGTATCTGGAAGCTGTGGAAGCTCTCCAGAGACATCACATAGCAGGTGAGCAGGAGATAATGTTGTTCCTGAAATCAAAACATATTGTTTGTTACTTAAATGTAAGTGATATAATAATACATAACCTCACAGTTCCTGCCACAAACAGTAATACTTTATTTCTTTGAAATCCTTGCTAGGGCCTCGCTAGCTACATAGCTGTGACTAGAACATTTATGATAGACTATTTTAGAGAAACATATAATGTGAATCTTGAATGAACAATGCAAATGCCCCGATAGGAACAATTTGTCCGAGTAGGTATGAGACAGACTTAAATAACATGGGAATTATTGAAATTACTAATGTTTTACGTACCTTCTATGAATTCGTAAAGCCGCGAGCTGTTCCGGGCTAGCTCGAGTTCATGTTTTAATTTAATAAGTATTCCATGGCAAAAACCACTTCAGTAAGTATTTATTAGATGCGCTTGATGTACATTTCTAATCAACGGTTTAAAACTCTTAATAAAATTTAAAACAAATATTCTGCTCGCACCTTGTTTACATACAAAAGTACTTTGAGGTTATGATGTATTTCTCTTTGGTTATGATGACTGACGTTTATGAACGCTAACCACAGACTAAAAATATTATTTTATCTATCGGCATTGTAGATTTAGCGTTCGGCGTTGATATGTCATCATGGCTACCAAGTTATCGTTAGCTATCTTCGCTTACGCTAAGGCGTTCGCAATTGTAGAAAGAGAATAGAAACGAAACGTTTGTATCTTGGCTAGGCCTTAAGGAGTTGCTACGCACTTTAATTTCACAATAGTGTGATAAGAAAAACTAGATGATCGGTTTTTTATAGAAATCTCGCTGCATGCGTCTTCTTATGCAGAATTTTAAATCGGTACATTCTGATTTTGTTTGCGTATCGCATCTAATCTATTACCTTGACTAGAATACTTACTAAGTCAATGCTCATAGGATTCTCAAAAGTACACTTATCTCTGGGAACTCTACTAAATTCTCACACTAAGCCTCCAACCATTTGAGCAATTAATCGTACGATTCATCTGCACTCGAGCGGTGAGTGCGTCGAATGGCGAGCGCGGGCCGCGCGCGCGACTAGTCGCCGGGTGAAAGCTGCGCATAATTACTGCTATCACACGACACGTGGCTTCGAGGGATCTAGCTTTAAAAATCAATCGATCGAGCTCTACCATGGTATCTCGGGAGTTTTACGCGTGGTTTTCGCGTTTACGTAAAATATTATGATGGCAAATGTTACAACGGCTAGCGAACGGAATTATTAAAATCATGGCAGCGGATTGGCAACTTAGGCCAAATCAAAGCAGAGAAGACAAGTTTCGTGTATGTACCTATCCGGGTATGTAAGTATTTTGGAAAGTAGATGTGATTGACAATAACTGTCATCAAGTTCGCAATAAATACTGATGATATGAGAAACCGCTATTTTGTAATTTTGTAGCACTCAAGTTTATGTTGCCTTTGAGTATTTGGCGGTAAGTCTTATATTAATATTGATGGATCGCGATTCTAACCAAGCAGACTTGAACCCGCCTTCACCGGCAAATATAATCCCCCACATACCTACAACATCCGTATCCACTAACAAAATATTTACCTGTCCATAAATACGACCGGACACGCCGATGCAATATCCACACATTAAAAAAAAACCAGGGTTGGCCACCTATTCAGTTTTTCATATGTTACATATTGCCGAAGGAAAATCCACTGTATTACGAAGTTGATACGCTACAATTCAGATTAGGTTATGTTTTCTCATGTAAAATAAGACACGTTAAGGGAAATCATATTTACTGCATATGAAAATAGAGTAGAAAATTCCGTAAAGGTCTTCAATATGGATGTTGGACCGTCCAGCAAAATGAACTGCGGAAGATGTATGAGGCAGCGGATTAAAAATATTTGTACGCGCCATTATACATGGTGTAATGAAAACTCTAAGCGCGCCTCTTTATTAACTATACAGGGTGTTTAATTGAAGCTCGGCCCGATTTCAATAAAGATCTTTTCAGCGGTGTGACGTAGGTCTGACGTCATGATCAAAAGATTTTAAATTTTGAAATTAGAACGTGGTTGGTTTTTGTGCGGTGGCAGTTATTAAAGAGACGTGTAATCCGGGTTTGGATATTGTTCCTGGATAAGATATATCCAGCTACCTATAGATACTACTAAGTGTGTAAAGGTTTATAGTAGGTAAAGTGACCGCATATATCTTAAGAAATCCTATCGCAAGTAAACCATTCTAGGCAGACGTGGGACTCAAGCTTGGATTTGTAACCACGTAGGAATGTGACTGAAATTTCCTGAGAAATTACCTTACCTTACTTCCGATCCCGAATTCTATGTTTTTCTGTCTATTGCGAAAAGTCGAAATAAAATGTCAATAATATACATTTCAGGGAGTAGGTGCCTATAGTAAATTATTGTAATATTGTCGCTGCGCTAAGCATATAAGGCTGCGGGTGCACCGGGCCCGCGGGCGCCGCGGCGTGCTCCGGCATTCATTACTGCGGAGTAATGAGCCATAGAATAACCAGTTGTAGATATTACACTTTGTCATGTTTTCAGGCCATTGAGAATAGGAAGCAGAATAATGACCTATAAGTATTCTATGGATATTAACCATAATTGCTTTGGTCAAAGACACCGGGCACATACCTAGGTATATTAAAGCTTAATATAGCGCGTAAAGTATCAGGTCATGTAGAAAAGTACAAAAAGGTTATCTACATAATTCGTAATCGCAATTGTACTAGCCAAACTATGTGTATCCACTGCGCATTCTGTTCACAAAGCAATTTTAAACATACTAAGTAGGTGCATTAGGCCATTAAAGGGAAGGCATAATGTAAATGCGCACCTGTTATGAAATAATCTATGACGCCGCCTGTACATCGGCACCTTTTAAGGCTTTTAAAAGGCTCTCAGGGCGGCTAATCACGCGGCACGCGGCGCTCCGCAGGATTATCATACTGCGCTTGTGTGGTACTCTGTGTTCACTAAGTTATGGAAAGACTGGATAGTTATTTTAAGGCGTTGCTATTTAGCTAGTCAATAATTAGAGCGTACTCACCTATATCTTTTTTTACGTAACAACACTAACTAGAATGTCCGAAGAACTCTACCTATCCTTAAGAGAGAAATAGCGTGAAGGTGCATATTACAAGTTAGTACTGATAGATCACTTCAGTCGTAAAAACGTAAATTCCTAAATATAACTAACCTATATATTACGAGTCCCATAAAACAAGTGTCCCAATAAAAACCGCTCGTAACTCACGGCTAACAGTTATAATTTGACAAAAACGCGCCGTTCTCCTGACGGGGACATCCTGGACTGTTTTATATAAGCAAATTAGCGATGATTCCACCTCGTAAATTATATTAGGTGAGTGCGGTAGATGCTTTTGCCGCAGTTTTGTTTGGGTGCAGTTAATTAACGCTTTCTTGTGTAGAGTCCCTACATCTAATTTAGAAAATTCTTTTATAGCCTTATCGAATGAATCTTACCGTCCTGATGTAGGTTAATACGTATTTATCTTGGTCAAATATGAAACGAAATACTTAGTTTTTTTACAATAAATAATATTTAATTGGCGATTCCTACATTAAAGGTATATTTTTTCGACATTCGCATTTCAAATACATAATAACTATTAAAGATTCACAAAATAAAATCTGATTCAGAACATTATAAAATTTCACCTACTTATGTCACAATATCACACCCAGTGATCCACAACCTTTTAATGTTTAATCGTTTCGTAGATTTATCGCGAAAAACATTTACATAAATCAACCCAGTTACGGCCCTTTGCTGTGACACACAGACACACAAATCATTCCATAATATAACATACCTGGTGGCAAAGTCATCATCAAAGTAACGGATATTATATGTCATACATACCGGACATACATACAGATAGACAGCCTAACGAACTTCTGTTGCTATTTCATAGTTTTGACGGAAACATATCGCGAATAAGCCAAGTGTCTAACCTTGTTACCGGAATACCTAAGAATATTTTCATGATACTTTTATTTTGTCATAAATCTTATTTTTTTCTCAAAAGTAACGGGGAATGTGTTTGATACTAGTTATTGATGAAAAAACATAGCTTTAACATTGAGAAATGAAAGAGACATCGTGTTAAGAAAAGATTTAGGTCTTTGGTGACTCGTGCCTAAATATTCATTTTGAGGGCTAGTTTTAAGTAAAACCAAAGGAGTTGTAATAGGTAATATCTTACTATTACTGACTGAAAAAATACAGTTTTACCCAAAACTATTTTTTGCTGTATGTAAAACAGTTGTACGTCAGTCAGTAGGCATGCTAGAGCTACCTACAGGATTCTGCTGAAAATGTTGTCTCCTAGAGATGGTTATTATTTGACTTGGTTGTTGTTAAACCAATGGTCTTATACATTCGTATTGTGGTCACATTAGTAAAACCTCATCATTAAAATTATAAAAACCGAACAATCAGCCCATTCTCCTCAATTCTAAGTCGTAAGCCGTCGGCGCTACATCCAATATCGCTCCCGAGCCGTTAACCACGGTCACTCGTACCAGACAGTTACCGACGCACTAAAAACGAGTTATTACCGCCGTGGACATTACGACGCTTCGCAAAAACGGTCCAACATATTGAGAGGTCGGAATGTAATAAAGGGTGGGTAATATGCCGCCGGCGGGGCGCGGGGGTGCGGGGGCGGCAGGTTTTTTATGCCGTTAGTGGAGAGCCACCTTCGAAATGAACAGTTTGATGATAATGTTGTGCCCAGGGTCCAGGAGACCCAATTTGTGTTTGCAGATTTTTGAGAATCAAGCTTAATGACCGGTTCAGTCCATGTGTGGAATAATTTAGCAGTCGATAATGAGTTGACAATCCAATTTATCGGTCACAAAATGGAAGACAAATGTTGTCCAAACTAAAATGGTGTCAGTAATTTATGTTCACGACAAAAATATTCTATAATTGGCGACAGTAAGTATTTAATGTTATATACGAGTATCAAAACTCATTTCTATCAAAATAACGACTTTAAAAGCATCAAGATTAGTTCCCTACTCCCGTGAATAGCTGTAAAAACTGAATCCGACCGATCTGTCTGTGTAGCGAGCAGCGCTGATTACACTAATTGTAGTGTATAATATCGCAATAATCTCCGTATTTTTCCAAGCGAAGTGAGCACTAATGTGAGCACCATTTGTGAGTTCTGAGTCAGGGTGCAGTCACAAAAAATATGTATATCGCTTGAAAATGTAATTTTGTATCTTTTACCAGCCTAGCCTAACATATTGCTAAAGTATAGCGTAATCAACCAGCATTTTAAGTAACTACCTATAAAAATCTGTGTCAATAAATGGTAAAAATCTCTTTTCATCTTCAAACCTATACTTCCCATAGGAAGTATAGGTTTGAAGATGCCCATAGGCCACCATAGGCCACCCCACAGATATAGATTTACATAGATAACGCAAGTGCATGTACTTGGTGTGAACGAAACCCCGACCAAGCGTCGAGGTTGGTCGCCGCTAACTTACAGTCCGCGCGACTACAGATATAAAAAATATGACTGTGAGCGAGATAATCACTCGAGAGAATCGTAGCGGGCGGAGGGCATCAGCGGCATCGGTGTCTATGAATCGGTTTGGATTTCCCGTCACTTGTGACGTCACAGTAGGTGTTAAACATTCGGCACGCTTGGTTTCAATACTAATCGTGACACTTGCGTTATATATGTAAATCTATATCTGTGGGCCACCCGTTTGAGATATTAACATTTACAGTAAATATTGTCAGACTTCAAAACTCTTCCCAGTTCCAATACATTCTAATACACAGGAGATACACAAGTAAACACACGTAGGTACTCTCTATAAAAAATCTCAATGACATATTATGGGTCAGTGGTGGCGGGTGCACTCTAGGGTGCAAACATTTTAACCGGGCAAACAGGCGGTGACCTGCAAACACGAGTGGCGGGTAAACACCCGTGGGTAGTACACATTGAATATAGTGTTCTCGCACCTAACTTGGATTATGAGTTTGATTTTGGTTTTTGAAACAAGCGGCTCCCTTGATATTAAGCTGTAACCGTGGCTTATAGATACTTGCAAAGCGAAAGGCATTGCTCGCAGGTTGCCGACCTGAAATGGAGTGGGACAGATGGAGGGAAAGCTCGCTCACTACAAAAGGCAGCAACTTTCCGTTGTTTTTTGTGAGAGGGTGGTACTACTCCGGTCGGTCGGTATATGATCTGTGTCAATTGGCTACAGTGCAGGACCAATCCTAGCAGAGTAAATATTTTTAAGGGCTATCAATAAGACGTCATTGTATAAAATATCGTTAAGTCAGTGCCAGATTGTTAGAGGTAACCCTATGTATTATTAAAAATAAAAGGATTTAGATATTTACTGTAAATAATAAATTTATTGATTTGCACACAAATTATAAAATGTATTCCTAATTATCATTACCTTAATGACTATAGGTATTGGAGGTCTAACATGATCATGATGTACCTATACAAGATGATGATCCATGCAGTTGCCATCGAAAATTGATAAAATTATTCATAGTAATAGTAATAGTTTAGCCCTTTTAACGTCCCACTCCTGGGCACGGGCCTCCCCTCAACACGAGGAGGATTCAGGCCATAATCCACCACGATGGCCCAGTGCGGGTTGGCGGATTTCACATGTCTTTCGAAAATTGGTTAGATCTTCTAAGACATGCAGGTTTCCTCACGATGTTTTCCTTCACCGTAAGCAAGTGATAATCATGTAGAAATTATTCATACTTGACCTAAATAAGGTTGCCTCTTCATAAAATATAGTGCAGATGAAATCACATTATTCGTTCCGTATGTGCGTTCCTGGCAAATTGGACAGTATTCACAGTTATAAAACGAGTTAGTGAGTTGGAGTCGCTACGGGTGGAAGCGGTGGACACACGGAGTGAAGAGAGGAGGTTATTTTTACCGCACCGCTCCTAACATAGCAGTTTATCGCATCGCTCCTAACATAGCAGTTTATCTTATGATGAAGAAGACGATACACTCAACTTTTAGCATTTCTATACCCAACCAAAGTGACGCAGAATAAACCACGCATTTACAAAACGGTTGCCAGAATGTTGGCGAGCCCGACGGTGATCGACTTAAATGCGAACTTTAGTGTCATTTAATTAAATTGAATAATAATTTTCACCAGACTGACACACCAACTGTATGGTCCCAAACTAAGCAACCCTTGTACTATGGGTACCGTACAATGGACTGAGGGCGTTCCCATTGTTACCCAGACCTGGATAAATTACGAAAAGGTCACATTTCCTTTTTTTCCAAAATTTGCCCCGGAGGGAATCGAACCCACAACCACCATGTGCAGTAAGCCGAGCGGCCTATGCTCGAACCACTGCGCCAAGCGGTCGAAGTAATATTCAAGAAGATTTGCCATCTTAACTCATCAAATAACTGTCGTTTGTTTAAGATTCCTCCGGACCGCTCTCCGCTCCGCTCCACAACGCGTCCTCGGCCGCTGAGCGTGGTTTTACGATGTGCGCAGCGAGTGTATGACGCGGGATGCATGAAAGAGTTGCCGTTACGACTTAGGTGAGTCTGTCTGTTATTAAGTTGCGGATTGTGCCCACTTTATACTTTACACACCACTCGCAGACAATGTTAGGTGTTTGAGTGTCTTATTTTGAGATTGATTTATACCAACATTCGAATGAAGAGTGTAAGTGGAATACCTATTTTTATCTTACCAGTTGAAATCATTCTGCTGAGCGTTTGCGGAAAACCACCGTGACACGTTTTTCTGAAAACCTTCATAATATTCCTATATCGATTAGGTACCTATTGTAAGTATACGTAAGTATGTACTTACTGGTGTATTTTATTTATATTTGTTCTCTACACAGTCGTGACGTCAGGTATAGAGACACCGTTCGATGCGCGACAAAGTCTTTAAATCCAGATTGATTTATCTATTTTTAAGCTCCTATTGATTCAGGAAAATAAACGATGCTAGATAAATTGCTTCTACAGATTAAATGTCAAGGTTTATTATCACATCGTCTCTACCTACTCTACTAAGTGTAAGAGAATGCCAAGATTAGAATTAAAATTTATTTAATTTTCATTGATTTTCTCTCCAGGAATATATAGCATTACGAATGGATGGTATAGTTATCATAACATATTAACATTATTGTCTTACATTCTTGATAATTCATGTAGGTACGTGCTGAATGATTTAATATGCAGTAATTAATGTATTGGTTCTGAATCAAAAATCTAATCTTATGTTAGCGTTTATGAAACAATTTGTTTAGTTACCAACCCACCCATCAAATAAGTACCTTAATCAATATTTTCACAGAACTTTATATACCAGATACCTACCTATCTTTGTTCATAATTAAAGTGGCTTTTACCTCTCCCCCCACCTCCCACCGCCTCCCTCCTCCCCTCGACTGGGAGCTCATTACCTAGGACCTGGGCGTAGTTAGGTTTTAGTGCTGTGCTCGGTATAACTCGTAAGTACCTTCGCGTGGGAGGGGTTTAATTGTAAATTTTTCAAGGAATGTTAATTAGTTATGGTAGTAAGAATTAGAAATATATTTATAAAAAATGTATAATGAAACTTAAACTTAGATAAAAATAAAACTGTATTCACATACCTACTTAGGTTCTTAGTAGGTACTTACATTAGTATATTAATATCCTATTATTTTTGTATCAATTATTTAACTTGTAGTCCTTATTATTAGTAGATATATACCTATTATTCCACTAGTTCAATACACTGCAAACACGTCATAAGTAAAGTAACTTCAACACATAGTACATACCTCGCTCGTCTCGCAACCCCGACCTGACCTCCTTGAAGGACGCGCCGCGCCCACCTAACTACTAAATTTAGCACACCTCAAGGAAACATCAATCGCACCAACACATGCGCACAATTTTTTTACCACAACCACCACAGACTTCCACAAAAAACGTCACGACACCGCACCAACTCCCGAAGAACTGAATTCCGCATTCAAATTACGCACCTCACACCTGTAACGTACCTGTACCTGTGACGCACCTTGCTGCGACCAATCAGCGCGCACCTCACCTGCGCAGCTCGATAAAAAGGGGCGTGGCCTGTGCGGAGGCGGTCGGGACGCACCTGTGCGCACCTGCCGCATTATGAGACAGGTAAAGCCGTTGGCGGGTTGGTCGGGTGTCTTCCAATGGTAGAGCGGGTAACCTGTCCTACCTGTGAGGTGCGCGGGTAACGCAGGTATTGGTTGGCGGATGTAGGTCGGCGGAAGTAGGTCAGAGCGTCGACCCGGCTATGTACTGGCGTATGTTTTGTGCGGAGCGTTTTAATGTTACTCTTTGTTTATGTGCGGATATTCCGCTCGGGGACAGAGATTTAAGAGCGTTCTAAAACTGTTGAGTGTAGGTATTGCGTTGGTTCCTTTGTTGCAGTATGTAGGGCTTAGGGAGATACATATTGCATAAAATCATTCGTTGGATTGATAAGAACCCATATTACTTTTTGTGGTATTAATTTGGTTCTTTAGCGCCTAAGTTTTAAATACCTAACCCTGTGTAATGTGGTCCGTTTTTATACTGTGACTAGGTATATTAGAATGAACGGTTTCATTTCTCACGCAAAGGTCTCTTATTTTCTTATTTACTTTAGATATCAAAGATTTACTTTGACCTCAAAAAGCACTTAACAGCCACTAACGTGTATATAAACATAGGTACATACCACATTAAGGTAGGTCCCTAGATGAATTATATAGTTCAAACCGCACCTTAAACTCCACGTCACCTAAGGCCGTACATAGCGGTGGGTGGAGGGGGTGAGAGAGCCTGATTACACGGGAGTAGGGGGGCGCCCAGGTCGAGGCAAGTTTGAAGACAAATTGTGTAGAGAGCGGGGGAGGGGGCTGGAAAAAATGGCGGACTGACGTCCCGCGTCGTCGTGGCTTTAAATATAAATAATGGAGAATTCTAAATGGAAATTCTAGGTGCGTAGGTACTAGGTAGGATATAATGGAGCACAATGCTAAAGAAGATAAGTTTTCATGCGACCTTTTTAGAATGGTTTCGTTCTCTTATAGGTACCTACCAGTTCAGTTAACAGGCCCTTGTTGGTTTTATGTAGATACCTACCTATCTGTCTAATATGATGTCATAGTTATAGTTTAATATCACATAAGATCTACCGTAGTATCAACCTACATACATTCACAGGTATGTAGGTATCAATACTCTCTTATAGATATCAACTCTCTACTTATACTTTCAGTTTCACGGTTATTAATTCAACAGTCGATCTTGTTCAGCGAAGTCCGTATTTTGCAGTAGTTCTATCTCCGTAGGTAGGTGCATAATAGTATTGATAATATTTTCAGGAAAACTTACAAATAGTATCTATAAAAGTAGGTGCATCTCGGCCAGCGGAAACTCCCGACTGGTTTGGTAACGGCTACAAGCGCTCGTTATAACTTTGGCGAGCGGCGTTGTTGTTGCCTGTTTGTCTTAAACATATTACCTAACTAATGGGTACTCTTCTTTGTGGGCCAGGGTTATCTAATATTAGATATCTGTGGCTTAATCTATATCGTACCTATTCATTATATTTTTATTTATAGTATCTATATCGTATATTAACTGTAGGTACGTATAGATACAGTTTAAGGCAGAAGTAAGTAGGGGCATTATTGTCACATTTCTGGTACCTACTTTGTAGATAGAGTACCTACATTTATTATGGACAGCCAAAATACTGAATTACCGATAGGGCACACCTATTTACTCTGAAATCAGTGTTTTTTTTTTACTTCTGTTGTTGTCCTCTTCTTTTACGCATTTACCTAGATAACATTAGTGTGATTGTGATTACACAAGTCCGCTGAAATGTAGGTGTAACTTATGCCTTAGACACTCAGTAAAAGGTACTAAAAGTGTTTCCACCCCAATCGATTGACCCTCAATCAATCCATTCATCGATGGTAAAACGAAATGAGTCGACATGGACCGACAGTGTCTACATAGAGCAACGTACGACCGATCGATCATCGATCGATGGTCGATGAACGTTCAATCCATTGGTGTATAACAATACTTTTAGGTACTACCCTTTTTAATATGCATTGCTTAATTTGTGGCATATACTAAGAACAATTGATGTATTTAGGTATTTATTGGCACGGTAGGGATGAGCCTGCTGATCAACGTTAAGGTTATATCGCTAATGCTAAAAACGTGTGTAACGGATGCGCGGCAATATTTAAAATTAGTTTATTAGAAACCTACATTGACTCCCCTCTAGGAGTTTATTTGATTATTTGCGCATGCGCGGGAACTCCATGACCATCGAGAGTGGTCTTCCCGCGCGCGCCGCGTTCAATTGTTATGTCGGGTTTTCGTTGTTGTAATTTGTAAATATCGTCTTGATTCTGTGTAATCCTTGTTTAAGTTTATTGTCATTTTATGTATTGATTAAAACACTGTGAAATAAACTCTGGTGAGATTCATTCTTTACATTGGCGCCCAACGTGGGGCCCAAAAGGACTCTGACGACGGTAAGATCATGGAAGATCTAGGGAAGGATGGAGTTCCGTTTAGGGGGAGACCGTGGGCCGACCAGGGATCGGCGTTCGCGGATTACCATGGTACAACCGCCGCCGCTGGTCAACCAGGTGTCGCGCGCACTCTGAAACGTCCTGCTTCGTTCAACCATTGGCCAGGTGGTAGTAGATTGGTAACAGGTACAACCCCCTACCTTGAGCAGCCGTCGACCTCGTTTCTCGATGCCGTTAATGCACATGAGAATTCGCAAGCTACGCAGATTGGGTATGCTGAGGAATACCGCCGTACTGCGTCTGATAACGAGGTAAGTGACTGGTTCCAACTTAAGACTCGAGGGTTGAACGATACTGGTCGAGGACAAACTACCAAATTCATTCCCAGGCGCGATAATCCGTATAAGATACGTGGAGTGATGCGCGGCGCTACCTGCTGTCTTGAACGTGTCGAGGGGGAGGTTTTAGGGAAGTTTTGTGTCTCTCAACGTCCTGTTGTTGAACCACCCTTGAGGGGAAAGCGTAAAAGGGGACGCCGGCGCAGGCAATAGCCTGTCGTTATTTTATACCTACCTAGAGTACCTAGTTATAGTGCTGCTACTCCAAACGCGAGGACGCATTGTTTGGACTAGAGGGGGAGGATGTAACGGATGCGCGGCAATATTTAAAATTAGTTTATTAGAAACCTACATTGACTCCCCTCTAGGAGTTTATTTGATTATTTGCGCATGCGCGGGAACTCCATGACCATCGAGAGTGGTCTTCCCGCGCGCGCCGCGTTCAATTGTTATGTCGGGTTTTCGTTGTTGTAATTTGTAAATATCGTCTTGATTCTGTGTAATCCTTGTTTAAGTTTATTGTCATTTTATGTATTGATTAAAACACTGTGAAATAAACTCTGGTGAGATTCATTCTTTACACGTGTAATTTAAACTGTAAATTCCTTTTGAGTAAGCACATGTCAGGAACTCTTGAACTCCCAAGGGTTATCTAGATACGGCTCTCAATATGATCCATCAACTATTTTTACTATCTATCACAAAATTAGCACGCAAATATTTATTCATTTCAATCACCATCATTTTAATACAACACTCTACATCTCTACAAATAAATTTACTGTTTCTACGTTGTAGGTACTAGGTATAAGATATAGGACGGCTCGTCCCACGGGTGGCGAACAATCTGCGCGGGCAAAACCGGAAAATTAGACATTGCTCTACCCCCGGACATGTTTTAATAAGCTGCTCTTTGCAGTGCACTAAGAGCTTTTTGTACGGCAAATACACTGCAGCTAAATGTAGGAAATTGTGGAGTATGAATTAACGTTTTGGAAGCAAATTATGTTGTGTGAAGGCAATGGTCTTATTGTTGGCCACAAATTACGAGTGCTAAATTTAAAACATTAGGTAAGATAACATTACTGTTCTGGTCATACATTAGGACTGATAAGAATGGCAGTATAGTTAGTTGTGTCGTCTACCAACAAAATTACAACTTATTACCAAGACGAATGTATATTATTACATTTCATGGAAAAATAAGTGACTTTCTAAGTACCATGTCTTAGCCGCTCATAATATACCTACTTATTAGATACTGGCACCGATCTACAAATTTAAAACTGATGGTTGAACTTGAGTACCTATGGTTAATTATTCTTCAGTGCTTTATTCGACCTTTTGATCAGTTCTTAGGTAGGTACAGTAGGTACCTATATTCGTACCATATTTTATAAAAGTATCATTATTTATTTTTCAGTAAAAGTCAATAAAAAGCCATCACAGCATTGGCATGGTGGCGTCACGGCGCTGTAAAAGTGGCGTCGCGACGCGGTCATAGCGGCATCGCTACGCTTATGTAGTGGCGTCGCGACGCTGTTTTACACGGCGCTGTCATAGAGGCGTCGCGACACTGTCACAGTTGAGTCGAAACGCTGTCATAATAGCATCGCGACGCTCTCTTAGTGGCGGAGCGACGCGGTTATAGCGGCGTCGCTACGCTAACATAGTGGCGTCGCGACACCGGCAAAGGAACGTTGCGAAGGGTCGTTGCGGAATGTTTCCATCATATTCATATAAACGCCATAAATATAGAGATAGCTCTACAACGGGCAGCCGGTCACCTCACACCGACTTCCAACTCGACACAGTTTTTTTCCGCCCGCCGCCGCGCCGCGGACCGCGTGAATTCATTCCAACTTGCTCCAAAAACTCTACCACCTTTTTTTCCCTTGCCCAAACTGAATATCAAATCCGTACACGAAAAAGTTGTCGGAAATACACGACTCCGCCGTACCGTTTGTTTTTCTACCGGGACTTCGGATTGGTTTGTTTGGGTGTGAGCATTATTATCTGCTTAGATGTATCGCCTTAATAATGCTTAATTGTTTGTTTGCAAGTTTTCGTGTCATCACGCAAAATTAGCAAACGCATTCAAATTTAATCTAGTAAAGGCTAGGTCAATTATGCAGTTAATCTTACATTTTTATAACATATGAGCAAAATATTGATGGCTCTCTATGTCCATGGGGGCGAGGCGGCGGGTAAGTATTACTCTTTAATTATTAACCACCCCAACACGGCAACAGACCACTCAATGAGTAGTTATCCAACGTAGTCAAAACCAACTTGACCTAACTTGACCCACTTTGCCACAGTCTAAGCCTAAAGTGGGCCGGCCTTTGTGGGCAGCTAACGCGGCGTGACGTCATCAAAGCTCGTTAATGACGTATCCTGTTACGGTAATAGGCCGTGACGTGTCCCCGGAGGTGGCACCGAATGCTGCTCAATTATGTAGGATGGAGAGACTGTAAGTGGGAATATTGAGGACTTGTTTGTTGGGAGCAAAGGAGTAATAATACAGTAACATGTCTACAGCTCACTCGTCACCTAGTGGTTACCAAGGTAGCCCTCGTCAACGAGTCCTTCCGCCTTCGTTCTCCGTCTGTTCCATCCAATACAACATTTGACATTTCACCCGCGGATACGAGTTTTTGGTTATAAAATAGCACTGCTGGCCACTAAACTACCTTAATAAGCCCCCTCTCAATATAAGAGTTCTGTATAGTCATGTGATAATAGCACACTCTCACAATAATTCATCTTAATGAAACACCAAATTTGAATAATGTAACACCACATGAATCTGATGATGAAATGAATCGCCATAAAATTATTGAAATTGCTTAGGAATTGTCGGGAATTCAGGATATTAATGTATTTGAGATAAATTGCCGTGTGGCATTGTTAGGCCCTCTGGAGGCACTTTAAGACTGTAATAAAATTACTAAACTCAAGTACTACGCTCAGAACACGTACTACACTTACTTAGTAGATTGTTTTATGCAAATAGCCGTATATCGTCACGTAGCTACAAACGAACAAACAACAACACAAACGAACTTCGCGTTCTTCTAGACCACAGAAACGGACATTTGCATGTAAACGATGAACATATTTCATTCACTTAATGAAATTAGATGGGGCATCATATTGACTGTTGATGTAGACGTCGTCGTAATTTTGGTTGCTTCTTCACTCGAGTTATTTTCAGAAACCAGAAGAGTTGAGAAATTATAATATTGGAGGCAAAAGGTATTTTGTGAGTCTTTTGACATGATAAAGCACCATAGCAGCGGTCACCCCTTGGTGGAAATAAAATCAAAACGAAGTTATTGTAGTTAAAAAATAAATAACAAAACTTCTCAAAAAAATCGGAGCAGTGACAAGCTCTCTTCTTAGACCTATTCAGGGTGAGAACCCCAATTATCGTCCCAAGGAATACACCAAAAATATTTTACCACCCAATATAAGACATAACAAAAGTTGAACCTACGTTATGATCATTACCCGCCATCACCGGAGGTAAGGCGACAAATCCAACGCTGGAAACAAACTTCCAAAGCCATAAACGGATAGTTCGTCCCAAGTTTTCCAATCTCCCGCCGCCGGCCGACACTGTCATATTATTTTCTAACTATTTTACTGCAGCCTGCAATCTTACACGTTGGAAAATAGAATAACTCAGTTAGACGACAATGTCGTATAGTTCCCGAGTTGCGGAGTGTCGTAAAAATCGTTCCGAATATTGAATGTTATTTTGTTGGTTTTTGCTTGAGATTTGAATGTGCGTTAAGTTTGCATTTACATACCCGTCTACAACCTGACAAACTCTATATCTAGAACCTTGTCTAGGTACGTATGTTTAACATCAGAAGGTAGTATCAGTAGTTATTCGTGGAGTTCTTGAATTATGGGTAGTAATTATCGTCATTAGTAGATTTCACGAGACTGTTTCTTTGATTAAAAGGAATATAAATTGATTTTCTATAAAAAAAACGACTTTGCTTTGAATTAATGGAATTCTCTATGAAAGATTGTAGCTATGTATTTATTTTTGTTCTCAGATTAAAATAGTTTACTTATCCTTTAAAATACTGTCATTACCACCTAAAATAACATAAAACATAGGTACAAATAGTAACGACAGATACATAATATCGTGTCGGACAAGACAGCCTCTCAGCGAGGTATGGCGCGCACGTGTGGTCGCACAAAAAACGCGCCTTAATAAAACGACGTGCCGCGGGGGTCGGTTGTAGGGACGTTCACCTTGCCACGATGGTCGATATTCGCATTCATATATGAATAACTGTAGAGACCGTTGGTAATTATTTTTTTGAAATAATATAGCCTGCTTGTTTATTGGTTGCTGAAACAACCATTAAATCAACAGGATTTTAATTTAAAAATGGAAATTAATTTGATGGGGATTTATTATGATATAATTAACCTTTTTCCTTTTCTATGATACCTTAACACAACAGTTTGAAAGGTTTTGATTGGACTCCATAATACCTATTTCGTTTAACTTGATTACTATTTCTATCTATCGAAATCAGCTTTTTGTTTCATGATTGGTGGTGAAGTCATTGATTTGAAGAACAAGTAAAATCTCACTTTTGTCTCTCTGAGTGCTGTATTTTTTGATTACTTATTTTTTGTTAATAATATCGATATTAGCATTACTTAATCGACGCCATCCCATCCCTACTACCCTTGGACGGGTTTAATTACACGGCGCGGGCGACAGGTTGTCGGGTGACGTCATCGGTGCATGTGTGTGTGTCGCCGTGTGTAGGTGTTGGCGGTAGTTACATTGTTAATGTGTGGGTGTGTACCTATATGCTAGGTAGTTACTACATGTTATGTATGTGTGAGTGTGATTGCAATATTGTGGGATTTGTGATATTGTCAGTACTTTATCAATAATGAGTTATGATATTACATTCACCTTTTGACGCAGGGGGCGTACCTGCTTGTATGTACAGTAAGTAGGTGTCTCCTTCCTTACTTATCAATATAAAACGGAAAAACCGTAGCCTGAAGATACTTACATACAGTCAACAAACTCGACGGTTGATCACCTTAAGGTTGCATTTTGTGTGCAGTGAACTGCAGCCACATGCGGCTAGCATGGCTAGCAAAACAATTAAAACAATGGATTTCTGAAAAAAGGGCTTTTGTCTCATCGGACGACAACATAATGGGCGAGGCATCTTATGATTACTGCCTGCAAGGGAAAAGTGTCAAAAATTGATCAAGGGTCAACTTTGTTGATGGTACATTCAACATCAGATGCCATTCTTGCATTTGGGCTTCCGCTTCTCGCACTCATAATACGAAACGCAACTATAATAGTTACTTTAAGCTGATGTTATGTGAGAGGACGGTACTACCCGATTCAAGCCAACCTGATTATAAGCAGAAGTCAAGTAGGTACAGCTTGCCTCTACCACCTACAAATATTTTACATATCAACAAAAATACGTGCAAGGAACAACCTGTAGACTGAACCGCACATTTTATTTTCTCATTTTTATGACTCCAACATAATTCATTTGGTGCCTCGTAAAACGGGCTAGTTTTAAAATCTTACTTCATTGAAGTAGGCAATTAAAAGTGGAACTATTCGACAACAAAGTAGCCTTGTTCCTTAGCTGTTAATACCTCGTAAACGGAATGGTTTGAAGATATGGCTTGATAAGGAGTATAAGGGTAGGTGCATGGCGGAAACGGAGATTGATGTTAACTAAACATGTTAACTAAAAATATATTATAATATACACGCTTGCCTTTGAGTCCTATCTCGTTCTAAAAAACGGTGACGAATTCATCGTGGACTCTTCCACTGATATATATATCACTGATATCGGTGTGTTTAGTCTCTTTTCTAAATAATTTTGCTGTTGATTTTACTTTGATTGAAAAAACTAGCCGTTAGTATAGTAGTTACCTACAGAACACAGTGTGAACTTCGCCTTAGCGCATACAAGGTAACATTGTACGGATTCAATCAATCAGTTACATTGGAAAATACCTCTGATTAAAATGTCTTTACTATGGTTACCCGCTAGTGTCGGGTTTCTTAACGTTTCATGACGTCATGGCAGTGCAGTCCACTCCTCAGCCTCCTACATTGTACTCCTATGCGAAACCTTTTAATTATATTAATAAACCCAGACTCTTCCCATTCACTTTGCAATCAGGCTGGTATTTTACATTCGGACTGTTGCATGACATTGTTGCATACGTGACATGACAATGATCTGACGCGTGACTCAAGTCTGGAGCAGCGACCGGTCACTGCACACTAGTTGTGTACAGTCAACATCAATAGTACCTTGGTAAGTGGGCAGGTACAACCGATATCTAAAGGTCGATACTAATGGTATTTTTGGGGTTATTACGTGAGCAAGAACGCATTTATTTTATGTCTTAAATTGTATTTTTTATGAACATACCAGAATTGGCAACAATACTTACTTATATTAATAAGCTTAAAGACTTGTGTGTTCTTCTAAAAAAATAATCTCGACTAACTTTTTAATCTTCTGCGTTGCTCGCTATATGCCATGTCGGCCTTACCAGTTATACTTTCTTGAACCGCCGTCCACGTGTAACCCGAAGTACCTTACTCTTACCCCTTGACACCTGATGTAATCCTGCTCTGTTATTACATTCATTTATGCCAATGAAAGAGTTTTAATTAACACGGAAGCAATCAATACTTACGCTATCTTAATATGATTATTCTAGTTTGCTTATATTACAATATATTATCTTTATTATATCTTTCAAATTAAGATCTGAGCACATATACCTACAATGCTAGGAACAGGCATACCAAATGCCGTAAGTCTAATAGTTCCTGAGATAACGTAATGAGTGTGAGTAACTTTAGATATTTAAAATGTTAACTCATAAATAAACCAAGACACCGGTTTGTAAGTCCCTCCGTAGGCCCAATACAGAGTTACTGAGCTAAAATTTTAATTAAAATGTTGCCATGATATCTTAATCCATGCCCTTGAAAAATACTGTATGATTTTCTAAATTTTACTTTTATCGAATACTTGAAATCGAGAAACCGGGAGAGCCGGAATGTTATTGATAGCTACTGTATTATTTGATCGTATAAATTATTTCCTATTTGACCACCTCAAGCAAATGTCCTTCACGTACAATTTCAGCAGTTAATGTCCAACGAGGTCACTCACCAGCACTATCAATATTTTGTTTAAAACTTCGCTGATAGCAGCGAGCGAGCGTCACGGCCCGCTATCGGCGGCGCGCGGCGCAGGGCGCGGGGCGCGCGGCGCAGGGCGCGGGGCGCGGGGCACGGGGCGCTCTACAATTTTAGTAGCGTTCTGACCTCCGATAGCGGCCCGACTACATGATACACCTTTGTTGTTTACATAATTATATGATTTGTATATGATGTTTGTGTGATGATTTGTACAACCAAAACTTACCTATATTTCGGCCACGTTTTAGAATAATCCTTACTAATTTAATAAATGCGAAAGTAACTCTGTATGTCCGTCTGTCTGTATGTCTGTCGTGCTTTGACGCCAAAACTACTGAACCGATTTAAATGAAATTTAGTACACCGATAGGCTGAGAAAGGACATAGGCTACTTTTTTTTGCGAAATAAGGGTTGTAATGGGTTGTAAAGGGGGGGGGGGGTGTTTAAGTTGTAAAGAAGCATCGTCATTTTTAGAGCTAGAAGCTTGAAACTTATGTTTGAGGCTGTTGATTCGATTTAAATAAATATGGCATTCAAAGTTTGTAAAAGTTTTACTCTCAAGGGTGTGACACTATTACGCGTATTACTATTATATACGCGGACGAAGTCGCTGGCACAGCTAGTAAAATATAAGTGGTAAAATAAAGTAAGAAGACATTACGCTTATTATATGCATGGAAACAGTTTCGTGCATTATTAAAATAAGAACTTAGGTATATGAACTGTCATGTGAGCTAATTACTTATAATAATTTCGCCCTTTTTGACGTCCCACTCCTGGGCAGGGGCCTTCCTCTCACTACGCGGGACATTCAGGCCGTAATCCACCACGCTGGCCCAGTGCGGGTTGGCGGATTTCACATGTCTTCGGAAATTGGTTAGATTTTATAAGACACGTGATACAACATACATAGAAATTATGATACGCACATAGATTTCGAAAAACCCAGAGGTGCGAGACGGGGTTCGAACCCAGGACCTGGTGCCCGTAAGACACGTGCTTAAACCAATCGGCTATCACTGCTACTTAATCAAATAAAAATAAAACGTCGAAACCGAGTATACACCTAGGTAGAATGTTCTCGCGCTTTCAAGCAAAGAGGTCACCAATCGAACACATAACATTATCTATCATCACATTTACTTACCTAAGGACCGCGAGCCGTCAATTACGTCGGTAGATAACGTGCTCAGTTCCAAGGAAGTGAGGTCGGGATCAGGCGCGGTTATCTGCCGCGGTCCCGGCACCGAACACTATGCTCTTGATATAACGTCTTGTGACGCAAGAGACGAGATTATTATTGTCCGTACTCGTAGTATCTTCTTTTTTGATGCTATTTCTATAAATTTTGTTTATTATTTTTCAGTCATTACAATTGATTTCGTTGCGCAGGTATTAGTCATCTGAATAACGACGCGCGGGCACCTAATACTTTATTTCATTAACCTAGGTATGTTTCGATTTAACTAAGGATTTCTGGCAAATAATATATCGGTATATATTTGAATATTAACTATTACACTTATTTTTATACTTAGTAATTATTTCAAACAAATGTTTCAATTTAAATCCTCCTCTTAAGTCTGTTGATTGATAGGATAGAAATCTTAACAGGTAGGTGAGTACTGAAAACTTATTATTAACATCTCACGTCTTATAATAAATCATTAAGTTTAGTCCAATCCTCTACGCACCGCAGACGGGCCATCCCAAAATCTGTATCAAATATCATTTTTTTCTAACCTAAAAGGACCGCCATTATTTTGTTAGTAACAAAACCTCCCACACATGGCCCCACCTTGCTCAGGTACGATATACGTTTACCTGTTCACCGAAAACCCTATTCCCAAGAAATAGGAACTATAATCGATTGACCGTATCAAGTAGAGTTTAACAAAAAGCTTTTAAACCTTTTATTTAAATTTGTGCTCTATATTAAAGTCATAAGTTTGAATATTGTTTGTCGATGTTATGTCGGTAACTTTATAAAAAATGACCTTTGTAGCACATGTGCCGCTTCTAAGAATGGAATAATTAGTGATTGTGGACAAGGTATGCTATGGGTGTTCCCAGAAACTGGGATCATCGAGGCTCATCTAATACGGTTGTATATGGACCTATAGGTATTAAATATACCTATCTAACTGATCAGGTCATTGTATCTACCTCCATTGAAAATTTGTACCTTCCGCCAAAATTCATATTCTAAATGGGTTCAAAATTTATTCAATAAAACATTGTTTAAGTATCATAAAAAATATTAATTAGTTAGATAGTTAAAACCTGCTCAAAAATTATAACAGCTTATAGTAGTTCCGCAGTAGCTGCAGTAGTGACGCAGTGATAGCCGATGGGTTAAGCACGCGTCTTGCGGGCACCAGGTCCTGGGTTCAGACCCTGGTTCGCACCTCTAGGTTTTTCGAAATCTATGTGCGAATCATAATTTCCATATAATTATCACTTGCTTACGGTGAAGGAAAATATCGTGAGGGAACCTGTCTTAGAAAATCTAACCAATTTTCGTAAGACGTGAAATCCGCCAACCCGCATTGGGCCAGCGTAGTGGATTACGGCCTGAATCCCCCTCATAGTAAGGGGAGGCCCGTGACCAGGAGTGGGAATTTTAAGTGTTTTGGTATGTTCATCGATATTTTTTAATTTACTTACCAACTATCTTACTCCGTAACTTCTTAGTCTCAAAGCGGTACACAATAGTTAGCTATATCCCAATTATAACATGAACTTGTACTGATATAAGGTTTTTAAGAGGAGGCCAGCAGAATAACAGTAAAAATCTAATTATTTTACACAAATAAATATAAAACTAAATTTGAATCAGCGTAATAAGGACTGCTAACGCCATCTAGCGCCAAGTAGCGTAGTAATAGCAGCGAAAACTTCGCGCTGTTTGCTGTACTGTGTTTATTTACACAATAAACTATTATGTTTATCATTATTTTTGCTCGGCAAACGCAATAAAAATACATTGCATATGTAACTACCTTCTTGGGAAGGTACGTAAGTAAGTATGTAAACATGTAAGTATTTTTAAATTAAAAGTGAACAGGTAACTTTTTCAATCTAAGGATTTTTTATTAAAAAAAATATGAAGCCTGGGTAATTACCTATTTCAACTTTTTTGAAGAATACTTAAGAATAGTTCAATAAAATAACATTTTATGTAAATTACAGGCCTACCTAATTATATTATTCTATCACGATATACGGTAACTGGGGCGCGTGGATATATTCCGCGAAAGGTCCTGACGCGCTGGTGTTTCCAAATACACTCAACAATTTCGATAGGTATATTATGGGATACCTTCCTCTATACCTATTAAATTTTCTAATTTATGAAATGGTATGACCGTCGTGATGTCAGTATAAAAATAATAATGTCGCATCACTTAGGTACATAAATAGGTATTATAAGAGCGTAGCGACGCTTCTATGTATAGAAAACGAGCAAAGCCACTTGGTTGTAGTTTTCTCTATATTATTATATCGATTTGACCTTTTCGGTTATTCCGCCTCCCAATGACAGTTTTCGGCCCGCAAATTTATTTCCCTTAAAGACTCTAAATACTCTTAACTAAGAACTTAAGTACTTACTTATCAAATCACGTCCAATGGCGTTTGGAGTTTTGTAAAATAATGATTCGGTGTTTCGGTCTCCCAATAACAGCTCAAATTGTTTTCCCCAAAAACTGTTTCAAACACGCTTCTCGCTATATACTCATCAAGCCACGTCCAATGGCGGTTGCAGTTTTGCAAAATATCAGTTACACTTTTTCGGTTGTTGCCAATCTCTATTTTCGGTATTCAATTTTATAAAATACTAGCGGCCCGCCCCGGCTTCGCACGGGTACATTGCGGTTACATTATTCGAGTTTTAGTAAGGATCCCTAATTTTTTTGAAAATATATTATACTAGTCTATGTCACCCGGGGATAGTGTAGCTTCCCAACAGTGAAATATTTTTTCAAATCGGTTCAGTAGTTTCGGAGACTATTCATTACAATCAAACAAACAAAGTTTTCCTCTTTATAATTTTCCTCTTTATATTAGTACTAGCTGTGCCCCCCGACTTCGTCCGCGTAGTATTTAACGTAACAAAAGTTTCGGGATTATCGGGATAAAAAGTATCCTATATGTTAATCCCGGTTATAAACTATCTGTGTTCCAAATTTCATCCAAATCCGTTCAGTAGTTTTTGCGTGAAGGAGTAACAAACATACATACATACATACATACATACATCCACACTCACAAACTTTCACATTTATAATATTAGTAGGATGATAACTGCGTTTCGTTCGATGAGTGAGAGATCCGGAAGGCTGACCTCCCTCCCTTCCCCACTACACCGCTCCCCGTCCGGTCGGCAATGTGCGAGCAAAGCCTTTGTTTTAGCTAGCATCGGTACTGTAAGGTCCATGTCGGTTACTATATGATACAGTAACTGCTTAACATCATGCGGGTCAAACGCTTGAATGCCGAATTTTGTTTTGGAACATGCACCTAGTTCTTGACTTTTTAAAAGTGCCAGTTAATCTGGCCTATTTGAAATAAAAATATTTGAATTTTTTGAATTTTTGAATTTTTGAATTTTATATTTTTAAAAATGACTCTTAATTTGCATATGTATAATTTAATTTTCATATGAGTATTTTTAACTGACTTCAAAAAATTAAGAGGTTCCATGTTCGTTTGTATGTTATTTTCATTCATATTCGTAGAAAGATGCATATAATTTTGTTTCACTTAAGTTGAATGGACCTGGCGCCATCTAGGGCACTTCGTCTTTGCTGCAGTTGCGCTTATCGTCTCTCCAATTCTACTAATTTTAGTTAAACGTGTGTTCCAGAAGAAAGGAAGTGTGAAGAAAGGAAGAAAGGTTCTCGAGTGGCGACCTCGAACCGGAAGACGCAGAGTTGAACGGCCCCCCACTAGATGGACCGACGATCTGGTTAGAGTCGCGGGGAGCCGTTGGATGCGGATAGCGGGCAACCGTCCATTGTGGCGTTCCATGGGGGAGGCCTATGTCCAGCAGTGGACGTCTTCCGGCTGATGATGATGATGATGTGTGTTCCAAATCGTACAACCGTTTGGAACATCTCTGACCAATCCTTCGGCAATTGGATACATGATGAGTGCAAATATCATCACCAAACATCCACCTTACCTCGATCAAAAATCGTGTTAATTAAAAAAGCCGAGCAGCGTCCGCGCCTAATCGCAGCCGCACAGAGGCTCTTTCATCTGACGTCCGGCGCACGCGCAGCCGGATGCGCGCATCCGACATCGACACCCGCGGGTTGTGTTACCGGGCCTTACGTGCCTATATCCAGCTAATATCTGTATCAAAACATACGGAATTAATATATTTTTCGTATGAATCATTACCTATATACTTAGGTACAATTTTTTCTTTAAGCAAACTAGGAGTGTAAACAAGGGCCGCAGATTCAATTCTGGCTTGCACTTTTGGTATTATACCAAATTGAATGTGCGAAGCTCATGTCCGATAAAGAATACCACGTTTATATTAAGTTTCTAGACCTGCCCGTCTCTTGAGAGAATTTTAAATAAATTAGTATTACTTAAATTATTGACAGCTTAATAAAATAGTAACACTTGTATCTTAACATTTAATAAAAATATGTAAAATAATTCCAATTAGAAAGATGGTCGAAGTTGGTGCTATACCTAATCACTTACGTGTCGATATGACCTTTTACTCATCACACGAACGACAAATTTGGAACTACATAATAACATAAAAAGTGAAATTAATTATTAAAATCTTTTTATAGAGTTCTTGGACCGTTTCTCATTATTGTCTCTTGCGTTGTCAGTTAACCAATAAATCAACTTAATAATGATGATGGTAATTAAATAGCTTCTACTAATATAGGTTGGTCGTCATGGACATTAATAACCAAAAAGCCGTACTCTCAAAGATTAATAACAGGTCCTCTAGATAATGGTTAACAAGATGAACTATGATTTTTCACGATGTATATTTTTGACGGGATCTGCTTTAGGATCGCTTCTGATGATAAACCGCGCGCTGGTAATGTAACTAATGACCATAGACGTGTGAACTAATGCGCACACATTTATTCAGAGCTTGAGAATCATACCTTATTCTAAAATCAATCGATAAAATTGATAGATATAAAAAAAACGATTTTTTTTAGTAGTCTAGCTTTGGTACAACTCTGTAAGTTCTTCTATAAATTATATTCATAGGAATATAAATATTTAGAACATGTTTTACTTCTGTTTTTCACGAATAAAACTTGATTTATTTATGTTAAGTATTCACACTTCGTTTTTAGTCTCTATCATTATAGTCATTACTAGGTAGATTTTAGATTAAAGCAAGTGGCTCTATAACAATAAATCCCTATCGATGATGGTTCAGTACATTTTATCACCAACGTATAATGATGCATAGGTATTGCAGTAGTTACACAAGTTTGGCATTTGTAGAATATACTATATATTAGTTTTAGGTTAGCGCTCGATATTTATCCATTACTACACTTTCGAACGCTCTCCGATACTTGACGACCAGTTCTGAGCTGTCAAAGAGTTCCTTCTCAGACGCACATATCGTTATAATGACCACGGACGTGTACTAATGTTGTTTTGATATTAATATTTAAAATCTAAACAAATACTCGGAGATGTGGAGCCGAAGGGGTTTTGATCTTGAGAGACTTACGAAACATACAGATTCGAGGACACTTTTAACGTCAATATTAAATTATGACTGATATTTAGAGCAATCATGTTTATGTTTTTAATTGAGGAAGAGGATAATTATGATGGTGACAAAGAATTTATCGCTCAAGAATCTATCATAACATTGGTGTTTGTAGGGTTTTAAATGTTGGGGTGTTTTTAAGGTGAACAAGAATTATTATATCTCACCTAGTTCTTCGTCAGCTCAATCTACAATAAACTCAACTACAAGGTCGATAAAGCGAAGTTGAAAATCAATAAAAGTAATTTTGTCATCTCGACCTATAACTTTAATATGTTCTATGATACTAAAAGATTTAGTGACCGACAGTATGAACTGAAAGTATGTGTTAGGTAAGTAGGTAAGTGCAACACAGACGCACTCATAAAATGTAACTGAACAATGGTTGTAACGCACGTGGAACTATATAATGAAAATCGAATGCTGTTATTTATAAAGTCTGTAGAAACAATGTCACATAAGCCGCGAGTCCGTGCTGGCGCGCGGCGGGCGCCCCCCGAAATAGTCCGTCCCCAAAGGTAAACACTTCTAGCCGTTATTTATTATACCTGTTTTATTCCGAGTGCCAATTTTATTATACGTTTCACCTCAAGAATGCATTCCGAAGCTATGTAAATAATGCGCTGATATTGTTGGTGATCCGGCCCAGGGGTGACATTGGACCGATCTGGAGACGATAAACGATTATGACTTGTATTTTTGGACTAAAGCTTGTAATTGTTAATGTGTATTGGATAGCCCAATTCATACCAGAGTGACTTTACTATTAGGTGGGGAATTTTACTGGTAACATTATGTTAAACAGGTGTTAGGTGACGCGGCTAGATGTTTTAGTTAGCTATCCACGTGCCTCAAAATGATTACTGTGGTAACCAGTCAAACAAAAGCGATCCTTATCACGTTATGGCGAAAAGTTTTGATTCGCCTTGAATACCTACACATAAATGTTTTTGGTACGGTAATTATATCACGTTTTATAATGGGTCATTAATGGGTGCACTCACCTTCCACTAGTGTCTACAATACACTGGTAGTTTTGTTGTCGTATTTGCGTGTTACTGACGTCAATGATTTGGAAAATGTCTGTAACAGTTGCATGCAAATTGTAAAAATATTTGCTCGGTTTTAATGAAACTAAATTGTTTTCTTTGTACCGTCGGACACACTGTCTAGTGCGTTCAAATTAAAACACATTTCAACATACCAGAGGTATCTCAATGGTCATTAAGTGGGTTTAATCTGAAATTTTCCTCTCGTCGTGCGTGACCGTGGCGTCCGCACCACCTCATAATTTACTATCCAGTTAAATCGGGAACTATTCACAATTATCTAACACACGATACGGCAATTCTCATTACAACGACCCTGCACTTGGCATGGGCTGAGCATTTTTCGTTATAATTTATGCAACAGCAGTAAATTACCTCGAAATGTTGATGTCTGTATTCATTCGCTTTTCAATTTTCTATGTGTATTCATTGTATATTTTCATAATTTTTATTTTTATAATGATGTGCGGATTTGATTACAGTGGACATGAGTTAGATGATTTAGACGTATTGTTTATTACAAATGGTGACGCAAATTCTATTAGATATACACCCATTTCTTACCATAATGTATCTACTACTCGTCCTACGAGTTTCGATTGTCTACAATTTAAAGAAAGTAAATGTTTTCCACCTAAGTTTAATTCGGCTGTATGGTCGAGAGGTTGGTTCATTATTTGCGGCTATTTATCAGCCGCAAGACGTCCACTGTTAGACTCAGGCCTCCTCGAGTGACTTCCAGAAATCCTAGCACTGGGCTTCTTACATCCACCAACTGACGGCGGGTGATGTTATCGGTACATGCTGTGCCATTCCATACTATGTCTACCGGTTCGAGGTCGCCATGTTCCAATGGGTTGCGAGTTACCCACGACATGCCTTATTATTATTATTATTAGGATTTGTGCCCTAAGCCGCTCGAGCGGCATCTTGCTACTTCGACCATTACTGATCTTTTGTAGCCAGCACTGAAGTGTTAAAGTTCACTGCCTAGTCCTGAGGCCTTCAGGAACTTCCAAATGCTTTGAGCAGTGAGTGTTTGTATCTCCTCCGGATGCATGATGTGCCGCCCCAGGAAGATACTTCTGCAACGCATTAGTGAGCCGCACGAGCAGAGGATGTGCATTGCACTTTCCTCTGCTTCTTGGCAGAATCTGCACATTGTGCTGTCGCTCATCTTTAGGTTGAACAAATGTTTGTTTAGTTTGCAGTGCCCGGTGAGGATTCGAGTTACTGCGCAAGTTTTGTACCGACTGAGCCCTAGGAGCTCTTTCGATGCTTTCTTGTTGTAGCCTTTAATCAGAGCTTTTGAGTGTTCTAGTCCTGGTATGGCCTTCCACCTCTCGACCGCCCTTGATAAGTATTGGGTATTAAGGATTCTGTAGGCTCGCTGTTTAGAGATGCCGCAGAACGGTTCAGGACCGATCTGCGGGTTGTCGGTTCCAGCTCTGGCTAGTTCGTCCGCCTTTTCATTTCCGTCAATACCTGAGTGTCCTGGTACCCATCTGAGTGTAACTCTGTTGGACTGACCTAGGCTGTTAAGGTTATTCTTACAGTTTTGGACTAACTTTGAGTTGGTCTCAAAAGAGTCTAGTGCCAATAGTGCCGCTTGGCTATCTGAGTTGATGTAGATGTGTTGTTTGGTTACTTTACGATCCAGGTTAAGTTCCAAGCATCTATTGATTGCGAAGAGCTCAGCCTGGAAGATGGAGGCCTCTGTGCCTAGGTTGACACTACTCCTATGCTTAGGCCCTTCTCCGTAAATCCCACATCCTACATTCTGTCCTTTTTGGACCCATCTGTGTACCACTCATGACTGCCATTTTTTGGGGTCTGTAGGCCATTTAGCCATGTGTCCCTGTTTGGTATGTCTATGGTATACAGTTTTGTAAAATTTAATTCCGTTTGTAAGCCATCTGCAGGCATATTTAGAATTTGTAATTCGAAAACCGACTCTTTACGTGAGTTCAGGGCTCGTGAGTGCCACTTTGGTTCCGATAGTGTGCATATCCTATATATACTTGTTTTAGCCTCTTTTTGCACGTGTAGGTCTAGTGGAACTAGATCTAGTAGTGCATTTAGGGCTACACCTGGTGTCGAGGAGAATGCACCAGTTGCTATTAAACCGGCCGTACGTTGTAGGCTGTTTAATTTAATTTCAGTTGTTTTCTGATTGGCCTTATTACACCAGACGACGGAGGCGTAGGTAATTATTGGCCTCACGACCGCGGTGTATAGCCACAGAGCGATCTTGGGTTTAAGTCCCCATCTCGCTCCAGCCATGCGACAACTCATCCATAGAGCCATTTTGGCCTTTTGGATTATGTTATTTAGATGTGAGTTCCACGTCAACTTTTGGTCGATTGTGACCCCTAGGTACTTTACCTCACTCGAGAAAGATAGGGTTTTGCCGTTTAGCTTAGGATTCCTAAGTCTTTCCAGCTTCCTTTTCTTTGTGAACGGTACTATCACAGTTTTATCTGCATTAATTGATAGTTCGTTTCCTCTGCACCAGTTGTTTATGGTGTTGAGAGCTTCTTGTAGTAATGAGGAGATAGTGTGGAGGCATGGACCTCTGACCATGACCACAAGGTCGTCCGCGTAGCCCTGTATCTCATAGTCGAGGTTAGTCATTTCTACAAGAAGTTGGTCCACCGCGAGTGTCCATAAGAGTGGGGATAGTACGCCTCCTTGTGGGCAGCCTCGTGTGGTGGAGAACTCTTGCGATGTTTCATTCAAAGAAACAGTCGCAATTCGATTTGAGAGCATTCTTTCCACCCATCTGGTGGTAGTGTCGTCGACATGCCTTACTTCACTTGCATCTTCTATTTCTAAATATATTCTATTTATATTTGTATGTATCGCCATGGACGTTTTTTTTTTTTATTTTGGTGATCATTGAAGGAGTCTTTAGATAAATAAAACCGCAGTATATGAGCTCGTATACGAGAAAATATGATATATTTTTATAAAGACGCATTACATTTTTTCATAGTAACAATTTTCTTCCAGCGTCTATTAGCTAGATTGCGCTCGAGCGGCACCTAGCGGCTGATTTACGATATTCACAGGATTTTTTGTCCGCAAGTCTGAGAGGGTTACCCGGGCAATATCTCTGAGTATTTCTAATAAATATATCAGCTAATAAACGCTAAGGAGATATAAATCTTTTTAGCGCGAAGTTGAGTGATAGTGTGGGATAAAACAGTTAGTCAAGTCAAGTAAAACCATCTGTGTTTTCCGACATTGTAGCTAGAATGATTCCGGCTGTAATTCTGAGGCTTGATGTTCGTTTAGATAAAGGTAGAGAGGTAGCTGTTGGGATACCTAACATTGGAACCTAACAAATGATATAAAATAACAATGTATTTCTTTATTAGCCTTCTCTCAAAAACTGCTGCTAATGCTGCTACGCTATAGTATATACCTATTGTAAGTGGTAAGGTAAGATTTGCAGGAAATAAAAATATTTAGCGTAGACACCTAGCGACTTCAGGTAGAGCTACTCGATGAGATAGATAGATACTTAAGATTGGTAATTTTTATAATCAAAGTTTGTGTCTTCACTTAACTTACTGAACACCCGATACTATGTCGTTACAAGTATCGTGTAAAAATAATATACTACGCCTTACCAGATACATTTGTTATGATAAAATATGGCGCGATGTAGTTAATACATGCATTGGGCTTACTCAAGTAACCTATTGTTAGCAATACACGTTTGTAGAGTGTAGAGTGTGGGACCATTGAAAACAATAAAATGTTTATGGTTTTGGAGTAGATTTGTATTAAAAATAGTTATTAGTACCAAGTAAATAGTAGATGTTCGACTCCCGCCGGGGCAAAATTCGGATATAGCCTTTTCGTAATTTTCCCAGGTCTGCGTGTCACTGGGATCGCCCCTAGTCCATTGTACGGTATCCATAGTAGATAGAAGCGTTGCTTGGTTTGGGGCCATACCAGAAGGGAACACATAAAACTAAATAAGGACTTGTATAATAATTAAACAAAACTAAAAAATGCTTTTGGTAACTGCAGTACCAAAACAAGTGGAATAATCAATACGTAAAGCAATCGTCGTTTGTTTTGAAAATATAACGCCATCATTCAATAAATCTCAACAATAATCTCAACAAAATATTGCACACGAAACGTACGCCGAAAATCCTAATCGATATTATATCGATGCGATGGTATATCGATATTCAAGTAAATCAACACAATGAGATCACACACCTCTATGAGATCATAGACCGAGTTATCGATGGATGCGGCGGTTGATAAAGCGGAGTACACACAAGGCTGTTGACGGGCTAATGCGCGTCGTTGATTGGTACAGTGTGAACGTACCGTGGGTGATGCTGTAGTGAGTGAGATAAAAATATACGAATGGTTTTCCCCAAATTCGATCGACAACTAGTACCTAGTATTAATTTAACAGTGGGAATGCCCAAGTATCTCAGATTTTAAAGTATTCACCTACACCATACCTACAAACAGTGATAACAATTTATCGAACTGGAATATACATTTTGTATTCATGTTTAAGTATAAAACATATTTTTTACATATACTTAGTAGGTAGGTATATGATTTATCATTTAACATTTATGTTAAGGTGAAGGCGCCTGTCTGTCAAGATCTGAAAACATTTAAGACAACATTTTGTGATTTGCGACAAACACAGTATGCAGTGCGTTTATTAATACATTTATTTTACTCTAAATATTATCACGGTGGATATGATACTAGTTAATCACTAAATATACAAAAATTTCCAGATTATCTGGATAGCTGTCGTTCTTGAAACGTTTTAGAGTAAGTTGGATATATTAATAAATGTTCTGAACACGGTCTTTGTCGCGAATTATAATATGTGCCTTTAATTATTGTCAGATTTTGAAAAAATGCTAAAAACCATTATTCATTACTCATACTCTGAAAGTAGGTCTGAAGTTGCCTGAGGAGCGGGTTGAAAGTAATACTTTTCTGGCCCGGGAGAATCGCATTCAACTGACACCTGTCAAAATATAAAAAAAAAACTAGTTCTATTTTCACATTTCTATGGAACCATGTTCAAACTTTTTCTACAGTCACTCAATTACAGCACGATGTAAAATTGAAATAACATGAAGTTAAGTATTAATTAAAGAATATATATTTTTAAATGACTTAATTATAATTTAGTTTCAACAATTTCTTTAAAATAACATAGATTTGGGCAAAATATTTAAAGATAAAAATGAAAAATAATGGCTAAATAATGAAGCTGGCCGGCCAACGAAAAAAAAAACAAAATAGGCGGCAATCCGATCTTTTTTTTTTTCGAGTTGTAGAGTATTGTTCATACTTACTTGTATTATTTCTTTAGCCAATTCCTGTTTTTATTTTTACTTTCTTTGTATTCGTAATGAAAAGCACAGTGTTTACCTCGGGTGAAAGACTTATTTTGTCCCTCGGGCGCCAAACCCCGTCTCGGGAAAAATAAGTCACTTTCACCACTCGTGTAACAATGTACTATTGTTTCCTAAGTTAAAATAACTTTGTTGATTGGAAAAACACAGGCAACCATCATATTATGTTATCTAGCGTTACGCTCTACAGCCTCTACTATTTACAAACAAATAAAAAAACGATAAACCAGCAAATTTAAATTTCGAACATCCAGTTAATGAAATGAATCTCCAACATTTTCTCCGTTATCCGACTCTATACGATCCGTCAATCCGCACCCACTATGTGTATGTAAAAAATGTTTATAACATCGGCGATACGTTTGTCGAGCGATGGGAGCTATCTGAGTGATCCTTGAGGTATGATTAATGCGAAGCGATCGTTGGCCGCCCGCCAGTACACTGTTGCTTTGACCCAAAGGGGCACTTTTAATAACGGCTGCGAAAACAATTGAGAGATGTTGACGTGGATTTTACACGTGGAAAGTCTATTGACTTGAGTGGAAGATGACGAAGCGAGTTTAACATGAGTGACTGTACACATAAATTTAATGACATTGAAAATATTTACATAGAGTCATTGACTTCTTTAGTGGGACGTTAATTAAAGCTACCAATTTCCTTCTAAGAAGATAGATAGATACGTGATATCAGTACCTACTTATTTACAAATAATATTCTCTAAAAGACTAATATAAAAATTAAATGTTGCTGTAAGTAGTTGTTTGTTAAGACGTTACGTTATGTCCCAATTCTTCAGAAAGACTAAACAAAAATAATTGCGGTCACTCCGTAAGGTGAATATCGTGTGATGAATGTCTGATGCTCCTCAGGTATTTGTTTGTCATTTAGTACCACCCACTTGCGACCTACGCAATTAGAAAAAAAACTATTAAATTGTTTTGAAAAAGCGGTAAAGCAGCAGTGTATCCAACGCGCGCTGCGACAATGACGGATGTGGCGAGCGCGCGCGACGCGGCATGGCGCCTGCGTTTGCGCACCTCGCAGGGCTGCCAATCCATACAAAACAACCTGCTGTCTTGTTCCATATGTTACAAAAATATTATATTAATCAGAGATCACGATAATATTAGTAATTTCAGGAAAAACTATGAAAGCGCGTGAAAAGAAATTATCTGTGAAAATATTCATCGTGCAATATATTAATATTAGCGAAAAGAGCTGGCCAGGTACTAAAGAAAAACTAACATAACTAATATTGTGATTATAAGTAGATGGGTACAATTATTTTAATAAATATCTTCGTATTAAATAGTTCAGAAGTCAACTCTAAAATTCAGTCACGATGTACAATTTTGTTTTTTTTCTCCATTACCAACCCTACTCCAACGACACCTGTCGCGTCTGCCGTTAGGAATAGTCGTGTTTTCCGAAAATAAAGGTTGAACATTTTTGTGGATAAACATATTAAGATCCGTTTAGATATATGGTTGACTTTACTCACATCAAATATGTGTATATTGTGATTGTATTGGAAAGTATCGTAATGACTCTACGCGGGCGAAAACCGCTCTCTTCTAAACAAGCCATGGGGATTTGATATACCCAAGCGCGCTGCACCACAGCTATGGAATCCTGGTACCACGAAAATGTTTTCTTTTGCGCTTTCGTGAAAGGAATTCTAGTGCGACTAAAATAGAACTGAAAGTGTTAATGGAATGTTGAGGTAAGTTAATGTACCTATGTTGTAGAGCTACGTTTAGCTGTCATTATTATCAGAAAATGTAATTACTATAGTTTTAGTACTTTAGTTGCATTATTAGTTTGTATTACTTACATTATTAACTGTAAGTACACTTAGTATTAGGAAATCGTTGTAAAGACAGATTTTGTATGAAAAACGCTAAGCCAAATTGATCTAATAAATTCTACATGTACCTATGTGACTATGCATAACAAAAAATATTAATATAATTATCTAATACGAGTAGGTACAGTGATTCTGTCTGTCAGTAGATCCGCGGTGGCGTCGGCAATTAATCAAGCGTCGCGTCGTCCGCGATGACAACCGGCTAATGAGTGTAACAGGCGAAGTCAGCTGTGAAAACATAGCTAGTCGATCTGTAACTCTGACTGATGTTTGCTTAGATAATGTTTGGCTTTGACGTGAGAATATTGCCTAATGATCATGTATGAAACACATATCTATCCAGCCTTCATTATTAATTAGAATACCATTAAAATTTTCTGTAGGTACTCATTATTTGCAATCACAGAGGACGTTAGTTTTGGTTGAGAAATATTTTTCGGGTGCTAAGACAAATGATTTATCTCGATATTTGCTGATCAAACCTCGACGAACGAAGTCCTCATAAGGTGCTATTATAAAGATTATTTTAAAGTGGCGAAATAATACCCTGACTAAACAACTACTAAAACTAAAGGACCTGTTTTCAAATGACAACTATTGGTACCTAAGTACGTTCGTATTTAGAAAATCACTCGGTGGAAATAATTATGTAGGTACTTACCTAATCAGTTCACCAAGTTTCAATCCGAAAAGATGTTAAGACTTCTTTAGTCTTGAGAAATTTCAGGCTTCAAGAACCCGACTCATCGTTCCTCAAAAAGTCCCATTAATAAAAAAAAAATATATTAAAACTTGGACGGCTAACTAAAATAAACAGAGACATGAATTTCCACGAAATCGAATGAATGCTTTAGTTACACGAATCGGTCCAGGTGTTTCCAACATTTCTACCATAAACGTGTTCGCGCTTAACTTGTCTTCATTTAACGCTTACACACTTACAATCTTACCCTCACAAATAAAACTCACAAAACACGACTCTAGTGTGCTAAAAATATGGTCGGTAATAACCGCAGGTCTGTGACGTGGGAAGGGTAAAGGCGCCACATGTCGACCGCCTGCAAAATTGAAATAAAAATATGGTGTGTTTTAAAAAAACGCAATAACGCGCGTCGCAGCGAGGTGAACGTACGTGCGGCGATGATATACAGCTACTCGTGGTCGATTGATACGACTTCATGTGCGTTTGTAGTTGGACTCATGTTTTGATAGTTGGGGAAAAGTAATCCAGGTCTATTTAATTTTAAAATTGATGATTTGATCAATATTTTGCATTCATTTTATAGATTACGATGCGTTAATATTAAGATTTGATTGCGAACCAATGTACCGTTGCTGTATGTTTTTTGTAAATTTCTCAAATAATTTTATCTTTATCATTTTACAATGTTTTTCCACGGACAAGACGAAGTAAGTACGAACTAACCTTTAAGACAAGATTAATGTTTAAAATTTTGATTTGTTTAAACCTCAAAAGATCACAAGGTTTAGCGAGAAAATTAAACACAAACAGCTCCAAGCTCAAAACTTCTCGTTCGCGCAATAATACCGAGACACTCAGAAACACACACGTAAATAGATCTAACACCGTGGGAGACACATTACACGTTACAACGCCACTTACCTCACGCCTTAATACCGAATGGCTAAGGTTCAAAGTCGTATCAATTATTTCAGTATGATTTCCCTATGTCACATTGAGGTAGTTTTGTTTTGAAACGATACAGAGTGACTGACGTGTGAACTGTATGGCGACGCTTTCACAGGCCGGTGGTGCTTTTAATTCGGTAATTAAACGGGGAGTTAGTAAGATGTTAAGTAGTTTAAATGGGTGTTATTAAAAGAGAGACAGGGGACATTTTCAGACATTGAAAAATATTGGTCTAATGTGCGTGTGAGAATGTTGTTTTGTTTCAGATGAGAGTGGACTGAGTGAAAGACAAATGATAAGCATTTAGTTAATGGTGATGTTTGATGGGAACTTTAAAACTTTTTGGTTTCTAAACTAAATTTCCGCGCAATTATTTTTATACTGAACTTCATTAAATCCATCAACCATACACGCATTACATTCATCATGACGACTCAAAAAAACGAATAGATACAATGTGAATATTGTGATAGGTATGTTCTTTCCAGTATTCTTGACCAGAAAAAATATCCAAGAACGCTTCATATCCAGCTTTTATATTTTTTTATTAAAGTTAAGTTTATTTTCTTGCATATTTCCTTTCACAACATTTTTAAAACTATTAGTGCGGCAGTACTCTGCCACAATCTTCTTTTAGGACTTTTAGAAATTCTTCGAATTTCTGATTACGCACCCAAAATGCTGAACCAAAATAAAATTTTAAACCCAATAAAAGTTTACAGCGGAGCGTATAGCCAAAAACAATTTCATTAGACGATCCCCAAACCTACCAACGGCATAAACCGCTTTATAAACTCCTTAGATACTGTAATATTGTTTAAAAATGTCCGCTACCCCGCCATGGAAATTGCAGGACCCTAAACGTATGCAAATTTTATTTTTAAAAAATGCAAGTGGCCAGCCACATGTCGCCCCGGACGGCCATCGCGCCGCGCGCCGCGCCGGCCATCCAGCTTTTATTACTTTTATTTGCTTGTCCAAACTCGCCCACCTTCCTCCTTACTGATTTCATTGCTTATTTATTCTAAGCTTCGTTTTGTTTGTCTTCATATTCTTGTTATTGCTTATTTAATTTCACATAGGTTTTCATAAACAAAATAACCTGGTTTTAGCGTAGACCGATGAGTTCAATGCATCGGTTGGTTGCTATTTACAGGTTAGATTTTTGTTTATATAACTATGTGGGCAACTAGCGTACGACCTGCCTGATGTTAAGCACCCTAATTTATAGATGCTTGCAATACCAAAAGTATTGCCAACCTGAAGCGGAGAGCGACAGATTTCAGAGTAGATTTCTGTCGAGGCAAATTTTAAATACCTACAAGTTTAGTTTAAATAGTGTGATTTGTTAAATTCCGTCTTTGTTTATTTGAAATGACTTTATTAACAGACAAAACTCTGCAGTCTTTTCCAGCTGACTGAGCTATATAAGTAAATATTTTTGCAAGTCCAGCTATCTCACCGTCGGATTTTACGAGGGTAGTTCACGTGACGTCTTTATTAAGGCGATATCAAGGTGGGTCCGTAAGATTAGGGTTCGCTCGTAAAAGGACGCCCGCTGTATTGGATGACTCTTATAACGTGATATGAACGTTTGGAGGTAATCGTGTGAGCGCTGGACAATGGAAGTCGATATACTTACTTACCTATCTGTCCGGCCGTCCGTCGGTCCACCCACAGATATATATTTACATAGATAACGCAAATGTATGTACTTAGCGTGTCCGAAAACCCCGACCAAGCGTCAAGGTTGGTCGCCGATTTGGCACGCTCGGTTTCAATACAAATCGTGATACTTGCCTTATCTATGTAAATCTATATCTGTGGGTCCCGCCCGTATTTTGAAATCCAGATGATGCAAGCGGAATACTCACATGATTGTCACTAAGGTGAGTGTTGTAATTAATTTGGCCATTAGGGATTATACTCGTATAACAGTAACATAAAATCAAATATGTGTAGTAAGGGACTTAAAATGTTTTATTAAGTTGTGAGTTTTATTAAGTTTTCTTTACCATGAACAAGTAGTGCTTCAATGTAAATGTTTTGTAACTTAATCTCATCTTCTCAAGATCGAAATCAAGGGTTATTATTCAAACAGACAGCGAGGCATCTGCGAGCAAAGTACGCCACTTTTAAACCGCCCATCATGGCTGGATTCGGGAACAAGTTGCTATAATAAATGCGGGCAGGGCAGGCGCGGTGTGCGGTGTGCCGAAACATATAAAATATATAAAGTTTGACCGCGGCGCGGACTCTGACAAGACCACCTACGGGTTAGAGTCGGTCCACATGGCGCAAATCGAATGACGTCTGCTCGAACAACAAATAAAACGTTAAATTGATGATTCGTTTAATCGCTACTTCAATCTGAAAACTCAAAATCTCATTACAGTGATGCGTTAAAATCTCGAAAAAAAAGATCTCGATGTCCCAACTGTTCAAAATGTATTTAATCGATTCAAGAAATTATTTACTTTGACCGAAAAGTGAGTATGCCAAAGATATGCAGGAATGCCCCAGATCGTCGGCTTGTAACCAGATTCTTTGGTGTGGAAATCATAACATCACCAAGAACGGAGGGCTATGGAAGAGACCTACCTACTGTCACAATTCTAATTTCAAAGTTTTAAAAGATAATGGAGGTACCTAACTATTTGAATAGTACCATAGCCTTCCTTAAGATCATCATTGAGAACAGTATGTGTGCAGCCGATAGCTATAACTTGACCACAGAGAAAGATGAGTATATGTTATTTCAATTTTATGGGTGAGCATGTTGACCAACCGTCAGCATATTTGGTTGAATGTGTTTAAAAATGCTTTATGTAGCAATTTCCATGTAAGCCCGCGCTGTCCAGCGGCAATATTGTATCAAGCAGAAGTGTCCACGTAGAGACGTGTTTGTATGAAAAATATTCCAATATCCCCCCTCCCACCCACAGGGAGGGGTTGATAGAGGCGCACGAGAAATATAAGGTGATCGGTACAAGATGGCCTCTTATTTGAAGGGTTTAAGGTCGGGGGATTTTGTCAAATTATGTGTTTTTTTTTGCCGCAGCGATATTCAAAGATATGAGAAAAGGAGTCTGTGTTTTTGTACGCATCAGAGGTTTTGGGTATACTGTGAATGTTATTCAAATGTATTTTATATGGGATGGAAGGTCACCTGAATTTGAATATTTTTCGAGAACAACAATAATCACTGATTTTCAATTACGGAAGACCTGTGGCAAAGAGGGATTGTATTTCTTTAACTTGTCGATATTATAATGCATTGTGATTATACCTACCAAAAATATTTACTTAGTTAATCAGTAAGTAATATAAGATATAATAGAAAATATTCAATATCTGTCAAAAGACAGTTCAATCATTTTCCATATCGTTTCACCCCAGACAAAATCCTAACACAACAAGGAAAACAAACTCCAACACTATCACCAAGATGTATGATAATGATTATTCATCTGAACCTTCGCCCACGGCGCAAGGTGCTGTCCGAGCGGAAGCGGAAGGGCGCCGGGCGGGCCGCCCCCGTGTCTTAATTTCCGGTCACATCGCATCACAGATCTCCTTACGATTATACCCACTTTTATCCCTCGGGGTTGTGCTTGATACATACTCTGTTTTGAGGAAAATATATTCGGGCAACTTTAATAAGGATTTAGACAAAGGTGTGTGAGTACACTACATTAAGCTGAGTCATTTATTATTAATTTATTAATATTTAAAACACCCAAATCAATCAATGCGCTAAAAGTTTTGTATAGCTGTTTCTCAACCGCTATTAGGTATAATATACCTTCTATTTTGTATATTACCTATATCTACTGGTGCAATAAAATATCTGAGTATATGACAGTAATGTGGTCAGTTATTGGGTCACAAATCATACGCGGAGACTATTGGGCCTATGAAAAACTAACTTTACCTATTAGAGCATCGTTTCCCACTTTACACGGACTTCCTTCTGGTAACCGAAA
Source organism: Notodonta ziczac (assembly GCA_918843915.1). NCBI lineage: Eukaryota > Metazoa > Arthropoda > Insecta > Lepidoptera > Notodontidae > Notodonta > Notodonta ziczac. The sequence continues at coordinate 12,349,728 of OU974046.1, read as the reverse complement.
ATTGTATCAATCAGTCTTACATCACTGGCTATATATGCAGTTACGTATTTAATAATATATCCGAAGCAGCAATGGATGATTAAGGAGTTATGTTTTCAGTTTTTTCTCAGGAATATTTCCAAGTTAATTTGTCCAAGTTAAGTTGTGTGTCTGTTCAAATGTACGTGAGCTATTTTGCTAATAATTTTAATAATATTTTTATTGCGGTTCACTTTTTGTTTTCTCTGTGTTTTGGCGTTATATTTTTTGTTAAAAGTAGAACTTTATGTTTTCGCAAACGTTTACAGAATGACACTAAAACGAAATTCCTAACATACTTCAATATCGTCATCCTTTGAAACAAAGGTACACGATAAAATCTCTCAAATTAGAATCATTACCACTATCCGATCATTTTCCAATCGAAAATCTACCCTGCCACACCACAATAGAGTTCAAAATCCATCATAAACAGTAACACGAAGGGCCATTCCATCTATTTTGCTTCAATTGTGGCGCGGATGGCAACCGGACACCGGCCCATGAAAGCGACAATAAAAGGTGGTAGACCTGACTCATTGATTGGTACAGACGAGCAAACAAGTGCTGGTGTTTTGTTCTTCTTGAAAATGGAAATTTCAGTTTATATTCTTCATGAATAGTGATCAAATTGGTAGAGAACAAATAGCATTTCTGTGAAATATTTCACTCAGTCATCGGAATCTGAGATCATAAATCACATTTTCTCTTTGTTACTAAAGCTCTACAAAGCGAAGATTAGGTTTGAGAGTCTATAGGTATGGTCTTAAATGGTCATCGGCCAACCCTACACGCGATAAAGTCAGTAAGGTAGGAAACTTTCAATTTAGATCTTAAAGGTTTCTTTCAGTATTTAAATTTCTTGCTCTATTAAAATAACCCTTATTGGTTCTTGATCAGGTAACTCTCCTAACTATTTTCTACTGGTGGTCTCTTCTTCTAGACCACCGCTCAACTTGGTATTTATACCTATTGTTTGGTCTCGATGCCAATCGACAGACAGACTCCTGTTTTCCTCCATCCCGAGTTCAAGGCGCATCTCCCTGATAGAGTTCAAGGCGCGAGGAGGTAAACGCACCTTTATTGCGTCGCAATTGGACGCATCCGCCGGCGGGCCTCGACCCCGGCGTGACGGGTATAGGTGCGCATTGTGCGGGTGTCATTATGTACTAAGAGTGATACATAACAACCATAGGTGTATGGGACCTTATGATAACTATGAGGATTTGATTGGGTATATAAGGAAAAAAACAGTGTCCTCTAGGGAGGCTCGAAAGAAATGAAACTTAAAGTTAAAGACAGCTGCGGCGCGTGCACTCTTTATACCTACATAATCGTAATCGTGTAACGCTACTGACGCTTAGCACGGAAAGAGTGGCCGCGCGGCGCGCGCCCCGAACGACCGTATAGAAGCTTTGCTTCAATATGGTGTTGATCTATTTGTACAATATCTATGGTGATAATTTCACAATTGAACTGTAACAAAGGGCCAGACATATTTTTGAACTGTATTTACTTAGGTAACAAAATTATACGCACAGAATAAGTTATCTTCTGTATTGACATGTATATAACGCCCCTAATTGTTCGATACGACAAAAATAAGGCAGGTCATGGTGTGAATGCCGTTTAATTCATGTCGTCTTACCTCGCAGTGCGCGGGCGCTCTATTGCCGGCAATTGGCGGCAATCAACGGGAATTGCCGAGCGGCCGCCCGCCCCCCGATCCGCGCCCCGGCCTCGCCGTAATATGCTTTCTCTTCTCATCAGTACTGGTGGTGACAGAAGTGATATTTAACTGTAATATTTTTCTCTGACAGTTTTAATATTTTCCTCATACAAAAACCTGTCTGTAGATTCATACCCCTCGTTTTCACGAACTAACTATAAAGTTTTTTCAGTTGTGTGAGAATGGATATTTAGCTTATTATTTTGGTGTATATGCCTGATATATTCCCAGCCAACAGTTTCTTATGATACTGCGAAAATTCCATTGAAATCGGTCTGGCGAGATGGTGGGAATTTATCACATCATATTGAATGTTCTCAGTTTCATAATATATCTACAAAAAATAAGAATACCTATTTGTAGTTATACTGCGGTACCTACCTTCTTAAGAACTTTTAGCCTCTTATATCATAATTTCCCATCGTCAACTTTACTTATGATACAAACTAACCAATCGAATAACAGTGCTAAATCTAGAAAATCAACCTCTACGCTACAAGGTTTAATAACATACGAAAACTATTTAAAAATAATCATGGAAAAATATGCGCATGAGCAAACACACGAATCTCTTATTTCGGTTTACGATTTGGTCCGGGCGCGCGCGCACGTGGGCCGTATAAAAATGTTAAGAAAACAAATACAAACGGTGCGCGAACGCAGAATGTTTGTTATTCCAAATTCGAATTATGCGAGAAATATAATTGGTGAATGATGTGTGTAATCGATTTTAGGGTTCTGTACGAACCTAGTTATAGTTGAATAACCTACTTAAATGAGTACGCTTATCTCATGTAATTTTGTACTGATATGAAATAAGAATGACATTTCAAAGATTACTCTCAGAATTCAGTCAGTCTTTCAAGCATTTTTTACCTTATACAAATTTACAATGAAATGATTAGAGAAGGCATACTTACCTTATTTCCATTATAATACCATACCTACAGTTTACCATAACAATGCTAGAAGGGCTAAATCGTCCTATTAAACCACCCTCATTGTATCCTGAAAGGTATGTTTCGCACCGCGGCACCTTTCAACTATGCCCGTCTACAGATCATAGATGAGGTATTTAACTATTTGTTAGTATGTTTTCCTTTTTCTGCCTACCTTTTACCTCTAAAATGTATATATTAACTGTTTTTGCTCAGCTTATCATTATACTCTTCAAATACATCTTTATTCTGAAATTCTTTAGTATAAAAACGGATTATAATTGTATCCTACTAATATTATAAATGCGAAAGTTTGTGAGTATGGATGTATGTTTGTTACTCTTTCACGCAAAAACTACTGAACGGATTTGGATGAAAATTGTAACACAGATGATTTATAACCTGGATTAACACATATAATACTTTACTTAAGTCTACGCGGACGAAGACGTGGGCAGAAACTATCTAGATATATACAAGCTTACTTCTTTAAAGGGCGTATATTATTATTTCACTATAGGTTTTATTATGCATCATCTTCATGCTGATCTTCTCCGTTAATAGAAATCATACAGCTTCTCAATAGATTATTTCTTCGTTACTACTTCAATTGTGCCATCTTTACTTAATTATTCTGTGTGGGAATGTCCCGCCGCCCGGCGCCCGCGCCCGCGCCCGGGTTGTATCGGCCACGGGCCGCATTGTCCGCGCCCGGCTGGCCATTGTTATTCTGACAATCTCCGTCACACGCCACCCTGTTTGGATCAACTGATCATTATTTGATTCGGGGGAGTCTGCCTTTTGAGGTGTTTCTATTCTTATTGTGTTTTATTGAAATAGGAAAGTTATTTCGCAGGGATGTCGAAATGTTAAAATTTATCAGAAACTTCTGATAAAGAAAATTCTGGATGAAAATGTGTGGATTTGGTTCCCTTAGCTGGTGTTGTTGACTATTTTGAATATCCCCGTTTATTACGAATATATATATATATTCTTCGGGAGTAAATATGAAACATTATTCATTTGTAAGCGTGTGTTAATAATTTATACTATGTACGAAATGCATGCATAAAAATACCCATTTTTATCTAGTAATTTTAAGAAATTTATCGATCATTGTTAAAGTCTTGCTGACACCCCTAAATAACTTCTTAAGTTTTTTAAATCGTCCCGTATGAGGTCAGCTTATTGAGGTTGGTTTAAATACCTCTACTCATAGAGAAGACACACAAACAAACCAATTCCCCAAACATTACTATTTCCTTTGATCTTTCACCTACATACCATTTTCCCAGATCACTAGACTATCCCAGATTTATATGCCCAGCTTACACGGATGCCAGGTGCGACATGTTCTGTGAATTATCAAATCGATGTGTCATATTAAGCCTTATTTAAGAGCAGATTGGCGGCTAGTAAGTGTGAACTGGGAATATACAGATGGGTGGAGAAGATCATTCTAAAAATGTTGATACGTGGTAAATAAAGTTAGCACATGTAAATTAAGTAAGTACCCGTACCTTACGTTTAAATACCTAGCTGTAGAATATGTTGAATGTTAGGTATAAATAAGTAATTTAGTTTTCTTTCAAGGATCCATGCGACTATTATTTATTTCTAAAAATAAAGCTATAAACCGCGGGATATCGAGTTACCGCTCCCTCATAATTTATAATCATAGAAACTAACGAAAAATAAACTCGAAAATTTGAATCTAGAACGTAAAACGGACCTTCTCGGGCCAATCCCAAACTTCGTGGCTCACTCAACGCTACAAAATCATCAAAATAAACAATCGCACCAGCAAGTGAACTAAACACGCGTCCTTTGATGTGCACCTACTGAATGATGAGCTCCGCTGCATCGCTAACTCGCTCACGTCAAAACTGTACTATTTTATATGAGGACTTAAAAGCGGACATCGGTTTACGACGCTGTAAATTATGAAGCGCTTAAAGCGTACGTTTATAAGAAAAACCTATTTGTTCTTGGTCAGGTGATGGCGGTTGGTTTTATGTGGTTAGTAAAGAGATGGTTGATTGATAACAATCAAATTGGAGATGGCGTTTAAATTTGATGTTTTGGCTGTATTGTCATGTTAGTGTTTATACGAGATCGTTAGAAAATAATATTTTAAGTCTGTAGTGAGAAACGAGAACCCACTAATGGATGACAGCTCTCTGCACCACACTTGACTCTTACGATTTGGGACTCCAGTGATTTGTTGCTGATATTAGCTACTAGAAATGGTATAGAACGACTTACCGAGTGCTTGACTATCTATTTCTATGATACATAACTCACAGCGATCGACCGTGTTGACATTCGCAAGTTCTAAACCTAGCGACAATTTCTCAAACTCCGCTAAACCGAGACTAATTATTTTCTAAGCGCCATTTGACATTACCGACTAAATACACCATGCACCGCACAACATTTATATACACAGTGCGTCAATTAACCTGGCCGCGGAGCATAAATCATTGGGCACCTATTTCTGCGCGTGCGCAACAATGTCGTGCGGATGTCGTGCGATGCCGACGGGGCGATTGATTTAGTGGAAGCTGTAAAACCATTAAATAATATTTAGTTTTGATTCATTGTGAAGGATTGGTATAAATGGTACATTTTCAATGTTGCACCTTATTTTGTAAACATAAAATTGATATTTTATAGCGGCATGTTCAGATTTTAAGCCTCTACGCTAGTACGCACGTAAATCTAGATGGTCATAACAAAGCAATCTTGTAACAAATCGTAACATTGATCATGGAAGATTGGTAGCTCGGATTGCCGCCCTGACAGTTGCGTATAGGTCGAACCGATTTCCATCACGAATGAAATTTATAACCATTTTGTAACCTTTCCATTACATTTTCTTCTGCATAACATTTGCAATTGTGTCCCATTTAAAATTAATTCTCTCTAATTCACAATCTTACGACCGTGTACCTACTTATCGTCGAGTAACTAAGCCGATTAAAACCGTTGTACGGTGTCTAATCAAATCGATTAGTCTCTTATTGAAAAGTTATGAATTGACCCCTGACACCCCTTCTTCGTCATAACTTTCTGTTTCTGGGAGGCTTGTCGCTGAATTGTTCGTGGCTAATTTTTAGCATCCAACTAAGTAATCCTCAACAGACATATTTATAATTCAGCTCCGCGGAACTCTAAAGTCTAGAAATCCTAAGCCAGCGGGCGTCAATCCAAAAATGACAAGTATGACCAATTTCCACGTACGCATTATATTTAGCCCTCCAGTTTAATCAAGGTGTCCCGGGGGGTGCGGGCACGGCGGGGGCGGGGGGCCCGACTCGTAATTAAACTACAGGTTGACAGATGACAAATTGGCTGTGGGCGGTGTTCCGGTGGAGACGTGACGTAGATATTGTATTTTAATCTTGTAAAGGCGTCCTAAACTGACGTCAGTGCGAGGTTAGTGGCTGCGGAAATTGAGATCTCATGCATTGACACTTTTGCATGACGTGCAGTGATCGACGTGCTTCGGAAGAGGTCAGTGTACCGAAAAACTTATCGACACTTGCACCAACTTTATGGTCGCAAATTAAGCAACGCTTGTACTATGGGTACAATGGTCTGTGGGCGATCCCAGTTACACCCAGACCTGGAGAAATTACGAAAAGGCCATTTCCGAAATTTACCCCGACGGGAACCGAACCCGCAGCCACCATGTGCAGAGCGGCTTACGCTCGAATCACTGCGCCAAGCGGTCGTCAAACGTATATATTTTTAAACCTTCATTATTTGATATATTACAAAATAAACACACTACACACCGTGTGCACAGCTATAGACAACACTACCGACTGGTTTTTCCCTACAAATAATTACTTATTTGTAAACCCATACGTTCTTCGCTGAACTTATCCAGCAATTCTACCATGTTCCTTGGTCTCAAGATACAGGCTTGCCCTGCGCGCCTAGTTTGAGGAAACTGTATTCTGTGATTTATATTGAAATAAATTTGTACGGCTTTTATGTATATTTTTGTATTTTTTATTAATGACCGCAGTATGTATCTTTCTTTTTAGTAGACCAGCAGGTATGCAATAGGATAAATTACCAAATGGATTGTCGGTCAGACTGTGAGTCAGTATGAGCGTCGACGGGCTTGTAGTCGATAATTTTCTACCTAGATCGTATCAGTATTACCTGATCTGAAACCTCCCTATAATTTTTATTTGTGGCTTCTTTTTATAACACCTTCAGTGCACTTATATCTCTGCAATGACAACCTGTTGCCAAGCAAAAATGTACTCTAACAAGCTCCACTTTCTTTGCTAAATCATAATAAATTAAAAGGTGGACAAAAAAACTATCCACTGATTTAGTGTCGCAGTGCAGGCGCGAGTCAGTAAATCAAGCCACAGTCGCCGATACACAGTATGACAACTAGGAAGTTGTTTGTCAAAGTGACAAATTGGGTGACACGGCTCATGTAACGTGGCGTTGTATTTTTATAAACAAACGCTGATAACGTTGTAAATTTTTGTATTTTCGTATGGAATGTAATATATGCTTATTGGGGCGTTGATTCATGAAAGTGTTGGTCGCCACAGTTGGTAAGCGAGCGGAATTATGATGGTTGTCAGGTCTATTGCTAAAGATCAAGAAACTGTTAAAAATAAATTGAAATCCAGATTTTCGGAATATGAGCGCGAATGCAAACGGCTGTCTCTCTGACGTTTGTTTTGCATAAACTGTCGCATCACAAAACATATACACTGTTTGCACATAAGTAGCGAATTTAAAAAAAGTTTTACCACAAACTAAACCACGTTTAAATATGTTTGGTAAGTTGGTACCTACAGTGTAAAAAGTAATTGAGTAATGATCATAGACCTCTACATCCCAGAAGGCCTTTATAACAATTCCCAACAAAGTGTAAAGAAACAAAATTAAATTATTATAGGTCACAGTGTGAGAACAGACGGATACACTATAAAACAGATGTCATAATCGGCCCTTTGATGTCTCTGAACTTCCACTAACTAATAATATTTTACCATCCACATAACCCTTCTCACAGAGTGATAAGAGTTGTTTTATGTGGGATTAATGGTAAGGGAATGTGTGTAATTTGAATGACATATCGTATGATTTACAAAATGATAAACCTAGTTGGCTGAGTGATGGATGTCGTTATAATGTATGGTGAAATTAAATAGCCTTTATAGTATTAGAGTTTTTAATTTTAAAGGAAGAAATTCAGGTCATCTTGCTTAATAATTGCGACTTCGTTACAGTATTAGGTGGGCCAATTACCTGACCCGCTATGAGTTAGTAAACTGATAGGTATTTTGCATTAGGAATGGTATGCACGATATGTCTGTGAATAGTCAAAATTAAAACATCATTGGCATATGAACTTGCCTAAATCCAAACGCATGCAAACTTGGGACGTCTTGTAATGTCGAAGATAGAGGGGTAGGTACCTTAATTTTTTAATAAAGTTGATTCCACTCTTCTTCTACCAAAGATAAATATAAGCGATCGCTCAAAAAAATCTACTCTAAAACTACGTACCTATTTCAAATAATCGCGGTAATTTCTGACAGTTTTGAAGACAACTCCGTTGAAATAGTAAGACAATACATAAAAAAATCAACGGGCTGTCTATCTGAATAGTCGTGTGTAATGTAATGATCTCAGGAACGACGAGCCGTGACATGCATGCATGCACTTGTGAAAACATGTTTTCAAATAAATTTCAAAACACACTGCGACATGAATTAGAAAAAAAAGATTGGTTTCTTTTTATTTTCAGGTTTAAACTATTTGCATGATCTATTTCGTAGTTTCTTGAATGTTATTTTCATAAAACGTTTAGATTAGAGCATCAAGGACATCTAGTGTGTTATTCAACCGGTTGCGTTGGCGATTTAAATGAGATATGCACGTTTGTCTACGTCATTAATGGTAGCTATGCAAATAGTAGTGATTTAAACTTTAGGCACTTTAAAACTGTTCCAATGATTTTAAGTTCTTTTACCTACTTTGATACGTAAGAATTGCCGTCATGTATCTTACAATATGTCGCCTGTACAAAAGCACCACTAAACCATTTTATCTAGCGTGAACTAAATAGTTTATCTCTTTAGTTATTCTGTAAAAATCGCAACTTTCATGTTTTACGAAACTTTAACCAACATTAACACTAATCCTAAAGCAGTTATAAAAATGTAGGGCGAGAGATCCGCGTAAAGCAAACAGCCACTTTAACTAAAAGTTACGACCCGGGAAGCGAACCTGGCCCATCAGCACGCTCGATACGTAAACAAAATGATGATATGAGCGAACTAATCCTGGTTGCTTTATTATGTTTTGATAGTGTGCATATAAAAATTGATGGTGGTGGTAAGATGTGCTCCGAGATCGCTAAATATATTGATTATGATTTTAGCCGATTCTATTTAGGCAAGTATGTGAGTCACTGGAGAGTTTGTGTTGAAAGTATGCTACTATACACACTGCTAAAAACACGTTTGGATTGATTCAGTTGATGTCAGGTGTTGCCGTATCAAATGTATTCCCGTGACAGGTTGCAGCGGTTTCGTAATTTGTTTTTAAGTTTGTTGATAAGCGAAGCTTAATTTAGTCGTTTATTAATAGGTAGGGCTTTTTACGAGAGTTTCAGAAAAATAACAAGATCTTTCTCTACGTCTGTTACAATCTAAATAACTACTTATGTTTCGTTCGAACGTGTCACGCAGCACTATTTAACTTTCGCACAGCGTCCTATTTCGAATGGTTACAGCGTGAGTTACGAGGTGGCCTTGTCGCGTCGGCTTATTTAGCGCAGGCAGGTATTTTTCCTACAAGATGTTTGACGTTACTTGCGTAAGTGAAATATTGTGTTGAGAGCTCTACAAGATATTGCAATTTGTTCTACTTATGAACCGATTCCGTTGGATTGGTTTAAACTCTAGTTTGATTCTATTTTTATGCTAAAATGTATTCTTTTAATATGTGCTTGGCTTATTAAAAGGCAAATATATATATTATTGGTCATTTAAGTCATAGATATAATATAAAAGATGCCACGTAAAAAATCATGATTCTGCTCCCACTATCAGGTGAACAGCATAAATATTTTTCATTGCCGACGTTAAATAAAAGAAAATAATTAAATAATCGTCTCGCGCAAGACAATGTCAGAATAACTATTGCGTACAGAGTTTTGCTAAAATAAAGATTATAAATTGTAATCCGTAATGACTTGGCGTCCCGCCTAACTGTGGGTAATTATCCCAGTTTTTTTCTCTCTAGTTACGAGAACGAATAAAAATCAACGACTGGCATTTTTTCACACCTGAATCGTTTTTGTGTTCTTGACGGGATTCCGAATTGCGTTGTTCTTCGGAATAATTGGCAAAGGAAAAGTAGGTATCATGCGCACGTTTCGGTCCATTTATACTCAGTGTCAATAGGTATCTATACATATTTTTAAAAGTTTTGTTTACACTCATTAAACGAACTGTTTGCATAATAATAGCATTGATATACATATATACCTCAAGCTAGGCAAGTAGCAAAACACGAATACGAGTATTAGGTAATTACCTGCTTCGTTTGAATAAATGTCACTTATTTGTAAGTTGTTTGCGAGTGTGTTAAAATCTTGAAGTTTCAAAACCGTCTAGCTAAGTTTATAAAAATAAAATACCAGTCTACACTGTGAATAAAAAAAAATATTTAACACGTTCATGTTGTAAAAATTCAATTCTTATCCGCCAAATTAATAAACTTTATTGTTATTGCTATTGTCTCCACAAAAATAAATACCTCAGGAGACTGTATGTGGGAACAATTCATACAGCAAGACGCTAGCGCCGATTTGACCAAATGATTTGCGAAATATATTTTTATTATTTACGATTATTTTGTCAGTTGGAACTGCGATCATTACTCCTACATTCATCCCATGCGCGCGCGCAGTGACACTGCTATTGCCATGATAAATAATTTGAATTTTATATGTCACGTAAGGATTATTTTTGAAATAGCTCATTACTTATTATGATTATATCGTAGTCATATATAAAGCTCTTAAAAAATATAACAGTTATAATAAAAAGTCAGAAATATTCGTATAATTGTTATGCTTGATTTTATCAGTTTCGAAGCATTTAAGGAAAATAAAATCCAGTAAAATACATATGTATATGTTGATAACGTTTTTAAGTTCTGAAATAACTATCTTGATGGTATCCACTCAATTTTAGCCACAGTCTTATTGACACTTAAGCGATACCTACTTGTATTGATTTATGCAGTAATATATATTTTTAAACTGTCAATAAAAAGAGACGCCTAGTCAATACAAGTTTTGCGTTATTGAAAACCCGTTATTAGACTGAAAAGGTTAATCTAAATAATAAGTATACTACAGTGTATTTATAAAAAAAATATTACTCTCATAAAAATATTGTTTAATAACATTGCTGGCATGTGTAGTGTTTAAAAAGATGTACAATTAATTCGCGGCAGGAGGCGCGGGGTACAAGTGCCAATATAAATCAACACCAAAATAGACGTTAATAAAGTTACACGCTCACCATGACGTGACACCGCTCTTTATTAAACTAGCTTCGCCCCGCGTCTTCTTCTTCGCGACATCTTCAAGATTTCTTCTTTCTGCTAGTCATAGTGATTTCAACATGATTATGCTATATCTAATATTTTTCTTGTAGTATTAGGTTACTATTTGATTATTTAAAAAAAACTGAATTGTGTTCCACATTGTTGCGCGAACACACAAACTTTTCGATGAATGATTAGTATAGTAGGTTGGTATGTACGTGAGATTTATTAATTAGTTTACCAGCTCAGCCGTTTAGTCATTCCCATCTACGTAATTCTTACTTGCGTAAGAAATAGTTCTATGGAAGTATTATTGCTTGAAATTATTTCAATTGGAAGCTATCCTGAAATTAATTAACAGAAGATTGATCGATAATTTTGTAGATTTCATTGAATAATTATCCGTATATTTAGACGCACAGTACTTACTTTGCGTCTGACAAACAAGTATTTATTTTCAATATTTTATTTACTAGATCCACTATGTTACAGTGTCGGCGCAGCACGTTCTCTTCTTCCATTCAAGCCTATCATCCGTCATCTCTGCACTCACTCCCTTTTCGCTCATACCCTTTTCCACGTAGTTCATCCACGTCTTTTTAGGACGTCCCCTACCCCGACTACCGCTCACTATCATACCCATCGTCCTTTTGACCGCATGATCATCCTCTTTTCGCATAACATGTCCATACCAAGCTTCCACTCTTTATTTTCTCTGTCACCGGCTACTTTCAGGCTTCCCCTTATATACTCATTTCTAATTTTATCCATAAGTATGCTCTCTAATATCATATTCAATAGTACGATTGTCTTGCTCGTCTGAGCACGGTTACCACTAGAAATTCGTTTTCCTTACACATTAATGTGTTGATGAGTTTACAATGACCGTCATAGTGGAACATGTGTGTCTCATCTAAAAATATGCCGCAGACAATGGCGTAAGGATAACTTCTGACGGCTAATTATAATTACCGCTAATCAGTATCTATACGCATTTTTTATTCGCGACCTCAGCGCCATGTCTATTAAAAGTTTGATTTTCTTTGTTAAAAAGTAATGAATAAGGGAATATGGTAGTTTATTATGTTTGCTCCTCAGACGAAAATAATAAAGTATACGGAGCGCGTGGAACTAGCGAGTGAAGCCAGCAAAAGTAAATACCAAATAGCATCAATCCAGATTATTTTTTAGATTAGATCATGTGCTCGTGTCCTCGTGTTTTAAATATTTTTGATGACGCAATAAGAATGGCATAAATATATTTTTTTAAATGATTAGATATACGCTCCCTATCGTTAATCTCCAACAGTGATCAGCACCTCCTTAAAAAATATATGAATTGATGCTATACTACTTTTGCTGGCTACACTCACTTATAATTATGTTATATGCGCTCGGTATACTTTATTATTTTCCTCTGAGGTCTATTATGGATTATGGCCTGATCCCCCTCGTGTTGAGGGGAGGCCCGTGCCCAGGAGTGGGACGTCTTATGGGCTAAAAAAAACAGAAATCTATTCATATAAAATGTCCGTGCAAATTTACAAAATATTTTTAATTCGTTGGTGTGAAATTAAGTCTTCTCATAATAAATAGAATACATAAAATAAATACACCACCCACCTTTTAGTAATAGTCATGCAGCTCATCTTAAAACTGAAATAAAATCAGTTCATGTTACCTCCTCTGCCTAGATGCATTAAACCCCAGCCATCTTTCACTAATAATTACATGCGCTCTACCGATAAACCACTGATTAATTCACTAAAAATACGCCAAAAGAACCCCGAACAGGTCCCCACGGAACCCGGAGTCGTATTATTAACATATAAATGTGAGCCCGTCTTGGGATGGTGAGTAAAAACTCAATTGGTTGGCTGTTAAGTGTACGTTTCACCCCAACAGGGGGTGAACGTCTCAGGGGGTGATTTGATTGACACGTGTTCACCTTGCGAGCGGCGGCGGGGGTGAAATAATATTGTTTACGTGTTTTTATTAACGAAGATAAGAGATAAAACATATTGAACTCGTAAAATTTGCTGTAAAATTTTCATATGTACATATTTATTTTTGTCAAAATCACATCTACATACTGCATAAACAGTACATATTCTATTCCCATATGGCGCTGGGTGCCACTCCGTCTTTTAGATGCCATAAAAGACGACTGAATGAATTAATAACACCACCATTTGTGGTGATGAGCTCGCTACTGTTGGACGACCGCTTGGCGTAATGGTTCCAGCGTAGGTCGCTCGGCTCACTGCACCGGGTGGCTGCGGGTTCGATTCCTGCCGCCGGGGCAAATTTAGTAAATGGCTGTCGTAATATGCTCTGGTCTGGGTGTCACTGGGATCGCCCCCAGTCTATTGAATAGGTAGTATATTACAAGTTACAAGAGACGCTTAGTTTGGGGCGATACAGTTGGTGTGTTAGTCTGGCGATATGTATTTTTTATTAGTTCCTGTCACAACGACATTATGTGCGGTTCTACTGTAACTAGGAATATAGGTTAATTATAATTTTAAATTCAAAACGGGTAAATTTAACCGCTTATAAAAAATAATTTGGATATTCCAAATATTTATTAGGTGTTAGCACTTACAGACTGGTTGTTAATTTAGCGCTAGAGTCACGTAGCCCCTGTGGCCTAATGGATAAGGCATCGGCCTCCTAAGCCGGGGATTGTGGGTTCGAGTCCCACCAGGGGTACGCATGTTATTTTTGTAAAAAAATATTTCCATGAGTTTCGTAAAAAGTATTTTGAAGAATATTTGTTTCTGTATTTTAAATAACAACAAAAGCAAATGAAGATTAATTACTTATGCTATTTTCTACTGGAAAACTGAACAACTCGCGCACAAAAGAAAACGTATGATAAAAATGAATCTACTAATTAATTTGCTGTCAACTGTTATTGCACAACAAACGTACAAACACATGAATCTAGGGCAACACGTGGAAACGAACACCTTCACGAAAAACACAACCCTATCTCCCTTAGGTAATAAATCGATCTCAAATATGAGGGCGATCTAAGTACCCTTTTGACATGTCATTTTGTACTGAAATAGCATTATTAAGACCACTCTCAGGTCCGTATTAATAAATTTACTCGTATTAATACGATTTATTAAACTAAGACTTAAGATTGTTTTAATTATTGCGCGCCTCAAACTTCATATCGATTTATTACCTAATACACGGGCCTATAGAGTTGACCGATACTAACCGCGCATTCAGATGTGTGGAACATAGGTCATAGCCAATGATGGGCAGTCACCTCTCTAACATAACTATTCTATGGCAAAATCTCTCACTGCCCAACCGCATCTGCCCAACAAGACTCACATTCCGTGCATCGCGTAAAACATTTAATATCGCTTTGAAGTGTATTTTATTAGCGCGCGCACGGCGAGGTACGGAGCACTAATCGTGTAGGTACTAGGTATTTTATGTTTATCTAACTATATCGCGAATGTGCCGGTGACAAAGCTGTACGGGATTTCATCATAAACCCTTGCAGTATGGCGATGCAATGTCGAGGTGTATGCGCTTCGATTGAAATCGTTGGAAGATTTACAAACATAAATATTATTAATATATAATTATGTGTGTTATCTGTAAATATTTGATAAGGTATGAAATTTTAATCTGTGGTAGTAGTATAGGGATGTGCGTCCTTTAATTTTGATGTGCGGGGCTTGTTACACTAATGTCTTCTGAAACCATGCTCAATTAACGAATCCACTGTAGATACGCACATCTAACGCGATATATTAAATGATGCATAACTTTAATGTTTCCCCGTACCGGATCCGAGGCAGATCTATTAAAATTTACTATCTGCAATGAATACTGGGACAAACATGTGTGACGTAAATGTCGGCCTAATTATGAATAGATGGGACATCTTTTTATTACCCGCCGCCTCTACCACGTCTTACTTCTGTAGTTCTTTTGCTTAATGTAGAGCGGTTTACATGTACCTATAAATGCCTATGTTTTATACGTCTCTACATGTAAGTTTCGCTTGACTCTTGAAGAACATTACCTACTATTATTTTACCCTTCCATCCAATATAACAACAATGATAGGTTTCTTTAAAATTTTGCATTTTAAATTTGACTTCATTAATTCCTTAAAATGCGACTATTTGGACACATAAATACCAACAGTTATTGTCTTTGAAATTAGGTTTTACCTGTTACAACCCAATAGATATATATGTACATAATCTACATTCTTACCTCACCTTTACCTGTATAATTCCTCGGCTCCGATTGGCTGAGCCACAAGACACCTGTCTCGAGCCTCCTCCCGGCCAATCAGAGACGAGCGCACCTGTGCGATCGATAGTAAGGCGGGGATGTGCCTGTGTTGGAGGCGGCGATCGCTGTTATACGATATCTTGCAATGAGTTACTATTCCGTCAGTCAATGATAAACAAATTATTAGCATATGCGTGCAAATCTTGGACCAATAAAATCTACACATGCTCTATTTCGGCAGTATCAAAATACACGACGCAAATACAAAATCACACCATCAACAATTCTTGTAAAAATAAGCCAAGTCTCGCAATGGTACAGCAGTAAAGCAATAGTATGTTTGAGCCAAGTGACTTTAGTGTAATCGTCAGATTATCTTAAGATATTCAACGTTAGGATTGAAAGACTGACTCCCTTTCTGCTTACACTACATTTCAGCATTGCTTTAAAGCTGCCATTTCTCATCACATTTTAAACTACATAATATATTTATATTTGTGATTCTGGCAGCCGTTTCTCCGTATCTCTGAGCATATTACACGGTGTTACGAACGTGTACCGTGGCGGAAATCCGGTGTATAACGACGGGTAATGATGTGTGGACGTTTCACCTGGATGGCGTGCGGTCATTAGTAGACTTAATAGGGCTGGCCAATGATTGTGGTGATTTTTCATGTTACAGGGTCATGAAATGAGAATTCTCGAATTATTTGAAAGTTGGCAGCTGGCATTTTTAATTGGCATTATTTCAATTACCTACTATTAAACCACGCACCTATGCTTTATGACCGCTTACGGCAATCCCCAAGAATAAAATACGATTTCCTCAATGATTTGTTTAAAATGTTATTTTGTTATTGGGAAACTAACTAATCTTGAAATGATAATTTTAAAAATTATTTTACAACGCTGATATACAAACATATAATCTAATACAAACAAAAATTTACAACGTCCATCTGTCATAATTTAAGTAGACGTACTCGTAACACGTAACGTAACCCTATCCACAAGAATTAAAGATCTCTGCCAAAACAAACGGTACCCAAGAATAGTCCGCCAACCCTAGAGCGTGGCGCCATTTGCCAAAACGACCATACATGCGACGCCCATTGAAAGCTGCCTGTGACAGCCGAATACCTTGGCGTTGTGTTTCTGTCATTTTTAGACTTGGCCAACTTCGATAGGTCGCATTTTAACGACGTATCTACACGATACCTTCAACGTAACCATTACTTACTATTTAGAGATGACTAATTGAACTCACCCATGACAAGTTTTTATATGATATACTTACCTACTTTTTGTTTGTTGTGTGCGTGTAGGTATTGCGATACACACTTTTCTTATTACCCGACTGCACGACACAGAGAAGGGTATTGTGTTTATTCATTTTGTGCTGAGTTTAATAGAATATCAGTACGAATGCGTCTTGTAGAAAACCTGCACCAACTCTATTCTAGATTAGTAATTTAATAGAAACATTAAGACGGTTACATAATCAACTCTATGTATTAAACTATTAAAGTTTTAACTTCTAAAACTGTGTGATTATCATTGAAACGTTATTGCAAGTATTTTGCTCTGTATTTATAAGAATTTCGCGAACGACAAATGTTAGATATTCTCATTAATATCGCAATAAATGTTAGATATTCTTATTAATATCGCAATAAATTCTTCTCGGATGGCTATTATGTTAATCTCGCCGCGTGACCGTTACTACGTTGTTCTTGTAATAAATCCTGTTCGCGGCTAATTACGTGTCAGTTCTGCATTGTTTCGGATAAGAGGTGCCTACATTTTATTAGTTAATAGAGTATTTCAGATACTTCGACACTATTCAGATATTTAGATAAATGTTTATTGGTTGGTAGAGGGCATTTAGGTATCTATAACTGTAATAACTCCTGTAGGTACCTATTATAAGAGGTATCTGCAGAAAATAATCTATGGTGAGATCCAGTGAAAACAATGTTGATCTTTTCTATGATAGAGTTTCATTTTTCTGATGATTTCCTTAATACTTATACATTTACTGTCGACAAAAAACACAAAGGAGTATAGTATTTTCATTAAATTTTCCTTTAACACATAGGTAGAGTTAGAAAACACAAGTAGCTAGAGTTGTGTAAGGCTATACCCTAATTGCATCCCGCGGCTCCCTTCGCAACCTGGCTATCGGATTGCAATTTACCGGCAAAATTGGAGGCGCAGATAAAAAATATCACGCCCGTGGGATCACTGATACTTTGCACCGACAACCACGCGGCAATGGATAGAGATTACTTTTTCAAAAAAATATTTATGAAGAGAACGATTCGTTACTTATTATTAATTAAAATGTAGGCAAACTCTGGGTAGCGGTACCTATAAAGGTTTAGGTAACTATTGGCTAGCTGACGTTTTACTTTAGAAAGTGAAATGGCATGTCGTAAATGCCGCATATCTCTGCTGCCGTATTATTTGAGAGGGCACGTGTATCGAACTAAATAGTGTCGTTCAATGATATCCGAGCAATTTGAATATATTTACCGATCCGGGGGCAACACGTAGGTAGGTAACGGCTGCATTCCCCAGATATTTTATGCATTTCCATCAGTAGGCTGGTATATATTTAGCGAAGCGACAGATGTGAAAAACGCACGCGCATCGCAAATCAACTTGTTCGTCACCGTAAACCAACCAAACAAATTGTTCAAAAAAACTACATTTTAAATCCAATTAAAACGAGTTATTATAATAACTGCCGACTTTACTGTAGTTTTACTCTTTAATCTACAGTTATTACTGTCATTGAGTGTATATTAGCATAATAATAATATATTTTGACGCAGTGCCGCACACTATTTCAGGGAATGTATTATAAACACCTTTTGTCTGACGTGCCAGGAATTTTTTGGCACGGGAACTTAGAATTTTTTTTCGCTTTCTTTTTTTCAAAATAAGCTATATTTCTCAGGTAATCTGTTGCGAGCTGTTCGTGCGAACAGCTGTTAAATGCTTTACTGTGTTGATGTTTATTGAGCGTGCGTTCTGTTTCGCAATGATGTATCTACGGAATGCCATTATAGTTAAAAGAGACAGAGCGAATGTTTTATTTCACGACATAATATTAGGAAGGTAATTTGTTACGCACCTGTTAAATTTTATAAAACAGAATTCCATTCGATTTTCAATCCCATTTGTGACATACCTACAGGCAAATATCTCTACTTACTCCAATTTCTAAATTTGACAAAAGTCTTCAGGTCATTTGGAGTTCAATATTATGTTTACATAATCTGCTACGCGGCCGGTTTAGTGTGATGTGTCGTACATTTATGTAAATCGCTTTTATATTTCGTAATCTTACAAAAATGGAAATCCAAGCTACAAAAAGCTTTTCCAAAACGTGTCCACATCACAGGTGTACGAGCCGCAGGCGGTCCGAGGTGTCGCCGCAATCAGCCGCGGTGTCTGACACCCGACGCCACCGTGACAGTTGACAGCGCGTGTGACAGGTGACAGGCCACGTGACAGATTGAGGCAGCTAACGCCCGCAACGCCGCTGCGGCCCATTGTTCTCGGCACACCTATTTTTCTTTTGTTTTAATGCAGCATTCGGAGGGTTAGGTCTTTCGGTATTATTATAATCATAATATGCTCGGAAAAATTGTTCATATTGTATGTTGCATGTCTCGTAAACTTCAGTGGCTTTGCCGTACAGGGAGAAAGCTTTACGATAACTTAGTTATTACTATGTCGGTTGTACATATAGGTACAATCACACAGTCATCACTGGACCAAGAGAAGAAGAGTCCTTACTTTGTTCATTAATTCCTTAACATTTGCATCACGTGCCATCAAAATGTATCAAGTTGACAAGTTGTTTTGTTGGCGCTTCTATCATCACGCCATCACACTGACAGCGTGTCCAGGCTCTGCGGCGCGCCTGCAATTACCGAGCCCTCATTATAACAGCCCTTTATTTAAGGCATGTTCATATTGTGCATACTGAAATATTGACTTTGATAAAATTATTTAATATGACCATTTCACTTTGGTGATGGGAATCTTGTACATTGATTAAGTACCTATAGACACAGAACATAGCAAAACCCGATTCATCCTTTTTGAAAATTTGACAAGGATATCATAGCATAGACGTAAACTTTAAAAAAACCTTTCATGATTAGAATGCCCTCGGATTATAATTTTATTTTATTTTACATAGATCACACAGCTACTTAATAATATAATAGTGACATGAAAATAGACATTAGATAGCCTACAAACGACATTTTCTATTTTTATAGTTTAGCTTCACTCATACACTAACTTTATGAAACACAAGTTTTTAGAGGTGTTTGTTTTAGTTTATTATTATGTAATTAAAAACACTTAGTTTTCTGTAAACATCAAAGTTAAAACGATTGTAACCTGTTATGAGCTGTATAAAAACACAATAAGTAACAAGTTATCCAGTGATATAAATGCCCTATTTACCATATGAATTGCGTACGCGCAGTGGTGGTCTGCGTACGCGCAGACTAAAACCGATCACTTACATAAAGGCTGAGAGGAAGACGCGTGCCAAATTTCAAGTCTATAAGCCTCGATGGTAGAATATGTAAAACGGTATAAGTGAGAGTAGATTCATGGTATCATAATGTGAACAGCTAATAAGCCAGACTGTTAATTACACCGCGACGCAAAGAGTTATTGCGGAGCCGAAGAGTGCGGCATCAGTCAGGTATCACCCCCGCTCTGCACATTGATTGCGAATAAACGGAGCTGGTAACTATTATTTTTTACACAACTTTGTATGGCAACTTTACATGAACGACGACGTTTAAGTTATTTTAAATATTTATAACAGAATATTTAAAATGTTTAAGACACGATTATAAAAAATATAAGTACTCGTTTTTTGATACAAGGTTGAAAACTATCTTGTTAATACTTGACAGGCACCAAATCAGTATTAATTAAAAAAATGCATCCATTCTTATAATAATTTCGCAAACTGAAGGTTTTATTAAACATCTTTGTACCCTATATTATACTAACCCCTGGCACACTTTGGTACACGAAGTGGATTGTTCCGAGTAGCCGGAGAAAAATACGCCGCATCCAATGCTGCTTTGTTCCCGGTTTGTTAATTATGAGCTTATAACTCGTTACCGTTCCATAATGAAAAGGTTGATGACAAGTAAATTATTCCCATAATTTTCGTTTGGACCCGAACCTGAAAGGTTTTTTAAACCGAATGATGTAAGTAGGAACATAGTGTATGTAATCAGTGATCACTGCATTTTGTCGTAAGCTTAATAAAACTTTAATAATTTCAACGAATAACTTATAAATACAAGGAATTACAATTACATATACCTTTGCTGTAATTAGGCACAAAACTTTTGAACTACGAGATCATTCGTAGTGTTCTCAGTGCGTTCTCCAGTAACTTGTAATAGTACATTGTTACATGAGTGGTGAAAGTTACTTATGTCCCGAGACGGGGTTTGGCGCCCGAGCGTAGCGAGGGCGCTAATAGTTCGAGGGACAAAATAAGTCTTTCACCCGAGGTAAACACTGTGCTTTTCATTACGAATACAAGGAAAATAAAAATAAAAACAGGAATTGGCTAAAGAAATAATACAAGGAAGTATAAACAATACTCTACAACTCGAAAAAAAAAATCGGATTGCCGCCAATTTTGTTTTTTTTTTTCGTTGGCCGGCCAACTTCATTATTTAGCCATTATTTTTCATTTTCATCTTTAAATATTTTGCCCAAATCTATGTTATTTTAAAAAAAATGTTGAAACTAAATTATAATTAAGTCATTTAAAATATATATTCTTGAATTAATACTTAACTTTATGTTATTTCAATTTTACATCGTGCTGTAATTGAGTGACTGTAGAAAAAGTTTGAACATGGTTCCATAGAAATGTGAAAATTAAACTAGTTTTTTTTTTATAATTTGACAGCTGTCAGTTGAAAGCGAAACTCCCGGGCCTGAAAAGTATTGCTTTCAACCCGCTTCTTAGTCAACTTCAGACCTACTTTCAGAGTATGAGTAATGAAAATATTATTTTGTAATACTGTATATTTAGGGTTAGTTCGGTGCTGATGCCACTACTGAAAAAAGATTTTTTCTCGATTAGATAGGTACTTTATTTATAACCTTGCTATGCAAGCTCAAGTGTGGTATTTAGTCATGAAGCATTATCCCAAACATAACAATAAACCGACCAGATTAGCACTCGCGGTCGCAAGGCCATCATCTGGTTAAACGAGTAGCGTCTACGAATTAATGATTGTAATAAACACATAGATGCGCCACATTTGTGTTATTTTTACCTGCTAAAATTTTCTGTACAGACGTATAATAATTATAATAATAATTTTAGCCCTTTTTGACGTCCCACTCTTGGGCACGGGCCTCCCCTCAACACGAGGGGGAGTCAGGCCATAATTTACTACAGACGTATAAACGTCTGCAGTAAATTTCATGAAAATCCGTTTGGCTATTTTTGCGTGATGCTCAGACAAACTTACAATCAGACATACGTTCATATATGTATAATAAGTGTTTTCTTTTTTTACCCAATCGCTGTCTCTTTAGTTAGTTAGTCTTCTTTAGTTTCAGATAATCTACTCTTTGTACACTTCTTACAAAGTAAGGCGAACAACGATATTTCTTTAAAGAAAAGTACTAATTACGTGTATACAAACAACTCGAAAAAGAGTTTTAAAAACGTGTTTCATTGTTCATGTATCATTAAGGTGTGACGTCACGGTACTGGTATAAAAACACTGCACGTCAGTCTGCCATCATACTCTTTGCGGCTCGCGACAGAGATCAAAGCGCGCGCCTCAGCGGCGCACGCGCACCGCGGCGTTAATGTATTTAACTTGTCAATGTAGCGCTAATGACCGATACGGAATTACATACACATGCGTTATGTCATATTTTATTGTAGAGAAAAATCTGCGCAGTGAGCGGTTTGAAAACAGTAACAATAATTTGCACGTGTTAGGTAAATTTTGACGAAATACCGCGCTACGTCTTGCATTTTGATACAGAACATTAATTTCTCCATCGTACATAGAACTGTATTAATAAATAGTTCTAATTTTATTGTTAAGCTATAAGCTATAAAAAAGCTATAAACACAATGAATAATATCAGCTGGCTGAGTGGGCTTGAGAATAGGGCAACAGATATTAGGGGTCGAAAATTTGAGATAAAATAAAATATTGTAAGAAACTTTCATAACTTTGAATTTATTACTTTTTCAAATATTTGTGAACGCATTAAGGTTTATTCAATTACGTTTACCGAATGGACATTAATTTGTTAGTAGCATACATTATCCCGCCTCATTAGTCCTACATGATTGAGCTTTGATTAGCAGAAGTGTTACCGGCAACTGTGTGAGCGAGACGTATTAGATTAACGCGGGAGTGACAGAGACAGGTAATAACAGGTCATTGTACGAATTTCTTCGTGATCAGCGACCGTGCAATAGCAACTTTCACAGCCATATCAAAAAACTATTTACTGTGCAATTTCAACCAAATTAAATTGGGAATTGCAGAGGTAGATGTGATAACAATATAAAAACTTGGAATCTGGAAATGTGTTAATCCGACCCTGCATCTTCGTAAAATATATGTATGTATTTATACCGCCAACTCAATACCCTATCGTCAAACAACTCCCAAATCCTGATAACAGCACCGGGAGGTGTGTTGACGTCACGACCGGAAATACGTTGCCTCTGGGCGTCCACTTCCGGCGGATAAGTGGGCGGCTCTGACCCAATTTCCGGTTTTCACATCACTTAGATCTCGCGCATGATAATATTCGTTTTATGTTTGAAAGAAAGTAGTAGGAGGTGTGTTACCTACTTGATTATAGGTAGATAAATAAACGTAAAGTTAATGATAACTTAAATAGACGTAAAGTAAATGATATTAGTTTGTTAATGAACATTGCTAACGGTAAGGTTGATTGTCCGGAACTTGCTAAAATCAATTTCGGTACAGATCTACTAGGCCGGAAGGCAACGACCACTTTTACAAGTACCTTTTTCAACGACCAACTATCGACGAAATGCTTTTCTTTTGCGTAGCGCAGCTTCTTACAATAAAGTTTCATTACAAATGGATTTTGACTTGTTCTGTACTAGCGTGTCGTCAATGAAAACTAGTTATAACAAAAAAAATTGTTTTTCTGCACTCTGACTTTTACCCTACAGCTTGCGGCACTTAGTGTTAGTTTTAGCCTTATCTAATCTTTATCTCTCTTTGTTTTTTTCTTTATATTTAATATTGTTTATCGCATGTATTTACCTATTTAAGATATACAAGTAATAGTTCAAACCTATATATGGGGGCTTGTAATAAGCAATTTTTGTTAATTTAGTGTAAGTTAAAGATAGTTTTTTTATTTGTCTGTAAGCCTTCTACAACAGTAATAAAATAAATAAAATAAAATAAGAAAAAAACTTTGCTTGATAGAAGCTGGTGCTCACTAGACTAGCGTATGTGGCTAATATAACTTATAATCTAACATGTACTGCGTTGAATGGCTCCACTCAAAAATTAGGACTTGCAAATCGTGCATACATCTAATCTTAAAATCATGACGTGATTTCAAGGTAAGCAACGGCAAGGAATAATAATAAATAAATAAAAAAATTGGTTAAAATATGAGAATAAGGAAATCAGTCTTCTGAAAATCAAACAATCGCTCCCCACAAACGAGCCATACCATCTCCATTACCCTTTGATATTCAATTTATAGATCCCTGTTGTATCACACAACCAATTACGGCCATCAAATTGTTTACTATTAGATCAAAGATGCGCACGCGACGAGTAAGACAAGCACTTTGATGTTACCGGATACCGTGACAACGATGCCGTGTTTATGTAAATTGTGCAGTAAAATTTTATTTCATCCTTGCGTAGGGTATAACCGATAAACAGATATAGGTAATTAACAATTAAGCACATAATAATGGTAGCTAAATGAAAGGCAGACACGCTAGAAAGAGGCACCAAGATCAGAACTTAAGTAGGCATTGACATCGAAAACCGAAGCTTAAATGCAAGTCAAAAACCTTGCTTATTTTGAGGTTTTAATTTGTACTTGTTGAACTGTGAAGGAAAACATCGTTTGGAAACCTGAAAACCTAACCCCAGTTCTTGAAAGATGTGCGCCCAATCCGTGATGGGTATTGGGTCAGCGTGGTGATTTTTTTTATGGCTTGAATCCCTCTCGTATTTACTGGTCAGTAGTGGGACATTAAAGGGTTTATATCATGATACGAATAGTGCAAAGGAAAGACGACTAAAATATTTAAATTAATCAAGTGTGAACAATTTCTTCGAAACAAGGTGTTGTTGACCTACCGTTCGTCTCGAGACTATCGCTAGACAGTAACGATTGGTCTTATTAGATAGAGTCGAGTATTTACTTTTCTTCCTTCGTAATGTAAGTTCAACGACCTCAGCTTATTACTTACGGAAGACGCAACAATATTGAATGTAGATTTACAATCAAGTTAACACGGCGCACAGACGCGCAGTAAATCGTTTTATATTGCCCTCCCCTCTTCCGGGGCTCGCCGCAGAGCTGCTCTTAACCTAGCTGTCGGCTGTAAACACTGCCCACCCAGATCATGTAATAGCGCTAAGGTAATTGAAGGTTTATTGGTGACAAATTATAAAATGCTTGCGAAAGACATTCAATTTGGCGTCGCTATAATACATTTTCCAAAAATAATGGTCAGTGCAGACACATTATAAATTACATTGCATTGAAATTTGTTTAAAAACGCTTACCCTTGAAATCCAGGTAGATCAGTCGTCGCTGCAAACAAAATAATATAGGTAGTTCTTACACGTTTTACGACGTCCGAGAGGCTTGGAGTGATGATATTGTAACCCAGCCATTTTGTTCATCTAATTTTATTCGAAAACCACTTACACACCTCTCCGACCGCAGTTTCAAGCCCCAGGACACAACGAGTAAATAAAAAGCTAATTTAAATGCCATTAAAACTAGATGCGTCTTCGGATTTAAGAGCTGTGGAGGGCTCATTATTTTCCTCAGCTCCCTCCCAGAGGGCGCCACTGTAATGCAGGAATTTTAAATAGACTACTTGATTTAGACTCTGGTATTGACATTAGTGTAGAATTAGTTGATGCCGATTCTGTTATTGTCAAATCTGAACTTAACAATTTGACATACATATTCCTATCCTACGCATACGTTACGCAATACGGTTAGTTTAGTTTAGTTAGTGAAGGTACTGACGAAGTCAGCAACAGAGTCTGATGGAAGACGCAAATGATGAAGCAACTGGTGTAAGATTATTTTAGGTTAGAAAATAATATCTTATACTAATAATAATATAATAAATGAATAAATAGGTATCATACTCAATGCAAATTATCAAATTGAAAGATATTGCAAAATTGATCAATACGAGTATCTACCTACCTATGATATATTTCATAATATTGACTACTTAGCATAAAATAAGCACTGAATAAGCATACAATTAATAATTCCTTTGTGCACCTACGTTTATTGCATCCCTTTATGAATCAAGGAAAAAAATATTTAAAAAATTTGTAACATAGAATCTCAATCGGTATAATGAATGGAAGTGTTAAACTGTAAATCAGGTTAGCGTGAACCGTGGAAGACGCATGTAAATGTTAACTGAAAAAGCTGATGAAGTGGTGACACAGCAAATGTTTCGTCAATCATCACAGGCAAGTCTATCAACGACCTCGTTTTCAGAAGCAATTTAACGACATTCTAAAACACATCACCGAATAATTTACACCAATAACGGTACCCAGAAATCACGCTATTAAACATTAACATCCAATCATAAAGCGGGAAGCTCAATCATCAATAATTTGATACTTTACGTTGGCGAGACGAGCGCCATAACTTACCTTTGCTATATCAGTAGAGTCCTAAACGTCATGGTCTTGATGTAAGAAGACACGTGCAAACTGTTGGACGGTACCAGCGATAGCCATCAGCGTAAAATGTATAAAATATCGACGGTTGGAGAGACGCGACGATTTATTTTTGGAAGGTAAATGCGTGATTTGGGAGTTGCAGACGGGATAGTGCATTGAACGATATATTGAGAAGTGAATACTGAATATTTTTCCCTTGTAACTAGAATAATCAACTACATGTTTTATTTATATTCTATTATAGAGCAGCTCTATGAGAGCCTAAATACATATTCTGAGCAATTATATTCTTAGAATATAATTCCCATTTATTGTATTCTCAACAGGCGTACCTTCATCTCGATATTATGTTCGTCTATTGAACCTTTTTATGCGTCAAGAAGGCATTCCACTCGAGGAAAATTACCTTTAACAAAAATATTTTGAAAGGTATTTATAAACAGGTAAATTATTTTTTGCTTCCCTATACTGCCAATACAAGAAATGTCTCATCACTAAGATAGCTCTCAATTCAACCTAGCTCGATAAACATTTTCCAAAAGACTATCTTCTCTGAATACACAACGACCTAGGCAGAAACGTCTCTCATGTCTCCACATGAAACATAATCTTTGAGGCGCCCAACGATCGACGTTACGAGCGGAAGTGTTGCATTTCAAAGGGGCATTCTTGTTACCTGTGCACTAAAAATAATACGTGTAACAGCCGGATAGAGCCGGCACCGGCCGGGATGTGATTAGCCACGCCTAACTCGTCGCCTTTGATCTTACTGAGGTGCGCCAAATATTCCATAGCTACCTATATACACATGCAATTATGTATATTCTGTTTTATTTTTATAAACTTTGCTAGTTTAGAGGAATTAATCGAATAAATTAAAGTGATATCTTATGTTTTGATGTGTTCTGAAAAGTGTTTCTGTGGTTTTTTTAAATATTGTTGCGGAGTCGTAAAGTGTCAAGAAAATAGTGGTAATTGCTTACGCTCTACTGAGGAAATTACGACATTACAATTATTGAGCATCATTGAAGTTATTTTCTTTAATTTAAAATTATTTGTTTCTTTACAGATAGTAATAACAGATAATAGACACATTAAATGATGACTAGTAATATTAAGGACGTTCCGCCAGTTATTCACCTCGTAACATATCTTAAAATTACTCAATGAATTTACATTCATTGGAAATTCGGTCACCAGGCGCACAGAAACCGCAGCGGTGTGCCGGAAAAACAATCTTCCGCGCCGTCCCATCATTAATGACGGATAGATGCCACGACGACGACACTCACAACGATGATACGATGACAAGGAATGGTTCCACATACACTGCTTGCATAGCTAGATTTTTTCAATTAGAGCTATGAACAGAAACGGTAATGTGTTGAATATGACAATATAAAGTCGATGTATTGAATGTCTCATTGTACAGACACAACACGTCGAGCTTACAGACTGACAGGTGGACATTTGCTATTAGAGTTAAATCATGTTTCTGTAATAACATGAAGTGTATTGTAAGAAAGCTTTTTGTAGTAATGAGCTCACTTCTTTTAGTGGATGATGTCAGTACATTGTATATAGTAAAAATAAGATCTTCGCAGAAAGTTTGTTTGTACAAGATTAAAGTATTAGACGATTTCCTTTCATTCGCACATAACGTATTATTTCTTTGAAGCATAATGAAACACAGATCACCTATATGAAATATGGGACAAACTACATACGTTTTCGAGAAACGATGTCTTCACTGGAATATTTGGTTCACAAAATGAAATAGGTTCCTTGCATAGTTCCATTGTGATTGAATTTTACCCAGGGCATAAATAAATAAATATCGCCAGACTGATATAACAACACTAAGCAACGCTTGTACAATGGGTACCGTACAATGGACTGGGAGCGATCCCAGAGACACACAGGCTTGGGCAAATTATGAAAAGGCCTTTTCCGAAATTTGCCCCTGCGGTAATCGAACCCGCAACTACTATGTGCAGTGAGCCGAGTGGCCTACGCTCGACCCACTGCGCCAAGCGGTCGTCATAACATATAAACTAATTATTTACTGAACAAGTGAACAGTTAAACTAAGTATGTGTACAATAAAAATTATCAGTAGCGTTGTTTTCACATTATTTCATACTAGCTGTGCCCACGGACTTCGTCCGCGTAGTATTTAACGTAACAAAAATTTCGGGATTATCGGGATAAAAAGTATCCTATATGTTAATCCCGGTTATAAACTATCTGTGTTCCAAATTTCATCCAAATCCGTTCAGTAGTTTTTGCGTGAAGGAGTAACAAACATACATCCACACTCACAAACTTTCACATTTATAATATTAGTAGGATTAAATAAACAAAAACCATATTTAAAAAAAAATACTGTACTAACATGGTGGATTTTGGGCCAAACTCGCCTCGGGGACACTACAGCTGTTCACCTCTGCTTACCTCTTCAGGGAACACAGGTGTAATGGTGTATTTTAGGTAGCCTTCTTCCCCAAACGTGATGAGCACATTCAAAGCACTAAACATAATGTCTGCCGTTCTTAATTAAAACCCCAATAAATTACTGACAAAAGACCCAACCGAACAAAGGCAAAACGAAGCGAGTTTCTCACCTAAGCCGGCAACTGGACCGAAATACACCGTGACTCAGAACTCCGCTGTCCCTGTGTACCTGCCATCGGGAATGATCACAAAGGGACTCACAAAGGAATAACTCAGCGAATCAACGCGTGATTCACGCGAGACAGTTCGTTTAGGACGAATAGAGAGTGCTTTGTGGCTTACAGCATATATATGGGCTAACTTTACTGGGGTAACACCGCCCTCTCACGGAAGATCGACGTAAAGCAGCTTTTATGGCTGCGTTTCGCACGATGAGTGAGAGAGACATCCAAACCCCCCTCCCTTTCCCTCATACTGTCCCACTCCCTTTCAGGACGGCAACATGCGAGCCACGCCTTTGGTATTGCAAGGATCTATAGACTACGGTAACTGCTTCACAACAGGCAGGTTGTACGTTTGTTTTCCTACTTTGTTTTAAAAGAAAGACAAATATAGCCGAAATGCGATATTTAATAGATGACGGCCCCAGAAGAAGAATCATGATAAAACTACTAATGAGAAGACCAAAAAGTGAACACTTGTAAATTTCATCTCGTTAATCATCACTGAAGCTGCGTCGGTATGTAGCTCAAGGTCGCATGCGCAAACGCAGCCGGATACCAGTAAATCACGCGGAGGCGTTCAGGAACTGCATGGACGCGACTGAATGCTATCGTTGTTCGGCGTTTTCGTTAGAATGTCGTTATGTTATAAATCAAGAAACATAATTAATATTTGTGTGGAATTAAAAAAAAACATTTTTTACAACGAAACCAACTATATAAACGATTAAGTTATTTTCTAGTTATCTTACAGCACTAGTTTTATGTTAGTTTATACTTATCATAATCAATTGCGGCGCTTCAAAAGTAGCAACACAAAGCAACAAACTCATAAATTCATAAATATTTCATAAGAATATTTGCTAAATTGCTACTAAAGATTGTACTTTATAATCCAGTGTAAATAAAATAAATATTTTCTTGTTTATATCTCACATACCGCTATCCCCAACATCCTGCTACCGCCCTCTATATTATAAACATTCAGCCTTCCGCAATTCACTATGATAGTTCTATGAAACGCTCTAGCACCAGACGCGAGTCGCGTACTGACCGACTGAGCTGCCTCGCAAGGTTGCCTCTAGCACATGCCACCAGAACAATGAGGTACAGGTGAGGCGGATGATAGATACTGACTGATGATCCGGCTGATGATAAATAACAACAGTCGAGCGAGACAGCGCGACCGATTGCCTCGAGAGAATCACGTACTAACTGAGCCAGGCGAGGCAGCATACCTACCTATAAGCAAACTCCACCAACTGTCTCGCGAGTTGCTCGGCCAATGAGTACACGGCTATTAGCATATAACATTGTTGTGGCTTACGCAACTCGAGCTGAATCAGTGAATAACTGTCTGAATATCCGTCTGTCGTATTTTCATATAAACTGTCATTTCCAGCAAAGATTGTTGTGAGCAAAGAACTTGTAATAATAAGACAAATTCTTTGGTTGTGGGCAAAGTTTGAAGGAGTTTATTGTATCAATAATAATGTGGGATTGAAGGAAACCCATTTTAGAGTGCAGGTAACTTCTTATTTATGTTGTGCAAGTACTCTTACATTGCAAATATAAAATATGACACTACAATTATGATGATGAAGCCTTTTACTATGACCATCAGGCCTATATTCTCTGAAAAGATAAGCAGACATTGTGGCGACAGTGCCTGTTTGATCTTAATGTAATTAGAACAAACCTATCGATATTATACCATCCGGACAAGATAATCTTGATCCTGACAGATGAGAGTACTGATCGTTCGTATGTCTACATATTTGGAAGGTATCTACCCACCCTTCTTAACCCTACGGTCGCAATGACAAGTAACCATATTAGTGAATCATTCGCACAACAAGACGCAATGATGTCCATTAAATAGACAGATGTCCTTAAACAAAGCTTCGAACTGTTCCAAAGTGTAAACTGCTCGGATCGTAACATCCGATATCGAATCAAAGGCGCGCTGTGATGCGCCCGCGCACTCCTCCTGTAGAGTACAGTTAATTGGCTGTAAAATCGGACCACCCCGGGGTTTGTCGCTACTATAGGCTATTTGTTATATTGATGACAGTTATTGAAGAACGGTAAGTAAATAGCCAAAGTTTAACACGTTATATACACGCGTTATATGAAACTTAGTTTTATCAAACGTCGATCACCCGTTGCAACTTAGCCATGTTCGATGACAATCGGTTTGATATGTTTTTAATGGTGGTATAATAAACCTTTTTTAGTGGACTGACCGTCGAACAAGCAAACGCATCTTAAATCGGAGAGTTGCTTAATTTTGACATGCCACTCAAATGTTAGTGATAACTTCGACATAAACAACTAATTTTAGCGCTTCAGTATTTGGCAGTAAGCCCGCCATATACTACCAATGTTACAATTGTAAACCAGAAACCACAATGGTGTAGACAAAGATGTCGGGTTGACCTTTGCCGAGATTTTAGACTCAGTAAATAACGCATATCGACTAAAATTAATCTATTAAACAACCTCAGAGCTGCGCAGTGTCAGTTTAAACCCGTATGTTTGAATCACGTATTGCAGTGGTCGTAAACGCGTAAAGGCGTGCGTGTGTCATATCGCTCGTAATACCTTCGTTATGGGAATAAACACGGGATCTACCTCGGGAATTATATGTTACAGAACACTTGTGAAGTGTTTAGGCTCGATGCATACTACAGTGCGAGAGCAGTCGCCAATATAACGCAGAAATGTTTTCCTTATACTTTTTCCCATATTGAATTAGGAACTGCCAACTAGTAGTTATAATATTTAAATGTCATAAGACATAGATCATGACAGCCGTGAACTGATTTATAGATACCGACTGGTTAAATTATAATTATTGCCGTATATTACCTAATTAATCTAAATTACACCAAAAAAAAAATACAGAACCAAATCGGCAACTTACCGGATTGTCTGATGATAAACAATTACCGTAGCGTAAAGATGCTTACTGAAGGCATTGCTAGCACGTTGCTGATCTCAAGGGAAATGGGACAAAGGAGGGGGGGTTGGGCTTCCGGCTCTCCCACTCATCTTACGAAAAGCAGCTATAATAGCGACTTTATACTGATGATGTTCTGCGGGAGGATGGTACAACCCAGGGCCTTTATTACGTTAGTTACTTAAAACGCAACTGACAAGCAAACACTCGCATTCGAGCGTTTGAAAGCTAATTTTCTTTCTAACGCGAGCGTTCAAACGCAAATTAGCTTTCAAACGCGAGCGTTCAAACGCGAATTAGCTTTCAAACGCGAGCGTTCAAACGCGAATTAACTTTCAAGCGCTCGCGTTTGAAAGCAAATTAGCCTTCAAACGCTCGAACGCTGGCGTTTGAAAGCAAATTGGCTTTCAAACGTTTGAATGCTGTTCTATTGCGTTTTAAGTCACTAACGTAATAAGGGCCCTGGTCGAGCAGTCCGTATGTGAGCTGAATACAATTGGTTACAGTTTGACTCTACCTTAAAACGTTTAAAAGTATTACTGTTTCATACGTTTCGACCATGGTCGACAATAGGTACAATTAGTTCAGTCAAGTTTAGTTGTGTACCAACAAAATCGGCACCAAAATCCCTTTTTGTTGGGTATCAAAAAGGGATTTTGGTGCCGATTTTGTTGTGTGGCTAGAGCCTAATAGGAATTATAATCGCTTTGATCTCACTGTTATTAGTGTTCTAAAATCTTCGCACATAATTTGTGCAGTTTACTGTTTCACCTATAAACTCTGCATAGTTAATCCTTAGCAAGGTGATTCAAAGATTCAGTACAGTAAATAAACCGATAATAAACCGAACTAGATATCAAATATATTTTTACATACGTATTATTATTTACATAGGTACCAACTAACAAACAAATAGACGTAGGTACATAAATGTGTACAGTTATCATCAAAGTTAGTTTGGTATTAGAAATATCCAAAATAATATTTTGCGTTCTTATATTAATTCACATTTATGAAGTACTAGCTGTGCCCCCCGACTTCGTCCGCGCAGTATTTAACGTAACCAAAATTTCGGGATTATCGGGATAAAAAGTCCTATATGTTAATCCCGGTTATAAACTATCTGTATTCCAAATTTCATCCAAATCCGTTCAGTAGTTTTTGCGTGAAGGAGTAACAAACATACATACATACATACATACATACATCCACACTCACAAACTTTCACATTTATAATATTAGTAGGATACGAAATTCTGTTATCCTTTACTTTTTGAGACCTGGTATCAAACTATTATGACGTATTTAACAATGTGATTCTTTTGGACATTTCAAATACCAAACTACTGATGATGTCGACTGTAACAAGACAAAAAACAGAAATAAATGTTTTTACGTGTTCCGGGTAACTATTTGACTCTAACACATGTTACTTTAAGAAACAATATATAAAGGAAAACCTACTTCCAGTTAATTTAGACATGTTTATATTTTTCAATAAGCAATGCAAAGGAAACGGCGGCAGCGGGATTTTCCAATAAGGCCCGTGGGGCAACGGAAAGAGAGACACTCTGTTGTTTAGCATTATTAAAATATCTTTATCTGCGAAAACAGAACTCTATGTCACTCAAATATTAATATCGCTCTATCTTAAAAATGAACTAAATATTTTGGAACTTAAGTATGTCCTCTATGAAAAATAATATCGTTTAGTACTTACAAAGATGGTGATCGCAAGACGCATACGATAATGTGCGGAGAACGGTTAAGGTACCTATGTGTCGTGTATTGTACCGAGTTACATGATATTGGCATGCATACACATTCAAATAATAATGTACTAATGAGACAGCCGTTTGGTACATTATTAATCGCGTGTTATGCAACAATAGACAATAAATTACGTTTACTGCAATTTGTGCTTACAATTTATGTTCGTATAACAACGCTATTAATCGTAACGAACAAGTCATATAATTTGATCTGTTATAGTGCACGGATGGTGTTATGCAACAATCACAACAACATTACCTGTGAATTACAGCCTGCGGTAGTACGGTCGTGGTTTGTGTTTCGGCTAGGGTAACCATCAGTTACTTGCAGATTTAATATTTTCTATGTTTTAATAATCTAGTGATAAATAATATTGACAATCATCATAATTTATGCTATGGTTTGCTATTGTAGGTACTGAAAAATCTAACAAAATTATCTTGAATAGAATTTCCACGCATGTTGATAAATTAGACGGCACCTTACAAAATGTTAAATGTTAAAACTTAATATTCCATCGGCTAAATGAGTATGCAAAGGGTGCACCTCTACAAGCGTACCTTTTTGGGGAAAACAGGCGTGATTCTGTGATGCTGTAATCTTACAACCCACTCTAGAAACCACAGCTGAAAAGTTTGTTGGTGTTGGCTGAAAAGCGAAGATTTTTCGGAAGGCGGGTGTTATGCCTGGCGGACACGATGCGCACAGACCTTAATATCGTGATTCAGGCTTCAATTAAGATTTTTCGTCAATGTGTTGAGGCGGTGCATTCAGCGCCATTTGTTGTCAGACGGCGTGAATGTGATTTTCACTGTAGCAAGATGTGAGGTCGCTACAGTTTCATATAATTAATCCAACTTTCTCTCCAGTTCGGGGCCACCCAATAATTTGGCACGTTCACTGGCAAAGTGCCAAACTCCAACTATTTGCTTATAATTTGGAATCAATATGCCAGCGCACGTGGGCCAGATTATTTCACTCATAAAAGCAATAATAGGCGCTGTAATTCACGCACTATGCCAGCCTCGGAGGATCAGAGATAGAGGATTAGCACCGCTTCGGTGAACTTCGGCGAAAACCAACGTTTCCGAATGTAGTTAAAATAATTCGCGGGATACCTTAGTTAGAACAAATGGTGATTCTTGTTAGTAATAATGATGTATGAGGTAAGTGGAGTCACATAATATTATACTAGGTTCTCCTTCCACTGTGGTAAAGTATCTTTGTAGATGCCTGAAGAATTGGTACCTAGATTGGTACTCAGTTAGGTACCTATATAATACATTTACTTGCCATACATAATATGATACCTGCTATAATTCGTTGTAATTATATTTGGAATGGAATTTACTATCCACTTAATAATTATGAACTTGGTAGTTCGTGTGTAAGACTCCTAAGATGTTGGTGCCTACATTTACTATACCACTGTCCCTACTGACACGCTGAAACTGAGTACATTATGTTTAACACTATCATAATTTTGTACCACCATTAATCGTTAACTGGGCAATGATTAAGTAACTGAATCACCGGGAGATATATGAGTCAGACCCCATAAAGGAGTTTATAAAATACGAGAGCTCGTTCATCTATGCTAAAATCACCCTAATTCCTTCACCTAATAAACCACTCGGGTGAAATGTTAATAATAAACAATAAAAAACTCACAATAATCTATGAACATTCTTTACAATGTAAATATATTGTTTTGTAGCGACGACACGGATACGTTACGACATACAATTTTTTAAATAAAATATGGAAAGATTTTGTGGTTTGCAGAAAAATACCACCAAAATATCGAAGTTGGGTGTCGAAATGAATCGACGAAAAACAATAATTTCAAAACTTTTACCCACATTGCAGAACTGAAGATTGATATTTTTATATTTGATTCTCATACAATTATATTGCTCCTATAAGGTCTTCATTCAAAAAATAGAGCAATCATGGATTTTCTCCCCCATACCTACTATTTTTAAGAAAATTGCTGATTTCAGCCTTTAGCACACTTAACATAAATTTCACTTTAATTCAGCAATATTTATTTTTCTCCAATATGATTAGAAACATTTTTATATAAGTAAACAAATGACCGACCCACACTTAGTAATAAGCTGCCCAACGACTAGAGAAGTTTAAAAACACCCAGAAATAAGAAGCCACAAAGCTAATCCATTGCCGACTAAAATATCTAAGACGACATTAGGAAAAGTCGTGAAGTATAAATATCTAGGTGCGATAATAATTTGAAAGATTGCCAAAAGATTAGGGATCCGCGGGCGCCGTGTAGGCGTTATGAATGGGCCGTAACTCGCTTAGGGCTTTATAGAATACGTTTTGGTTAAAAAATAATAACGTTTACAGGTTTTGAAATAATTTCTCCGCTGTTTACTATGCGTTGTTTTATTTTTTAGCTAGATTTGGGAACTACCTAATATTATTAGGATACGAATATGTAACTAAACTACAGTAAATATTCCTACCTAACTAATGATAAACTAAATGTATTTGGTTAATAAAAATGTAAGTACAGAGAAATAATCCAGCATTAATAAAAAACGTTTCGAGCTATGTGATCATCTAATAAAAAAATTAGAGTCTAAAATTCACGAGTAAATTTTGTTTTGTATATTTCCTATGGGCAATTTTTATGTATCATTTGCTATATTTATGCTCAAAATGAATTCCCGACAAAATAAC
Source organism: Notodonta ziczac (assembly GCA_918843915.1). Taxonomy (NCBI): domain Eukaryota; kingdom Metazoa; phylum Arthropoda; class Insecta; order Lepidoptera; family Notodontidae; genus Notodonta; species Notodonta ziczac. The sequence continues at coordinate 12,313,049 of OU974046.1, read as the reverse complement.
TTTAAGAGCACTTGAGTAATAATTCGTTTCAACATGTCATATTGCATAACACTTTTACCGCTTGTGTGTCGTTTGAATTTCATACTCGTCCCGACTTTATTAATTGGTTTTCACACAATTTCGCGCACTGTCACACCGAGTAACAACTCATAATGAGGCACTTTCACTATGAAGACATTATTTATATTTTAACCATACATTGCGTGGTGTACACCAAACTGTATTGATATGTTTGTTACAGAACAAGTAATGTATTGCGAGCAAGTGAAAGTGTTACTATTAAATTAGTGTTATTTCCGTCGCCAGGTGCTGGCCCATAGTTTTTTCTACACGATTCATTAGAGCGTCGCGTTTTAAACGTGTTACGTCGGTCTATTTTCGATCATGATCCTCGGTGCGGCATGCAAAGCGGAAATGATCGAATGATGGAAGTGTTGTGTTCAAATATTGTATGATCAGCATTTCTCTTAAAGAAGTTAGGCGCACCATATTTTCCTTCTTTTATTTTTGTGCGTTCGAATTTGGTTGTTTATTGGAAAAATATGTAATTGTCGATTAGTATTAAAAGCTTTCAACCAAATTTAAAGGTTGAAGATAGTGCCAAATAACTGTATTTTAATCAACGGAGGGTTTGAAGTTAATACTAAAGAACAAATTGGTACAAAATAAGATTGTTTCCAAAGCAATCTCGGAAAGTGAAACGCGAAATAGTGAGTCCAATCCGTGGCCGTCGCCGCAGCATCGCGACATCTTAACGAGATCTCCGTCTGTCAGCCAACGCCAGGTATTGGCGCAGACAAGTTTATTTTGAGCTAGAATTTTGAGCTAAATTCTATTTATATTTCCAAGTCCTTCGGTCTAATAGAACAGCTAAGTAAAATCTATTACCAACATGTTAAGAGTGGGGTCCACGTCATTCTGAGATTTCTCTAGCAATGTTTAGTCCTAATTAATTTGGAATGACTCTATATAATTTATTGACACTTATCTACCTATTGTAACACGGAACTACAATCCTATCTCAGCAAGGCGTCCATCGAGCAGCCAGCCCAACGGGCAGGTACACATAAATCGTGGTACGTCGCTTACCCACATTCCGCCGCTAAAATTACCGGCACGGTGATCTAAATAAAAACCCAAATGGGGGCGTTTGTTGCTTTGTTTGGCGTGCCATGATGTGGGCATGGGGAACAGCACTTTAACTTGTTTGTGATTCGCTTTAAGGTGGAATTGATTTGTTTGGAGAATGGAGTGGAGTAGGGTAGCGGGAGATGCGCCTGACCAGATATTCTTAGTTATTCCTTTTATTATCCCAGGTTGGGCCGTTATCTTCAAGATTATAGGATTCAGTACTTTATACTCTTTTGAAACTCTACCTAGTAGGGTAAAAGCCGGATAGTTGCCTCGGACGGATACATGCCCCGGTTTTTAATACACTATGTTAGGAACATAAGTTGTGATTGCGCTTTACTACAATAAGTAGTGACCCCCCGCAGGCCTCAGTGCTGTCTAAGCCATCAGAATAGGTGCAAGTGTTTTGTCCATGTGAGCAAAAACCTTCCGCTGCGAAACTTTGACGGGCGTTATAATTATATTGGTAAGTAATTACTATTGAATATTTTTATTACTGATCGTGGTTTCACTCAACTTTTTGTTTCTTTGCATGCATTAGAGTTTAAATTACATTGTTTATTATGTTTTATAGCTAAATATTTTTTATTTACTTCGTAAATAAAAAGAGCAAGTATCCGCATCAAAAAGGATAGTCGCCCTACTTACTTTCGCGGATAGTTGCCCCTAGAGTGACTAAATATTGTTTAACAATCAAAGACGGATTTTATTTTTTGTTGTTTTTTCCAATTTACTGTGAATCTAACTTGTTGTAAATAAAATAAATATCTACTTAACTGTTTTATATATTTATTCCAGATAAGAAAAATGCCTCTCAAATATAAGCGAAAACCAGGCGTGGTGCCACGCAACATCAACTGGACAGAAGATAGCTCAGCACTTGTCTTGGAAGAATTGAGACAGAAAAAAATATCAATAAAATTTTTCGAACATGCATAATATCATCTCGAACCTTAAGAAGACGCTACGAAAAAAGTAACCAGCAACTGCTAAATCAAGGAAAATATCATGTTCTTGCCTTCGAGAATGAAAAAAGACTGGTAGCTCATATATTGAAGCTCGGAGACGCCGGTTTTCCTCCTGACAGAAGTAAATTATAAAGACTGTTAAATAATTAATAAATATTACTTTAATTGATATAAATTTCTTTCAATCCAAAATAAAAATCATACTGAGGTTACTATCCCCGCACGAGGCAAGTATCCCGCGAAGCATTTTCCACGCTAGGCTACTATCCGCCATAGTAGGCAACTATCCCTTTTCTGAGAGGTGTAATAAAACAGTATTTATTCAAAACCATTGTTAATTATGTATACAAAAATAGGCTATTATGGAAGATAAAAGACCTATGTTTTGAGATGTATACTAATTAATTTTCAGCAAGTTCATATTTTTTTAAAATAAAGCTTTTTCGAAAAGTGGGGCAACTATCCGGCTTTTACCCTATATTTAGAATCTGGGATCTTGGGAGTACTTATTCGAAAATTTCGAAAAGTAGAGACTGTTTACTAAGTCATGAAGCTTTGGTGTTCGTGTCATAATTATTTTATTTTATTTTCGTTATAATATTCACTAACAGTAGAAGTTACAAACGTGGTGGAAACACTTACTGTACCTTTTACGATATCCAATCAGAATGGGCCAAAAATATAATGATACCTTTGATCCAATTATACTTAGGTGCATTCATGAAAAAATACTTATACGCACTCTGTAACAGATTATCATAATTTCAGACCGCGTCCGAAACAAAAAAAATACACAAAAACTCTCTCACAATTCTTACAAATCGCAAATATATTTAAACAACCATACCGGTGTTTACGAGGGCCGTCCAACAAAAATAATGTAATCGAGGTTTATATCTTTAGCCAGGTGTTGCGAAGGTGTATTCAGTTTTTACACCCCATACGTGCCGTTAACTGTCGATAAATTACGTTTGGAATCACTGTCGAACAAACGTTACGAGGTTTCACGTCAAATGTTTATTATTGTGTATCGCGGGATGCGTGGAAGAGAACGGTGTTCCGATGAAATACAGCCAGCGTTATTTGACTTATATTTGTTTCAATTGTTGAGTAGATGCTAAATCATCTTGTTTATCCGGATTTCGGTGGTCAATGATATTGTGAGTTAGATTTATCATTTTAGCAAATGTTACTGCTTTAAAAACACCTAGGTTCTAGATTGATTGAAATCTTTCCATGTTATTTTTATTACAAAAGAGTTTACAATACACTTACTTTGTATGCACGCTATATGTTATACCTATATTAAAGTTGGTCGATTTTCTTTAGTTTTTAGGTGATGTTTATCATCCATTAAATAACCTCAAAGAATATCTAAAACAACAATTAATACTCATCATAAACCAGTTTATAAACATACCAGTAGATAAATCACCATCGGCGAGATCAAAGCGTGTGAAATGATTTCTGTCGTCGCGACGTTCGAATGCTGAAGCGGCATAAGTACAAAATATTAATGTAATGTTAACAGGACTGTACTCACAGAAGTTAAATATTTAAAAATTATAGAGTTCATTTCGATGATGGTTTGCATCCATTTTCTTATTTATTTTTTTATGTTTTTATCGGATCAGTATCGGATTCTGATTACCCATTTTTCTTGTTGTTAATAACAAATAGAGCAATATCTGCACCCTATCATCAAGTGGCCCCAGGTCGCAGACAAAACAATCTCGTCACCACTCCAAATAAAGCACTTAAGCACAAACATATCAAGATCTAAGCAAGTGTCTCGGGTATTTTAGGATACAGTTGAAATGTTAATTAATTAGTTTTTGTTTACTTTTAGGGAAACGGAAGCAACTCATATTTTGGAAGATACACGTTCTAAAGGTATTGATTATTACATGATTTATTGAACTGTAAGTGTAATCGACCACCTAACCTAAGGATGATTTCTTTACTATCTCGAAAAAATGTATCTTCTCTCTTTTTCTTTTAAGAGGTATTTGGTACCTACAAGTTGGGCAAAACCACAATTTCATCGAATCTGTCGCTTAGGTCATGTTTAGCCTAACCGATGTTTAAAATTATAATAAACAAATGATGTAGTTCAGAAATCCAGAGTTTATCTTAACTAGATATGTATGTAAACTGTTATAAATTGTAGTTTCGAAGGAGTACCGCCGCGCCGTCCCGGCGCCCATGTGTAATAAGTGCGGTTTCCGCACCTTTGCATCATGCGGCGCCTTCTTGCAGACATAACAATATCGTCAATGCCTAAAATAAAACACTTAAGCCGCGATACACGAGTATCATAAGCATGCGTACTCTATTTTAGGGTACTGTACGTAGTTAATTAGATGAATTTAACAACATTCTTCATTATGTAAGTAAAAGATAATATATTATATTTTTTATAAAACTTATACAAAACTAAAATAATTAACATAATCATACAGCATTCTGTACTTCAGGCCAGATAGATAAAGATAATCTAAAGCAAACGAAATTCCTACTTTCCTAACCAAAACGTTTGTTTGTGCAACACACAAGAGCTTAAACTAAATTAATGCAGAACCCATATCATATACCGTCTTGCGCTTACCCGAACTATGTTATTTCGAAATTTTACCATCCAAAACCAACAAGATCATGAAAAAAAATGAAAACAAACGCAACGTGGGCGAAGTGCGAGAGATAAGATTGGGTCACCGCTGGAAATAGGCGATGCGGTCGCCGCCGCGGATCTCGGTGTTTTGTTAGTTATGCTGTTTCACTTGCGGTGGCCGAGTACCTACATACGGTGCGGCCGGAAAAGTAGAATTAAAAAGCAAAATTTTTTTGGACTTGTAGAAAACAAATGCTAGGCAGAACTCGGCAGAACCAACAACAACCATATATTCAACTAGATTAGGAATTATCATGTTTTATATGTTTAATAAAATAATTATCAACGTTTGACCTCATGGAAACTCTGATGTGTATCGAGACTTATATGGAAAGTTTTTAAGTTATGTTTATATACATAATGCGTAAAATTACATAGACAATAGCGAGACATTTCCAATCTTTTCAATGCAGAGTTTTCACGGAGACAATGGGGTAAATAAAATTAAAACAGCTCAACGATAGGTAAATCGGAGACTATGACAAAGTTAAAATTCTTTTAGAATCGCCCAAACAGACATCATGTTTATATTTAATTGTGCCTACTATGTTATTATTATTGATAATGGTGTTTATAACATTGTTTTCTCTTTTACATTGAAATTACAGCTGTAAGTCCGCGTTCACCCAGTTACTGGCGGCGCTGAGGTAAACAGTCGTCACGTCAATCATGTCGGAGCGTCTTTGCCGGCACCGGATATACCTACCTATGGCAAGGGAAATAACGCTGCCACAGTAGGCGCAAAAGAAAAATGATTTAATCCTACTAATACTATAAATGTGAAAGTTTGTGAGTGTGGATGTATGTATGTTTGTTACTCCTTCACGCAAAAACTACTGAACGGATTTGAATGAAATTTGGAACACAGATAGTTTATAACCGGGATTAACATATAGGATACTTTTTATCCCGATAATCCCGAAATTTTTGTTACGTTAAATACTACGCGGACGAAGTCTGTGGGCACAGCTAGTTCATCAATAAATATTTATGACATAAAATGCGACAAAACATAAAATGTAACCATGGAAACTTAGTGACTTCAAGTGGATTTTGTTGTTCATTTCGAGTAGGAAATGCCTACCGATAAAAATATAGATGGGCTTAGGTATAAAAGCCAAAAAATGAAATGATTCCAACTTACACCGTACAAATTAGCATGTTTTCGTAGAAAGCATTTCTATCAAACGTCAGAACACATCAAAGCAACACGCGGTGATGTTTAAACTAGAATTTTTATTATCAAATTTTCTTATAGCACCACTCGAACGTTTTCTCTTATTTCACACATCAACATGTGTGATTTCCATAATTTTATTACCGCTCACCTCCTCCGTACATCCGGACGCGGGTAACGACGAACTTGCGACGGCAATTATGATAAATAACGTTCAAAATGATAATGATGACGTTGACGTTAGAATGTGATGACGATGACGATAATATTTCAGAGTTATGACGATCCGCGTCGTTTGCGTTCGGCGCCTGCGCGCTGATTGACGTAAGTGTTGCTTTCATATTTCTTGTGCTTAATTAAATACGCAGATTATTGAAAAATATTTTTTCCATACAATCTTACACCTAATTTAATAGTATGCCTTAATTTATGTTTATTCCTTTTGACAACACGTTGTCTTGTTATATAAACAAATAAATAAAATTGGAGTGCCTATTTGTTATATCAAAATAACACCTATTTACTAAATGCATTTATGAAAGTACAAACGGCACCTATAACAAAAACGCGATTAAAAACTTTTTGTCCGTCTATCTGTCTGTCTGTATGTTCGTTCCGGGTCATCTCCGAAACGGCTGGACTTGGCTGGATTTTGACGGGACTTTCACTGGTAGATAGCTGATGTTATAAGGAGTAAATTAGGCTACATTTATTTTAGAAAAACAAAAAAATATAGTTATTAAATGCTGCCTGTCGCGCAGGCTCTGAACGCACGGGAGGGCTTTTGCGATAGAAGGTATATAACACACGAAACATCGACTCGCAAATAAGAAAAATGAGATTAAACTCAGCATAGGTATTTCTTTATTAACTTTTCGTAAACTCTGCGAATTGAAAGAACATATTTTGTTAAATATTTTTTTTGTTAAGTTAAATTCCACGCGGATGAACTCGCGGGCTCAGCTAGTAGTTAATATACCTAATAGTGACCACTACCTTGCCATGGCTGGTATACATAATATTCAGCAAAAACTTCCTGTAAGTATATTAAAAAATAAATGTTTGTATTATTTTATTGCAGCCAGAGAGCACATTCATTTAATGTGAGTGCTAGTTAAAACCTCTGCATTTTATACGCTATTGAAATTTACATTTTACCTAAACTATTCGTATTTAATGTACCTGGACGAGGTCTTTGACCCGAAATAAGTGGATTCCGGGAAAATATAAGAATTACTATTTTCTTTGCGCCAATGTAAATTATTTTGGTTTTACACAGTGTTATTTTATGTTTTATCGCTCGGCTCTTAGTCGTTACATATTTGATGTTCGTGTCATTCGTTTGAGGTAAATACACTTTGTATGTGCTGAGGCGAACATCAACATTTAATCTAGTTTTATTTAACGAGGAAATGTAAAGACTCTAGCGAAAATTTCGCGGAGAAATGACATGGACAAATCACCGTATCATCATGTCAGGTTAATATGGTAAGCTGTATGGGCGGATAAAACGTAGAAAAATAACATGAAACTAAATCAGATGCAAGTCAAATGATATATTGTTTGTCCTAGTTAACTGTCTATAATTGATTACCAATAAATTGTTTTGGACAAAAAATTTAAGCGATACAAGCATCAAAAAATACTTACAACAAGAGGAATAGAGGTCAATACGGTATGGCAAATTTAATATCTCTCGAATACTAGTCAATTGAAATATTCCATTAAACCCATTAGTGTTTCCCCCTTGTAGAACGGCCACGCTTGATAGGACGTTAATGTTTACTTAGAGATGATTCGCGGATTTTAATTTACCTTACCAAATGCACCTTTCATACAAAACTGTTTATAACCGCCCACGGACGTACCGTCCGCAACAAAGAATACAATTCCGTTATCGTGAGACTTGGACTACTTCGGACGAAATGCATCTATCTTATACACCGGATGAAATGGTTTGGGTCGAAATCCGCCTGCCCCATATCTTCATAGTAGAATGCGTTTGTGAAATGGTGCGTTATGTTTACCTAAATAAGAATGTCTGATGATGTTTATAAAATAACCGTTTCCAACAAGACACCTAACTCGATTAAATAATTAAAACCAAGTGTCGGTTTCCAAATACTGACTTAATTTCACTACCAATACATTAGATAGTAGACATGGTATAATTTGCTAAATATACGTAAAATATTACTCATTAGTGTTATTGTTTTTAAAATCTTCATAATTTCCGTCCAATTAAATATAAACCATGATTTGACTGTCGCGTACTATTTTCGCTGCTGATGCTACCTGTCCACATTGTACGTTTCCGGTGCGGACGAGTTTTATTTCGATACGTAGTTACGAAATATTTGTATAACCAACTAGTAGATCTGCGGATTATTTATATTTCATAGCGAAAGCGATCATTCATTTTGTAGTAGATTCATAAATCGTTTACGATCATATTTATAAAAGGTAATTCAAGGTTTTCGAATGAAACGAGTTGTTCGAATGGCGTTATAATGAAATAGAGAGGGCTTAAAATACTTCCATATGGTCATGTTTATTCACAGTTAAAGATTCTGTGGGACTGACTATGTCGCTCTGAAAATCTATAAACTAAATCATGGAGTCTAAAATAATAAAACAGAAATCAAAGACAATGTAACAACAGATGTATCGGAAACTTTACCTAAACCACACAAGTTTTGGCTTCGCGATCTAAAAATTTTATTAAACCCGACCGCAACACACAATACCTTTGCTTTCGCCGCTAATAAAATACATGGGGAGGGCAGAAAGCCAAACTGTGCGCGTTTTACGATCAGCACGCCCCCTGCGGTCAGAAATATGAAACCTATCAAAATAGAAAACAGAGAGGTTTTATGAAATGACCGAACGTGTTCATGTACCGACCGGTATTCACATGCGGTTGGTATGAACTTTTTTATTTACACCCGAGGGTTATGTTTTTGACAAATATTAATGTATTTAAGTAATCAATTATTTATCATTATAATATAAATGTTTATTTTATCATTATTTTAAAATTATCGAATTCCCTTCTAAATATGTTATAAATGGTTGCTAACCTCCTTTGCGTCAGTATACGTCATTGTCAGCTAGTGGTTTGTTACAATCACAGACACAATGATGCAGTGTCAAAATCGTCATTATGGCATCAACTTGGACCTCAATAAAATGCATTAAATCCCATTGCGATACCTACTTATAACAAAAAAAGAATAAAAAACGTTTTGTCAAGATAGAGTCGTTGTAAACATTTTGACAGCTGGAGAAACGAGATGCACGCATATACCTTAGCATTATAATAAACGGGATTTGTTATATAGCGCTTTTTGTCTTGGTTTATCTTGAAGTGTATAATATTATAGTATAGTGTGTAGTATTTAGTGTTGGACAGGGATAGAAGATTGTAAACACTCATGTTTTTAAACACAAACAAAAGGAAAACTTGGCAGCGGTCGCCGATTTACATGTCAATTCATAATATCAGCTTTACAATAGCGACGTACACAATATTTTATTGAGCTAATGTAAAAAATGTTTATTGTGTATATCACTATTCACTGAATCCCGAGTTCGAATTTCAAGCGAAGAATATTTTGAAAATCGTATTGTGGAAAATTTCTCTGGAAATTCGCCCCGTCCAATGAACTGTACCAAACGACCGTTGCTTCATTTGAAGACTACAAATTCATGTGTTAGTTTGATGATATGCAGCAGTGGATAAACAAAAGCTGATGACTAACCAAAGAATATCATCCCCATCTCAAACAAGACCTATCAATTTAAACCACTTAAAAGCAATGGACCGGCCCAGTCTGGAACCCTGCAGCGCCATCTATGGGCGCCCCGCAGCGCGGTCACCCGTGGTACTAATGACCCCTACCTATTGTCCTAAGGTAGAGACGGGTTTATAGAGCACTTTCATATTGAACGGTTGATTGTGCTGATGTCAGATGGTAGAGTTTTTGTGAGCTTAGGTAAGTACATATTGTTTAATTTCATTACAACCCTCTCTTTGGCGTTTTTCAGTACACAACTGAAAAAAAAAACGTTTGTAAATGAAATTAAATAGAGAACTTTATACCACTTCACATCATTTTTTCTAATGTATGGCTTTCATCGCGTAGTCGTTGATTTTGCTAACATATTAACAAACCTCGTATGTATCTGCTAGTCACTAGAGTCTCAGTAGATATCATGTAGACATTATCGTATTTACGGGCAGTGATACGGCCGCTTGGCGCAGTGGTTCGAGCGTAGGCCGCTCGGCTCACTGCACATGTTGGTTGCGAGTTCGCTTCCCGTTGAAGCAAATTTCGTATATGGCCTTTGGGTAATTCGCCCTGGTCTGGGTGTCACTGGGATCGCCCCCAGTCCATTGTACGGTACCCATAGTACAAGCGTTGCTTAGTTTGGGACCGTACAGTTGGTGTGTCAGTCTGGCGATATTTACGATATATTTATATTTAGTGATGCCACGGATAATGATGCATGAGGAGGAATGTTGATTTTTAAGATATTTGGATGTTGCTCCATCCTATCATATAATGAAAACATTGTCCTACCAAAAGCGCAAAAGAATAAGAAAATATCGTGCTCTCGAATCTCGCGGTTGCCATGTCCAATAATTCACTGTAAGCTCGGTTTAATTCGTCGCTTAACTAAAAGTTAGGAGGGTGACCTCTTTTCTTAAATTATTGCTCTAATAGCCAATCAAGACTATTGCAGAGAAATTAACATTTGTTGGACTCTAGGCGTAATAACTAATTATTTTAACATATTTTTATCTTAAGCTCTAAAGTACAAATTACTATTTTTTTCAAAAATGTTTGACTTCGGAATATAAAATCTAAGGTAGCGAAGCTACGAGCAAAAGCTAGTTAAATGTCTACTAATACATCTTGCCCATTATAATAGACATTTATCAATCATAGTCAATATTTCATGGCAAAGTAGGAGTGTTCGTCAATAGATTCTACAAAACACGGTTTACTACACCGCCCACTACCGGCGAAAAATGACAAACGTCATAAAAAAATAAGATACATTACTCACATAGATTTCGATTAATCTACCTAAAGCAACATGTGTGTCCCGTCATTCATTTGTATAAACCCATTCAAGTGTAAAAAATCCTAATGTAGAGTTGTTCATACGTGAGCCTCATTCATGTATCTTCAACCTATGGCTCTATATGTTTAAAAGTCCCTATCCCCGATAACTTCATTTTCCTCTCTATCCTCCTTATCCGAAGGTTTTTTGAAGTATAATGTAACAGCTTGCTATAAGACCACCCATGTTGATGTTATGTTTGTTTCGCAGGAGATCAATAAAAAGTTATCTATTTATCATAAAAACTAAAATATACATTTTGCATCAACTCAGTTGACCTAATTATTGTGTGTCAGGTTAATCAGCCGTTACACAACTAACCACGGTCAGTTGTCGCGCTCCTGAGAGCCCGCACCTTTGATGTGAATGGGCCCGATTATCCCATTAGCTTGCACGCATAAAATACTCGCACATCAAACGGAGCAATACGCACAATTATAATAGCAACATAACAAAATTGTCTTTACTCTGATATTGGGGCGTGTGTTTGTTCGTTGCAAAAGATTTCGAAATAATATTGATAAACTTATTTTATGCAATCGTTATTTAAAACATAAGATCAATATATCCATCAATCCACAGTTATTATAAAGAGAGATCATAATATCGCTGGTGCATCGACTGGTGTGGCTACACCCTTACTCTCCCTGCTCATAAATCGCTATTAGTCGCTAACATTTACGATATAATTATTATATTAAATACGTTATTTAACTGCCCAATAGTAGAGGTGGTCTACAATTAAATACAAATATTTGATTGGACGCTATTCTTAGACGCAGTATTTTAACTAATCAAGGTAAGCAGAACCGCGGCTAAAACCTATTAATCAATAAAAAACCTTTTAGAAGTTCGACATCAAGTTTTTATACCTACAACATTATTTCACGATGTCGTCCAACTGAACATGTTTCGCATTTTTAAAAAGAGAATCGTAAAATATAAAAACACTCAGGTGACTCGGTTCTGACGTTTTAATTTATAACTTCTGGCTGTCTCTGATGATAGCAAACATGTATCTACCACTGAGGAAACAACATACCACTTTTAACTACCAAAAAACAGAGTCCATTTTCGAATGCTTTCAGTGAAGCAAATTGTGAAATGTGAGTTTGATATTAATTCTAAGGAGTCGCGATCTAGAAATGAGAGGAATAATGTTTGAAATTCATTTAATGATCAATTTCTGGAGAGAGCGTTAAGGTGGGTCGTCGAAACAAACACGTTGGGTTTATTAAACAACTGGCATGACGTTGATTTATAGTTGGTTTTAGCATTTTTGTACACCATACAGTCTGAAAAAGTATTTCCGCTGGACGTAAATAGTTTAAACACGCATCATTCATTCCTGACAAATTTAAACACCGGTAATAGAGCCCAGTCTAACCTGAAACATACCTTGTGGGTTCTTCATCTAAATTATTATCACTGGACAGAGGCCTTCCCCTGTGACTTCCTCACATCAGTTTGATTTTCTGCTCGTATCCACCAGACGTTTGCAATGCGCATGAAATTATTTGTACTTTGTGTATTTTGCATCTTATTATATTATGAACCACGTTCTATGCTTAGGTACACAAGTCTCAATGTGCGCGTATTGCAAACCTACCTACTATTCCTCACCCAATTTGCTTGTACCAGAAACAAACTTCCTAAAATAAGCATTAAACTCATAATTAAATCACGTCTGAATCAATCACTCCGCAGCGACTGACAATAAATCACGGCCTCGGGAATCCCGCGCAATCCCCAAAAATCCCGGACACGGAACGTTTATTAAGATCCCGGGCTGAGCTGAAATATTCATTAATTGATTCCGCGCCCCTCGGAAGATACCCCTCATTACTTGAGGGTTGATTAAGCGAAGCAACCTGGATGTACGTGGGAGAATGTCTTTCCGGGACCGTTAGGATCAACGATACGATATCGTGTCGTATCAAGTTCATGGTTATAACTTTAAGCGTCAAAAAATAAAAATATTCATCGTGAAAAATACGAGCATATAAAATAACGTCTTGTCAATAAAATAACGACATGTCCTAAAATGAGTTGTATGTCGAAACAAAATATTGATGATTTTGTAATAGGTAAGTTTAAAATACGTATTTCAGGATATGAATTTTGAACAATAATGTAGAGTTTTGCGACATCGTCGTCGTCGTCACATATAAAGGTCCGTACAGGATAGACAAGCGCGGTGCGTGTACACGGTAGGGCGGCGCTGACTGCGCGCACCGCTAATGGGTTGATGTCATTCTCTACATCTTGACGGACACGAAATCAATGGAGAGGATCGTTCTGAAATCTTTCTAAAACGAATTAATTGGAAAATTCAAGAAATTGAACCTCCTTGAAAATGTAGGCCAGTCCAATGGAAGAAGTTCTGATTATTACCCACTTATCAAACTGATACTAGAGACAGGAATCTCATTTCTTTGTGCGAGGCAATTAGGATAATTATCTACGTGGCTTAAGTATGAAGTGTTACTTGATTTGACAAAAAAAAATCAGTGCCGTCTAGGGACGCCCGAAAGAAGCGAAGCTTTGCAGTAGATATTAGATATATTATAAGTGGCGTGCATAGGGTTTTGAAACAGGGTAGGCAGAGTGTAACATAAAAATAACGCGTTACGCTTTTCACCGTTTTAGTGCCCGGGCAGCGAGCGCCCCGAATGTCCGTAAAGAAGCTTCGCTTCAAAAAACGTTTTTCCGGATCACGTAACTTGTAAAAGTCAAAATCTATAATTTAATTCAAACAGATAAAGAACAAATATCGACTCCACAGCCCCCGTCATCTTACCTAAGGCATATTAATTAGAGGTAAACAAGTTTCCTTTGTGAGATTTTCACTTCGTTCGACGAGTGACGGCGTTATGCGAGAGATAACAATAACATGGTAGGTAAGTGCGGGTAGGATGGGGAAGTGTTCTGTGGTTACCGGAAGTATATTGAGGATGTTTGGCTCAGTTGTTAATAATGTTGTTTCAGTTGCAGAAACTTTATAAGTTTGGGAAAAATCGATAATACTTGTCTCCCCCAAACGGAATAACCTGGTATATACTAGGTGAAACATAAAGGGTATACTATTTTTTTCAAAACTTAACTTTGTAATTCTAAAACTATCAGCTTTGGAGGAAACTTGAAAAACAAAAGGTGTTATAGGAATACAGCTGTTGACATATTTCACAAGTCCACAAAACCTTTAGTACTTCAAGTGTCCCACAAAGCCCATAGTTTTAGAATTACAAAGTTAAGTTGCAAAAAAAATTGTATACCCTTTTTGTTTCACCTTATATAGAGCGACTTTAAACTTTTCATCGTTCCTGAAAACCCATGCTCCACAAGTGATACCTACATATGCAGTAGAAAATGATCGTTGTAAAATTTCCAGCGTTGTAATCTATCGTTATAATCGAGGTAAATACGTCGAAATGTCTTGATAACTGTAATCTGTGGCCAATATTTTAATTATAGGTATATAATATAACGAGTTCATAATAAACCTCCTACATCCTACAGTGGTAGTAAACGTACTCCTTATAGGTACATACTGTGGATATTTTTTCTACGGCTCTACCTAGGACGCTAGGGCTCTACTGATTTATTTGGATGGTTGCTAAAATAAACATTCATCAACGTGTATGAAGTGTATTTACATAGCGTACTCGAGCATAACGCCGTCCCATAGATTAATCATAATCGCAGGCAGCGAGGTGCGACTCGCGACTAATTACCGCGACTGATATTCATTGATTATCTGCGTCGTATCGCGGCGCGCCGTCGCCGCGGCGCGACCGGCCTTATTTTACAATCTGCTGTCTATTTACTATTTTAAATACCTACCGTCGTCTGGCAGTAAAAACCTCGTAAATGTTAAACGTGCTGATGAGTTTACCAATCTTAAGAACAAATAAAAACATTTATACAAATAAAAAATAGTTCTGGTGATGCTATTTTGTTCTCGTACAACTAGTTAAAAGCTTTTAGTTGTTGAAAAAAAAACATAAATCAGGTATTTAAATGTATATTTACTGTCAAATAACTATCTTAAGTGGTTATAAGCTGATCGTATCGTCTTAAAGTGAAGCGATTGAAGCGTTTTTTCAAGGATTCTTAAAGCACCGAAAAGTAGGCTGAAACTATATTATAATGCTATTTTTTATATTAATAATCAAGCTACAAAGATTCATAGACCTTACACATTAAGGAACATGATGAAATACTTAAGCACTAAACTTCAGGTGATGATGCCGTCTCCGCAATAGAGTCTGAATTCCACACCTTTCAGCCAGTACTTTTAGTGTATGGAAGTTGACATCTTTCCAGTGGGATCGTAACCACAAATGCTTTGAAAATACCTAGGTATAAGTCAGCTGTGGTCATCCGAGTACCATATCACTTTTTAATGCGTTAAATTTATTGTATTTACATTATATTTGTTGAGGATGGAAGACATGATGCTAATTAAACCGGTCCAGACCAGTAAACGTGGATATCTACATCTAGATTCCAAAACGAGCTCGTAATTTATAACCCTCATAATGATAGAACGCCGCACGTGCCTATAAACCGGTTCTAGGAAGCATCGGGGCGCGCATAGCGCGAATTGTAAATTGGACACACCTCGGCTCGCGTGGCGTGGAACTGAGCCAACGTTTCATTCATTAGGGGAGAGCGTGGGTGTTGTGCACAGCGCCTCTGGCGGCGAGTAGCGGAAGCCGAAGGTTCGCATAGTAGTCAAGCTCATCGTAAAAAGTTTTATCACATTTTCAAATTTATTATAAGGGCGTATCTTTTTTTTGATGTTGTTCTTAGTTTTGATTTTGTAAAAAAAATGATTGAAAAAATAAGTTAGACCTAAACAAAAGAAAAAACTTAATGTTGATCACCTTTCTATAGCATTCAACATTAATGAGATTATTATACATTATATTAAAGTACGTATGGTACCCAAGGGTGTTTAGTTAGGTACTCTCCGAACATTTTATAGTTTCTGTAACTAATTAAAATTATCTGCCAGCGAGGTACGATATTACTTTAATCTGTAATTCAATAAACTTACCTCAATAAATAATATCACAGCACATAATAATAAAAATCCATTATTGCATAGAACACAATCAACGTTTTTATTACCGGCGCACGTCCGTTTGTTAACCCATCCCTACCTTTATTGCTTTGTAATCCCCAATGCAAATAAAATTAAAATAAAAATATTAAAAAAGAAATGACCGTTACGCCGCGGGCGAGTTCTTAATACAAAAAATGCTTTTTTATAAAGGCCAGTGCATATGTTGTGGTTTTAAATTGTGCAGACCGATAGTGAATAGTTACCTAGTTACGGGACGCTAAAAATGTTTGATTTGCAAAGATTCATCATTGTAAACAGTGTGGACTTAAGTTTATGGTCTTAAGTCCATACTGGTTTACATAATGTTTGTTTGTCTGTGATGTACCCGCATCTGATCTACTGATCCAAATAAAATAATTTAGTTCATTAGATAGATATTTAAAAATTATTTAATCAGGTAAGTATACTTATATGAGACTAATTTCTTAACACAAATGGATTACTAAAAATCAAAATATCTTAAAACAGGAGTATAAAACGTATTAATATTTTTTTAATAATTTTGCTTCTCTCGAATCTTGACGCCTTGACGTCATCACATATTCATCGCGTCTGCGTGACGTAAGCATCGATTAAAAAGCTCTGTTTAAACGAAGGTGGTCCTAAATGAAAAGATGGAACAATAGTGGGGCCCCTATGGCCGCGGGGCGTAATAACCGAAGGGCGGCGAGTGAGGGCGATTGAGTGAAGTGGGAGTTTGGCGATCGGAGGTACGTGAGGTAATTGTGTATCGATTCACGTTCAATTCGATGTAAAATTAGGCGATCAGTGAAGTCTTTGTGGCCACATGTTCGTTCGTTTTTTGAATGGCTGAGTTTATTGGCATTTTTAGTTAATTCTGGCAGCTGTTACAATAAACTGGTTTAATAGGCGATGTTATACGTTACTAAAATCTGAAACAATACCAAGTAAGTACCTTTAGGTATTCAAAGTATTCTACAATAAAATACAGACGACTTTGTAAGGTACTTAAAATAACATTTTTTTATATTAAAAGTTTTATACAAACCCCCTATGTAGCTTAAGTTATATTATTTGAAAGCTGTAGTTACAGACCTCCTTATGTAGGTACATAAGGCACAAAACATACTTATTTTAATCCTACACTTTAATTCTCTCCCAAAGTCCACATCGCATCGATCACTCAACTGCCCTAATCCCCATTATTGCTCTAATCACCCCCATCCCCCGCGGCATAACTGCACAGCACGTAATCCGTACCTGGACGGCGGCGGCATGCCGCCCGGACGGCAACGGGACGCGGGACGCTAACGGGATTTGTGTGAACGCACCCTTGCACGGGACGCTTGAAACGGATATTTGCGATTGGTTGTTTAAAAAATATATTCGAAAATAGAACCGTCGTGATGTTATGAATTAGTTTTTGCCTAAAGTATTGTTTGAGTATTGTATTGTTCGTGGCTATTTTAATTATATTTAGCTGAAAAATAAAGTTAAATCGATTGAATGTCAAACTGAAAATTCTATTTGCATCGGCTAATATAAATCAATGGGTAGTTTGAAGTATCGCATCGATGCGTCGCCAGTTAGTTGTCCACAATGTAACGGATGTGCAGCGAGCGGTGTTCGTCACCGGCTGAGCGTGACAGCGTGACAGACTGCTGCCGGGACGGTGGCGGCGGAGGGTTAATGATAGACTAGTTAGACAAATTAAAAATAAATAGTACTCGTATGAGTGTCGCGTATCACTATGTAACAAGAAGAACACCTTGCAACATGTGACATAACATTGTAAATCTGTCCACAGAAAAAATAAGGTCTGTAGTCATACTGCCGACCTTCAATTGTCTTTTCAAAAAAGTGAGTTTTTTACAGTTTAGGAAATAATAAATAATTGTTATAAATTATAATCGCACATGAAATTTAGGCAAATCCCAAAGATGCTAGCCGAGAGTCAGAAAAAATACACGATTACTCTTGTATTATCTGTGGGGGGTAGGCAGTAGACCCACGTTTCGACAATGGCCATTTTCGGTCCCAATAGTGGGCGAGCCTATCACCAGTTTACCGGGCACATATACGCCAATTAGCCGCAGTTCAATTCTTGCCCAGTGCGGGTTGGCCTCGAATCAGAGTTTGCAAAGCAAGTATTCATTCAACGTTGTATTACAAATACTTTTTTTTATATCCAACCTTATTTCCTTATAAAATGTACAACCGTAAACATGTTTAAGGTAGGCAGTATCCACTATCCCTTTTATCCGCTTTATAATAAACTGTCGGGCATTTGTCAGCGATACCTTGGCGGGCCGGCTCCTGAAAACAAAATTTTACGCAACACATATCATAGCGGACGGGGGTGCGCACGCACTACGCGGAGGAAACGCTGCGGTTTTGGTGAATAATTATGGTTTAAAAGGTATAGAGTCAATATATTGTGTAATAATGATTTTTTAACGTCAGAAGTTATTTCTTATAGCAACGGATCAAGAATAATAATCGTGCCCAAAAATGGTAACTTACTTACCAGCTGTCAGTGTCAATAATTCTTCGTGTAATGTCTTCTATCAATCAATCGTGAACGTTAGCCTCTCTCAATACACATGCAGTATAATATTTTGTATGAATTTCTTAATAAATTATCAAAAATAATCTGCAGAATTGTCATTTAAATTTATCATTTATTTTTGAGAAAAATGGGCCGTTTTCTAATCTGAGTACGTAGGGCCAGTAGGGCGACCACGCGAGGGGCGATCCGAGGACACGGTCAGTGCGCTCGCTCTAAAGAAGTGAATAAATCTGCCCACCACCGACAAGGTGAATATAAATATAAAGAATCCGCGGACAAACTTCCGAAATTTATAGGGTTGATACCTAAAAATAAATCTTTTGAATTTAACAATCAAGTAGTAGTAAAGTAGGTAAGTCCAGATACACCGGTGATTTTGTTGGTGCATTTACATTTACTTCATATAGAATGACATTGACACTACGTATTTAACATTTAAAAAGCAATAATTAAGTCACTATTATCCTCCTAGTTAAATCTGCAAGCAACAATCAATGTTCAAGAAAACAGAAAATGTACCTCATTAGCAGATCATCTATGGTTTGAGCTCCTTTTAAATTAATCAACAAAATTGTTTTAATTGAACCCATTGCAGTTATCTGCTATGATATGTTTTATTAAATCCCCTATTTTTATTTTACAACATTTTTCTGCCAGCCCTGGTATTTGCGACGCGGCAGAGCGGTCACCGTGAAAGGCTAGGTGATCATAAAGCCTCGCGCATGTTCTTACATAATAATATTCTTGAAATATTCCCTTTGGGGGACCGCGTCCAAGCTAACCCCGGATAAGGAAAACTGTGGATACAGCCGTAATACAAATGTTTCGCAATTTCTGTTGCTATACGGTAAACTTTTTTCTTTTCGGGCTTAATTTTTGTGGGAGGGCTCTATAGGAACTGCCCCAAGTTAATAATTTTGTCCATTACGTAGTACCTTGAAAATTAATAAAAAAGTACAATGAAATGCAATATTTTATTAAAATAACGATACGATTAAATTAAAGACTGTCTGATGATCTAACTGTGTGACGATCAGATTAAAGACTGTCGTTCGCTCGTTCGCGTCGATTTGGTGATTTTTATTTGTTAATTTTAGTATATTTTTCATCCATCTACTTTGTTCAATTATGAATGACTACTCCTCGCATTTTTTTGTCACAAGTGCAGGAGGGATGTCCAGGAAATGGTCAGCGGAGACAAACTACTCCGGCCGCGTGGCCGCGACACGCGTCATAACCCACGCGGCTTGTGTGCCGCGCCGCTCCACGCTGCAGTCAGGCCTTTACTTATAAAGCTATAGTATATTTGGTACCTAGGATCCTCAACATTAAAAGTTTCTAGTTCAACCAGAATAAGAATATAGTTTGCCTACAAACTGCTGCTGTGCTAAGCAATTAGCAATATTAAGCAATCTCCATGTAATTAATTGGTAAAGGAACGCATTTAAAGTTCCGTTATTTCGCTAGATGTCTTTCTAATATGGAGTGATAAGTTTAACAACATATATTTATATTTATACTTATAAATATTTATCGGCATTCCAAACAATAAATGACTTAAAGACGAATTCGAATTTTGAACGCAACTTTTTTCAACACAACATACCCAGAACAGAAGCCACACACATCGTGACACCGCGCCGCGTCATCACCACTGCCACCGTCTTGCCAATAGCGCGTTGTATTCCAAAATTCCAAATTCAAATAATGCGAACCGCTGAAAGCCACCACTCGACCGTAAACGCTTTGATTGGACACATTTTATCGCCCGAAGACGACCACACAAGTAATGTAAAATTTAAATTTAGAACGTGTTAAGTATTCGAATGAATAACAACAGTGACGTCAGTTTTTTTAATTTTTTACCAGTAATTTAGGTTCACTGCATACTTACGTCGTGTTAGCTGATTTGATCGATATAATAAATAGGACATTTTTTTACTTGTGTGATTTTAAAAATAATTTTATAAATATAGGTAAAGTAAATAACTAAATAAATATCGCCAGACTGACACAACAACTGTATGGTCCCAAACTAAGCAACGCTTGTACTATGTGTACCGTACAATGGACTGGGGGCGATCCCAGTGACTAATTACGAAAAGGCCATTTCTGAAATTTACCCCAGCGGGAATCGAACCTGCAACCATCACGTGCACTGCGACAAGCGGTCGTTAAATGTACAATGTGTTATGTATTTATTTACATATAATATTGAATATCATTTTTCCAGCGTACCGCTTTCAGTTTGATATGCATCAGAAAATTTATCCTGGTTTATTTCTTCCAGATATTGATCCTCAAATTGTAAATTATCATCTTCATCTATGTATGTTTTATTAAGTTCATCTGTCATTGTAATCCAAACTCTTCTCACCTGGTACCTTTTTTTCAAACTATTTTTCACCTTATTATAGACGGTTGTTTTCAATATTTCTTTATGATAACTAACTGCCTGTAGCTCTTCGGGTATTGCATACACTTTATTACCACTCGTGGTTATTGAAGTAAGCGAAAGAATATTTGATTTACCGTCACTTCCAGGCAATAGCGTAAATGGCAATAGCGTAAATTCAAAACGAAGTTTATCCATTTTCAATTGCCGTTTATAAACAAAAATGTCGTTTTATAATATTGAATCGCATCTGTCAAATAATACTTCAATGTGTTGCTCTGTAAAAACAAAGATTTATTTTATTAGTTTTAATCAAGTTAACTTACATATCACAATACACTATAACACAAACACTTACCTGTAAAAACAAAGAAACGACATTTAAAGTCTATTATATAATATTTTAGTTATCTAAATAGAAATTATTGTTATTACAATCAGGCTGTCGCAACTTCAGAAGAAAAAACGATCTATGAAATGGGGTAGAACTTTAATGGTGGACGTCAGAACTAAAACGTCAGTGGCCATCTGTCACAACTGATCACTCATCTCGTCAACAACTGTTTGTTTTCAATTTTGTTTCGGTGATTACTGTGAAAATAAGTGTTACTGGGTTGTTTTTATGTTATAGTTCTATGCAAATTAAGTTTAGAAACTTTATAACTTTACTAAGTACCTACCAATGAAATATAGAAAGTGTGATTTATGTGGAAAAATATCAGAAAGAAAAGCCAGTATAAAAAGTTTATTTAAGGCGAGATATCCCCTGGATAGTGATCGTTGAGTAGAATATTTACTAATTTACTAGGCCTATGTTTGATTTTGGGATTAAAAAGGCAGGTAATTCATAATTTCAAGAATAAAATAAAATTGTTCAGAAAAATAGTGTGGTGAAAAAATTTATCGATATTCGATATTATTATTTTTAGTTTTCAGAAAGGGGTCATGGTGAATGGAAATGAGGACTTAGTAAACATGCCCATCGCAAAACTGAATAATTTAAAATTTGTTTTTAGCAACCATTTAAAAAATATATATTTTCAGAAAAATTACTCAAATTTAAAGATAGTCGTTGCCCCGTCCTTACAACTCACTACTGAGCCAATATCAGATGACAAATTAATTGAATTTCCTTTCCACCTCTTTAAAGAACAGTGGACACCAAATGAAGGTCGATAAAGTTCATCGACAATTAATTTATACTCTTTACAATTATGCCTTTATTTACCTAAGGAGCAAATCCTTAAGTTAAATAATAATGTATTTCCTAATTTCAAATGTTTTACTCTTTCTTTATAGAAGTTCCGTCAACTTCATCAACTCCTACTGTTTACAATGAGAGTGAGCTTACTCCAATAGAAGTTCATACAAGTGGACCGCGCATTTGCAACAAATGTATCTATTTATGTTAAATATTGTTAATATACTTAAGTAGCCAGTTTTGGAAAAAATATGTATTCAACGTTTAATATTTCACATATTTTTAAATAAATGATTTGTTTTATCAATGGCTTTTTTATTTAACACAAAACCAAAAATGGTAAATGGTTGATTAGGTAATCCATCGATATCGATAATTTTCACCGTACATCCCTATTTCGTTCTTTATGTTGGTACACTGTATTATGGTTGTCAGTTTCGTTGTTATATTGGCCATAAATGGTAGCCCCATTTTAAAAGCAGGGTTTATTTTAATCTATGGAGTCCCGTCTCTTCTTACGTAGTATTGTATTCTCTTTGATTACAATGTTTAAGAAATGCCATATTGTTCTAGTCTGTCTAGACGCCTGCCTTATCGACATTTCACACGTCACCTCCATTAACCCTAACTGTTTTGCCGACAGCGCCAGCGCGGCAAAATTCAAATTAAGAAAGGAACTAAACTTTCTTTTCATACATAAAATTTAATTTCACCTTTTATCTCATATCACCACGTAACTCTTTCAAAAGGCCCCGTCGAAATGAACAAGTCACTGGATCCTAATGAAAGCGGCCATTTCTCTTTTTGTGCGGCTCGCAATACCACCCACAAACGTGTCTTTAGGCAATGCAGCTTTCCCGTGTTCGCACCCAATGCTTTAGGAGGAGTTTATACTGGAGGATTTAAATCAAACATTCAATATCTGTCTAGTCCTATTTATAATCGCCTACCCTACTTTTACAATTACTTTACTACGGGAATATCAGATTACCCTATTAAAGCTTCCAACCTAATCAATTCGACACGTAGATAAACACAATTTCCTATTAGAATTATTACTTAATGATATCATATCATATCATCATTAATGATATCATAATTATCTTTGTACATTTTTTACATATACAATTTTTTATCTGTTCAATTACTTACACTACACACTATCTATACTGCTATCGTATGCTGCTTTACCATCGACTCTGCAAATGTGCACGGGGCCTTACTTGTGTTGTACCCCGCCGCCGCAATCACACACTTATTCAAACATTTTTGAGTTGTTTTTTTTAAAAACAGGGCTGTGTGCTGCATAATAACTGGGAGTCAAAGGACTGTGCGAGCAAATAAGTATGAATGGAAAGTTTGTTACATCTGAATATTTGTTAAACTTGGTCATCATCAAAGGTGTAAATAAGTATTTTATACTTACTTTATTTATATATCAAGGATTGAATTTATTACAATGCGTACTGTAATTTGTAAGGAGGGGTCCATTCTTTCGCTAACATTTTTCTGCACAATTAACTCTCAGCCATTTGCATGTCCCCCCGAACTTCTTAATTAGCTGTCTAATAATTATTTTACCAAACAGAACTTACCAGAAAACTCATCAGTACCGGAGACAATCTTCATTATTTACCTTGAGCTCTAATTAATTCCTTGTCATGGTTTTTGCTTCGACTTTTGAGTAATATCTTTAGGACAGGTGAGGGAGACAGCGAATCCATCTACCCTGGTGTTAGAGCAGGCTGAGTATACGTCTCCGGCACCTGATTACCATCTTTTAGCAATTAGTAAAACACACAAAACTCCACCCTTGGCGTGTTCTGATCCCCTGGTAGGTGATGCTTAAATATTCACTCGTAAATTACTTGAAAACTTACCGCCAAGGTGGGTGTAGGTCTGAATTTAAATGCATTTGGACGTTGTCGCTGCGAGATAACGTACCCAATGTTTTGGTAATTAACGGCGTCTAGAAATTGAGAAATTGAAAATTATACCGAGGAGTTATAAAGTCCTGGTAGCTACTCATCCTTAGCGGTCATTCACACGACGAAGCCGATATGGTTATTTATGACTTTACGTTTTTGACAGTAGTGTGAATTGCTGGAAATACCGCTTACACCTAGTCTGGAATTAATGAATCCAACTCAAATCAGAGACCGAAGACTTTCGAGCAGTAATACAATACTGTATTTACTTGGATGACATTAGAATGGAAAGTTCTAAGTTCATTCTAATTATAAAAATAATAATTTTAGCCCTTTTTGACGTCCCACTCCTGGGCACGGGCCTCCCCTCAACACGAGGAGGATTCAGGCCATAATCCACCACGCTGGCCCAGTGCGGGTTGGCGGATTTCACATGTCTTTCGAAAATTGGTTCAATCTTCTAAGACATGCAGGTTTCCTCACGATGTTTTCCTTCACCGTAAGCAAGTGATAATCATATAGAAATTATGATTCGCACATAGATTTCGAAAAATCCAGAGGTTCGAGCCGGGGTTTGAACCCGAGACCTGGTAGCCCGCAAGACGCGTGCTTAACCAATCGGCTATCACTGCTACTTCATTCTAATTATCGTATTAATAAACCTATGTGAGAAAAATCTGAGAGCGATCTTGGAAATGTCAATCTTATGTCATGCCAGTACAAAATGACATGTCAAAAGAGTACTTAAAAACCCTCTCATACTTGAGATCTATTTATCAATACGGACCTTAGACTTGAGATTGATGTATTAACACCGATGTTACTGACATGTACTTGTACATCTTCTAATATTTCCACTATGAAAATCCACGTTACGGTTTCTAACTTCAGATGATTAGACTTACGAATAGGGAAATTAAGCATTAGAAGTTTTTTTTTAATTAAATCGCAAACGCAGTATGCGCAGCCTGCCGCAGCCGCCAATAATAACGGAATTCACACAAAATGGTTCACACGAAAAAACCTTTTTTTATAATCAATGGATTTTCCGCGCGATCAGCCGCGAATGTCGGCCGAACGGACAGAGGTCATCCGTTTGAAATTTATGTAATTAAATACAAAATGTCAGTGATAAACGGGTTTTGGGCTTTTGTTTCAACCAATTCCGGAAACAATTGGAATGTTGTAATAATATGTTTTTTGAGGCCCAACTTACATTACCTATGTTAGTAGTAGTCCTTTCTGGGCATTTGTTTTTTTATTGTTTGAAATACTGGCTATAGTCTTGCGATAAGCTGTAACAATGAATGGTCTTCGCGAACGAATCTTTGCAAGCTGAAAACCTTGATACTAATTATTTTTCACGGCGCGAATTCACTCTGAGTAAATATAGAGTTGATTTAAAACTAGTTAATTCCTAGCTAAGCTAACACTACAACAGTTACATTAATTGTTACCGGCCTGTAAAATATTTGAATTACTTCGTTATTAATGACCAATTCAAAACAATTATATATCTACTTCGCTCTACTACTTACCTACTAAATTTGACATCAATTCTGTTATCTTAAAACTCCGACCTTGCTTATAAGTTAGGAGCATAATAACGACGAAATGCATTTAGTTTCGACAAGTTGTTGTGTCAAAAGACTTAGGGCCACTGTACTACCAAAATCAATTTAATCTAAAACGAGGTCTGCAAATTTAAACTTCCAATCTCCACACAAATAAACGTGGACTTCAATGAAGCTATTACAATAAGCGGTATCGATCTCGTATGAGTGGCACACCTCGCCACTTGTAGCCCCCTTGTGCCGAAACTAGGGGAAGTGCATCGGGGTTGTGCATGCTAGAAAAAGTTGGATGCGGTATCTAGGACCACTTGTTCGCAGGAATGAAAACCGGTATTTTGATCATCAATATTGATAAGATCCATAGAAAAAAATATTGTAAAGATCTTGCAAAATACAAATTCCCAAAAGCTATAATCTAAGCAGGATAGTTACACCATGCTTTGTCTTCTTTTTTAAAAGCCCAATTACTGATGACAGAAATAAATAAGTAATTAATTATGTGTTATTTGCTAGCTGTACCACATTAATTATTAAGGGAGGATTCGTTTAA
This sequence comes from Notodonta ziczac, assembly GCA_918843915.1. Taxonomy (NCBI): domain Eukaryota; kingdom Metazoa; phylum Arthropoda; class Insecta; order Lepidoptera; family Notodontidae; genus Notodonta; species Notodonta ziczac. Next base: position 12,286,663 of record OU974046.1, on the reverse strand, counting down.
TACAGTTTGAAGAGTGTCGAGTAGTTAAATCCGTCATGGAGTCGGTAAGATAAATGACACCAGCTGTAGATAACATCATCTACTAGAACTGAGACAAACTCATTTCCGATACTCAAAAAATAACCATTTGTTTATCAGAGATCGGTCCATACCTTATCCATTGTTTACCGAGCCTCGTTGGACATTTTACCTTTTTATCTCAGACAATAGTGCTCGATATGATTGCCGCGGGCGAGGCGCGGGCGAGGCACGGGCGCACGGCGCGGCCCGACAGATGTGCCTCTCCAGTGCGTGCTCGCTGTGCTTTATTCCACGATATTCGGACGAATGAGAGATTGCCATACCGTATGCGGATAGTATTGCCTGTGGGTATTTAAACTGGTTGATGATAGAATACTAATACTTCGGACAGAATAGTTACCCTTCGTTACGAAACTCTATATATTCCGCGGTTTGTTGGTGCCTTAGATTAAAACACACATAGCAACGAATTTTGATTGCGTTGAATAGGCACTCGGTCTAATGCATAATTGACGGTCTGTATTGTGCAAAATAAGTTTATTAAGTTTGTTACGTGCAGTAGTTCCACCGTGTGTTTATACGCTAGGACTCGCTAGTCGCTCCTATCTACGTTGATTACGTGTGAAACGCACTCTACAATTAGTAGAAATAACTGTATTAGAACAAGTCCATTAGAGCAATAAAATTGTTGTGGTAGGCTGAAATAATTAATTGGTAATAGATAGACGTCCAATAATATAGCTATCTTGGAACTTTTTTCGAAGATAGGTGCTGTCAATAAATATATGCAAATTACTGAGAAATTCACCCAAACTCAGTTTGACGGGTACAAAAAGCACCTGAACCAGAAATTAGTAGGTGTTTACGCAAGGTATCCGATAGACAGACACCCGACAAACTAGATTACACCGCCTCCATCAAAGTCCTACTTGATTGATGAGCACGCTGGCCAAATGAGACAACAATATCGCCCAGTCAAACAAAAATAGGCCATGTTACAAGGAAACTAGAGTTTTATAGACTGCATTTCTTTACTTTGCCTTAGATTCTTACTTTCAGCTAATCCGTCAATTCAGCGGAATTTTCCTGTGTTGTTCCATAAGCAGATTTCAGTTCTATGCGGCTGTAATAGAAGTCAGGTGGATGGCAAAGAAAATTTTGTGCAGGGTCCTACCTAGATCTGTCTTTGTAAAGTCGGCGCGTTTTTACCAGAACTTAATATCTGTGATAGGTGCGATTATTAGTTGCAAATGGGTCCAGTTTGGAGAGTGATGAATGAGAAATATATACTGAATAAGGTTTGCTCTCAGAAAGGAACAGTAGCTTTGTAGAGTTACGTAGCTTTTACGTTACATATAATAACTATTCAAGTAAACATTGGTTCCAGGAGCTAAGCAACTTAAATAATCGTTTATGTTATGTTAGGAAGGTCGACGCGTCGTCAACTATCGAAGGTATCTTTCAGTTCCCAAACGTTAAATTGTAAATAGGTTTGAATCCCTATTACATACGGTAACTCGTCTTCAAGAAAATATATTGTCTGACGGAAAATGCATGCAGAGGTCAATCAATTTTCTATCAATTTGAACCTTAAAAAAGTCAATGCTGCACCTCAGTCCAGCCGATGTCTAGACGCATCTAAATTAGGTTTTTATATGTCGATTACACGAAGCATTAAAATGTTAATAGAACGACCACGCAACGTCTCCTGGGATATTAGACAATTACAGATGAACACAAACTTAATTATGCTGTTCAACAGCCAGGAGCTATCAAACTCCGTAGAACTAAAGACCTTATGATGAAAAACAGAGGGATGAGTTTTTTTAAGAATATTTTTGAACAGCAAATGTAGGTTTGTGTTTGGGATCGTTGAAAAAACGATGCGTTTGTCGAAAACAGTTATAGCTGTCGATAAAATCTCGATATACATACAGTATGGGGGTTGATTTATAATATTTATTGTGATGGGGATATTTTTATTGATGTCCAAGTGAATATTGTTGTGAACGTTTTATGGGGTTTGGAAAGTAATTTTCGTACTTTTTGGGCCACTTTTTCAACTTTATGGAGCTAAATGAATGGAGTATGATTCATATTTTTATTTATTTCCGGAATAAATGCTTGGATAAATTTGGATTTGTAACACGGTTGTCATTATTAAACAATGGAATAACCTAAGCGGGAGTAGGCCTAAATATACAGAAGTGACGATCTGAACAGCTTTGATAGCTGAAGATAGCAAAAGAACGCCTTCTTCGTGAACTTTTAACTACGATTATCGATAGTTTGACAATTACAACTACTAATTAGGTAAAAGTCTTTATATGTATACCACGTCTCGTTTACATGATATATTGCATCAATGAGAATAAAAGTGACAGCTTGCTTTTTCGTTAGCGATTCGATGCCGTTAAATGATTATACTTCAAGAACTAAATAGACAATACCCGTGCCTTCAAAATGAAAGGTAACCTAGTCTACTCCGCAAGTTCTAGGATACATTATAGCCACTTGTCCACAATTCATCAAACCACAACATTGCCACGATAAATCGCAGGCACAAAAAAGACTTCAAGGACCTCCGAGACTAATCGTGCGTGTGCAAAATGAATTCCTCTCGCTAATTAGACTGACAAATTATCCTCTGGGGACATTAATAGCCGCGGATCTTATGAACAATACTTAGGAACGCGTTCTTAGAACTATGCGTTTAGTATAATTGTTTCATGTTGAATGATATTTTTGGTTAAGAGCATAAATAATAAAGTACCATTCTTACAAAGATGAAAGGGCTCCTTTAGGGACTCATATATTACTGGTTATGTTGAAATGTGTATGAAAACCAATGGCAATTGACCCACTGGTATTTTTATGGTATTGCTATATCTCTTAACTTCCAAAAGCATATTCAGGGTATTGTTTTCTTATATTTACGCGAATACTACACATTGAAATAAAACTATTTTACGGATTTTATCGCGTTTATTTTCATTTTTATGTTCCCGAGGTTTCGGCTGCTTTACAGCAACCATGGTCACGGGGGGACTGAGGTGTTAGACGTCCTGATGTCATAGTTAATAACTGGGTACCCTAATATTTAGATGTTGTTTGCGGTCCGATCCACGCAGAAAGTGCTCACAGTGTCTCCAACCAACTTGGGATCCAGTAATTAATATAATTAAATCCAAAACCAAGTGTACCATTGCAAGACCTCGAGACACTGTGAGCATTTTCTGCGTGGATCGCACCGCAAACAACATCTAAATATGAGGGTACCCAGTTATTAACTATGATATCAGGACGTCTAACACCTCAGTCCCCCCGTGACCATGGTTGCTGTAAAGAAGCTGAAACGTCGGGAACATAAAAATGTAAATAAACGCGATAAAATCCGTAAAATAGTTTATTTCAATATATTTCGGGTATTAAATCGAGAAGGTAGGATGTCATCGGAAAGGCCGGCCATGTAAGTATATTATTTCCACATACAAAAAATAAAATATTATTGCTACGTCCAACATTGATTAAGTACCTAACAAGCAAACATGTTACAATTATGAAATACGGCAAAACTTTTTTGAATATTAGACAAATCGTAACGTATCCGTATTAAAAATCTTAACAATAATACTTTTAAGATGTTATCGCAACATATAATCTAAAAATGCAAAGCCAGCACGAACAAAGGCTTCAATTTAAATGCAATTACGAATCCGTTAATACGTTCGAAATGAATCGACGTCACATTTTCACGGTCACGGAGGCCACATCAAAGAGTTCTGGATGCAGGGGCCGGCGCCCTCCACTGTGCACTGGCCACCCCACGTGTGGGGCACACGTGGTACGATATGGCACGGTGCAGTTTGGTAAATATATGTGCGTGGTTTATTAGTGATTTGTTTACCGGAATTCCGAACCTTACTTACCTTATTCTCAAGATGAAACATGAAACATATATTAGGTCATTATCATTAATTGTTGAATTTTCTTAAAATATCATCAACAACGGCTTCAATTTTACTCGCACACATTAAAAGTCTTTAACATCGATACAATTGTTGTATAATAATACATAATCTAAAGATTGTCGTATCGTCATTTCAATTTGATCTAAAAATATACAGAATTGTCAAGAAAAAATAATATCCAGATTTTGAATAAGTTTTGGATTTTCAAATAAGTGAAACAAAATCTCGCTCCATTATTGTGCGTGTGCAGTGTACAAGGGCTGGTCCACGCGCAGCTCGCAGCCGCGATTCGACACCTGAGTACACTGCACCCCTGCGTTTATTATGGGGATGACTCTACATAGCGTGGATAATGCTTATTTTTATTAATAATAATAAATAAATTTCGCCAGACGAACACACCAACTCTATGGTCCCAAATAAAGCAACGCTTGTACTATGAGTACCGTACAATGGACTAGGGGCGATCCCAGTGACCAAATACGAAAAGGTCATTTCCGAAATTTATCCTGACGGGAATCAAACCCGCAACCAACATGTGCAGTGAGCCGAGCGGCCTACGCTTGAACCACTGCGCCAAGCGGTCGTCAAATTATTATTGGTATGTTTATGTCGATAGTTTCACTCGTTCAGATGTAAAGTTTGATAAAAGACTTATTTTTCCGCACTTCGGTACATGCCTTACGACTAAGCTTAACAATGATTGAATAGTTCTGTGGTTTTTTGTGCGGCAGTATAGAGATAATTTGCTAATTTATTATTTAATGCAAAAGATATCCAAATGATAGGATAGTAGGATAGGTTTCAGTATTTAGTCACAGATAATATTTTGCAACGTTTATAGGACAGCCGCCTCCACACCACCGAACCCAGCTTTAAACAGATTCGATCACCAACATTAGGGGGTGGGCAGTAAAAAAAATTGTCACAGGAACAATTACACGGCATCTGTCGCTGGCCGGCTCCCGTGCGCGAGGGATTGAATTTATGCTGATTGGATTTGCACGGCGCGGGAGGTGACCGGGGAATATATTAAAGGCACGTTCGGTGCACATGTACTGAATATTAGTGGATGACTCATTAATGTGTGTAGCAGTTTATTTGGTTTCGCTTGACGACACTTTTAACTTGTGACAGACTCATGAGTCTACTCTACATTTGAGGCAGCTATGTTTTAGCTGCAAAAGAGATGCAATGTTGATAAGAAGACCAATGACGACCGCTTGGCGCAGTGGTGCGAGCGTAGGCCGCTCGGCTCACTGCACATGGTGGTCGCGGGTTCGATTCCCGCCGGGGAAAATTTCGGAAAAGGCCTTTTCGTAATTTACCCTGGTCTGGGTGTCACTGGGATCGCCCCCAGTCCATTGTACAGTACCCATAGTACAAGCTTTGCTTAGTTTGGGACCGTACAGTTGGTGTGTCTGTCTGGCGATACTTACTTACTTACATTCAATGACATGCGATCGTAATGTAATATTGAAACAACTTCTTTCTTTTCTTACACAGGAAGAGTGAATTGGATCGACGCGTCTGCAATCCAGCCTCAGGTAAGTACAAATCCATATTTTCTCACATTACCCTTTAACTATAATAACTAGCAATGAATGCAAGACTAGTACCTCATATATCATTCATTATAAACTGAATTATCAGCCGTATAACTACACAAATAAGTACCACAACACAGACTAGATTGCTTGCCAAAACCCGTAACTAATTATAATGTAAACACTAGAGTAGGGTGGCCAAATCGATATTGAAACAATAGAGCGCACGCGGCCCGTGAATACCTGCGTTTTATCACGTCGAGGTGGGCATGTCTCGCAGAACTACTGGACGAGCGTAGTGGTTAGTTCGATATGAGTTTAGTAACTTAGTATTTCTAATATCACAAGGTAACCGAATCAGTGACTTTGTGAACACATCAGTCATTCATTGTTCGCAGGTAACTTATTTGTCGGAGTTCTACCTACCTATAAGATTTTGTAAAGTAATTTTGAAATAAGCATACAATATAACAGTGAATTCAATTATTTTAAGTTAAATTGGTAGTAAACATGGTTTATGCTGAGCGAAATAGAGTTTGTAATTTACAACACCTATCAAAAAAATAAGAATCTACAGCTTCCTCCAAGATTGCCCTACATTAATTACCTAAACTTATAAACAACTCTATACCTACATGATACAGTTTATATTGTTTTATTTTTAATATTTACTGACTATTTCATGCTCACATCCGTAGCTCGCTCTCAGATCATTCCACTATGCTTGCTCAAACGTGGTCTCTACTCCAAAACTCAAAATGCAGTTGCCCAATCTAAACGCAGCATTGCCAGTTACCTGCGTGCCAGTGCATAGTGGCAGCCGCCCTGGCACCGCGCCAGCCGCCCAGCGCCCGCGCCGCCCGCCCGCGCCGTGATAGCGCGCAATGAGCCGATACGTGTTACGTTTAGTAGGTGCGTGTTTAGTGTATGCGCTGTCTACTCTATGTATGTATATGAGAATGAATGAAATAAAACGTCGGGCAGTGAGGATTCGTCGCATGTTCTGTATACCTGGGTACGGAAATAGGGTATTAATAACGTTGGATACTTACTGAGAATATACTTCGGTACAACTCATGCCAGTGTTATACAGAGTCAGTGATGTATTGATAGCAGGCAATTTTTGTAAGATTACTAGTGATGTGAGGTTATCACTTTACTGGATATTCCGTCATTTTCGTTTAAACCGTGACTGAATGGCTAGATGTCAACCATGACTTTTCAGTTTCTGAAATTATTACAAAGTCCATAAAACCGCAATAACCCAATAAACATGTACCAAAATTATTAATTTCTGATCGTAAACTCGATATTCCGAAAGTTTACAGAAAATCTAGGTTAGTTTATCAAAAGTATCAGTTCACCTCAGTTTATGAAACTACTAAACTATAGAGGGCCATCGGAGACAGTGCCATAAAACATAATTGATTTACACTTGTAATTTATAACTGGCGGCTAATACGAGCCAGTTAGTTATGCGGCGGTTAACGGTTGAGATTTGTCAGTTTATTGCATAGCTGTGTTGGCTTGTTATGTGTACCCTAATGCGTCTTCCGAATGGCGGCGTCGTTAAATGTTGAGTGGTAGAGTATACGTAGAGGTGCTCTTTCAATCGTCTTAATGTCAAATTTACCTGCCAATGCATATCTTACCTCAGCAAACTCCGGGCCGGGTGTCCGCAAATCCATTTTGATTTTTTGATCCCTAAGGACCAATGGAATAGCACCAAGTGAATACTCTTTTTCTTTCATACAGAATGTATAAAAAAATAGTAAAATTAATGCACATACATTTGCGGTAGCCGTTATTTAGATTGTAATACCATTTAATTTTATTTGATACACATGTAAACTCCAGGTAGGTCCTATTTCGGACTTTTGTAACGCTATGTATAAGTTGTAATACCAGATATAGTATATCTCTAAAACTTTAAGATAACGTAATGCTGAACACCAAAGTCATCGATGTTTCTCACACTTCACACCTTCGCCTCATTCTTAAAGGTCGTTTCAAACAATTTTATAAATTTTACCCAGAAGTAGGAACGTAAATTAAATTTCACTTAAAATAAAAGTACACTCGGGCGGAAAAACAATAAGCATTGAATGCACAAATAATAACATCTGTAGGCGAGCCGGGCACGGACGCAGTTTGAAAGAAGTTAGCCGGCGACCGGGACCGGCAGGTTCCCGGTAAAAGTACCGGAATAAATACTGACGGTATTTAGGAGTAATTTACACGATAGATTTTTGCGGTGGGGATAATACCGCCTAATTTAATTAATTTAAGTAAGTTTAAATTAAGTAAATTTAATATGAATGAACGAAATTTCTTGATATGATTAGCCTTTTTAGGAATCTCTCACTGTAATAATTTATTTATTGAATTACTGAATTTAGTTTTTTCTCCTAAAATACTAATTAACACTTCTTAATAATGCCACAGAGTCAACATTTTTCCAACTTTGTAATATTTTTTTTATTTTTTTATTTTTATTTTGTGTGTTTATCACATTACTAGTATTCCCTTTAGCCCCTCCAACTAAGCTAATGCTTGTGGTAGGAGTGAGCTCACGTCAATAGTTTAGTGGCCAGGATGGGGATCGAACTCGGAACCTCTCAGCCACGAGGACGGCCCCTCTAACCACTAGGCTATTGACGCTTCAATATGAAGTAACTTTCTACATATAAATATCAATTCCTTAAAAAATCTACGTTATTTATTCCTCCGGTGATCCTACAACTCTATACACTTCTATCGAGTACAGTCAAACCAGAAAGTGCCACGTGCCGGCATCGACGCCAGGTGCGCCAACCGCACGGCTCTAAATTTAACGTCTTTATTTGGATTTCTGACTGTACACCCGTGTTTCGCTCGCACTGCGTCCCCACCCTAATTGGAAGGTGGCGATTTTAAAATAACAACGATTATTTCTGTATTGCAAAGTGAGTTATGTTTTGTTGATTCTGCAGAACCAAGTATTTTAGGAGTCGCACCTGGATCGTTAAAACGTTAAGGAATGGTTATTTCTATTTCTGAATGCGAATTTAAAATTTTAACGGACCTCAAGAGACGGAATAAAATATGTTTATACAATTTATTAATAGTAATTTGATTGTTTGCGTACAAAATACTCCTGGATCAAATCATAACTTATAATTTTTTTATCAAGAAATAGTAACTGCTCAGCTTGACACCACAAAAAGTGTTATAGGTAACTAATGCAAATTTTACAGTAGGTAAATTAGCGACGTTATGATCGCCCCCTGCCGGCAGCGAATGTAATTACACGACTCGGCCCCTTATCAGCTGATACTTTCGCTTTAACGCACCTAACTTCACGTTTATCAGGTAAAACTTTTGCTCGGCAAATTGAAAATTTTACGAGATTTGTACCAGAGCCGCAGTGAGAGCGACACGCGGAGAACTACTCATGTGACTACACATTCCTACCGTTGCACTCGGATAGTCGTATTAATATAACGGGATATCGACTAATATTGAATTTAGTAGGTACATTTTTATATTAACTATTAAATACCAATAGTTTTCATAACATAAAATATTGTGAAATAGGTATAAATACTTAAAAAATATTTGCTCCGCTAGATTGCCAAAATATTTGGTATTCTGGCTGGAGTATCGAAAACAGTAGTTTTATTATGTACGAGTATTTACAAATTTTCAAGTATTTCGAAAATTATTGCACTGATGGTAATCGTATGTAAAACGGATAAAACTAAAGTACACGGTGAGGTTAGATGCACCTTAGATAAAATATACTTTGGATGCTGGATGTTACCAACGCTTATACGTTTTTAAGTATTTCTTGGAAGTCAGATCTCGCTATCAGTGGGACCACGACACGCAAGCGTCTTGAATTAATTGTGTTATCAAGTATTAATGTTCTATCTCGGCCGCGGTTTAATTACCGTGTTCGGGAAAATTCACTTGGATTTTGTATTTATCGTTTCCCGTTTAAAGTATTTTGTTTTTAATTGAGGGACCGCAATGTAACCCCTTATTTACACTCACCAAACGTTAACGCCGATGTATGCTTTCTTTCTAAATTTTGACAAGACAAAATAAAGATAACAACATAAACCAGTATAAATGTTTCGTCAGTACCTACAAGTAATATAAGATAGCCAGAAGTAACATAACTTCTTATAGGTACTTAAGTATCTGACTTTGAAATCGGGTTGTAATTCTGTGTCAAGATATGTTTTGATCGCCTCATAGAAAGTTATATTGTATTTCTTTCTTCTATTATTTTGCATATATTTTACAATATTTACAAAACTAGCCAAGGTATTGAAAATACGGCCCGGGAATATAGCCGGGGAACGCAAACATACGTGCGGCTTACACAGTTCACTGTAAACAATATTATTTTTAAATAATGTCCCGTGCTTGTGTATAAATAAATAATATGAAATGTTTCAAACGGATTTACTGAAACACTGAAAATTTCAAATATTGCTCGCATTATTTTCTTCTTCTATTGATGTGTTCCTCTCATCGTGTCTCTCACATCAGATAAATAACTCAGAAAACGTTGATTGCTTTTTGGACCCTATGTCAGTAGGCCTACCTAAATAATAATAAAAAATACTACTGCTTATTTATACTGCAATACTTAGGTTGGTTAGAATTTCCCGTATTTAATGTTATTCTCAGTGTGAAGGCAATTACGATTTCAGATATCAGGTGAAAACTAAATAATCTTCTAGCAAGTGTTGATCTTGGTAACCTAGCATCCGTAACAGCTTCTGCACCTAATAGAGTCACGTGAAATAGATATTATTCCCGTGGCTATTCCTATTCACCTACAGTGATGCCATCCGTACAATACACCAAGACAAACACGGTATGACCCGATTGGAAAACAAATTGGATCAATCAACAGCACAAATAACATCGAATAGCAGTCGGACTATAGGCGGCGAAGCGCGTCCGGCACGCCGGCGCGCCGAGCACGCGGCGGGTTCGCGGCGGGAGCGCGACGAGCACGCGACGACCGCGCGGCGGCCGCACGACGACAGCGCGAGGTGTTAACGATTTATAGCTGCTAAATTGTTTCGGAAAGGTGAACGCTAAATTAGTTGAGCATCTTCAACTGGATCGAGTCGAAATGCTAATGTTTCTGAATTTATATTCGTAGAGCTTCGGTAAGGCTAATTGAAATAATAATTTTGAATGGTCTCACTAGTGAGGAGCTTGATCTTTATCTTGTCTGTATGAAGTTAATGGTTATACAGGTGTTATACATGTGTTATTTCTGAAATAAATAGTTTCAGATAAGTCCCAACTCTCGAGTCAGACATGAACACAATTTCTACATAACGATTAACCTAAAGTGTTCTCCACAAGGAGCTAGATTTAAGCCCTAAGAGCCTATAGAGAAGACTACATAGGTGCCTTATTGCATTGTAAAAGGCATTTTCTAATTCTAAAACTTTCGTAAGAGTACCAATTTAGACCTATAAAATCTATACTGTAGGTAGCTACCAGGAAATCATAAACATATGAAATTAATTTTCCGAAAATTCCTATAAACACCAGGTGGCGAACTTTCCCCTATTAAAACCGATATGGTGCAATAATAAAACGTAATCATCGCCGCTTGTCGGACGCGAGGAAAATAAAATAGTATCTGAACTAAAATAAACATAGCGTCGGTAGCCGCTTCAGCTGTAAATTACCTGTTGGTTTTACTGAAATGTTTGATGCGTTTGCGCTTGATCGACATACGTAGTTCGGTGTGAGTGTTTTGATACTTATGAATATCTTAATAAATTGAAATAAAACTATTTTTACGGATTATATCGCGTTCATTTACTTTTTATGTTCCCGACGTTTCGGTTGCTTTACAGCAACCGCAAAAAGTAAATAAACGCGATATAATCCGTAAAAATAGTTTTATTTCAATAATCAATAGTATTCGCGTAAATATAAGAAAACAATATCTTATTAATTGTTTAATGTTATACAAATAAATCATAAATACCAACTAAATATACTGTATGAGGATAAAAATAACCCTGGCAAGGCACCGGGGTCGCGATTAGGGTACTGAGTAGATGTAGGCAAAATTTACCCGTCATTCTTTCTAAAATAGGCTATTCGTATACGTTTTTTCACAACAGATATTTTCAATGGTAATTTATTTTCTAAAATTACACTACAGATTAGCTTTGGCTAGCAGACTGATGGCTTTTAAAATGGTGTACTTTAAAGTATTTTTATTATATTTTGTGTATTCTATGCCAGGATCAAGCTTATGACCTCCACGTACTCCACGTAAACGTTAGGCCATGTGTTTCTTGTTGGGTGCGCGCGCGCCGCAATTCGGTCGCAATCACCATTACCTGCGCGCACGTGTGTTTTTATACGCGCTATTTCTACACAGTTAACGCGCTTTAGCGTTCGATGGCTTACATTTTATGAGGATATTTTTATTTGGGTCGATATTACCAGCGATGTTTTTATTTAAGAAATATGAGAATTTATTTTGATTAGGTTCACGGATTTATTATTATTATAGAAAACGGGGTGTTGCTCTTTAAAATATCCATTTATAAAGAAGATAATATGGGCGTGTATTAAATCTATCCAGTCGATGTCACGGCGGACCGAGGCGAAGATGATGCGACAATTAGCATACCTTTGCAGGTATAACGTAGCCAGAACAAGTCCAACAAATTTTAGACGTCAAAAAGATGGGGACGCAATAGATTATTCTTAAAAAATACCTGCATTGTAATAATTAATGGGATGGTTCTAGAATAGCGATCACGAGGCAGGAAACGTAGGACTGCGCCCCCTCTAAGGTGGACCAATGACATTACACGAATCACAGGAACTTGCACTACTATCAGGAAACAGGAACTACCATTAGTAGACAACTTCCGGCCGATATTTGAGGATGGAATTATAGAAACAGAATAGCAAAACAATATATTAAGACTTATGATCCCTTTACACTAAAGTTTTCTTTCGTTTCTTTCTGCATCAGAATGAATCCATTAACACTCAATTTTATCTAAACAATGTAAGAGATCGTTATGGCTGCAGTCAGTTCTCATAACGCCATTGTAAGTTCACCTGCCTCGTATCTGAGAGCATAAAGGGGACAAAACAAACTCGCTTCCAAATGTGAACCACTTAAAATTCCCAGTTAGAGCCCTTATTATTAACCGTTGATGAACATGGATTAGTGATGGGACAGGTTTGTTATCGATAATTTATGTAAAGACTACGTGCATTAGTAAAAAAATACAGGAGAATTAGTATGATACTTATTTCAGTTCGAATGCATACCGAAATAGAATCCAATTGGATATTATATTATTTAGTATTATGTATTTATATTGATAGATAGTAAATATGAGGATCACTACAGCCTTCATATAAATACCGGCATATAAGTATATAATAAGTTATTAACTTCCATTTGTCAAGCCCCATGTAAAAAAAAACATTTATTTCTGTCCATAAGTTCCTATGTCAAAAACCACACATTTTTGAAAAAAGTTAGTAACACGTTATGCTTGAAAATAATAACATCGATAAATGAAAAGAACATCACTAAAAACACATTAGGGTTGTCGCGAAATGAAATTATACAAAGATTCACCTACACACTTGCAATAACACACTGATTATAACCTGCAAATTTCATAACGCAGTACACTCAAACAATTTTAAGCTCTATTGCTCTATAAATACGATTCATAATATGTGATATAGGCTATATTTGTTTTCAGGAAGTTAAGACAACCTGTTTCACAAGTCGGCTAATCCCTTTTATCTTGAGGTGACATACCGCGGTTTATTATTTCGCTTCAAATATTTTGTTAAACGATGTTCAGTAAATACGTTTTGGTTACAGAGTTTGCAGCTGAAGTTTCATACTTATGTATCGAAATGAGTCATGCAGACGTATCATGACACAAGTAGGAAATACACTTCAGCTGGACTTCAGTAATTCGTTCATAATACAGGTTGAAACAGCAAGGGTATTTTTTTCAAAACTTAACTTTTTAATTCTAATACTATCAGCCTTGGGGGAAACTTGAAAAACTAAAGGTGCTATAGGAATACAGCTGTTGACAGATTTCACAAGTCTACAAAACCATTAGTACTTCAACTGTCCCACAAAGTATAGATTAACGAAGTAAAGTTGCAAAAAAAATTGTATACCCTTTTTGTTTCACCTAGTATATATCTTAGTAATGAGTGGGAATTAATGAACTAAGATAGAATAAGCAACCTTAATTTTCATGACCTTGATACAAAATCGTTTGACAAATAGTTCATTAAAGCATTGACAACTCAATACTGTACTGTACTACACTATTGTTCGGGAATCCCGAGACAGTTTCTTGGACTGGACATTGGCCATCAATGCAGCAACCTTCATATTTAGACAAGTGTCGATAATTTTTTAAACCAAAAAAAAACATAGTAGGATGAAACTCATTGGAAAAGGAAGAGAATATAACAAAAATGATAGGAGAAAAATATACAGGGGATCTGAGGTCGGGCAGTGGATGGGGGTGAGTTTTTAAGGGTAAAAAACGGTTTACGGGAAAAATAAAAGGCCTATGGAAGAAAGTTAAATGGCAAAGTTGTAGGTAATAAAATAATCTACAACTTTTGTATTTTCACTTTATTCACATAACCTCGAAATGAATGTGAAAATTCAAATAACCAATTCTTTGGTTTTTTTTCGTTTATCTTTTACAAAAATATGTTTTTTTCACGAAATTTGGTGAAAACTTACCTCTTTATGTCCCAAATAGACTGTAATTTTTTTCATTTCAAATATTTAAGTTATTCCTTCACGTATTAATATATTCAATACCGTTTATTAGATTAGTAGTAGTAGTTGGTAAGTATTCACGCAACCCATAGTATAGCCATAACATAGTATAGCCATAGAATAGAGAACTCTACCTCATAACGCTCACGCTTAATCTACCAAGCAATACTTCAAGCTATTAAAGTTCATAATTTATAGGACTCATGCGCAGTGTATCAACAGTCGTTTGTCCTGACTCTAGAACAGGCAAATGTCAGGTAATGAACATGAATTACGGTACAATGTAACAGTTTTCGGTTTGAATAGAAAACGAGAAGCTTCTGATAATAATAATAATAATAATAATAATAATCATTTATTTGCACGGAATGTAGGTAATTTTTACAAAGGTGTTGACAATATAAAATGAATCCCTGTACACTCTGCCATTAAGGGCATACAAACATTAAATACTTATACTACTTAAAGCTATACACTAAAAACTAGTATCATTTAAAAAGTCTAACACTGAGTAATAGCACCTTTCCAATAATAAACAAGTTAGTTGTTTTTTAAAAATTCTATATGATATAATTCGTATATGATTTACTGAAGCTTTGTATTTATATTGGTATCTGATTTTTACTAGAAAATACAACACTATATATTGACTTTGAGAAAAAGAAGGTGCTCCACAAAATAATGCCTTTCTACGCATTGGCGCGAAGTGTCGAGCGTTAATATAAAAACAAATATTTTGATATTTTCGTAATTGGCCCGGTCTGAATTCATCCAGTCCATGCCATGGCTCAAGAATTGCTTGGTTTGGATATTTGTATGACGATATCTTTTGATTGATTCCTACGCACACTGTGGTATTTGACTCAATTTTCGGACATGGTCTTTTTATTGCAGAATTAGATAATATTATAGATTTATAACGTTAGAGTAGAACTCCCGTGTGTCAATTTCACTTAGTTTTGGCTTTACGATGTTAACCATCCATTTGATTTCGCCTCCATTAAACGCTGGAACAACTAATGATGGAAATACATACACTCTCTGAACAAAACCGGGAAAATTTTGCCAAAATCCTCGATCTTGAAAAATAGCTCCTTGATGATCTGCACACTTTATAAATAGTGCTGTCTAGCGGCTTGCCTACAGATGATGTAAAATTCAATAATTTCTGCAAGCCACTTGCATATAAATACGTCTCGTACTACGAATGGTATCCCATGCCCGTCACAATACATGAAATACTGGTCCACGGCGCAAATATTATGAAATCTACGGATTTACCTATTTGTATGTTATCCGAGCAAGCCGCCGAATCAAGAAATAAATTCTGGAGAATTGATCGAGAGCATGTTTGTCGAAAAAATTATCGCATGACAACTATGATCGATTTGTTTAACAGGGCTCTGGAGTCATCCGACCCACTAATTTCAAATATACGGATGCATAATAGGCTGAAAAAAAATTTACCACTACCACCGCAGGCATTAGCCTTAATAAAACCATTAGATGCCACCAACATCAACGAAGAACATTTAGAAATGCATACCGATGTCAATATAGAATCCATAACAGATGCTGAAAATCAGGTGCTGGGTAAGTGCTTAGGTTTCTCAGTGCTGAACTAATTGAGGAATAGGTAATAAAAGCTTATTTTATAGTACAGCATGTTAATAACTTGTTTAAAATTTTCGATGAAAATCATCCGAACTTTCGCCGGAAATTTTCAAAAAACTTAAGTCACTGTAACTTCTATACCAAGTGAGATTAGCTTTTGGTTTTTTTTATACATATTGCTCATGGCATACATATTCTAGAAGTATCAAAATTATTTGCTACTACAGCTTAGTTTAGGAGTAAAAAAATAAGATTGAAAATGTTAAAATAATTAATTACTCGCATTTCACTGAATATAGAATTACCAAAATTACTTCAAAAAATGGAGCTTTAGACATTCTTATATACACTGAAATCAAATCATTAAATAATCATATAATTTGAGAGCAGTCATTTTTTAAAAATTTTCACCGAAAAAAAGAGCGTCTTTTTTAAAAATTCATAACTCTGAAACTAAGTGAAATTGACACACGGGAGTTCTACTCTAACGTTATAAATCTATAATATTATCTAATTCTGCAATAAAAAGACCATGTCCGAAAATTGAGTCAAATACCACAGTGTGCTACGCTAATATTTACCATCAGACGTGTACTACTATAACCTTAGCGACCGTAGTTATCATAAAGGACAAATTACTCCACAAACACTACCTATCAACGACCTCTCACCTCCTGAATCCGAAATTTAAGTCCACACGTCTACAACTAGCTGATAACTCGCTAACCTGTTGATTTAATTGTCGATTAGTCTTCATTACCGCGGCTCAAACCGGCTCAGCACTAATAGTTACTAATAGTAAGTCGCAACACTACATCGCGCCGGCTTAGATCTGTCACTGATTAGTTATTGATACTAGGTTTACTAGCAGGTGTTCGGATAGCCGAGTTTGAAGTCTTTTTGATCTGAAGGAAACGATTTCGCATCTGAAAAGTGAAGACGTGGTTATCGTTTCCGAGTCCATTGACTCCTTTCTCTGCCTTGAAAAATATTTGGAAAGACAATTTCGTGTCCCTACAATAGCTTAAAAATATTAATTATTTGATCACTTCTCAATCCAATCGATCATTCGTTCTGTTTATAACAGTAGTGAAGGTAACTCATCAATTCTATAATGTAAATGCAATAAACGAATCAGTCATCTCTACACGTCGAGTGTTCACATCCATGATTGAAACATACCTCCATTTCATACAATTTTCCAAACAACCGTCGTTTCTCATAACCTTTTCAATTCAGGCAATATTAAACGCATCTTAAATTATATAAACCAAATAAGCAGGTGTTGTACCGGATAATAATGATGTAGTGATAGAGGCACATTGCGTTTAACGGCGGCCATGAGCCGACATTACCGGCAACTGTGCACAGTACGCGCCGTATTGCTGTAAAGGTGATTGGGGGTGTTTGCACTGCTTAATGTGCTTGAATGAGTACTAAGCGCCAGTAATTTGGCGCATATTAGCGGGTATATGTTAGGTGCGCAAACTTGTTTGCTGAAGTAATCGCCAAGGAATATCCATTTAAATGCGGGGGGAATGGAAGCTTTTACAGTGGACGCATTACAAATTATATTTACAAACTTAGTTAATATATTCGACGACCACTTGGCGCAGTGGTTCGAGTGTAGGCCGCTCGGCTCACTGCACATGGTGGTTGCGGGTTCGATTCCCATCAGGGGAAAATTCGGAAATGGCCTTTTCGTAATTTGCCCAGGTCTGGATGTCATTGGGATCACCTCCAGTTCATTGAACGGTACCCATAGTACAAGCGTTGCTTAGGTTGAAACCCTACAGTTGGTGTGTTCGTCTGGCAATATTTATTATTATTATATTTTTAGCAAACTTAATCAAAATTACTTAAAAAAAAATAACTAAATGGCGAAACTATTTAATACAATTACAACATAATTTTATAAATCTAAACACTAAAGAATTATTACAATGAGCTAGTAACAAAGCCTCGTGATAGTCCGTCCGTTCCAAATACTGGTGATAAAGTGAGCTCCGTCGCCGACAAATGCCCGCAGGTTGCTTTCCCCCTCCATTATTCTCCGACGTTCCGCATGAACGAGCGCCGCGATATCGCCTGTTGCTACGCCCCGCCCACAAGAAATGAGTCATGTTGAGTTCTGGGCTAACACGGCCGTTCCTGAAGGCAGCGCGTCCTCGCCTGCTTCTATTGATGTCTGCTGGAGCATATCTTGGACAGCAAGTGGTTGACACATGATCAGCTGAGGTGTTATCACTGTCACCTGTAATTAGACTTATATCCACGTTTGCAGTAAATGCAGCAGTTTTTCTGCAATACAGCAAATTTTAGTAACAGTTTATTTAAAGCAGGTTTAAAAATATTAATAAATAATAAAGCAAAATAAAAATATAATTAAATAAAAATAGTAGTAAATTACTTTACGCAGTCACGAACCAAAGAATGCTCGCGAAACATTCCAAAGCCCAGTAACTTTTAAAAGCAATTTCTACACCAATTTATAAAAACAGAAACTAAGCATGTAAATAAACTAAACATATCAACATATATACGTATAAGTAATAAGGCAGACAAAACCGACCGACAGTATGTCCTTGTCACCAAGGAACTGAGAAGTTAATTCTGCAGTATGCTTGGCTTCGGGAAACTGAGCAGATTGCTGCAGCTATACCCGAACTTCGGGGAAACTGGGTAAGATTACCGCAGCACACCCGGCATCAGACCCTCTCATCTGGAACCCACTTTTAGTAGAGCTCGAGATGCTAAAAGTGAAACGTATCCACGTTATAACGTTACTCACATTCAAAAAATGCCGTACAGACATCGGGAGTCCATTCTCCTCGCCACACCGTCATATATTCGGCTGCGGCCCGAGTAACTTTTCCATGAGAACCCGATACGAGTTTTAACTCGTACCGTCCATGTAACAAAACTCATGTTATTTGATGCGGACCCCGCCTGCCAGAGTCCAGTATGCCAGCAGACTGGGCATCTTTGTGAACAAACACTATGCCACCGACATGAAACACGCGGCGCGAGTCCTGCTAGGCTCTGTTTTTATTTATCCAGCGACTCCGACGGCATCTGCCTTGCGAGCACTTACTCTCCAAAGTCACATCACGCACCAGGGAACGGATGAGAGGCGTTACAGCTTCGCTACCAATCAACAAATTAAGTGGTGAATATTTCGCAAATATTTATACAATTTAAACTTAAATTGAAATAATCAGCATGAGGCAACACAGCTCCCTTCCAATATTCCAACTCATAGTTATGATAGCGTGGCTCTGCGCCCTGTGTTTATTTACTAAAATATGATATGGCTTGATTACGACCACCTTCATGGAATTGGAATAAAACTACGCCATACGCCAACGACGAGGCGTCAGTATGCACTTATGTCGGCAAAGATGGGTCAAATATTGCAAGAACAGGCGCAGAGGTTAACTGATGGATAATTTCACAACGAGCCCTTTCCTGTTCCTCTCTCCATTTAGATTCAACATTTTTACGCAACAAATTTGAAATGAGACAGAAACTGGTAATATAGCGGTGAAAATAACCGGCGAGGTCTACAAATTGACGTACTTGCTTAGGATTGCCAGGTACTGGAAACTTGATCGAACACCATATATGCACTCGGCCTCACCTGACCATTACTAATAGTTCGGCCCTAATATTCGACATTGTCAGCAAGAAAGGTACGTTTCTTAATTTAAACTTTTTGCGAGAGAGAATCAATGATCAAAGATATAGTAAAACAATCAATTAATATTTCTACTGGTGAATCTTATACAACAGAGGTGGTGACGTCATCACGTCTCCCATCGCACTACAAAAAATATATTTTATTACGACCTTCGGCACGTTGCTTGGTGAAACAATCGTCGAGTTTATGTCCGGGTTTCTTACAATAGGAACAGGTTTCAGGCACTGGTGATAGGGTAGGACGTGTTTGAGAAGTATTGGCAGAATTAGAATAATTATTTGAATTAAACAATTGTGTTTGGCGTGGTCGTTTAGGGCATTGATATTTCGTGTGTCCAAAACCATTACAATTAAAACATTTAGTTTTCAAATCAAAATGTTCTCGTTTACGTGTGTGAACATCAAAGTCGCGATTGTTATTTTGGAATTTGCGGGTAGTCTGTGATTGCAATACTTGTACAGGTTTAACATATATCGATAAGTAATCTACTAAATCTTTAGACATTAATTTGGCATTAGTAGCAGCGGCACGAATTTGTGGATCGGTAATACCTCGTATGACTATAGCGGACATTAATTCATCACTCAGGCCATTAACTATTTTAAGGCGTAAAATAGACCGTCTTGCATAATCGGCATATGTAGCATAACTATCTGAATCGGTCTTCATAACCTCAAACAAAATGTTTGCCACATCTACCTTACGGGGACATAGTGGTTTAAATTCAGCTTTAAAATTGGACCAAGAACGGTCATTAGTGGCCCACTCATTCAGCCAGACACGTGCATCACCTTTTAGGCAATTTCCGATATGAGACAATGTCTCCCTATCATCCCATCTATTTAAGGTACGCACATGGTCTACTTCGTCACACCAAACATCTATGTCATGTAAAGCCGGATCAAATTTAGAAATGTAAATATGGTTTGACCTCACCGGGTTTAGTGCGTTGATAGCGCTCACTATCTTGTCGGTGACGTCAGAAACAGCATCCACTCGCGAAGCCGAAGACGGCATAGCAGGAGATTGCAGCGGTGGCAGCGGCATGTTGACAGTAGTAGGACCGAAGAACGGAGGCAACGGCGGCGGCACGATGGCCGAAGATGGTGCGCAGCTCACAAACGGCGACAACGATGCTTCAGCGCGAGACGGCTCCGTTACGTGTACTGGAGGCGGCGGCACCACGTCGACTGATTGTGCGAATACCAACGCACCCGCCTCGCTGCTAGCGGCCACGTTAGCCGATGGTCGATCACTTTCCAGCGCATGCAAACGATCTAAGATTGCTTGCAGCTGCTGTTCCACACCGGATGGCGGCGCACTCTCACGGGCCCTGCCCTTACCAGTTCGTTTACCAGTACTTTTCGACATGATTACAAATATTACTTCCCTATTCTCAAAGAAAAATATTAATTCGATCAAAACTATTTAGAATTACAGATATAAACTTTAAACGAATCAAAAAGCGGATAGGACCGAATGAAGCCGAATCCCACTTCTGATTTTAGCAAACTTAATCAAAATTACTTAAAAAAAAATAACTAAATGGCGAAACTATTTAATACAATTACAACATAATTTTATAAATCTAAACACTAAAGAATTATTACAATGAGCTAGTAACAAAGCCTCGTGATAGTCCGTCCGTTCCAAATACTGGTGATAAAGTGAGCTCCGTCGCCGACAAATGCCCGCAGGTTGCTTTCCCCCTCCATTATTCTCCGACGTTCCGCATGAACGAGCGCCGCGATATCGCCTGTTGCTACGCCCCGCCCACAAGAAATGAGTCATGTTGAGTTCTGGGCTAACAATATATTATAATCACAAGTAGGTATATAAGAAAATACATAGTTATAATACTAAAAATAAATATCTGTCACTATCCGATCCAATAAATGATTTTGGTCATTTTTTACTTTAAAAACGTAACTGTGAGTGTTTATAAGTTTGACGCTTTTACCGGTCTCAGAATCATCGCATCCGAAACCAACCAATTTCAACGTAATATTAATATGGTTGAAAGCTGAAATTCACACGATAACACTGATCTGTTTTAATGAAAATCTGTTACGTTTTAGGGTTTTAGCTGTTTAGTCGAGTGACTCGTACAAGCGCACTCCTGAGCTGCGAGCTGCAACACCCAGCCAATAAACGGCAGGTATTTACGACACGCGATGTACGCACACCATCATTGTTTCCAATTGCATGCGGCTGTTTAACACACCAACACAAATAGTTTCATTATTATCGCGATAAATTCTCGACGAGTATGGCCGAATTTATAGTATCTGCTCTGGTAAACTAAGCGGAAGAGTACTTGTTGCCAGATTGTATACAAAGCAGCGCAGTAACAATCTATACTCATACATATCTATACAAATAAATAACATTGGAGTGTCTGTTTGTAATATCAAAATAACACCTTTTCACTAAATGCACATGAAAGTACATACGGTACTTTTATCAAAAACGCGATTTAAAAAATATTTGTCTGTCTGTCTGTAAGTTTGTTCCGGGTAATCTTCTAAACGGCTGGGCCGATTTTGATGGGATTTTCACTGGCAGATAGCTGATGTTATAAGCAGTGATGTAGGCTACCATACTTTAGAAAAACAAAATAAACACAAATGTTGCCTTTCTTTTGCGATAGTAGGTATATAAAACACGAAACATCGACTCGCAAATGCCAAATTAATTTTTTATTAAATTATAAATTCCACGCGAAGGAAGTCGCGTGCACAGCTAGTCCTACTAATATTATAAATGCGAAAGTTTGTGAGTGTGGATGGCTGTTTGTTACTCTTTCACGCAAAAACTACCGAACGGATTTGGATGAAATTTGGAACACATATAGTTTATAACCTGGATTGGCACATAGAATACTTTAGTCTACGCGGATGAAGTCGCGGGCAGCAACTAGTTATATATATATATTATATAATAATGTTATTTACGGGAGGTAATCTTTGGAACTACCGATCTATAAAAATTTTCGGTAACATCCATTTAGCAGTTTCAACATTACTTCTATAAAACGTTTTCATAGCTCTGAAACGGTAACCACAGTAGAATGCAAGTTCCACTGAGGTAGTAACAGGCGCCGTTGACAGACAGGCGTCGCGTCACTTCCGTGTTGGTGTTGGCATACGGAACGCAATCCGACTCCTGCGTACCGTCGCGGGCGTATCCAGAGTGATGTGGTTAACATTGAAGAAGAATACCTGGCTAATATATTATATCTAGCGAAGGGATTATAAAAACTCTGTCATTCCAACATAATATAAATAGAATTTAAAAAAGTTTAAAAAGCCATCTCCAATTTCATTGATAAATGGTTGGCTTACAATCGCTAAAGTTGGGTAGTCGAGGGCAAGTGGTTGGTCCTTCTATATTTATTGGACTAAATTTAATTTGATTGTCAAGGCAAAATGTCAGGTCACCAGATGTCACTTCATCTGAACTGTGATCATTATTTTTATATTTGTGTATATATTTATTTATTTATATTTGTGTTTTTAAAAATGTATCATGTAATGGTATTGATTGGATCTTTGTTATCTGATATACATAAAATACTTACAAAACATTTGTAAATCCGTGAAATAGACTTATGCATATCCTAATTGAAAAGGCAAATTGATTAGTATGTACATAAGCCATCACTAATCGTACTCCATCACACGTGAGTCCGGTGCTACGGTTATATTTAACTCGCACACCTAGGAAGTTCATTAAGGAGCTACAATGTTGCTAATGCACGGCGGGCTTAATTGAGCGGCTGGAACACTCGCAACGATTTATGAAGGTGTATAGGCAAGCTTATAATGTACGGAAAATACCTGACTACCATTTAAAGACCTAATTGAATCTGTATTGAATCTGTATAATATGTTACTCGTACCTACTCGCCACAAAAAGATTAATGTTACTTGCCGAAAAATACTGTACCATCAGTAACAGCTACTAACATTTACAGGAACATCACGCACTGAAGTCTAGGGATCCTCTAATAACACATGGTTCTGGTACATTTGTTGGAAATTCTCAAATTACACGTTATAATGACGTATAATTCTTATTTTTTAAACGAGCCCAAACCATACTCAACTCACCGAATGTTTCCTTTTCAGCCGCCGTGGCAACTAGTTACAGCAACCAGTTTCCAAAATCGTATTTTTAGACATCTCTAGGTATTTAAATAATAGCAACATGGACCGGTGTACTAAATTTTTATAGCTATATAAGTTTTCGGTATGCTCGTGTTTGTATTTTTCTCCTCCTGCATGGCTTGATCAATTTTGTTTTATAAATAAACTTTTAGGGTCATCTGCATGGATTTTAGCTATATTTGGAGCCGGTAGATGTCGCTGTTGACGACATCCAGGAAAGAAGCCAACAAAACTGGTGGCAATAGCTGTTATCTAAATATCTATATATATAGTGATCTATCAACGCACAGCCCAAACCACTGGACGGATCGGGCTGAAATTTGGCATGCAGGTAGATGTTATGACGTCGGCATCCGCTAAGAAAGGATTTTGATTAATACTACACCCAAGGGGATAAAATAGGGGATGAATAATCCCGAAATTTTTGTCAAGTTAAATTACACGCGGACGAAGTCGCGGGCACAGCTAGTTATATTATAAATCCTTACTTACACTGATCATGACCTGTCAAGATGTAAGTACTACTGAACGCGTGTCTAAACACCTATATTAGCGTACTATGTTGCTAACGCACCCCGGCTCTAATTGACCGGCTAGAAGCATTCATACGGATTGCAACTAATCGGTAAGTGGTGACGGGATTTGTCACCGCTGTTAGGATTATAATTTACTATGAGTGTTGCTAAACGAGATAAATATATGTAGTGCCACCGGCGACATTACCGAGTGTATATGATATTGATGGATGTGTTGAACAACTTTACAACACATGCTTAAGGTTAAATTGACATCGATTTCTTATTATTTATTGAATAACCAGTTTTTGGGAAAAATCATCAGATATGAAATACTCTAAAATACTATAATTAGTAGCTTGATGAAGACGACACCGTTTTTCTATACATTTTGGACACACAATTGCCGTATCAGGTACAGTGAAATTTATGGAAAATATCGGTGATATGTTATAATAACCGTTATAATGCCGCTAGCAGAGAGGATATGGGATGGAAAACTTTCAGTGATCCTTAAAGCTGAATCCTTTCAACTGCTTGTTTATTTCTCTAACTCCGTCCCACTCTGATAGGCACCAGATCTATCACATCTATGGAGAGCCTTCTAAATTGCAGCAGCTCAGGCTATGTCTTAAGAGGAACCCAACAATGATTAACTGGCTGTCTCCATAAAATACATATGATGTGTACTCTCACCGGATCAAAAATATGCAAGTACCTAAAACTACTGCAAACAGTGCGAATAAGAAGCATTCCACACCTAGCGATGTTACTACAATGTTGCTAATGCACCGTCTAATTGAGATGTTTGTCGCGCTCAAACTGCTGGGCGTGCGCCTGCGCATCACTATGTTAAACGGTTTACGACGGTTTTAGTGGTTGCTCAACAGATGCCCGCTCGGAGGGATTTAGTTGTGTGGTTGACAAGTTTATTTGGGAAACTGTGTTAACATTGAAGTTAAATAAATTATTTTATTAGTAAAGCTGTAAAGCTATACCTACTTATTCTGATAAGTTTTGCTTTTTTATTATAATCATGGAACAAGTTTTAATATGGTAGCTACTTAGCTAGTTACTTGAAATTTATAAAGTTTTAAAATAATTTAGAGAGTTATACAGAGACATGTTTCGTGACAAGAACCAATAGTCGGTTTAAACCATAAATACTGTTGTTTAAATAAATAAAAAACTATTATTATACAGGGTGGAGACGACATAACGACGTTAAATTAAAACACCATTACTACTAGTCAATCCAAATACTTTATGATAATGAAATTGGTTGTTACATCAACATACAAAAAGCTAAATTTTCAAACAAACTAATTCCGAAAATAATCTAAACGAAACACAACACCCTTTAGTAATATTATCTACTGACCTCAACTGACCTGTAGGCACTACGGGTAAGATCGGCAACATCGCTTTTGTATACACGTGCGCGCGGTATCTTTGTAGGTTTACCTATCTAGTTTCATTCATGTAGGTAGGCATCGAAGTCCGCGTACCGCGCCCCGCGCGCTCTGCCCCCGGGCGCGCGGGCGCCGCGCCGGGCGGGCGCCCGTGGATTGGCAAGTGTTTATTTTAAAAAATTGTAGGTAGGTAGATAGTCTTTCTTAACACTAGGTACACTTTTCACGGTAATTAATCACTAAATAGTCACATTTTAAACACAATATTTAGGTACGTACCTAACCCTAAGGCGGTATCACACTATTGTTTGTTTACACATTGGGTTGGCACCGTCTTCCCAATAGGTAAGTAGGTAGATAATCTTTCTTAACACTAGGTACACTTTTCACGTTAATTAATCACTAAGTAGTCACATTTTAAACACAATATTTAGGTAGGTACCTAACACTAAGCCGGTATCACACTATTTCTTGTTTACGAGTACACATTTGGTAGGCACCGCACCGCCTTCCCAAATCGCGGCATTTAAAACAACACAATCGTATTATCAATAACATAAGAGTACGTACTAAAACTAGATCTACACTAAATGGACTTACGGCAAAAGAAAAGGAATGTCCAATTTTACACAAAAACAATTAACAATGGCCGCGCGCCTAACAACTCTAACACATTGAAATTATTAAAAAAACGAGCTCTCACAAGGACAGCTAGTCACGCACTGGTGATCGGGAATAAAAAACAAACTCCAGCAAAAGCCTAAAACCCCAGACGATTTCTTTCCTTTTCTTGCACACTAATTCTTCCAAATGCGGAAGTGATTATAAACTATTTTTACTTACTCTTACTTTGTTTGTGCAAAGGTGTCTGATTGGCAACGTAGCCATCTTCCTGTCTGTTTACACTATGCCGACTACAAATCGAATAGTACAGCTCATAAATATTCATTTGCTTATAATAATAAGAAGTTTAACGTTATGGTAATAAGGTCGAAATTTAATCAACAATATTGTGATATTTCTAAGTAACCGATGATTTCTGAGCCGCACTTTTTATTTGGTTTTGTTTTACGCATGTAGGTAAATCTAAATGTTTTTGGTCCTTCTAGGTGAATGACCTTATAAACTAGCCCTGCGAAATCGTAATGTATTCACAGCATGTGTTAAAATTCTTAAAGTGAAAACTAATTCCTGGGGCTATACCGTTCAATGCAATTTGATGATAGTTTGTGTACGAACTACTATGGTGATACCCAATATGTGGTTAACATTAACGTTGTCATGTCGTCACCACTCTGTATAGCACTGCGAAATGAGAGGCTTCTGCAGGATAATCGAAAGATTAAAACGTTCAGAAATGAAGTAGACACAGCTAGTTCAAAATAAATAAAAACTGGCAGCCAGAACGTTGCCCGAGGATAGACAGGGGGCTATTTACCATTATATCCATGTACAATCTTAGGCTACACTCGTAAATTTTGTGCGCCATGAAATATGCATAATAAATTATCGAAGCGCTGCCGTGCACATAATGGAACGTGCAGCTTAAAGTACGTATAGAATATAACATTGTCATACTAGCTCAGTAACATGGGTGTGTCTGCATTGATATAGTGAACATTTTTAAAATATTTCTACTAACCTGCGACTGACCAAACACGCGGTTTGCACTGACCAACATTATACTAGAACATGTTGTTGTCCCTATTTTATGGTAACAATATCTAGAGACAACAATATGTTTTTGTATTAATGATTCCTTTATGGAAACCATTTTTATTCCAAGCAAGGGGACAGAAAACTGTTTGTTGATCTCTTGTAGATATTAATTATTATTATGAATATTGGTTGCTTGTACAGGCATATTCAATAATAATTAAACATGTCGGTTTTTAACCGAATGAAAGATCCTATCATTTATACACTAGTAAAGCATGTTTCTTTCGAACAGACAGACATGCATTAAATATAGAGAAAGCGCCCTTGCAGAGTGTGATGTATAGGCACAGCGAACCGAAGTCATTTACTGGTCTAATTTATGCCCTTCTACTGCACCTCACTGTAGTTTCAACTGAAATATTATGAACCGGAAGATTTTAAACGGAAATATCAATGCCCTGGTTTAGACCGGGGCAAATTACAAAAAGGCCGTTGTGAAATTTGTTCCAACTTTAATCGAATCCGCAACCACCCGGTGCACGAGCCGAGCCGAGCACGAGCCGAGTGGCGTGCGCTCGAACGCTGCATTATAAGAAATCAGCAATTAATTAAATCAGCTATTTATAAATTACCAGCTGACCCGAGAGACGTCGTCCTGTTTTAACTTTGAATATTAAATTCGAATTAATCCGCTAGACTTACTTATTATTTTAAAATGTATTATGTACAAAATATATTTGAATATGGGTTAGACAGGAGCCGAGCTTCCTCATTGTGATATACCTACATAAACCTACGTTACGTAGCTAATATTGCTGAAAAATTTATTTTTTAACTTCAGGCAGCCGTTGCCGTTCCCCATGAAAAAATAAATGATTCCACACCGACGTCGCATCCTACTGTCCTATATTCTTTTATTCGCGATTCGCCGCGGCAATTATTTATTTACGGTGGGCTTTCATCTCGATGTATCGTAATTAGAGCCGCAAGGTCGGCGCGCATTGTGATTGGTCCACGCGACGGATATGGGACAGGGTAATTACGGGAACGATGTGAAAACGATATTATGTTTTTGAGATTTTAAATAACTAGATGACGTAAATATTGTGGACTAGTTTTTTGATTCCATTTTCCGGGTAGACATAGTAGTTTGTGTGGTAGAACCGTTTTTTTTTCCAAGTTTATTCTATATCTGATTCGGGTTTGGACCTGCCTCTTATTTGTAAGAATATTTTCTAAAAAACTAAGAATATTCGATGTTCCGCTTGTGGATCGGATTCGATCTGTCTCCGCGTGAAGTACCAAAAGTTTTAGATAAGATGATCAGAATGGTTCGGCAAACGATTAATAAGTATCATTAAACAGAATGATTTATAAGCAACTAGGCATTCAACATGGCAAACAAGGCCGCTCACATTTCATTAACCTCGATCCATCGGATTCATTCGGCGGCTGTTTTTTGCGATGGCCCTTCAACGCATATCGTTTCGGCAAAGCGGCTGATCAAATCAACCGTTTATTTGTGCGCAGCCACTCGACTGTGGCGGATACCGCGGATATTCCGCGGATCCGCGGCGGGTATTTGCGGTGTGCATTCGAAATTTAAATAGCACGCTCGCACGGGCCGTTATTGGTGCGTCTGTTGGTACCAAACTAATTTGAACCCGGGAGCCCTGTTAATTTTCGATTACGAATTTCAAATCATGTTTCCTGAATGTATAGTTTCACACTACTCTTTCGTTTTAACGAAGTCCTGTACTTATAATTCGGTAATTAGTAAGATCAAAACCAAGTACATGACGACGAATTTTTCACGGGCCGGGCGTCTTGTCGGACATACTTCCGCAACAACAACGCTCTACAAACCCTGTTTCCTTTTTTTTGTCTTGCAACGAGGGTCGTTTGCGTGTGAAAAAGCCACCCTGTTTCTTTAAGCCTCAAATAAATACGCTATCTAATTATCAGTCAGAGGAAGAATCTAAATATTACGTACCAGTAACTAATACTACTAATAGGTACTTAATTAAAGCTGACAAAACAAAACAATTATTAACGCTGTCAACCTGCCTACTAGCTAACTATATCCTATTCATTCGAAATTTAAACCCGCAATCGAACCGAACGGGGCACTAAAACCGAATACTCGCATTCACAAAATGAGAGATCGAAATTAACATGGAATCGAGTGACGGTTCACAATCAGCTCAACAGCGATTGGCGCAACCGTCACCGGCTTAATATCGCACCGACAATGTGCACACACTTTTAGTAAACGCTGATTGGCAATCTGAATTACTATTTCACGTCAATTATGATACTGAGTCTGTTAACACATCATTTTAAACTTGATTAACCTATCGGTCGTAACGTACCTTTACGTAAAAAACAGCACGCAGGCTAATAAGCTACATTAGACGAAATATATACTAAGACTTTTTACTTGGGACTCGTTCGACTGACGGTATGATAGGTTTGACGTGAATGAGGACATGCACGAGGTCAGTATGGACAAATGTTAGGTAAGCGCTGGCAACACAAGGGGTGTATTCACTTTTAGTTCATTTTATAATTTATGGCTATCAACACTGTATAGAGTCAAGGTATTGTTGGTCAGTCAAACGGAGCGGCATTTGCTGTTGGGTTTCAAACAGGCAGGTTCTCCAGTGTGTCTGGTTATAATTTGATAAATACACAACATAGGGAAAGGAAGAAAACAATTTTATTTAAAAAATGGCGTTTATTAACGCCAGTTGTCCACATGGCATGGTTAAGGCGGCACCAGCAGCGCCCGTCCAGGCAGGCGCCTTCGTGGCTCATCCCGAGACACGTTAATTGGCTGCATCGGTAACTGCACTCTTCATTTGAACTACATATAACTGTAGAAACCAGTTATACATTAGTAGAGGGCTTTATCAGAAACAAACAGCTGAATACTAAGAGATACAATGACGGTACAATCTCTCAATGATTCACGTAATCAGCATAACTAAAACCCACTTATATACCGTGAATATGTTGGACTTTTATTTTTTTGGTTATTTCCCGTTGTATTTCCAGTCAATTATAGACGTATATGACTTAACTATAGGAAATAAGAAAATAGTCAACCTACCGAGATCTCTTCCACTCATCACTCCGTTGTTACCCATCATTCCTGTAAAAGAAAAAAACCTAGGTGCACTAAAAAGCTAGAAATAACTAGGGACTTTGTTAGTTCCTTAATTTAAATATAAATTGAACAATATAGTGTATTAAATTTTATTATTTTAACTTCAAACAATGTTATAATTATATAGGTACCTAATTGTTGCAACGAGTAAATAAAATTTTATGGTGTCGTGTATTTTTTGCGTATTTTAAATGAGTGGAAAGGCTTTTTGGAAAATGAAACTTCATAAAGATTTATGTCGTGACACCGTGTCTCCTGCATCCCGTTCAGTTGCTCTGCCTATACGCGTGTTCGAGCCCTGCGTATTTTTATTGTATTCCTCTTTTTTGCAGAACCAGTTTTGATACCAGGTAATGGACCGCACAAATTTCAGCTGCGGGCCGCATGCGACCTATGGGTCACAGATTGACGACCACTGTTCAAAAGTATTACATAAAACTACACGCAGAACCTCAAGACTCACGGTTTAGGAGGACAGAACCCCTGCAATGTGAACAGGACTCAGGAGTTCAGTGTCAGTTGACAGTGAAGTTACTTAGTTGTTAAAAAACTCCCCCCTTTGTCTGTGATCAAAATCTTCTCCAGCTACAGCTGACCCAATCAAAACCAACAGTAAAAAAAACTTCATTGATACAACTGAAATTATTTCAAATACTTGAAGACTGAACAGCAATGTTCTGAATGAATAACTAACCAGGACTCTGGCCATTTATATGAAATATTGGCGATGTAATATAATGAGCGTAAAAATTGGCCTAAAAACTTAATTTGCAAAATAATTAATTAGTAAAATATTTGCTATCGGCGGACTAGTGTGCTAATTGCTCTACATTGCACTAGGTAAGTTTATTACTCCCTACTATATTACTGGGATGGACAGACGGACGGACGGACGGGCTGGATGATCTTATAAGGGTTCCTCGTAGGGACATCGGAACTTTAGAAACTAATAAAATACTAATTTTAAATATTGTGAGGTGGACTATTTTGATACACAATTAACCTTTATTGAACTAGCTGTCTTATCGTACATATATAAAGGAAAGTTACACAAGCATATAAAAATCTTAGTTTTGCGAGATGACCTACTTCATAAACCGACATTAAGATTCAAGCCACATTAGAGTATGTTTTGTTGGATTTTTTGACACACGCTAATTCCCCTAGTTTTAATTGCTCATATCGACCATTCGGAAACAAACTTTTTTCATAAGTGCATATATTTTACATAGACACCAGTGACGAGTAGAGTTCCAAATCTGGACCGTGGATAATTACCCAAGTCCATTCAATAGAAGATCCAGGTTAATTTCATCCAAAATATCATCGAAATTATCCAGCAGTGTCATATTCGCTCAAGAGTGTAACATAAGCAACTGTTTATGATCCCTGCGTAGGTGTGTGGCCATAAAAACCGCGAGTTACGACCGCCCCGCGTCCGTCGCTTGCGCATCGCCGCCTAAAAGCGCATTACGTACCTGAGTTACTGTGGAAAATGAATATAAGGGTTTGTGTACGATGTGGTATAATTACTACTCATTTGCATTGAAGAAGCATTTACACTGATGTGTTATTTTATGTATAGACGCAACAAAATAAAGATTAACTTTTTAATAATTGCCTATGACTCGTCTCTACTTCTCAATGCTCCGTGAAATGTAGGCACCGTTACATACTTATCTAACTTATCATTTAAAATAACGTGTTTTCGTATGCAGTGTAGTTCAAATAATCCCCTATCTAAATTTAGGCGTGAAATAAGTTGATCGCAAGTTTAGTGGCCTACATGACGTCACCTTCTTCTGCATATCGACTGACAGATGGGCGAGTACTTTAAAGCACATTTTAACCCGCACATATCCAACACATAGCCCACCGCACATATCCAACAGCGTATGTTATTTTTGTTAGTATAGGTATCTACTTCAATGTCTGGCATTATTCGATTGTCACCTGTACTTACGGTGTGATTCCTTAAAAATCGAACGCAAACAAACTTCTTATGTAGAGTTCGGAGTTGGAAGCAACCGATCATTTAGCCATGATGCAAAATCATAAAAAGATGTTGCTAATGATATATTAAATCAGTAAATAATGCAGAACATTGTGTGCTAGCCTTAACAAAATTATCATCGAACACTCACAATTTTGTCAAAACAAAACAAAATTTCGCTGACGCCAGACCCTTAATTGGGATGCATTACGTTCTCGTTAAAGGAAATAATTTGTCACAGTCGAGGATATGTGAGAACACTTTGTGTTACAAATTTACAGTGCAACAACTGACATGTTTATGTGTCTTGTTTGCTTTGGCGGATAATTTTTTGGACATCATTATGATACGAATACCTACGTTCAATGGAGTGTCGTTGATTGTTTTGTTATATAAATATTGTAGTCAGTAGATACCGGACCAAAAAGTGACTATAATCCCTAATTTAATTATTTAAGTAATAATTGTGAATTCATCCATATTGTTACGAACTAATATCTATTTAATAATTGTTTTAATGTTTTTTGTTCCTAAATTTTTAATTTCATTGTTATTATTTTATAATATATTTTAATTAGCTTTTAATATTTACAATATTTGTATGCCATTTTCATGGCAAACATGAATAGAACATTTCATTTATAACATCTTGCATGCATTTGTATGTACACTCATGTTTGAACAAATAAATCTTATCTTATCTTATCTTAAGAAAATAAAACATGGCCGAATCAGATATATACCTCAATGGGCTAAATCATTACTTAAATACTATCATTAAAAAACTAAATGGCCCTATAATAAATCGCCGTGAACATGGGAACATAAGGGGGCGAGCACACGAGCGCCGCACGGGGCTAATGGCGGCCACTGAGTGGTTTCACGTGTACACCCACCTTAACTCGCGCGGGGCGCCGCGTAATCCCCCACTTTTAGTTTTTTACGCTAACTTTTACGTAAAGTGTACATTGTATTGCTTTCTCATAAGAGGATTTCACGCTGGCGAAGCTTTACCGAAGTTTTCTTTGAGCTTAAATGTATTCAATTATATATTAATTCTTAATAAATAAATAAGTGGCCCTTATAACGACCCACTTCTAGGCACGGGCCTCCCTCAATAGCAGGGGGATTCTGGCAACGCAGGCCTGGTGGGATTTCAAATCTTCCGACTTGACCCGTCTTCTTTATTTCTCAAATCATTCATAACTTTTTCATAAAATCAAGTGATAATATAAGGAAGGTAATATTTCCTAAAAAAATGATTGTGTTAAGTTTAAGTTCTTAAGTACCCACAAAAAATTGTGTAATTAGGAACCCAGATTGCTGCAGCGACTAAAATCACTCCTCTCTCATACTTGTACAGTTTATCAATCTCTGTATTAATATACTTATATTTTTAACTTTTCATAATAATCATACTATTCACTCATAGATGCTACAATAATAGTAAAATATGGCGTATAAAAACGTAAAACCTGCAATAAAGATATACACCGTTTGGCATCTACAGTGATAATAAAATATTTATTTCAAGAGTCACTCGCAGGAAATCATAAAAGATATGTTATAATGACGATGTTTCCACATTAAACTAATTAGGAATTGAAAGGAGGTGGGAACTATAAACTTGTTTAACGACTCTCTAGATAAGCTGGGATTATGGAACTATAACTAGAACTATAATCGAGTCTATTAAATATCGCAGTACGGATTTATGTATCTCTATCTGAATAGTGATTATCACTGGGCTGAGATAAATATGAAGAAACTTATAATATTTATTGTAGGAATGAAATAAATGCTATTTTCTTTCTTTATTATTTCATATTAAATTTTAGAGAACTCTGATTTGATCACATCATTAACAATGGTCAATGGAAATTTACTTAGGTAACGCAATTACCTTTTTTTGTTAAATTTGGTGTTTCAGGATATTATACGAGACCTACAAACTAAGAAACAAGAAATACATTATTTTAAGCGTCTGTCGTGTAGTGTTCAGAGAGGCCGCCCTCGTAACGAATTTTAATTTATAAATATATATATATCATCAGGAAAAAGAAATAAACAATTTTCTTAAAAAAGTTATATGGCATTTATTAACTCCAGTCCATGTCCATGGTATGCTCCATGAGACCGAGGCGGCACCAGCAGCGCTCACCCAGGCAGGCGCCCCCGCGGCTCATCCCGACGCACATTTGGCTGCATCGGAAACTGCAATCTTCATTTGAACGACATATATCTGTAGAAAGCAGTTTTAAATTTTAGTAGAGGGCTTTATCAGAAACATAGAGCTGAATACTTAGAGATGCAATGACGGTCCAATCTCTCAATTCACGTAATCTGCATCCCTAAAACCCACTTAATTACTGTGAATATGTTTGTGTTTAATTGATTTGTTGATTTCTAGACAATTAAAGACAACATAAACAATTAAATATCATGTAACAAGATGAAATAAGCAAATAGACAACATACCGAGAACTCTTCCACTCATCATCCCGTTGTTACCTGTCACCATTTCTGTAATAGAAAAGTACACAGCATGTCTACAGCATGTCTGCATTAAGCTTTGCTCAACCTGGAAATGTAAGCGCTTGCACCTCCTGGATAATACTATTTTAAAGCAGAGGAAAAATATAGTAAATTGAAAAATATCTTCATTGAAAAGAGTAACTATTGAGTTTCTTGCTGGATCTTCTCAGTGGAAGTAGCATTCCGAACCGGTGGTAGATTCTGACTATTCATAATTGCTTTGTTGGCCTACATTAATAAAATCAATTTTGAGTATGAGGTTTTTTTTGGGAGTTTAATGAACCGTTTAGTAACGTATATATTTATTTATATATTTGATTTATTTTGAATTGAACCGTTCTTCTCATTTCTGCTAACTTTTTTGACTGAAATATTAAGGAATGCGAGCTATTTTTACTAATTATTCACTCGAACTTCTGAAATTATGTTACTATAATTCGTTTATAATTAATATTCACGCATTCCTCTTTGAATTTAACATGTGCCAATAATCCTTTATTTTAGCAATATATATGTAGCTACCTACCTATAGCACATTGATAACTATAATTATCTATTGATAATTATATTAATATTATTATCTCTTTAACTTTACGCTATCGATACGTAGAGCTATTATTGGAAGGGCACCCACTCGTATAGATGCGTAGTACCTCTTATTTCATATCAGTATACTATAGAACCGGGCTAATATTTTAAACCACTATAAAATGAAAGGTACATGGCAATTATACTATAATCAAACAGTGCTAACTACTTTCCTAAAGGCGTTTTAAAACATATATACAAATTCAACGCAAACTTATCTATTCAAAAGACATCGTCGCTAGTTCAAAGCGTTAGTTCAAAATCTAGCCACCTGAACAGATAAGTTGGTGCGGTACATTATTAACATCTCTCCATTCCGATGCAGATAAAGTAGAGCGCTCGTTAAAAAGTTACGCGGTTCAAGACGCGCCTGCCACAGACTCTATCACAATGGAGCGAGGTGAAAGCCGATGTACAGGGGGTTTTGTTACTGCTATAGAAATCATGTTGCGGCTAATTCATCTTTATCAGGTAGAATAGTTGTAATAATGGTTGATGACGACAATATTGTTTTGGGCAATTCTGTTATTGGATGTAGAGTATAGATTAGTCTTCGTCGAGTCATGTACAGGACTGAACTTGGACCGGTTTAAACATTTCTCCTACTCTGTGATTTCCCTATTCATCTATGATATCATAACGAGTAGCCAGAAGTCAGAAAAATGTGACAGTAGTCCGATATTTCCCAAAGAGGTATGTAGAGAGCACTAAGAAGATTTTACGGTCTACAATATTTGATTGAAATGTTTGATAAAAGTTGACAATCGTGACAACAATTTCGAAGTCTGCTAACAACTGCTTCCCAAGTACAGTGAGTTGAGTCGAGAATTGGCAGGCACTGATGAGCGAGTGGTTAGTGGACTACGGAAACCTGTCAAAACTGACGTTTTGCAAATCGAGTGTTATTGCCCCCTGTATATGAAATAGGTAAGAACCCTAAGTAAGCATGTTTTGTCTCTTAGTTAAATCTTTGTTCGCGGTGATCCTCACAAGTGTCTGAACCTCCCTGCCTCCCCCTCCCCCGTCTACCCTTCCTGTCAGTAGCGACATCAACCGCGTGTGGCGAAGTGTCAGGAAGTGAGCCCATTGTTGGGCTGTAATGAGGGAGGCATGAATAACGATGAATTGAAAATGTTCTTAACATTCTAATTTATGTTAACATATTATACAAAAAAACTCTTTGTTACTACTATGTTGTGAACGTGTAATTCCTTTATTATTAATAAACATTATTATTATAATTATTTGGAAGAAAATTTTCAAATATAAGTTTTTAAGATAATTATGAGATAATGAATGTAAAATCAAGTAATGTAGAGATCAGAGATGTTCTGTTCTAACAACTGATGTAGGTAGGTGTTTATAGCGAACTACGAGTTACTTTATAAGAGAAAGTAGAGTTAGTTTCGCTAAAAGATTGTTACCATAAAAACCAAATCCTATTAATCAAGCTCCATGTGTGCGTACCGAACTTACCCCTGACCTATCTTTATTTACCCCCACCTTTAAGATTGCCAGATAAAAATATACACCCTGATTTATGGGGAATTTCTCTCCCCGATAAATAGTTGTCTTAAAGGCCGGCAGGGCGCGCCGCTCTCATTTTTCCAAGGTGGATATTGCCTTTTTGCTGATAAAAAAATGACGAATGAAGTAGGTGCGGGATGGTTTATGTGCGTGTGCACCAAATTTATTGTATGGGTTTTTATTTTACGAGCAGTTTATCAAACATAGGTGAAACTGGTTTTTGATAATAGCCTTTTTATAAAATTGTTGTTTTCTTTCCAATATTGGCCATCGTAAACCTATGTGGAGCATGTAGGCAAGAAGTAAAAATTACTTGAAATTAAACCTTATGGCAAAGGAGTTTCACAACTAGTAGCCAAAGAGGATTTTTTATTAATTCACATATTTTAGAAGCGAAAATATGATTTGTTATGTATTTATAAATTACATTGACGCTTTGCACAGTGCCCATATTTTTCCCAACGCAATCGAAATGGAATAGGTTAGGTACTACTACTAACCAGGACTAAACTTCATTTTTATCGACACACTATCGGTCACGTGTATCGATATTAAAATCGTTTGCTGTCACAATTGCCTATAAATGTATTGAAAGGGGCGAGTCATGGGAACGCATACGAGGGGGTGAAGTAATGAAATCAGATTTCGATGGCTTTGGACAAAACACTCCGAGCCTCTAGTATATTTGTAGTTTTTCATTCTTAAAATACTTTTATGCAAGCTTAATCTATGTTTCCAGATCCAAAGTATTTTATCAATAGACCAAATGAGAATATTTATTTCAGATACTAAACGTCTTTAGAACCTCAGTGTAAGTCCACCTATTTCACAGATAATGGCTGTCCTTGACACTAACACAATACAATGTATTAAATTAGAGATGTCGGACTAACCCTGCTAACTTACCTTTTATAGAAAAACGTATGTTTTACCATATCCATAAAAACACACAATGAAAAACAAACTTTATCGACTTTATTTTAGAATACATTTTTAATATACTGACACAACTATGTCACCCAATCTGTAATATAAAGCCCTACTAAGGTACGTGGGTATCCACACCTCAAACACGTCGCGCATGAGATAACGTCTCCCCTAAATCCCCCCACACGTAACATTGCGTTATTATCTACGTGCACTCGTTCATAAACAAAAGCCACTTGATTCCCGCAATTAAAATCTTAACATATAGGATTAATAAACACCTTGTGAAGTGATGGGACAATATTCTATCATCGATAAAATTGCAATAATAAACATACCTTTTAGGCTGTTATTATTAAATAATCTCAACTCAGGGAGCGCTCGTGGAAATTTTATTTTAAAATATTTCTAATAGGAAATTACATCTTAAGAGCGCACTTTAAAGTTAGTCTCAAATTGAAGATGTATAGATTAATCCTGGCTTTACATCCAGGTTCAATCACGAAAAAATTAACCATAACATAAATAGTTTTACTGTTTTATTTTGAAATGTAATGGCGATCAAATTTACATCTAAAAAATATTTTCCCTTATTATTCCTGAAAGCAATACTGCCCGGCAGGCTGCGGTTAAAGCTTATAATATTACCTACAGCTCATTAGTGGCAGTTGACATAACACAGTCATTCCAGACATATTTACGTAGGTACTACAAAACTATTTTAATCTTACGTATTTTATCATCTCTATCGATATCGATAATTTTAACAACCCCTGTCACTACTACATAGGTAGACCGTCTTAGAATTAAATTACACCTTACACCCCGAGCCGGTACCTCTGAACAATAATCTTTATTTCCCCCTTCACCCTTTACCTCCCCTACATGCCGCACTTTGTCAAACGCGATGAACTAAGTCTTTTATGACGATGTGTCGACGTCTTGCCGACTGCTGATAAGTTAGCGAATGAGTTTTGGTGTGTCAATTAGGTGGCAAATATTTTTTAATGAATTAATTTAGTTTTCCTTTACTGTAAACAAGTGATAATCATATGGAAATTATGATTTGCACATAGATTTCGAAAAACCCAGAGGTGCGAGTCGGGGTTTGAACCCAGACCCTTGTGTCCACAAGACGCGTACTTAACAAATTGCTATCGCTGCTGCTTAAAAAGATTTCCTGAAACATTGATGAATGAAGTAACCTTTGTAATAATTACAGCAGTGCCTACCACTAACAGTTTAATCTTAACCCATGTAAAGTATCACTAAATAAAGGTGTACCCGGTAACCCGTCCACAACAATAGGTGTTATTGTTAAATTGGCCAAACAGACCCAGGGGTCCCGAAGACCGAACGATCTTAATTATTAGCAAGGTGCTTAAGGGTTGAATTTACGATGTGTTAATACGACCCGACGTGTGTCGCCGACAATTTAACTTAACCCTAAATTAAATTTACCTGGGGTCTATGGGACCAAATGGGTACATATTTAGTTACAAATTAGTATAGTTTTGGGGTTAAATTAAATGCGAATTCATAATCAATTATCATTTTAATTGTCATAAGCACACGGTTCAATTTAGAAGGAAATGATATTTTCATAGGCTTCCGTTGTTATCTAAGTACTCATTTCTCCTTTTCCAAACAAACACATTTATTAGCTTGATATTCATTTGTAGCCATGTGTGTAACATAGAAGCCGCAAAGTAAGGAAATAGACAATTTCCATGAAACTGAGGACACTGCAGCCGAGGAACAGGCCCGCCATGCCGCCCACTGCCACTGCAAGGAGGTACAGCCTAGATATAGAGCCTTATGAGGTGAAGTGTGAAGACTACCAGCATGAGAAGACTCTTGGCTCTATGTCAAAGTTTTCACTGTATTAAGACTATAATTAATAAGGAAATTTCAGAATAAATACGGTCTAAAAACAAACTGCGATATAACAAAATAAAAACTCATTTTTTCTCGAGTTATGACAAATGTGACAAGTTAAATTTGGCATAATGCGTGTATATCACGAGTTTATATATTTTTAACCCCCGACGAAAAACGAGGGGTGTTATAAGTTTAACATGTGTATCTGTGTATCTGTGTATCTGTGTGTCTGTGTATCTGTGTATCTGTGTATCTGTGGATCTGTGTGTCTGTCTGTGGCAACGTAGCGCCCAAGCTGATGAACCGATTTCAATTTTGTTTCTTTTGTTAGATAGGTATTCTGATCGAGAGTGTTCTTAGCTATGTTTCATGAAAATCGGTTCAGCCGTTTGAAGATCATCAGCTCTTTTGTAGGTTAAAAAAGCCACATTCACGGCCAAAACCAATTCCCTCGGCTCGAATCCAGTCGAAATTTGAGATG
The DNA here is from genome assembly GCA_918843915.1 of Notodonta ziczac. Taxonomy (NCBI): domain Eukaryota; kingdom Metazoa; phylum Arthropoda; class Insecta; order Lepidoptera; family Notodontidae; genus Notodonta; species Notodonta ziczac. The sequence goes on along the minus strand of OU974046.1, from coordinate 12,246,127 downwards.
ATTGGATTTAGATTTATTATATTTTTAAATGATCGTAATAGTCTAAACTGGCTTTTTACAATATTATAAATTTGAAAAGTTTCCCTGATTCTGAAAAAAATGAATATTTTATCAATTTTATTGAGATTTGTGTATGAACTAAAGACGTTCCATAAGTCACGTTTCAAATGATGGATACGCGCATGCGTTAAATTTTGTTTGGTTTGTTAATGGTCATGGAATATTACGCTATAATAATTCTAGAGGGCGTTGCTCCGCCATTGACAAAGAATATAAAAAAACTAATCTAATTTAAAATAATTTTAGCGTTATTGAAAATTCTTCCCCTAGGCTGCTCCCGTCTACCTCAACCAGAGTTATTACATCAAATTGAATCATAATTGATAATATTTTACTAGGAATAAAACCTCCGTGACATCAATATTTAGATTCGTTGTCTATTCTAATGTCAATTATTATATGGTCATAACAAAATAATGTCTCATACTTTTACACAGATTTTCTGTTGATTAATGTACATCTTAGATTATAAATGAGGAAGCCAAAACAATGGATATATGAAGTAAACTATGGATACTGACTACGGGAGCTACGCAAATCGCGCTAACATCATTATTTGGAAGAACTAGGTAAATTATACATTTGATGAACAGTATATCGCATCGGGGGTTTTTAAATTTTCAATTTAGAGTTATTTATAATAAGACTAAAAGTGACTTAATAATATTTATCTACTTCAGTATTTCAACAAATAAGGGGCCTATTAAAGGTTTTAAAAGTAGAATGTGTTCAGGTCTGGCGGAGCTGTCTTCTTACCGAGGACATCAGTGAATCCGAAAATGATGTCACGTTTGTATCTCATACGAGGATACGTGACCATACCCAGTTGAAGGTTGGTGCCAAGGAACCACTCTTGCTTAGCCTTCGAACAGAAAATAAACCAATCATAGTGACTAAGAAACCAATTATTAGTTACAAAATATAAGATAACTTACATTGGATTGCAAAACATAGTTCACGTCATCGCAAAGTGGATAACAACCGCAATTAATCCTCTTTCCATCTGCGTGCTGTAATTTGAATAATTCGTCTGGAACGAGGCACCGTTGTATGTATTTGAGTAAGTCAATCAGGTATTGTAAAAATAATTAATTTAATTTACCTTTAAACTTGGCCAGACAATGTAATCCTTTAACGTCGCATATTTTCTCATCACCTGTAATAAAAGTTTGGTTACTTACATATTATAACTGGCTCTAAATTATTATCACTTTTTATAGGATGAATTACACTGATTTAAACAAATTACATTCTAAGTACCTTAATATTTGTTGTCTGTCAATCATTATTCTTATATGTATTATTGTTAAATATTTATTTTACATAACTACAAAATACCATCAACGATATGTGGGTCCCATTGTAGGCAATTTTTTTGCTACGGCTTCAGGGTGCAAACGCATGTTTTTTTCAGTTTTTATCATGTTTTGTTAAGCAAACCTATAATATAGCTACCACTTTACCAATATCGTCAAGCCCTAAGTGTACAATGTTGCAATTATGTTTGAGCAGAAAAACGAAACTACTCAATAAGTGCCAAATATAAAAGCCAAAGTCTAATTAATCGATGTTTTCTTCACACCAATATTCCGATAGAAATGCGGAATGCACCCGCAATGCTTCAAACACAATCGGATCCGGCACTCCATGCGGCACATGGCGTACGTGTAAATTGAGTTATGCTTCAGATTGTTCTCGTGCGGGAATCTGCAGCGGCGCTGGCTCACGCGCAACCTGGTAATGGAAACACAAATGAATCGTTTAGCGGTAATAGCAGGACTTATACGATTCGAAACCATTAAGAGGGAGACGAGAGGTAGCCAATGACGAATTAAAAGCTCCCCGTTCGTGCTTCGGGCGGCACGTCTCGGCTATCACAGTTGTTAAGGCCTTGTGTGGCTTATAAACTGACATCAGAGTACGCCACTAGGTCATAGGAAAAAAAACCAATGAAGGCTTAAAGCGACAGTATTTCAACATTCTTAAATAAGTTATTGGCGCTAGTGGTGGTAATCATCGCTGTTTTGTTATGAAATGCTTACAAGAAGCATACATACGCTGAGTGGACATACTATTCTTATCTATAATATTGCTTATCTTATCATTCATTTTTACAATCCATAATAACATAAAAAGTTGACAACGTGCTTGTATCAAATCTACAATTGGATATCGTTTTGCAGAATGGAATCAACCCACATGCACTGCTGCAGACCAAAACCAACTCTAGTTTTAGTGTTTCTAGGTCGCTTTCAGTTTGCACAAGTGTGTGTGGATTGGTTCCATTTTGCATAACTACATCAAATTGTTATAGATGATCTATATTAGATTCTTACGTAGCAGCCTCCGCGGAGGTATAAACAGCAATAGCAGTAACATATATTTTCATGTAGTAAGCTTCTTTGGATTGTTGATTTTTAGTTGATATGTCGGGAACTTCTTGGGGACTGTGTATATAAGCCTGAAACCAGCAGCAGGTAAGTTATTAAAAGTTTCACTTGAAAACATTCTAGAGTATAAACTCTTTGTCCATACGGAAGTAACATAATGTAATATACTTACATCATATGCTGTGGATATGTTTATAATCTGAGCAAATACTTCACCTTCTAATGGATGTATATACAACGAATTGTATTCGTCACCAATTGTGTCCCATCTGTTAGCTTTTCTGTATCTGAAACACAAAATAAACTAAACAACTGAATAATAATTATGAATAGGTGAAATAAATTTAACGGAGGAACAAACCTAATCGTCAATGTAAATTTAACACCCCCGGTGTACTGGTGATAACAGTTTTAGAAATTCACATTCCTCCAACTTATAAAAAAGAAATCAGTCCACATATTTAATAATCCTAACTTTTATTGAATAATTTATTTAACGCTTTAATTGACCAGGATTGTGCCACTCCCTGAAACCGGCGTAAATAAGATAGAGCCGGAAGCCCAATCTTCCCTTTTCAGGTCCGCATCGTGCGATCAAATGTCTTTTGCATTGCAAGCATTTAAAGACTACGGTTTAAGCAGTAACCGTAGAATCAGGCGGAACGTACGATTGCCAACTTCATTACATATAACTCTAAATTGAAAATTTAAAAACCCCCGATGCGACGACTTTTTCATCAAATGTATACTTTACCTAGTTCTTCCAAATAATTAAGTTAGCGAGATTTGCGTAGCTCCCGTAGCTCAGTATTATAGCTCATCTCGCAAATTCATCTGGTACAACTAGTTTCGATGCCAGATTATGAAAGCACCATTTACCTACATCATTATTTTTGGCTTCCTCATAATCTAAGATGCCATTCCATTCGATTCCAATGCAATGTACAATATTCAACATAAAATCTGTTCATAAAACTCAAAATTTTCAGTTCAAAGAAGAAGATGTTCGTGCAGCAATCTTCTCTTTCCCAAGTGGCTCTGCTGGCGGTATCGACGGAATCACGCCTCAACATTTAAAAGATTTGGTTGGTGTGTCCGCTGGTGATGCAGGTAGGGCCCTTTTGAGTAGCTTGACCAAATTATGCAATTTCATGCTCACTGGTAAGGTCAACCAGTCATTTTTACCCTTTCTGTATGGCGCCAGACTTTGTGCCTTCAATAAAAAAGATGGGGGCATTCGGCCGATCGCAATAGGTTGTACACTTAGACGGCTGACTTCCAAATTAGCCTGCAAATACATAATTTCCGATTTAAGTTCCAAATTTAAACCCCTCCAATTAGGTTTTGGTTGCAAAGGTGGTTGTGAGGCCGCAGTACACGCCACTAGAACGTTTATTGAATCTGGTGATATGGAAGTTCTGCTGAAAGTCGACGTAAAGAATGCCTTTAATTCTTTAGATAGGTCAGCTTTACTAATTGAGGTAGCTTCACAAGCACCTGAAATTTATCCATATATTTGGCAATGTTACAATTCACCTTCAAAATTGTTGTACGGCGAATTTTCCATCGATTCCGCAGTCGGCGTTCAGCAGGGTGATCCACTCGGACCTGCTTTATTCAGTTTAGGTATCCACCGTTTTATTTCATCTCTAAATTCAAAACTGAACGTGTGGTACCTTGATGACGGTACTCTAGGAGGCACAGCGGATACTGTTTTGAGGGACCTTGTTCAAATAAATAGAGATTTTCAAACAATAGGACTTGAGCTAAACCCATCCAAATGTGAAATTTTCGTTTCTGATACTCTTCCTCCGGACCGTCTTAATTTTATAATGGATAGTTTTAACAAAATTACCCCAAATATTAAGACTCTCCATAAAGATACGCTCTGCCTCTTGGGTGCACCTTTACTCGACGACGGAGTGAGACCTTTTTTGGATAATAAAATTAAAGATTTTTCGGAAAACTCGGACAGATTGGGCATTCTAAATTCCCATACAGCCTACACAATCATCAAATATTGTCTTTTTGTCCCAAAGCTCACCTACTCGCTCCGTGCCAGCCCAATCTGGAAATTTTCGGCCCAGCTCGAACAAATGGATGCCACCCTTAAGGACACTCTGGAGAAAATTCTAAATTTATCTTTAAATCATTTTTCCTGGACGCAGGCAACTTTGCCAATAAAGAATGGTGGCATCGGCGTGAGAAAAATTTCAAGTGTAGCCCTTCCAGCATTTCTCGCCTCTGTGCACAGTGTAAGTGACCTGTGCTCAAGGATTCTAAAAGCCAACACGGTCCTAGTCTCTGGTGCCACAGAGGCCATAGAAACCTGGAAACGAATTTGTCCCAATGACGATATCCCGAAGGAACTAAACCTGCAAATACTTTGGGACGGGCCATTGGTACAAATTACCCAAAAATTTATGTTCGAAAATTTAATCAGTGACCGTGACCACGCACGGCTATTAGCGTTATGCGAAAAGGAGTCCGGACATTGGCTTCACGCAATTCCTTCATCCAATCTCGGCACCTTCCTCGACAACGAGAGTTTTAGAGTCGCTGTTGGCATTCGCCTAGGGGCTCCTGTATGCACTGGACACAAATGTCCGTGTGGAGTGGAGGTGGACCAGTCTGGTCTCCATGGGCTCTCATGCCAAAGAAGCGGAGGCAGGTTTTCTCGCCATGGCTCCCTGAACGACATCATCAAAAGGGCTCTTGCCACTATCAGCGTCCCTTCGATCCTTGAACCGTCCGGGGTTTTTAGGGATGATGGCAAGAGACCCGATGGCATGACGCTGGTTCCCTGGGAGCGGGGTCGTCCACTTGTGTGGGATGCCACGTGTGTGGACACTCTGGCCCCGTCCCATCTCAGGGAATCTGCGTCTGCAGTGGGAGCTGCGGCTGAGAAGGCGGACCTCGGCAAGCGGCGCAAATATGCACTGTTAAATAGCAATTATGTGTTTGTGCCGTTTGCCGTGGAGACGCTTGGCCCATGGAGTCATAGTGCTAAAGTGCTATTGAACAAAATCACCCCAAGACTGGTTACCGCCACAGGTGACAAGAGGGCTGGCTCTTTCCTCGCTCAAAAAATTAGCTTATCAATACAGCGAGGAAATGCAGCCAGTATTCTTGCCACCATCCCACGCGGACGGGATTTGTTTAATTAGGGGTAGGTTTGTATTTTATTTTATCTTAATTTTAATTTTTTTTTTTAATATAATTTGTATATATGTATATAAGATTAAGACCTTATTTATTACTAAAATAAAAATGAAATTCAACTAAAAAAAAAAAAAAAAAAAAAAAAAAAATCTGTGTAAAAGTATGAGACATTATCTTGTTATGACATTATAATCATTGACATTAGAATAGACAACGAATCTAAATATTGATGCCGGAGGTTTTATTCCTAGTAAAATATTATCAATTATGATTCAATTTGATGTAATAACTCTGGTTGAGATGGACGGAAGCAGCCCAGGGGAAGAATTTTAAATAACGCTAAAATTATTTGAAATTATATTTGTTTTTCTGTATTTCTTCTCAATGGCGAAGCAGCGCCCTCTAGAATTATTATTGCGTAATATTCCATGACCATTAACAAAACAAACAAAATATAACGCATGCGCGTATCCATCATTTGACACGTGACTTATGGAACGTCTTTAGTTCATACACAAATCTCATATAAAAATTGATAAAATATCCATTTTTTCCAGAATCCGGGAAACTTTTCACATTTATAATATTGTAAAAAGCCAGTTCAGACTATAACGATCATTTAAAAATATAATAAAGCGAAATCCAATAATCTCAAATTTCGAGCGGATTCGAGCCGTGGAAGTTGGTTTTGGCCGTAAATGTGGCTTTTTTAACCTATAAAAGAGCCGATGATCTTCAAACGGCTGAACCGATTTTCATGAAACATAGCTAAGAACACTCTCGATCAGAATACCTATCTAACAAAAGAAACAAAATTGAAATCGGTTCATCAGCTTGGGCGCTACGTTGCCACAGACAGACACACAGATACACAGATACACAGACACACAGATACACATGTTAAACTTATAACACCCCTCTTTTTTCGTCGGGGGTTAAAAATGAAAAATATTATCATCTCTATCGCCTCAAGAAAGCACTTACTCGGGAGAATTATAAACAGCTGTCCCAGAATTAACAGAATAACACAGTCCCATCTCAGTGATGGTCGGAACAATATTGAACGCAACGTTGACCACTCCGATGGTGAGTGTGGGCTTGAATGCTGCGGATAGGTTCAGCAGCAGCTCGATGTACTGGTCCGAAGCCACGCCATCATAGTCTGTCATGTTGTTGAAATTCTTATACGTAGCATTTGATAGATCCCTGATGAATGCTTCCAATTTAGATTTGTTCGTTTCTTTTGAGTTTCTGTATGTGCACACCATTTCATTTATTTATGTATTTCATACATTAACAACTTGTTTATATTTAATACCATAATTTTCAATGTAAGAGAGTGGAAACTGACTCAGTACGTACTGTGATATACCTAACCCTTAATTAGCGGGTCAGACGCATATCGACTCGAAGCATTTCTTTCTTGATTAAGGATAAGCGTACACTTGGCTGTGCTATGAAGCGGGTCATAGGATCACTTCATTTCCTGTTAACTTGAGCTAAGCCGAGTGAAGCTGAGGAAATGAAGCGACTTTCTATTGGTTGAGACGGGTGGGCCGGTTACATACCACAGCCAAATTAACGGTCCTCGTCAGGGTTCACAAAAAATTATTATAAAATGGCAAAACATTTCAAAAGTCAAATGAATACAACTTAAAATTTTCTACAGAATTATAAATGTAGAGTCTAAGTAACCTCAAATAAATTTCAAGTTTTTTCTCATCGAGCCTCTTCTCCGGACAGACGGTAACAGCCGGGAAGGTGGTGTTCCACTCGTACATGTCGCGGTCCATGGAGACCACGGTGGGCGACGACTGGTAGCGGCTCCACGTTATTTGGGAGAGATACACAGAGCCGAACGCTGATAGCGCTATTACTATTAGCCACAGAGTTCTGGTAAAAAATTAAAACCATTAAATCTAGAATGTTGAAACCTATTTCATATAAAAACTCATAAAAATTAGTTTTCGTTGTATTGCATTTATTAGAGACTCAAATTTAAGTCGTATTTGAGGATGATTTTGGAGTAGGACTTCTAAATTACTTATGTCATTTTGTAATAAGTTATTGTAAACTAGCTGTGCCCGCGACTTCGTCCGCGTGGAATTTAATTGACAAAGTTTCATACAAACTTTCATCCCCTATTTTATCCCCTTGGGGGTAAAATTAATCAAAATCCTTTCTTAGCGGATGCCTACGTCATAACATCTACCTGCATGCCAAATTTCAGCCCGATCCGTCCAGTGGTTTGGGCTGTGAGTTGATAGATCACTATGACAGTCAGTCAGTCAGTCAGTCACCTTTGAGTTATATATTTAGATTGGAGTTTGTTGGCCATGTTTATGGTGGTAGAGCCAAGCTGTAGCCAGGTCACTAAACCTCATATACGGGCTGGCTGGAATGGGGCAGTACCACCCTCTCACAGAAGATCGACGCAAAGTAGCTGTTATAGCAGCGTTTCATACGATCAGTGCGCCGAACAGTGCCTCTCTTTGCTTCTGTCCCACTTAATTAAAGTCGGCAACTTTTGAGCAGTGCCTTTGGTATCGCAAGCATTGTAGGCTACGGTAACAGCTTAACATCAGGCAGATCGCAGCTTTGCCGAATTTAATCCTACTAATATTATAAATGCGAAAGTTTATGAGTGTGGATGTATGTTTATTACTCTTTCACGCAAATACTACTGAACAGATTTGGATGAAATTTGGAACACAGATAGTTTATAACCTGGATTAACACATAGAATACTTTACTTAAGTTAACGCGGACGAAGTCGCGGGCAGAAACAAGTCTATAATAAAAAGTTAAATGGATTTCAAACTTACGTTTCCAAATACCTCCTTGGTGCTAGCAAATGGTTCAATCCGTGTATAGATGAGGTCTCTAAAAACAGCTCGAGATAAGCTATAGCTTTGTTCTTGACGACGCGAGCTGTATTATTTTCAGGCTCCAAATATCTGGACCTCCATCGAGGAGTATGTTGCAGTTCATCTTGGATTATTTGAGATTGGAGTGTGCGTTCGAAGAACATGGTGATCTGCAAAACTAGATTATTATTACCTATTTTGCTTGTACCTTCCGAGTTTGTAAATGTTAGGCCAATCGTTCTTTACTATTGAGACTGATCTAGAGATTGATAGGTCAGTTATATTTCAGTAGCGCGCTCACTTTTGCTCTAAGAGTCGCCCTTCAAACTGTACGATAGGCGAGCCAATCTAAAAATGAAGTCCTTCCTTCACGGTAGTTATCAACAATAGGGGTTCAAATTCATTCATGACATTCGTGTCAGGATTTCATTACTTTGTCATCGTATCTACTAATAAATCTGTTCGTTTTAATGAGTGCTTGCGGGACATAGCGATGCATGAAACAGCTGAACTATTTTGTAATACGACTAACTGGGATATCACAAAACCTTTTCTTCCAATAATGGGACTAAATTTTTACTAAATTTAACTTGGCAATTCAGTTTTATTAATAACTATTCTAATACAAATAAAATTAAAATTAAGATAAAATAAAAACCTACCCCTAATCAAACAAATCCCGTCCGCGTGGGATGGTGGCAAGAATACTGGCTGCATTTCCTCGCTGTATTGACAAGCTAATTTTTTGAGCAAGTCTGGGGGTGATTTTGTTAAATAGCACTATTTAAGTTAAAATATTGTACGTAATAATGTTCATTAAAGATTTTGGTAAACAATATTTAATGTGTACTTGACCTACTGAAGATGTTTCGGTACTGTGGCTCTTCAGTAAATATTAATGAGTTTCCACTTGCAGGGGTTTTCCGATAATAGTCGTTGGTTATTTCATAATTATAATACCTATGTTGTTTTGATTGCTAACTGTGATACTTTTTCACAATAATATAGGTACCTACCTACCATTTTTGATTTTACTATTTTTATGGTAAGTATTTGTATCTAAATATCTCTTTGAAAATTAATGTGAGAAACTAATCCTCCGTTCATAATTTGACTATTAACAAAACATAACATAGGCATGTGTATAGAGTTTGGGTGTCAGGCATTTGGTAGACTCATGTTATATATACGATTCATACTCTACCTGGGATATTTCAGATTTTACTTTACACACATTTCACCAAGAGTCTTTTTCTCTTTACAAATGACATCTACAATATTAATAGCACTATGACATCAACCATCAATCGCTTTCAACACATCACATCGATACCTATTTAAAACAAGCAAACATGCTGTTACAACACTTTCGACAACAGACCTTGATTTATACAAAATAAAGTTGATTTTTGAGCTGCAGTAAAATTCGTAAGTAGAGTTAGAAAAATTGTCGGGTGTCAAGTGGGTGACGGTAGAGCAACAAAAATTTAAGATAATTCATAGAGCTAACACTGTAGTCCTGAAATTTGAAGATGAATAGATCTGAGAACTGATGGCTTGTCTTACTATTGCTGTTTTGAATGTCTATTTTGAGCCTAACGATGATCGTACACACAAGTGACGGGATAAGTATCCGTGAAATATTTATTGTCTTACTTTCTTGATGTGGCTAATTTTACAGATCTGATAAAATTCTGATCTGCCGGTTGTGGGTAACTTTATGTCGAATTTGCATGACTAAATGTCAAATTCTGCGGTCCCTGTAAATATTACTTATAAATATAAATAGAAAGCAAAATAAAAGCTTCATAATTTTATTTTCCAAATCTCGAGGCAAATTGAAAATGTCAACAAACAAAAAAATATTACATTGCGTCAAAGGTAAACACGCTGAAACCTTACCTACGGGAGCTGAGTTCCCGTAAAGTCTAATAATTTCCCAAGTGTCATGTCGCCGAGAAATAAATGAAGTGAAGAAAATAAATTTCATTTAAAAATCACGGCACACCATTATTTTCCCGAGCTTCCCCTAATTAATTTCTTGTCACCGTCTGGATCGGCCGTTGTGGCTGTGACAGCAGCTTAGAGGGAGATAGAAGGATACGCAAGCTGAGAGTGGAAAAGAGACGCATATATAAAGGTGAGCGCGCTTCATTACCATCTTTTAGTAGTTAGCGGAAGCAGATACGAAGTTCGCTCCGGTCGAGTTCTGTTCGCCTGGTACTTCTTATTAATGGCCGTGAATAATAAGTTGAGGAAATACGGTGTTGTGCTTATAGATAATGCACAAAAAATAACGTAAGAACTTATAATTATAAACTTATAGTTTTTCTGGGTGCTGGTACAATATTGGCTGAGACCTAAGCCGAACGCAGGTCTCATTATAACATCTGGTCTGAATAAGCGCACCTAGACCCACATAGTTCGTTTGTCTGCCTGTCTGATTGGCACAGTCATTTTATTCGGAGACTATAGGTCTAGGACTAGGGGCTGAAAGTTAACCAAATTTTTATATAATAGTCGATGCGAAAGACAAAATTTGTAATTTCGGCGTGTTTGTCTTCCGCGACATTAATTTCAATGAAATTAGCCGTGATGATTGTTTATTATCTTAATTCAACATATATAATATTTTTTAATCCCACAGAATTGAGATATTCTCAATGGATATTTCAATAACTTACTCTCCACACCAATCAATCTTTTGTCGATAGATGGTACATTCAGGTAAGTCGAATTCGTTTGACAGTTCCTATATAGAGCAACGCTAGATCGATCATGGATAAATTGGTGTGATAACATCCTAATGAATAAATCATTGCAATATACCTATATGTAATTGAATCGGCTACAAAAGGGCGGTGTACACGCGAAGTTAGATAATTAAACAAGCTTAATTTTCTTGTACGAGTTATATTCGAGATGCTCCGCGCCGTATTTACAGAAAGTAGCGGGTAAATATTGCGAACGGGAACGCTGAGGTGGAAATCTCGCGAGGGCAAGCTGCTGTGGAAGGAGACTTTACGTGTAAAATGGGATTTTGTATAAATTTTAACTCTTAGATGCGAACAGCAACTATATTATTTATTATAGAGTTGTCTTTAATAAAAATAAATTACAACCAATTTAAGAAAAGCATACAGCACCTGACTAGTTTGTTTAGAAGAGTCTATCTCACGTAATTTTCTGACATATTTATGCCAGGCGCATTTCGAACCAATGTAGCTCGTACGTATTAATAGCCATATGGGTAATAGCATTAATTAGTCAAAATCAACCCTAAACTCCTTCCACTAGCTTTCCATTTACAAGAATCTATGCCATGATTTGATTTGATTACTCATGACTTTCATTTCTTTTACATAACTCTCTCCTTCGTCAAAATAAGATGTGCTTAAACTACACTTGTAGTGTAGTGTAAAATGAGAAATATAAATGTTTGAATACGTTTTAATTCAAATTCGGGTTACTAATTTAATTATTAAATAAAATCCTACTCCATATTATGTGATCATCGACACCGCCACTTAATTTGAATATCCAGCACACTGGAGTGTTTAATAAAACATTCAGTTTGATTTACATCCTTACAAATCCGTACCTTTTGCCTTTGTTTAGTGTAAACACGGCCTTACAGCGCCGCGTACAGTGTACACACCGCCTTTCAATTTCATTTCTGATTGCGTAATTTAAATTTTCTGTTTAATTTCTTGGATCGTTTCATTTGTTGGTGGCTTGTGGTTTTTGGGTTTCTTAATTTGAGGTTAAGGGTTCTTCTTTTTCTTATAGTGCCTCTCCGACTAGTGAACGTTGGCTATCAATTTAAGGAAGCCGTCCTAGGGCGAAGCGAAACAGTTGTGCTACGCTGTATATTAAATATTACTAAATAGGGTTTGTACTCCTACATACGTCAAACTTAATCTATTGCGGTAACCTAATTTACCTAAAGTAAGGGATTTTCTATTTTGAACCTTGAATTAATTAATTAATTTTATTGACTCATTTAATTATATAACTTAATTTATATTACTTATCATATAACACACAATTGTTATTACCCATTATCATTAATATTATTGATTCATTTAATTAAATAACTTAATTTATATTACTTATCATATCATCTTAACTTAATTTTCTTATAATATACTAGCTGAGCCCGCGACTTCATCCGCGTGAAATTTAACTTAACAAAAATGTTCGACAGAAAGACAGACAGACAGACAGACAGACAAAAAATGATTAAATCGCGTTTTTGCTATAGTTGTCGTATGTACTTTGATATGCGCTTAGTGAAAAGGTGTTAGTTTGATATTACAAACAGACACTCCAATTTTATTTATTTGTATAGAAAACCTGTACGTACAATATCTTGATGGAAGCCAGCACTCCTAGCACAGTTTAATACTATTATGAGTGCTGGCTGCAACCTTTAGAGACAGCTTATTATTTAAAAATAAAGAAATATTATTATTATTAATTCATAAATATATTATTACCACAGATTTACCTTTGTAACTAGAAAACGCACTTGATTTTTGGTACATACAATATAATTATTGTACTTTACCGGCCTATTTTAAGCTGTATTATACTTAGAATATAGAGCCAGAAAATTGAGCCAACGAAGATATTTCCTACTGGGACTGTGTTCCTCTCACTCCTAGCTACCATCCCCGGCCCCCGTAGACGTTATCATAGAAAAGGACACATCCGCCTCAGGAGATACGGTTAAAACAAAGTTTCATGATTAAAACGGATCTTCAATATGTCGTCTTCTAATATATGCCCCCAATAAAACCAATTTGCCTAAACAAGGCGCTCGCTGGTTCCGTACAAAGGCCACACATCGGTGCCGGCTAGGTAGCGGTGCTAATAAAAATTCCGACAAATCAATAGCTTCCCGTTTACGCTTTTTGTATTGTATTTTATTTTGTTGCGCGCCTCCGACTCGTGTTACAGGGACAATACCGGGATATAGTTGGGTTCTACTGCGTACTCACATGTCTAGATACTTAATCTTTGCAAAAAAATTCAAATTTAGACTGTGTTCTTTTCTATTTTCCCTAGACATAATGTTACTAATAGGTTAAGGTGTTACTCCCTAATCTATCGGCCGTCGATCTATCCATCGATCGATGGTAGAATGAGTAGAGTTGACGTCGATTGACAGTATAGAGCAAAATTCTATACACCATAGATCGACCGTCGACCGATCAACGATCTTTGGTCGATAGATTGGTGTGATAACACCCTAATACATTGCGTGGTGCCCATTAAGCAAACCACACGTTATTTTTGAGGCCATAATATTTATATTTTTTAAGAAATTTTAATTAATTTTAGACATACTTTTAAATGATTGCAGTTAGGCTATTTTTATACAAAAAGATTAATGTAAGTAGCCAGGGTAGATTAGACAGGAAGCAACATGAAATCCAGTATAAAGTATCAACACGTCTAAGGCCGGTCACAAAAGCAACAGTAAATAGAAACCACGTTGGATTCCGTGTTCTGCGTTGCGATTTGCATGCGGCTGTGTGTGTGCTCGCGATTGACATAAAGAAGCTAAATGCCGTGGGGTGCGAACGCTTAGCGCTATTTATTGGCACGTAGAGCTATTGGGAAAAATTCCAATAAATGTGCCCGCTCGCCCGCGCGAGGAATTTCGTCGAGGAGGATAAATGTTTAATTTGCACGTTGGGTGAGGACCCACTGATTTATGTGAGGATCCATCGCTTTGATGAGGATGTTAAGTTTGCTTTTTTCGTTAGGAGGTATTTCCTTTTTACACTATACCCACATTCGATACTCACGACGTTTATGCAAGGATAAAAGACGCTCTAAAATTTTATAAAATATTTTTAAATATAACATTCGGAAAGAAGCGTATGACTCGCCTCATGTTAAGCAGTTACCTACAGGTGCTTGCAATACCAAAGGCATTGCTTGCACTGTTGGACAGATTGAGGGAAAGAGAGGGGGTACCTGGCTTCTAGATCTCTCACTCATCGTACGAAACGCAGCTATAATAGTTATTTTTAACCCCCGACGAAAAAAGAGGGGTGTTATAAGTTTAACATGAGTATCTGTGTGTCTGTCTGTGGCACCGAAGCGCACAAGCGGATGAACCGATTTTAATTTTGTTTTTTTTTTGTTATATAGGTATTCTGATCGAGAGTGTTCTTAGCTATGTTTCATGAAAATCGGATCAGCCGTTTGAAAATTATCAGCTCTTTTGTAGTTTAAATAGTCGCAGCGGGGGTTTTTTAAATTTTCAATTTAGAGTAATACATTAATCTTTTGCGATGTTTCTACAGATTCGTCTCTATGTAGCGACACATGACCTGTTGACGCTTAATTTTGACAGTAAATAACTACACCTGTAATCGTAGATATAAAAGTCGCCAGTCGGACACACCGACGGTATGATCCCAACTGAACAGCGCTATGCGAAGTGTAAAATGAGTGGAGACGATTCTAGCCTGTTCTTTGTAGTCTTCACATTGGTATTAATACTTGGGTTAACCCCCACTGCTACAGGAGTAGCAGGTAGTGCTTAAAGGAATAAGCGAGGATCGACAATGGTTTACGTATACTGAGTTAACTAGTAAATAGTATAAAAACTTTTTACAGCTAAAAATATGGGAGCTTACACCAGAGAAGACGATGATTACTAAACATTCGCCCAACTATGCAGGAAAATATACGATAGAGTTCACCGTGGATCCGGTTAGTGAAGCATTATGATGTTTAGGCAAATGATAATAGGCCGCGTATAGACTGACAGCGCGGGCACACAATAAAGTTGACCACTTGCTGAACGGTTATGTATGAAAACCTGCATGTTTTAATAAGTTTACGTTTAAGCCCGAAGCTCCATAGCATTGAGATGTATTGTGACCGGCAGTCCGGCACAGTGGCAATAGGCTCGCTACCTAATGTTTATCATCTCATCATTTGGGACCACAATACTATCAGCAATATGTGGGTGCTCTGCAGTATCCTCGCTTTGGTAAAACATGCGTGATTGTATATTTACTTAGATTATAAACCGCCGGTCGAAGCGCCACGAAATATTGAAGTCCAGCACTCGGACGAGGCATCATCGCAAGTATTTGCCTCGGCCTATTCACGAACACGAGGCTACCCAGTTTGTTGGTAGCTGATCGCTTTTAGAACGAAACGTAACCATGTATATTCACAAACAAAATCCATTTCCAGCGTGTGGACATCACCAAAACTCCTGAAGGCAGACACAAAGAGATATTGACTTCACTAACTTAGACAACTGTCGTCACAGAACCCTTGGAAGAAGGAGTCACATACGAGTTCCGAGTACTGGCCTTCACCAGGACAAGGCAAGGGCAAATGTCCATGCCAATTAGGATTAATATCAACGAAGAGTGATCTTCCATCACAAAGTACTTGAAGATATAACTTTCTTTACGAAGAGTGGGATGTGTGTATTTTACTTAAAATAAACACATAATTAGCGAAATAATATAAGTTTTTATTGAATCGTTACGTTAGTCTGTGCGTTTTTAGTCAACGGTGTCTGACTTAACAATAATGTTCTTAATAAAACAAACACCATAATTCATAAAAAAGGTTACACGAGTTCAAACAAGAAACATTGATTAGACTTATCATCTATTGATATAAAACTGGTGTAATAACATATAAGCTAGTTCAGTGTAGTATAACAAAATAACTATGTGTCCGATAACAACAGCCCTATCTGACAAAAAATCTTGAAAAATAAAACAACTATAAAATAATAAATTAATAAAATTACACAGGCCGTGTCGCCGAAAAAGATTACAAGTGTTCGAACAAAAACTAGCCGGGTAGTGGGACAGTCCCGGATTTACCGGATTGTCCGGAGTGACACATGCCACCTGGCATTATCCGTGTCGGCCGGATAGTGGAGCTATGGAGTTATGACTCGATGACGAGGGACTGATAGATTCCGCAGATTGTTCTGCGATAGCTGTTTTAGATTCGTTTTTGTTAATCTGTTCAAAGGGTTCGTAGCTGAGTTCCAAGGCATCCGTTCGACTACTCAGCTATCGCTGCTTAGTGTTATATTTTTTTATAGTAGAGGAAGCCACAGTTTTCAATTCAAGTACTAATAATTTGTAACAAAATAATCATCAAACGTATCCACAGTTGCGTCACAGAACACTCAACTCTGATAAATGTAAAACTTCCTTAGAGCACACTTGCGATCGGGTGATATCTAACGTAGCTATTATCAGGCGCGTTATAATAACAAACAATTAATACCTAAGTACTTCTCTAATCATTATGTTAAAGGTCATGGAAAAAAAAGTTCTAAAATATTCCGCAACATCCCGCCTGTGAAGTAAAACGGCCGTTAGCCAGTAGACACAGAGTCGTTGGGGTTTATCTGATTATCTGTCTGTTGGCAGTAAAAAGTAAGTGAAGTGTGCACCTCACCTCAGCAAAATGCAATTAGATCTGTCTCTGGAGACGGCGGTCCTATTCTAGAGAACAAAGTGGGATGTATTTAAAATTACTTATACAGTTTTTTAAACTATGTGTGTATTTCTAACCTATGTGTTCAAAATTAAAAAAGTGGTATTTCAAAATATGTATACACAGATAAAAAGTTTCCATAAAACCCATTCCCCTTTAGGTGGGCCACGTGCTATCAATGCCTTGGATATTGCAAGCATCTATAGGCTACGATAACTGCTTCACATCTTGCGGATCGAGACAATTGTTTATTACATAAAAAAAATGTAGTACTTATCTTAAAATTTAATTTAAAATCATTCAGAATAAGTGCGTCTCTTGTGCCCGCACTGTGCCGCGCCTGATTTACATTTAAATTGTAGCTAACTCACGTGGAGTCTCTTGCTTTTAACTGTTCAAACCGCACCCCACGGGCCACGGACCGCCATACGACCTTTGAATCCTGTAAAAAATATTAAAGCTTGCACATGCAACACACACAGTGTAAAACTCCTTCATGTAGATAGAGTATCTATAATATAACGTTTTCTTTGACTCTACTGACTCCTCTCTGCTCGTCTCTACATACTCGTAGTGGTAGTTTTATCTATACACTCCCGATAACTACTGAAATGACTGCATTCATTAATCATGGCAAACAAAAGAATAAAACTAAATTTGTAGCTGTATACTGCAAAAAGATAAATTTGTACCCCTGGTGGGACTCGAACCCACAATCCCCGGCTTAGGAGGCCGATGCCTTATCCATTAGGCCACAGGGGCTACGTCAAGTCATGAGAAATTACTATCCTTGTTGTAAAGTTAATTGAAATCAATTAAAAATTAATAAAGAAAAGCCTTTGATGTTATATTTTTTTCTTAGTTATAACTTATCTAAAATTTACTATTTTACGAAGCGAATCTTTCCCAATTCTCCCAATAAAGTCCATTTCGCTGACGACGATATTTTATCATACATCCATACAAACAACAAAAGATCTTCAGTTGAAATATATCCTGGAGTTAGTGGACAGTGTAATGCAATTTGGCAAATTAGATTTTCCGTCGAGTTACCTGCGTCTTCGCCCCTTGGTGTCGTGTTATGTTATGAGATGAAAGTTATTGAACCAATGTTCGTGACCAATGTTTGGATACATTTTTGCCATGATATTTATAAGAATTCGTTATTCGAATTGATGTATCTTCTTCAGGCTGTAAGAACTGTTGGATTCACACCGTTTGCAGTTGAAAATAATATAAATATTCGAAAATTAGGGTAAGTAAAACGATACTGGCTGATTTATTATTGTTTTATACTTACCATCAGTAACGCTGCTATGTTTAAGATGTTTTTGATATTTGCTCAATTTTTTTTCTTATGGTCCAAATTTTCTTTTTGGGAATTATGGATTTGTATGTCCTTTCTATTACATTCTATTACAGCCCTTAGTATCAAAATTGCTGCATGATACTGAACAAATACTTGTAGTATCAGGGTCAATTTAGATTGGCATTTTAACACCGTAAAAATATTTTAACTGTATTATAACGTAGTAAAACCTTCACAAATATTGGATCCACACATTTGGCGAACATTCATAAGAGGGACCAAATTAGATTGCCAGAAGTGGGGTCAAGCGAGACGAGACACGGTGTGGACAATGACTTAAGAGATACGAAATGATATCCGGGAAATGTAGGAAATATGAAAAGAAAATATTAAAGGTAAGAAATACTATTTTCCTTTGTAAGAGTAAAGTGAGTTTTAACATTGTTACCACAATTTTGATATTTCATTTTGTTGTTGTTATTATTTGAGATCATTTTATTTAAGAACAGGTTTCAATTAACAATTCAAAAACATCTAACAAAATAAGTGGAAATGATAAAATAATTTAAATCAGAGTAAAGAAGTATTAAATAAAAAATAACTAACGTCAACAACACCCAACAAGTCACGGAACAAATTTATTTACACCACACGATTTACATCTTTCATACAAATATCTTCTCATTACTGTGTTTGCTTGGTCACTATAAATATGACTCTCTGAACCAATTATGACCCTATGAAAACGTAGACAGGATTGAATACACTAAATGTTAAATAGCGGTAGAAGTAATTGCAAGACTTTTTTGTTCCAATAACTTCCTTGGATAGTTAAACTCTGTTCGTTGCCCAAAAACACTTAAATATTTTATTTTTTCTTACTATTTATTACCTTATCTTACAACTTTTTAAAATCGTATCGTCGTCGTGTCGTGTCCAAGAAATAGCATCGTTCTCCTGAAGCATTTCTAAATCAAAACACGGCCCGTTACCCACGAGAGTGACTTGCGGAAAATTGGAAAGCGAAACAAGGTGAAAAATATTATTAAGTGGAACGCTCACCGCTCCCCGGCGCGCCCGCGCGCCCGCGGGACCGCGCCGCTGTTGTCTTCACTGTTACAGTACAGCCGCTTGTTTAAAATTGGAATTGTTATTTTAAATTTAATTTTATAATTTAAATAGGGTGATTTATTTTGTAACAAAGTAAAACTCAGGTTTACCCATAACTTATGACTTTTTAAAATTATTGTTATTAAAATTTTTGATAAAAGTTCTGGTATCGTACTTACTTGTATGTTAAAATCAACAAAAGTAGAGTGACGGATTAGAAGGACGTTTGCAGCATTGAACACATGCCAAATCCCAAATTTTATTTAAGAACTGTGTGTTAAAACCTAATCCTTATAAAACCTTACAAACTGACGAACATGCCCTCGTAAAATATCCAGCCGAACGTCCTAATAGGCGCCTATAAAAGGGCCCCGTAGATCCACAAAGGTAAGTACGGGCGACTATTCATTGATAGTCAATTGAGCCCACAAATCGTCCGGTTAACCGGCACACGACCGGCTTTTAGCAGAGAGGGGGGCGGGGGGGGGGTCAGTGACCTAAGAGGGACAACCGTTTTTCTTCCAACTAATGTAGTGGACACACGCACAGACTGTTTCATCTCGCCTTTTTAAAAAAAAATATAATTATGCAAATACTTTTTTCGTCACCAGCACACTAATTGAAAATATTAAAACTTCTTAAAATACACAAGTGTCTCAATTATAAACTCTTATCTCATATTTCAAAAGAATCCTTGTTGTAATAGCCGAAACACCTAACAATATTATGCTAGTTCAAATACCTCTTTACTCTACTATCAACAATGATCCTGCTTCATTATCTACTTACGTAAAGTCATTTAATAATAATGTATTATATTAAATAATTAATCCGTATAGTTTTCAGGAAAGCTCCGTTTCAGGTAAGATATTTTTCAGGAAAGCTTCGTTGTGTCCGTGGCGGCCGGGTGGCCGGCGGGGCCCACCTCGCTTCACCTCTTTATGGCCGCGTGGCCGGCACTCTGATAGCGCCAATTACTGCCGGAATCTATACGATAATAGTGTGGATACGAATTGCTAACTTTTTTTCATTTTAATAGAATACCTACTTAATTTTAGTTTCAGTTAATCTGCCATTATATTTATAACCAAGTATCACTACATAGTATAAAACAAAGTCGCTTCCCGCTGTCTGTCTGTCCATATGTATGCTTAGATCTTTAAAACTACGTAACGGATTTTGATGCGGTTTTTAATAGATATAGTGATTCAAGAGGTAGGTTTATATGTATAATACATGCATAATATGGTAGACAAACACTGATAAAAATACCGGTGCGAAGCCGGGGCTGGTCGCTAGTTGTTTTCTAAATCAAGCAAACATTTTAACTAGTATCTTTTACTAGTACAGCCATTTAAACATTAAACATTTTCATAAAAATAAAACAATAATGTGTCACCAGGTCCACGCTTCGCTAGCTTCAGCAACCCGATAGCGGCGGTCGGTCCCTTAGACTTTGTTACCTCTGGCGGGAAATTGCTCCACATATACCGCAGCTGTAGTGGACCACACGACACGTGTAACTAATAGTTGTACGAGAAAAAAAGTATTTAATATCTTTTGTGTGTGCCGTAGGGTTATAATGGGCTGTGAGTATTGCATATGCTGCATTGAGGGTTAAGCCAGCGAGTAACTACGACTAATAGTATAGCTTGACCACAGATCACATGCAGCCTAGTTTCGCGGGGTCAGTACCACACTATCACGGAATATTGGTGTTAAGCAGCTATTATACCTGAGTCCTGAGTTTCGTACGATGTATGAGAGACTCTCTGCTTCCGGTCGGCGACGTGCGAGCTATGCCTTTGGTATTGCAAGCACAGCTTAACAACTTAACATCGGGCAGGTCATATGCTAGTATTCCGACTTTGTTGGTTTAAAAAAATAAGATATTAAATCATTTCAGTAAAGTTGATTAGCGACTTAAAATCTCAGAATAATTACTGTCTCCTACATTTAGCCGGACCATATTGATAAAATGTTACCATATATTTTGTTAACGGATTGTATAAGTAATGCATCATGAAACAAAATTTGTATTCTGTGGCGATACATTTGAATGAGACCTAAATAATTGTTCTCCAATGTCCAAATGTTAAAACGAGACATAAACGGCAACACTTCGATCAAAGTCGACCTCTGATGGATGATTTTAATCAACTACGATATACCTACTTATTTATTAATCTATGTGGAGTATCCCCAAGAGGTCTGCACTCCACGTGCACGTCCAACAAAACATGACTTAGCGGTCATTCACACGGTAAACCCAGCACCGATAATTTCCATACATTTGAAAATTTTGTAATTTATTAAATAGGTCGACAATGTGCGAGTAATGCCTTTATTATTGAATTCATTTTCATTGTACTGATGTATGCCGATTTTCCAATACAATTTATGGAAATCGAATACAATATCATCCCTCACCGTTTGTCAATACAAAAAAAAACATTTTCCTATTGTCTCACCGTTTAGTAACCTGACCTCCTAACAGGGGCCCAGGGAACCGGATACCACCTTTTACCATCCACAAACACGCAACTCAGGTGGTTGAGTTGTTTCGCGAGGATACTGTTACGGTGTAATGGGATAAATGGGGATGCTATCAGATATCTGTTTTTTGGGGAGAAAGCCAGCCTGCGTGGTGGACTATGGCCCGATTATGCCTGGCTTTCAGGGAAGTGCCCGGTGTAGTGGCAATACACTCGCCCCCTATTATAATAATCCACAACCGGCCACTTTAAAAACAATATTTAGAAAATAATTTCAATATTTGAAAATGGCTGTGATAGCCGATTGGTTAAAGCACGCGTCTTGCGGGCATCCCGGCTCGAATCTCTGGATTATTCGAAATCTATGTGCGAATCTAATTTCTATATAATTATCACTTGCTTACGGTGAAGGAAAACATCGTGAGGAAACCTGCATGTCTTAGAAGATTTTACCAATTTTCGAAAGAATTATGGCCTGAATCCCCCTTGTCTTGAGGGGAGGCCCGTGCCCAGGAGTGGGACGTCCAAAGTGCTAAAATTATTATTTTTTATTTGAAACTCTTTGACTGTAGAACACAGTTTGTTTCATCGAACTGTCACTTTTTTTACATTATGGCATCGTTTTAAAAAATGCGTGTCTATATCGCCATGAATTTAACTTGTGTAAAATTTCGTAGCATGATTCACTACGATTTTAAGTGTATAGACAATTGCCGAAAACACTCGCCATAAACTTTTCAAGCAAGTTTTTGTTGTCTTTGGTAATGTGTCTGCTTAAAATACTCCTTACCTTTGTTACCTTAAATATTTTAGAAGCGCAACAAACGAAGTGTGAAAATGGCGGCGGACAATTTTGGCGGCAATTTATTTCCCACCGGCCGACACTCCATTTCCTGTGGGAAGCAAGGTGTTCAACGTTGTATCATTCCTTGTATTGGTATATGACATAGACCTTTAAGTAACTATACATATAAGTAACCAAGTAACTTAGATTATTCAATTCAATTCAAATCATTTATTTTGTTTAGGCCTACGGGGGCACTTACAAATTGTCAATTTACATATTTTTTTTCCTTATATCTACAACCGGATCGGAACGCGACTTCGATTGAGAAGATCCGGCAAGAAACTCAGCGGGCTTGTCTTTTTACATGTATTTTTTTTTTTTTATCGCCAGTTGCTTATTTTGTAGCGCAGCTTATTGGAGTGTAGTCTCTAGAATAGTGGCTTTCGTTGAGGCGTCCAAGGAAGCCAGCTCCGCCAAGCTAAGTTGGTGGTTCTTCAGATGTACATATTGTGGTAATTATTGAATTATAGCAAGTCATTAAGTAATTTTTTCTCACATGTTGTCACTTGGGGATGGTTAGGTTTAAAAAAAATACGATATGTCATGTAAAATATTTTACTTGAACCCGCCTTTCCGCTGATGTTGATGACGTAATAGCACACATGTAGGTACATACATCGAAAAATATGTGCCATGAAAATTCAAACATTTCTTCCGCACTTCTTTCACATGTTGTAAAGGTGGTAATAAAAATACCTTTCAAATAAAACGGCTTCGAACGATTCGGGCGGCAATTTGTCTCAATTGCACCGACACTCCATTTCCCGGCTAAGTAAAGGTGTGGCCCTGGCGGCACGTACCAGACCCCTAATTCAGGTAAAGGCCTCTAAGTGGTATGTAGAGATTTTCACATCACTTACGGCTGAACACTCAAATGATGCTCAAATATTAAAGCCCCTTGTCAACTGCTTGGGGCACTTTGGTATGACATGTTATAATAATAAGCAAATAATAAGCCTTAGTTGCATTAGAGTCTGATTCTCAAAAGCCTCTGTGAGGTTAGGCATGCTTTAAGTTTAGGAGTCCGAGTAGTATTTTACTTTAAAAAAAAATCGGGGTTATCGGGATAAAAAGTATCCTATGTGTTAATCCCGGTTATAAACTGTGTTCCAAATTTCATTCAAATCCGTTCATTAGTTTTTGCCTGAAAGAGTAACAAACATCCACACTCACAAACTTTCACATTTATAATATTAGTAGGATTATATTACTAAACCTTCGCCAGATACCTCTATATATTGCTCATGCGGGAATAGGTATTAAAGTTCGAGCTTGAATAATTTCGGAGCTGTACGCTCAAAGACGACGTTATAAACGCTCAAGTTTAATTTTCATCTCAATAATTGCGACACAATACAAAATAAGACTACAGTTGTTCACTGCAAGTGACTTTTAATTTACCAAACAACCCGTTCAATGCTACCGTCATAATTTCGACCTTAGTCTTTTGTAATAAGAGTTGTGGTGTGTGTACAGGTAGGTGGCGGTCCCCCTCACTTCTGGTGGAAATATCTTGAAGGTTTGTGACGTTTAATCTTGCGTGCGACGCGGCCGCCGCGCGTATCACTCGCCAGCCGGTGGCTAGTGATGGGGAAACATCGATTAAAATGAACGTTATTTGTATTGAATTCCAATTAAATGCCACTCTAATTACAAGTAGGTGCTATTATTTTTTCACAGAAACATTCTGAAGATCCCGTTTGAAGTTTATATTCCTACTTACTACAAAATATGTCTGTACATTTAATACATTTCACCGCAATCAAATTTTATTCACATACTTATAAGATTATAATAAAGCTGGGTAGGTCATAACAAATAAACTGAGTCCATTTCAAATAAATAAAGGAAATAAATATCGCCAGATTAAAAATAATACTATATGTAATAACAATATGGTCCCAAAATAAGCAACGCTTGAACTATGGGTACTGGTGAGGCGCCAATAATTGATATATAATAGTATAAAATCCTCTCCTTAAACATGTATTGCATGCAGTGCCCTCGTATTAATATATCGGCCTAGGTCACTTGATGCTACAGAGATGGCGTTAGCAGTCACGGGTTTTGAATTGGAAGAACGTCTGTGATTGGCTGCTGATTTTTCGCAAGACCGGACAGTCGCCATATTTTTTTTCGCTCGCTGTGCAATGTTTCTACGGGACGCACACATAATTTGATATATATTTTTCCCGCTTTCTCTAACGCTATAAACGCCACCCATCGTGAATCATCTTCTGAAAGAGTGTTGTGGACATAATTACCTCCAGTGTTGTGCATTAAGTACCTATTACGACCACGCCGGCCGGCAGAAAAAGTCTCCAGATCTCGGAAGGGCAGTAGGTGTTCCTGGGCTGGTGTCAAGGTACGTGGGCACATATTTTCATCTCGCATGCTGTGGATACTCGATTTTGGAGAGGATATTTTGATAGGTAGGTCAACGCTCGGTTAGCCATAATTTTTAGGCAACCTACATAAGACATAGTACGCAAGTACACCCGTGGAGGGGCTATTTACACGCCCCACCATATTTTGGTCCTTCAGATCACGGATAGTCCAGTAAGTTATAACCATGTCGAAAACAAGCGCAGAAACTACGTTGATTATTTTGGAACAGAAGAAAGAGTTATGTTTTAAACGCATTAATCGCTTGTATAATTTGTCTAAAAGCATAAGTTCATTCGAGTCTAGGTCGAATGAGAATTTTTTGGCTGAATCAGAGACGATTGATGATATTCGCATTAAGTTCGAGTCTATTGTGGACGAAATCAACCAAATAAAGTTAACTTTAAAACCTGAGTCGAGTCCCGATTACGCTTGTTTAGAGTCATTTGAAGATTTGTATATCCGAGTAAAACGCGTACGGAATAAGATAAATGAGTCCGCTATTGTTTTGCCATCGAAATGCGATAAGGAAACAAAAATTACCGCGCCAACAGTAAAATTGCCACCGATTACTATTCCGAGTTTTGACGGTAGAACGGAGAATTGGCCTGTCTTTTACGAATCATTCAAATCGAACATTCATAACAATGATCGGCTGTCTGACTCGCAGCGTGTGCAGTACCTAGTAGGTCGTTTAACTCATAACGCTTTAAATGTCACCGCCGGTATTATTCCGACGGGTGACACCTATAATATAATCTGGGACAGTTTGGTGAAAAAATACCAAGATAAACGCGCGTTAGGTACGCACTATTTAAACAATATTTTAGATTTAAAAGGTTGTTCGCATAATGCTAGTAGCTTAGATTCTTTCATTGAAAAATATTCCGCTTCTATTTCCGCTTTAAAACAGTTAGGTATAACTGATTTGACTGATTTTATTCTTGTGCACTGTGCACTTAGGAAGATTGACACTCAAACCGTACAAAGTTTCGAATTGTCTGTTCGAGATGTCGAGGTACCTACCACAAGTCAACTAATAAGTTTTATCCAAGATCAAGCTAAAATCTTGGCACGTTCGAATCCGACTAGTTCGTATTCGCATCCGCGCAATGTAAACAAACCACCCGCTTATACGTCGAGCGATGCGCGAACACAGTCTAGCAAGTCTTTCGTCGCGAGCGAAGTACCTACGCTGGTTGCTACCGACTATGCACCGCTGCCGCATGCGCCGCAGCCGTCTGAGCCCGCTTCATCGCGCTGTGCGTATTGTAATGACAATGATCACGTGCAACTTTACAACTGCGCGCAATTTAAAAATTCACTTGATGCTAAAACGCGATATGATTTTATTAAATCTAATCGTGGTTGCGTAAACTGTTTAAGTACAATGCATACGTTAATCAAGTGCAAGTCGTCGTCTGTTTGCGAGAGATGCAATAAACGACACCATACGCTCCTCCATTTTGAAAAAAATACACATACTCATATCGCTGAAATAATTAATTGTGATATTATATCACCGCCCGCGCCGTCGACATTCCCCGCGCCATACGCCGCTTCTGCAGTCGCTTTGCCGCCTCGCACTTATGTTCCTGGGAATAAGGACGATATTGCCGTACCTGCTACAATTAGTGCTACGAACGTAATATTACCGCCACCGTCGCATACCCCCGCGGTGTTGCTTTCTTCGGAAGCGCAGTCCAATACAACGATATTGTTGTCGACCGCTCAAGTATATGCGCGACCTAGAGGTGGGTGTAGGCAGAAGTCAATAGTGCGGTGCCTTATCGATAATGGCTCGCAAAATAATTTAATTACAACAGATTGTTGTCGCACTTTAAATTTGCCGATAATACCTTTGAGTAATTCTTTTGTCAAAGGTGTTGGCTCCACTTCGCGTCCAATAATTGGATATGTTTATTTGGATATTGAATCCCGCGTATATCCAGATCAGAAGTACACCATACACGCGTTAGTGGTGGAGTGTATTACTGACCAATTGCCTTCGCATTTTATTGAATGGAATAGTTGTATGGATTTCCATAATCTCCCACTCGCCGACTTAAGTTGGAACATTCCCGGCAATATAGACGTCGTGTTGGGTGCTCAACTTTTCCCGTATATTTATTTGGGAAATAGGGTAGACTCGGGTTCTCATGCCCCACCAGCGTTATTGACCACATTTGGTTATGTTTTAATGGGAGATTTCCCGCGCAAGGACGTGATAACTCCACCGACTTCTTTCACTGCGTTAGCACTTAACGACTTAGTGCAAAGATTTTGGGAATTAGAGGAAGTACCTAAGCTCCGCTTGTTATCACCCGAGGAAACGGAGTGCGAAAATATTTTCACGTCGTCAGTGACTCGCGATGAATTAGGCCGTTACTCTGTGTCCTTGCCCTTTTGTAAGGACCCAGCAGAATTAGGCAACTCGCACGCTGCCGCTTACCGCCGTTTTATGGCGCTTGAACGAAAATTTCGCCAATTACCAATGTTGAGGGAAAATTATAACAAAGTAATTCAAGAATATATCGATAATGGTTACCTTAGTCCCGTCGAGGTGACTGATACTTCTGAGACTGGTTACTATATACCACATCACGCCGTGGTGCGTTCGGATAAACCGATGCCGCGTATAGTGCTGGACGCAAGCGCCAAGACTCACACTGGTTTGTCATTGAATGACGTATTACACATAGGTCCCAATTTGCAAACAGATCTATTTTTATTGCTTTTGGACTTTCGTTTGTTTCCAGTGGCAATGAACGCGGATATAAAACAAATGTATTTACGTATTGGTGTACCAGTGGATCAGCGTAAATATCTACGCATTTTATTTCGCTTTAATGATAATGAATCAGTTCGCACCTTCGCTTTTAACAGCTTACCGTTCGGTCTTAAGTCGAGTCCTTATATAGCTATGCGCACTGTGCGACAGCTGGCTTCTGACTTGAGCCCTCACTACCCTGACGCTTCGAAAATAGCAGAGACCAGTCTGTATATGGACGATTTGGTTTATTCTGCTCCGAATGAAAATACCGCTGTGCAACTATCGCAAGACCTGATAAAAATGTTCAAATCAGGCGATTTTGACCTTGTAAAATGGTCAAGTAATTCACTTACTCTTTTAAATAGTCTTCCTGACTCGCACCGCAAATCGCTTGATTTTGATGTAGGTAGTAGTTCTTCGAAGGTCTTAGGCCTTTCATGGGAGCCTTCTGAAGATAATTTCTTCTTCACAGCCGCTCTAATTACTGAAAAATGCACTAAGCGAAATATACTGTCTATCGTTGCTCGATTGTTCGATGTACTAGGTTTGGTCGCTCCCGTAATTCTTCATGCCAAGTTGCTCATTAAAGAGTTATGGCTAGGTGGCAGTGGTTGGGATGATCCTGCGCCTGAGAACTTGGTGAGCCGCTTCGCAGCACTGACGCAAGAGTTACCCTTGCTTAACGCTTTACGAATTCCTCGCCATGTCGGCGTTAGAACTGATGTTGTTGTTCGTCTCATCGCCTTCTGTGATGCTAGCATGAACGGATATGGGTGTGTGGTCTACGTCCACTGCGAGGGACCTGCAGGCGTCGAATTAAAAATGCTTTGTGCGAAATCTAAAGTCTCGCCAACTAAAGTACAAACGCTCGCCCGACTTGAGTTATGTGCCGCCGTGCTCATGTCAAAATTGGTAAAAACTGTTCGCGACACATACGCTTCGCGTGTCCCGATTGCAGATATATATGCATTTTCGGATTCCACGATAGCCCTTTCGTGGATACATTCCTCCCCGCATCGGTGGTCAGTTTTCGTTAGTAATCGCGTGGCTCAGTGTCACGAAAATTTACCTGCCAAACACTATTATCATATCGCGGGCGCTAAAAACCCGAGTGACTGTGTTTCTCGGGGATTACTCCCTTCACAGCTTATTTCACACGAGCTTTGGTGGGACGGCCCCTCGTGGCTTCGTTCCCCACATGAGGAATGGCCTGTCAAACCATTCTCTCCGCTCAGTTGTAGCGAGCTACCTGAGCACAAAGCCAGTGTTTTGACTGTGACTACTCAGTCGGAAGTACCGTTGCTTTGTCAGCTAGCCCTTCGCAGCTCATCGTGGAAAAAGCTTCTTCGAATAATCGCATATATCCTTAAATTTGTAAAACCACAGGTCATCTCTGATCCACGGTCTGTTAAAGCTTTGATGGCCGCTGAGTCGGCTTTAATCCGCTCCGTTCAAGCAATTTATTTCGCTGAAGACATTAAAGCAATTCAACTAAATAAATTGCCTTCGAAAAAGCTTAAAACCTTAGCGGTCTTCTTAGATGAAAATGGTATTTTACGGGTTGGTGGAAGATTGTCCAAATCGCATCTTCCATTCGATGCCAAGTACCCAGTTCTTCTTCCTAAACGTGATCACGTGGTTGCACTGATCATTCAACATTACCATGTCATAAATTGTCACACTGGACCTGGACTTCTAATGTCCATTTTAAGACAGCGCTACTGGATATTGGATGCCAGGACTGTCATACGGTCCAAGTTGCGTAAATGCAACACTTGTTTTAGAGTAAATCCGACGCACCCGACTCCAATGATGGCAGATCTTCCTGCGTACCGTGTATCCGAAGCTAAGGCCTTTGTTCACACTGGAGTCGACTACGCCGGTCCGATTCGTATTACTCTCGCCCGACGCAGGGGCCAACACGCACAGAAAGCGTATATTTGCCTGTTCGTGTGCCTTGTTACCAAGGCTGTTCATATCGAGCTTGTCTCTGATTTGACTTCCGATGCCTTCTTAGCGGCGTTTAAACGTTTTATCTCCCGTCGTGGGCCAGTCTCTTGCTTATATTCGGACAACGGAACGAATTTTGTCGGAGCTAAGGCACAGCTGGACGATCTTTATAATTTATTGTTAAGTTCAAAATTTAATTCTTCTATTCTAAATGAGTTAACAACGCGCCGCATTGAGTGGAAAATGATTCCACCAAGATCTCCCCATTTCGGTGGAATGTGGGAAGCTAATATTAAAACTTTAAAAACACATTTGTATCGGGTGATCGGTAGTCAGCTTCTTACATATGAAGAGTTACAAACTGTCCTCGTGCAAATTGAATGCATCATGAATTCGCGCCCTTTAAATGTGGTATCGTCTGATCCACACCCTGAAGTTATTACCCCCGCTCATTTTTTGATGTCCACGCCCTTGCAATACTTGCCTGCTGCTGACTTAACCGATCAGCGCATAAATTTAGTACAACGTAAACGGTTGTTAGATAGTATGGTCCAATCTTTTTGGAAAAAATGGCATTTAGAGTATTTGCATACGCTGCAAGTTAGGCAGAAATGGGCTACTCCTGATAAACCGGTTGAGATCGGTACTGTTGTAATGTTCGGACAGGATGATTCAGCTCCTCTAACCTGGCCTTTAGGTATCATAACTGAGGTTTATAAAGGCACCGACGATGTCGTTCGTGTTGCCACGGTTAAGACCAAGTTTGGTAATTTCAAACGCTCTATAACTAAACTTTATCCTATTCCTACGCAATAATTTCATAATCTTAACAATTTAGTATTTTTTAATTTAATTCTTAACTTTACTCATTTCAATCGTCATCTGTTTAATTGTACCTTCGTCGTCGTCTTGATCACTCATTATCTTATTTGAAATATAGCTAACTTAGAGCACGACTAGTAATTCTGTTTTGAAAGATCTTGCGACCTTCCAAGGCGGGGTGCATGGTGAGGCGCCAATAATTGATATATAATAGTATAAAATCCTCTCCTTAAACATGTATTGCATGCAGTGCCTTCGTATTAATATATCGGCCTAGGTCACTTGATGCTACAGAGATGGCGTTAGCAGTCACGGGTTTTGAATTGGAAGAACGTCTGTGATTGGCTGCTGATTTTTCGCAAGACCGGACAGTCGCCATATTTTTTTTCGCTCGCTGTGCAATGTTTCTACGGGACGCACACATAATTTGATATATATTTTTCCCGCTTTCTCTAACGCTATAAACGCCACCCATCGTGAATCATCTTCTGAAAGAGTGTTGTGGACATAATTACCTCCAGTGTTGTGCATTAAGTACCTATTACGACCACGCCGGCCGGCAGAAAAAGTCTCCAGATCTCGGAAGGGCAGTAGGTGTTCCTGGGCTGGTGTCAAGGTACGTGGGCACATATTTTCATCTCGCATGCTGTGGATACTCGTTTTTGGAGAGGATATTTTGATAGGTAGGTCAACGCTCGGTTAGCCATAATTTTTAGGCAACCTACATAAGACATAGTACGCAAGTACACCCGTGGAGGGGCTATTTACACGCCCCACCAGGTACCATACAATAGACTGGGGGCGATCCCAGTTATACCCAAACCAGGGCAAATTACGAAAACACCATTTCCGAAATTTACCCTGACGAGAATCGAACCGGAAACAATTCGATGCAGTGAGACAAGCTGTTGTCAAATGATTAATCTTTCACAACCAAAGAAACTGAGTTGTACTGAGCTGGTACTCTAAAATTATTACTATCGACATTCCCCAAAACAACAACACACACCACTATCGCCAACGTCTGCAGAAATTCAATTAACATTACCTCCAGTCGCGTGCACCTTTATTTCCGTTCGGAGTCACTTAGCCCGGCCCCCACCCTCCTGCAGGGGAGGCTAAGACGCCAGTAATGAGGTCCGGCGATCGTTTAGTTTGTAGGTAATGGTTTACGTGAGCAACAGACACGGTTTTTCGCGTGGAGTGGCCGAGCAATGGGAGTATAGGGGTATATTTGAGCCTGATAAGGTTGGCAAGGGAATATTATTATGGGAAGTATTAGGGTTGTAAATGTTTATAGAGAGAACTAGGACGCGGGCTGTGTATGTACCGTGACTTTGTTTGCGATATCATAATAGTACATTTTTTTAAGAAAAGCTGAAAATTAATGAGAATTCTGTTTGAGATTGGTCTGTAAAGTAGATTATAGCATGATGAGGCAGTTAAGTTTAATGTTATTTTGAGAATTTTACAAGAGTTCAAATGAAGCTTATATATTTTATTTCTCAATTGCCATCTAGGTACCTAAGCATAAAACTCATATAAAAGGCATACCTATTTCTAAAACCGTGTTTACAAAGCGCGTATCCTCACCTATCTATCTGCTATTGTTTTACTAAAACCGCTTCAAAAGAACAGTGTGACGGTCCGACGATCACCAATTCCAAGTGACGTAGACGGATGGGCATCGAGATTATCAGCAGCTGATAGCGGATTCGCTCAAGGTGTTATCAGATGGACGGAAGGGTGAGGTTGATAGGTGTGCCGAGACGGGGCGGTGAGATTTGTTTTTAGAGACAATTACCGTCTCAAACCCTCTGACATCACAACCTGATGCCTGACAGAGTGGTACAGAGCTGTACAACGAAATAAGATACGTTTCATCTGAAGATTCGTTCACGTAAAGTTCGAAAAACCCAGAGCACCTTCTTGTTATCATCCAACTTACAAAATAATGTTTTTAAATTTTTATATTGTTTATTTTATCACATTAAATGTTTCAACATGTGTAAATAAAACGAATCTCTCTTCACGGAATCTACAAACGACGATTAAAATACACCAGCCCCAGGTAAACTTCGTATCGCACGATATATTGCATTATTCAAAACTATGAGTGAACTCGATAAATTTCCCGGCGCGACTAGTGATGTAATGTAAATAGCGCAATCATTCATCGATATTCGCCAGACGCAATACTGCATAACTCAACGTGGGTGGCGGGCGATTTCAGGTATCGATAAAAGTTTTTATCGACAAAGTATTATAGGTGTTGTAAAGTTTTATAGTTACTTTTATTGTTGGAACAATATTTGTGACCGTAATTTCATTTTTTAATAGGGAAGTATATTATTTATTGGAGTTTAGAACTATATTACCAGGAAATAAAGCAAATTTGTGTATACGAAAGTGACCTAAATATTAGTACTGAATATGAGTTCCATAAAGTTATGTAGTAGGTTACTGACTTTTCAGTTTTTGAATTTACTATTTAATTACCAATGAAAACCCACTCCTTTAAAATTTAAGGTCTCAAATAATGAAAGTATACAAGTGGTCTTAAAATGTCGATTTTGGGAAAAATAACGCACGTAGTTAATCCCGATTAGAGCAGGGATGTACTGCCATCCATCGATATGACAGAATTTATAAATGAAAGAACACCCCTAGCACGCGGCGTGACAAATGCTATGGAGCTGGTGGACTCGAGCGAGCTCAGTTTGTCTCTAAACACACAATTTCATTCTTATTTCGAGAACTAATGTTGCGAGTCGCAAGTCATTCTTCCTTTATTACCTGTCATGGACCCAATAATGTTATTTACTGAGTCGAATACGATTGGATCATCCACTTTTCACTAAAATTGAGTGACAGGTTGTGAGGAGGCTACTGACTACAGCTCATACAGATAACATCAAAAGGCAACACACTGGAGCTATTATAATATTTATATTAATATCTACTACCCTTTGTAATTATTGAATACTAGCGGCCCGCCCCGGCTTCGCACGGGTACATTGCGGTTACATTATTCGAGTTTTAGCAAGGATCCCTAATTTTTTGAAAATATATTATAGCCTATGTTACCCGGGGATAGTGTAGCTTCCCAACAGTGAAAGAATTTTTCAAATCGGTTCAGTAGTTTCGGAGCCTATTCATTACAATCAAACAAACAAAGTTTTCCTCTTTATAATATTAGAATGATTATTATATTACTATGATAAGCAACTGGCGATTACAAAAAAAAAAAATACGTGTAAAAAGACAAGCCCGCTGAGATTCTTGCCGGATCTCCTCAGTCGAGGTCGCGTTCCGATCCGGTTGTAGATATAAGAAAAAAAAATGTAAAATTGACAATTTGTAAGTGCCCCCGTAGGCCTTAACAAAATAAACGCTTTGAATTTGAATATACTTACGGACTAGATGGACCGGTAGTACCACCCTCACACAGAAGATTGGCGTAAGGTAGCAAATAGCTGCGTTTAGCATGATGAGTGAAAGAGCCGGAAGCTCTACCCCATGCCTTCCCTTCACTTTGCCACATCTCATCAGGGCGACAACGTTCGAGCTTGCCTTTGGTATTGCAGTATCTACAGGATACGATAACTGCTTAACCTCAGGAGGGTCGTTCGCTTGTTTGCCGATTTTGTTATAAAAACAAGAAAACATCGCCGTTAACATTCAGTCCTTATTATGCGATCCATAATTTGAATTTGTTTAGACACCTCTTACACGAGAATAACAGTAAAATAGATATGACGGTCTAGGTATGCCAAACTAAATATATTTCACTTGATCCTAGTCTCTGTCACATTATTTTTGAAAAGTTTTAACACTAAGTTAGTTATCTTTTCATATTTCAGGCAATAAGTAAAGTTAAAAATATAGGCAGTTACAACAATCCTCTCCATTTCTACATTGTGAAACATTATCTCTATAATAAATCCTGTTTTTTGCGCTTCACTTTAGACGATAAATCAGTATAATGAAACACCTTAATCTCTGCAGAATCTAGTTGCAGAAAGACGAGATATTGCAGTATTAATTACTTATATAAAGGGTGCGTCAGAATGAATAAAAAGAGGTGATTTGAGTTGAAAATAAATAAATTGCTTTAAAAATAAAACATTTGTGATTTCTGCTTCAATTTGGATCCTACAGGTACTACTTAAAATGAAAATTATACGACATAAAAGTTAATCTACACTACTAGGTCGTAATTATGTATTTTTTGGCTTAATTTGGAACTAACATTAGGTACCTACCTAATCACTGATAAATTAGAATATTATTAACAACAAAATATTTACTTGATCCCTCTTAGAGGTATTTTTAATTATATACATTTTTGGGCTAGAATCACCTACAGAATACCTATTTATTTATACAATTTTTGAAAAAAAAATATTATTATTTTCGGTCGCAACGTCCCATTTGTGAACACCCTCTCTCTCAGTTTCCGTGATGGCAGCAGATTTCTGAACGCAGTCGGACTGCTCCTAATTAATTGGCTTGCATTCGTTTGCATGAATTAACCAGGTATTCGAACGCACCCCTTTTGCCTTTCATATTTTTTGAGAGCCCTTTTTGTAACTACGCGGTTCAAAGGATTATGAGTTTTGGTAGTGATGATTTAATTTTTCGGCACGGATTATTATAGGTACCTATTCCTTTGTAATTTTCATCATATCCTATACTAAAAGGATGGGTCAGTAAGGTTAATGCTAGTGAAAAAAACTCTATAACAAGTGTAGGAAAGTCCGTTTTCAGTTGTGTTCCATTGCATATAACCTACACACTGCTCACAGCACCTATTGTGCCGTTTACGTCGTTTTACGTATATACTTATACAATTTTTCCATTATTTATGTTAAAAAACACTCTCCTTTTAAAACTTTTAATTCTAATCGAATAAATGTCAAACTTTCACATAAACGCACACAAACTGCGAGCGATGCCGCCGCAAGTCGCCGCCGGATCGCGCCGGATCAGGTGGACCGGATTATTCCGGCCCGGTGCGGTTCAAACCGGATCAAACACGATTTTAGACTTACCGGGTTACGTCCCAGAGCTTATGTGAAGGTGGGTAATGGCAGAGCATGGGCAAGTCTGTTGGAACGTAATGTGTGTGGATTTTGTTAATAAGGGGGTCCTTAGAGTCCTTAGAATTCTTAGCATTGCTATATCAAATCAAATCACATTTTATTATCTGTTAGATATAGGTAAAGTCGCATCCTGTATCGTGCTTTTATTGACACCAAAGATATGTTATAATTTTTATAATATACCAAAGATATATTATAATTTTTATAATATATTTTTTATAAGTTACTTTAAAAAAACGGGTCAAATGGAAAACATTCTAAACCATATCGGAATCTTAAAAAAACCATTGTGCCTATAACAACCTACCAATAAAAAAAACAGACACAGATTTTATAATTTGCAGGCTTTATACCTAAGCACATATAAATTAAAACTTTGATCCATTTCGCAAACATTATGTTGTACATTATCCCCAAATTCTGTTGGTGTGATCTGTCCTCCCAGTCCCCGGGCGAGCGACCTGTCATAAGTTGCTAAACTTGCTCTGGAACTTTGAACAACTTGAGATTAACACCTGTACTTCGATTTTGGAGCCGAATTATTGGTTCCGGTGTTGATATAAATCGATTTAGTTTATTGTCAACTTACTTCCTAGTGTTATGAGGAGCCATTAATACATAACGTGTTTGATATTGGGGCTAATTCTATAGTGTACAAATTACGTCTAAACTAAATTTGACACAACTGAGAATAAAGCTGTCTTGCATATATTTACGGCCATGAGATAGAGGTTCATTTAGTTTAGTAAAGTTTAATTTATTTGCTAACAGAAATAGCGTTACCTACATAACATAACCTAGTAATTATCAACCCCATTTTGATAGTCCGATAGACTTATCCGTCATGTGAAGGTGTGTGACCTTATATTTTTTGATTACAAAAACTTAACACAAAGATTAAATTTAAAAAGTGAATGTTTTGAAGTGTCTCCTCCTCAAATATGCGAAGGTAATGATGTTAGCGAAGTTCCCGGGGGCCGGGACCCGAGACTTTACAAATTGAAATTATTTTTTCATTAAAATTCCCAACTTTCAAGTTTTCAGGTGGAAGTTTCTTGAGTGGCCAATTCACGGCGCACTTTCAGTTAAATGATTCTTTTCAAGTTTAAATAGATGCCTAGGTGGGTATTAACTGAGTTTGCGGTGGAAAGTATTCATTATAGTTAATGAGTAGTCTTTGACTTAACGTGTATTCTGAAACGACACTCGTTAGGAAGAAACATTATTATTTCGACAACAGATAAAGTTAATATGCCTCCAGTTTAAAAAATATATTAAAACTACAATTATGCGTTTCCAACAAAATTAATTAACAACTAACCAATATTATTTTGCACCTATACTCCTCAAACTACATCAAATGAAACAAGTGTATCGTATCGCGACACGGGATCACGGGAAATTGTCCCGCGGCCGGGATCACCTTAATCCCGCAGGTGAGCTGGGATCGCCGGGATTACGCGGTCCCGGAACGCACGGCCCTATCTATCTTGATGATGTATTATGGTGTTGAATACTATCGACACATGTCGCAATAAGTTTGGGACTGATATTTATGTTTATAGGAGTTTTGATAAGCGAGATTGTTGGTATTCATAAAACCGAGAATTGGCTTTAGAACACAGAAGATATTGAGGTTATCTAGGCTAGGTAGAAGGTGGAATGTCTAAGCAATGGAAAAATACCGAGTGTCCAGTAATTAAAACTCAAATTCCCGACAGAGGTAGACAGATATCTGCTTCCTTTAAATAATCTCAATGAAACAAGCCTTCATAATTTAATGGAGCACCACAATTGTCGGAAGAAATTTAAAGTTTCCAGTCTCGTCCGAGGGGACAAACAAGTGGTGTAAATAAAATTAATTGCTTATTCCGCGCTGTACCTGCCGCTAACGAGGGGATGTCTTGCTGCTGCCGCTGTTGTGGAATTAGAGACGTCTGTGTTGTGGATTAAAACCCTTTGTGATAGCCGCAAAAAAAAGTATCAGACATTCCATCGGGAGTCCTTAAGCTGAGGAAATCACAGATATATATTTAGATTTACATAGATAACGCAAGTATCATGATTTGTATTAAAATTTAAACCAAGCGTGCCGAATTTTTAACACCTACTGTGACGTCATTAGTGACCGGAACCGATTCAAAGACACCGATGCCGCCGATGCCCATCCGTCCGCAACTATTCTCTCGAGTGATTATCTCATACTCTTATTTTTTATATCTGTAGTCGCGTGAACTGCAATTTAACGGCGGCCAACCTCGACGCTTAGTCGGGGTTTCGGACACGCGAAGTACATGCATTTGCGTTATCTATGTAAATCTATATCTGTGGAGGAAATAGATAATTTAGTCTGATATAAGTACCTACACCTGACAACGCACTGAAGGTTAAACTTCCCTATGTATTTTCAGTTAGGTTCAGCTTCATTGGTGAATGAAAGTAAATCATAGAATCCCGAACAAATGTGGTCTCTTAAATCAATGAGTTCTACGCTTCGACTGAGTGAGTAAGACTTAAAATAAGTAGGTAGGTAAGTACCTAATTATGAAAATAATGGCATTGTGTGCGGAAATTGGACAAGACAGATGGTCAAATGAAGTAAGAGACATAGCTCATCAATCAATATTTCCTTACGGTCCTCACCTTGCAGGGAGTCCGTTGAACCGTGTCCACTGACCAATATTCTGGGGCATTTGTACCCGTCTCCGAGTCCGCCCGGGTATAACTCTCCCGGATAATCCGGGACCACTATTAACCGTTTCAGAAGGGAGTGCAGGGAGGAAGTCGGTTATTTTTTTTAGGATTTTTTTGGTACTTTTAAATTTTATTCTGTTAAACACCCTTATGTGAGCCTCGTTGTCCATGATGAAGTAATGTAAACTTATGAATAATTTTTAATCATGAATATGAGACAGTTTTAAGCAATTTTATAAGACTTAGAACCCTTTTAATATCAAAAACCCATATTTTCATTTTAACATGATTATTTTTCCCCTAAGTACCTATATATTTTTCCCCTTAGTTAAAGACTTGTGTACTTACATCTGAAATAATGAACACAAACAGTAATGCACTCGCAGCACTAATTTCACCCAAATCCGTCCCTTTGTGACAAAGAAAAATTGTAACGAATTGAGTGGGACCCTACAACAACCTACGTGGAAAACCTTTTCCATCTATTCACTTAATTATTTTGCGTCTTAAACTGACTGCCTTAAAGTCGAGATTCTTTTAAAGCATTATTGTTGTACCTTTACTTCTAATTGATAAGAGAAAAGCGAGTTCAATAAGCCTGAGATTTCCTTAGCTGTTTAATCTAATCTTACGTCTTAGCATAATGCAACTTCGGATTCAACCGATAGACCGCTCCAATAAATAAGGAACACTTTATTTATAACTAATTTTGCCACCGATCCTGTGACAAATACCTAAAAATACCTAAATGATAAAATGTTATATCTAATAGAAATTTATAATCTGCTAATCCCATCACGTAAACAGTAAGGTGGGTTTAGGATATAATTTGTTTAGCGTCTGTGATCTCTGTAGGCGACATTTGGTGACAGGGGTACAATTTTCTGCATCCACATTTTGCCTTTATTAGGCTTCAGGCGAGCCTTGTCTAGTTTCCAATTATGTGCTGTTACTTGGCATGTACACAGTATACAGTACTCTACATTAATATTCATGTAAATCCGGGAGTCCCAATACTCGCTTATCTGTTCTTACTTGGCCCACACAAAGGTACTAGCAAGGTAAGTCAGTCAAGATGCCTGTCATTAATACAGGGCCCTGCAAGAGTAATGGCGCCGCCCGCCCCAGTAAACGTACAATAATGCGCCGGTTAACTCGACCGAATGGAGTGATTCATTCCTCCTGTGTCGCCTCGTTTATTCGCTGTGCCGTTTTGATTGGTCGCGTATGTTTTATTGCGAGGTTTGAGGGAAATGGAGATCAATCATTACGGGTACACCTGGCGCTTGTGTGCATTTTCGTAGCAGAGGCGTAGTAGGTGCCACGACAAAATCGGTCTTAATTGATTATAATATTCTAAGAGTTTATGTAAGTTGGCGATTCAGGATTGTATCGAAAATTGCCATCTTCCTTTTAAAATATTTTCGATATAGGTTACCTACATTTGACGTATTACAAAGTAGGCTAATTGTGCTGGGACTGAAACGGCCTATATAGTCCCTTTGTGAACATGAATCTCTACATTTTATCGATAGAAAATGGTAACCGTCTATTCGATGTCAGCAACTACTATAATATTATTAGTTTTAACATTATGTATCTTATTTAAATGCAGTTGCAGTCTCAATTTATGTCTAACGCAACCTAAATTCATAGACTAGGTGTCAGTAGAGACGTAAAACTAAACACGCCGCCCATAAAACACAGCTAATGTGCAAAATGCAAATGCAGTGGTAACAATAATATCCGGGCGGGTGTGGCGCGACATAAATATGCATCGCGCTTCCCACTCGCGCGACGCTCACTTGTTTTGCCTAAATATTGCTTAGATTTTAATTCATTATTTACTGGCTGTCGCCTGACTTCCCATCTCTATTGTCAGCCCGCTCTAGAAATTGCGATATCCTATAGTAAACACCTAGAACAGTAAGGATTCCTACGTCTTTGGCTTTGAGATAAGTAAGACAATATTTTTATTTTTATACAGTACAGTTAACTCTCTTCTCAGGTTGGAGATTCTGCCGAACTCTACCACCTTCTCTCAGTTAAAGGCCTTGCTTAGCTGTACTGGTAAGTGACTTTATATACTTAATTGGTAGGTCAGTAAATATATTGTTTTATAAAATACCGACTGCAAAATTGCAATTCTAATAATGACTTTATTGAAAGTGCAGGCACGCTGCACACTACCATTCGGCAATGAGGCGCCG
Source organism: Notodonta ziczac (assembly GCA_918843915.1). Taxonomy (NCBI): domain Eukaryota; kingdom Metazoa; phylum Arthropoda; class Insecta; order Lepidoptera; family Notodontidae; genus Notodonta; species Notodonta ziczac. The sequence goes on along the minus strand of OU974046.1, from coordinate 12,205,446 downwards.
ATGAAGGCGCATTACACGCTCAAGCCTGCACCTTTGTTTCATTTCCTGATACGACGATATTTTTTTCGTATTCTAAGTCGACAGCGTGATAAGTATGGAGAGAGATACGTAGAAATGAAATTACGTAGACAAATATTTTTTTGTTATGCTTTTTAAATATACAGGGTTAATAGACTATCTATATATATATATATATATCTAGGGACATTGACAAAAAAATTCAATTCAATAATTTAATTATTTTCCTCATAAAACTCTTGTCGGTCCCCAAATTCTATCACTTTTCATAATTAGCTTACTTATTCTACCTTCACCAAGATATCACTATAATTGTCACCAAGTTTTTAACTGTGAACGTATTACCTTATTAATCTTTTTCACTTTTTGGTCAGATACTGACGTATATTTTTTCACAAGAGTCCGTCGCCACTCCTGTCGGGCATCTCGTTATTAGGCACGATAGTAGCGTCGAACACCGAACGGCGGATTTCAATAAAGCAACCGACCTTTTGTTACGTGTGCCGCCAATATTTGAGCCCGGCTCGCCGGCTACATATTAAAAGATTCATCTCGCAATGAACACTCCTCTCGTCATCCTTGTCAAGATAAAAGTTGATTGAGATGGTTTTATCATAGGTTGAGGATACTCAACCTGCATAATACATATATGTGGAACATAATATTTAATTGTAAATTTCTGCATAGTGGTTATCTGAGATACTCGTCGGGAATCGAACTTCGTCATCATCATAGGACACCACTGTCAATCCTGGCGTGATCCTGCCTAGCAAGAGTATGCTGGGAGTGTGCAATAATCTGAAAATCAAAAAAGTATGAATATGTTTAAGACAATTCATAACCTTATTCTTTACCAGCGACAAGTGACCGGTTACAGCGACGGTTAAAGTTATGACGTCATTTAACAATTTAGCCCCAGCAACCCAGCAACCCAGCAACCCAGCCTGTATTAATAAGTATAGACCTTTCTGTAAACCGAGGAGATTCGAACCTCAATCCTTTCGGTGGCTTAATGATAACAAACTTCACACATCTATCGAGTAAGTAAGGCTCATTGTACCTATTGTTGTTCATTCTAATCTCGTTGTTAAAGCAAGAATATCAGAATAAAATATACCTACTTAGGTATCTATTAAGTAAATAATTTAATCCAAACACAAGTGCACAACTTCCTCGGGTCCACCTGCCCCAACAAACTCCATCCCAATTATGAATACTTTATTCATACAGCCAAAGTTAGTCAGTATCCATGATTTTTATATTGCCAAGTTTGGCTCGCATTACCTATGCATTGTCTCCCGTTCCGCTTATTTAATTTAGCGGCAGGGGGCGCTGCGAGCGGCTGTTTATAAAACTTTCACATCTCTTGTTTGGAGTTCAGTTTTTAATGTAAAAGTATGAATCGTGTCTCGTACCTTACCTATTCATTCTTTGAAGAATACAAGTATATATTGTACTAGCTGTGCCCGCGACTTCTTCCGCGTGGAATTTAATTGACAAAGTTTCATACAAACTTTCTTCCCCTATTTTATCCCCTTGGGGGTAGAATTAATCAAAATCCTTTCTTAACGGATGCCTACGTCATAACATCTACCTGCATGCCAAATTTCAGCCCGATCCGTCCAGTTGTTTGGGCTGAGCGTTGATAGATCACTATGTCAGTCAGTCACCTTTGAGTTATATATATAGAAGATATCCTACCATATTTGTGTCTGGAAACATCTAAAGTAGTGAAACAAGGTTCATTGAGAGGCCATTTTATTAATCAGGACTGATATGTACTATAATATACATACCTTCATCCAGGTGTCAAATATGGCCACTATTCGTTAAAAGTGTGTTAAAAAGACGGTATAGTCTTCATCGTACGAATGACCGCTAACGGTGTAGGTCTAGAAAACTTTGTTTTGGCATCCAATCAGCACAACTTCAAATCGAAATAACTGCTTATGGATGTAGTGTATCTTGTTGATTATTTCGTTGATTTCACCGCTATATATGACAAGCTAATTTTATAAATATTTAAATACTAGGCGAATATAAAATAGGAAAAGGATTCTGAATCCTTACATATTTTAAAATTTCCATCATAAAAATTCAACGTATCTAAATTCAAAAATGAAATTGACCGCCGCCGCCGGCGCGCGTTCTGAAATCGCAATCACAATGAAATATTCAGCGGCTTGACGTGCAGGTGGCGCTGTGATGCGCCATTGCGGCAGTTTCTTTATGCATGAGAGCCTCTTGTGATTCGGAACGCACCACTTCGATATGTGCCCAAAGAGTAGCTGAGCAGCACAAATAGTAGAGAGGCCAGTCGGCAATTTATACTCTTTTGTGCCTATATATTGTCAGTACCTCGACGTTATCCTCACATCTCTGCAGACCTGGACCTATGCAAATAGAATCTTGGGAGCAAAATTTAGGATTTGAAACTTGTATTTCAACGTAAGAAAAGAAGGAAACCTTTTTGATAAATCTTTGAAACAGATGACGTCTGCCAGGGACCATGCTTCTGACCAAAAGTGTACTTGGTATACTTACTTTTTGATGGATTTTTGAGCCACACCGCCAATTTCAACATTCAGTCAATCAGTTTACCTCTTCAAAAGTACCTACCGCAACTCTACGTATCCCCTCTGTGCCATTATCTAATCGTTGTCAAGTTGGGCAGCGGTGTACCTCAAGTTACATTTACATTTATATTGGGCGGAGACGTCCGAGCCCTCCTGAGCACTCCTCAGACGCAAGCCACGAACCGAATCAATCCTATTACAATACTTTTTGTTACTTGAGCTGGGCAGACTTAGTTAGCCTACCTATAAGCATTCGGAAGACTTGGAGTCGCCAAATTATTTTTTAAATTTTTGGTGGATATACTTTTTATCCAGAAAATTTTCTCCGATCAAAACAAATTGCTTACTTAAATAAAGTGCGAGAATCAGGGATAGGCATTCGCACCCATTAACCGACCCCACCTCCCAACCCCTGTATCCGCGCCTTCTTACAGCTAGGATACTAATAATCTCTTCTATTTTTATGATTGTATGCTCAAATGTATGACTTATCCACCTACTCTAGGTAACCGGATACTAGCAACATAACTTAATGAAGCTTTTAGCACAGTCAAAATACTTAAGTATTTGTCAAAATGATTATGTAAATTTACACTTAATCATGTCAGCCAACATTTGGATATTTTTATTTATTTATTGATTTATATTCAGGCGTCGCGGGCCTATAAATACTATAACAATTCAAAGATTATGAGTACCTACTAGAATTATAATACCATTATAACGATGTAAAAAAATTGCTATAACCAATTGAATAGGCGTTAAAAAAGGCCCCATTGATCATACCTTTAATCGCACATAACGATACCTCCTCCATAGGTAGGGGGGATTATTAGGGATCCAGGATGAGGCATCGAGGTGCCCGACATTGATTGATTCACCTTCATTCATGGACGATTGTATCGACATCTCATAACAACCGACCATGCAAAAGTGTCAAGTAATTTTGAGCTTTATTGAAAGTGGGATAGATGTGGTGTGAGCGGTATTATAAGTTGGTAGATCCAAGAATAGCTCCTTGAATTTGACAGTGAGACGGATTGATATCTTGGTGGATTTATCATAAGCTCGGTTTGTGATTATGTAGCAACCTTGGATTATGGTTAGGTGAAAATAGGCTTGATGACTATTTTTTTATTGCATAGTAATAGAAAGTATTTCTTACGATCACTGTTCAAAATAAATTAAAATTAGCCGAGAAATTGACGTTTCGAGAACAGTTCTAGCTCGTGAAGTATGACGTCATAAATCCAGTCACTTAAGTTGTTTGCATATTCACAAATATCAAATGAGAATATTGGTACTTAAGACTTAATAAGTATCCTAAATTCAATATTGGTCATCATGCATTTTGAAGATAAGCCAACTTTTTTATAAGGAATATTATCAATCAATCAATCAAAAAATGTATTGTGGAATACACAGGTATTTATAAGATGTTACAATTAAATAGAGATTCCGCTATGTCCCGCCGTAGTGGGCATACAATATTAACATGCTGTTATAAAATACAATGTCCAGACTTAATTAAAATTAAATTACAATTATATTAATGAGTATTATGATAAGAATGTCAACAATAAAATTTAAAATATAAACAGAATCTTGTCAAAAGCTTATCACAAGGTATCATCATCAAGGAACTTATTCACTGAGTAATAACATTTAGTAACTAAAAGGTCGAATAATTTCTTTTTTAAGAGGTCAATCTGTGAAATTAGCCTCATAGAGATCGGGATTTTATTAAATATATGTATTGATTTACAAAAACCACTCTCTTTCATAAGATGTGTCTTGCAGGGAACTACACATAATTTATCCTGATGCCGAGCTCGCGTGCGGTAATGAAATAGGTTTGTTTGATTTCACAAATATAATTATTTCAAATATAAGCAGGGCAGAGTCAATAATTGAAATAAGGTTTGCATGAGTCAGTCTGTTTAATGTTTACCATACCCCTAATGCATCTTTTCTGAGCCTTAAATGCACGTTCCCTGTCAGTAGAGTTACCCCAAAAAATTAATCCGTATCTAAGGGAAGAGTCAACATATCCATGATCTGCAGTCAGTAAAGCTGACAGATTAACGACCTTCCGTAACTAAGAGAGCGCATATGAGTACTGACAAAGTTTTTTAGAGACATGTTCAATGTGTAGCTTCCAGTTAATTTTACTGGCAATATGTAATCCTAAAAATTTACCGTCTTTAATTTCTTTAATATATGAGTCAAAATAATTTCTGTTTAACTGTTCAGTCAAATTATACCTTTGTTTGAAGTTACTAATTTTAGTTTTTTCCATGTTAATTTTCTAATTATTATTACGTAACCATTCTATTAACAATGTCAAAGATTTATTTATTTCCGCTTTTATAGAGGCTATATTTTCACCCGTGAATAAAACGGTGCTATCATCAGCAAATAGGATCATTTCCTGAGCTACAGCTTTTGGTAAGTCATTAAGGTAAATAATAAATAATAATGGTCCCAAAACGCTCCCTTTTAGTATATTATATACTTAAGTTTTATTTTTTGATATAGCACCGTTACATTTTATGTCTCACTAACTTATTTACTTTAGCTAAACAATGTGTACAGAGGATTAACCGTGTAATCCCTAAAATTGGACACAGTTTCACCTGTCCGGAGACTGGGGTCCGATGTCCGGACCCTCCGTGAGCGGATTTGTCCCGCGGGTAATGAACTAACACAAAAAACGTTAAGAGTTAATCTGACGCGCTTACGTGGGTAAAGTCCGGATACATGTGTATACCTATCTTTTACCGTAATGTAAGTAGACATAGAAGATGCTGCAGTCAACAAATTCTTGTTAGAAAACCTGACAATTTATTGACTAAAATTGGCAGTTGATTACCCTGAAGTTATGGGTGTGCTTCCTAAGTGAAGCAGTGTTACTTAAATGTTAACAAAGAATTTTCTAAGTAGAGTTCCCAAAGTTTACCTTAGTTAAGTAGTTACATAATGGAGGCAGTTCATTATAAGCAATTAATTTAAAATTGCCATTACCTACAAAGCATATTGTGTACAGCCATTGTAAATGGCTTAAATCGTAAGTAAGTAATCTAGCTACTACGTCATCTGCGAAATGTATTTTTTTAAACAAAGGTGTGTTTAAATCCCGCTCCAGGCGGCCACTATCTACTAATAATTCACTAATTGTCGACGTGTCCGCGGCCGCAATTCGTAGTTTATTCCCACACAAATCCCTCCATACATTTTTATTGGCGGCGTCCACCTTCAGGCTTGTGCAGCGTGATCGGAATTTTTATTTAAGGCTTCCTCCACAGTGGACGGTGACGGTTGGAATGCTATATTTTCCTACCTACCCACTTATCAATCAACGTTTATGATTCCTTAATTTATATTTTATGTATGGAAGCAATCTGTATTTTTTTCTGGTTTTGATCATCATATTCCTTAAGTTAGAGTATTTTAGTCATTCATTACAACAATAAAAGTTTTCAAAATGATTAGTAATAGTTTGTATATCTGGTGAAGTCAATCCTCTTTACATAGAGCCTCTACTATGTTCTATTTCACATAACAAAGTCTCGCGGAAAAATACGGAACTAAATTATACACAGTGTAAATTGTATTGCCAACACGCGACTACAGCGCCGCATCTACGAGACTTCGTACCTATATGAAATCTAAATAATATATAACTCAAAGGTGACTGACTGACTGACATAGTGATCTAAGCCCAAATCACAGCCCAAACCACTGGACGGATCGGGCTGAAATTGGGCATGCAGGTAGATGTTATGACGTAGGCATCCGCTAAGAAAGGATTTTGATCAATTCTACCCCCAAGGGGATGAATCCTGAAATTTTTGTTAAGTTAAATTACACGCGGACGCAGTCGCGGGCACAGCTAGTAGAATATAAGTATAAAACCCTTGTCTCCACGCGACTCATACGATTAATGAGGAACTAGTAATTTACACCTTAGTTTTGTTTAAGTGCAAAACCGCAGCGTTTCCCCCGTCTCGTGTGTATTGCACCTGATCGCGTGGGTCATGGAGTGTGTGATTTGTTTCCGATTTCCACCGCGCCGCGTCTGCCGGCGGCAGGTAAACACCGATGTTACAGACAGTTACGTCCGTTAGGAACTATAGTGTAGTTATTTACTTTACTATTATGTATGTAGGAACATTTTAGAACGATCTAAAAATCTTAACTGTATGTTTGAGTTTCAATAACGTGTGTATGTGTGAATAACGTCATAGTAGAGCTACCGTAAATAAATAACCAAATTTTTATTGAAGTGTGTATAGTATGTATGGAGTTTAGTTGTAACTTGTCAATATCAGAATTTACATAAGTAATCATAAAATTTTCTGAATCTTATGCCCTATTTATACATAGCACACAGATACTTCTGTCAATCATACGTAAGTAGTAGGTACGGTTGAAAAAACAACAGAATGTTGCTATGTAAGGACTATTCAACTGATTTCTTTCCCATTATATGGATAAGAGACGATCAAAAGTACTTGCCACGAAAAGTCAAAAGATAAAAACGTTGATCAAACTAGTGATCTGGCGGTCGCCGGTGCCGGCGCTCAAAGGAGAAAACTTTAATTAAAACCTGCTCTAGCGGAGTTATTACACCGCGCACCGCGCGCCGGCTCGTCCGAACTCACGGCCAAACTTGCCACTTACATCTGATTAATGTTATGAATAGTCATAAGATGTAGAGTTCTGGAGTTTCATTAAATCGGAGGTAGAGTATCAAGAAAATTGTTATCTTTTGGGTGTGGACATAAATAATGGTAATAGTAAGTACTTTTCTTTACTTAAGATATACACTTACTGTGACCTACGAAGGGATTACTAATTTAATACTACAGCCATGGAAACTTAAAAATAATGCAAATATTTTTATTAGTAAGATGTAAGTTTAATGTAATAAACTTAAATTTAACTTTATAAAATACTTAATAACATTACTTAGAGTATGTAACTTTGACTGAAATACATACTTAACCAATCCCGACTCATGAAATTCCTTATTCAACAGACAGAACTTTCTCAACTTTAGGAACGAAATCCGTGTAAACTTCAACTTCAAGTAACTGAAACAAAAGCGATCGGCTACAATAATAAGAGCACTATTTCTGATTGATATTCCCGCCCGGGTCAGTGGCGAAACACCTAAGTTAAGCGTAACCCCAAATAGGAATCGATTTGATTCCCCAACCACGAGCGAGCTAAAATAAGTTAACACTGTTTTTAGGCCATTGAATGTATTCTGAAGCCGCAACACGAAAGTTGTGGCAAATATTAAAAAGCAACTCAAAAATTGATATTTACGTATTAGTCTGTCTTGAGGCATCTAAGTATATTAACTACCGTGTATTAGTATCTCAATTATCATTTTGGATATTTGAAACATCCTGTTTATGCAGAGTTTTTGGCTGGATCTTCTTGGTGGAAGCAGCATTCCGAACCGGTGGTAGATAGAGATTTTGAATAACTCTGTGAGTTGTCCAATGGTAAGGGTTCAAACTTCGACTGATAACTCTAAGTTTTACATTTTCGTTCATCGGTGGGAAGTTTTGGGCGCGTTTGCCAACTCCGTGTGTTAGCTTAGCGAGTTTTGCTAAGGCTAACTGCGCACTTGCCTAAGTAATTGGTGGATCCAGAGAATTATATCTCAAGGTTTTTGAGTTAAGATTGAATTTCCAACTTGATCGGTTTCAATTTGAAGTTTGCAGAAGTTCTTTTGTAAAATACAAACAATATTATAAGTTAACTTGATCAATTTGCGGTCATTAGTCATTTTTCCAAAATATATTGACATAACAGTGTTGTCTTCTTTGTGTGAATGACACCTTACTGAAATCATCAGTACGAGTATTAGAAAATTTCATACACCTTTTAAATATCTAATAATAATCATAATTTAGCCCTTTTGACGTCCCACTCCTGGGCACGGGCTTCCCCTCAACACGAGGGGGATTCAGGCCATAATCCACCACGCTGGCCCAGTGCGGTTCGGGTCTTTCGAAAATTGGTTAGATCTTCTAAGACATGCAGGTTTGCTCCCGATGTTTTCCTTCACCATAAGCAATCATCATCCAATCAATCAATCATTCATCATAATCATATAGAAATTGTGATTCGCACATAGATTTCGAAAAATCCAGAGGTGCGATCCGCGGTTTGAACCCAAGACCCGGTGCCCGCAAGATACGTGCTTCAACCAATCGGCTATCACAGCTATTAAATATCTACTCAATTAACATTATCTTTCAACTGAAAAACTACCCACGAATAGTTACAGCATGCTCGCAAAACCTGTCGCGAACACAACATATAGAATACAAGTGAGGCCATATAAACCGGCCCACCTATATTTTTTGTCGTCCGTCGGCACGTGAGGTGAATCCAATCATTTTTTCTTATTTCCCCAGATTGATTGGACTGTGTGGTTATTTTTTCGTTTATCCCCCGCCAAACAATGGACGAGGCAGGTGAGCTAAACGCTTTTCGCTACGGAAAAAGATTTTGTCGGATTTAACGGCTGTTGTGTATTGTTGGGTGTTTTATTTTATTGGTTTGTTTATTGGCATTTCATGTTATGTATTTCATGTTATTGGCCTCCAGGTACACTACTATCACAACAATAGATCGCTCGTGAATAACGCAGATAAATCTCAAGTACCTAAAGCTTATTAGATATTTTATCTTAGAGATAATGTAAGAAAAATGTTCACCTTTTATAAATACCTAAATATATTTTTAGGCTCTAACCAGCGACGATTACTAACAGAAGCTTATTATGATTAGTAAAGCTATTCTCTTTATTTCATCTCTAAAATACAAAAAAATACTCCTTCTACTGCAAGAGTATGACTATTATTGTCTTAATTAAATTGTAGGTATTAATTAGTATACTAATGGTATTAGAGCCCTTTCACATAATATTGGCGTAAAATAACCATTACCTAAGCTGCGTTTTTACAGTGAATGAGTGAGCCAGAAACTCAACCTATGTTCGTGTAAGCAATGCCTTTGGTTTGATGTTAAGCAGTCGACAGACCCGACTGATATTAAGCAGTCTCTGTACATCATGCGGGTTGTATGCTTGATTCCGACTTCATTATACATAAAAAATAGCATACTTAACTATGCCCGTAGTGTACAGCGCTAATAAACAAAACAGCCACTAAGTCAGGTGTTCGTGCCCAGACTACGTGTGCAGTTTATTTGCCATGCACTTTCTTAATGCAACGCATTACCCACTAGGGGGCGCGCCCGAAGGAACGCTGTGTAGTTTATAAAGACTGAGCAAATTTTCCATTGTGCTTACTATTATGCTTGAAGTTTTATTGGGCTTACTTGAATATTACTGTAAGTACATATTGGGTTTTTCTTATGGTGAAAACATTTTGCATGTGTTCTACCTGTTAGCGAAATAAAATTGGTTGACAAATTGGAGAAGCAAATGGCGATTTCCACAAGTAACCTGCGACCTGCCTTAATTAATTTAAGTGTGACGCTTAATTTTATCTGTGTTGTTCATTGTAGATTCCGATTTGTGCACGCGATGTTCGTATATCGAGTAATAATTGTCTATTGGGTCTGCTTACGGTCTCTTTATTGACTGAGAATAATGACTTTCTTAAATTTTCTTGAAACGAAAGCCATTACCTTCCCGTGAAAAACTAACCTAATTATGGCCATTGGTCCATGAAATGATCGTGAAAGTTTCCCGTAGCATCACGCCGTCGTCCCGGGTGAAGGGTTGCTCGTAAACTCGCTGCAGGTGTCCGCTTCTGTTCTATCAGATCGAGTTATTGAATCCTTAATCCCCTTTTATTACTTTCCTCCGCCGTAATAAAAAGCTGCTGAATAAAAATTTCTCCGCGATATCGTAATTGTGCGGAATTGGGTAGGTAATATAGAGGTAGCCGGAATTTTTTGCAAGTTATATTAATTTCAGTTGGGTTTTACAAGGTGAAACAAAAAGGGAATACTATTTTTTTTGCAACTTTACTTTGTAAATCTAAAACTATGGCCTTTGTGGGACAGTTTAAGTACTAAAGGTTTTGTAGACTTGTGAAATATATCAACAGCTGTATTCCTATAACACCTTTTGTTTTTCAAGTTTCCTCCAAAGCTGATAGTTTTAGAATTACAAAGTTATGTTTTGAAAAAAATAGTATACCCTTTTTGTTTCACCTAGTATAAAGTGTAAAAAGAGTTCCGTGTCATTTTGGACCTTATGTAACATTAACTCTACATCAAGAACTAAGTACCAAGGTAAGCTTTAAAGTGGGAAAACGACTGTGACACTTATCTGAATAGCTTTTGGCGCCAGCTAACTGGAACGAATGTAACTGTTCACGATCGTAACGGTTTGTGTACCTGTTACCTAATAGCAGCTCCGAGTGGCAAAGGACATTGCTGAAGTGTTTCAAGAGGCACTTTTTAAGCACTTGGAGGTTTTCCTCACTAATAAACTCCTACGTTCTAACCTGTTAACTTACAAAAGTACATTAAATTTTTTCTATCTATTCTGCAACTGCCAAAGAATTTGTAATAATTTCTTATTATTACAAATTCTTTGGCAGCTACCATGCTACAGGCAGACAGAAAAATGCGTCGCACCAATAACACTGTCTAAGCACTAGGTACCTTTTTAGGTTATAGGTTATTACTTAAGTCCCCCATCTCACAGTTTACAATGGGGAAGTGACTTTTTCTTTTTTTTTTTCATAATAAAAAATAATGCCTTATGATCATTGCCATTAAAATAAAAACAATAATAATGTCAAAATAAATTTTAAAGTGGTAACAAATAGAAAACTTTAAAGCTTTGAAAACAGTACTAGGTAGTGAAATATGGCGGTATAACTTCTTTAATAGCGAATATCTTAGATTTAATTGAATGTTTTTTAATAAAGTCGTAAAGGAATTGGTTATTCCGATTTAATATAGATTTAATTCAAAATCAGAAAGTCGCCATTATAATTGATATTTTAGGAAATCATTTAAGACAGAGTTCAACAGATTCACATACAAACTACTTATAATATTATATGTTACGTGTATCGACCAAAAGCTTAGAAAAGTACTAAATTCTTCATTTTTCCGAATCTACCCCGACCTATGTAAACGCGGGCTCGGTAAACTCATTAAGAGTACATTTTTTACTCAGTCTCCAAGTGTTTGGGGTTGTTAATTAAAAACCTGTCTGCCGCCGTGACGCGGCCGCCGTGCACCATGTTCAACGTGGAAAAAACACCAAAGAAATGTCTACAGTAATTACTCTGGGTTGTGTAGAGATACGTGTAGTATCTGTCAAATCGGAAAGTAGTGGACTCTAGCTAGACACGGGTGATGTATAGTAGACAAAGCGTTGCTTTATTCCTTTAATTTGGGGGACCTATGACTTAAAGTCTAAGGGTCTTCCCTTATTACCGATATTTTGTCTAGATTGAGTACCGTATCCTATCCATGAAAGGTAAAGTACCAGTTTTCAGACATTTTCAGGATAACTGCATTTAACAACTGTCATCAATATTTTCTCTCACACAAAACTCCCCTCCCCGCTTCATCGAGTATCTGTATTCGCGACTTCCCTGAATTAGCAGCAAGGGATACTCGTATTCTAAAAAAAAATTAAATTTTAAAAGTCCAAGCACTATTCACAAATGTTTTCAATGGAATGCTGAAATACACCTTAGATAGTTCAAAGATTAAGCAAACCGAACTATCGCTTCCACTACAGCGAGCAGTGTTCACCTGCTAACTTCTGATTTACGCCGTCTGAACTGGTCCCGGGGGCCGCCCGCCCCGGCTCACTGGCCCGATGTATACCTTCCGATTAAATAAAAGTTTGTAGACATAGAACACTATCTGTGATAGTTTATATAATCATCCATCCATCAACCTTCTTCCAAATACTTTCATACATCACGGTGATTCTTCCTACATACGACTCATGTGCTGGCAAACGTTTTTTTTATACTCCAAAATCGGCAAACAAGTGTTCGACTCGCCTGATGTTAAGCAGTTCCCGTGGCCTATAGATGCTTGCAATACCAAATGCTTTTCTCGCACGACGCCGACCTGAAGGGGAGTGGGATGGTGGGAAGGTATGGGGGGGTTGGGAGGGGTTGTTCGTTCGGTAAATTACATTTTATAGGGTATAAGATAATGTGGCAGCCAGTGTATCCATCACCTCTAAACTTTTACATAACGTAAACTTAGTAAATTCTATATTTTATAACTATACTAGTTGCTGCCCGCGACTTCGTCCCCGTAGACTTAAGTTAAGTATTCTATATGTTAATCCAGGCCTTGGAGTTGGAGTGGATGTGAGTATGACAGGAAAGCGCGATGAATGGAAGGAAAAGACATACTGCGCCGACCCCAGATAATGGGAAAAGGTAAGGCAGATGTTGATGATGATGTTAATCCAGGCTATAAACTATCTGTGTTCCAAATTTTATCCAAATCCGCTCAGTAGTGTAACAAACATACATCCACACTCACAAACCTTCGCATTTATAATATTAGTAGCATAAAATTACATCTTTTCGAAATGAAAATAGCACTTTTGTCTCCAAGTAACCAAATTCCTAGTGAAACATTTAATCGGTACAGCCAGCACGCCCGCTCACGCGCGCCCGGCGCGGGATCACCACCATTTGTCTTGCACCACCTTTAAAAGCTATTCACGACCATTTTTCTTTTTTAAAAACCTTCAGACACTTCCTCTTCGTTTTTCAATCGCCCCCGTCCGGGTTGGAGTTATCGCGATAAATGCTTTTGTTTGGCTGACTGTACCGGATGTGTGTAGAGATGATGATACCGCTGGAATAATAATTATTCTAATGTTCTGTTTAATGGTCAAGGAACTGGGAGAAAATCGCAATTAATGGAAAAACCTCCACCGACAAGAGCATCGCTGTTAAGTTTATGATGATGATGAATGATGATGATGTTCTCTAAATATATAGGGATCTCAGATTAAGTAGTTATGCTAACATAATGTTAGTATGTACTACTCACTAGACGATCATCGCCAATAAAGAAATACATAAATTGTTTTAGGTAAATGTTTTGTAAAATAGCTAATTATACAATTCATCTGCGCGATATACACCATCAGATAAAGGCAAACCGTTTAAAGATTGTCCATAAATATAATTATATTTCTTATTACTTATCAAACAGTAAAAATGCAAATTTTTCATTTTGAAATTATAGAAACCACGTAGTCTTTTAGTTCATAGGAAACTTTACTTTTTCTGATTAACATCTCCATGTATTTCAGTAGTATCGGCATGAAGCGTTGAGCCGGCCGGACAGGTGAATGGATGTCTCGACCCCTTCGCTGGTAATCACTCACAATAGCATCCGATTCGCACTAAATTGCAAGTGAACAGCGGTGTTAGTGGCACCATACGCTTTAAGTACCTATAAGGTCCAAAATACATCAACTTCTGCAGTTCCTTAAAATTCTCTTACATACTCAAGTTTTTGCCAAGCTTGGCACCACTATATGCCTGAAATTATGTTCTTAAAAAAGTTTCAACCAGTTTTACACAGACAAAGTCCACTCAAGACTGCTCTACTCTCTCAATCACTACTATAAGGTAGTAGCAATCAATAACTAATAATAATACATCATGAAATCATCCTGAATAGCTCCACTGCGCAACAAAGTCCATCAGTGCCATGTTCCACAGCTGGTAGTCCTCGCTCTCGCTACCTCTCGTCACGTGCAGAAGTCCACCAATCACAGGCAGTATCCGACAGTAGTCTAGCTATTAATCAGCCGCCGTGATGCTTACCCTCTAATTGAAAGCTCCTCTCGGAATCGCCGCGTTTATTGTCATCATCAATATGGCCTCGGGTCTTGTTGACATGTTTCTTTTGCTTTGAACGGGTTTTCATCAGGATTTTGGGAGACGGTTCATTTATAATGGTTAAATTACTTATTGTAAAATTATAAGTAGACTTGGTAGTATAACTCGACTGAAATGAAGGTCAAAGTTAACTAACGATGGTGGACCCAAACTGCAGCCAGTTGAATACAGATCATATAGAGGCTCTCTCAACCGGGCTATTACCACCCTCTAACAGAAGATTGGAGTAATGTAGCTTTTATACCTGCGTGTCGTGCGATTATTGGGAAATCTTTCTCTTCCCCTCCCCTGTGCCACTTCCCTTGATGTTGCCGAAGTGCAAGCAAAGCCTTTGGTATTGCAAGCATCTTTAGCCTACGGTAACTGCTTAACACGGCCGGGCCGGCGGGTGGTACCTACAACACATTTATTCTCCAACACATTACATAGCACCTTCAAATTGCCAACCCTACGTGCTGAATTCAAAACTTCATAAGTCCCACTCGAAATGGCCCACCAATGGCCATCAAACGGAATCAATCACCGGCGCCATAAAGCTTCGTGCAATAAATTCGGCCCAGCTTTCGGCCCATTTTCCACTTGTTTTCACCTCGGCCCGGTTGAAAGCGCTCATTCACCCTCCAGTTTTGAATACGTATTTGTCATTGCGCTGTATTTCGTTTTGCCGATGCTCTTTTGTTTGGTTGATTAATCGCAATACGTTTTATTTTGGGGTTAAGTGAGTTTGATTAATTTTTCATTGTATTCTTTTGGAAGTACCTCTATAAGAATATAAAAGGACGTATAGAACTTTACCTAACTTTGAAGTTATAATTAGATGTGACAAGTTTCCAATTCTGTAAGCATTCTAAAAATTAATATTCACATTGTTAAGTCTCGCAATTTAGAACCACGCTTAAAATAATTAATCACTCCAACCGTTAACCCTCACTCACCCAAAAAGTTTATTACAGTATCCAAACTGTAAAAAATCTTGGAAGGAAACCACGAGATGGAAAGTCAGTGTCATTTTTCAAGGGAAACATTAACTAAGGCCCGTTCACATCGGCCGACAGGCGGTATAAAAACTGTGTAAACACGTCACCTGTCATGCGTCCCGGCGCGACGTGACGTGGCGATGCGGTTCGGGGGCGATATAATAATATTGGAGGCGACAATCAATTGACTTTCACTCATACTCAGTGCTCTATTTAAAAGCAGGTTTAATTTTGATAGGTCTTAATATAAAATACAAACTAAACCCAGTAGTAAATTATAAACAGCGTGCCATTACTGCTATGACAAATGCGATAGTGAAGATTAAAATCTCTATAGCCCAAAGTAGAGTCGGAAAGCAGTCGCTAAACTTGAAAACACTGATGTGTGGGGCACATACTTAGTCATCGAATGTCTGATCAGCCATTAGCATTTGAATTTTCAAAACTGAACTCTACAGCTCTACCTAATAGTAGAAGACAACCAGTTACATCTGACTAAAGACTATCTCAAAAACATTAGGGAAGAAAGACGGTCACACCATTAATGTCCCCTCAAAATTTTCGTAAAATACCACCTCCATTTCCGATTTTCCTCCTGTCGCTCCTGGTTCGGGGCATCGGTATGAAAAATTACACGCTGTTAAAGCATTGACACGCGCTGTCGGAAGTGTATTGAGGAGACCGTGGTACGATGATGCATCGCTTCAGCCGCTGTGCGGGGATTATGTGTACACTGCTTAATTCTGATGGAGGATTTATTTTATGTTGATCGTTTGATTAACGCAATATACTGATACCTTTGGTAGATTGAATTATCGTTACAGGGGCATTTTTACTCCATCTAATAGTAACAAAAATGTTTTTGGAAGTATAGGGGTCAAGCAGTAACAAACTAAAATTTGTAATATTGTTACTCCCTCAACCTCAATGAACCCCAAATCGATTGGTACGTGAGAATCGAACACATAATCGGTTTAGTCGCACCTCTAGTCCCGCAATAAATCATGTGTAAGCCCCTACCTGACGGCTATCGCGGGCACCGAAGAATTGTCGAAGGGGCCGCGGCTGTAAGACTATTATTGGTTGGTATTTCTTCTCTGATATCAGAGAAAAGTTTATACTGATGTTATATTTAACGTATAAGACACGATTTTTTGGGAAATTGAGTTGGTAAGTCACTAAAACGCTTGAAAAAAAAGCCGTTTCCTAAAAGCAGGATAGTTCGATAGGCTAATAAATATATAAAGTCTGTAGCGAGCTTTTAGTGAAAAAATTGTACCGGTAAAAGTCCTACGTAGAGGCCGCACATTGAGTAACAAGAGTTATATAAATAGCTCATATCAGTATGGTAGTAGCAGTCACAGAATAAGCCTGCTTATACCAAAGCATTATTGCCACTAAAAATAATCACAAGACTTAACCAGCCAGCTCAGTAAGTAGGGTAAATACACCGACACTTCACCTTGCTCGCATATCTCCCGCGGGGACCGTTCGCCAGCCGCGGCACCGCGGCCGGGCGCTGACGGAATTGCACGACCGCTTTTATTGTTAGTTGCCGCAATAACTGGGAGCTTGTTAACCTGAATTGAAGGTGGGAATTGTGGGATTGTGTGCTTGATTGTGGACGAGAGGTCGAGACCCGTGATTAGACGTCGTGTTATCTTTTCTACGATACCAAAAAATTTAATAGAAAGCAGAACAAACAGTTCGACTTATAAATTGGTCTAAATTTAAAAATGTTTGTCGCTTGAAACTAAAACAGTCCAATATGTTGCACTCTTAATAGTCCACTTTACCAGATTTTATCTAACAAAGTAAAGTGAACAACTAAACGGAATAGGTGTAACAATATCTGTCCGGTCCACAGATACCACTCACGTAAAAGGTGAAAGCAAATATTGTCTGCAAATGTTCGCAAACAGTTTTGGACAACGAGTTTAAAAAGTGCAGTTCGAACGGGTGCTATTTGTTGAGTGAGGTGGGCAGTTATAGTTACTCTTACACTATTCTCTACATATAAAATATGTGAATTGAGGAATAGTATTATTTTGTGTATTTATATATTATACTTTCATCACAACCATAATCTCTCAAGAGGGTGCAGAGGTTTGCAATGAATCAGTCGAACAGAAACGTTCATTTGGGGAATTGTACATCTAACAGTAGTCGTCTCTACAAACATGCAGTTGCTGCTCTAAGGCCCGTATTCCGGACATTACTATGAGGTCTCACAGTGCGCGCGTACGCACAACGCATTGAGAAAATGACACACATTCTATAGTGGTGGTGGTGGTCCTTGACTTTGACCAGTATTTGTTTTACTACGGCTGTATATCTTGTAGACATCATCTATCTCTGGGCCTTTCTTGATTTTAATAATAATATTTAAGTATGTTCTCAAAAAGGAGATAATGAAACACAATCAAGCAAATGAAATTCAATCTCACAAATTCACAAATCCAACAATACAATTTTTAAAGCTCAAAATACTTCTAATATTTATCTACGGGAACAAATAAGAAGTCATTACGAAGTTCCGAAGTTCACCTCAGGTTAAGTTTATGTGCAAGTTTGCGGGCGCTCGGCCAAGCTGGGCCAACCCTGCCGCGGCTCGAATTAGCTGTCGATAAACTTTGACAAACATTGCCGTTCTGAAACTTTAAGCTTGTGATTGTATTAGACGTGTTGATATTGTGAAAATGTAGAGTCTTTTTAACTTGAAAGTTTGAACCCCTATCATGACTCTTTAAATATGTCTAAAGAGACACATTATCTATGTCACAAGACACAACTTAAAAATAATTCTGCATTAAAACTTTCATAGGAATATTAGTCAATTCCATTACTTATTACTTTATTTACCACTTATACTTTACCGTTACATTGTAGACAAGACGAAAACTGGACTGAAATGTAGCAAAATTGAAATAAGAGCATTTTCATCCAACGGAAAACTAAGGGGGAAGGTACATTGTATTTTTGAGCAGACAATATGAAAACTTGCACAGATCAATCGGCAGTCAGCACAAAGTCGCCCGGCCACGTATCACAGGGGCCGGGCCATATCTCTCGAGATGAGAGTGTCTGGAGTCTGGACCGCACCTCCGCAAAACATCATATTTCACGACGCAACTCTTCACCGTGCTCTCAGCTTAATCATGTTTGTTTTATGAAATTATGGGAATATCCTAGTAGTACCCTGAAAAATGTATTACATTAACAATTACATAACAGTATTTACTTCTTGTATAAAATAACTTTTCATTACTCATACTCTGAAAGTAGGTCTGAAGTTGCCTGAGGAGCGGGTTGAAAGTAATACTTTTCCGGCCCGGGAGAATCGCTTTCAACTGACAGCTGTCAAATAATTAAAAAAAACTAGTTCCATTTTCACCTTTCTATGGAACCATGTTCAAACTTTTTCTACAGTCACTCAATTACAGCACGATGTAAAATTGAAATAACATAAAGTTAAGTATTAATTAAATAATATATATTTTTAAATGACTTAATTATAATTTAGTTTCAACAATTTCTTTAAAATAATATAGATTTGGGCAAAATATTTAAAGATGAAAATGAAAAATAATGGCTATATAATGAAATTGGCCAGCCAACGAAAAAAAAACAAAATAGGCGGCAATCCGATCTTTTTTTTTTCTTTTTTTTCGAGTTGTAGAGTATTGTTCATACTTCCTTGTATTATTTCTTTAGCCAATTCCTGTTTTTATTTTTATTTTCCTTGTATTCGTAATGAAAAGCACAGTGTTTACCTCGGGTGAAAGACTTATTTTGTCCCTCGAACTATTAGCGCCCTCGCTACGCTCGGGCGCCAAACCCCGTCTCGGGAAAAAATAAGTCACTTTCACCACTCGAGTAACAATGTACTAATAAAGTGGGTAAAAATAAAATTAGTGCAGTATGACGCCATAACTAAGTAATTTTAGCAAACTTTAAATAAAATTCAATATTAGACATTATTCCTATTGTCTTTATATAAATTAATTCGATTTAGTATGGGTGTTGAAAATATTTTATATGAACTTACAAAATTTTGATAAGTATCTCTGGTTACTTTTTAAGCATTAAGAGTTCAGTGTGTAGCGAGACACTATTATCATAGTAAAGTAGACATTCCTTGTCATCACCAAACAGCCTGTATATCAAACGTCCTCGGCTACCCAACCAAAGGTGACAAACAGACAATTTTCTCTCCTGTCCAATGCAAATGAGGCCATCTGACACAACCTGACCCAGCACAATTCATCTACTAACCAATAAACATTATTCTCCACAGCATACGGTCTATTTTATACAACAATGACCGGAAATAAAATTATGTTAAGTTTGTGTTTAAACAAAATTACATTTGTATATAAAATAGTCGTTATTGCCAAGGCGCAAAGTATAATATAACAATGTGAAGCGATAAACGTAAATTGGTGCAAAAGTCGGGCCTCACGTGGGAATCCAAAATAAAGTGATGACCCTAAAGCGTTGGCATGTGACTTATAGGGTTGTCACAAATGCAGACTGCGGTTGCTACGTTTCGTTCATGTTTTTAGGGTTGGAAGTAAAATCACAAACTGTAATTATCTTTCTGTCATAGTTGTCTTAATTGTAACAATAGTAAGCTTATTATGTATATGCGCAGAAGAAATAAATACCGTCATGTACTGACGTAACTAGTATACTGGTAATATAAAAAATATGCTATAAAGGACAAGTCTGCTGAGTTATTTCCGGATCTACTCAGTCGGAGTCGTGTTCCGTTCCAAAATCGATTGCAGAAATATAAAAAAAAAACAATTAGTAAGTTCTTTATAACCATAGTCCTTCATTATTTTTATGAGTTTTTTTGTTTATGGAATATCAGTATCAAATAGCTTAAAGTTAAGCCAGCCAGTATTGTCTGCTTACTCTATTATAAAGCAAATTTATATTATAATCCATCCATTTCTTTATAACAAGGCAATCTTAACGAAACTTGGCAAATCCCCAATTTCAACTCGCTATCACATCAAATGTGTCCATACGCCATTGGCTCTATATAGGTGCAGTTTTATGGCTCTACCTTTACTGAGACCGATTTATTACTATCTTTGCACGGCCGACTAGCCATCGCCGCAGTTACCCGAGCAGGTATGATTTAGGACGAGACGCTTCTAAATTAAATCTTAGCTTGGAATTGGGAATGAAATTGTGTATCCACATCTAGATAGAGTTATAAGATAGTTCACCTTCCTAGTTGTTACAACTCTGACTCTATATATCTCTCGAAAAAATTTTTATTACCCACCACGCAATGACCAAGTTCTAATCAGCCATTTTTAATAAAATTCACAAAATCTAATTTAAAATACGTTGACCGTCACGGGAAGCCATGCGCGCACACACACAAGGGAGTAAAGAGTGGTGGCGTAGAGGGGGCATGACGGCATGAGAGAGCGTCATGCCATTGGCCATAACGGAAAACTGTTCGATTTTACTGCCAAAGAGCGGAAACAGGATGTTTCAAATCAAAAGCAGATTTTATTTTCAAAATACGTACCCAGACCACTATTAGTAAACTACTTTCAAATGAACGAACCCTACTTCACGAACCGCAGGGTAAATAGAATAGATAGTGGCTATTACAAAACTTTCGCACAGTCAATAACCTGTTCGCTGAACTTTTTCGATTAGTACCTGCCAGTAATGGGGCCGCTCACCCTTCCGTTGAACTATTCACCCTTATTACCTCTTCGGTAACTGTGCAGTAATTATTTAACCCTTCCATATAATGGTTTAGCGGCTTAAGATTGTTGCTCTAGAATAGATTGGATGTTTGAGGTGAAGTTTGAAATGTGGAGATGGCAAACTATAGCAACTATCCTAGCTGGATTGGCCTTGCGGTATAAGCCACGAAAAGACGAAATCTTATTTTGTTGCTGGTTAGCAAATGCAGCTGCCAATGAGGATTAAAAGATCCATCACAGAAGTGATTTTATTTTGGATAGTACGGCTGTAAAAATATCTTCTAGTTTTTAAATATAAGCGTAGGAAATTGACAAATTAATATGTCGACAGAATTGCGCCCATCATCTCGAGAGCACTACCATCAAATCTAATTTGGTAGAATAACAAATGTTCGAACACATAATTAATAAAGTATAACAATGGAACTCCGATAATTCTATTTTTTTTTCATTTGGCACTGTGGGTTTGGTATACGTATTGAATGTATTCAAATATCGAGTGTCTCCATACATTTATCAGTAAAGCTGCATGTTTTCGCTAGCAGCGCTGCTGTGAAATATATGGAACGATTCGATCACTTGTTTGGTATTTGATCCTGTTAAAACTTGTATCATGCTACGTGATAAAAACATTTTAAAAAAGGCCTATTTATACATAAACTACAACACATTTAACAAAACAAACGGCAAGTGGAATAAGTAGTACATTGTTATGCGTTGTGCGGCGGCGGCGAGCATTACGCCGCGCTAGTCTGGACTACTAAGCAGACAGGTCTCATTTCCAATTGCGTATTTATTTGATGTATTCTGCGCATGGGCATTTCCTGCCGATTTTTTAGAAGAATTTTAGGGAAAACCTTGGTAAGATATTTTATATATCTAGACAAGCGGTAGTGTGTTAAGCCAAGTTCAAGTAATATTCTTTGGAATACATAAATACAAGTTGGGCCAAAATAAGTCATCCGATGTTGTCTGGCTCAAATTTATTTTTCTAAATGAAAATCGATTCTGTTTTTTGATTATGTTTTTTTGAACCTTAAGAATTGTATTGGTCAAGTTGAGAAGATGCTATCGGCTAAATGGGCGCCGTCACAATTGATTGCAATACGGGCTCATTAACCCCCGACGAATAACGAGGGGTGTTATAAGTTTAACATGTGTATCTGTGTGTCTGTGTATCTGTGTATCTGTGTATCTGTGTGTCTGTCTGTGGCAACGTAGCGCCCAAGCTGATGAACCGATTTCAATTGTGTTTCTTTTGTTAGATAGGTATTCTGATCGAGAGTGTTCTTAGCTATGTTTCATGAAAATCGGTTCAGCCGTTTGAAGATCATCAGCTCTTTTGTAGGTTAAAAAGCCACATTCACGGCCAAAACCAACTTCCACGGCTCGAATCCAATCGAAATTTGAGATTATTGGATTTAGATTTATTATATTTTTAAATGATCGTAACAGTCTGAACTGGCTTTTTACAATATTATAATTATGAAAAGTTTCCCTGATTGTGTGAAAAAATGTATATTTTATCAATTTTTATATGACATTTTTGTATGAACTAAAGACGTTCCATAAGTCACGTGTCAAATGATGGATACGCGCATGCGTTAAATTTTGTTTGTTTTCTTAATGGTCATGGAATATTACGTTATTATAATTCTAGAGGGCGCTGCTCCGCCATTGAGAAAAAATATAAAAAAAACAAATCTAATTAAAAATAATTTTAGCGTTATTGAAAATTCTTCCCCTGGGCTGCTCCCGTCCACTCAACCAGAGTTATTACATGAAATTGAATCATAATTGATAATATTTTACTAGGAATTAAACCTCCGTGGGATCAATATTTAGATTCGTGGTCTATTCTAATGTCAATTATTATAATGTCATAACAAAATAATGTCTTATACACGTAGTATTGTATTCTCTTTGTCTCATACTTTTACACAGATTTTCTGTCGATTATTGTATACATTTGATGAAAAGGTCGTCGCATCGGGGGTTTTTAAATTTTCAATTTAGAGTTATTTTATATCATTTTTCATCACTTAGGCGAGAACTTCGGGCAACAGATTCTCGCACTCGTGTCGAATGTTGTCCTTGAGGGCTTCCAGGGTCTCGGGCTTGTTCACGTAAACACGGGACTTCTAAATCGGGCGATCTTGCGGGCTAGTGTAAATCGCCAAAACGAGAGATGAGGCCACCCGGGAACGCCGCCTTCTGAATATCGGTTGTGGCTCGCGCAGTGTGTGCCGTTGCTCCGTCCTGTTGAAACCACATGTCCTCCAGTCCTAAAACGTTCAATTGTGGCAGAAAAACTTCGGTTAACATGGCCCTATAGCGCGCACCGTCCACTGTTGTCGTTTGACCGATATTCTCGGCAGAACGGGCGCTCCGGGGGGGCCACTCTTGGCAACGTCTCGTGTGGTCCCATACTCTTCAAGGTTGGTGGCCAAAAGGCGGAGTGTTTGCGCAGTCGGTGCCGGACGACCAGGGAATCGGCGGCGGAATTCGCGCTGCGCCCACACCACCGACGAATTGTTACGCAAACAAATAGAAACGATTATTCCGCGTTCTTGGGGAGTGTATCGCTCTATGGCTTGTTCACTTGTATTCTACATCTGTCTAGTTCACAAATGTCTAAACAGATTTGACATTGGCCGCCATATACAGAAACAAGAGTATTTTCCAATAGGGTGATTTCTTTTGGCCCACCTTGTATAAGGAATTATTTTAATAAAGCAAAATATCTTTTGATTGGTACACCTGGTTGTAGCAATTGGTATTATCAAAGGACCTTTGAACCCATGTGCTATGGATTTCAAGGCGGGCCATACCCACTGGGCCATTAGGCCCTGAGTTGGCCTCTAGCTTATACGAACAAATATACGCAAATCAAAACGAGAAAAATAAACGAGCGTCAAGAACCATCTTCTCGCTCCTTGCAGACTATTTACAAAGCGTCTGACCGCCGACTCAATGATCAGATAGCACAATAAATCTCACCTGACCGGGGCCACTTGTCCTCCGCATAAATCACCGAGAGGACGGTAATAGCGACCCTCGCACTCATAAATATTGAACTATTGACTCGCGGCGGGTCCACCTCGCTGTTTGTTAATGATAGTGGCTCTCTACCTACCTGAGCTTTATATTTGTTTTCGTCGATAAAGATAGAACCTTGGTGTGAAGAACTTATGATCGGTTTTAGTGAAGATCTGGAAGTAGATGGTAGAGATGGGCAGTGGAATAAACCTATTTTATTTATGTCTGTGTAAACACGGGTATTTTAAAATATAAACTGGTGTTTATACACCTAATTTTACATTCACGCCAAGAACATGCGAAAAAGCTCAAGAATTATATTTTAGTTCAAGAATTAAAGAGAAGCCGTTCTCGAACTTCTTGCAAGAGCTCTTGACATATTTTTCTAACAAGACAATTAACTATTTAATCAAGTTCGATTCCTCAAATAGTTACTTTAGAAAAACAAGAAACATTGTACCTACTTACAGTAAAATATTTTGCAGAAAATGTCTTCGTATTTAAGTCTACGTCGTGTTTCCTCCTAGATCAATACAAAACCTTACAGGCGAATGCAAAAGGTGCCAGCAAGGAGGGTCGCCTAATGAGCATCATCTAATTATCGCCGGCTCTACGTGAGCCAATTGCTAACACCTGTATTATGCAGACGTCTGCCACTTGCGCTGTTACGTTTTATACATCGTTTATATGAACGTTTTAGGGGGTATTAATGTAGTGTGTCGGGAAATTGGGTCTTTGGAAGTGGATGGTGTTTTGTACTTGTTCTACTTAATTTTAACAATACTAGACCATTCGAACCTTGCCCCGAGTTGACCCATTGAAAGAGTTCTAGTTTAGTTTATTAGAAATCTTATAATTACTAACAGTCAAACGATATTTTTTACATCATACCAATTAATTGATTCAACTTGTAATTTACATATATGTATATAAAAGTAGCTTATTTCCTTAAAAAAACCTCATAAAACACCTCAAATATTTACTCTCAAAGTTGTAAAACATTAGTCACGTTAAACGGTAGCGACCCCTCCACGCGGAGCGGTCTAAACGCAAAAATACAATTTATTAATTTGCAAAAAACGCCCGCTGACGCGCCGGGCGAGC
Source organism: Notodonta ziczac (assembly GCA_918843915.1). Taxonomy (NCBI): domain Eukaryota; kingdom Metazoa; phylum Arthropoda; class Insecta; order Lepidoptera; family Notodontidae; genus Notodonta; species Notodonta ziczac. Next base: position 12,180,088 of record OU974046.1, on the reverse strand, counting down.
GTCACCTGTCACGCGGCGTGACGCGACGCCCCGAGAAGGCGACGTGATGAATTGTTGAAAATAAAAATTACGACGTAACAGGATAAAAGGAAGGGGGTTGAAACACGTTTAATTTTAATCGACTTCAGTCCTTTGAAGATAAATTTTGTTAAAACTTTTTTTTGTATATACTTAAGCGTTTCTTTGAGAGACTAAATAAAATTAAGCTAAACATACCCTTCGTAACAATTGAATGTTCCGTACAATTTTTAGTTTAAAACACCGGAATGGCACTTCTAGTACAGATCTTAGTTTAGCTAAAGTAACTTAATTGGCTAAAGTCATTAATATTATAATACCGTGCCTCATACTGAAACCAGCTTCTAACTAGCCATAAAAATAACAAAGCCATTAAGTAAACAAAACATTTAAAAACTAAAAGCTGAGCGCAATTTTCCTTGTATTTCCATATACGCCGTCACGTCAGCCCAGAGGGACGACGTGACATCGCGACACGCGACAGGCATGCGCGACAGGTAACAACGTTTCTCGCCAATTTTTAACCTAGCAACATTTAAATTAAATTCCAGGCGAAAATGTCGTCCCGTTCGTCCTGCCGTGTCCCGCCGCCCCACGTGCGCTTAATTTAGCCAATTTGGGATATAATGCTTACCACTTACTTCATCTGTTTTGGTGTATGGGTGATTCTTTGAGATATGATAAAGTGATTCTTATTAGTTTCAGGTGCGCTTTCTGGTACCATAACTTTCTTTATAAAAGAGTTAGGCATGACAAGGTGAACAACAAGGAGGTAATCTAACTTTTCCCCGGGACTCGCAGAGGGTCAAATCTCGACGTCATTATTGGTCACCATTATCGATCCTGGCTTATAGGAGTTACGGTAGTGGGAGTGTGTAGCGGGACTAGTCCAATAATGATAAGGTGAAGTAATATTTGAATATTATAGATTAAAACAATTAAAATCAAACCTGATATATGTTTTTCAACACTAAAAAGGCAAGAAAACAAAGCCTATTGGAAGATTTATTATGCAATCACACAAATAGAGACAACAGTAAATATTAGTAGGTACCTATGGGAAAACTTGTGACTTATAATACGGGATCGTCACTAAAGTTACCAACAAACAACAGTTTGATCTTTATTTATGACGATGGGCTAAATACAGGCGGCCATGTCGAACAAAGACATTAAGAGACATGCAACTTTTAATGTTATTATGCTGTACTGCATCCCTGCTTACCTCTATTAGTGTTACAAGGGTGATGGTGTAAGATTGTGGTTGGTACTTAACCACAATCTTACACCGCGTCAGCTCCGATGAGCTGAGCATCAAATGCCTAAGATCACATTTGACAAGACAATGTTGTGCCTAGTAATTTTTGGATATAACAATATCGGATAACAAGCTTAATGTTGAGCAGCTACCATTGCCTAAAGATGCTTGCAATACCAAAGGTATTGCTTGCTCGTTGCCGATCTGAAAGAAAGTTCGGGTTGTGATTTCGGCTCTGCCTTACTGACAATGTGATATTATCACAATACTGATAGTCTCGTTAAATTTCCCTTGTCAGCTCACGTCAATAGCTTACTAGTCAGAATGGGGATTGAATTGCCTCCCTCTGGGCTACAGGTTACAGGTACGCTGCTTTATCAGTAGGCTAGGCTTCAAAATGCGTTATCAAACTGTAATAGTTATCTTCAAATGATTACAGCACTAGGTATCTACTAGAGAATGTCAGCGTCGTACGTTCGTATGCAGTGGCAGGTTACTTTGGCAACCTTCCCGTGCGTAAGATAGGTGTTCCGCCTGGAATATAGAAAGCTGGATAGTAGTGTAGGAAATAAAAAATATTTTAGATCTAATCGTGCATGAAGTTGTTTTATTTTCCCCTTATTGTGCAGAAATCATCCATGCTAATCACAATTATAAATATCAAATACTTGCAGAATACCTACAAAATAAAATGTTAAGCATATAATGTAGAATTCACACACTGAAAATGGAAATCTTTTGACGCCCATTATATTCTAATTACATCTCATTTTTCCCTATGTTTTTGTTCGTCAATATTTATTTAGCAAAAAGATAATCAGTGTTACTTTCACTATTCTATCCTGCACTGAATTCTTATCCAGCACAATAATAATCCAGAGGTGCAGTTACTTCGTTTCAGCGCACAGCCGACTCACTTCCATCCGGGGAAAATAAATAAACTTTACTTGGAGATTTATTTCGCCGCGTTGTGGCATTGTAATCTCTCGTACAAACTGTGAGTCAATTTATAGTTATTAAACAGATTTCATAAGCACAAAATCGCGGTGTGAAAATCGGGCTACTACCGCCAGCTGTTTCGTTAATTCCATGATTTAATTGTGAAATAATACATGACACATCCGCCGGAACTACAGTTCACAGTACCTCGGTTGAAAGGATCTCCGTAATGACGCCACAGGGCCCTCGGTAGCGACATCCCCAGCAAAGTGCTATACTTCTGTTTCATAATCCGCGCTCAGGCCGCGTGCCAAATAGCGGAGATAAAGTAACACTTACGAGCGTAACTCACACAGAGCCACTTAGCCGGCATATAGAGACACTAAATCCATAATGAGCAATAGCAATATGAGTTGGTTTTATAAATAATTTGCTGTTTTATAAAAGTAATATAACAGTAATATACTAAACTAGCCGTGCCCGCGACTTCGTCCGCGTGCAATTTAACTTAACAATAAAGCCCGGTCCCGCGTTCTGAGCCCGCGCGACCGGACCCATTTTTTTTATTTTGTTTTTGTTTTAATAAAAGTAGCCTCAGTTACTGCTTATAACATCAGCTATCTAACAGTGAAAGTCCCGTCAAAATCGGTCCAGCCGTTTCGGAGATACTCTTTGATTTCAAGTGTTTTTATTTTTTTACGCGGAACCCTAATTGTTTTTCTAAAATTAAAGTAGCCTAAGTCACCCGCTATAAGATCAGCTATCTGCCAGTGAAAGTCCCGTCGAAATCGGTCCAGCCGTTTCGGAGATTACCCGGAACAAACACACAGACAGACAGACAGACAGACAAAAATTTTTTAAATCCCGTTTTTGCTATAGGTATCGTATGTACTTTCATATGCATTTAGTGAAAAGGTGTTATTTTGATATTACAAACAGACACTCCAATTTTATTTATTTGTATAGATTAAATGATATTTTTTCCTCAGCACAATAGTTAAAAAATACGTAATAAGCTCAAACAAGAGTAAATAGGGGAATATAGGATGATATCATATTGTGCCAACAATTTTATAAATCATCTTCAGTTCAAAAAAGAAATATACTCGATACGAACGCAATCATTGATCTTCAACCACAAAATAAACTCTCCATATAACGATGAGCAAACCCCATTAATAGCTACAATAGGTACCTAAGAAAATAAATATCAACCGGTACCCACAGTCACCCTCACATATTAACCTTTATGATCTAATTTGGCAGTGGCCTCGGCCATTTGGCAGTGGCCAGGCCCTCATCCACAATATTACATTCAATGTCCCGAGCCATACAACAGGTACTGTAGTGAAATAAAACCGAGTATGCGGTATGAGTGCCGTCCGATGGCTTTCATACATGCCAAATAGTTTCTAAAGTTTTCATTGTGGGATTTCTTATTTTATACATCGTTCGATTTGGGTCAAGAGGGTATAATTGGACAACTGAAATGTGTAGTCGGAAAGATAGTTTGTGTTTTATGTACCTATAATCTATTTTTTCTTATGTTTGGTTTAGATACATTACTAGAATTTATCTGAAAACGAAAAACGCTTACTGTGTTAACGCCAATTAGGTAGGCATTATGTATTATGTGTTATAATTTGGAATACCTAATTCGTTAATATGTACCAAACTTTTTAAAATCTTCATAAAATACACAGTAGATATTTTGCGTAAACTATCGAAATAATAAATATACTACGTAAATGGATTATACACATCTGAGAAATCTATGCCTAATGTCGATAATATTTATACACTTTAGTTACTTGAACAGTCAAGTTCATTTTTATTTTATTTTTTGCGAACATCGAACATTACACTATCCCTTATCCCCAGCAGTAGGGATAAGTTGAAAATAATATCGCTACCAATAAATTATAAAGTGTTCTCAAAGCACAACCATCGTTAAAACTAAAACAGGACATTCTACTTTATCTAAACACAATAATTTCAATGCAGCGCCCCAGCACGGGGCGGCGCGGGCGGCGGGCGCAGTGACAGGTTACTTTGGCAAAGTTCCGGGAAGGAATAGGTGCGTTCCAACGCCGAAATGAAAACGTTGGCGTTAGAACTACTGAGAGACTTGGAAGAGTTTACTGCGAAATTGTCTGGATTTTCACTGGTATTTAAGAACAATTTAGACGAAACTAGTTGTTGCAACCTGGCTTACGAACGTGTAAAATTTAGCAGTATTCAAATTTAGGGGATGTTATCAAGTATTCGGCAGCGTGTACCTCAGATTTCCTTTCATGTTATTTTTCCTTTGTCATTGTCATTGTCTTAGTTTCCATTTGTTTGATTAGATGTAGTAAGGTAACATATTCGATCCTGACTCCAAATATGTAAGGGAATTATTTTGGTAACTCATTTTTTATTGTGTAGGCGTAATTAAGTACTTCGTTGAGTTTTACCCTGTTCTCCAATGAGATGGGAGTATTATAAATAAAAACAGTTGTCACGATGTATTACGCCACCACATCGTAAAGTAACGTAACTATTGTTCCTATCAAACAATTTTCATCCAATTGTCTCGATAACCACTTCTCCTCGCAGCTATCGGGAGTGGACGACGTCATAAAAATAGAAAAACAAAATAAAGGTAAACAAGAAAACTGTTACCGGCCGAAAGTAATTTCGGCAGAAAAAAAACACTGGCCATTACCATCTTTATCTAGGGTAAGTCAATTTTCCCAACTCTACCCTGAAGGTGCAAAATTACATTGCAGCCGCAATTTACGAACTTCGACTTTAATCTTATACAAATAAGGCGTATTACCATTGTATAGCTAAGTTGGTATCGGTAACAATGTCCAACCTGTGTATGTGTAAGAACGTTGACAAGGTGGAGGCTGATCGTATAATCCACATAAAATAAGGTAGCGAAAGAAATATGAGACGCACTGAGAGCAAGATCTTTTATTTTCCTTTTTTTCGATACATTAATTTGCTAGTCAATTTCAATGCCTCACGCATACAGGCATAATCAAATAAAGCAATACATTGAAGCCTTCATATTAAACACCATATGACAATCTCTTTTTTATCTATCAATACAAATCTTATCAATTCCTTTCAAATGAAACATTTTTCATTCTTGAATAAAGCCAACATAACTCCAGCTCAACTCCACCTCGTAACAATTTCCTCAACATTAACAATCCTGATCCCATTGTGCCCCTGTCCTGTATAATCCGATGTCCGGTGGTATCTGCGCGGTCCGTGCCGGACGGGTCCGGTTTACTGCCGGACCGGCGTTAACGGCCAATCGCACCTCGACACATAGCTTCGCTCAATCGTTTTCCTATATCTTACAGGTTTAAATGAATCCCCTGCTGAGTTCTATCTAAGTCGCAAATTACCTATCGCACCTTGTAAGTTTTATGACGTGATGACGAGCAGTGCTGCCAACGCTTATTTGTAGAATTCGCTTTTTTGAGGAAAAGTACCAGATTTTGGGTTGAAAAAAATCAGTAGGTATTTTCAAGTATCAATAAATTTCGGTTTCTTTTAAAGACGTTAACAAAAACTATCAAATACTTCAAAGCACTTTTTTTTTGGTACCGAAAGAGACCGAAATGCTCCAGATCTTTCTGAACGCACTGGGATGATGTATTACTAAATTCGATAATAATGAAAAAAATCTACTAAAAATCCACCTCATAATACTAAAGAGCCGACAGACACCAAACACTGAATCAGTAAAATGACTGAGATACTTCCTTCTCAAAGGGATTATGTTCTCTTCAAACAATTACCTACATAACTAAAACAATCAATCTTGAATTTAATCAACGACATCTTAAACCACGAGTGCCAATCTGCAGGAGATGTACTCCGCTGTAGAGTTGAAAACTTGAAACTACTAACGCGAGGTAGAATCGATGGGATCGGACCGTATCTCTTGAGCAGCTAATAGCTTTGTCCGGAGCCGTGGCGGTGAGATTCATTGGATAAGTGTACCAATGGTGTCGACATTGATTTTAAGAAATATATTATTGACATCAGAGTTTATAATTTTTTATTACTCGCTTGAATTCAAAGACCATTCACTAAAAAATATGTGAAAATCAGGAGTTATCTTTGTAAATTTTCTTTTTTAGGTCATTTGCCTTACGCATCTATATAAAACATTAAATCCGGTCACTGTACTTGCACTATTTATGTAATAGGCACCTGTTTCCCTTCAAGATGGTATGGTTAGATAGAAAAGTGTCCGATAACTTGCAAAGTGTGAATTATTTCGACAGCCAAGTTCGGAACAAATGGGCAAGCACCCGGTATTACTGTCTACCTCTGAGCTAATCCTAGCCGATACACCTCAACGGGTGGCCACTAAACCAGAGATAAATACCATTTAGAAAAAAAAATACTTGCTTCTGAATAAATCAGAGGACACTTTTATTTCTGTGTATAAGGAAAAACATGTACAAATCAAGAATCGAAATGCGAACCTTCTAATAAACACAATATCATAATTACTTTAACGAGCGCTTATTTTCAAATAGTCTATCAGTATGTATATTATACTTGAGTATAAAGTACTTCTATTATTGAAACCTATAATAAAACTAGTGATTTGTACAAGTATATAACTCATCTATAGATACGGTGGTGAAACTTAAAGCGCTATACCAGCTGTTTTCATAGCCATACTTATCCTGTTTGCAACGCTATATAGTCTTAAGAGATCCTCGGTCGGACACATACCTACGCGTGTAGATTTGTGGGCTCAAAGTATTGCGCTAAGTGCCCACCTTGGGCTAGAAAGGGGGGTTTGCAATTCCAAGTGCTATTAAAGGTCATCCTTAAGTCACTGTAAGGCAAAATTATCAATGGGTTTACCAAGACGGAGTAATTAGGTAGGATATTAAGGAATGCTTGATAGTCCGTACAGAGTGGAAACACCGCACCGGTGGACAATTCTGATTCAGACATTTATGAGTACTTTCTTAATAAAAAATTGACAATGTTTACTTTTTCTCTAAAAATTCCTAATTTATTTTCGACTAAAGTTTATGGCCTGAATCCCCCTCGTGTTGAGGGGAGGCCCGTGCCCAGGAGTGGGACGTCAAAACGGCTAAAATTATTTTTAAAGTAATTGCAATGAAAAGTGGTTTGTTATAAGTAGACGCAGCGGCGGCACTCTGTAATACCTACCTACCTGCTTACGCTTAGTTTTGTCAATATGTCTGTGGCGCGCATTGTAGGAACGGAATCGTTACTCTTTTCGTATAAAAGCTGATACCAGCGATAAATTGGTCAGCTATCCTCCATGGAAATCAGGTATTACAGGTATTCAGGTCCACTTTGCTACTAAATTTAATTCAACGTATATCATAATATTTTGATACAAGACTATGAAAATCTCAGTAGTCTACGCATCTACTTGCACTTTCAGCATATCCAAGGGTATAAAAGTATTGTTATCACGAAGTGAATTATGAAAATAACCCGTGACAATAATAAATAATTTCACTAAAGGGCAGCCCCCTCGCCCACTTTCCCGTGAAAGCTAAATTCCACAATGCAATATTTTTTCACGGGGACTACGCAGGTGAACGTAAATCACTTGTCTAGACGAGTTTTATAGCCTCGCTGATACACGCACTATAATACACGCCACTGCTTCTCAAAGTGGAGGGAATCGCCCCCTACGCTACCTGGCACGAAATTCGTAGCCAGATAGTCAGTCAGTCACTCACCTTTAGGTTATATATATTTAGATGGGTCCGTAATAATTATAAAACTTTTATTGCTTGATATTGATTACATTCTGTCATTTTAAATTATTTTTATGTGCTGGTAATGATTTGTATACCATGGACATAAACGACTTAATACAGAAGATACCTATGCAGTGGTAGAGCACCAATTTAGTTTCTATCATAACTAGTACCTAGTTATATAAGAACTTTAGTTTATCAATTCTCGTTTTTAAAAGAATAGACCATTTGAGCAGCGATAGCCGATTGGTTAAGCACGCGTCTTGCGGTCTACCAGGTCTCGGGTTCAAACCGCGGCTCGAACCTCTGGATTTTTCTAAATCTATGTGCGAATCATAATTGCTATATGATTATCACTTGCTTACGGTGAAGGAAAAACATCGTGATGAAACCTGCATGTCTTAGAAGATTTAACCAATTTTCGAAAGACATGCGAAAACCGCCAACCTGCACTGGGCCAGCGTGGTGGATTATGGCCTGAATCCCCCTCGTGTTGAGGGGAGGCCCGTGCCCAGGACTGAGACGTCAAAAGGGCTAAAATTATAATTATTAGAATTTTAATAAGAAATATCTTGGTTTACATATATTATTTCAATTCAGGAACTTAATTTTTCAGTTGATAAATATAGTATTGAACTTTGAGAACCATTAATATAAGCACTTTATAGTATTGGCTTTCACGTCAGCGGTAGACGTATGTCCGAGAATGGATTCTGAGAAAATCAACTTTTTCATATTTATTTATTGTTCGGTTCTCTTCAATCAGGTTTATGTTTGTTTGAAAATGTCATGTCTCAGGATTGGTATTGATGCAATTTATTATAAATGTCTCTAATGTATATCTATCATGACGAAATCATATTTAAACTTTTAACTATTTAAAATTATATAAAAGTGCCACTTCTGATGTCGTCAAAATCACCACTAAATTAAATATGACTCATCTAAAAATATTTATGTCTTGCTCATACGCTACGAGCAAGATAAGGCTGCCAATAAAGTAAGCGTTCAATTAATCCCAGTGATACCACAACAAACTATATTTCAAACCCGACAAACAAAGAATATCTCCACAAAATCGCCATTCGCAAATTCAGTACGCGCCATACTCATAAACTCCACGGTGCAAGGTGTCCGTTATAAAAAACTACCACTATTTATTAAAGGGTTCCTCCATCAGCGCCCAGGTCACGTCCAACACGGGGCAGATTTCAGAAGGGAAGGTACGTAGGTAGTTCTTGCCTTTGATATATAAAGTTTTTTCCATTTCCTCTTTTTCTATATTGAAATCGTGATTTTGTACGTGTTTTGTTTGGCGTCGAAGAGGATGGTATAGGTAGTAGAATCTTTTGGACACGATATACGGATCTTAAATTCATCATATGAAATTACCATTATATAATTATAAAGCAGTAAAGTTTCCATTGGGCTGACGTAGAACTGTGAACTGAAGATGTTTCCAATCGAGGAAGCGGAATTTCAATCTCCATGTCATGGCATGTGGAATTTCAGTCCCGTCTTTAAGCATTCAACTATTTTTACACTTATTGGAATGTTCACCTTTCTTTCTCACAGCATTGAAAGGGCACACAGAAGGTATTCCGATCCCTACAATAAAATCACAAAAATTCCGAATTCTCTGACAAAACAAACGAAGAAAACGAATTGATTCCGCCAATCGAATTCCACTATCTGTCAACAGCATTATCTTAACCCTGCGCTCACTGTTTGGGTCAAAATCATCCCCGTACCTGATGCGCCGTCACGTCGCTCGCTTTGAATGGCAAATCACGAGGTAGACCTTCGGGGACTCTGAGACCGAGTATGAAAATAAAATGATTGCGAAGGGTCCGAAGGTACCGTATTAAAATATTCCCCAAGGTTAGGGTTGAACACCTGATGTTTGCGAAATAGTTGTCTGCCTGTTTATTTTGATTTTTATCTGTGATAAATTGTGTGTGAGTGACTTTTATTATGTGCAGCTTTCTGTGGAGATAAATTTATGTTGTGGAAATTATGTTTGTAGCTAAAAAATAGTTTAGGTATGATTGTGTATTGGTAAAATTATTAATCAACATATTTTATAGGTATACAAGATGTGTCAAATTTCATTTACTCGTGATCTGCTGATAACCGATTTGATATCAAATAGAGGTATAATAAAGCACCCAATACGGACACAGGTATGAGACCAGTAGCGTGAAGGGTAACAATGAATTGAACTAGGCATTAGTTAGCATGAATTAAGCTCTATCTGCGCCAGATTAATGAAGATTATTAACTTAGACAAGTGAGAAAGATACAGTGTGATGAAATTACCTAATAAAATTTTAAAAAAAAATCGAACATCATGTTTTATTGAATTGGTCATAGTTCGGTATTCATGTTATTTTAAACAAAAAATAGTGGGTTGAGTTTTGCGTTGTAGGTACCTACCCATACTCTTACTGCGATGACTAGGGTTAGCGATAGCTCGGTGAAATTTCATAACATATTTTTCCGAGTTTCTGGTAAGTGCGAAAAAGTTAAGAAAACCTTTGCGATTGACAGACATTGACAAAACCCTAAAAGCTAATTTGCACAAAGTGAAAATATGTAAGGTCTATTCGATCACCAGAAGGCTACGTCATGTTTTTCCTCGCATTGTTTTTTCGTGTTTGTCTATTTATACATTTCTCAACTAAATTAAATATTTTAAATCGATCTATATTTCACACACCCTGTTCACATTTCCACCTCGAACAAGGTACGAGCCCCGGGACAGTTGAATAAATTACTCGGAATAATTCCCGAATTAACATTTTTAATCTGCGACGAGATGTAACGCGAATAAATTGCGGAGTACCCCGTCTTCGCAGATCACAGACAACGATAAAGGCGTTTGTAAATGTGCGTTTTATCTATCTTGCTAGCAATAGGTATTTTCAAGGTGCCTATATAATCTCTCAATTTATGATACAAATACATAGATACAAATAGGTAAATTAAAGGTACATATACAATGTAGAATCAGGCGATTTCAAGTAGAATGTGTTGAGGAATTCACTGTGTAGTTTTTGGGATTTTGCTAAACTCAAAGTGATGTAGGTACTCCCTCGTGAGAGGAAAGTGAGTGAATCAAGGCTTACATTCTTGCATTTAGTCTCTTTCCATGTGTACATTTTCCTTTGATAGTTTACTAAAATAGACGTGCAACCGTCATATCTATTTTATTTCCGTCACATATTAGAGTTTAGGATGCAATCTACCTACAGGTCGTGTTTAAAATGTCAGTGCAAACAATCCGAGTGGTAAAACGACGCGGCAATAACAGGGCCATACATTACGGCGGCGGCCACCGGCTGCCGGCAGGTGACTGATTCACTACTCGCAATGAACGCGTGACATATGGTAATGGCCGCGGCGACCTGAACTTCACATCGCACTAATTTTACTTTTGTTTACTAGTATCATGGTCCATTAAATTCCAGTACTGACCTGGATTATGGTAGTGAGCCACTCAAAACTACTGTTAGTTTGAAATGACAGTATGATATCAACTGGAGATACTAACTGACACTCCAAACTGTTCTAGGCATTTGTGTCTACATATAATAGTGTATAGTTAAGTATTTTGTGTGTAGCTACGCTATCGTACACATATCATCGGTAGCATCACACAGATTATGACAATATGTGTTAATCATGACAGCATTCGGGAAATTCTTCAAGAACCACCACCCCTGTACCACTCTCGACGTTTTCCCTTCGTGCCGGTCCCACCTGGCTCGTCGTCGACAATTTGCATACAAATTCGTCGGTTACACGGCCGTTTGGAGGCCGCTACACGACGCTGAAGGATTTGTACGTGGATTTCGTTAGTTCGTGAACAAAGGATGTAGGATCTGTTTATTTCAGCGTGCGTAGCTTTTGATTGTACCGTATAGTCGACGTTTTTGGTATTATAATGATTTAATTTCATAAGCTATGAATCGAATGTTGGTTGCTTAGGCAAATTATATGTAACTAGCTGTGCCCACCGACTTCATCCGCGTAGTATTTAACTTAACAATAATTATCGGGATTATCGGGATAAAAAGTATCCTATATGTTAATTCCGGTAATAAACTATCTGAGTTCCAAATTTCAGCCAAATCCGTTCAGTAGATTTTGCGCGAAAGAGTAACAAACATACATCCACACTCACAAACTTTCGCATTTATAATATTACTAGCTGTGCCCACGGACTTCGTCCGCGTAGTATTTAACGTAACAAAAATTTCGGGATTATCGGGATAAAAAGTATCCTATATGTCAATCCCGGTTATAAACTATCTGTGTTCCAAATTTCATCCAAATCTGTTCAGTAGTTTTTGCGTGAAGGAGTAACAAACATACATACATACATACATTCATACATACATCCACACTCACAAACTTTCACATTTATAATATTAGTAGGATAATAAAGTAGGATATGGGAAAAATAACAAAATCCTAATTAAATTATTAAGTTTTCTGTACACCACTAAAGCTGGAAAATTTACTCTACATTTCAACAACCCTATGGTCTGCAACAATGATGTCACGTTTAATTTAGGTTTGACCGAAACATTACACTAAAACATGCTGTCGTCTCTATGTAACAAAGACCAAAAACCAATGGTTATAGGAACTGTTCAATAACTTGAAGCAGTAACACGCAGATCTTATACTTATAAGATCATTTCCATATGATCTGATGAACGCATCTGTGCAACGAGTGGGACATAAACCAAACCAAACCTTTAACTTTTAGGTACGTCATTATTTTTCAGACAAATCCATAGACACTAAAAATGACTACAACATGAGTAGCAATTAGTCAGGTTGTAAAATCAAAGGCATATCAAATTTTTCAGAAAGTTTTTCACAAATGTATAGACAACGTTTTTCTATAACTTTCTGAAAAGTAAAATACAAATTGCCACTCGGTGCTGTGGAATGGTGAAAGTTGTCACTTTAAGACGTGCTACGGCATGTTCCTGCCAACTGCGAGAACTGAAACGGCTATCAAGGAGGACCAACTTCTATATTATAGTGATGGGAAATGTATTTGGTAGATATTATCGATACCAGCAATAACAAATTTATGGAAAATTCATAGCAAAATACAGGTATTACAGAAATTTATTGAGCGCTTTAGGAGGAGAAAGTATCTACAATAGTACATTGTTACACGAGTGGTGAAAGTGACTTATTTAGTTTTAACATGGTTCCATAGAAATGTGAAAGTGGAGCTAGTTTTTTTTATAATTTGACAGCTGTCAGTTGAAAGGGATTCTCCCGGGCCGGAAAAGTATTAATTTCAACCTGCTCCTCAGGCAACTTCAGACCTACTTTCAGAGTATGAGTAATGAAAAAGATCATTACAATTTGGTACGCGACTACTTAGTACCTACATTAGAAAAATATATTAAAATATTTTATAAATTATGCTTTTTATTATTTATTTATAGTGAAAGTAGGTATTTTTAAAATAGGTATACAGGTACAATAAAACTGTACTTTGAGTAAGTTAATATTCAATCTAATATATATCTGAAACAGTTGTTCGATTGGTTTTCGGCATTTCTCTTGTACATCCCTGCAAATGCCGGAAAGAAAATTCCTTTCACCTGATAGAACAGTTATTAGCCAATTCGAAGCCCATTCCGATCCTAATAGAGGTGTAATAAAAGGGCCCTCTCTATTTTTTTCCTTTATTTGTTCTAAAGGTAAAAAAGTAAAAATTGTTCTTATTCAATTTGCACACTGGCTTTATCTTTTATTTGTTTTTTTTTTCTTTTATTTTGGATACGTATTTTATTTTATATAAAGTATCGTTTGTATAGGTATGTTTTCACGACGAATACGACACCGTTTTGTCAATAACTTTTGATAGCTAACGGCAGCTTTTGTCACCCTAATACAGTAAAATGTATGATTATCGGTCTCGGTTAACCACGTTAATTCAAGCTTTGGAACTAAAAAATTATACAAGTAAATTGTACCTGTATTGTATTTATAATATGGGTAGGCACTAACTATTCCTTTTCTAGGGCAATCCCTTAACAATTATTTAACCAAATGTACTTAATATCCTTTTTATTTCAAATTATGTTAGCCATTGCACAAAAACCGATCAACCAAGTACACTTTGATACAAATTGTACAATAAAACAAATAGCCACATAACAACCGCTACGCAAGTTACGAAATCGTGACATTGAAAAGGCAATTCTCTTCGCATTTATTCAATGAATCTCACATTTGTATAAAACTATTATGTTTTACGATCGTCCATTTAGTAATCTTTTTCGAATTCACATCTTTCTTCAATGATTTTGCAATAGTAAACTGTAATTATTTGAATGCGTTTTGCGTAATTTCAACGTTGTTCTTTTTGTCTGCGATTAATTTTTAAATAATTGCAGCAATTATATTTTACAAATGGCAACCTCTGAAACTTTGGCCAATGACATATGCGATGGGTCACGATTTTTTGAATAATTGGTAAAAAAATGTTAATATGAAATTCGTAAGTTCATTCTAATGATCATTGTATTTCTTATAATTCGTTCATGTATATTATTGTTTTACTCTGAAACCTGTATGGAATAAGTATTTTAAAGAGAGGTCTCATAGTTATGTACCTACCTACAACGAACAATTATTAATTATGTTTCAGGAAAACTTTACTTACTTGTTATGACCAAGGGCACTAATCAAAGATGCCAAAATGAAACAGGTATGTGTTGAATAAGCTCTAATTATCAGCTACAAAGTATTGAATATAAATCATAAATGAATACTATGTTAACAAAACATAGCCTTTTATTTTGGAACCGACTGCACATGGGAACACTTATTTTTTTCTAAAATCGAATTTCCTGCAATCGTCAGGCGAACAACCCCTCGATCAAACATAACGTATTTTTGATTGTTCTTACTTCTCTTTCCCCCATTATTTTATTGTTTTTTCATCTCTTTCCCACCTTTTTCCTTCACCCACCGGACCGCGTTAAAAGGCCTTTAATGACAGGAAAATTGAAACTTTTCGACGTTCGGGAAGCAAAAAAGTTTTAGAAACAGTCGTAAAAAATGTTCTTGTGAGATAATGTGGAAAAGATGGCTCGCCTGGTGCAAAATTTGTGAAAAACTAGAACGAACGCCATCATTGATGTATTCGAAATTATTCTTAGAGGTAGGTAGTAATATTCTAACGAATATTGGAGTCGCTATACTGTATATATTACATTATTTTCTCAGATTGATTTAATTAATTTAGGCTTGGGTCGCACCGGTAAAGCAATTTTGGTGCGACAGCGATCAAACTCTTATAAACATATATGACTGTGGCTGCTTCACATAACTGAGCGAAAATTTATTTAGAAATCGCAATCGATGCGGCCCCTGTTTTATTGCCCCTAATCACTACGCGACTGCCTGAGCCCGGGCACCCGATAAAAAGCAGAAATCGCATCTCTAGACTCTATTAACGCCTAAAACCTTTGAGCAACCGGCAGCGGGTAGCTGGATGACCGCAATGATCCAAATGCGGGTTTGCTGGAACCCGCAAGCCACCGCGTAGTTTAATATGTCGCGGTTACCTTGACGGCTGACCACGATGCAGGTGTTGCAAAAGGCGTTTACTCACTACTTTCCGTAAGTAAACTTCCATATTCGACGTTGAAAATATTGGGCATTATGCCAAAAGGCCTAGTATTCATTACCCGTTTGACCCTGACATCGACATGAGTCATACAATAATACAGGACAACACGAAGGTAAAAGGTCTATTTACTCATCAGAAAGGTAATATGATATGAGGACATATAATCTAACCATCCCATGCATCATATCACCGGATTGTTTAGAGCAGTGTTGGTAGCTCTTTCTTAATATTTTTTAAACAGTTGTTCATTTGAATATTGACGGTATGGTAGAATTACACGACAAAACTATTCAAAATATAAAAACACAATTGAAAAGGTGACAAAGTCCAAACATAAATGAAATATCTGGAAACCCAGTAGCTTACAATATTGAATGAGATGTCACTGGGGTTGATACCTCAAATATCTTTAATTGCATAATAGTAATTTTCTATTATAAAAGAGATGGTGACCGGGCGGAATATCATCCCTTTTAAAACCATCTGGCATCTCTGGTACAGAGAAACTCAGCATAGATTTAGATCATCAATTATTCACTAATAACGCGTATGTGGTAAATGGTGGTATCCATCAAAGACATACCGCCCCTCTAATTCGATCCAATATTTAACTTTATACTGTAATTGGTATACTTTTTGCAGTTTCGAAGGTGTAAAGTTATTGAATCCCATAACTCACGTGGGCCTCCATCCAGCATGTGTTCGCAGACGTTGTTTAACAAATATATTGCGTGTTCTATGTGCGACACGTGGACTCGGAACATTTTTGCTTTGTGTCGCGTGGTCCAAGTACGAGCGTTTATATTCATGCAGGTCGGTTAATCACACTTGAACTTAGTCTTATATCAAACTTACGACCCACCCGGCTTTGCACCTAATTTCTATACTTACTATTTATTAATTTAGCTAGAATATATCTAAATATATATAACTCAAATATATATAACTCAAAGCCCAAACCACTGGACGAATCGGGCTAAGAAAGGATTTTGATTAATTTTAAACCCAATAGGGGATGAATAATCCCGAAATTTTTGTTAAGTTTAATTACACGCGGACGAAGTCCCGGGCACAGCTAGTCATTCATAAATCTTCCAAAAGATATAATCTAAATGACAGAGAAAACCGCATCAAAATCCATTTAGTAGTTTAGAAGAACTAAGCAAATTAACAGACATACCGGAAGGCGACTTTATTAATAAGAGAAGAGATAATTCCTGGATTCTTCCGTCGGCACTACCCAATAGGTAGATAATTAAATACTAGGAACCCAGTGTAATGTTGAGTTCCTAGATATTTATGAATCTACCTAGATGGATATATGTTTCAGATATTTGGGAGAAAGAAGATGAATGAGAAGGATGATGGAGTTAGGGTTGGCTCGAAGCCTTCTCTAGAGGTGAAACACGTGTCGAAATCTCATAGGAATTCGCTTTGTTTCGCGGAAAATTGCACATGATGATTGCCCGTGAAATTCATGAAACACAAACTCCTATCTCGTTGGCCTTTCTTAATATAATCATCTCATTTGGTTCATAATTTTGGAGGATGACAAACCAGGGTGAGTCGTGGAGCCTTCTCCCAAACTGTTGTTTAATGGATTTTCACAAAGTACGCCCTATTTACTACCGCACTATCTACGTAGGCATATTCACACATTTTAAAACGACTTGGCAGGTTTAAATCAATTTTCATTTTTTTTTAAAGAAGCCCCTTTTACCATCTGGGTAATCATGACCTAGGAAGGATTTGAAGACGTTTTAGGACCATAAGAAGTTTGACATCTTCACCATCCAATACCCGCTGAACTCTTGTTGCTCGTCCCAACCCTCCCCACGTAGCAGCAATAGATCAAGTCCACCTGTAATATTAACGCTTCACTATCACCCGCACATGGCGCCGACGCAGCGACTAACAAAAAGTATTTGTCAAGCCGTTCACTCCCGCCTGATGTTTCTTTGAGTGCAGTATTTCAAATATTACATAAGAAGAGCTTTTTTAAGAATAAATTATGTCAATAACTCGTGGATAATTCGCTTATTTGAATCACGACACTAAAATTGTTATTGATATAGGTACTAATTTATTTTTAATAATCATTAAAATTAAGCTGGAGTCCTTGAATTACTGGCCCATAACTACTGAGATACTTACATGATAGAAAAGAGACTCTCAGCTTACCTTATAAACATTGTATTATTTAAATAATCTTTTCTTGACGGACCCCATGTGGAGTGATGAGAAGCCCTCTACTAAACCGTAAAAGAAAGTGAGTCGTAATGATTACGATAATGGATGTTTTGTGTGAATAAATTCCTATAACACAAGCCAACATAGGTAAGACTGTATTAAAACAGTGCATTAACACCTCACAGTGATATCAAAGCGTCTTTGAAGGCACGATGTAATCTCCCTCGCGTGCCGGCCGCTTATCTCGAAATGAAACGGATGATGCTCTATCTAGCATATCCTTGAGAAAAATACGTATTTCATTACATTTATTATTGGGTAATTGATTTTGAATTTTGTTTGTGTAGGACTATTGGAACAAATACTGTAAGTGACCTTATCGCAAAACAATATTAGCTTAATCCAAAGATATTGTATTGACAATACTTTGATACTAAAATTATATTAATTCAAATGGAATTGTGGTGCCAATAGTTAATTGGGGATTTCGAAAAGGCGGATTCCAAACACATAGTATAATACAAAAAGAAAGTACCATGTCCATTGTAGAGCATTCTTCCGCTACTCTACACGTACAACAAGACACATTTGCCACAATAGAACTCCTTTTTCGGCCCTTTGTGGGCGTCGCTTTGATTAACTTTGATCTAGGTGAGTGCACTGAAGGTACGGCCTGATATCTGCACTGCGGCTAATGGATTGTTACACAGACTATTGCTACTCAGAAATATTTGTTACCTGGAAAGGGATAGATTTACTGTAGAGTTTGAAGTCTATACAAGTAGGCACCTACTACTGTTAGCTCCATACAAAAGTAAAACACAGATAGTAATTATTTAGTCTCATTCATTTTGTTATAAAGCTTGAACCTTATGGCAGCCAGCATTATCAATGCAAGTTGCGAAAAAAAGAAACAGCTAATGAGGAACACAAATTAAAAGTCATTAATTTTCCGGGGAGCATTTCGGAATAAAGGTAAATTTCTACATAAGCGGTTGTTAATGTAAAAGCAACAGCTATAATCAGCTAAAAATGTGAATAAATGTTGCTAAATTAAGTGTTTAAGGTGAAGGCGCCTGTCTAGCCCGCGAAATTCAAAGTTTTCGAGTATTTTTATAGTTTATACAAAATCTGAAAACATTTAAGACAACATTTTGTGATTTGCGACAAACACAGTATGCAGTGCGTTTATTAATACATTTATTTTACTCTAAATATTATCACGGTGGATATGATACTAGTAAATCACTAAATATACAAAAATTGCCAGATTATCTGGATAGCTGTCGTTCTTGAAATGTTTTAGAGTAAGTTGGATATATTAATAAATGCACTGCACATGGTCTTTGTCGCGAATTACAAAATGTGCCTTTTAGAATTGTCAGATTTTGAAAAAAAACTAAAAAACCTCAAAATATTTGAACTTCGCGGGCTAGATGGGCGCTTTAGCCGCGTATTCCAAGTTTAAAGTGTCTTTTATGGTAAATTGTGACTAGATGTCGGTATATCAAAATTAGATCGCGCTATCGTGTGTGGTAGTTTATTTAGTAAACTTCTTTGATGTTTTTTGATTTGTATGTACAGTTTTCTACTAGTTCGCTTGCTGAATAAACTTCAGTTTAGACATAAAGTTCGTTTTCATTTGAGACCTGGAACGTGCGTGTTCATGGTCCAATACGAGTCGGATACTCGCGCGTGTGAAAGCCCCGATGGCTGGTGAGTTGGCGTAGTAAGTCCACACCCTAGTAAAGTGTGTGAGGTGTGTTGGTGTAGAGCTGCCTGAGCAAGGGCGGAGTCCCTGAGCCAGGGCGGAGACCCCGAGCCAGGGCGGAGACCCCGGGCCAGGGCCGAGACCGGAGCCTGGGCGGAGTCCCAGAGCTGGGCAGTTTGGAGAGCGCCATCGCAGTCGTGGGTGACAGAGTTGACGTCCGTGAGGTAAAGTAAAGTGGTTTGTTGAAGTGAAATCGTGAGTACGTTTTGGTTCATTTTTAACCCCCGACGAAAAAAGAGGGGTGTTATAAGTTTAACATGTGTATCTGTGTGTCTGTGTATCTGTGTATCTGTGTCTGTGGCAACGTAGCGCCCAAGCTGATGAACCGATTTCAATTTAGTTTATTTTGTTAGATAGGTATTCTGATCGAGAGTGTTCTTAGCTATGTTTCATGAAAATCGGTTCAGCCGTTTGAAGATCATCAGCTCTTTTGTAGGTAAAAAAGCCACATTCACGGCCAAAACCAACTTCCACGGCTCGAATCCATTCAAAATTTGAGATGATTGGATTAAGATTTATTATATTTTTAAATGATTGTAATAGTCTGAACTGGCTTTTTACAATATTATAAATTTGAAAAGATTCCCTGATTCTGGAAAAAAAGTATATTTTATCAATTTTTATAATGAGGTTTGTGTATGAACTAAAGACGTTCCATAAGTCACGTTTCAAATGATGGATACGCGCATGCGTTAAATTTTGTTAATGGTCATGGAATGTTACGCTATCATAATTCTAGAGGGCGCTGTTTCGCCATTGCGAAAAAATATAAAAAACAAATCTAATTTAAAATAATTTTAGCGTTATTGAAAATTCTTCCCCTGGGCTGCTCCCGTCCACCTCAACCAGAGTTATTACATCAAATTGAATCATAATTGATAATATCTTACTAGGAATTAAACCTCCGTGACATCAATATTAAGATTCGTTGTCTATTCTAATGTCAATTATTATAATGTCATAACAAAATAATGTCTCATACTTTTACACATATTTTCTGTTGATTATTGTATACATTTGATGAAAAGGTCGTCGCATTGGGGGTTTTTAAATTTTCAATTTAGAGTTATTACGAGTACGAACTACGAAGTAAGAAGAGAAATTTGTGTTGACTACAGGACTTGTAAAAATTTACTCATGTTTGCTTCATCTTAGAATTATTTTAAGGCATAAACGTCCGACGGGGAATCTATGCACGATTTTGCATAAGGTTAAGCAGTTCGAAATACTTGTGATAATATCGGAATTATTTCAACTCGTAGTAAATATTGTAGGTTAGGCAATTTGACATTTTCTTTGAAGTTGACGTTAAATGTTTTTCGAGTAGTCTGAATGTGGAATATTGTGATAACTTAGAATTCAAAACATGGAGTCTTTATATAAATTGCAGAAAGATAAAAAACTTATTATTGAAAAGGCTAATTCTAATTTTAAAAAAATGTCGAAAGAAAGAATCACGTTCTCATATGTTGAAACTAGATTAGAGTCACTTGAAGCTGTGTGGAATGGGTTCATAAACACTCATAACCACATAGTACAAGCTGCTACGGATGACCATAGGAAATCCGATAAGTATTTTACAAATGACGTATATGAGAATGTTGTGTAAGCTTATTTAGTGTATAAGGCCAAATTAAAAGATGTTTTGAATCAATTTCGCAATACTGGAAAACAATCTGTAAAGTCAAACGATAATGTAAGTTCAGTAAATAATTGTAGTGTTAAATTGCCAAAGATTTCAATTCCAGTTTTCTCAGGAATTTATTCAGAATGGACTACTTTTAAAGATTTGTTTACTTCGTTAATTGATAACAATGACAGTTTGGAGGATGTGCAAAAAATGCACTATTTAAAGGGCTTACTTTCCGGAGAAGCCGAATTACTTGTCAGACATGTACCCGCTACTTCGGATAATTATAAAGAATGTTGGTCTTTGTTGCGTGGTAGATTCGATAACAAACGATTTCTGTCGAATTGTTTTCTGAAGCGTTTAATGAGTCAAACGAATGTAATAGAATCTTCTAGTGCTATAAAGGGTCTGTTAGATACTACTATGGAATGTCTTAATGGTCTAAATAATCTCGGAATTGATGTTACTACGTGGGATATTATGATTATTTATATCGTTAGCTTAAAGTTAGATTCCGAATCCCGTAAACTATGGGAAACCAGGATCAGTTCAAAAGATCAGTTACCCAAGCTTTCGAAATTTAAAGAGTTTTTAGAAGCTAGGTTCCGCGCTCTCGAGTTTTTGGACACAAATTCCGATAGACCCAAACCAATAAACAGTAACAAGCCAAAGGTACATCATGTTGTTAGTACCGAAAGTAACGCTATTGTAAACTTTTCTTGTCCATTCTGTGGAGAGAACCACAAGATTGCTAATTGTAAGCAATTTGCTAAAGAGAGTTACGAGTCCCGTCATGATTTTGCACAAACCAATCGGTTATGTTATAATTGCCTTAATTCAAACCACTCCATAAAGTATTGTCGTCAAAGCTCTTTGTGTCGTATTTGCAAACAGAGGCATCATTCGTTGTTGCACCCCGTTAATCAGGTCCAATCGGTCTCAAATTCAACTGTTTCCAATGAGAGGTCGAACACAGCAGTTGAAGTGAAGTCGGCGGTGTCAGACATTCAGGCACCGTTATCAGCAAGCGAACCAACTACATCAAATAGTATAGTGTCACATTTCTCGAAAAGGTCAGTACCTACTCAAGTTTTGCTGGCCACAGCTCTTGTCGAAGCACAGACTAGAGACGGCTCAACACAACTGCTGAGAGCGCTATTGGATCAAGGATCCCAGGCATCATTCATAGCGGAATCAGCAGTGCAGCTACTTGGACTTAGGAAGACGCCGGTTAAGTCGGTTGTATCAGGGTTAGGTGGTGAGAAGAGTGCTTTAGCCTCTAAGTTTTCAGTCACAATGACTATTCACTCACGCCTAGATTCCAATTTTAGTGTTCAAGTTAATGCTTATGTTTTAGGTACTATCACTTCGCTTTTGCCTTCCGAGAAATTTACTAAATTCAACTGGCCTGAGTTAGAAGCAGTCACTTTGGCTGACCCAGAGTTCCACACACCAAACAAGATAGACATCTTGCTTGGTGCTGAAATTTATGGCCAGGTTCTTAGAGAAGGTTTGATTCAAGGTCCACCAAACTTACCTGTGGCTCAGAATACAGCGTTTGGTTGGATTCTTTCTGGACACATTTTATCAAACCGTGAATCTATTCATTGTCATCATGTCATTTCAAGCAATTCAGATCAGGCTGATGACAACGCAGTTTTGCGACAGTTTTGTGATATAGAGTCAGTTATTCCCACAAAGAAAATGCTTTCCCTAGACGAGCAAGGGTGTGAAGATATTTACGCTCGAACTACTTACCGCGATGAAGCTGTAAGGCGGTACGTAGACAATCTTCCTTTCTGCAACGACGATCCGCAATGTCAATACGGAAGTTCAAGAGACCTTGCTACAAAGAGATTCCGGCATCTTGAAAATAAATTCATGAAGAACCCGGAAATTAAAGCTCAGTGTTCAGAAGTGTTTCACGAATACATCGAACTTGGTGATATGAAGCTCGTAAACGGCAATGATTCTAAAATTGGAACAGCTGTATATTTGCACCATCATGCCGTCACCCGTGAAGACAGAACCACCACCAAGAATCGAATAGTGGTCGATGCTTCAATGAAGGGGTTGAACGGAATGTCTTTGAACTACGATCGTTTGGTCGGTCCCACATTGCAGCCGCCGTTACGTCACAGCATTATGATGTGGAGAATGCACCCCATAAGTCTCTGTACTGACATTGTAAAAATGTACAGGCAGGTGAAGGTCACTCCTGAATACGTCGATTTTCAGCGAGTAGAATGGCGAGATGAAAGAATAGAGCGGAAGAAGGAACTTTATCAGAATCAGGGAAAAAGAGATATTAATATAGATGAGGTGATGAAAATCTTAGGAATTTCATGGGATCGTCAGTGTGATGAGGTCAAATACTCAGTGAAGCTTCCTATACAACACACTCCGATCACAAAGAGAAAGGTAGTTTCAGACATTTTATGTCGGTTTGATCCACTTGGTTGGGCGGCACCGTGCGTCGTCACTTCCAAGATCTTTATTCAAAAGCTTTGGCTTTCTGAGTTGGATTGGGATGCGGAGTTAACCCAGTTCATGAGTCAGTTACTGGCTAATAGAGTCACCCCAGTAAGACCGTTTCGACACAGCGGTTTTGAATTTGCAGGTCCGATCAATATTCGGACAACCAAGGGCCGAGTCCATCACTGCTATAAAAGTTATATCTGTCAGTTTGTGTGCAAGATGCAGGAGTTTTGGCGACGATGGTCTAAGGCGTGTTTAGTATATTTAGTACAGCAATACAAATGGGCCAGACACGTTATTAGAGATGTGATCTTAGTAATGGAGGATCACTTACCTTCTGCTCGTTGGCTTTTAGGTAGAGTCAAAATTAAGCACCTAGGTTCAGACAAGGTAACGCGAGTCGTGACTCTAAAATGCAATGGATCGTTGATTAAACGTCCTACATTAAAGCTGTGTTTTGCCTGTTACAACTGAATGTTGTTTGTATTTTATATTGTTATGTTAGTTTTTAATAGATTTTACAGTCCACTGTTTGTAGTTATGAATTATATAGTAGAGTTATTGATCGTCTGTTTTGTTTAATGTTATTGAATCTAGTTGTGTTTTATTTTTGCATATCGCAGAGCCTATGTTATAGTGTCTAATTATTTAGTTTTAATGCCCCTGACCTCATGGCGGGCGGACCTATAATATTAAGGACATAAACTGATGTCCTTGGTGGGCGGTATGTTTAAGCGAATTCCAAGTTTAAAGTGTCTGTTATGGTAAATTGTCACTAGATGTCGGTATATCAAAATTAGATCGCGCTATCGTGTGTGGTAGTTTATTTAGTAAGCTTCTTTGATGTTTTTTGAATTGTATGTACAGTTTTCTATTAGTTCGCTTGCTGAATAAACCTTCAGTTTTAGACAGAAAGTTAGTTTTCATTTGAGACCTGGAACGTGCGTGTTCATTAAGAGTTACTCTTCTAGACATTACTTTGGCTGTTAAACTGGCCGTTGTTAGACTGAAATTAGTCTGGGTATGAGCATTACCTGAATTGGTTAAGTAATTTGGCAAGAGAAGATTATAGGCACAGCCAAAAAGTATTTTTTATGATAATATTTAACTAATTGGTTTCTAAATTCCACCAAACAAGGCGACAATTTTGATTAGATCCTAATGCGACTTGGATCTTCTCCAGTAATATACTTTCTTCATTTATACCTGCTACTAATTCCGCGGTATGTTGTTCGAAACTCTGCTCATTTTTTAAAGTCTCACTAAGCTTTTATGTTGTCTGTAATTAATGAAGCAGGTATCAAATTTTACTTTCGTTCGAATACCCGGTGGTTAGTCTCATACATATAATAAATAAAACATAAAAATTTAAATTCAAAACATTTAAATCGCTATTTGTGTGCAAGACTCAAACAAGGCGGGACAGACAACAGGGAACATCCTCTTGCAGGGTCAGTACAGACTAGATATTACTGGCTGTTGGTCGTTGGTTTACTGGGGCAGATGTGAGCCGGAGGGTTGGAATCCGTTCTTGTCAGCGACGTAGGTGACGAGGTAGGTAATGCCGTCAGGAGCGAGGTAAGAGTACTGGCCGCGGACCGAGATACCCTCATCTGGGGTACCAGCTGCGGTCAGCTCACCCTGGGCCTGGGCTGCGATCCCATTGCTGGTCTCGTATCTGTAATAAAAGGGA
This sequence comes from Notodonta ziczac, assembly GCA_918843915.1. Classification (NCBI taxonomy): domain Eukaryota; kingdom Metazoa; phylum Arthropoda; class Insecta; order Lepidoptera; family Notodontidae; genus Notodonta; species Notodonta ziczac. Next base: position 12,154,668 of record OU974046.1, on the reverse strand, counting down.
AAGATACAGCATCGTTAGGAGCCCTGTACGTCTTCCAAAAGACATTTGAAGGTCGCCAACTCGCTTTGATCCAGGGTAATGGACTATGGCCCGAATAGCCCTCGCGTTGAGGAGAATGTGCCAGGTATAATGGCAAAAGGCTGGACCCCATTTTTTTTAGAACAGTATACGGTGAAATTTGGATCCATTACTATACAGCTCTGCCTACACAAGAGTGGTGGAGTAATTTTATAATATTATAATTGCTTAGAGAAATGTAGGCGCTACCTATTTTTTTAATAAATTTATTTTGATATGTTCCAAGCTAGGTTTGGAGTGACCAGTTAGTTCAGAAGTTAATAGGTAGTTGTGCTAGGAGCGGACGTCGTCAACCAGGAACCTCTCACTCAGTCACCCACCACCACATTCCGACAGAAAATATAGGTTTGGTTACTTTTCAGTCGCTTTGCTAACTTTAGGCCATTTATACCAAGAAAACCGAGAATCATCACTAAGGCATCACATTTTGTGAGTCAAATATTTGAAATTTCTACAAACGTCTTTCGAGACTTTTAATTAATTTAGAGTCTGCTATAGTTACCCGTAAAAGAAGGGTCCAACGCCGATGTTGTCATTGGTGGACTTTAAAGTTTCGGCGACCTTGTCGCTGTCGAGGGGGGCGGCGACGGCCGCGGCGACGAACAGAGCGAAGAGGATAACCTGCGGAAGATAAATAAACTTTAAAAAATATGATCCTGTTGAACTGATTTGCGAATATAAATTTATTTGGCACACGCACTGATATACCATACATAAATATGCGTGTATTGGTACATTATATTTCAAAGTCACATCGTTTATTTGTTTGGGCCAACGAGGGCACTTAAAAAATGTATTTTTTTAATAAATCTTCATCGGATTTAAATGATGCATTCAATTAATTCTGTTTCGTTGCAATCGTTTTAGTGCGATGCCGTAATCGCCAAAAAAATAGCAAAGAAACAGATTTTAAAAAAACAAAACCGATAAATACGTACTTTTACTTATCATAAATAAAAATATTTCATCTATGGTATAGATATAGTTAAAATACCAAACGAGCTATATTTTTTGTTTCAAATATCAGGAAATACCTGAACGCTCAATGAATGCGATTTATAATCTAAATGCCGGTGACCTATCGGCTTATATTAGACATCTCGACATAATTAAAATAAGAGACAAATGTCAAGGTTGTGTTGCTGCTACTTGGGATTCAACGCGCGGGTCTTAACATCATCTAATAGAATATTCACAAAAAGAAGATCATACTACTATATTTAGGAATATCAATAAGCAAAAAATGTAGGTAAGCTCAGTTTTGGAATAAGATAGCATTTAGATGTAAATTGATACTGACTGGTTGTATGATCATATTTTTTTAAATACTTAAGTGTGGCGATCACTGTCAGCTAGACAAAACATTAAAAAGGTATTTAAAAGTCAATACCGAGAGTGGTTGATAATAACGGTGTGCAGATAAAAAAATAGAAATAATTAAATGGTAATGATATATTCCAGCTAGTCTAAAATTTATCCTCTATTGATGATTAAAATCGTGGTCGCCCTAAGGAAGATGGCGTCATGATGTACTGTTATCTGATAAGATGGTGGGATGTGGTGGAATGTGGAGGTAAACAGGGGAGACATTTGCCCAGCAGTGGGATAATGTAGGTGAGATAAAAGTGATTTGGATGAACTAATTTAAATTCGTTGGTAAGAAGAATTCGACATAAATACACATATATTTTTTAAACCGAAATAAATACTGCGGTATAACTACTTAAATAATAATTACGGCTTTAGTTTTTGACGATCAATGATATTAGAACGGTGTGCTCACGTTCATGCGTTGACACATATTGCGTGACCACGCCACGCCTGGTTTCCCAATGAAGCGTTTGATTGTAACGGCGTTATGTAGGCGCTTCTGAGTCAATATTCGTTGAAACTACAGTTATTTTCCTTGCGCAATTTATAGAGCAATGCTTGGTGACAATTATGGTAATTATACGGTCGCCAAATCAAGACATCAAATTGTATTGAAATATATAATGAATAAGTATTTAAAAAACAGAGCACAGGAAATTAAAATTAGAATTAAGTGAAATTATTTAGAATGAAAAAAAAATCCGCAGTGATATAAAAAATGCAGATAATGATCGCTAAATACTAAACACTTACGGATTTCATTGTGAAGTTTGAAGGTGGGTTATCTCGTTGCAAGAGGATGATGCTGTACTGTGCTTGAGATCAAATTCTCACACATTTATATACTTATACGAAGCCCGACTACTTTGCATATATTCAAATGTACGTATCTGCCTCGATCTTTGAATGTTACCACGCCTCCGTGAATTGGTCGTTTATTTTGTTAAACAATTGGAATCAGTATTTGGTCTTGGTTTTTGATCTTACAAATGCCAACATTTAACTCAAAATAACTAGAAAAAAAGGTAATTCAAGCAAACGAAATTGTGTATTATGCTTTCCTGTGAAGTGGTTTTTGCGGTCACTAAAATAGTCTCAGTAAACTGCCAACCTTCCGGTTTCATCATTAGATGATGATAAATAAACCCGGAAGGTAGGCGCCGGAACTCCATAATAAAACACAGTAACGTAGTCCTGTTTGGGTTTAGTGGAATTGCATGAGATGCATTCTGGCTATACGTGTCATATATTGATATAAGTCATATACTTTGTGTGGCCTTGATTGTCAGGATGCCTTGGTGGTTCCATAGACATTTCATACAAATAGGTTCACTAGTTTGAGAGATATGCACTATTAACAGCAATTCAATAAGTAGTTTAACGCAAATATATTATATTCACAATTATATTCACTAAAACGCTAGAAATAATTAGAGACCAAATAATTTCTTTAATTTGGAGTCGGTGCATATACAAGTAACTAGGGGTAGGTAGGTGCACCTAAGAAGTCCTAGTGTAAAGATAGTGGCACCGATTCGAAATGAAAGAAATTATTTTGTCTCTATGTCGCAGCCAAATAGCTTAATTCGCCGTTCAATTAACAGCCTCGGCACTTTACTAAAACAGCGCCGTTCAACTAACCGCCTAAATGATATTCAGCCGTATGGTCTATTACAAAATTTAATAAACTGGCTGGCTAATGCTTAGGCAACTGGTTGACATTTAAGTACTACTAAACTTTTTCAAAATACTACCCAAGCAGAACGACATGGATGGGTTTAGGTTAGGGTTATTTTTTTATGACCCCACAGAAACCCCACCCGGCAAATAGATTCGGTGGATCTAAAAAAATCGTAAAAAACCTTTGTACCTAATAAAATTATTCCATCAAAGTTGTTTTTTCCCGACGCCATATTGACCAAAGAGAATATAGAATATAGAGATATTGTCAGTTTGGTGAGTTTCGGTGCTAGGTGGCAGAAAGTAGAACTAAATTGAAATGAACAGGCTAGGCAGGTAATTAAAAGGCTAGGCAAGTAGTTAAACGGCATCGATCCAAGTCATTTGCCTAGCTGTTTGATCAAATGGCTGAATATCATTCAGGCCACTAGTTGAACGGCGCCGTTTAGTTAAGTGGCTAGGCTGTTAATTGAACGGCGAATTAAGCTAGTTGGCGGCGACATCTATACTCCATTCATTATAACATTAGACATAAGAGGCTCGCAGAAGCAGGGATGCAAAACATTTTATTTCCAAGTCAAAACAACTTTTATTTAGAGTCATTACGTTAGTAAGTTGTTTTAACATAACTTTTGATAGATAAATCTAAAATACTAGTTAAATACTACTGGGTACGTTTCTGTCGCCGTTGGCTTTGGTCAGCAGACTCAGAACTTACATGTTGTAAGCCACTCGGGTCCGCACCGGGATCACCCATAGCTCGACAAAACGTAACGTTTTGTACAAACAAGTCAATAACAACAGTAATAACGATAACAAAACAATAACAAAGGAAAGCAGTAACAATTAAATCACGAAAATTCGACAACAATCACAAACAAGGTATTCACAGGAACTTAAGAGTGCAGGCGAATGACTCAATGACAAACACTGACAGCACATTATTTACGTCAATTTCATAGATAACATAGTCCAACAAAATTAGAAATACCCAGCTGACATAACCTCTGAAGGGATTAGGTAACATTTTAGATTTGATAGGATTATAGTGAAACGAAAAACGTTCCCGGTATGTTCACCCCTGCTTCTTTTAGGTTTTTAGCATCAACACTAATTTAAAATTGTAATGTAATAATAATTATTTAAATGAAAGGCAATATATTTAATAAGATAAATAAATAATATTATTACAGTTAGGTGTGACAAGCTGGTATATCTTCTTCTTCTTCTTCTGCGGGCAGTTTCCACCAATCGACGACTGTTGCGCCTGTTTTGTGTGTTGGAGGGTGGTGAGCCGGTCACTCCAGCCATCCAAGCTCAGCCAGGAAGTTCCCCAGCTTCTTGATGTCACTGAAGACTTCCTGAAGGCTACCCGGTGTGCCCAGGTAGCTTGCCCGGTATGTGGCTACTCCGTTGCATTCCAGCAGGACGTGAGCAGCTGTTTCTTCCGCCTCCATGCAGGCTCTGCATAGGGGGCTGTCCGTGATACCTAAGTTATAAAGGTGTGTGTTAAAGTTGCCGTGCCCTGTCAGCGCACTCGTAATAAGTCGTAGGCGTGATCTACTTAGCTGTAAAATTGCTTTGGTGAGCCGGCGGTTGACCCGCGGTAGAGCAAGTCTCGCTTGTCTGCAATCTGTCAGGCTGTTCCAGTAGTTTTCATGTAGCTTCTCGGTGCGCTGTCGCATGCGCTTCCTGAACCAGCTGTTAGGGAGTGGTATGATGGGCTCAAGCTGGTATATAAATAGATTACAATAAATTCGACGACAATCGTAACTGTATTTTTATTACAAAGTGGACACTAAAAATAACCTTTTTAACTTGTGTCTAATGCTATAACAAATGGAGTATAGTTATTTCTAGGTTTTTTTGAAGTCGGTTAATTTTTAGGGTTCCATAGTCCCAACGAGGAACCCTTATAAGGTCATCAAGTCCGTCCGTCCGTCCGTCCGTCCGTCCGTATGTCCCGACCCGTCACAGGGTCATAACTTTCACAGTTCCTGACGGATGTTGATGTAATTTGGTACAAAAATACTAAAGAGATCTCACTCAAAAATAGTAAATGTAACAAAATTACGTTTTTTAAGGTTACCGAACATCGAAAGAGGGGTTTTTTTTTTTTATTTACCCATTCATGTGTGGTATCGTTGAAAAGGTCTTTTCAAATGAAATGGTGTTTTTATACAAAATATTATTATATTATTTTATATCAGAAATCCGTTTGCGAGTCCGAATCTCGAGATGAAACGGATGATGCACTATCTAGCATCTCCTTGAGAAAAATACGTATTTTCTTACATTTATTGTTGGGGATTTGGAATTCTGTTTGTGTAGGACGATTGGAACAAAAACTGTGAATGATATTCAATTAATAATATAACCATAATCCAGAGGTATTGTATTGAGAATACTTTGCTACAAAAATTATATTAACTCAAATGGAAGTGTGGTGCCAATAGTTAACTAGGGATTTTGAAAAGTCGGATTCCAAACACATCGTATAATGCGAAAATAAAGTACTATGTCGATAGTAGAGCATTCTTCCGCTACTCTACACGTACAACAAGACTATTTGCCACTATGGAACTCCTTTTCGGCCCTTTGTGGGCGTCGCTTTGATTAACTTTGATCTAGGTGAGTGCACTGAAGGTACGGCCTGACATCTGCATTGCGGCTAATGCATTGTTACACATACTATTGCTACTCAGAAATATTTGCTACCTGGAAAGGGATACTGTAGAGTTTGAAGTCTATATAAGTAGGCACCTAATACTGTTAGCTCCATACAAAAGTTAAACACGGATTGTTATTATTTTGTCTCAATCATTTCGTTTTAAAGCTTGAACCTTCTGGCAGCCAGCATTATCAATGCAAGTTGGAAAAAAAAAACAGCCAATTCAAAAGTGGAACACAAATTAAAAGTAATTAATTTTCCGGGGAGCATTTCGGAATAAAGATCAATTTCTTCATTAGGGGTTGTTAAGCAACAGCTATAATTAGTTAAAATTGTGAATAAAGGAAGCAAACTTAAGAGTTAATCTTCCAGACATTAGTTTGGCTGTTACTTGCATTGAAGAAATTGGCCGTTGATTACACTGGCATTAGTCTAGGTATGAGTATAACCAGAATTGGTGACTTAAATTTAGTTGAGTAGAATAGCCCAGAGAAGTTTATACGCGTAGCCAAGAATTAGTTTTTATGAAAATATTTAATAATTGCATTCTTAGTAAGTCATGTCCACGTGGAATGTAGGCAGGAATGCTGGCTCCATTTCCTCACTGTATCATCACGCTGATTCTTAGAGCATGAGCTGGGCCCCCTTTTCACCTGTGGAGGCGATCAATTTGAGGATAATTTTGTCGGTTGTCGCACTGTGATTCTATGACTGCGATACTGTTTGTACTTCATTATTATTTATCTCCATTCATCCATCAGCCGGAATATGTCTACTGCTGAACTGCATGCAGCAAACAAGGCGACAATTTTGTTTGGATCCTAATGCGACTTGAATCTTCTCCAATAATATACCTTCATAATTTATACCTGCCACTATTTCCGAGGTATGTTAATTTAAAACCTGGTAAACCTACTGAAACCCTGCTCATTTTTTAAAGTCTCACTGAGCTTTTATGATTTATGTAATTAATGAAGCACGTGACAAATTTTCCTTTCGTTCTAATAGCCGTGGTTAGACTCATAAATATATAAATGAAACATAAAAATTGTAATTCAAAACATTTAATTCGCTATTTGTGTGCAAGACTCAAACAAGGCTGGACAGTCAACAGGGAACATCCTCTTGCAAGGTCAGTTCAGACTAGATATTACTGGCTGTTGGTCGTTAGTTTACTGGGGCAGATGTGCGGCGGAGGGTTGGAATCCGTTCTTGTCAGCGACGTAGGTGACGAGGTAGTTCACACCGTCAGGACCGACGTAAGAGTACTGGCCGCGGACCGAGATACCCTCCTCTGGGGTACCAACGTCAATCAGATCACCCTGGGCCTGGGCTGCGATCCCATTGCTGGTCTCGTATCTGTAATAAAAGGGAAAGATACAGCATCGTTAGGAGCCCTGCAAGTCTTTCAAAAGACATTTGAAGTTCGCCAATGCGCATTGATCCAGGGTTATGGACTATGGTCCGAATACCCCTCGCGTTGAGGAGAATGTGCCTGGTATGATGGCAAAAGGCTCGCCCCCATTTTTTTTAGAACAGAATACGGTGAAATTTGGATGCACTACAGTACAGCTCTGCCTACCATTTCAGGGAACACAAGAGTGGTTGTGTAATTTTATAATATTGTAATTGCATAGAGAAATGTAAGCACTATCTATTTTTTTATTAAATTTCTACTCATTTATGTTCCAAGCTAGGTTTGCAGTGACCAGAAGTTAATAGGTAGTTGTGCTAGGAGCGGACGTCGTCAACCAGGAACCTCTTACTCAGTCATGCACCACCACATTCGGACATAAATATTGGGTTTGGTTACTTTTCAGTCGCTTTGCTAACTTTAGGCCATTTATACCAAGAATATCGACATTCATCACTAAGGCGTCACAAATATTTGAAATTTCTACAAACGTCTTTCGAGACTTTTCATTAATTTAGAGTCTGCTATAGTTACCCGAAAGCGAAGGGTCCAGTGCCGATGTTGTCATTGGTGGACTTTAAAGTTTCGGCGACCTTGTCGCTGTCGAGGGGGGCGGCGACGGCCGCGGCGACGAACAGAGCGAAGAGGATAACCTGCGGAAGATAAATAAAATTTATATGATCCTGTTGAACAGATTTGCGAATATAAATTTATTTGGCACACGCACTGATATACCATACATAAAAATGCGTGTATTGGTACATTATATTTCAAAGTCAAATCGTTTATTTGTTTGGGTCGTAGGCCCTTAAAAAATAAACAATATTTCGTAAATCTCCAATCGGATTTAAATGAATCATTCAATTAATTCTGTTTCGTTGCTATCGTTTTTGTGCGATTCCGTAATCGCAAAAAGGAAAGAAACAGATTAAAAACAAAACAGATAACACGTACTTTTACTTTTCATAAAAAGATATTCTTCTATACTATAGATATAGTTAAAATACCAAACGAGCTGTATTTTTTGTTTCAAATATCAGGAAATACCTGAACGCTCAATGAATACAATTTATATTCTAAATGCCGGTGACCTATCGGCTTATATTAGACATCTCGACATAATTAAAACAAGAGACAAATGTCAAGGTTGTGATGCTACTTGGGATTCAACGCGCGGGCCTTAACATCATCTAATAGAATATTCACAAAAAGAAGATCATACCACTATATTTAGGAATATCAATAAGCAAAAAATGTAGGTAAGCTCAGTTTTTTAATAAGATAGCATTTAGATGTAAATTGATACTGACTGGTTGTATGATCATATTCTTTTTTAATACTAAAGTGTTGCGATCACTGCCAGTTAGACAAAACATTAAAAAGGTATTTAAAAGTCAATAACGAGAGTGGTTGATAATAACGGAGTGCAGATAAAAATTATAAAGAATGAAATGGTAATGATATATTCCAGCTAGTCTAAAATTTGTCCTCTATTGATGATTAAAATCGTGGTCGCCCTAAGGAAGATGGCGTCATGATGTACTGTTATCTGGTAAGATGGTGGGATGTGGTGGAATGTGGAGGTAAACAGGGGAGACATTTGACCAGCAGTGGGATAATGTAGGTGAAATAAAAGTGACTTGTATGAACTAATTTAAATTCGGTAAGAAGAATTCGACTTAAATACACATATATTTTTTTTATACGAAATAAATACTGCGGTATAACTACTTAAATAATAATTATGGCTTTAGTGTTTGACGATGAATGGTATTAGAACGGTGTGCTCACGTTCATGCGTTGACATATTGCGTGACCACGCCACGCCTGGTTTCCCAATGAAGTGTTTGATTGTAACGGCGTTATGTAGGCGCTTCTGAGTCAATATTCGTTGGAACTACAGTTATTTTCCTTGCGCAATTTATAGAGCAATGCTTGGTGACAATTATGGTAATTATACGGTCGCCAAATCAAGACATCAAATTGTATTGAATTATATAATGAATAATTAATGAATAAGTATTTAAGAAAAAAAAATTAAACATAATTAAGTGAAATTATTAAAGAATGAAAAACTAAATTCCACAGTGATATAAAAATGCAGGTAATGATCGCTAAATACTAAACACTTACGGATTTCATTGTGAAGTTTGAAGGTGGGTTATCTCGTTGCGAGAGGATGATGCTGTACTGTGCTTGAGATCAAATTCTCACACATTTATATACTTATACGAAGCCCGACTACTTTGCATATATTCGAATGTACGTATCTGGCTCTATGTTCGAATGTTACCACGCCTCCGTGATTTGGTCGTTTATTTTGTTAAACAATAGGATCCAGTTTGTGGTCTTGGTGAACCTGAATCATAAACTTTACATACATATTTTAATTTGTCAAGTTGCTGATAAATTTAATGAACTTATGAATATTATAAACGTATTGCTATGGAATGTTTAAAAAAAATATAATATTGACTTGATTTTAGCCATTGCGTTTTGATATTTAAAGAAATCTTTTTCAAAAGATATTATAAGTGCCTTCTTAAGTATTGTGTTCCGTTACGTATGTTACACTAAAGGTACTTACGCGCCTGTATTTCCTGAAGGGGTAGGTAGGGGTGCTGCTTTACTGTTTGGGTAGCAGTTGTGTAAAATGCGATTGTGGAGACTTTGGCTGAAAATCTCCGAGAATCATAGTCTGTGACGAAAATTAAATAAATGATACTATTTATTGTATCATTGATTTAATTATCGTCAGTATTTTAAGGTGACCAATCCTTCGTGACTTTTTTCCTTTCTTTATTTTTTTCATTGCAGTAACATATTTCCGGAAGTGCCCGACAGATCCACGACCCAATAGTTGCCTCCGAGCCATTATATTATAACATTTGCTAGTAATTTTTAAATTGCTATTCTAAATCAAATTTACCAATTATGTATTTAGCAGCGGCAAAGTTCCACTCGGAACAGTTTTAAAATAAAACCTTTATGTGTAGCATTCCTTGTTATTTATAAAAATATTTTTGTAATAGTCTTCAAATGCCAATAATTTTATATTAATATTTCTAATACTATGACTTTAGGTTTGGTCAGGGTCTAGTAAATAATGTTGAGTTTGTGAGTTCGTAATAATTTGTCGATTGTTCATTTCTGAAGCTTTAAAATACTTTAATTCTTCAAAATTCCCTGCAAGATTTAAGATTGTTAAAAGATGTAACTGCATTTCCCAATAGTATCCATGTATATATAGGACTTGCCAATTGCCTTGGCTAATCGGTTGTCATAATAGTAGGCACAAGTGCACGCGCAGGTTTCCTCGCAATTGCAGGTGTCCTTCGCCGTCCAGCGAGTGAGAATCTTCCTTGTTGCTGTTCATTCCGCTAGAATAATTGTCAGGGGGCCATCAAAAATCGAACTGTCCATACATAACTCAACCTGCGACCTCTATAACTCCACTCTTATTCGAATACCTATTTCACATCGCCAACAATGCTAATGGGGAACTAAGTTTTTTATAAATCGCTACATTTTTTTACGATCGCGCCGACCTTGGCATTCACTTTCCATGTCTTAAGCCGAAATGAAGATGATATTTATATTAAAGTTATTTAACAGTCGCCCAAACCGGCTCCGCTGCGGTCGGATCTAAAAAACGTCTTTGCAAACCATCCGACACGATATCGCAGAGCAATATGGGTACATAATATTTGGGTAAACCAAATTCGACCCATCTATAAGTATGCCCGTCTTCCATATAACTACATTATACCAGCAGCATGACAGAAGTGGAGACAAGTAACCAGCACTATATGCGACCCAATAATGCCAATTAAAGTTAAATGGAAAATCTACAAATCGAATATAAGATCGGGAGTCATGTATGGCTCCGAATGCTGGGCGGCTAAAGTGCGGGAAGAGAAACGTCTCCACTTTGCCGAGATGCGAATGTTGAGATGGATGTGTGGACTGACGCCAAAGGATAAGGTCAAAAATGTGTATATGTTGCAGCCATCTAGCTTAATTCGCCGTTCAATCAACAGCCTAGCCACTTTACTAATCAGCGCCGTTCAACTAGTGGCCTGAATGATAATATTGTAATTGATTCAATTAATGTGTCTTTTTAAATTAGTATTAAATTATATTTTTTGCCCACAGCGGCAAAAGAGGGCTATTATAAGATTTAACACGTGTATATGTGTGTCTGTATGTGACAACGTAGGGCTCAAGCGGATGAACCGATTTTAATTTAGTTTTTTTTTTATATGTGTAAGGTTCTTGATCGATAGTGTTCGTAGCTGTTTGAAGATTATCAGCTCTTTTCTAGTTATAAAATAAATAATAAATAAATTTCGCCAGACGAACACACCAACTGTATGGTCCCAAACTAAGCAACGCTTGTACTATTGGATACCGTACAATGGACTAGGGGCGATCCCAATGACACCCAGACCAGGGAAAATTACGAAAAGGCCATTTCCGACATTTACCCTGACGGGAATCGAACCCGCAACCACCCGATGCAGTGAGCCGAGCGGCCTATGCTCGAACCACTGCGGTCATCGCAGTTAATCAAGGGATATGAGCAAGTTCCACAGGTCTGATCGATTCGAAATTTAGTATCTTGTTACTTCAATGATATTGCAAGGACCTTACCTTACCGTGATGCTTACCTTGACGTGATGCTGCAGCGTCATCTGGAATCTGCCGGAAACCCAAATCCGCACCAACTTGCAGCAGTGGTATCGTGTTTGGGCTCATTGGTATAATTGTTCCGTGGGGTGTCAATTTTTCAATAAGTATAGCCTACGATCGTAAATTCTAAAAAAACTGTCATTTACATCTTCAATATACAGCTATTTATAATTATTATGTGCAGGTATCTGTCGCTGTAAAGTTGTACACAATATGCCAAGCACAATATTATTCAATTATTTTCGGTCGTAAAGTAACAAATGCCTAATTTTCTTTTTACTGTAAACAATATAACGGGTACTGTAGTGAAAGACTTTCATTTATTTTTACTAGAAACATTGTTTATTATAGCTGTCACATTGTTTTATTTTAAATTAGGCAGTAGATCTTCGTAACTTCCTAGATATTTACTAAAATCTGACATTTCCACATTCGTTGTTTGAAATATGTTAGAAGTAATTCATGATTCATATCCTATTACTTTTATTATGTACAAATGGGACGATTTTGATGAAATTTATATGGGACTACCTGGAGAGTATCCATGTCGGTCCTCAATAGACGGAAATATCCGTGAACATACATAAAAAATATACATACAGACCAACAAAGAACCTCCATATTTTTTGGAAGTTAGTTATAATATAGATAAACATGTAGGTACCTTCACTTTAGCAAACTAGATTTGAGAAGACAATAAATATGACAACGATTGTTAAGCTCATCAAAGCGACGTAATACATAATGAAATCATAATTTCGGATTTCTATCACCCTGTACTGTAGAGGGCTCCAACCGACTGGCGCAGGAAATGCGCGGGTATTTTCCGCACTTAAAACACAATTTGTGCCATATGGACCCAGTAGGCAATTTGACGTATTCTTTACAGCGTGTGATAGAAGAGCTAAAATGCGACAACTTTCACGACACTACTTTGTCCATAGAAAATCAGTTTTTTTTTATATATAAATTGGAGTAATCCAGTTGATCATCGAAATAATTCTTAATTTAGACTAATTTTTAAACTGTTATATATTTTTAGATATTATACCGCTTTATTTTGATTTTCACAATAAGTTCCATTTGAATTAAAACTCAGTGTCATGAATATTGTATGTTTTTTGTCTTTTCAAAAATCTCTAGACTGGAAATCTCTCAACGATTAAAACGTAACGAAACATACAAAGGGAGTCAGATTTGTTGCATTGTGCTAGATAATCTTAAACTGTATAATAAATTCAGAAATCTTTAGCAGAAATCTGCGTTTTTTCCGCAGCTGTACGTTGAACATTCAGGCGATGTTCTTAGAATATGTGGCCAGAGAACAAGCTCGTAAAAAGTAAATAATGTTTTTGCTTGGATAAGAGATCACTGCGGATAGTTCGCGCGAATTCACGTACCTAAGTTTCTTCTAAAAAGACTTCACAAACAAGGAGAACGGTCTCAAGATCAAAATTCGAATTATGAAAATCACATTCTGCTCGCTAATAACATCGAGAAATTATCATAATCGTTTGGCGTCATGCCAAATATAGGTATCTATTAATATTTACGAACTATAAAATGATCTTCGTTCGACACAAAAGTGTGTACCTATTTGTTAATAGGTCGGTATTTATTATTAAAATTTAATGGAATGATCTGCATCCTATTATTTATCAAGTAACGAACGAACAATGAAAATAGGTCAATTTAAATAGCCAGACAGACAGGTCACAATCAGACAATGAGACCATAATTATCGTGTAGGAATGAACGATCTCATAGTCCCACACTCACACACCACTGGAGCACGGGCTACCTTTCTTAAATCTTGTACGATCGCATGTGTTCGCGGTAGATGCTCATCTGCTTACAGCTGACCGGCGGCGGCGCGCGGCGGCGGGCGGGCAGCGGCCGCGAGTGTTGAGCGGAAGCGTCAAATATTACTTACTATGTATAATTGCATTTGAATTAAAACTCTATTATATATTAACTTGCAATAGCAATTATACATAATAATTTATAATTATTAATTATTATGTATAATTGCTATTGCAATGTACCTGAGACAATAAAAACACGTCTACAAATCTTTTTTTCATTACTCATACTCTGAAAGTAGGTCTGAAGTTGCCTGAGGAGCGGGTTGAAAGTAATACTTTTCCGGCCCGGGAGAATCGCTTTCAACTGACAGCTGACAAATTATAAAAAAAAACTAGTTCCATTTTCACATTTCTATGGAACCATGTTCAAACTTTTTCTACAGTAACTCAATTACAGCACGATTTAAAATTTAAATAACATAAAGTTAAGTATTAATTAAAGAATATATATTTATAAATGACTTAATTATAATATAGTTTCAAAAATTTCTTTAAAATAACATAGATTTGGGCAAAATAAGCTATATAATAAGCTATAAGCTGTCTCTAAAGGTTGCAGCCAGTACTTATAATAGTATTAAACTGTGCTATGAGTGCTGGCTTCCATCAAGATATTGTACGTACAGGTTTTCTATACAAATAAATAAAATTGGAGTGTCTGTTTGTAATATCAAACTAACACCTTTTCACTAAGCGCATATCAAAGCACATACGACAACTATAGCAAAAACGCGATTTAATCATTTTTTGTCTGTCTGTCTGTCTTTCTGTCGAACATTTTTGTTAAGTTAAATTTCACGCGGACGAAGTCGCGGGCTCAGCTAGTATATTATAAGAAAATTAAGTTAAGATGATATGATAAGAAATATAAATTAAGTTATTTAATTAAATGAATTAATAATATTAATGATAATGGGTAATAACAATTGTGTGTAACAATTAAAGAATATATATTTTTAAATTACTTAATTATAATTTAGTTTCAACAATTTCTTTAAAATCACATAGATTTGGGCAAAATATATAAAGATGAAAATGAAAAATAATGGCTAAATAAAGAAGTTGGCCGGCCAACGAAAAAAAAAAAATTGGCGGCAATCCGATTTTTTTTTTCGAGTTGTAGAGTATTGTTCATGCTTCCTTGTATTATTTCTTTAGCCAATTTCTGTTTTTATTTTTGCTTTCCTTGTATTCGTAATGAAAAGCACAGTGTTTATCTCGGGTGAAGGACTTCTTTTGTCCCTCGAACTATTAGCGCCCTCGCTACGCTCGGGCGCCAAACCCCGTATCGGGACAAAATGAGTCACTTTCACCGCTCGTGTAACAATGTACTATTGTAACTGTAAATGTTTATTCAATATTGTAACTCTTTTTAACATAATTAACTTTTCTCATGTTTATGGTGTGTATACGTTTAATTTTATTATTTAATTTAAATATACTAAATATTCAAAAACTAATATATTTTATAACATTCGCGCCCCGCCCGCATTGGGCCCCATGCTCTACCCACTCGTGGCGTGCGGATTACTGGCGCGGGCGCATTGCGCAACAAGGTGAAGTTCAATGGGTTATACCACCAGTTTTGTAAAAGGTTAAATGGTTTGCGAAAACCGTCGCGCTTTGATGAATTATTGATTGAAATTAGCGGCCTTTTCTGCTTTATTAATAAAATTATAATTAATGAAATTATAGAGTTAGTGAGCCTCTATTATAATAGGATGCTATAGCATGACTTAATTCGAGACGTAAGCATAAATTCTGATGATGGTTCACTGGTTGTAATTGTAACAAAATTGACCAAAAAATATTCATTTTATTATTAAGAGTCGGTGCCAACTATCTTTCTTATATTTATTAAATAATCCTGCAAACTGAAATATGGATGTCACTAGGATCGCCCCCAGTCCATCGTACGGTACCCATAGTGTGAGCGTGACTTAGTTTTGGGACCATATAGTGTGTGTTAGTCTAGCGATATTTATTTCATAATAATAATATAATAATTTAGCCCGTTTGACGTCCCAATCCTGGGCCCTGGCCTCTCCTCAATATGAGGGGGATTCAGGCCATAATTTACGACGCTGGCCCAGTGAGGGTTGGCGGACATATTTCAGTTTTTTTTTGCGCTCTAGCCTGATTTTGAAGTCTGAGTTATTTTGGCAAACCCTGTAATGCTGAAGGAAACACGTATGACATATTTCAAAGGACCTACTTATGCAAAATGGAACCAACCCACATGCACTACTGTAGACCAAAACCAACCTTGTGTTAGTGGTTCTAGGTTGATTTCAGTTTGCAGAAGTGTGTGTGGGTTGGTTCCATTTTGCATAAGTAGGTCCTAATCATTAGCTCTCATAGTTTTGAACTGACTTTACTTTATTATAATACCGATAGACTATAATTTAAGAGCAGTACAAAAGATGGACTTATGTGCATCCGGGTTAAACTCAGTTGCTTATATAAAATACCACACCACCTATCACAGGCATTAATAGCTACAAGCCTTTCATTACATCGACAAAGAACGAGTAGGTGTACAGGCAGCCGTTAATTAAACGACGACTCGTCAAGTTGAGCATCAATAAATAAATACTTACCTTTTATGAAATATTGCATCTCGTACGACAAAATTTAGGATTCCAAGGATGTATACTTTGTATAATGAGAAGACGGGCCACCGCTTAAGGTCACATACAAAATTAACATAACTTTATATGTTATGGAATTCTCACATATTAGAATCTATGTAATAAATAAATTAGTCGTAAATTTTATGATATCGTAAAACTGGATACTTATGCGGGTGAGTTAATATTTTCTTAATAATCACGGCAAGGTTTTGAACTTTTTTTAATTATTAGGTATGTAACGAGAACATGAGTAGAGCTTCGTATGTTTTCCTATGACCCTCGTGGCCTTACGACGCTATCATTGCCTAATCCAAGTTTTTGGGAACATATTTCAATTGTTTTTATTTATTTTCTTCAGGACTCTGTCCACTGAATTTAAGGCCAACCCTTTGTTTTTTAAACTATATGCACATATACAAAATTTTGGAATATTTTTACCTACTAATTCTTGATAAGTATTTTGAAAGGATAGTCTTCATAATAATCTCAAACACAGTGTTAAGTTACCAACTTATTAACTCCATTGCGGAATCCCTGTCATGATAGCACCAGCATGGCTGACCACTATTAATTGACCTTTTATACGCATATTTTAAACTGATTGCGTCTCAAATGATGACACCAGCTATCTTTGTTATGAAAATACCACTTTGCATCTTATTTCTCACATTTGGTAATCCTATTAAACATGTCGTCATAAGACGGAGTCTCTGTCGTCTGGGGCGAATATTAGATATTATTCGTTTGTAATTAAGAAGACCGCACAGTTTTCAGACGTGATCTTTATCGACGTAGTAATCGAATTGGAAATTAAAAGAAATATATAGGTAAATCACTATAAAATAAATCATTTTATTAACAAAATCTTTCTGGATCGTATCACAGATGGCTTGGAGCTTGGGGTAACAAGGGATAAGTGTTAGAGGATGAGTATTTTTGGACTAGATATTGGAATTAGTTAGAAGTTATTCAAGGGGCCACTGGAAGGTGGGCGCCCTGGGGCTGGAAGCCGTCCTCGTTGGAGATGTAGGTAACGGTGTAAACAACGCCGTCAGGGCCGGTGTAAGAGTAGACGCCGCGGACCTCGAGGGCGGGGTTCTCACTGCCGATGTTCTTCAGAATAGCCTCCTCTTTCTGGGAAATTCCGTTGCTGGTGCCATATCTGGAAACCAAAGATAAATTTTAATCTAATACGAATAAGGCCGTTTCCCTCTGGTAATCGTTTGCCAGTGGATGAGTTGACGATGAGAAGTATCTAACCTTAATATGTATATGAAATAATTAATTTTATTAATATAAAATTTGAGAAAAATCAAATATAATCATGGTGATTTTCACTAAAATAACTAACTTACTCGAAATTGTAACCGTCAACCCCGATGTTCTCGCTGTTGTACTTAGTGATCTGGGCGTCGGCGTCGGGGCCGGCGGGGGCGGGGGCGGCGGCGGCGGCGGCGACGAACAGAGCGAGAACGATGAACTGCCAAGTGACAAGATACCAGATAAACTTACCATTACGAACCACGAATTAAATTACAAGGAAAAAGAAGAGTTGTATTTGTCGTTACTATACGCGCATCTCAAACACGTAAATTTTGCAGGATCATGAATAAATTGTCAATGCTCTTTTATTAACCCCCGACGATAAAATAGGGGTGTTATTTCATATTATTTTGCAGAATTGAAATTGATATAAATAAATAAATATCGCCAGACTGACACGCCAACTGTATGGCGGTCCCAGTGACACCCAGACTGGGGCAAATTACGAAAAAGCCATTTCCGAAATTTGTCCCGGCGCGAATTGGACCCGCAACCACCATGTGCAGTGAGCCGAGCGGACTACGGTCTAACCACTGCGCCAAGCGGTCGTCATAGCTATCGTATAGCCACAAAACCAAACAACTAATTCAAGTAGTTTTATTAAATGGTTTGGCGAACACGCTCAAGTATTTACGTCACTGCAGCACTGTTATATTCTGAACGTACCGATTTCATTTTTGATGGGTTATTTTTGGTTGTGTTTGATTGAGATGCAATCGAGCGACTGATGCCTGTGTGCTGTTGGGCACGGTATTTATAGCGCGCAGGCGCATCACAGCCTAGCAAGGACGCTGCATGACATTTGAACTTAGATCTATGCGTCTTCGGCCACCTATGCTGGAGCTAAAAGTTCATATTTCCGGATGCTGGGAGCGCGATTGTTTCTATCGATACCGACGTTCGGCCTAGCTTGCAAGTTATCGATTAAACAACTAGGTACATCATTAACAGGGTAGTTGAAAACTCTGGAGTAATACTTAGGACTTAGGGGTACAGATGAGTATATTGGGTATAGAATTAAAAGTTTCCTTTGATGGAATTTCAAATATTTTTTTTACCACCAAAATTAAACACTTGTGATCTCAAGTACTTCTTGAACATAGATGCTCTTCGTAACAGCAGTTATCACTGTTTTCTAGGGTATTTTATGAATCCTATTAAGTTATTTATTTTTAAGATCAACTAATAATACTACTAGTAATACTCTCGCTTCATTTCCTGTTAACTTGTGCTAAGCCGAATGAAGCCATTTTATTGGTCCAAGTGGACGGTCACCCTTAGCTTCTCATACTAAAGTAGTTGCTTGGGCTAGGAATGAGGTCACATCAATACCTTATGGGACCCTCTCGGTTCCGATAACCTTTCTACCTACCATTAATAGAGAAAAGCTAGGTTTTCATGACTAGGGTGGCTTCATTCATGATCATCCCATAACATCTTCAAAATTCAACTTTCGAAACCACCTCGCCCGTCGCCTGGGTTCTTGGAACTGATTGATCTTCTGAATGGGATTACGCCACGTACCTATAAAACAATGCGCTTGCACGGAGTTCCGCCCGACAGCCGAATTGTGTGACAAGTGCACTGTTACTGTGTGGGTACCAACGTTTTGTGATATTTTTAGGGATGCTCCGAAACCGTCAATTTAAAAGTCTAACACCAAATTTATAGCAATTTTAATCCATTGACAATTCATTTTTAGAACATATATGTGCTTTGTATAGTCATTTAAATTGATTGTGATTTAAATTATCGCATCTACTTCTTCCTTACATGATAAATGGTTATAAAGAACGCAGTGCTTAGTTATATAATTTCAATTAAACAGCTATCATCCTAAGCAACGGTTTGATTGATCAAAAGCATATCTAAATCAATGGCTCAACTCTAGCCCATCTCAGAACGCGGGCGTGGATGACAAATGACAATCGCTCATTAATGTATGCCACTTATTTCAAATGTCCTACTCCCACATACCTGCACCAACGGTGTCTGCCCATATTTCGGTAACCGGATTGCGCATCGCAAGCCTCGCAATAAACTCAGAAGCCTGCGCACTGTCGCAGCCGACAAAGGAAAAGCGCTTGATTGCAACAACCTTCGTGAATATTTTACTGATTCCTCATGATAATGATATAGCTTTATTATAAAATATCACCAAACAGTCACACTAATCGCATTGCCGAAACTTAGCAACGCATGACTATGGTTCCAACCAAAGAATTTGTAATAATATTACAAATTCTTTGGTTCCAACCATACACTGAACTGAGGAGGATTCAACATAGAATATGTTCAAGTAAGCAAGTTACATTATTATCCTCCAGAAATTTGTACCGACAGGAATCTAGCCAGCGACCACGTTGTCCAGGGTATTGAGCGGCCTATGCAGAAGACAACCAACATGGCCCTTGAGTTTCTAACGTTATTTTCAACGAGATTGTAATTGTTATAAAGTTTTGTAATAGAATATCTGTGACACCAACTTTTTTTTAAATCACCCAACGAACACACCAACTGTATGGTCCCAAACTAAGCAACGCTTAAACTATGGGTACCATACAATGGATTGGGGGCGATCCCAGTGACACCCAGACCTGGGAAAATTACGATATGGCCATTTCCGAAATTTGCCCCTGCGAGAATCGAACCTAAGATCACCATGTGCAGTGAGCCGAGTGGCCTACGCTCGAACCACCGCGCCAAGCGGTCCTCAAACGTTGATACGTCAAATGTTGATAATTAGCTAGAAAAAAATGTAGAATTTTGTGGGATTCACAATATTAGGACAAAAAGAAAGAGGTAGGTACTAATTATTTACAATCCTTTCTACATTCGAGGAACAATACATTTCTCTAGACAACTTTGAATTTGATTTCCAAATGCATTAATCAATCAACTAATTAACAATTGTAATCGATTAATGGATTTCATTGGTGAAACACGTAAATCCATAAAGAGCACGCATATTAAATACATCGGCAATACAAAGTATCGGTCAGAATTCCGGCTTAGCTCTCGTAACCCACACTTCTGCAGACGGCCGACAAATCGCAGACCGTAGGTGAGAATTTATGCGGAAATAAAGAATTAGACCTTTTTTCTAAAATTAGTTACTAAAACTCACACGTCTTGTCTTTGTAGGCCACATCCTTCCGGAGGTTGGGCTATTTCCAGTTTAGAGATTGCAGCTCTGAATAATTGTCTTTGTATATCATAATATTTTAGCCCTAGTCTGTCTTTTACTTTCCTTGAATGACAAGTTGAAAAATATTTGGAACGCTTGGCGTCCCACTATTATAGTTTTTCATCCGCAAATTTGTTAACCACTCATCTGTGACATTTAACGAACTTCTGATGTGATGTGTATGTATGCAATCCACTATATCCTCTGCCTGTCTACTAAATAAGGTTTAAGCTTGTAGAACCTGCGTCGGTTTTAAAAACCGTCGTGAATTTTGAACTGATATTATTATCATAAATTCGCTTTCAACAATTATTAAGCTGAGCCGAACATTTTAATCGAATTCCGAAGCGTTGTTAGCTTTCGCGACGCGACGATATAAAATCGTGCGTCTATCTCGTCACCAGTTTCACAACAAGTGTCAGATTCCGGCCTTGAGAGCTCCAAATGACAACCTTACCGGCTCATCTACGCCGATCTCCTATAATCTACACATCAGTTTCCTAATTAATACTTGTAGAGACTCAAATTAGATGCCTATAAATAAATCAAGAGGTGTAACATCTCCAACGTAACCGAACTTTTAATGATTTGTGATGTCTGTGCACACTATCAATAATGTTATATTTAGTGCCGGATTTATAAGTATAAGTTCATTGTATGTGGATTGCGTCACGGTTTTGTGTATACCTACTACAGCCAACGAGAAGCGACACGAAATGGTAGTAATATTGGATTAAAAATCAATCACGGACTTGCCGACACTCAGCGGTTATTTAATAAATTTGTGGTTCATTCTGTGACGAAATTCGTAATGTCGATTAAAAATAAATAAATAATTTATTTTTAATCAGACGCATTGCTTATGCGTCTATCTTCCAAAATGAATTCTTGATACGAGTCAAAAGTCATTCGCCCACTTATATATTTGCCACGGCATATAAACGCTTATTATCATACTATTAACGCAGCAGTTGATCTATTAGCCTACATACAAATCCATTTGGATGTACTTACACATGCATGTGCAATACCTACTTGTGTGATAGACATGACATTAGATAAATTCTCCAAAGATGAACATAGAGATGATTTATAACACAGAGATGATCCACGTGGGGTTATAATCGGTCCATCTGACCGGCATTACCCTACGTACCCCTAGCTAAACCGTTTTTCTTTTTTACGTGGACAAATGCTTACCCCTAGGGGTATCCACGTAAAAAAGAAAAACGATTTGGATCTAAGTTGTGAAGCCTTAATAAACCTAAACTTGGTATAGCGGGCGAATAGTTACACACCTAACCATCCCTTTCTGTCATCAATAATTTCACATTCGAAAGACGAAGAGAAAACAGCGTGTAACTATACAACCGCTAAACCACGTTTATTAATAAGGGGGTAAAGGACTAAATATCTATGTATCACTTTCTATTGTCATTATGACAGTTTCAATTGGATTGTCAGCTACTATGAGGCTCTGGTTCGATGCCGCGCTTGTTCTAAGTATTACCTATTCATATTTTATCCGTTCCTCTTGTATTCCCGACCATTTAATTGGCGTCCGAAATTGTTTTTGTTTTTACTAGGTATAATTATTATACTCCTAGATTGACTAACATATTTTCACATCTCGTTGTTATTCTAAGGTATTGTTATTAGTCACTGCTGGGCAGAGGTGTCTTCCAGTACTTCACTATATTATCTTCTTTATTTTGTAAATATTATATCAAATATATCATCGCGCCATCTCCAAAGGTAGTGAGTAACGGCACACAACCCGAAGGCCGTTGACTGTCTCGTAGAAAGCCTCTTTACGTGTGTTCAAGCCGCAAAGATTACCGCACTGTGGTGTAATGGAACCTGTGTGAATCATATTTGCTAAATATCCTGTCATATTTTTGCTAACTGATCACTCGCAAATTATTACCATCATTCTTACATATTTCTACTTATTCAAAAGAAGAATTACGGTGGTTGGTTGATCTTGAAAACCAATAATGTATATTTTTTTAAAAATATAAAACCGATTGTTTAGAGCTTAAAACGCTACATTTATTATAATTAACTACTTTATTTTTATTCAATATTATTAATAATAATGAAGATAATCACGTTTATAAGATATGCGGTGATATCGGAATGTAGTTTAATGTAGTTGTTGATATTTACCAAACCAGAAGAGTGCCTTGTAATTATATTTTACTCGTTGCTCGCCAGGTATGCATTAGCCATCTATTTACAAACAAATAATTACATTTCGAAGCTTGGTTTACTCTGAGAAAAAAATATTGTCATATGTCCCACTCCTGGGCAAGGGCCACCCCTCAAATCGAGGTGGATTCCGGCCACAATCAACCACGATGCCCCGCCGCATACTGGCGGACTTAACGTGTACCGATTTTTAAAAAAATATAGATTTTCTAAGACATGCAGGTTTCCTTATGATGTTAAGAAATTCTGATTTGCACATCGATTTCATGACCTGAGGTGCGGCCCGGGGCTTACTTACATCAAACGTATTGTATTATTGGCAAACTTCTAAGCTTACTTTTAGAAGATTTAAAACATTATTTCAGACTAGCTGTGCCCGCGACTTTGTCCGCGTGGAATTTAACCTAACAAAATCAGAATGAATCAAAATCCTTTCTTAGCCGATGCCTACGTCATAACATCTACCTGCATGCCAAATTTCAGCCAGATCCGTCCAGTGGTTTGGCCTGTGTGTTAATAGATCACTAGGTATGTCAGTCAGTACGTTTATTATTATTATAAGTTCTCCTAAATGGCATATAAGTTTATATAACATTATTATTATTAATTCAATATTTAAAATTTGTACGCCACAAAGGCTAAGAACATGTTGTAAAATTGACCATTTGCATACTTGTATGTAAACTCATGTTTTTACAAATAAATGTTATTCTATTCTATTCTATTCTATTCAGTCAGTCAGTCAGTCACCTTTGAGTTATATATATTTAGATATCATGAGTCCATAACTCAATACAGTATTCTACTTTCATCACTTTACTATAGCATCTTTGTGCCCATCTAAATAATCCTTTTTGCAGCATTAACTTACAAGATGAACCGATTAACCCAAAAACATTTTCGGTTATTATAAATTATGCCCGCGGTTCCTCTACGTAACAGCCCGGTGGAATTGACGAGATAACTATATTGTTTCCTGTGTAGGTGCGTGCTGTATGGTCATCAATTTATAAATTATTTGATGTGCTATTAAGATATACAAAGTAAAAATAATACTGGATATTTCTCAATTTTAAGATTTAACTTTTTTTTGCATGAAACTTAAACAAGGTTCATTATAATTATAACTCTTCGTTTGCACTGACGCATCATTTACACCGATATATGTTGCTGTCTCTATTTTTTGACATCTCAAAACAGTGACGACAACAAAAACGGTGTACAACTTATCGGTCAACCCGAGAAACCACTAAATACTAGCGACTGTAGTGACGTAGGCATAAACTAATTGTCTAGCTACAGTTTCAGATAAGTTACAATTTATTGAGTATGCGTTTGCTATCTCAGTGAACAAACGCGTCAACTACACAAAAATCGATGTTTTGGGTGTCACAAGACAAATATAATGCCACATCTGGCAGTATACACATCAACGGCGTTGATCACATAAAAAAAAAACGTGACTATTGCTAAGCCGTGAACTTGATCAGAGGGTTTTTTATCATAGTCTATAGTATAATTTTTATGATCCTGTGAAATCGTATTCTATTTTTTTGAAATCACATCTATTCTATTTTTAAACACCTATTGTAATGCTTCTTCGTTTTCTGGTTTATCCACACATAATAACTCTAAATTGAAAATTTAAAAACCCCCGATGCGACGACCTTTTCATCAAATTTATACAATAATAAACAGAAAATCTGTGTAAAAGTATGAGACATTATTTTGTTATGACATTACAATAGACAACGAATCTAAATATTGATGCCACGGAGGTTTAATTCCTAGTAAAATATTATCAATTATGATTCAATTTCATGTAATAACTCTGGTTGAGGTGGACGGGAGCAGCCCAGGGGAAGAATTTTCAATAACGCTAAAATTATTTTAAATTAGATTTGTTTTTTTATATTTTTTCTCAATGGCGGAGCAGCGCCCTCTAAAATTATTATAACGTAATATTCCATGATCATTAACAAAACAAACAAAATTTAACGCATGCGCGAATCCATCATTTGACACGTGACTTATGGAACGTCTTTAGTTCATACACAAATCTCATATAAGAATTGTTAAAATATACATTTTTTCCAGAATCAGGGAAACTTTTCATATTTATAATATTGTAAAAAGCCAGTTCAGACTAATACGATCATTTAAAAATATAATAAATCTAAATCCAATAATCTCAAATTTCGGTTGGATTCGAGCCGTGGAAGTTGGTTTTGACCGTGAATGTGGCTTTTTAACCTACAAAAGAGCTGATGATCTTCAAACGGCTGAACCGATTTTCATGAAACATAGCTAAGAAAACTCTCGATCAGAATACCTATCTAACAAAGAAACACAATTTAAATCGGTTCATCAGCTTGGGCGCTTCGTTGCCACAGACAGACACACAGATACACAGATACACATGTTAAACTTATAACACCACTCTTTTTTCGTATTATTATTGTAAAAAATTTAAACTCATAATAAACACGAGTTTATCAGACATTTCACAATTTATGGTCCTAAAAACGCGAGAAATATTCTAATCACTCCTATTGTTTCATGCGAACTATATCCAATATTATAATATGTGACATTTGAATCAGGCATATTTTTAGATCACCAAAATAAAACCAATGTTTTTTTTATAATCCGAAACATTATAAATATTCATAATTATCAAAACCACTCAATAGCTGTCCATAAAATGAAATCATCATTTAGATTCCCACCAGTTTTGACATGGTTTAAAAGGTGCTCCTTCAAGGACGCATAACCTCTACGATTGATTAAGAACGTATTAACACGAACCATCTTCACGTTCATAATTAATAGCATCAGCAGAGGTAATCAATTTACAAGCAGGCCGTTTCCTGTACGCATCGACGGTGGTAGAGCCAAGTGTCGAGTGAGGTAGTAGGTACCTACCTCTCACAAAAAGTTCACAACGACATATTCTTTTGATATTAAATAAGTGTTCTCAAGCTATTTGCAATGTGTGTCTATCTCTGGTGATAAATCGTGTATGCCGTTTGTGTTGCGCTACTGATCGATCGATCTTGCGATATGAAGATGTACTCATGACCTAAGCTTGTAATAATTGTACTGACGATGTAAGGGTATGTCCACACTAATAATATAAAAAATAAATTGTAAAGCTTTTTGGACAGACGTCTCTGAGACGTTCTAAGGGAGTATAACTGGAACACGTACTCGATTATTAGTGCCTTAACTAGGAGTGGGATACAAAGTCCCTATGAAAATACAAACAACTAGTCTAGAATACGTGGAAGAATATATATACCTCGGCCACCTAATCTCATTTAACAAGGGAATGGAAAAATAAATTCATAGAAGAGTTACAAATACGTGGAGTAATTACTGGAGGATGAAAGACATTTTTAAAAGCAAACTTCCCATACCGCTAAAAACAAAAGCCTTCGAAACATGTCTAGTCCCGTGTCTTACATACGCATGCCAAACTTGGAACATAACAAAAAAGCAGCTTAACAAAATAAGGACAACACAAAGAAGTATAGAAAGAAGCTATTTAAATATAAAACTCAAAGATAGAGTAAAAATATCAGACATTAGAAATACCACAAAAGCTAGAGATGTCACGAAGCTAATCTTAACATCAAAATGGAAATGGGCAGGTCATGTACAAAGACTAAAGGAGGACAGGTGGACCAAACTTATTACTAACTGGTGGGATGATAACATAGCCAAAGTTGCAGGAAAAGTCTGGAGTAGAACGGCTCGAAATAGAGACGAATGGAAATCGTCGGAAGAAGCTTTTACCGCCTTAGGCGGTCCTTACACTCACAGTAAAATATGTAAATAACGAATAAACTATATTAACCAAACCATATATTACCTATATTAACATATATTCATTGCATTTAAAGTCAAAATTGTAAGGAATCAATAAAAGCTTATTATTATATAACTAGGAGTGGGACGGAGGGAAGGTTCCGTGGTGGTCCTCCGGCTCTCACAATCATCGTATGAATCTTTTGTGAGAGTTTAATACCCCGGTCACATCAACCCACTTATAAGCTGTAGTTTTGGCTACATCTTGGTTCCACCGTCTTAAAAATTTGTCTATTTGGGATTTATAGAATGAAGTGAGTTGGTTTCCATAATCCTATTGCAGACATACCCTATCAGTCGGCGGTCGATCGCTGGGACGGTCGCTGATACATCGCAGTTAGATGCAGCATCTTCGAGCACGTGTCTTTAACAAAGAACTGTTGCGTCACAGCTGCTTGCATTTACCGTTCAATAAGCCACAATAACTCCTATTAACTGCCAGTAGTGTTAGTTTTTTTTTAACATTACTAATAATGTGAGTTAACCATATTACAAGTACTTCCGTTAGCCTCTCCAGCTAAGCTAATACTTGTTTAAGGATTGGGCTCACGTTAAAATTATAATGGCCAGGATGGGGATCGAACTCGGAACCTCTTTGCTACGAGGACGGCCCCTCTAACCACTAGGCTATTGACGCCTTTAATAAGGTCTTAAATGTTAAAGATGATTTACCTACATATCACAAAGAAGAATATAATCTTAATATGATAACCAGTTACCAGACCAATTAATCGGATGTCATTAACACTGAATAACTGGTTGCATTACATACATTTAATTGATACAATTTCCGCGGGTAACTTTTAACCTCGCTATTGATGTTATAAACAGCAGTCAATTTAATTAGCATTTTTACTGATTTTTAATATAAACTGCGCATATAGAAGGTTTGTATAATTGCTGCTACCGTTTAAGTTCCAATTCAGAAAACAGGTTGCTAATCACCTAATTGTGTAAAC
The DNA here is from genome assembly GCA_918843915.1 of Notodonta ziczac. Taxonomy (NCBI): domain Eukaryota; kingdom Metazoa; phylum Arthropoda; class Insecta; order Lepidoptera; family Notodontidae; genus Notodonta; species Notodonta ziczac. Next base: position 12,126,714 of record OU974046.1, on the reverse strand, counting down.
TAACTTCTAATATCTAGTATTAGGTTAAATACTTGCTCGAAAATATAAAAATGTGCATCAAATAACTAGTAAGTAATAGTAGTCATGTGTATAATTGTGTCTAATCACATGCAACTTAAGACTAGTGCGAATTGTTAAAACCGCGTAAAAACCCCTACAAATGTTGTAGCTTTTTGTTGGCGATAAACAATACTAATCCTGGAAAGATGTTCAGAGCTCTGGTGGGAGAGGATTTAATGGACTGTATTTGTTAATATTATTATATTTACTCACGTGCAATGAAATAACGTATGTTATATAATTTCATGTGTAACGATGCCATGCAATTGCAAAATCTTATGTAATAAGATTTTATCAATTGTATCATGTCATACATCAAGGAGTAGGTATAGATAGTTGTACAAATTACGAAATATAATAATATTATAGTTTGCTAGCTTTTTCCCGCAGATTTGCTTGCGTATTTTTTGGATGTCAACACCAGTGCCACCTATCGGGTCGAACTATGTAAGTACCTAGCACATCCTAGTGACGCCATAGATCCAATATAAATCATCAAAATCGACCAAAACTTTAGTAGGAAAATAATTATAAAACACGCACACCGAAGTTTTATACATATACAAAGATAATATCAATGTTTGTGCAAACCGTTCTGATTACCAAACAAATTCCTTAACCGTTAAAAACGTGAATATCTCCAAGTCAATTAACTATCCAAACATGAAGGACCAACACTATGTATTTACCTATTACTTTCGTAAATATAAAGACTAGCATAGACTATTAAAATAAGTTTCATACCGAGTCTTGAACATTGTTCTATGTGTCTCGTCATTGCATACAATAGGTATCTTGTTTATAAATAGTAACTGGCTAAAATACAAAATATTTCATCATTCGGTTTGGGTGGCGGTAAATTAGCATTTTTTTGGCAAAGCTTTGCAGCTGACAACCTGAAAATAATTAGTATATTCTTCTTCTCATAGTTTAAAGCATTTTCTCGAGGAAACCGATTGAGATGACCTGTTAGACAGTCTTGATTAAATTTAATTCTTGGACTTGCCTTGGTTAGAGCCTAACACTTTATGGTGGGCATACAAAATCTTGCTTACACCATTGTACAAAACGATGTACCTAATTATAAATCGCAAAAAAACACCAATCTTAGCTTCCTATTATCTAAACTCTGCTTAACGGCATCATGAAAGCCTGACATTTGCACTTGACTCGGCCCGCGCATCCCAAATGCCACAGTATTTCATCAGCAGGTGTCGCAAAGCGAACACGACTAATGACACACGTTCCAGATGCCAGAATGCCGAGAAATTGTTAGATACCTACTTACATGTATAAAGAAATGATGATGAAGGAATTGTGGCTATTGTTATGGATTACTAATAATTCTACAGGTTTCTAGTAAGGTGTGTTTCAAAATTTTATTCTCAGATACTTTTTTCAAACATCAGACAACAGAGTTTGCTTGTCTGTCACAGTTTCCACTTCAGCTAAATCAGCCTACTTGCATACTTGCCACAGCCATACTGCCCTTTTAAAAAGATCATAAATGTTTTAGCTTGGTACTCTTGAGAATGATGTCGGAAGTAATGACTGGAATATGATAAAAATTGAAAAATATACATTTGTAGTGATGTATGTACCTATTTACTTCCTTTACACAACCTTATTTGCCTTTCAACAGAATCTGACAAAGGAAGACACCGATAGGTAATTTTATAGCTCCGTCTCTCACAGGCGTCCTTTCAGGTCGCATACGAAAAGTAAGAACTGTAATCATGACCAATTCTCTCTAGAACAGTAATTATTTTAATGATTAGTAACTCTCCTTTACTTTAACTATTTATATTGTGCGCTAGGATATATTTAATAAGCAACTTATAATTCTTATAATTTTAATCTTTATTTTTAATTTCTAACGAAATATGTTTTAATGTGCGAAGTTAAAGCTGCGTTCGAAATAAAATTTGAAACCTGAGAAGGAACTGGAATATTTAAATGAGAACTGAAAGAGATAACATACGATAGGGATAAGAAAAATAACACCCTGATAATCAGGATATTATTAAGATTTTGAAACACAAATAGAAGAGGAAAGAATCTATATTATACTTACCTACTTATGATTCTGCTTGTTTGAAACTTTGCATTTTAAAGGTAGCGTTCTCATGATCAGTAATATGGAAATACCAAATGCTTTTAGATAATTTATATTCAAATCGGGTCCTCTATAGATATGTATATTGGATAATCCACACCTTTGCTTACTTACGGACTTCAATTATTTATCTAGACGTGAATACTAAAATTATCGCACTAGACACTTGTCTAAAATACTTATATGTAAGTAACTCAGTTTGACTAACGGTATTTCACTAATTACTAAATGAACAGAATTCTGGCCGTGCCCTGCCATGCGGGCCCGTGGAGTCATGGGAGCTTTATTTCGAGAAGTTGGTAAGTTATCACGAGGTGCAAAACTAGAAATCAATTTGTAAAGTACTGATGCAACTTGCCTTCTTGTAATCTTATAAAATATCTCGCTTGTGCACACTGAGCGAATAAATTCGACTTGTTACCAATCCTCAGCCTCAATTATGATATAATACCGCATAAATAGGTTTTATCTGACCGTTCGTCTATCATTCATCATCACATGGTTCGCTGACATTTGTTCGTGCCACGCCGCATAATGAGGTAATCAGACAGGCATAGATTTGTATATTTCGAAGGAGAACCTGTGAAGACTTTCCTTTATTGATGTCATACATTAATAATTTCACGGTCTTTGAAGAGGAACTGAGCAGAATATTAAAGGGAAACGAATAAATCTTTGAATCATGATCTCAGCTTTCTTACGTAAAATACAGATTTACTTATTCACGGAGTTTTTGCAAGATGTGATTCACAAGATGTGATCAAATTCGGATTAACCAAGGATATTGCAGTCTTGGGTTCATCCGTTCTAGTATCGCCCATGACCGCTATTGTTACAATATTTATTTATAAATTTCTTGTGCAATGATATAACCGCAAAGTTCCCACAAAATACAACTTTAACTAAAATGCTATTTTAGACTAAAAAATCAAATGTTAGAACCAACACATAATCAATTAATACTAACATATAAAACACCTAGGTTTCGTCAACAACCTTGGTCGATTAAAAGTTGGGTAACGTTCTATCTCGAACGTTAAAGGAATATTTGAAAATACCAATTTTGTACATAACATACCTAAATAATTAATGTTTACTATGTATGGTTAACATTTAATTCTGCAAGTTCTTTATTATGAGGTAACTTATGGCTGTATAAGGATAGTGTGATTAACTAGGCTTATATATCTTTATTATTAGAAACTGGTCATAGAGACAATGGTTCACCGGCCGGCCGCGTGCGCACGCGGCGGCGGCGGCGCGGCGGGCCGAGCATCCTCCCGAGCATCCGACAGGCTCACCTTGACACGCCACGAATGTCGCGCGGGCACATAATTAGATACAAATAAAAGTATAACTTAGATCGCGCGTTTTATGACGACACCCATTCACTGGCCCCGTGATTTTTGTCGATGTTCGCGATGTTGGTTGCGGTACGAGATTTGACTATCCAACCACACAATGTTCGATAAATAAATCGTTACGTTTTAAATTCTGATTATTTAAAATTCAATCCACCTGCATAGAATATGTTGCCAATTCCTATAAATGTTTGTGTATCATCTAACACACATCTAACCATCTGTACTACCTACGAAGCCCTAAAAGTTTATACAGTTGTTTATGAGTTGTTCAATCTTAGGATTCTTAGGTAATTATTCGTTATGCTGTATTTCATATTAAAAAGCCCAAAAAGCACTATATGAATTTAAGAAATTAAATGGTACCCTCTCCTATTTTTGTATTGTTTAATTACGAATTGATACTTAAAATAAAAAGGCCGTGATACAATGGGCCCGCGCACAATGATTGACATTAACTAGTGATGTGTTCGGTATGCAGAACGCATTACCAAACAGATAACACAGATCCACACACGTATAATATGTTATTAGCATTATTCCTGTATTGAGCAGATGTTATTATTCGCCGTCTATCAACTAATGAGATTCGAATTATATATTGTGTAAGCTATGTGTGATTGTACCGGCGACATTCTTTAGGCTGGGGTACGAAGAACTTTTGAGCGTAGAACATTCGGCATTCAAAATTTTGGATATTTGGCCTTGTCATCATTTAACCTGGTCTACGTGTAACATTGGACGCATAGTACATACGTTGGTTAGTTTGGGATAATTGGTGTGATTGTCTGGCAATATTTAGTAATTACCAGGGCACTAGGAATTCAATAAAGATGTAAACGCATTTCGTATAGAGTAGACTGTGCGTTTATTTCTTCTTTTGCAAGTACATAATAATTGTTCGATTTTCAAACGTTCCGACTTCAAATAGGAGGACATTCTTAATTCGGTTGTATTTTTTTAATGATTTTTACCTCAGAACTTCGACATTTATAAACCGACTAGCTGGCCCCGCGACTCCGTCCGCTTGGAATGCGCTTTTCTGTTGAAATTTTTCCTGAATTTTCTTTGCTATAAACCTCACGGAGCCCGAGACCTTTCCAACGAATGCAAAACCGTGGAAATCGGTTCGTGCGTTCTGGAGTTATAGCGTCAGGAAGGAAAACCCGACTTATTTTAATATAGTAGATTTTAAAAAATTGTTTTTTCGTCAGTAATAATACTCCATGCACGAAACCGGTTTGATTTAATGTTCTAGTGAATGTGAAACGTCTAGTCTGGTGGGCAAGCACCTCGGGCTATTATTGTTGGAAGAAAGATAAACTTACTACTAAGTAACACGTGTTGCGTGCTAATGAAACTGGTCAGTTAGGATTTTGACCAAACATTTGCATGTAAGTACAAGTTTCGTAAGAAAAATGTTGAAACCATTATTAAAGTTGTTGTTGCGAATTATCTATACAAATAAATAAAATTGGAGTGTCTGTTTGTTATATCAAATAACACCTTTTCACTAAATGCATATGAAAGTACATACGACACCTATAACAAAAAAGCGATTTAAAAAAAAAAAATGTCTGTCTGTCTGTGTGTTTGTTCCGGCTAATCTCCGAAACGGCTCAACCGATTTTGACGGGACTTTCTAGTGAAAGTGTACTACTAGTGTAGATAGCTGATGTTTTAAGGAGTAACTTAGGCTTTTTTAAGAAAAACAAAATTAAAAAAATGGGTCATGTCGCGCGGGCTTAGAAAGCTGGAGCGGGCTTTTTTGTTAAGTTAAATTCCACGCGGACGAAGTCGCGGGCTCAGCTAGTTATTAATATCATCTTCTATGAGCAAAAAGTATGTCCATAGTGACACCCGCTTGGCGCTGTGGTTCGAGCATAGGCCGCTCAGCTCACTGCGCCGAGTGGTTGCGGGTTCGATTCCCGTCAGGGTAAATTTAGGAAATTGCCTTTTCGTCATTTGCCCTTGTCTGGGCGTCACTGGAATCGCTCCCAGTCCATTGTGCGGTACCCAAACTACAAGCGTTGCTTAGTTTGGGACCACACAGTTGGTGTGTTCGTCTGGCGATATTATTAGTGAAGACCATAAATATATGCAGATAGCAGAAACATGTCCCACATTGTTGTAGGCGTTCGAATTAACCCACCGAGATGTCAAGTGCAGTGTCGAAACGCACAGAAATGATTTCGCTTTTAAATATTTACGCAACACATAATATATGACATGACAACGGCCATTGTTTATTTATTTCACAAATGAATATCGGGAGAGTGAATTTATTAACCACGCAACAAATAAAAAAAATACCACCTATTGTAAAAATACTTGGTAGAAGAAATCAATTGATGTCCTAATAAAAACCATTTATTTTTTTAACAAAGTCGGCAAACTAGCGTACTACCCTCCTGATTTTAAGCAGTTACCGTAGCCTCCCTGCCTACCTGAAGGGATAAAAACGGGGGAAAGGAGTGGGTTTCGGCTTCAGGCGTTCTCACCCACCGTACTAAACACATCTATAGATTATAACAACTTTACGCCGATCTTATGTGAGCGAGTGGTACTACCCGAATCGAGCCAGCCTGTATATGAGCTATGAGTCAATTAGTTACAGCTTGCCTCTGCCCGGTGGTAGAGTCAATGAGTCAATTGGTTACAGTCATCCAGTTACTAATTGTTTAGTGTTAAATCCTTTGACGGTCACACAAAATTAAGTGTTATTTTTATAACCACAAGTTGTAGACGTCATCATCATATAACTCTGGACTCACTCTTCCTTGTCTCCGAAACTAAAAGACCCACAGACTTGAAATTTGGCATGAGTGTTTCTTTTGGCATCTAGATGGTTGCTAAATAAGTAAGTAAATAAGTAAGTTTAGCCTGCGCACACGCATTCGCTAGGTACAGGTAGGTGTGCAGGTTCCTTGCTAAACAGCACTAGGGTTTGACATTTATAGTTTTAAAATATAGCGCTTTCGAAACTGCAGCGACGTAGGGCACGAGATGCCCTTCGAAATATGATTGAGTTCCGTAATTTATCAAACGCTTGCCCTTTGTATGGGATGAGCAGATTCCTGTGTAGGGTTGGTAACTACGCAGATTAATTCATAGGTAATTGAATAATCCAATATCGCCAGACGAACCCGTACGAATTTAATCGAAAGAAATAATAGGAGTGGGAAAAAAAAACCACTTCCTTCGGTGCAAAGCGGGAGACAAAGATAGCTGGTATAGGCTGATTGCCGATGACTGAAGACCACTTATAAGACACCACGGATCATAATTAGACTAATTGGACCTAAATTCGTGAGCTAATTATACTTGATTCCTATAATAGGTATGGCAATAGCGTTTGAACGCACGGAAATTGTCCCTGGTTTCCACAAGTTCTGTGTAGTAAACTGCTCCAGATGTCACTGCAGGCTATTTAACATAGTTGTCTGTTCGTTTTGCCAGAGACTGCACTCCCATGGATGTTTTTTTTTAAAGATTACTATTAATGTGTGTTTATCACATTACTAGTATTCCCTTTAGCCCCTCCAACTAAGCTAATGCTTGTGCTAGGAGTGGGCCCACGTCAATAGTTGAATGGCCAGGATGGGGATCGAACCCGGGACCTCTCAGCCACGAGGACAGCCCCTCTAACCACTAGGCTATGGATGCTTAATATGTGAAAATAAATATGTGAAATAAACTACTTAACAGTTTGGAAATGAGGCCATTTTGGACATAAAGTTCTTATACGACGTCCACGTAGTCTACTAGTCTGAGCATAAACCACTCCAATCCGTGGATCAGCCATAGTTTTGAAGTTTCTGATTAATGCTAGTTCTGTTCCAGCACGTATAACCATGACATGGGTTTTACTGATTTCACCCTTACAAAAGGCACTTATTACCCACAGTTTCGATTAGTTATTAATTATATGTAAGTTTGTTTATAAGCTTATCTATGGGCCTGAGATGCCTGAATATAAATAAATAAAAGAATAATCCCTACATAGTATAAAACAAAGTCGCTTCCCGCTGTCATTTAAATCTACGCAACGGCTTTTGATGCGGTTTTTTTTATAGATAGAGTGATTCAAGAGGAAGGTTTATATGTATAATACATGCATAATATAGTAGAGAAACACTGATAATTTTAGAGGTTTCTAATGTGATGTTGTAAATAAACACATTTTTTGGGCTTACATTGCAACCACTGGCTGAACCCTACGAGATAGATCAAAATAATGTACTACAGTATTGTATACCTTAAAAAGGTCTACAAAAAAGTCCACTATAGTATATGTCTATTGCTTAGGGATAACCCACAATAACCATTTTTATCACTGCATTGCACCCGTGCCAGGCCGGGACGGGTCGCTAGTTAATGAATATTGTGGCGCAGTGGCCAGCCCTAGTCCAGGTACGGTAGGTAGTCCGGCGCGCCGGGTCCGGTCCCACGACCCGCGCCAACAACTCACGACTCCATTATTTTATTTACTGAGGACCTTTACATAGGTTATACCTACTCTTTGTGTCGCACTCATCTATTTGCAGGGGACTAGCAGATAATCTATCGTTGCAACAGAATCCTTGTAGAGCAAGATAATACTCGTTTGGTTGGCTGAGTACTGAACTGAAATTTATTTAGTAGAGATTATAAACAAAATAAGTCGTTCTGATATGAAATAATAATAAAACAGTGAAGGGGTAACAGTGAAGTGAACACCTATTATCATTATCCAAAAGATAATAACGAAAATCCTTCCCTTATACGACAATAGAAAAACCCTTTGTACAAGTCACGCGTCGCGCAGATCAAAGGCGCCCTCTGCCGGTCGGCGTCACTACACTAATATGCTAGTTATTGTATGCGATCTTTTATGGCTTTGTAGGTTGTGATATTCGGGTAAGTTACAATTTAGATGTGTTTTCTATGTGGTGGGCCATCTAGCGTGGTGGAATTTAGGAGGAGTGTGTCCTGTAAATTGGCACATCTGCGGTCTACCTACTCCAAATTAGTGGATGATTAACGATACAATATTGGTGTCTGGCACTCGTAAATGCAGTTTACGCAATTTATAGGCCATTGGATGAATTCTAAGGCTACAACACGAAAGTTGTGACATATATTCAAAGGCCCTTAACTCAGAAAATATCAGCTGCCTTAAATATTATTTCGGACTTTGGAAACACCCTGTGGTAAGGATCTATTTTATAGTGGATCTCTCCATACGGCAAAAACGCAACGCTATTTTCAGGATATATTTTGACTGTATTCGAGAACAATGGCAAGATTTATGATTTTCCTCCACTTATGAAACATTGTTCTCCCATATACAACCATAAACTATGATCTTCCAGTTTCCCTCCTACCTGTCCCGAAACCATAAACACACCATAGCGGCTCGATAGAGGGACGGGCGGCTATAAACTCATGAATTTATGGTGAAAAATACCACGCGCCTATTGTATGCATCTGACAAGTGACGGTTGGTCGGTAAATGTTTGATTTATTAAATCCTGCTATATGCACAAAAAACTAACATAATTCATGGTCTAAAAATGATTTATTATTAATTTCTTGAACACTATTGCTATCTGAGTAGAACTTATGGGGCACTTAGGAGCAATATGTGTCTGTGTTTTCATAACATCATTGTGTGTTATTTTTCCACATCATCCCGTTAGACGTCGCAAAATACTGCACAGACAAAATACAATAAGGAGCAAAGATATCTACTTATAGGTATCATTGCTTAGCTAAACCTAGATCAGCTAGCTTAATCAACATTTTGGCTTCTTCTGATATCTGCTGCGCTAAAATACTATTGGGAATGCCAATGTTTACATAGTTGCCCTTTGAAACCATGATCTAAATGATTCGTTCCGAACACACTCCATCAAATGGTGTGTTATGGTCTGGTATGGCCAGTATGTACTCTCACAGCGGCCACAGGTTTCTGAACAATTTCGAATCGATTTCAAAATGAAATATATCTAAATATATATAACTCAAAGGTGACTGACTGACTGACTGACATAGTGATCTATCAACGCACAGCCCAAACCACTGGACGGATCGGGCTGAAATTTGGCATGCAGGTAGATGTTATGACGTAGGCATGCGCTAAGAAAGGATTTTGATGAATTCCCCAAGGGAATAAAATAGGGGATGAAAGTTTGTATGAAACTTTGTCAATTAAATTCCACGCGGACGAAGTCGAGGGCACAGCTAGTTTTTAATATGCTTTAACAAAGTCGGCTGACAAGCGTACGACCCGCCTGGTGTTAAGCAGTAACCTTAGCCTATCGATACCTCAATACCAAGTGCATTGCTCGCACTTTCGCCCAGAAGAAGGAGAAGGGGTGGGGATAATTCTGAACCTGATTCGTATTATTCTTTCAGCAAAAGTTTCCTCTTATTCACTATACTAGACAGCCTCTCTTTTTACTAATAGGGACATAAATATCTAGAAGTCACACGAGCCACTTAGCATAAATCTTGTTGGGGACGAAATAAAAACAAACCTGTGTTGTGTAAGTAATAAGTGTCAAAATACAGCAGTTAATTCTTCCGCGAGGTGCCTCGCCTAACGAGCGTCGGTGTGAAACATTGCTTCAGGCTCGCACACCATCGCGAGCTCGGCTATGAATGATACCGATTCTGTTGGCTTCTCATAGCTGTACAATATGAGCAAAACCGAAATAGATGTGAAAAATGTTGTTAAGCCACAGACATCACTGGCTATTACATAAATGATTAAGACAAAGCAATGCGTCTCTACAAACAAACAACACCTACATTAAAACTAAATGGATCTTTATGTCTCGTCAATAGCAGATGGTTGATTAAAATTATGTATGATGCGATTATATTATTTATAGCTTGAACCAGTGTAGAACAGTAATATTTCACGCTCACCGCTCACAAAGCAATAAATAAGGAGAGAGACACCTTGTTAACTGGAAATAATTAACTATGGAAAAAACAAAGCTCCCTGACCGTTGGGCTTTATCGTCTGTATCAAGGGATTTAGATATTTTATTACGGATTACAATGTCTATGTAGCTTTTATAGTAAACACCAGTGCGTATAGTGAAAAATTTGAAATGATATGATAATTTCGAGAGTTAATAATGCTTACTATAATTACTTTTTACTACTTTGAACTTTAAATTCAAATTTCATTAACAATTCATTTCAAATGTGAAATATCAACTTTGCAACTTTTCCACGAAGAAGCTACGCCGTAGCTTCGTAGAACACCCCCGGCTACGGCGTAGCGGCCCAGGGTTGTTTACAAAAACAAGATGACTGGCTTAACGCGCCCTCCCGTGTCTTTATTGGACCTTGTAGGCTTGTCTGACAAGACATGAGGCATGCTGTAGTGAGACAAGAAATAAAAAAATGAAGTTGATTTGATTAATTATAAAGTTCATGGCTACATCTTCGATTTTGCGGATTTAAAATCAACAATTTAAGTCTCCGTAGTATAGTTCCACCTTAGTAAATTTATTTTGGCACTTAATATCCATTGCACCGTTACATCTAACAACCACAATTTTTATTTTAAAGAAATCTAACCTTTCATCCAAAATGTTTCCCCATGGCATAATTACAACACGCGTTCTTAGCTCCTCACAGATATGAGAACATTATTTACGTGGCATAACGCCATCCCGGCATGAATAACGTTGTAAACGAGCGAGGTAATGGGCCGATGCCGGTTAACTTTTACATTCAGGTGCTTGCCTACATTGTAAACAGGTATAAATAAATATACATTCACTACGTAGCTAGATTATCACACCCAATGGGGTGGACTTACAACGTTTTTTAGAATATCGTGTTTTCTTACCTATAGAGGCATGGGTGTAAGGAAACACAGACAGACAGACAGACAAAACATTTTAAAATCGCGTTTTTGCTATAGGTGTCGTATGTACTTTCATATGCATTTAGTGAAAAGGTGTTATTTTGATATTACAAACAGACACTCCAATTTTATTTATTTGTATAGATTCAAAGTACCACATCAATAACAATAAAAAATCGGAACTGTTGTTTTTTTCTCTCACAGTTAAATCACAACAAAATGTTCGTTGAAAATGTTTTCCACCTTTTTTGTGATTCATGTTTAAAATTATAGCGTCCTAAAATACAACGGGGCGGTTTAAAAATCTTGCGCGCGCTATCTGCTGGCGGCCGGCCAAACTACCTGCACAATAAATAATACAATCTGAACTCGCGAACTGGGGCATGCACACTGGCGACTATTTTATCACAACGCTGGAATGCTCATGTATTATGAATGAATTATTATTATTGGGCTTTTGGAAACTCATTACTTGCCTTTTTTTTTTGGCTATCAAGCATGTTTCACTATCAACATCTTATCCCGTGTAGATAAATTTTTGCCACTACAGGGCAATCATAAATTGATTTTATTATTTTTCTAAATTTCAAAATGATATATAAAATATAAACTTAAAATATAAGATTAACTTTTACGGTGTTTGTTTATCGTATGTGTTTGACGGATAACTTTGTCTCTTCTACTATTTTCGTTTCTAGTTATTTCGTCAAATTCATCATCGAATGAATAGGTGTGAGTCACGCATTGCCTTGGTATTGCTCGCGACACACCTGACCTATTTGTGGCCCGTCTGCATCGCCACTCGCGTATCGCCGCGAGCAACCGGCGACGATAACTACCATTGCAATAGGGCCTCGCATATTTTTAGGCGTTCCGCGAAATTATTACACCGCGATAATCACTTTGGGAATGGCCTGCAAATATCGCCTACATTATAATGGATGTGTGTTGTGATCTACATTTAAAGATGAATCTATATATTTCAGTAGGCAGGTCTGTAGGTCTGGTGGACTTAGAAATTCCCAGTAACTGTGGTACTTGAAGATTGGATGCCTGACTTTGCTTTGAGTATCTAATTTACAACGCGTCGAAATTCCAAAAATAAAGACCGAGCAAAATGCGTCTATCATGTAGGTACTCCAGTTTGAGAGGTTAAAATGCATCTGAAACGATATTTGAAAAAAATGTTAAGTAATGTAATAAATATGTCATTAGCAAAAAAAATATTATTTCCAATTATTTCCAAACTATAGATCATAAAATATTACATTTACTTACAAATATTTATACCACAATAATTACATTAATATCTCGGACTGGATACATACATAGTAGATCTAGAAATTTGAAATATTTAATAATGACGCGGACTTACGAAAAATCTTTAGGTAGTGGGCAAGTTTCGAAGCACCTTTTTCTTTCAACTTCGTTTTTTTTTATAATTCCCTTTTTCTTCGCCCCGACGGGAGTAAAGATCTTTAATAATGATTTCGAAAGAACTTTTAAGCACGTTTTGTATTTGCAAATCAATGCCTATTTTACCCTCCCCGCGTTCTAGCGACATCTTAGCGCAACTGTAAAACAAAGACAATGAAAGAAGGAATCATAAATAACCGCAGCAATTCGCCGTAAAGTTAAAATAAAAGGCGGGCGTGTGTATCGGAAGCGGCGGACGTATTGCAGCCGAAACAATGTGTTCGCTCTCGAGGTGAGTAAGGTGAGCTGATGGCCCGCCCTGCCATTATCTATTGTCTACACTCGCGCTGAGCTAAGTGCTGCAGGATACGGTATTAATAGTTTAAAAATACTTAGTAGAAATCAGCACGAAATGGAAGTGTGTGGAGAATGGGCATGATCACTATGCATAATTATATACCATTAAGGCTAAAGCGCCCATCTAGCCCGCGAAGTTCAAATTTTTTGAGGTTTTTTAGAAATTTTTCACAAAAATAACAATAATAAAAGGCACATTTTGTAATTCGCGACAAAGACCGTGTGCAGTGCATTTATTAATATATCCAACTTACTCTTAAACATTTCAAGAACGACAGCTATCCAGATAATCTGGCAATTTTTGTATATTTAGTGATTAACTAGTATCATATCCACCGTGATAATATTTAGAGTAAAATAAATGTATTAATAAACGCACTGCATACTGTGTTTGTCGCAAATCCCAAAATATTGTCTTGAATGTTTTCAGATTTTGGATAAACTATAAAAATGAAATGCCTTTGGAATTGCATTTATTAATTTTATTTATTTATTTAAAATCTTCGTTGCATCTAGGAGGCGTTGGTACTAGGGTGAAGCAGGGCTGAGAACAGCGCGGCGGCGCATGAGTCAGGTACTTTAGATTAAGCGTCTAGACGCTCGTGTGTCCCGCGCCTTATTTATTGCATTTGAACTACACGTGCTTTCAATTTACACACATGTACGTTTGTTTCTATTATTCGTAATTTGTTTAAGACATTCTCGAAATCAGGAAATTTATGTAGTTTTCCAAGATTCCAAAAACAGTGCACCATCCAATGTAGTATTGTTTACATACTTCAAAGATCGTGCATGCGGCGAAACGCAACGGATTTTGGTTACTATAAGTTCAGTGTATATACGAGCTCTTACAGGGATAAATTTAGCTCCTATGAGATAATATTTCTTGTATAAAAAACCCGAATCCGTTGCGTGCCGTTCTTGTTACTTTATACAACAATATTTTACCACCTAACTTGCTTCCATGCACTAAATAACACGCTCGACACCTTTTAAGTTCAATAAAGCAGAGTGCAACACTCGTGCGCACAGCGGACGCAGGGCGGGACCCGGCACCGGAAACGTGCGCCATTTCCGCCCTCCACCTGTCGCCTCGACGACTTCCGGTTGGATCCTTGACCGTTCGAGATTGCTATACTATTGAAAGAATTTATACTTTGTTTCAAGTAATGTTTGCTATTGTTTTAAACATGATTTTGAGCATTTTGTAAATAATTCGTGAATTCTAATCTTAAGCATATTGTAAGTATATATCGTAAAAATATTAGTGTAGTGATATAATATTCGTTATAGGACTAAAGCATGTTTAGTGTTTAGATTGATTTTTATTGTTTTTTTTTTTGTTTTTATTGTTATATTACTTAAATGTGTTGGTTTTTGCTATTTGCTACTGACACTGGCGAAATACCTTTTAAACTGGGTAGGACATATTTTTAAAGCAAGAAGAAGATGTTATCACCAGTATGCTTATAGTAAAACACTAAGTATGTTAACGTACATGTGTACGTTAATATTTTATTTGCTCAGTCTTTTCTGGAACGTTCTTTTTTTCAATTCCTAATAACAATGCAAGGTGTGTTGATACACATTCTCTATCAGGATTGGCTTTACTTAAATATGAAAATAAATAGTTAACATGATTTTATTTATAATTTCCCACAATAGGCAGTTTTGTTGACGGGTTTTCATGGCAAGGAAAGGGAATAAAGGACCTGAGATCGCGCTTGCCACCAAAACATGCCGAGTACTAAAGCAATGTTACAACCAGACCGATCTAAATTTACGGTTTATGAAAAGTCAATTAACAAAATCTACGATGGAACTTTCATTCTAAAAAAGTAATCAATGAAATCCATCGAACCGTGTATAACCAACAGCCATTGCTCGCAATGTAATGGTAAACAACTAGAACAATATAACCAACTGGTAACAATAAAACGGTAAAAACAAAGTTCCACCTTTGTTCGCTCGCAAAGAGGCGTAACTCAAAACTTGCAACGCAACGGCTAATAGAAATGTGATATACTACGAAGAACTTAAAGCTATGTAGGTACCTATATAAAACATAAATGTATGTCGGTCCGTCGCTTCTGTTGAATAAGGACCTGATCGTGAAAATCGTTCAAAGTACCTAATCAACCTCCAACCTCATAACGCCAAAATAAATATTACTTACAGATAAAGTACCTCCGTATTATCGCGAAATCCTTAAATTAAATTAAGCGGTAATTAAAAAAGTCACGTATTTAATGTACCTCTCGCCTCTATTTTACCTAGGCTTGAGATTTATTTAAAAATCCAAGCCTGACTTTTTTATAATGTTTCAATGTTTCTAATACTAGTATTATAAACATTGAAACATTATAAAAATGACTATAACATGCCGGTAGTATCAACTCGTTACGTAAGTATTCGTCTCGTTATTCGGTACCTCACTAATATTTATTTTAAATGTATTTTGCGACCCCCTTTCCGTAAAAACGTATTCAAATAAAATATTGAATGAAACCAAATCACAAAACTAGTGCGTAAATGAAAAATAAACAAAAAGTTAATGTGAAGGCTAGCACCTAGGCGCGGGTCATGCACGAGGGAGCCAAGCTTGGAACTCCGCCAGGCTGCTGGTTCCCTCTCGCACTTCATCAACCACCACCTACCTGTTATTGTAATCTTAATTTCTCTTGTTTATTGATATTGTGCAGAGAAACTTTTTTTTTTTCCTATGTACCTACACATTGCATACAATACATTTTTTGTTTTTATGAAATCTTAATAATAATAAAATAATATCAAATACACTAAAGCATTTTGTGATGAATTCAAGTAAGGAGTTACTGTCAAAATAAAAAACCATAGCAATTAACATTTTTTATCATGAATATTACTTTTACTCATGGGGTTTTTAAGACCAGGATTTTTTTACATCCCGGTAGGAAATTCTAATTATGAAGGTACATCCACAATGACATAGAACTTAGTCAACCGCCGTCGCCACAACAGTACAAATGTAATTGTTCTCTGTTATAAACATATATGGTCCGAATTTGAAAATCCAAAATTATGGCAGTGCACCTCAGTTCTCACTATTGCGGCACTAACTCATTGAGTAGGTGCGAACGACAGTCGACACACGCAGAGTTCGTTGATTTATCGCACTGCCCCCGGCCAGAGACTAGTTAATTAAAACAGACGGAACGAATCAATATTATATTCCATCATACAGATATATGCCAATTAAGTTTAAATTATATGTAAGCGCTATTAAACTAAGTAGATCTTATTAGTAGAAACTCTTCCAAAATAATTATAGTTTCTACTTGTCTGTTCCACCAGAAAGGTGAGTTATGTGTTTGTTATTTAGGTTTAACTCTCCAGGGTTAAGCATTATGTTTGAATTATTATGTTTTAAATCATAATTTATAACAGCTAACACGTAATAATTTGATTTACTTCTCGAAATCATTTAATTTGTACGTCTATTAAAGTAATTTCTCATGGTAACTGACCTTCAGTTTTATAATCAGCACTCTGTCTAAATCTGAATAAATGACTAGACTAAGCATCAATCACAAATCTTTTAACCTTCCTCGTGAAATTATAATCAAATCTAAATCGGTCAAGTAACGGTCACGAATGAGTCTTAATATTGTGTTCCAGTAATAATTGATGGACCGTAGGACCATTAATGAGTTTACATTGAAATTATAGATTGTAAGGACTTCCCTAATGATAGTGTTTTGTATGTTCATGCAACATAATGTTTTAGAAGCGATTTCAAATAGATGCAGTCATCTGACCTTTAATTAGTGTCATATTGATCTCGGACAACGTATGTCTTTATGGTAATTATTTAGAACTGGCTTCCACGAGACAGGTTTTTACCTAGTGAGGATGCCATGAGTAATAATAATTATGCATTGTTCATTTCCGTTTGTAAGAACTTATAACGAACTTGCAAGAACTTTGTATGTAAACTTTTGTACTGGAAAAAAAAATATTATTATTATTATTTAAGCGTAGGGCATAGGGCTCACGGGGCTCCATGCATCAAGTAATTGTGGATTCGATTCCCGTAAGATAACTTAACCTTGGTCGGGGTGTCATTCGGATAGCTCCCACTCCCTTGAATGATACTCATAGTTCAGTCGTTGCGTGCTACACAGCTGTCGCTGTGTTAGTCCTTAGAAGAAAAAAACTTTCAAAGGGGCAAGTTAAGAACCTGATTCAGTTTATGAAGTAACCTGCAATTAATGCATATCTAGGCAGGATACTTGTCCGCAGGCGTATCTATATATATTTATTATACTCTTTGTCAGTGACGGTCAACAAATCAACGGCGTGCATATTGCGGCGGCCCCAGGCGCCGGTGCTTTCGTACATCCACATTTTGTTATTCCGATGTTTTTCGCGTATTATCCGATAAACTATTCACAAATTAAGAAGTTAAATATCAACACACTGTCGGATAGTTCCATAGATTAATGATACACTCCTAAAATTGGCTATATTAAAATAAGCTTTGCAGTCAACGAACGCGGCTTATAATCGCGTTTTTATATCTATATAAGGAAGTCGGCAAACAACCGTACGACTCGCCTGATGTTAAGCTGTAACCGTAGCCTACAGATACTTGCAATACTAAAGCCGTAATCGCACGTCGCTGACCTGATGGGGAGTGTAACAGAGGGAGCGGAAAGCAGGACGGTGAGTAAGGCTCTCTCACTCGCTCCTCGTACGAAAAGCAGCTTTAATAACTAGTTCACACTGAACTGTAAGAGGGTAAATAAATTATTTGACTTTGGTAGTACTACCGCGGTGGTTGTAGTCAATTGGTCAATCTATAGCTTGACGCTACCACCATTAATTACCCACCATTGTAACTCTGACGACCGCTTGGCGCAGTGGTTCGAGCGTAGGCCGCTCGCCTCACCGCACATGGTGGTTGCGGTTTCGATTCCCGCCGGGACAAATTTCGGAAATGGCCTTTTCGTAATTTGCCCTGGTCTGGGTGTCACTGGGATCGCCATACAGTTGGCGTGTCAGTCTGGCGATATTTATTTATTTATATCAATTTCAAGTCTGTAAAATAATATGAAATAACACCCCTATTTTATCGTCGGGGGTTAACAAATGAGCATTGACAATTTATTCATGATCCTGCAAAATTTACGTCTTTGTACGGTAGCCATAGTACAAGCGTTGCTTAGTTTGGGAACATACAGTTGGTGTGTTCGTCTGGCGATATTTATTTATTTATTTACTATGCCCAGATATTTTATCTCGTAATAAAAACTGTATTTATTTCACTAGAATGTAACCTATAAATCAACAATAGGTCTTCACCGGCTATCGTCTAGACCGAGTTAATTTTCCGAATACCACCGCACAATGGGTCCACGGCGCTCGCTCCTGGAAAAAAACGACGTTTTCCTTGGCGTACAATAGCGGCCATCTTTTGTTGGAGCCGGTGGCATTTAAGTTATTGGTGGAAAACAGGTGGCTCAGGACGTGTGCCTGAAAAGGTATGTTATTAAGTAATTGCTTAGTAGATGGCATTTTCTCGTTGTTATATTTTTTTTTACTTGCAACTTTTTTGTCTCGCACAACAGATAAACATTACTATTTCATAACGATAATTTTTGACGGGTATTGTCTTTATATCCAATAAAGGGAGTACGCCGTGGAAGTCCAAAAAATTACAAATTATTGTAGGTATTATTATTTACACAATTATTATAATCCTAGAAAATATGTTAACATTGACGTTTTACGTTACCAAAATTCACATGCATGCTATTACGTAAATGTTGCAACCAATGCAGGAAATAGAGACTCTAAATATGTGATACTTCTTAGAATATTCTTAAGTTATCGACACGATTGGCTTTGCTGTTGGTAAAGTAAGACTGGAATATACCCTAGTGAAGTGGCCGCACTAATAAAGTCCCGTCCTTGCTTCCTGCGAGGCTAATCTCGAGGCTCGCCCGCTCTCTGGGCACACCTTAATTGTGAAGTGCAAGTCATAGCATTAGAACCTCCTTACAACGGGATAGGGGCCGCTACAAATCTTTTCTGTTTGGCTACTTAACAATGGTTATACTAAGTTCTTGTCAATGTATTACATCAACTCTATATATGGGATCAACCAATATCTACATTAAACCAAAAAAAGAAGCGAAGCTTTATAGTATAAAGCGTGGGAACTAAGCGTTAAAAACTGTATAGGTAAATGTCGTGTAACGGTACTGACGCTTAGCACGGATAGAGTGGCCGCGCAGCGAACGCCCCGAACGTTCGTATAAAAGCTTCGCTTTAAATCATAACTATGATTTAATAAAACATTATATCGCGGAAAAAAAAGTTAAACAATTTCCTTTCCCCCTTATAACTTGGACCATACAGTATTCTCAGCTCGGCAAGACGGACGGTTTAAACTAATCTTATTATACTTGAAAGCGTTTATGGGATCATTGTGGGTGCCCGATGGAGGGCAGGTAGAGACGCCGGCGATTATACGACTATTCCGGTTCACAAGTCAATTCAAACAGACTTTATTCTATTAGGAAGATATTCGCTGTTTTCAAAGGATAAAAGGATTTTTAAGTCGGCTAAGTCAGCTGTAAGGATAGGTATAAATAAATTCCTTTCAGATAAGATGTTTTAGAAACCTTTACTAACTTCCTTTCGCGATATTAAACTATTAAGATTATATTTTAACTGGTTGTTTTAATTATCTAAACACGTGACCGTGACAATGAGAAACATAGGTCTAAAAAGCCTCCAAGGGAATTGAGCGATTTATTCAAGGACTAGCCCCAGTTCATTGTACGGTATTTTAAACTGGCAATAATTTATTTATAGGAATGTATAATAATATAACTAATATAATAGTTAAGTTAATAAGTGTATTAAAAACGCTTTATTTACTCCCACATGTATAATTTAGAATATATAACAAGCTTACAATATGACTAAATTAAATTAAATAGACTTCAGTACTTAGTATTTTAAAGTCAGTAACTTCAGTATATCCAAAGAATTTGTAATAATAAGACATTACAAATTCTTTGAGAATATCAGTAGGTACCCACATTAAAAAAACATCCAAATTCAAATCTTCCACATTCAATCAATCGCGCATTATCGCTGATGAATTACCGCATATGGTACGATTACCCCACTACCCCGCTACCCCGTGCTCCCTACCCCACTCTCGGGCGGGATACCATCCGTCAAGATTATTCGGACTTACCTATTGTGCACCTTACGTGGACTTAACCTAATGTTTGAAGACTTTATTGCGGAAGCACGTAGCTTTGTTTATTCAAGAATATCCTATAGTGACCGTAAATTCCTTTGATTATTATATTATTTAAGTGCTGCAGCTTCACGACAATACACTATGGTAACATGCCAATGCCACTATGGCAGCATCGCTACGACACTATGGTAACATGGCGACGCCACTATGGTAACATGGCAACTCCAATATGGAAGCGTTGGGACGCCATTATGGTAACATGGCGACGCCATTATGGCAGCATTGCGACGACACTATGGCAGTCACGACGCCACTATGGAAGCGTCGCGTGGCCACTAAGAGAGCGTTGCGACGCCACCCTAAAAATAATAAAAGCGTTGTGACACCACTTAAACAATTATAGAATCGTCGTCACGCCACTTTAACGATTACTTCTACGATCACTTAATCGAAGCCTCGTGACGACTCTATAAAATAATAGAATCTTCGCGACGCCACTATACAAATTTTGAAGAGTCGCGACGCCACTAAAACCATTATAGAATATGTGTATAGGCATAGTTATTTTTATAGTGACGTCGCGACGCTTCTGTTATTTTCATAGTGGCGTCGCGGCGTTTCTGTTATTTTCATAGCGGCGTCGGGACGCTTTAGTTACTTTTATATTGGCGTCGAAGCGCTTCTGTTATTTTTATAGCGGCGTCGGGACCCTTTTGTTATTTTTATATTGGCGTCGCGACGCTTCCGTTATTTTCATAGTGGCGTCGCGACGCTTCTATAATTTTTATAGTGGCGTCGCGACGCTGCTAAAATTGTTATAGGAGCGTCGCGACGCTTCAACAATCGTTTTTGTGGCGTCGCGACGCTGCTAGCAATGTTATAGTTGCGTCGCGACGCTTAAAAACTTTTTTTTATGGCGTCGTAACGCTTCTATAATTTTTATAAGAGCGTCGCGGCGCTTCTGTTATTTTTATACTGGCGTCGCAACGCTTCTATAATTTTTATAGTGGCCCCGCGACGCTTCTACAATTTTTATAGTGGCATCGCGACGCCATTTAATTATTTATAGTGGAGTCACGACGCTGCTAAAATTTTTTTCATGGCTTTGTGACGCTTCTATTATTTTTGTAGTGACGTCGCGACGCTTCTGTTATTTTTAAAGTGGCGTTGCGGCGCTTTTGTTATTTTTATATTGGTGTCGCGACGCTTCTGTCATTTTCATAGTGGCGTCGCGACGCTTCTGTTATTTTTATAGTGGCGTCGCGACGCTTCTGTTATTTTCATAGTGGCGTCGCGGCGCTTCTGTTATTTTCATAGCGGCGTCGGGACGCTTTTATTATTTTTATATTGGCGTCGCGACGCTCCTGCTATTTTCATAGTGGCGTCGCGGCGCTTCTGTTATTTTTATAGCGGCGTCGGGTCGCTTTTGTTATTTTTATATTGGCGTCGCGACGCTTCTATTACTTTTATACTGGGGTCGCGACGCTTCTATAATTTTTATACTGGCGTCGCAACGCTTCTATAATTTTTATAGTGGCCCCGCGACGCTTCTACAATTTTTATAGTGGCATCGCGACGCCATTTAATTATTTATAGTGGAGTCACGACGCTGCTAAAATTTTTTTCATGGCGTTGTGACGCTTCTATTATTTTTGTAGTGACGTCGCGACGCTTCTGTTATTTTTAAAGTGGCGTTGCGGCGCTTTTGTTATTTTTATATTGGTGTCGCGACGCTTCTGTCATTTTCATAGTGGCGTCGCGACGCTTCTGTTATTTTTATAGTGGCGTCGCGACGCTTCTGTTATTTTCATAGTGGCGTCGCGGCGCTTCTGTTATTTTCATAGCGGCGTCGGGACGCTTTTATTATTTTTATATTGGCGTCGCGACGCTCCTGCTATTTTCATAGTGGCGTCGCGGCGCTTTTGTTATTTTTATAGCGGCGTCGGGTCGCTTTTGTTATTTTTATATTGGCGTCGCGACGCTTCTATTACTTTTATACTGGGGTCGCGACGCTTCTATAATTTTTATACTGGCGTCGCAACGCTTCTATAATTTTTATAGTGGCCCCGCGACGCTTCTACAATTTTTATAGTGGCATCGCGACGCCATTTAATTATTTATAGTGGAGTCACGACGCTGCTTAATTTTTTTTTATGGCGTTGTGACGCTTCTATTATTTTTGTAGTGACGTCGCGACGCTTCTGTTATTTTTAAAGTGGCGTTGCGGCGCTTTTGTTATTTTTATATTGGTGTCGTGACGCTTCTGTCATTTTCATAGTGGCGTCGCGACGCTTCTGTTATTTTTATAGTGGCGTCGCGACGCTTCTGTTATTTTCATAGTGGCGTCGCGGCGCTTCTGTTATTTTCATAGCGGCGTCGGGACGCTTTTATTATTTTTATATTGGCGTCGCGACGCTCCTGCTATTTTCATAGTGGCGTTGCGGCGCTTTTGTTATTTTTATATTGGTGTCGCGACGCTTCTGTCATTTTCATAGTGGCGTCGCGACGCTTCTGTTATTTTTATAGTGGCGTCGCGGCGCTTCTGTTATTTTCATAGCGGCGTCGGGACGCTTTAGTTATTTTTATATTGGCGTCGAAGCGCTTCTGTTATTTTTATAGCGGCGTCGGGACCCTTTTGTTATTTTTATATTGGCGTCGCGACGCTTCTGTTATTTTCATAGTGGCGTCGCCACGCTTCTATAACTTTTATAGTGGCGTCGCGACGCTGCTGAAATTTTTATAGGGGCGTCGCGACGCTTCTGTTATTTTTATAGTGGCGTCGCGACGCTTCTGTTATTTTTATAGTGGCGTCGTGACGCTGCTAAAATTGTTATAGGAGCGTCGCTACGCTTCAACAATTGTTTTTGTGGCGTCGCGACGCTGCTAGCAATTTTATAGTTGCGTCGAGACTTTTCTATTTTTTTATAATGGCGTCGTAACGCTTCTATAATTTTTATAAGAGCGTCGCGGCGAATCTGTTATTTTTTTAGCGGCGTCGGGACGCTTTTATTATTTTTATATTGGCGTCGCGACGCTCCTGCTATTTTCATAGTGGCGTCGCGGCGCTTCTGTTATTTTTATAGCAGCGTCGCGTCGCTTTTCTTATTTTTATATTGGCGTCGCGACGCTTCTATTACTTTTATACTGGGGTCGCGACGCTTCTATAATTTTTATACTAGCGTCGCAACGCTTCTATAATTTTTATAGTGGCCCCGCGACGCTTCTACAATTTTTATAGTGGCATCGCGACGCCATTTAATTATTTATAGTGGAGTCACGACGCTGCAAAATTTTTTTTTATGGCGTTGTGACGCTTCTATTATTTTTGTAGTGACGTCGCGACGCTTCTGTTATTTTTAAAGTGGCGTTGCGGCGCTTTTGTTATTTTTATATTGGTGTCGCGACGCTTCTGTCATTTTCATAGTGGCGTCGCGACGCTTCTGTTATTTTTATAGTGGCGTCGCGACGCTTCTGTTATTTTCATAGTGGCGTCGCGGCGCTTCTGTTATTTTCATAGCGGCGTCGGGACGCTTTAGTTATTTTTATATTGGCGTCGAAGCGCTTCTGTTATTTTTATAGCGGCGTCGGGACCCTTTTGTTATTTTTATATTGGCGTCGCGACGCTTCTGTTATTTTCATATTGGCGTCGCCACGCTTCTATAACTTTTATAGTGGCGTCGCGACGCTGCTGAAATTTTTATAGGGGCGTCGCGACGCTTCTGTTATTTTTATAGTGGCGTCGCGACGCTTCTGTTATTTTTATAGTGGCGTCGTGACGCTGCTAAAATTGTTATAGGAGCGTCGCTACGCTTCAACAATTGTTTTTGTGGCGTCGCGACGCTGCTAGCAATTTTATAGTTGCGTCGAGACTTTTCTATTTTTTTATAATGGCGTCGTAACGCTTCTATAATTTTTATAAGAGCGTCGCGGCGAATCTGTTATTTTTTTAGCGGCGTCGGGACGCTTTTATTATTTTTATATTGGCGTCGCGACGCTCCTGCTATTTTCATAGTGGCGTCGCGGCGCTTCTGTTATTTTTATAGCAGCGTCGCGTCGCTTTTCTTATTTTTATATTGGCGTTATGACGCTGCTAAAATTTTATAGTGGCGTCGCGACGCTTCTATAATATTTTTGTGGCGTCGCGACGCTTTTGTTATTTTTATAGTGGCGTGCCGACGCTTCTATAACTTTTATAGTGTCGTCGCGATGCTGCTAATTTTTTATAGGAGCTTCACGACGCTTCTGTTATTTTTATAGTGGCGTCGCGACGCTTCTGTTATTTTTATGGTGGCGTTGCGGCGCTTTTGTTATTTTCATAGTGGCGTTGCGGCGCTTTTGTTATTTTCATAGTGGCGTTGCGGCGCTTTTGTTATTTTCATAGTGGCGTTGCGGCGCTTTTGTTATTTTTATATTGGCGTCGCGACGCTTCTGTTATTTTCATAGTGCCGTCGCGGCGAATCTGTTATTTTTTTAGCGGCGTCGGGACGCTTTTATTATTTTTATATTGGCGTCGCGACGCTCCTGCTATTTTCATAGTGGCGTCGCGGCGCTTCTGTTATTTTTATAGAAGCGTCGGGTCGTTTTTCTTATTTTTATAGTGGCGTCGCGACGCATTTGTTATTTTCATAGTGGCGTTGCGGCGCTTTGGTTATTTTCATAGTGGCGTTGCGGCGCTTTTGTTATTTTCATAGTGGCGTTGCGGCGCTTTTGTTATTTTCATAGTGGCGTTGCGGCGCTTTTGTTATTTTTATATTGGCGTCGCGACGCTTCTGTTATTTTTATAGTGGCGTGGCTACGCTTCTATAACTTTTATAGTGTCGTCGCGATGCTGCTAATTTTTTTATAGGAGCTTCACGACGCTTCTGTTATTTTTATAGTGGCGTCGCGACGCTTCTGTTATTTTCATAGTGGCGTCGCGACGCATTTGTTATTTTCATAGTGGCGTTGCGGCGCTTTTGTTATTTTCATAGTGGCGTTGCGGCGCTTTTGTTATTTTCATAGTGGCGTCGCGACGCATTTGTTATTTTCATAGTGGCGTTGCGGCGCTTTTGTTATTTTCATAGTGGCGTTGCGGCGCTTTTGTTATTTTTATAGTGGCGTCGCGACGCTTCTACAATTTTTTTGTGGCGTCGCGACGCTTCTATATTTTTTTATGGCGTCGTGACGCTTCTAAAATTGTTATAGCAGCGTCGCGACGCTTCAACAATTGTTTTTGTGGCGTCGCGACGCTGCTAGCAATTTTATAGTTGCGTCGCGACGCTTCTATATTTTTTTATGGCGTCGTAACGCTTCTATAATTTTTATAAGAGCGTCGCGGCGCTTCTGTTATTTTTATAGTGGCGTCGCGACGCTTCTGTTATTTTCATAGTGCCGTCGCTGCGAATCTGTTATTTTTTTAGCGGCGTCGGGACGCTTTTATTATTTTTATATTGGCGTCGCGACGCTCCTGCTATTTTCATAGTGGCGTCGCGGCGCTTCTATAATTTTTATAGTGGCGTCGCGACGCCATTTAATTATTTATAGTGGAGTCACGACGCTGCAAAAATTTTTTTCATCGCGTTGTGACGCTTCTATTATTTTTGTAGTGGCGTCGCGACACTTCTGTTATTTTTAAAGTGGCGTCGCGACGCTTCTATATTTTTTATAGAGGCGGCGCGACGCTACTAAAATTTGTTTAGTGGCGTCGCGACGCATTTTTTATTTTCATAGTGGCGTTGCGGCGCTTTTGATATTTTTATAGTGGCGTCTCGACGCTTCTTTAATATATATAGTGGCTTCGCATTGTTGCTAAAATTTTTAAAGTGGCGTCGGACACTTCTGTTATTTTTATAGTGGCGTCGCGGCGCTTCTGTTATTTTTATAGCGGCGTCGGGACTCTTTTGTTATTTTTATATTGGCGTCGCGACGCTTCTGTTATTTTCATAGTGGTGTCGCGACGGTTCTATTATTTTTATACTGGGGTCGCGACGCATCTATATTTTTTATAGAGGCGGCGCGACGCTACTAAAATTTGTATAGTGGCGTCGCGACGCATTTTTATTTTCATAGTGGCGTTGCGGCGCTTTTGATATTTTTATAGTAGCGTCACGACGCTGCTAAACTTTGTATAGTGGCGTCGCGACGCTGCTAAAATTTTTATAGTGGCGTCTCGACGCTTCTTTAATATATATAGTGGCTTCGCATAGTT
Source organism: Notodonta ziczac (assembly GCA_918843915.1). Taxonomy (NCBI): domain Eukaryota; kingdom Metazoa; phylum Arthropoda; class Insecta; order Lepidoptera; family Notodontidae; genus Notodonta; species Notodonta ziczac. The sequence continues at coordinate 12,100,086 of OU974046.1, read as the reverse complement.
GCTAAAATTTTTAAAGTGGCGTCGGACGCTTCTGTTATTTTTATAGTGGCGCGAAGCCACTATAAAACTTACTTCTCGGACATAATTTATGTTACATACACACATCAACACGGTATAGGGATATTTTAAAAATTCATGAATTCCAAATAATATGTAAATATTTTATTAAGACGTATATATCTAAGAAAACTTTATTTAATAATCTATCATTATTTTTTATAAACATTGATTTTAAATCAGATTTCAGATTTTTATACAGAGAAAATGAAAAGCAAGTGCGAAAACAGTCAATAACGAAAGTTTAATTTAAAATTAAATAATAAAGTAAAGTAAAAATATTTTAAGGGTGGCTATTAATTAAGATTTAATGATCAGTAAGAGCACCCATGACGTTCATAACGCATCTGCACCGGTTGGGCATACTCAGAATGAGGTGGTCAATAACCTGATGAAGAATATTGTCCTAGGTCCTACTAACATGCATAAAAAGTTGTTCTTCTATTACCAAATTTTAAATAAAATGCTTCAGAGCTCTTCTTTGGAGCCTATCCCATGCATGCTCAATGGGATTTAAATCTGGGGATGGCGCTGGCTATTCTAGGGCCGTGACATCATGTTCGTGCAACCAGGCTGTTACCACCCTGGCCGTATGTGAACGGGCATTGTCGTGCATGAGCAGAAAATTTTGGCCCATTTGTGTATTGTGTGGCAAGACTATTGGTTCTAGAACCTCATTACGGTATTTATCAGCCGACATAGTGCCCTGTATCCAAACGAGGTCCGTTCTTCCACCAAAACGAATTCCTGCCCAGACCAGTTTATTACCACCTTGGTACGGATGAACTTCATGAGGGTGTTGAAGCCGGCATGTACGACTAGGAACTCTCCAAACACGTACTCTCCTCGAATCAGGATGAAAAACAAATCGGGATTCATCGTTGAAAAACATAAACGACCATTGATGAGGTTCTCAGTTTACATGTTCTCTAGCCCGTTGCAGTCTTCGTCCACGATTTCCTCTTCTTAGAGCTAGAACTCGAAGTTGTCTACGAGAATGAAGGTTGGGTTCGTGCAGTCTTCTCTTCACAGTTTGGTCACTCACAAGCACCTGATGTTCAGACTGTAGCCTTTGGACCAATTGCAACGCTGTAACACTTGGTTGCCTTCTCGCAGCAATTTGCAAAAAACGGTCTTGTCTGGGTGTAGTACTACGGCTTGGTCCTGGATGTCACTGGATGCCACAACCTCGAAATCACATTTTGCCTCGTGCCTATTGCCTCAGCGACGTCACGTTGAAAAGCACCAGCCGGCATCATTCCCACTGCTCTTAACATCTCGTCTCTAGTTAAATGTCGACGTTGCATTGTAATAAACTGACAAATTACACTAATCAACCCAAGTTGAATCAAAAAGATATTTAAATAGCGGTTTATAACAAAAAAATTACAATTATTCTGATTACAAAATTCCCTCCCTCTAGCTCAACTCAATTTTTACCGCCAACACATTAAATTATTTCTTTTATTTAAATTTAGAATCAATCTGGAATAAATAACGAACAATTTGATATCAAAAACATTTTAAAGTGGCCAATACTTTAAAGTTAGCCAATGTAATTAAAAATATCCCTATACCGTGTTGATGTGTGTATTTTGATACTTCTAGCAAATTTACACATGAAAACAAAATAATCAACGCACTGCCCAAACTGCTGGTGTTAGAATCATGAAATTTTGACAGTAGGTACCTTTTATACTGTAAATGTCCACAAAGGAAGTATTTTGTAACATTCAACCCCTAAGTATATACAATAGGGTATGAAAGTTTGCGTGGGTAAAAAAATATTCTCAACTTAGAGCCATTAAAATGATAATTAAGGTTACACATTAAGTGTGTGAAATACTTTGTTTTGAGCTCATGAATTTGTTTAAGCTAAAAACGTGGCTTTAGGTAGATCTTGCTGTAAAAACTTGAAAAACTGTGCAGAAAATCTGGTACAAATTAGGACAATATCAGATGACACGACATTGCAATTAAAATTATAACAGGACAAACGGGTTCACTTTCTAAATCACGAGCTACAGCCAACCAAGTTAAAGCTAAGTTATTTCCCCGTCGTTTCTGAATAAACTCACTACTGAGATTAAAAAATCCACAGCAAATACAACTTTGTTTCTAGTGTTTCTCTACTTTGGTTATAGATACGATAAATCTTCGTTATTGAAATGGGTGCGGAAGCCTTCATTGTGCATGTACTGACGTGCACTTATCGCTTTTTTTGTTAAATGGGGCACGTTAATTTCTCCCACCACTGTTACTGATGTAAGTCAGGATAAGGGCACCAGAACCAGTTTCTTTTCAACCTACAGAATCAGAATAACCCAAGATCAGAGGGGTTCAACGAAAACGCCGAAGTTTGACCCTCGACGAGTACAGCTACATTGAATAATGTGAGTCAAACAGACAACATGTCTGACTCCACTAAGATTGGCAATCAAAATAAAAAAGTAAATCATGTTTCCGTCCTGGAAATGGTTTAAAATATTTTAACAATAAGAACAATTTGAAAACGTCGACTGCAACAGATAAATTCAATTCAACACAACGGTCGGAGAAGTCTGTGCAATAAATCTTCACAATGCTCAGTATTATCATAAAGTCAAATAACATTTGTAGCGTCTCAGTGCTGGGCGTTGGGCGTGCGTTTGCACAAAATATCTGTATGGAAAGCGGAAAAGCAATCCACTTATACAGTCTCTTACCTGCACGGCCCTCGTCAGTTATTCGCTGATGGATATAGGGAGCCGTAGAGTCGCTTTAAACTGATAATTGTAAAATTTGGAAGTATTGATTGGTTTGAACTAAATATATTTATTCGATAAATAGAGGCAGGAATAGGTATGCCGGAGCAGCTATATTGTATTATTTAGTAACACCATCGGCTGAATTAGGGTATTACATAATAATTGATCAAACCTCAAAGATTCCATCGATCGATGGTAGAGTGGGATAAGTCGATGTCATTTGACAGTTTCTAGATGGAGCAAATGTTTCGTTTCAACTGGTATTGTAAGAGGTGCTACTTTCCTGTGTCATAAGTGGTTACAAACAGCTCCCATATATATGTTGTTTTCCTATATTCGGCGATTTTACGAACGACATTAAAAATGTTTTAATAGTTAGGTCGTATTTTATATCTTAGCTCAATCTTTTTGTACCCTGAGCGGTCATTAACTCGACGTAGACGACACCAATTATTTTATATATTTTTGACAGGTAATGGCTGTATTTAGCTCCCGAATACAGAAAAATATATTTATTATTATTTATATGGACATTATCGGTGTTGGTATAATTAGGCTGCCTGTGTGACTTCTTCCAGTGCTTCCTTCCAAAATGTCTTATTGAACAATTTCTTATTAAAGCCCGACTCCACAGCCGTCGCCGTGCACAATTTGCCAAGGACTTACCTCTTCATAAAGAGGGCTGGAATTTTTCTTTATTGTCCGGATTATTTGAGCGCCCTCTCGTGAGAGGTTTACGCGATCTCAAGATGGCTGCGGATCTTTTACGACGTTATCAAACTGCCATCCACCTTTATACTTTATATTAAGTTATTTGCGATGCGGATCAGGCTCCTGGCACGTTAGCTGTTTAACTTTTGATCAATTTCCTCTGAAATATTTCCGAAAACGTAGCTATTGAGTCTCTGTGGCTTTATGATATTTGATCGACCTAGAAATAGGATTTATTAGAACATTGTTTGTTTAAGACCTCATTTTAATAGAGCTAGCGATTTTTATTATTTACTAGTACCAGATAATTTAATTTTAATCAAAATCCAACATTTCGTGAAAACGCCGTTAATATATCCAGATAAAAGTTTTCATTTCCAATGTGTAGTGCACGAAATTCCTGCTCTAAGCGCCCCGCAGACAATACGAACAAATAAATTATCATTAGTGTTTGGAGTTTACAGCAGATGCACTTCGCACGCATCATAGAATATCGGATGTGGCAGTTGTCATTAATGGAGACTTTAACCAATGATGAATGAGGTTCAATTAATAAGCAAGGAGGACACCATCCTTTTGTAAATGTTAATATCACGTACTAACTATGAATTGACAAATTTATTTAATACCACATTGATAGTAATAGTCTAAAAAATGACCCGCCAGTCGAGAAAGAGGCGACATTCCTTATTTCTGAATAGCTAAATTTCTAAAGCAATCAATATTAGAGTGTATACCTTATCCATGGTCCCCGCATCCAGGGCCGTTGACACAGGACACACGCGCAGCCAGCACTTACCGTGAGACGGCACAAATTGAAAACCCGCTCGACGGTAAACGACAGTGATTTGTTGACCTTCCACTGGGTACTTCATTTTAGATAAGTCTAGTGCTGCGAATTTAGGTACATATCATTTTGAAAACTTGAAACAAGACAATCTATCCAGCCGTTTGAAGATTATCAGCTCTTGTCCTTAAAGACATTTAAAGACAAGGTCTGAGCGATTCGAAATTTGGTATCCTGTAACTTCAATTATATTGAAAGAACAATTCATTAAAAATGTTCGTTCTTGTGCTACAAGCACCATACGACTGGGGGTTCCTGTCTGGCAATTATCACGTTTATTGCCAGACAAGACCAGGAGGATAGATCATCGATCGATCCATCGATCGTATTAGAATGAGAAGAGTCGACATCAATTGACAATTTCTACATAGAGAACCGTTAGATCGAAGATCGACCGAATCTAGATAGATCTATTGTTGAGACATGAATGAGACGAGTCGACGTCGATTGACAAGTTCTACAATGATCAAGGTTCGAACGATCCATCGACTGAAACTCGATCGATGCTCGATCGACACTCTATCGATAATCGATTGACACTCGATAGATGATCGATCGACACTTGACCAATGATCGATCAACACGCAATCGACGGATCGATTGACACTCGATAGAAGATCGAACGACCCTCGGTTGTTTTTTCTATTGATATTCAATGAATCAATCAACACTCGAGCGAAGATCGATCGACACTTGATCGATGGATCGATTGAAACTCAAACGACGGATGGATTGACACTCGATCGATGGATGGATTGACACATGAACGATTTTCAATCGACACGCTATCGATGTCCGATCGACACTCGATCGATGATCGATTGACATTCAATCGATGATCGAAAGAGTCTCAATCGATGATCAATCGACGGATGGATTGACACTCGAGCGATGATCGTTTAAACCTTTAAATCCCACCTTCACGTTAAAATGCTAACACAACCAAACATTGACTGAACTTTTTACAGTACTTTTTTTTTACAGACTTTTACTGTAACTACTTAGTTACTTTTTACTCAGACTGTATGAGTTTTACTTTTTACTCCATTCAGAAAACGTCCAAGTAACAACAAACTGCCGTCAGTCATTCGGGTGAGTTTCAGGTACGTTTTTTCGAGAGAAAATCAGAGCGAAAGTAATCGACAGTGGATTAATGTGGCGTCACTAACTCGGCCGGGCAGGCGGAGGTTTAAAAATCTTTCTTTCTTAATTTTTACATCGTTGCAAGGTGTTATTTCTTTAGTGGTGGGCAATGTTGCTTGAAAATATCGATACAATTTATATTTATTTAATTTATTTGAATAAGGTGTGATTGGGCCGAATATTAGGTTCATTTATTGTATACTACTGTTTTGACGCAGTTGCGCAAAATAGATTAATAAAAAACCATTTAGAAAACCCCAGATGCGACGACTTTTGAAACTACAAAAGAACTGATAATTTTCTAACGGCTGAACCGATTTTCATGAGACAGCTAAGAACACTCTCGATCAGAATACCTATCTAACGAAAAAACAACATTGAAATCGGTTCATCCGCTTGGGCGCTACGATGCCACAGACAGACACACAGATACACAAATACACATGTTAAACTTATAACACCCCTCTTTTTGTCGGGGGTTAATAACATGTCTGCATTGTGTTTTTAAGCAATACTTTTAAGAGGTAACAATAACTTAAGTATTATTATTTCATATAAATTTTCAAGCGGCAAGGTTCCGTCCAAAACTTGCACGATTGTTATAAAAAAAACTAAAATACATCGACAACATTTTCTTTCCCGCCTTAACGACGCCTACGTAGAAACCTATTAATAATTTGCGGGTGGCAAAGTTTTTAAAAGTGTTTTCCCCGCTCGGCACCTTGTCGGGCGGCGCCGGGGGGCGGACGAGTCATTAATTACACCTTATCCTGCTGATGATATTGTCCAATTTTTTATGAGTTCGCGGCTGTTCGTGGAAAATGTTATGTAAAACGAGAATTTAGGGGAAACTCACTCTACTTGTTAAGATTTCTCAGTGGAAAGTTCTGATTTATACATTTTGTAGGTACCTACAAATTGTACATGGTCTGTTAATAATTTTAAATGATCTTAAAAGAAGTTGATTTCATGCCGCGGTCTACTAGGAACATAGAAGATGCAGGAGTTGTTCCTAGCGATGAGGGGGTCAGTAACTCAACTAACTCACAGCCTTTCTCAATAATTTGTCCACCAGTGAAGAAATATTTGAAACTGATTAGTTACCGTAAACTTTGCCGACAATCCTTGTTATCAAACTATCCAGGAGCTAACTCTATAATCGTACATAAAATGCCTCGCTAGCTCAGTGGTTCCCAAACTTATTTTGTATACTGCCCACTTTGAGAATGAATTATATTTAGCGCCCCCATTTTTTCACCTAAATAAAAACCACTATAACGTCAAATTAAATTAATTGATTATTGTGAGCTACACAACGCCCCCATTTTTTTTTCAGGGTCTCTCACCCCTTTAGGCCTGCAGCGCCCACAATGGGCGTTATTGCCCACTTTGGGAAAGGATGCTCTAGCTGTAGGGACATCATCTTACCTCCTTAAGCAAGGTGCATTACGTACTCGCCCCGCGGCTGTCAAAGAAGCTCTCGCAAAACTTTTATCTCGAGCCGTCACTCCGGATGATGCGAACGCCATTTTTCAAAACTCATGAAAGGTGAGCGCTCCGGGCTATTAAATTGTGAAACTTATATTAAGCGCTTTAGGATATCTTGATGGCTAAGTTGGTTAGTAGGTATTATGAACTATAGGGTTTGAAACCCAAAAGATAAACTCGTGTTTTCCTCTGTAAATACATGCATTCTTAGTAGGTACCGTACTTACTTCTTAACCAGTATATCCAGACCAGACTTTCGTTAAAGTGTGCCTGAAGACGTCCCTTCCCAATTCCACCTTTCTGCAGACGACAGCACATGACAACGTACCACAAAAGGATCTGCCTTAGAACAATAACCTTGAACCGGATTTTGAAAAATCTATAACTACCTGAATAATTACGATTAAAAATCACGTTGCAACTTCCCCAGAAACTAAAAAGACTCATGCCATTTTTTCACGTCCGTCAAAACAGGAAGCCGCCTAAAGCGCTTCCGGCCGATAACAACATCCGTTCCAAAGTTTCAGAAAAGTTTTAGCGAAGTTCCAGTAAGTTTCAGGAGGAGCAGGTGCTCGTTTCGGATAAAAAGACACCTTTTGTTGGAGAAAATCTTTTTTTTGTTGAGTAGGGTGACAGATACAGTTGTCGGGCGGATTATATTCGGCTCCTCTCGGCTGTGAGGTGCTAATCTGTTTTTAAGAGTTAAGGAGATAATAGCATGACGGAGACGTTTTAGTAGGATTTAAATGAGCCGGAGTAGGTACTCAGGTACCTTAAAAAGATGGTGGATGGAGATAGTAATATAGCGATTGAGAAAAATACTTTAGCCTAATATCACGGTGGTAGCGCCAAACTGTAGCCATTGATGGGCCAATGTGTTAGATGTGTCTACGATATTCTTTTAAAAGTTATGATGTCGTTGGACGAACGTACGAGCTGTCTGGTGTTAAGCAGTTACCGTAGCCTATAGATGATTGCAATACCAAAGGCATTGCTCGCACGACCGGTTTGAAGAAGAGTGGGACAAAGCGAGGGGAAGAGAGGAGAGGGCTTGAGCTCAAAATGCTCTACTTTGGCATGGACTAAACAAAATACTTAACTGTATTTATCTTAGTAACTACTACTTATCATGTTTTTAGCGTTCCGTACCTCAATACGAAAAAATATTGTTTAATGACTTATCTGTTCTGTCGCTTATGATTTTGAAATCACTAGAATACTAGAGCCCCTTTGCGATTTATATAATAATATTTCTATAAACGCAATCGAAACATATGGCCATTTATTTAATTATATTAGAGTTTTAAGCTGGAATTGTCATAGTTATGACATAATCACTTTCTAATATTACAACACCATCCACCTTAATAACAATACCCACACTCCCTATCGGAACTAATTATCAAACTCTCGTGATACATCACCACTCGGACTGAGCCCGTCTATCTATCACTCTATCATTACCCCGCTCGGACACCTAATCTCATAGCGCATTAAACGATTCCAACTAACGCAGGTACCGATATATCTTCTCAATTGCTCCCCTTGCAGGGCTGCCAAACTATCAAATTTAATCCTTCAAGTAACGATTTCCAGGCGTAATTGACGTCCTAATGTTTGTCAGCCGCCTTCGTCGGGCGATTTGAGTAATTCAAACGAGTACAGATTAAATTTCAAGCTACGTAATACAATAGCAAATCATTTAGATGTTACATTAACGTAAACTCACAAATTTCAATATTTGACAACCCTAAACATAACTCACTCTATATTTTAAATTACAAACATAAAATTAAACCATCATCCATCAATTTTAAACTCCATCACCTTACCATAGAGTCCTAGCGGAGTGTGAATACAATCTGGTAATGGGGTACAAAATGGCCGGTGGGCTAGACACGCCGGATACCGGCAGATATTAATCCGTCAGATCGTGATTAGATTCAGTGGCACGAAGTAATATATTCCGTAATAGTCACTAGTGATGGTGAGTTCTAAGAAAATTTATATCGACATTATTTTGACTTACATTTGGACTACAGAATTCATTATTATCATTATTATAATGCTGGACACTGTTTGACGTGGGCCTCTTAACTGATACATGTCACTAAGATCGGTATTTAACTATCTGTATCCATCCGCCATCCGCTTACCGCATGGCGTCACTCCAAGTTAAATAGCGCGTAATAAAATTAAAGACCTTTTTTCCTTACTGTTGACAGTATGTTAGCAGTGAACTGGCCGTCAACATTTCGTCCGACAGAACCGATTTTAAGCACCCTGAGAATATTAACCACAAACAGTTTTCCGATGGAACGGAAATGTTTGAAAACAGCAGACTAGGGCCCATGACAGCTTGGAGCACAGTCCTTGCCAGGCCACCTCCACACGAGAACTTGTACACCTATTACTATTTAGAGAATACATCAATTGAAATATTATAAAGAAAAAGGGCAGAAACATAAACCCTTCTTCCCTTAGCCAGGTAAAATAAAACTCACGCATACAATACCGATCCTAAACACACTTTAACAACTGACCATAAAATTTTACAGCTACTATATTCATTGACAAACTGCAAGTGATATCAATATACTGTCGATACTCGCCCGCCCTAAGCCGGGGGCGGGCGTGGGCGCGCGTGTCGCGGCACACGGCGGCCGTCTTAACATGAACACCTTGATATCGATAACTTATACAACACTAACGTAAGCCCGGATGTTTCTTAACGATTTCAGTTATGTATTGGAAGGGTTGTTTCGAATGGTAAATTAACCCAGACAAACGCAGTATTAGATTTTATATACTATCTAAGCTTTGTTTTATTTAGGTAAATAATGTTTCCCTAAATTAAACAAAGCTTATAAAGATAACCTAACAAGGGAACCTACTTCTACTACCCTGCAATGAGGGCGATTCCTAAAATAATGAAAGGACCGTTTAAAATTGATTAATTAAATTCTACACAATGTATTTTTCACGTAAAAGTCTCTAAAGTTTGTATAGACATATTTTGAATGCATACTATTCTATACTATATGAATGTTGAATAGGGTAAACCCATAATCCCAAAACAGGGGCAAAAACTAGCAATAAATGTAAACTCCAAACCGCTTCGCCGCGGAGGCCAACTTCGGCCGCTTCATTACCAAGTTGGCAATCCGCTTTAACAGCGAGCGACGAAATTAGTCGCAAATTAAAATGCTGCCATCAGAGTTCACCTGTCTGAGCCGATTATGCCAATCGATGGGACTTTGTGTTTGGCAGGCTTCGATGTTTTGCGGGTTAAATATTTTGAAGGTTTTCTAATTAATTGTTGGCAGAACGGATGTTCTCAACGAGAGCTCTAGCTAGAGTAGGTAACAAAGTATGTGATTGAGAAGTCGTTACTCATTGTAAACATTTTATATGAGTTTAGGTGGTTTGGAAAGTAAGTAAAATTCACTGGTGGGTATCTATTATTAGTTTTACCTAATTATCTACCCAACTAATATTAGTTATTATTATATACGTGGTCAAACGTGTAGGTAGGTACCTACTTATTGGTTTATTGGGTGCACTCGCTACCCAGTAACTCATCGACAGTAAACCGCTGTATTTTGTAAGTAAATATTGGCATTTAATGTACCATCGCATATTGATTGTCTAAACTTACTGAACATCTACTACTCTAAACTGTATTAATCTCCGCCGCTGTAACCACGTTTGCGACAATCGACTATTTCAGTTAGTATCTATTTCAAAGAACAGCCTATTATTTTACCAAATTTTGCTCTACAATGAATACTACCCACCCAACTGCTATACAACTAAAATACCAACTTTAAAACAGTCTTACTAACTCTACCATCTAACTTTGTCGCACGACCACTTGTTTACCCCTCGCTCCATCCCCACGGGTGCTCTAGTGATAAAAACTGATTGCGCCGCCGCCCGTGTTTACGGCACCTGACACGCACCTGAGCGATGCGGCTCCCAAGAGCCTGTTTGTGTAGTATTTTAAGTGTGGATTACTTAGCTCGAAAGAAAAAATATATTTATAAACGCTGTTCTGATTCAGTATCTATTAAATATTTATTTATTTTCAACATGTTATCATTTGCTGTAACCTATACTTCTTTCGAAATCGACTCGTGCAGTTCGCCTACCCGCACTCGGTGAGCTTGGTGGACAATAGTGGCGGAATATAGAGTAGTGTGACCGGTATACTTTTTTTTAAAGATTACAAGCAATTTGTATTCGTCACACTAGTCTTCCCTTTAACCCCTCCAACTAAGCTAATTCTTGTGTTAGGAGTGGGCTCACGTCAATTATTTCATGGCCAGGATGGGGATCGAACCCGGGTCCTCTCAGCTACGAGGACGGTCCCTCTAACCACTAGGCTATTGACGCCTAAATATATACATATTATATACTGTACTAGCTGAGCCCGTGACTTCGTCCGCGTCGAATTTAATTGACAAAGTTTCATACAAACTTTCATCCCCTATTTTATCCCCTTGGGGGTAGAATTAATCAAAATCCTTTCTTAGCGGATGCCTACGTCATAACATCTACCTGCATGCAAAATTTCAGCCCGATCCGTCCAGTGGTTTGGGCTAGATCGATAGATCACTATGTAAGTCAGTCAGTCAGTCACCTTTGAGTTATATATATTTAGGTACTGGCAACAAACTCGCTCCCTATTACATTGGGATCAAAATAATGGCACTGCATTGAACATGTCTACCCTTTCGGAAATACAAGCGTAATGGTGTATAGGTACCGCTCTGGCATTATTAAGTGTTCTTTTCAACTGCAAGCATCAAACGAAATCCATACCTATTCAGCTGATCAGAAACCACAAAAGACTGTAAATGACAAGGTGTGAGACAATATACCTACAAATTACGGTGTCTGCAAGCAGCCGCTCTGTAATTTGAACAATTTGAAGTGATTACAGGGCGTACCGTACTGAAATGCACCTTCTAATTATTGGGTCCTATTCAATCTTATTCAGTATTAGGGGCGATAGAATTGGTTTTGTAAAGTTCTGTTATTGACATTGAGGTAGATAATAATATCAAACGCCCCTTCAATCAAGAAATTAAATTGATAGCAAAAATAATAAGTACCTATACGTATGTCTATTGAGTTCAAAACACCTTAAATTCAGCCCTTTCGACGTCCCACTCCTGGGCACGGGCCTCCCCTCACTACGAGGGGGATTCAGGCCGTAATCCACCACGCTTGCCCAGTGCGTTAGATTTTCTAAGACATGCAGGTTCCCTCACGATGTTTTCCTTCACCGTAAATGCAAAACATTAAAAACCTTTTCTTAGGAATTTAAGATGATGTACCAATAAGCACTTCAATCCCTTTAGTCGTCTTTAGCGGCGGAGAAAAACTGAACGTGATTCACCTTTTACAAGGATTAAATCTTACCACGGCCGAGTACCTACTGAATCGATACTCAAGTATTTTTGTCTCAAATGTTTGAGACATCATTAGATATACACCATAGATTGATTGATTTCCTCCATCGCCCCATTATGTGATTCTCCGGTGGCCTATTTGAAAAGGCCGGCCCACATGCGGCGCCCTCGTGCCACAAACAGCTAAGCACCTGCGCTACTCAACCCGTTTGCAAAACGCTGACTGCCCTGCATTTACGTGACGATGGACGAGTGATGTCACGGTTTTATCGCCTTTATTTGTCGATATTATTTTGGAAATACTTCTAAAAACCTCAACTCGATTATTGGGTCAAAGTAAATCCCCCAACAATGGTACCGCAGTAACTGTTTGAACCGCAGTGTTTTTCTAAGTATATAATTATATTGTAATCTTCTATAAATTTTGGGGTACCTGGGTACTACCGTTTGAATCTGTTATGACATATCGCTAGTCGATAGCGTGATATCGTTCCATGCGCCAGTTAAGAAATTTCTTAAGCAACAATGCTTATATGCACTATTACACGTCATCTTCTAACATTTAATTACACTTTAATAATGCAGTATTGGGTCTCACTTAGCTTATTACACTAAAACAAAAAAAGGATTTATATAAAGTATCGATACCTCCCATTACAGCACTAGCGCACCCGCATCAAGCACCGCACCTACCGCTCGTTTGTGCTGAAACGTCGATACATCGACTGTCGAGCACGCGCCGCCACTCGACCACCTTTTAGCGACGATCAGTTCAGCATTACTGGGTCACTGGGCCAGGTGGCGCGGGGCCATCGGCGATTAGGTCTTGTAACTAAGAATTATAATAGAACCAACTATTTTTCTACTATAACTGTGTCGATATACAGGTCGCAGCCAACTAGCTTAATTGACCGTTCAATTAACAGCCTAGCCACTACTAAACACCTACTAAACAGCGCCGTTCAACTAGTGGCCTGAATGATATTCAGCCATTTGATCAAACAGCTAGGCAAATGACTTGGATCGATGACGTTTAATTACTTACTTGACTAGCCGTTTAATTACTTGCCTAGCCTGTTCATTTCAATTTAGTTCTACTTTCTGCCACCTAGCGCCGAAAACACCAAACTGTCCATATAGCGTCGGCAACAAACAACTTTGATGGAATAATTTTATTAGGTACTTAAGTATTTTACGAAATTGTTTAGATTCACCGAACCTACTTGCCGGGTGGGATTTCTGTGGAGTCATAAAAAAATAACCCTAACCTAAACCCATCCGGGTCGCTCTGTTTGGGTAGTATTTAAAAAAAGTTTTGTAGTACTTCAATGTCAACCAGTTGCCTAAGCATTAGCCAGCCAGTTTATTTAATGTTGTAACAGACGATACGGCTGAATATCATTTAGGCCGCTAGTTGAACGTCGCTGTTTAGTAAAATGGCTAGGTTGTTAATTGAACGGCGAATTAAACTAGTTGGCTGCGACATACACATTTGGTATGTATAAGTGGATAAGCTTGTTCCAACTCTTATTCTATTCTCCTGTTCTGACACCAGCTTTTCCCCAAGAAATTTTGATTTCAAACTTTGAAAGTTCTTTTAGAGAATTATCCAAATAGTTACGTTTTTCAACATATTTCATGTACAGGCATAACCCTCATACTCATACATTTATGGTTTTATTGAAGTATATTCATTAATTTAGGTATTTCATGAAAATTATATGTAATGTACGTATTGCACCCCAATTATAAAGGTATTGGTAATTGTATTGTATTTATTTTATTAAAGGTTAATTGACGGCCACATCACTAAAATTATTACTTGACCTATTGAACCAAACATACATAAATAAAACCCGCGGGTATATAGACAGGTCGCCATTATTCTCGCAAACAGTCGTGGCCTGCCACGGCGTGAACCTTAATAATATATTAATTAAAACAACAAATGTATTTGTGGAAAATTTATTCGTGATATCGAAGTAGTAAAATAAAAACTCTACTATCAACACGCTACACATCAGTGAATTAACTAACTCTATTGCCCTATCGACGACGCGCACAGCTTGCGCGAATACTCTACCCCCCTCGACTCGACCCCTACCTCGCGAGGCCGCCTCGCCTCACTCAGACACTCATGGCAAAGGCGTCTAGAGTCTACTCTACCTTGCGAGCAGCGTCGCCTGAGCAATCAGATTTTGACGGCATGTCTTAGTAGTCGCAACTGATTGTTCGAGCGACTCTGCTTGGGACATGTGGAGATAGCCATTTTTTTATTTGCCCCGCTGTCAGCCGGCCTCTAATATAATATAATACTATCGAGTATATACTTTTGCTGAGTCGCTAACTCGTGCGCATCGTCTCCAACGGGCTCGCGCCACGGCCCCGTCATGGATAATTAAGGCACAACACCTTATTATAACGCGAAGACTTACGAAAAATAACTCTTTTGAAATATGACTTGATGGTAATTACAATTATTCGCAATAGATGTCGCTGTGATGAAATAGGTATGTTATTTTAAATCGCGCTTACGAAGATTCCATCATCCATGCAAAGTAAGTATGAAATAGAACATTGTCCAAGGACAAAAGTCATAATATTAAGCAATTGTTTAATATACAAATGTATAGGAACAAGTGACGTAATTAAATTAATATCAAGTCATATTTTATTTTAAGGTCAGAGACGTATTAATAGCAATTGCTTATAAAAAGTTACCACTTATCGAATTCATTCGTGGTTTTCTCTTACAAACAATTCAATATTTAAGTAGTACACTCGGGGCGCGTTCCTTAATTTTAACGTTGCATTATGACGTCACACTTGTAATATCAAACTCGATGACATAGGTTTAACATTTTGTAACTCATAGAGTTATAGTATAGTTGTCACTAGATGGTGTTATAATATACTAATTAAAATTTACAAGATACAAAATTTACATAATACACCAAAAAAAAAATATATTCACAAAGAATTTACCGTACGTAAATGATAATGATTTTCATTCCATTGATAACACCATGGACAGAAAAATATTGACGTCTTTTTCTTATCAATTTAGTATAAGTAAGACAGCTAGATGTTTATCCTGTAAAATTTAATGACACGTCTGGTCAAACATAATTAACCTAAAACCTAAATAAGATCCCTTTTGAGATTCAGCGTTGATTCTTACATTGATCACATCACGGTTTAAGTAACGTAAACATATTTTGGACGGAAATGAAAAAAATGTAAGCCAACATATTTTGCTTCTTAAACTAATCAGTATCTACTCTTCTATAATAAGCAGTCTACATAAAATAAAACAATTATATATAAATACAGGCTTATCACGAACAATTCACTCTGCGATCACACAGTCAAATTTCATACGAAATATTGCTATTTTTTTAATAGAAATCACAAAAAACCCTTTCTGTGTACTTAGACATTCGCTTTACTGATGATGAATATTCATGTTTTGATAGAAGAACAATGTGTGATAGAGGTTGCTCAGTTCGTAGGACATACTGTTTAATATGATGCATTTGGTACGTTCATATTGCCGTAATGTAGAACGTAAACCGCATGTGACAAGCCTAAAAATGTAAAACTATAAGAACCTAGTCGAAACTTATACCTAGTTTGTATTTTTAATTAATTACCAATCGTGAAGAGACATGATCTTTTAATTATAATATTGATTCATATTTCAATCGTGTCTGAAAATATTACGTGTAATTTTATATAAGTTAGACAATTTATTATAATATATGACGTGAGAAACCCATTTTGTTCAATGTAATTTGACACGACATAAGTCTGTAATTTAATAGTATCAAAATTAATTTAGTTTATAGTTTAGTGAAATCAGCGACAGTTTAATAGTAGTACAAAATAAAACTAATATTACTTAGTTAAGAAACATAAATTCGAAACGTTATAAGTAGAAACGGAACCTAATACTAATTTTCATAGAGTTGAAACTCGAATAGATTTGAATACTGAGATTCGTAGCTTGAAGCTCAGAGTAAGTAGCCAAGTAACACGTTGGGAGAAAGATTAAGTTTAAGTGATATGAGATGAGTTACAAAATATTCTCTAATAGCCGTGTTCTGACTGACCGAGTACCGTGAGGTTATCTCGCCTTTCTCAGTCATTATGTCACTTATCTGAGGCAAACGTCATTACGAGATGCCTAGCTATAAACTCGGCTGTGAGGTTTCTCGGGGATACTAAGGCTTCTACACACGGCTGCGTGGATAGCCAGCAGTACACGGCTAATAGTGACGGTGTTTAAGCCGCTTTTTGAAAGATTAGGTAATAATATTTATTGTCTTTAGTATTTAGTATGGCAATACGTATTACGTGATTTAATCAGTATAGCAATTTAATTTTTTCTATATTCTATACAGTTTCTTAGTTCAAATTGCTAATAGCAAACATAAAATAACATAATGATTAAGTGCAATAATTTGTTTTTAGGAATCGATAGCATGCTTTATGCAGCAATCGATATAGTATGAATCACCACAATATTAAAATGGATAGGCGTTTTATAAAATAAGAAATATGGGAGGAGTACCACTGGCCTTTCACTGATCTCATGAGTGAAACTCCCACAGATCTGGATGCGGCGGTTCTCACCCGGCGTATCTGTACGCTCGCTCATGGAGCACCCGCGACATGACTCCAACGGGTTACAGTAAAATACACTTTATAACTGGGGTATTTTTGTCAGAAGTTATAAAACAAATGTTCAAGCGCAGTGATACTGTGTAATGTGTGTGTGTGTTGTGTGGTGTGCGTGTATATGTGTGGAGGTGTAGACGTGTGCCTGCCTATATGAAGAACTCCCTGCGCTTGGTGACGCGCGGGCCGGTGGCGGCGGCCAGCGCGGCCGCGTCCGGGTCCGCCGCGCCGTCCGCGCCGCGCTCCTCCTGCACACGCCAATAACAACATCAACATCAACGTCAACGTCAACGTCACCGTCACCGTCAACGTCACCGTCACCGTCACCGTCACCGTCACCGTCACCGTCACCGTCACCGTCAACGTCAACATCAATATCAACATCAACATCAACATCATCAACATCAACATCAATATCAACATCATCAACATCAACATCAACACTACTTAAGGCGTCAATCGCCTAGTGGTTAGAGGGGCCGCCCTCGTAGCCGAGAGGTTCCGGGATCGATCCGTATCCTGATCATTAAACCATTGCCGACCCCCTCCTATTACAATTCTAAACTGTTCTCCCAAGAACTGATGAAAATGAGACTGTTAAAATATAGAGCGATTAACTCACTCAACAACACAGTAAATTGTTGAAGTAAATACGCATCAAGTAACCCACAAATAATATCAATAATTAGATTAAATTAACTCTCGAATTTGAATTTAGAAAACGTGAACGTGACTGTCTAATGATTGTCGCACTGACCTGTGTGAGGTATTCGCCCTTGTGCCGCGAGAGCGCGCGCACCAGCACCACGGCCACCACGAGCAGCAGCAGGAATATGAACCCTAGCACAGCTGCGAAAACAAGTATTTTTATAATTAGTTTACTATAAGTAGGTCATGTTATTGAGAAAAGTATTGGGATTTAAGGACGAAACATACATGTATAAAGGCCAAGGCCGCACAGGTGAGGCGATTGCGATGCGTCAACGTCGTTATCTAACGAAATCGCTGTCGCATCGCAATCGCCCTTATCGGCCCCGGCCTGAGAGACTCCAATAAGTTTCTTGCAAACTTACAACTCTTAAATGCTCTGTTTGGCGACTTAAATAAATTATAATATCGCCAGACTGACACACAAACTGTACGGTCCCAAAGTAAGCAACGCATGTATTGTGGGTACCGTCCTATGAGTTGGGGGCGATCCCAGTAACATCCAGACCTGGGCAAATTACGAAAAGGCCATTACAGAAATTTTCCCTGACGGGTATCGAACCCTCAATCCAATGGAACTCAAAGAAATGCGCCGGTCCTATACTCCAGGAGAGAATGGAAATGGTTATTCTGAGTGCGATACTGACTGCCCAGGATGGCCTCGTCGGTCTTGTGGTAGTCCAGCTCGTGCTGCAGGTCCACGTCGGGCGGCGGGCGCGTCTCGGGCGGCTCGGGCGGGTGCGTGACGGGCTCCACGCCGCAGAAGTCCTCGTTCAGCGCGCCGCCTGCCCACACACACAAGCGGTCACCATACATGTTTTCATTATTTATTTGGCAACTATACACTCGTATACTAAAACCAAACGAATTAGTCCATTAAATCGCGCAATTCCTTATTTAAGATAATATAGAGAAGATGGTTGACAACTCTGATAATTGTGTGGAGATAACGATACGTAAAATTTTCCCAACTATCTTTATCTTCTACATAGTAAAAATCAATAAATCTGCGATTCTAAAAAAGCATGATATTTTACATAGGAGTTCCATACATAACGTAAGTAAGGATTTTTTAATATTCATGAATTTTTACGCCTCTGGTAAAGCATAGTCTGGAATAGTGGATCAAAAATCTACTAAAGATCTAATGTACATACTTGATTACTTTAACTTAAACAACTTATCAATTTAAAAAGACAGTCTTCTATTTATGATTCTTTGGATGAAAAAAAGTTTACTAGCAATGTGAGTTTGTCACATTATTAGTATTCCTATGCACATCCCTGTATTTAAATAGATATAAGTAAGATTGTAATAATGTAAGGTCTATTTTTGTGAGGAGAAATAAATAAATATTATTATTCCCGTTAGCCCCTGCAGCTAAGCAAATGCTTGTGTTAAGAATGGGCCCACGTCAATAGTTTAATGGCCAGCATAGGGATCGAACCCGGAACATCTCGTCTACGCGGGCGGCCCTTCTAACCACTAGGCTATTGACGCCTTAAAATTAGTTCTTATTTTTTTGTTGTGTTTTCAAGGGTGTTAATAGGGAATAAAAATGGATATGGTAAAGTGCCAGACCTCCCAGACTGCGCACGTTGGGCGGCGGGTCCTGCTGGAACAGCAGCTTGAGCGGGTAGATGTCGTCGAACTCGACGCGGCTGACGCAGCCCACGAACCCCTCCGCCATGCTCTCGTTGCGCCCGATGTACATGTACTGGATGTTGTTGAACTGCGCGTCCGCGGACTCTTTGATGTTGAAATTGTACTCTTGGCTCTCGTAGTTGTCCACCTGTACAGAAAAATTGCATGCTACATATAGTTTTGCAAAATGGAATCAACCCACATGCACTGCTGTAGACCAAAACCAACCTTGTGTCAGTGAATCTAGGTTGGTTTTAGTTTGCAGAAGTGTATGTGGGTTGGTTCTATTTTGCATAACTATGCCCAATTGATTTCTCGGCCGTGAACCTAGATCTTTAAGTATCTATATGGAATGATTGCAAGCGTGCGAGCTCCGCCCGCCGACTTTTAAGGCGGTATTCAAGAAGATTACTGCATAATTTTTACGTGGCTTGTGATGGAACCGAAAATATTTCTGAGGTCTCACTTATGCGCAAACGCTTAGCGCACTAAGAAAAGTTAAACTTTACATATGATTGTATAACACACACTTCTAAAATGTGAATATAATTGCACTTTCAGAGCTTCCGCTTAAAAGATTGCTTATGGCCAAACAATAAACAGTATACCTAGTAAACTAGTTATTATTGACAAAAAAAAACTAAATAGGCGACAATCCGAGCATATTAAATTTCTACTTCTACTTCCACTTCCGGTCGGTCGGTCAAGTCGGTTAAAATTTGATGGTTACTTGTTACAGCCCAAACCCAAACTAAGCGACGCTTTATGGGCACCGTTCAATGGACGGCATAATAGGCGGCAATCTGACTAAATAAGTCACGTTCACCCCTTGTGTAACAATGTACTATTGTTAGTAGGTATGAATAAATAAACTTGAAATCCAGCGAGGTGAAGGCTGTACCTGCAGCACCATGGTGGCGCCGCCGTTCTTCCTGGAGAGCCGCACGTCGTGGTACTGCCCCAGCGCGAAGTGCTTGCCCTGGAAGATGATCTCCTGCCGCTCGAACCCGAAGTCGAATACCACGCGGAGGTGACCTACGCAATAAGTTACACATTTTTTCATTTACAGACCGTAATATACAGATATTTTCGAGGTTATGTGGTTCAAACAACGGAAAATTCGCCCATATGATAGCTTTACGTATCCTTACTTACTGGGTCCTAGAGCCTGCATCTTTGCGTGCGGTGTGACAGGATTAGTAGAATCTTTTTGATAACAAAGGCAAATTTATAAATACTTTGGTCGTTCTAGACTCCACTCTAGTTGTAACCTATATGTGCTTAAAAATCTAGAACACTTAAAGGCCGTAAGAAAAACGTGTTTTTAATGAGACTCATAGTTTCGGATCTAGGTTTTCGTTAATGGACTTTATAAGCATTGTAAAATGGTCTAATCTCGCGTATCCTCACCGGAGTTGGACACCATGAGCGTGAGGTACTCCCCGGAGATGTTGGAGTAGAAGCCGAGCAGGAAGCCCTTGGGGTTGGTGGTGGTGAAGCCCACGCGGATCTTCTCCGCGATGGTGGACCGCCACGAACCGAGGAAGTCGTACTTCACTATGGAATTCGGACGCAAGTTCACGCCGATCTCTGTGATAAAAGTAATAAGTAAAGTATTATTTCGGACTGTTGAAACAACCAAAATAGTAATAATAGGCCTTCAGGGAGGATATTGACAGTTGACCTCCTTAGTCTTAGAAGATTTTCTTACACCATTTCCACTCTTCTTGCGTATTATTATTATTATCACACACAAATAAACAAGTACTTACCTGCACGTGTTATCGTTGACACATGTGCATAACCAACTTTATTTGTATTTTTAACCCCCGACGAAAAACGAGGGGTGTTATAAGTTTAACATGTGTATCTGTGTGTCTGTGTGTCTGTGTATCTGTGTATCTGTGTATCTGTGTATCTGTGTGTCTGTCTGTGGCAACGTAGCGCCCAAGCTGATGGACCGATTTCAATTTAGTTTAATTTGTTAGATAGGTATTCTGATCGAGAGTGTTCTTAGCTATGTTTCATAAAAATCGGTTCAGCCGTTTGAAGATCATCAGCTCTTTTGTAGGTAACAAAGCCACATTCTAGGCCAAAACCAACTTCCACGGCTCGAATCCATTCAAAATTTGAGATGATTGGATTTAGATTTATTATATTTTTAAATGATCGTAATAGTCTGAACTGGCTTTTTACAATATTATAAATTTGAAAAGATTCCCTGTTTCTGGAAAAAAGTATATTTTATCAATTTTTATAATGAGATTTGTGTATGAACTAAAGACGTTCCATAAGTCACGTTTCAAATGATGGATACGCGCATGCGTTAAATTTTGTTAATGGTCATGGAATATTACGCTATAATAATTCTAGAGGGCGCTGTTCCGCCATTGCGAAAAAATATAAAAGAACAAATATAATTTAAAATAAATTTAGCGTTGGGCTGCTCCCGTCCACCTCAACCAGAGTTATTACATCAAATTGAATCATAATTGATAATATTTTACTAGGAATGAAACCTCCAATATTAAGATTCGTTGTTTATGCTAATGTCAATTATTATAATGTCATAACAAAATAATGTCTCATACTTTTACACAGATTTCCTGTTGATTATTGTATACATTTGATGAAAAGGTCGTCGCATCGGGGGTTTTTAAATTTTCAATTTAGAGTTATGTAATGTTATTATTTACAAAACAAATACATTCCAACCAAAGTGAAAAAACATTAAGAAAATCGCCAAAAACCAGTTTTTTTCCATTTTATAAATAAAAAAGTGGCGTTCTTGCCGTGTGCTGCCTATCATAAAGGTGCTGTCACGTGCAAAAACGAGCGTGATTGGTCAATAGATTTCTGATAAAAGACAGATATCCTGTCTTGCCCCCTCTTCCCCTATTCACACTCGAATAAAAGTTTCCCATGTTAGAAATGACAGCCGTCCTCCTTTTACAAATGAATTAGAAAAAGGATGGATGCTGTCATTTCCGACACGGTGAAGGTGTACGCACCATCAGCGCAAATGGGTCCCTTGAAGGCGGTCCAACGGCAGTCGCAGGAGTAGGAGTCGTAGCCCTCCAGACACGTGCCGTTGTTCAGGCACGGCGACGACGAGCACTTGCCGTGGCAGCCCTCCGACACGCCGTACAGACCTGCCGGCGCGGCGATATGTTACGTACGGCTCACTCTTATCAATAATTCTCTAAGGGGAACCGTTGCAATACAAGCATAGTGATGTTAATTCGATTTATTTATTTAGGAGTTCGTTTAAGCGTAGAACGAAACAAAAGATTTATAATGTTTATGTTTATGATAATACAGTAAGTCCAATTCGATGACGTTACTAGGCTACGGGTAGGTAGCGTTTGAGTTTTAAAGAGTTTGAACAAAACCTCGCTATAAAACAATATTTAAAGTGAAAAGCTACGAAAAGAATCTTAAAACAAAATTTTACACAAATTGTACGACGACTACAGCATCGTAAACGTAAAATTTCTAAAGTTTGTAACAGTTAATTCGTTCCTAATAAAAATGTTACCGCATGTGTTCGAAAATGTGTGGCATTTGTCTATCTACCGGTCGAAAGATGTCCACTGCTAAACAGAAGTTAACCCCAATGACCTCCTATCAAGGTTTTTCGCTGAAAAGCCCCTAACGTATAGAAACCCGCAGGGGTACAACTGTAGCTGCTCGCAACCTCTGCGTGCGGCGGCGCGCAGGTCCTGGGGCCGGCCGTTGAGCAGCAGCGCGCGCACGCAGCCCACGAACCCGTCCTTGCGGTCCAGCGCCGCGCCCAGCGCCAGCCCCGTGCTGAGCTGCAGCCGGTGCGGATCTGTGAGCAGGTACCTCTGCGTGCGGCGGCGCGCAGGTCCTGGGGCCGGCCGTTGAGCAGCAGCGCGCGCACGCAGCCCACGAACCCGTCCTTGCGGTCCAGCGCCGCGCCCAGCGCCAGCCCCGTGCTGAGCTGCAGCCGGTGCGGATCTGTGAGCAGGTACCTCTGCGTGCGGCGGCGCGCAGGTCCTGGGGCCGGCCGTTGAGCAGCAGCGCGCGCACGCAGCCCACGAACCCGTCCTTGCGGTCCAGCGCCGCGCCCAGCGCCAGCCCCGTGCTGAGCTGCAGCCGGTGCGGATCTGTGAGCAGGTACCTCTGCGTGCGGCGGCGCGCAGGTCCTGGGGCCGGCCGTTGAGCAGCAGCGCGCGCACGCAGCCCACGAACCCGTCCTTGCGGTCCAGCGCCGCGCCCAGCGCCAGCCCCGTGCTGAGCTGCAGCCGGTGCGGATCTGTGAGCAGGTACCTCTGCGTGCGGCGGCGCGCAGGTCCTGGGGCCGGCCGTTGAGCAGCAGCGCGCGCACGCAGCCCACGAACCCGTCCTTGCGGTCCAGCGCCGCGCCCAGCGCCAGCCCCGTGCTGAGCTGCAGCCGGTGCGGATCTGTGAGCAGGTACCTCTGCGTGCGGCGGCGCGCAGGTCCTGGGGCCGGCCGTTGAGCAGCAGCGCGCGCACGCAGCCCACGAACCCGTCCTTGCGGTCCAGCGCCGCGCCCAGCGCCAGCCCCGTGCTGAGCTGCAGCCGGTGCGGATCTGTGAGCAGGTACCTCTGCGTGCGGCGGCGCGCAGGTCCTGGGGCCGGCCGTTGAGCAGCAGCGCGCGCACGCAGCCCACGAACCCGTCCTTGCGGTCCAGCGCCGCGCCCAGCGCCAGCCCCGTGCTGAGCTGCAGCCGGTGCGGATCTGTGAGCAGGTACCTCTGCGTGCGGCGGCGCGCAGGTCCTGGGGCCGGCCGTTGAGCAGCAGCGCGCGCACGCAGCCCACGAACCCGTCCTTGCGGTCCAGCGCCGCGCCCAGCGCCAGCCCCGTGCTGAGCTGCAGCCGGTGCGGATCTGTGAGCAGGTACCTCTGCGTGCGGCGGCGCGCAGGTCCTGGGGCCGGCCGTTGAGCAGCAGCGCGCGCACGCAGCCCACGAACCCGTCCTTGCGGTCCAGCGCCGCGCCCAGCGCCAGCCCCGTGCTGAGCTGCAGCCGGTGCGGATCTGTGAGCAGGTACCTCTGCGTGCGGCGGCGCGCAGGTCCTGGGGCCGGCCGTTGAGCAGCAGCGCGCGCACGCAGCCCACGAACCCGTCCTTGCGGTCCAGCGCCGCGCCCAGCGCCAGCCCCGTGCTGAGCTGCAGCCGGTGCGGATCTGTGAGCAGGTACCTCTGCGTGCGGCGGCGCGCAGGTCCTGGGGCCGGCCGTTGAGCAGCAGCGCGCGCACGCAGCCCACGAACCCGTCCTTGCGGTCCAGCGCCGCGCCCAGCGCCAGCCCCGTGCTGAGCTGCAGCCGGTGCGGATCTGTGAGCAGGTACCTCTGCGTGCGGCGGCGCGCAGGTCCTGGGGCCGGCCGTTGAGCAGCAGCGCGCGCACGCAGCCCACGAACCCGTCCTTGCGGTCCAGCGCCGCGCCCAGCGCCAGCCCCGTGCTGAGCTGCAGCCGGTGCGGATCTGTGAGCAGGTACCTCTGCGTGCGGCGGCGCGCAGGTCCTGGGGCCGGCCGTTGAGCAGCAGCGCGCGCACGCAGCCCACGAACCCGTCCTTGCGGTCCAGCGCCGCGCCCAGCGCCAGCCCCGTGCTGAGCTGCAGCGCGCGCGCGGCGCCGCGCCCGGTGCGGATCTGGTTCTTCAGCGCGCCGTCCACCACCACGCGCGCCTCTTTGCTGCATTACAATACACAATTCACGTATCAAACGCTCGTCGATAGCTCAATCCGAAATCCGGTAAAGAAAATGCTTGAAGGCGCCCGGAACCGAGGTTAATAGAGGCTTAAACGAAGCGTCATTAAATTTACAAAAAATTCTTCACTCAGCCGAGAATCAATCTGTTGATTTTGAAAAATATAACACGGTCTGTTTTCTCAGAAGGCAAAGTCATAGAGCAAACAAAAACGACCAATTATTCCGCAAAATATTATTAAATCGAAATCAATTTTTTCCTAAGCCTATTAAGTTTATTTTATAATGATTTTAATTGAAAAAACACTTCATTCTCGTATCAATTTATATCTTTGATTTTTCTCCGAAATTTACGAAACAATCGCCTGATTCACTTTGTAACTGGAACAAGTATTAAAGTGTCTACAATTTGTTCAAGTCTGTATAATGTGGTAGCTGTTGAAGACGAGTGTGAATGCCGCCGCAGTACTGACCGGTTCCGCTCGATGGCGACGGAGTGCCAGTTGTTGTCGGTGAGGCGGCTGCTGGCGTCGATGGCCACGCCCAGCGGCGTGTCGCCCACCTGGAACTGGAACTGCAGCTGGTGCCCGCCGATCAGCGACAGCTTGATGTAGTCCTGCGGGCCCTGCGAGCGCGACCCACCGCGTGAGCAACAACAACATGACGTCACTTCAGGTTGCAGGGAAACGTGGGAGACTGAACATTACCACAACCCGTTGGTGTAAAAGATTTGAATGATCCAAGTGTCACGTTACCCTACGGGTGGGTATAAGACGCGAGCGGCCATTGGTAGTTTATTTGATACGTTAAGTAACACGTCAACGATAATAGGGTTTCATAGATCGATTATTTCAAAGTACATATAAATGTACTTTGAAATCTGTTTTAGTATCGATGCTTGTAAAAAGAACGTTACCGATCGGTCCAAAAAAATACAAAAAATATTTTGTACTTTCGAAATGTTGCGAAACTTGGGCCAGAGGGCACTCGGAGGTGGATCATTGGAAGGGTTAATTGGCGTCTGCAGTCTACTTTTCTCCACTGGACCAGATTGGTAGAATATGGTCATAAACTTCGTATAAGAATGATCTTCCATGACGGGCGGGATGGGACATTATATAGGGTGTTACATGAGTCAGAAATAACAATTTAGGTACGTATACGAAAGCCTGATATGAGTGTACCTAGGGAAAACAAACTACGAGTATCAAATTTTATAAGTTAAGGGCTTTTGAATATTTGTCACAATTTTCGTGTTGCCACCTTAGAACAGGTCCAATGGCCTTGAAAACAGTGTACCTACACAGTATACATAAAGGCCACGATGTTTACAAAAAAAAATATAAAAAATCTCACCATTAAAAATTACAAGAGATATGAATAACTGCACCCACTTTTTATTTTTTTTAACTTAAACCCAACTTCCCATAAATCATGAATATTGATCTTGTTGGATAATGTGTGGTGTGATGGCTGCGTGGGTCGGTATTAAACAATGTTACCTTAGCGTGCAGGAGCACGGCGTTCTCCTTGGTGGTCTTGAACTCGAAGTAGATGTCCCCGCTGTGGCCGAGGTCGAACATCGGCAGCGTGATCATCGAGTCCGATATGCGGAACGTCACCGCGTTGCTGAATAAATCTACAACATACACCATTATGCCGGTGGTGAAGCCAAGCTATAGCCTGAGCTGACTACAGCTGATATACGGGCTGACTGAACCGAGGTAAAGAAGAAAGAAATAAAGAAAGAAAATAACATTTATTAGACACGGCTCAAAAACACATTACTAAAAGACAAAAGAAAAACAATAAGCAGGACTATGGCACGGTCGCTGATCACGAAGAAATTCGTACAATGACCTATTATTACCTGTCTTTGTCACTCCCGCGTAAATCTAATACGTCTCGCTCACACAGTTGCCGGTCACACGCAGTTCACAGGTCATTGTACGAATTTCTTCGTGATCAGCGACCGTGCCATACAAAATAAAACAAGATTCATAATACAACAAAAAGAAGATCAGCGTTAAGTAGTTATTGTAGATGTGTTTCGTACGATGAGTGAGAAAGCCGGAAGCCCAACCCCACCCTCCCTTTCCCACTCCCCTTCAGGGCCCTAACCACGCTAGTTACTCAAATCGTAATAGAAAAGCAAACGCTCGCGATTACGTTTCAAACGCTCCGCTTTTGACGTTTTGCTGACACCATACCATATCAATGTCAGTAGAAATCGTGAAGCTCGTTTCTATTATGATTTGAGTAGCTAGCGTGGTTAGGGCCCTGGTCAGAAACGTGCGGGTAATGCAATTTGCATTCCAAGGAATAGAACTTAACATCAGGTGGGTCTTATGCTTGTTTACTAACTTTGTTATACTATAAAAAAAACATGTATAAAAGTCAAATGATAATTTCAAATTAGACAGTCGTATTGAGAATGGTTACAGCCACAAATTTTCTATAGAAACGATCGTGTCTGATTTGATATTTTCCATAAATTATTATAAGAACCGGCCTTCTAAATTACTCAAATTGCCTAATATTAACGCATCGCCTGATCAAGCCAAATAATTTATGAATAGTCGGAATCTACCAGTGATTCGGAATTCTGCTTCCACTGAGAAGATCCGGCAAGAAACTCAATGGTTCGTTCAGTTAGGTACACTTGAAATGATAGCTCGTACGTGTATTGGTCGTCTTTATGTGAAACTTACTGATAATGGTATCATTATCACATATTTGTGATTAGAAGTAGAAACCTAAATCATCTCACCATCTCCCTCGCACAGCAGCGGGCCGAGCGTGTACCGTCCCTCTTTCTCGTCGAGATGGCTGCCGGTGTCGCCGAACCGCAGCTGTTTCACCGGTAAAAACTCCTTCTCGGTAATATCCCCGCCGTCGACTTGGAACTCTGCCATTAATATAATTATACTTATTACAACAACTGAAGTGTTTTCATATAAAAAGAAATGTCCACAAACATAGACAAGCAACAAACTATAAATCTTTTGAGGCGAAGCTTCTATACGGACATTCGGGGCGCTCGCCGCGTACTCTATTCGTGCTAAGCGTCTGTAGCATTTCATGATGACGTCAGTAGCGTTACACGATATATACAGGTATACAGAGTGGCAGCTGCGCCCTACGCTTTACACTATAAAGCTTCGCTTCTTTCGGGCGTCCCTAGCACTGGTTTTGTTTAATTCATTGTATATTTCTAATTTAAACTATAATCTTGAATATCTATTAAAGATGAATATCAAATACAAAGTTATACGATGATTGTGCCCCATGAAGTGTCAATAATAAAGGGCTACTATATCATAAACTTTGACACTAAACAATTGAAGTCGATAATTGAATAGCGATTAGCTAATGAAAACATGTTAATAAATTGCGACGTTGTAAATTGGACCTTAACATTCAACATTTAAAGTCTTAATTAGTACAGTGCGTATGTGGTTACCGTTGGGCTTGAGCTGCGCGTACTCTGCGTCGCAGTTGCACCACTTGGTGGGGTCCTTGCAGGCGCCGAGCACGCCGCACTGGCACATGCGGCTGCCGGGCGGCGCGCCCGCCCAGTGCTCCATGGGCTGCCCGGAGCGCGACACCCACCACGCGAACGGTCGGTAGCTGGCCTCGTCGCCTGCCGAGGTCATTAGCACCGGTCATTAACCCTTCCAATCATCCCCACCTCCGAGCGCCCTCTGCCCCAAGTGTTGAAATACTTCTACTACGAGTCAGACTAGGAAGTCCGTCGATATTATTAAAGCTAGTGTCTAGTTTAACAAGAGAATCGACACTGGGAGACTTTCCATCAACAAACAGTAAGGCGCGGTTAAAGATATCATCCTTGTATCCTAACGCGTACTGCTAAGGGCTCCAATTCGCTTCCATCGTCTGTTTCCGGAGAGGTATAACTTGGGGTCTCTTCAAAACTAGAGTAAACGCAGGGTTATACTGAGTCAGCTAATTTGCCCAGGTGTGGGTGTCACCGGGATCGCCCCCAGTCCATTGTACAGGGACGATACAGAGGGTGTGTCAGCCTGGCGATAGAATGAGTGTGTGCACTGACTGGGCGAGTTGAGCAGGCGCGAGTGGCGGCACATGTACTCGAGCCGCTGCGAGCAGGAGCGCGAGCGGTTGAGCAGCGCCTCCAGCTGCTGGCGGCCGGCGTCGTACGCGATGTCCTGCCGGAAGCTGCCCGGCTCCTGGTAGCCGTCCACCAGCGTGCTCTGCGCCGCCGAGTGCTGCACCGCCGTTATTATGCGGCCGTCGGCTGTACACATTTAAATACAGATTCAGATACAGATTCAAATTCAAATCGTTTATTTTGTTTAGGCCTACGGGGGCACTGACTAATTGTCAATCTTAATTTTTTTTTCATTCTTATATCTACAACCGGATCGGAACGCGACCTCGACTAGATCTGGCAAGAATCTCAGCAATCAAATCACATACCAATCGAACCTTTCTATACATTGCACCGTTTTACTGATAGGGGTGGTAGGAGCAATAGGGGCGGTAAGGATGGTAGGGGCGATAGGGCCGGTAGGGGCGGTAGGAGCGATAGAGGCGGTAGGGGCGGGTACTCACAGTAGAACTCGCAGGTGACGGGGAAGGCGGGCAGCGGGCCGGAGCCGTCCACGTCGATGTGTATGTCGGCGGCGCGCGCCACCGCCTGCACGTTCTTGTAGGCCAGGCACGACAGCGGGTGCACGGCTGCCACGCAGCGTTGTATACAAAACATTATTAAGCAACGCCGCTTTTTAAATTTACTCAACACTATTGACTTCTAATCAGGGGTGAATGGGCGTTGTTGTGATGTGCGAAGCGACGCGGCGGCATTGACCTAGTAGTGCGGCCGGCGCTTGCATCGCAGGCGTATGTGATTGTTTGTTTACAATTTTACAAACACAAATATCTTCTTAAGTAATCCGCGAAAATTTCATTTCATAATCCTTACTAATATTATTAATGTGAAAGTAACTCTGTATGTCTGTGTGTCGCGCTTTCACGCCAAAACTACTGAACCGATTTAAATGAAATTTGGTACAGATAGTCTAGAGCCTGAGAAAGGACAGAGACTTTTTAATGCGAAAAAAGGGTTGTAAAGGGTTGAAAGAGGGGATGAAAAGTTGTATGGAAGTATCGTAATTTTTAAAACTATAAACTTGAAACTTATTTTTTAGGCTGTTGATTCGATATAACAAATATGACATTCAAAGTTTGTAAAAGTTTAACCCTCAAGGGTGTGATACTATTCCACGCAGACCAAGTCGCGGGCACAGCTAGTTTACCTATATAATTCCTTTATCATATAGAAAAGTCGGGGTGCCCGGAGTTTGCATGATATCATTAACACGTTGTATACATAGAGGATGCGCGGTACTCACAGGAGTGGCAGACGGCGCCCGCGTAGCCGGTGCCCTGGCAGTTGCAGCTGAACTCCGCCGCCGTCTGCGTGCACGCGCCGCCGTGCTCGCACGGGTTGGGGTTGCATCTGCCGCACACACACAGACACGATATAATAATAATAATGAACATCGCCCGACTGACACACCAACTGTACGGTCCCAAACTAAGCAACGCTTGTACTATGGGTACCGTACAATGGACTGGGGGCGATCCTAGTTACACCCAGACCTGGGGAAATTACGAAAAGGTCATTTCCGAAATTTGCCCCAACGGGAATCGAACCTGCAACCACCATGTGTAGTTAGTCGAGCGGCCTACGCTCGAACCACAGCGTCAAGCTGGTATTAACTACTAATCACCATAAACATTATTCATACACCATCACGCCCTTATTCTTCGAAGGGGTAAGAAGCAATCACATTTCGTCAATGATGTTTTCGGTCCCTATGTTATAGAGAGCGAGCCTATTGTCATTACACCAGCCACTCCCCTCAATACCCAATTGTAATTTTTCTTTATAGTACTTTGCAAGCCGGCAAACTAACTTGCGAGCTGTGACAACCTGATGCTAAGCAAGTACCATAGCCTATAGCAATACCGAAGGCGTTGTCGCCCATTGCCAACCTGAAGAGGAATGGCATAAGAGGAAAGGCAAGAAGGTAGGGGGTTGGGCTTCCCCTCTGTCACTCATCATACGAAACATACCTATATTAGCTACTTCTGATCTTCTATGAGACTATGGTAAGTAAAATCCCAGCTGGGGTCTACCTAATCATTATACAGAAGCGTGTACAAACAAAGCAGCAAGGGCGTATGATATGGCTGACTATTCACCTGTCGATCATCTGGCAGGCGTCGAACACGACCTCGTTGGGGCAGCAGTACTCTTCCTTCTTCCAGTCGGTGGGCAGCCGGTAGTTGCCGTCCACGGCGATCTTGCGCATGCAGCCCACGAACCCGCGGGGCGGCGCCTTGCCACCTACACAAACGAGTGTACACCACTAGTATAAGACTCTTGTCGAGAAGTAACAAGCAAGACCTTCAATCGAGCATAATGAAGATCGTTCATACTCGCAATGGAAAAGATTTTGGATATGATGCTTTGAAGTTGAATCTGGTGTGAGTATTACTAAGGCTCAAAAAAATCGCAAGTCGTGTATCTGCCTCGCGTATCAGGATCAGAGACGCGACTACAGCTATTGTCAAACTCTAGTTATCTAATAACAAGATAATAGGATCTTTATAGCCACTATGATTATGTTTCGACTTGATTTCATCCGGTAACTTGACAGTTGGAGGAATTCGATATTTTAACAATAACCTAATAAAATAAATTGGATTAATAATGTACTTATATGCAATTTTTAACTGAACATAAATACTAAGGAATAATATAAATAAACTCGTCCTCCTTTATTCTTACATTCCAAACGAATTTATAAAGATTAACTTAAACCGAATGTTTTTTTCTTTACGCAAAATCACTAAAAGGTATAATAAAGTGACATTGTTTTAGATTGAACTGTGAACTTCCGAAGCAAATTATAATGATAATACATGTACCAACATACCAGCGATATAGTAAGTGCTGCCGGTCATGAACCGCAGCTTCTTGGTGGTCTTGACGGGGCGGTGGTCCAGGTCCAGCACGAGGCTGTCGGCCGCCATGGTCAGCATGAGCGGGTGCCAGCGCCCGTCGTTGAACTCCTCCGCGTAGTTGTCCAGCTTCACGCGCGGCGACCCCGGCGTCTCCAGTTCCACTTTCACTCTACCTTCTTCTAGGAACACCTGGTTTGGAATCACGAAATGGCACATTTTAATTCTTCCATTCTTTAATAGATTTTCCTCCGCAGATTTTTGATCCCCAATAAATGGGTTCAGAAATGTTAGATTTTGTTCTGCGGCTCGAACCTCAATGTCAATAAGGAAATAGGTTCTGCCGTTTTGCCGCGACGCTCGAACATACAAAGTTAGTATTACAAACACGCAAACGAGAATTGTAAAAAGGCTTAAATACTTACTCGGAGACCTTCAGAAAGTGGCGTTTCTTCCAAGCATTCATAAATAAATAATAATTTTAGCCCTTTTGACGTCCCACTCCTGGGCACGGGCCTCCCCTCAACACGAGGGGGATTCAGGCCATAATCCACCACGCTGTCCCAGTGCGGGTTGGCGGATTTCACATGTCTTTCGAAAATTGGTTAAATCTTCTAAGACATGCAGGTTTCCTCACGATGTTTTCCTTCACCGTAAGCAAGTGATAATCATATAGAAATTATGATTCGCACATAGATTTCGAAAAATCCAGAGGTTCGAGCCGGGGTTTGAACCCGAGACCTGGTAGCCCGCAAGACGCGTGCTTAACCAATCGGCTATCACTGCTTCATAAATAAATACTAATTATAAATGATATCACATACATTTTTTTTTCTAATTTCTTCAATGCACATTACAAAGCTCACTCACAGTTTTATAAATTCAGGGAAATTCGTAAGGGTAATATACACACAGCACACCTTATCACAATACCTCACCTTGACATGTCCCTCTGTGTTGAACTTGTGGTAGATGAGCAAGCCCTGGAACTCGTAGGTCCTGAACTCCAGGGATACGTTGAGCGTGTTGCCGCCGGTGTAGCCGCGCAGCTTCGCGTACGAGCCCTCCTTTAGGAAGGTGATGGGGACCACTGGCGGTTCCTAATAATAAAAATAAAATTATTTCAAATTTAATTAATTATTTGTATACGATCGCTTTGCACAGTGGTTCGAGCGTAGGCCGCTCGGCTCACTGCACATGGTGGTTGCGGGTTCGATTTCCGCCGTGACAAATTTCGGAAATGGCCTTTTCGTAATTTGCCCTGGTCTGGGTGTCACTGGAATCGCCCCCAGTCCATTGTACGGTACCCATAGTACAAGCGTTGCTAAGTTTGGGACCATACAGTTGGTGTATCAGTCTGGCGATATTTATTTATACAATTAGGCTACATATTCCCATAGATAAACCTTACAGACTTGACTTACTTAATAAGGTTTTTTTTTGTTACAGATGACGGGTCCCTGCCTCAGAAAAAATTACAGGAGTTAAGTGTAGGTACTCACCGGACAAGCGTAAAGCGTGTTAACTTTCTGGAACTTGAAGGGCTCCCCGGAGTCGTAGCCCTGCTTGAGGTCCTGTATGACGTTCGTCGCGTTCAGGTACATGTTCTCCACGCAGCCGGTGAAGTTCTGGTTCACCACCAGACCCTCTTGGAAGTTGGGCACGCCGCCGATGTAGAACTGAATACATGATTGTTATAAATTGGTAAAAATTGTTAAGTAGGGGTGAAGGATATCGCTTGAACTAGGATAATATCTAAAATTTATCATACAAATATTTAGTGACAACAGTACACCATCTTTGATTCATTGAAAAGAGTAACCATTGAGTTTCTAGCCGGTCTTCTCAGTGGAAACAGGATTCCGAAACGTCAGTAGATTCTGACTACCCATAAATGCTTTGTTGGCTTGCATGTATCGAAAGGAGTTTTCAAGTTTGAGTTTACGTAGACGCTAACCACTAGCGACCGTGTCAAATGTATGATAGTAGATCCAACTTTAGCCAAATACCACAGCTCACATACGGACTAGCTCGATCGATATAGTACCATTCTCTCACAGAACATCGGTGTAAAGCAGCTTTAATGGCAGCGTTACAAACGTCGAGTGTGAAAGCCGGAAGTCCAACTCCCGCACTTCCCTACCTCTATCCCAATTCAAAGTCCCCTTCAGATTGGCCACGTGCTAGCAAGGTTATTAGTATTGCAGGCTATGGTACCTACTTAACATCAAGCACGTCGTACGATTGACTGCAAACTTTGTTATATACAAAACAAAAACCGAAAATACCTGCACTAAAGAGCTAGAAATAACTGGGGACCTTGTAACTTCTTTAATTTGGTATCGGTACCAATTCAGTACTGGTAGGTATCTTACCTGCCTAAGAAGTAGTAGAAGTTGATAGTGGGACCCCCTGGAGAGTATACCCTTTCAAATAAATTTCAAAATCGGTCCACAATTGGAGTAATCGGTGAACATCTTAGACCATTTATTTATCTATGGACTAGCCTTACATGATCATTCCCCTCTGCCAAGGTATAAGAACAATAAGGTCTAACACGTTTATAAAAAGTGTTTATGGAATCGATTTAATCAAAGTCACTATCGTTTTCGATGTGAAAGGTGCTCCATAAAAAATGCCGACCTGCGCTATAAACCATTGCAAGAAGAGGTCAAACACCTCTAATCTACAAAAAAACGGAGTAACGTTTCATATTTAAGTGTTTTTGGTGTTAATAATCCCTTATTTCTTACTAAAATAAATAAAATATAAAATGCCATAAAAATCGAAAACATTATCGATTAAACAATCGAGTACGAAATAATTGAAAAGTGTAGTATGGTATCTCGAGTTCGCCATTTTGAATAGTGTTGCGGCAGTGATAAATTTATGATTGTGGACATGTATCGATAGAATTATATTTTTTTGAGTTTTATATTATATTTTACTTTAAATTATATATAGTAAAAATATAATTACTTATTGTTATTTTTTAACTTATCATTATTCCACTATTTTTCCAGATTTCCCAAAGACCCTCAATTAAAACCAAATGGGAAAAATCTTGCAATAGAAAGAGGGGTTGGGAACCTACTCGCACAAGTATTATTTGTTCAGTACACTTTGATTCGTCGCAATTCCAATGTTTATCTAATAAACGACGATAAAATAGTAGATAATGCCGTACCAATATTATTTTTTAGCTGATGTATAAGTATTTTATTTATAATTCTACTGACATGATTCTAAAAAAATATTTCACTGATATATACACGTGAAGTATATATAAGTGATGCAGTAGAAGTTTCACCTTGTATATTGTCGTAAAATATTATTTATTTTAAATGTTTCATTACCACAGCGAGGGATTTTTTTTAAAATAATGCATAAACGATAAATCATCGTACTGTATAAGA
This sequence comes from Notodonta ziczac, assembly GCA_918843915.1. NCBI lineage: Eukaryota > Metazoa > Arthropoda > Insecta > Lepidoptera > Notodontidae > Notodonta > Notodonta ziczac. The sequence goes on along the minus strand of OU974046.1, from coordinate 12,064,520 downwards.
TACCATAATATACAAAATAATTCATATTTTGTATTAGATGAAGAAATGCACACGTCTATGCAATATTTTTGTGATGATGAGCAAGTAAAACTATCGATATATCTAATTAGAAATATCGATATTGGTTTCTCCCTATTGCACTTAGTGTCTTACACTCGTAAATTCTTGCATGTTGACGTATTTGACCGATTAGTGTGCGTAAAAGTTACTAGTGTTGAATATTTATTTAAGTGTGCATTCATAATGACACAATTTGTTTTTTAGTAGTTGTGCATCATTTCTTTGTAGTGGTTACCTCGTCCCCCCCAAAATCTGACAGAATTTTTTATTAGTAAAATTAAGCACGTCACGCCTCCTTTAGTTAACACCTCTCTGGTGAACATACATATAAAAAAAACATACAGCTAAACATATAACCTCCTTCCTTTTTTGAAAATAGATTAAAAACTCATGGCAGAATTACTATTACTGATCGTTTCACCATTAGACTCTTTATTTTATTTTTATAAGTCCATAAATGTTAGGCTAGTTATAACAGGCGCCGGTGGCCGATACTCACCGCCCTGTTCAGGTTGAGCCTGGAGAACTCCCCCTTGATGCGGTCCCGCACGATGACGCGGTCCACGGAGAAGATGACCTCGCGGCGGCTGCGGGAGATCACCACGTCGTGCCAGATGTTGTCGTCCAGCAGGCTGCCCACCGACAGCGACGTCGCCGTGCCCGACCCTGCGCACGACACACGGGAAACATTCTATGTGTTGTCAAAGACATTTACTTTGATACTTGATGAATTACAGTCGATATAATCTACGTGGGAAGCCTTAAACCAGTGTACTTACAATGGGTGTGGATTTTTTACAGACGTAATATACACTAACTTATGAATACGGATTATTTTTGCTTTCAAGATTATTAACAACGGCACGTTATGTGACGCCAAACCACGTGACACTAAGGCCCATATTAATAAGTCAGTTTAAAGTCTGAGAGCGAACTAGCAAATGTTATTCTGATGTCTGAATAGCGTAATCTAGATTGAACTCATCTCGCTCGATCAATCCGCCTGATGTTAAGCAGTCATCATAGCCTACAGATGATTGCAGTACCAAAGGCTTCCGGCTCTCTCGCTCGTCGTACGAAACGCAGCTATAACAGTACATTGTTACACGAGTGGTGGTAAGTTTGAACATGGTTCCATAGAAATGTGAAAATGGATCTAGTTTTTTTTTATAATTTGACAGCTGTCAGTTGAAAGCGATTCTCCTGGGCCGGAAAAGTATTACTTTCAACCCGCTCCTCAGGCAACTTCAGACCTACTTTCAGAGTATGAGTAATGAAATAGCTATTTTAAGCCGATCTTCTGTGCGAGGGTGGTACGGCCCTGGTGGAGCGAACCCGTATTTGTGCATTAAGCCACGCGCATCCTCACCAAGATCGATGTTCAGCACCAGTCTGTTGTCCCTGAGCTGCAACGCGAAGTAGTCTCCCTGCGTGCCCCGCGAGTACATGATCGCGCCGGACGCGGTGCTGGTCTTGAACCGGAAGCGGATCACCTCGCGGGACGCCGATATAGGGTCTCGGAGCAGGTCCATTTTGACGAGGGAGGACCCGTTAAAATATAGGGTGTCCGCGACTAGTGGGGAATAAAATCATTACGTTATTATAAAATATACAGGCTGTTACAAAAGTCCAGTAATATGAATTTCATCATTTATTTATTTTTCGAATACTGGTGACAGCTTCTTATTAATGCAGTTTGCACTATACTTTATCTGTTTTAGTTTTAGTCAGACCATTAGATACGTTTTGAGGCGCCAACACTGATGCTGCGATCCAAAACGCTCGTAACTCATCAATTATGATAGTTTCGTATAGTGTGTCTATACCCCAAACCGCACTGGGCCAGGGTGGTGGATTGCGGCCTGCATCCCCCTCGTAGTAAGGGGAGGCCCGTGAACAGGAGTGGTATGTCAAAAGGGCTAAATTATTATTATTATAAAGGCACTGTTAATATTATTTCGGGCTCTTGATTGCAGAACGCCGAGTTATAGATTGGTCTTTATTAAAAGTGCATAAGAATGTAACACTTATACTTTCCACATTACGTACCATAATCGCATCCATACAGCTCCACTCTCATGGAGATCTTGTCGCGCCATCGCATGGGGTTTATCCGAATGTACTGAGCTATAATAGGCACTTCGAATTCGTTCCTCTCCACCGAGTTTCCATCATGGTTGCCCTCGAACATCTATTGAAATGTATACTCTATTACAATGCCATATGGATTTATTTGCTATGTTGAGTGTAATATGAAAACATTAAACATGACAACTGTATTATAAAGTAGATTCTATTCAAATACCTATAAGAATTAATTTGCTTGAATGAATGTGCTGTTACTTGTTTCCCACATCCCTACACTAGATGGCAAACTTACTAGGAACTATCCTTACCTTCTTGGACTCATTGCTATAGAATAGTCCGGTTGAAAAAAGGTATAATAGAGCCGCTAGTAGCACGTACAACTGAGCGCTTCCGTTCGTGTTTCAGGGGACACGTTAAGCTGCATATCCCGGCTAATAACAGTCGTTGAGCCACGTCGGAGGGGTGGCCATTAGCTCATGTGTTAAGAAGAGAGACAACACCTAACGTTACCTGTGTGAACCCATCGGCGCCGGCCACAGCCCGCCAACTCTCGCCATCGTCGGAGTACTGCAGCATGTACTCCGACACGTACTCGTCCGTAGCGAACCGCCCCCTGGTGGCGACCCCCCGCAACTCTTTCCGCTTGTGCAGGTTGATGGTCAAGTGCTGGTAATACGAGCTCTCCTGTGCCGTCCATGCGGTCGTCCCTTCACCACGTATAGTGTTAGTTGGAATGGTGTTTTATAGGATCGAGTATAAGGTGCTAAATTGCATGTCGTTGAAACTTTTTATTTAAACGGTGTTTGACTCTATATAATATAGAGCACTCATTCGTTTGCAATATTTTCTTAATTTATGGGAAGTGCTTCTTGCGACGAACATCCTTCAGGAATGTTGTGCTCGCGGACGACCTTTCCATCGCGAAACATGCTCATGGCTCGAATGCTGCATTAACTGATTTACGTGTCTCTATTTTTTAGTGTTTTCATAGTATAAGAAAATATGTTCTGCAATTTACCATCCAATACTCATGTGGATTAATTTTATGTTAGAAAGATGAAAGAGAAGAAACCAGATATTTACAGTCAAGTCTTAGTTAAAATGATAGTTAACTGTTATCCTGGACTATTATCATTTCATAGCAAAGGAAGACTACCTCTTTGGTTCAGCGGTCGCAAGCATGGCCTGCCAATTTTAAGGTCCTGTATTCGACCACCGTAACGTTATTCCGATTTTCTGTACAGAAGTTAGAAGTACAGCACAATACAAATGTGCCAAATCTGCCTCGCTTTATCTCGATAGGTACTAAAGAACCGTAACATAAACTACACAAGCCAACCAAATAAGCAGTAGATTCCAAGGTTAGAAGTAATCAGTGTAACTACAACTCAAAAGTAAAACACTACAAAAGGCGCAATATACATGCAACGCTAACCCTCCACCAAATTGTATCTATAGCACATATTTTTTTACCTTAACTTCGCCTCCAGCGGCTTTATACTGGACATAGTCGAGGCCGTTCGAGCCATAGCTGATATGGTACTCCTGAACAAACTCCTGGGAGTGCGCGCGGCCCTGAGTGGCGACCCGTGTGATGTTCTTCACACTACCCAAGTCCAACACCAGCTGCTGGTCAAAGTCGTTCTCGGAGGCCGTCCACGCGTTCAAACCTTATTGTACGGGAATTGTTTCCTTGTTTTACTCATAGAGTACTAGTAGATAGTTTTTGTTAGTAGGTGTTCAATATTAGTTTGTTAAAAAATAAGCTTTCTCAATTTTATTTTATTTTTGCCTCTGCCAATATTCTATTCCAACAGATCCCGTACATCTATGTTATATCTAAATAGCCAGAACACCTTATACCTAGATTCAAAGATAGATTTTTGTAGTGAGTAAATATATCACTTTTCTTTAACATAACAAGTTCAGACCTATAGGATATTTTTCGTATACGTTACGCTTCGAACAGCTTATTACATTTTAACAACATCATTATTAGATCATCAAAGACTCAACTACGTAATTAATCACTCTTATACCCTACAATATTTATGTAAATAATGTGAATTATACTAGCTAATCAATATTATAACACATTTTCCCATTAATTCCCATCAAACCTAAATATCTAAACTCTAAATTAAAACTGAATAGCTAAAAGGGTTTATGTTCCTTCTTCATAAAGTCACGGCTAAATTCACTATTGGGCTCGTGCAATGGCCGCGCTTCATTCACCAGCTCCACAAAATTCAAATACGTATAGGGGATAGGAACATGCTTCGATTTATCCTCACACCTCACGGAAACCGCGACAGTGTGTCTCTCATCCAGCAGAGTTTCTTCAAACAACCATTCTTTTTGTAAAACCCCACATTTGTACAGTTCAGTATCCAACGAGGCTTTCCCGACTTGTAACTGACGTGTGTGTATCGAAAAACTTAACTCCTGCAGGGGCACCGTTATACCGCATCCCAGATTTTTCACGTAACATTCTTTAAGACACCAGATGCGATAAAAACTCGCAATCTGGTCTATTTCGGACGTAAAACTCCGTATATGAGACCATTCGTGGTCAGAGAACTGGCGGTACATCAATCTAAAGAATTCTGGTATATTCTTGTTCACGGGAGGTTCTATCTTCATGATATCAATGCCTATATCACCGTGCATGTTCCCAGCGAGCACGACAAAGTCCCCCTGATGAGATACGTTGAATTGTAGCGGCATATCGCCTGCCCCAACTAAGTATGGTTTCCCACGTTCATCTCTGCTGAAACGCAACTCCTCATAGGGTATAGAAGTCGCAAGATGAACGTATTTCCTTATCATGAGACGTCCAATCAGCGATGACATTGCATCTTTTTGAAAATAGAATTTGGATAGTCTCTCTAGCTCTTCTCCTTGTGTGTAGCTAGAGGCAGCCATAACTTCCTCCAAAGTGGGGTTCCACAGAGCAACATTGAAAGCCCATCTAACATTAGCGTTCTCCATGATTATGTTCAATTTAATTCTCTTTGATATTTTCCTCACTGAGGTCCAGTTATTAATTGTTTTATAGTTATTTCGGACCTGCAGATCAATTGAATCCTGTTACTTTTTCAATCTTCTCCAATCTTTGTATATTTCATTTATGAATTTTGACTTAAGCATACTTTATTCTAGCAAAACAACGACTGGCAACACACACACACACACTCATGCATAAAATAATGACACTGGAAATACCAAAATTAAAAAAATGGCTGTATAACTTGTCTATACTTATTTTTATCTCCTAATAATAAAAATCATAAACATATATGATGCCAATTCTGTTGTCTTTTAATCAGGACTAAACTAATTATGTCTTCCCCATATGTTATATTATGACCATGAAAAGAATGACATACAGTAAGCTTAGTTTGTGTAGCAACAGAAGTAGCACCATTCTCCAGAGTCAAGCACTGAACTATAGTATGTATAGGTCCTGATGTACCATTAATTACAATGTATTTCAAATAAGAATAGGATTGGCATCTTGAACCGTGTTGGTCAACAACTCCGATCTTTCAGTATTGTGTCCAAAAATAGTCATGGATGTACTAACTTAAGTCAAATTATAGACAATTTCAATCAAGCTGATATTTTCTTCTGAATCTAAGATTGATATAGGTAGATAAATAGACAGATAGTGTCTAACATTTTTTTAAATTTCAAATGATAATAAATTATTTACATTAAATTAAACTATTGTAACATAATATTGTTTGGTTAATGTGCTAACACTACTTTTACTTGGTTGTCAGTATGAAGTTATTCACAAAACCAGTCCAAATATTATTTGAATTGCATTGTATAAGATGTGTAAGTACCCACAGATCAGTACCGACATTGTTGTGGCACAGCAAAGGCAAAAAGTGATGTAAACTAACATGCTGATGGGATAATGAGTACATGTGAAGTATACTGGAATTACTTTAAATAATGACTAAAATATTCTAAAAATATATTTTTTTGTTTGTTATTGCATGCATGGTATGAGAACTAAAATTGTGTCAAACAGGCCTTGAGTCGAGATGGTCAGATAAAATTTAATACTATATGTAGAGTTTTAACCCCTGGATTATACCCTTAAATAAAAAAGATCTAATTGATACAGAGTCTTAAGCTTAAAATTGAGTGACAAAAAATACACGTGGCAGTGGGCATCAATAAAGTAGTAAGGCCAAAACTATAATAATCATAAAAATAAGACCCTTCAGAATCTGTACCATAAGAATGTTTTATCAGCATAGAAATACAAGAAATATTAAGTTTTAAGGTCTAACTGTAAAATATTTTAATCAGTTAAATTGTTTTCCAAGTTTATGAACAGGCAGTTGATTAGCAATCAATTTCGACCTTAAATTCAATTTGTAAGCTTAAGAATACAAAACATGGCAAATTCCCGACATAATTTTGTATAACTAGCAAAAACTGTTTTATATCTGTGTTCAAATATACTTTCGAACTTACCAAGTAACTTAGCATTATCAGGTCCCCTGTCTCTGAGGCTGGATGTAGCGGTCAGCTTGGCGTTGGCGACAAGTGGCTCGTTGCATTCATAGTCGTAATAATATCTTACAGAGTCTGCAAGAATGAAATGAGGTTTTATTTTTAAAGGTACAACTTACTGTGATTTCCAAAGAAATACAGTGCTAGATCTTATAATTATCTATAATACGTGGTTCTTTAAACTATGCCTTTTGAGATAGTAACGGCTAAAGGCACTGCTAATTAGAAATATAGCAAGTAAACAATAATTATGAAACCAGAAGCACTTTCTTCTTGCAACAACAATGTTAATGAAGGCAGATTGAAACAACGGTTTTTTTAATGGTAGATACAAATAAATAAATGAGAAGATAAAGAAGAGTAGGTAATAGGTAACTTATATACAATGAATTTTATAACCCAAGCCAAAACTAATAGGAAAACGGTCGGTAACTAACCTGCATAAGATTTCGTAACGCTATAGGCAAGCAACACAAAAAAATAATACACAAAATCACTCATCATAATTTCATAGCGGTTTTGGAATCAATACTAATGCTAATAACGTATTTAGTCAGTCAGAAAATCAAATAAAACTGTTTGATCATTACGTTAGCGTTGTTACAATCATCAAGCCGGACAACACCCAAGTATGTTTCCGTTGCAAATTATAGTCCTTTGTTTGATTGATTGATAAGCAAATGCCACAATCCTATTGGCTAATTTGTTATTTTGTTGTTGCTGGTTATTGCCATTTGACATTACAGACATGAAGTTACAACGAGAACAAATTATAAATGTCACGCACGTTCAGAACATTCGTTATTTACCATAGTTTTTTTCATTTCCCTTTACCTAAAATAAATAAAAGTCGGTAAAATCCAAAAAAATGCCTTTCGTATCAGTGCCGGTAAACAACCCTTCACTTTCAATAATTTATTTCATTTTTAAAATATACCTATTAATAATTTACATTGAATGTATACAAACCAAGTATTTCAATTCTAAACTAGGTTTCAAGGTTTTGAATTCACGCGGACAGATGAGTGAGCAGGAGAGTAATTTTTTTTTTATTGCCTTGCTAGCTTAAATTAGTCTATAACAAGGTGGAGTTTTTTACACCAAATACAGGTTCCAAGACAGAACACATGAAATATGAAATAAAATATATCATAGTTATTATTGCTCATGAGCTGAATATTTATATTCATCTATTTAATAACAACAAAATATCTGTAAAAACATAATACCGCAAGTAATTTTTATCAGTGGTAATGGCAGTACTGAATTTTCTCCCTACTTTTGAGCAAAATTGTGTCCATCGATTACTTCTCAATACTTTTGTAAAATTAACATAAATGTTTTGAAAGAAATAATGATACTATTTCAATGAAGTGTACATGAGTCTACCATTAACATTATCAATTAATAATCTACCAGTAAAATTTAATAATAATCTCGTAACACCATTGCGTTGCACCTACATTTAATTTTTGCCACGTTCTATCGGCTTATTAGTTACAATGTTCATTTAGAAATGATAAATATTGTGTATTTGAACTAAGTGGATAAGAGGTGAGCCAATTCGTACATAAGATATTCACAATAACTTCGATACCTAGTGATTCATAATCGTGACATCAGTCATGCCTTATTAGCATAGGCCTCTGTGGAAGTACCTAAATCTAGGGAAACAAAACTAATTATCTCGTACTGCAGGTCATAGGTAATTGTTTTTTTTATTAGTTTACATTACTAGCCTTCGGGCTAATCCATATGCATAAATGGTCTGCCAGTTACTGTATCATGTAACTAGAGCAGACAGCCTAATCTTTTAACCAAATGACTTAGGATGTTATTATAATCACAAACAATACTTGTCTGAGTGAGGCACCAACACTTTAGAAAGTTTGACATTTCACAATGTGCTTTGTACCTATATGCACACACTGTCAGTCTATAGAAATTCCTCACCATCCTCATCGTTTGTGTATACAGGCCTTATTGAATATTCACTCCAGCCAGACTTTATTTTACCAGGTGACCCACTTGGGGTCTCTGAGGACAGATGCCAGTTACTCCGTGTACTCAGTCAAATCAGGATGGAGCAGTACCCAAGATCCACCCTAAATACAAATTGAGACAAATATATAGGATGATTCATGTAGATTCTTGTTTCAGCGGTCCCACTGTTTGATATTGTCCTCTCCTCTTTCCCACTAATTATGTTGGGTTTACCTCTCCCCCCTATATAACTTTCTACTTTTTTTAACCATGTGTAGTCTGCCATCATTCCACCTCACTAATATAGTCTTTGATTTGTTGCTGTCAAATATAAATATAAGTCCTATGGTTATCAACAGGCTCAACAGCAGTAACCATGTCGAGCATGTCAGACCGGAAGGCGGAGCTGGAGCGCAAAAAGGCGAAGCTCCAAGCCCTCCGTGACGAGAAAGATCGCCGCCGAAGAGAGAAGGAACAGAAGGATGCAGAGGAGGCTCTGGTATGACATTACAAAATTCAACAAACTATCACAAAAATTTAGTTTAGTCTTTATATCCAAGAAGGTTGCTTCATCTCTGAGCACACATGTCACATAGGCATTTGGCCAGCAGGAACTTCATTGCATGTACTATAAAATTCCATGTGTCTAATAGCGAAATATTAAAATATTAGGAAGATGATTGCTATATAGATGTATTATCTTGGCTTGAAGAAAATATACCTCTCTAAATTCAACCAGTTCCAAACTTAATATAGAATTATAATCAACAAATCTTATTAGGGTATTTGTTATAATCTAGGATAAGTGTCTTTCGTAAATAGTAGTCACTCTAGGAAAACCTGTAATTGTAAACCTGTAGGCTTGTGTTAAGTCTATCTGCTGTTGGCTTTCTTACTATTTACTAAATAAAATTGTGATAACTCGACGGCCCACAGCAACGGGCGTCCGCGGCCACCAGCCTGGACAGCCGCCGGGACCTGGACGAGATGCTGTCGTCCCTGGGCGTGGCCCCCGTGAAGGACGTGCTCTCCTCGCTGTCCTCCATGACGTCACTCACCCCGCCGCAGACAACCTCGCCGGACGCCAGCCTGCCGCATACTGATAAATCCAGCTTGCTGTTACAGGGGTGAGTGGTAGCCTGAACTTAGATGTGTGATGATGATTCTATATTATGTATTGTGTAAGCGGTATATCAGAGGCCCTTAGAGTCAGTAGAGATTTGTCAGATTGATTTAATATTATAATCTCGAGACTTAACTCAAGCAATGATGCCATAAGTTTCTAAAATTTTAAGCTCAAAATGTACTATGAACTTTGTCGCCATTACCTACAAATATCACAAGCTAACATTAATATAAATATGACGAATCATAAATCATTTTTTATAACGCATTTCCTATTTTTGACGACCGCTTGGCGCAGTGGTTCGAGCGTAGGCCGCTTGGCTTGTCGAGTGGTTACGGGTTCGATTCCCGTCAGGGTAAATTTCGGAAGTGGCCTTTTCGTTATTTGCCCTGGTCTGGGTGTCACTGGGATCGCCCCCAGTCCACTGTACGGTACCCATAGTACAAGCGTTGCTTAGTTTGGGACTATACGGTTGGTGTGTTCGTCTGGCGATATTATTATTATTATCTTGTACAGTGGGCCGAAGAAGCCGCTGCAACTGCAAGTTGTATCAGTCCAGTCCACGGACATACCGCCCAAGGAGAATGTGACGTACGCGAAGCAGACCCAGACCACAACCTCGGGCGGCGGCGTCGCCGAGTTGCGCGATGGTAAGCGGGATGCTCACTTCACTAGCCGACATGCTATAGTATGTTTCTATGGCAGCCGATAAAAATAACAATGACACTTATATACGATTCACATCGCGCGGGCCGCAGTGGAGCTCATATACAGTACGGAAATGGAAATAATAAATAAATATCGCCAGACTAAAGCGTCAATACCCTGGTGGTTTGAGGGACCGTCCTCGCAGCTGAGAGGTTCCGGATCCGATATCCCCATGCTGGCCATTCAACGTAACGAACATTGACGTGAGCCCACTCGTAACACGAGCATTAGCTTAGTTGGAGGGGCTAAAGGGTATACTTGTAATGTGATAAACACACTTTGCCAGTAATCTTTAAAAAAATAATTATTATAAGCCTAACATATCAGATGCTATATTAGAATAACTCTTTGTTGTAAACTAAGGTTCGGAATATATCTATAACATAAAAAAACAATAGTGTAAATTGGGCGGTCTTATCGCCGACTGCGATCTTTTTCAGACAACCTTTGGATGGAGAGAATTTTGTCAAGTGTTATTAATACAAGCTGTATATGCGGTAACCATCTGTGTACCTATTACCAATGGCGTCTCCATTCTCTCTCGCGTGCTTCCATCGTAGTCCAGGTTCTGCCAGCCACTCCAACAATTTCATCTAACCAGTATCGAAATATGAACTTTAAATTACTGTAAATATGCTCCAATTTCCTCTCCCTCATTGAAAATGCGATCCGCTCGATGTGAATCGTACTTTTAGTATTACATTCATGTTACAAAAAAAAACGTATAATTGATCTCTATATTTAAGTATTGCTTACGCTACCGACCCCTATAATACAAGATGAGGTTTTGCGATAGAGTCTGTTAAGTCTGAGAGTGATCTTGCAAATGCCATTCTTATGTCATACCTGTACAAACTTACATGTCAACAGCGTACTCAAGATAGCTCTCAGACTTATGATAGATTCATTAATACCAGCGCACTAAATCGGCGCATAACTATAACTGGCATAAATATTGATTATCCCCACGAAACGCTCAAAGGTCATTGTTATTTTCCCGCCTGTCGAAGGAACAGACTTTACTATTTTACATTTTTTGAATAGTCATCAATATTTTTAGATATTTGTTTGGGTTCTAATTTTGTTTATTCAATCAAATTACACAGATGTATTCTTGTATGTTTGTTACCTTTAATACTTAAAACATGAGTCCTCTAACATTTCACATGTTCTTTTGAATATTAACAATGTGTACAGGGGTTTTTTATGTTTGTTCATTAACCATTTGAGATTTTGCATAATATACATGTTTATGTTAATGACAATAATATAATAATTTGTTTATCTGTGATGTCTGGTGTCGGTTTAACGTTTTATGTTATTTGCAAATACATACTTTTTACATATATTATGGTGAAGTAAAATTAATCTTTTGAAATCCTCAATTTTCCGTCAAGAGATCTTATGTTGATAAAAAGCTTAATGTTGCTTAGTATCTGCAAATAACAATAATACTATGTAACCAATGACATCTATTGAAACAGTATTTACTTTTAATTCACCTTTTTTAATTTGGCCTATCATAATGTTGCCTTAATTTATTTATATTTAAAAACTATAGACAACTGTTATTTTTCTATGCAAAGGTTTTTTAATCCGAAATAATATCTCTCGGATATTTTAATAACACATATTAAGAGAAATATAAATTTAGGCGACATGTTTAGCAGAGTTTTATTTATTTTTTCTCAGCTTTAACATGTGTCGTCTATCATTTCCTTACTTGTCTAATCAATGATAATATAATCTATACTAAACAAAAGTAAATACTGGATGAGATCTTTGGTGCAATGTTTGTGTTTGTGCTACCATAAAAAAGGCTGCTCTTCCAATGCATCACCGCTTGCAGGATACATGGAGGACTGGTGGCGGCCGCGCAAAGGTAATTCATACCTTATTAACATTGAAATAGAGTTAATGTTGTTTTCCCACGAATATACTTACTTAAGTGCGGTACCGTGGCATAATTTGGTTATGCAAAAACAACCCTAATTATATTTTTTAAATTTGTGGTATCGATATTTTCATCACATCTGACGCTATCAATGCTAAATAATTTATTTAGATATAAATAAAAACAATGTTTGACAATGATGCAAGTGTTATATTCGTGGAAAAGTTATTTCACATACGTGGCAAAAATATATTATATGCATGCACACCATAATTGTGTACGAAAATGTAATAAGACATAATAAAGAGTAAACAAAAAAATCTCTTGAATTGAAAAAAATATATAATTTTATTTATGTCCAGCTTTTACCGATAAATAAACAGTCGTCGCTACAGTAAAAATTATAATTGAAATGTCTTGATACATTTTTTATTGTTGTAACTAATACACATTTACAATATTTACATTTGGTGCCTAGCCAGGCGAAATATATTTTACACTTACCTGTGGTCAGAACAATGTCCTGGCTATGCCTCTGATTGTGTTCATCTAACATGAAATCAAATGAGTTTGTTTGAGCATGAATGTTATGAAACACATTTCTTTCAAACTTTTTTATGTTATCGCCTAAAAAAGGCTCACACCCAAATTTATATTTATATTCATAGCCTTTGCAGTTTTTGGTAAACCTATTGTAACATTATATAAATTTGGGGTTACTTTGTTAAGGCAATAACTTATTAACGGTTTGAAATGTAATAGGTCTTGAATTTGGGGATCCAGTTATGCAACCAAACAATGACATCAGTGTTAATCTACCTATGATTGTTTTGTTCCGTACTTTATTATTAGAGGTTTTGTTACACTACGAATGTGCCCCAAACCAAGGCTACAGAAATGCATGTGCTCATCACGAACTAAATGTAACTAATATCATTCTGAATCATTGTGAATATCATTCATCCCGTTTGTTTACGAGGCATTTCAATATATTTGTGTAAATATTACGCTGTTACAATCAAAATATTCAACGGGTCAATTTAATGGGTACTGTACAAAAATATTCTACCTTGTCACAGATTGTAACTGACAGAATATTTTTATTTTTGTCCTTTTCTAGCACACGCAACCGACTACTACGGTAAGTCATTATTCCGCCAGGATGCTTTCTGTCGTTTACCCTTTAACACTACCTCTATCATGTCGGTTAACACGGTGTCGGTTGTATATTAGACTTCTTTTCGGTCTAGTCCTGTATATATTATATAGGTTGTCCTTACTATCACGCTTCTAGTTATTTCCTACTAACACCGATTAGGTGCGATCTTCAGATTACTTGATAAATACAAGAGATCATCTCAATCTCATCATTACCATGTTATCAAGCAATCTGTAGCATAGATGGGGGGCTCGAATTGCAAGACTCAACTGAAACATCATCATTTGATGTAGAATTAAGAATCACACAATTGTGGCCTTCCAGAGTTCTCCACTTGGCCCCCGTATACGGGGCCTATATACACGGCCGCAAAATATAAAGATTATAATATGTGTATATGAAATATGGTGGTATTATGGGGACGCTGTATCATCTCATGCTGTCTACCCTTCCGAGTCGACTAACACACACTGCACAGGTCCTAACACACGGACGCGTATTGCGCCGCGCATGTGTGTCGCCCAGCGCGACATGTGGCATGCCGGCGCAATGCGATAGGTCATGCTGTAAGATATATTGAGCACTAGCTATGTCTATGTATAGTTTGAAATTTTATATATATTTTATGGTCGAAAGATACTGACATTGTTTTTTTGTTTTTTCCTCCCTTTTCAAGATGAGTACAATCTAAACCCGGGTTTAGAGTGGGAGGACGAATTCACAGGTAGGTTTCAATTCCGAATCATACAAACAATCATTTTTTTAACTAAATATTGCCCTTCGTAGAGCCTGTGCCTATCACCTAGCATGGTTTGTTGTCTATCTCTTCCTATATGTAACGCTATTTATGATAGAGCTAACATAAACATTTTTTTTACGTAGCACATTATTAATGTCGTATGTAGTTTTAATACAGGATTAATGAAATGGTCACTTTAAATTTAACTGAAGCATTCACTAATATCTCTACCAGTTACAAGTAAAGAAAAGAATATTTACTGTTGTAAACGAAATTCTGAAAGTAATTAAATAAGCAACGCTCCGAGAGGACGTGGAGATACAAATTGTTTGTGAAATTGACAATGATTAGTATTTGAAATGATACTAATCCTGCTTACAGTCGGCGGCTAGCATGCTCATTGTAACAAATAAACCGCGGACCAACCTGTATTACATTACATGCCGTTATATAATTCAGTTCAATATAAATAGTACATTAAAAATCATTGTGCATGTGACAGAAATACATTTGTATGTATAATAAGTATGCATGACAGTTTGTCATCATATGTTTTAGACAATAAGTATTATTTTTATTTATCTTTTTTTATTATATCATGAGAAATGTACCTCTCTTGTGGAGAGCTCGGGAAGATTTTAGCATTTTTTTTTTATTACTTCAAAGCTTTCTGTCACCAAAGTATGCTTTTTTCTAGGAATTTGTGTGTTATAGTTGCACATTCTTTAAGTAGGATCTAATGATGTGTATGTTTCATGATCATTTAGTGGTCGTACGTTTTTGGTTTTTTTTTTCAAATGCTTTCAGTTTCTCTGATTATTTATCTCAATGGATAATCGCCCTTATTCTGAAAGAGGCAGGTACTTATTGTAGTGAGTTTTAGTATTTGCACTTTCAAAACTTTCATAGCACGACCTCTATCTGGCCTTGATTCCCTGGCTTGAGATGCTTACTATATTTTGTTGTGTAGTAAATTGCGTTATAAGTTTAAATTTGAACTGTTTGAGAAACTGAAAGCCCACGAGAGTATAGTTACAGTAAATTTGCTTGTTTACTTTCAACCAACCACCGCACATAGAAGATAATTTATGAAAAATGGTGTGGTGTTCCGATAACTGTGTATGGATTTTTATTAGCGTATTAAATTTAATAATATCTGCCGTGTAGGACATGTATAAAACAAGTTTTCTATACTCTATTTATCTAATAATTACCTGAAGTAGTGAGTTAAATAAGTATTCTACGTTATTTTTGTAATTCGTAAAGGTGAACTATGACAAAACTATTTAGAACGATGTAAATGATGTATGGACAATAATTAACAAATATGCTGAAGATATGTTAGGAGAAAAACATAAAAATATTGTTCCAATTATACTAGATGCGGGCACGGAGCTAGAATTTCTCACTAATAATAATAATCAGTAATTTCTAATTAATTTGCTGTAACTGTAGTCTCACAAAATCATTGCTTTAGGAAACTGTTCACCGTATAACCCATTATAATTTAGTGAGATGTAATCAATAAATAATTATATTTTCAATTGTAAATGTCGCATTGGAGTCCTAAGTTATAATTTCACTAAATTATATCGTAATGCGGTAATGATCATTTAACATGTAGTAATCATGCTTATTATTAGCTAATATACATTAGAAACTGACTCTACTTACACCATACTATTAGAAAGACAACGCAGCCGGTGAATACTGATATGGGGGTGAATATAATTAAATAAAACTTACATATTAATATTAAATCTATATTTGTTAGTTGGCCTTTGTGAGAAATGAAATATGTAGTTGTGTGTTCACCCTATATCTTTATTCTACGTTTTATAACTCAACTCGTCATATTGCAGTTTCTAATATAAACAGCTACGGACCGTAATCGAAAACGTACTGATTTGAAACTTTAATTATATTATTAGTAGTTGTCCGTTGTACCCGCAGAAGTAACAAAACATACATGATCATTTTGAATGTTTTTTCTTTAAGTGAAATTTGGCTGTGAGGTCCTAAACCTATAATATTAATAAATACTTAATCACAATATAATATTAAACAAAGTCCCCGACCAGTACGGCTTCAATCATCTCATTTTGATAAAAGTGGATCTGATTTTCCTGGCCTACCTCTAAATTAATTCCTTGCAAAGTTTACACCAATATATTAAAATTCCAAGCTGATTAATATAACATATACCCGATTAGTATAGCTGTTTTTAGAGACTGCATATGACATTCAGTACCTACATCTTTCATCGTCACGAATAGTAGCCAACTAGATGAACTATTGCAGTAGTTATACAATCATGACTCGATACTACATACATAGTATTCGTGAAGTTATGCTCTACTAATTTAACATAGTATTTGAAATCATTACCCACCATTGTGGACATCACATTTGCATATCTTTTCATGAACGAGGCATAACTTCATGGAGAAATCGATATAAATGTACGACCGATTTAGTGACGAGGGGATGTCGAGGCGAATTTCTACAATAAGCACCGCGATAGTATGCAATACAATACAACTGTATCAAGGATAAGTTTCTATTGGTTGTCAATGGATCAAACACATTTGGGTGTATTTTCTTACAAAAAGTAATCAACGTTAATGTTAACATAATCGCAGTCTCTCTTATCAAAAGCGTTCCTTAGATCTTAAATCTCATAAATCAGTCGTACAGTGGACACGCACACACCCCACCCGCCACCCCCTACCCCCCCGGCAAGGGCCATTCTTATTCACCGTCCAGTGCTTACATTCGACGGCGACGGCGCTCGGCAAGGCGACGACGAGGACGCCTTCCACGGGAAGCTCCCCCCGGGGATACTGCCGCACGGCCTGCCCACCGTCAAGGAGGTGCAGCCCGCCGTCACTGAGGTGCCGCAGGAGAAGAAAGAGGAGGAGAAGGAGAAGAAAGGTGAGTTATTTCTCTCTAGCACTTACTCTGTTGGGTAAAAATCTAGAATTCTTGAGAGTAAGGCCCAGCGCACACCGCTGGAGGTGCGGCGGAGAGCATTTGGAGACAACAATTTAATATAAACCTTAACTACCTTGACATACAGAATAAATTCGCGCTCCGAGCACCGCGTGCGAATTTATTCTTACCGTGAGTTCGCACTGGACGAAACATGTTGGCGAAACATGTTGTTGTCTCTATTTTTTGTTTTCATAATATAGAGACAACAATATGTTTCGCCAACATGTTTCGTCCAGTGCGAACTCACGGTTATATTGACCGTATGTCAAGGCGGTTAAGGTTAATATTAAATTGTTGTCGTCAATTGCTCTCCGCCGCGCCTCCAGCGGTGTGCGCTGGGCCTTTGGATTAATGTCACAATCAAAATCCGTCCCTGTTCCCACTAACTGAATGCCTCTTTTAGTTCGCGAGCTGAGCGCCGACGAGAAGCAGACAATAATGCTGTCGGCGGAGTTCCAGCGGTTCATCAGCCGCGCGGGGCGCGTGATCGAGCGCGCGCTGGCCGAGTCCGTGGACATCTACACGGACTACACCGGCGGCGGCGACAACGAGAACGCACTGTGAGTTGTTGCCGTACAGTACGTGTTGCATGAACACTAGAACAATCAATATGATGCAACATGTGTCTTACACAATGGACAATCTCCATGCACTACAATGATGTTTGGGTTAATTTACTGTAGAAATTATTTATACACTATGAACTGAGACTATTTAAAACTGCCATTAAGATTCTTAAACACATTCCTTTTATCAGCAGTTCCGTTGTAATCGGATCAGTTACATCAGAAATTGACATTTATCAAAAAAGTTTAATTTGTAATAATTTAATACAATATGGCTCAATTATGTTACTCAAATTGTTATAGGTATTGGACGGGGTATGCTTAGCACGATACAATTAATGGTATCGTTTGAATAGACGTGATTTACTAACAAAGTTTAAATTTGATCCTATTAAATATTTAATATGTGATTTTTGACAATTTAGAATCTGAATTCTAACTGGATAATTTGGCATTACACTAAAAATAATTGGTTATAATTCTCGTTCTAAACACGCGCGCATCCGTTGCGCTGTGCTCTGAAACGATCCGCATGCGACTCATATTTTTTTGGATTTGGATTAAACTTAAATGGACTTGACTAAAAATTCTGGGGTCTTTTCCATAATACGAGAGTATGAGAAGGACTGCAATCGTTGTGTGTTGTGTACCAATAGTTATTTTGCAGTTTGGGTTTGTTGGGTCAAAGTCGAATCGTGTATTTTGTTAAAACCTACACCCTAAAAATGTTAATTTTCTTTCTTAACTCACAACCGGGTCGTAATGCGACTTCGACTATGTTTTTACAATCTCCGTCTCCAATTTACTGCAAATAGTTTCTATATCACGGCCAACGAGAGGCTGTACGTAATACTGTTCAAGTCGGTCACCGCCGGGACCACTGGAACATTATTCCGTGCCGCTTCCTGGCGGCAACGTTGATTGGCAACAAGTGGTGGTGTCGCAGGGACGACAAGTCGGACGCGCGACTGTCGCTGGTGCGCACGTTCCAGGACGAGCGCTGGTCGCGCGGGCGCTGCGTCACGTGCGTGGACTGGTCGGCCGTGCACCCCGAGCTGATGCTGGCCAGCTACCACAACAGCGACGACGCGCCGCACGACCCCGACGGCGTCTGCCTCGTCTGGAACACCAAGTTCAAGAAGTCCACGCCCGAGGACATCTTCCACTGCCAGTCGCCCGTCATGAGCGCCACGTTCGCCAGGTGACTAAGAAATCAATGCCGAACCCCGAAATTCCGAATTAATGATAAATCAATCCCGATCCAATTTGTTTGCCTCACTACCGAAAATCCAAATGGAAGGGTTATGTTTTAAGCGGTCTATGTATGAATGTTTGTGCCATTTTTATGTTCAACCGTACCCATTCGATTTTGAGGATTGACCCACTATAATTTTAAACGAACAAATTTTTTTGGCTGCCGTACCGAGTGGAATGACTAATAAACCAAGAAAAAAATCAAAATTCATATATATCAAATATAGAAAAACAATTTTATACTATTTATCGGCAGTTCTTAATATAATAATAATAATATAATTCGTGTAATTTCGAAGTCGGGTTACAGTTTTTTTTAACATTTTTACTCATGTTCATAATGTTTGATATTGCGTGTAGTCAATTGTTTACAACCTGGATCACCGTGATTCATTATAGAGCCAGAGCTTCTAATATTGGAAGGCTCCTTTATGGTAATGTTTGTTCTAGGTTCCACCCGAACCTGATCCTCGGAGGCACGTACTCCGGTCAGATCGTTCTGTGGGACAACCGCGTCCAGAAGCGCACGCCCATACAACGCACGCCGCTGTCGTCCCTCGCGCACACTGTACGTAAGACATACCAAATTCACAATTGACGGGAAGTTTCCGATGTCGGAACTAACAGCTTCCGTCCTTTTACAAATGAATTGGAAGAAAGTTTTAATAATACTCTCCATTATTCTAATTGAAGAGCTTTTACGCCCGTATTAATAAATTAATCTCTAGCATGAGAGCGGTCTTGAGTACGAGTTTGACGCATCATTTTGTACTGGTATGACATAAGAATGTCATTTTCAAGACCATGCTCAGACTTGAGATCGATTTCTAATACGGGCGTAGAATTACAAAGATGTGGTTGTGAGCGGTGCAAATAAAAACCTCGCAGTAACGATAGCGGTTGGGAAAAAATACTACGAACTGGAAGTGTAGTGTGAGATGGGCTGCAAGGAGGATCGATGAAATCATAATTGCATAACTAGTTTCAAGGCGTTTGTGGTTAGTGTCCCCTCGGACAGGCTGTCAACTTTCATGCAGGAAGACTACTGGCCGAAGGGTGTGGTGTTTAGACGCTTTCGGGGGAGATTGCCGCCGTCACCACCCATAGTTTAGTTAAGTGTTCATGTTAAAATATAAATAATATGTATGTTAGTTTATCCTACTAATATTATAAATGCGAAACTTTGTGAGTGTGGATGTATGTTTGTTACTCTTTCACGCAAAAACTACTGAACGGATTTGGATGAAATTTAGAACACAGATAGTTTATAACCAGGATTAACACATAGGATACTTTTTATCCCGATAATCCCGAAATTTTTGTTAAGTTAAATACTACGCGAACAAAGTCGGTGGGCACAGCTAGTAAGGTATATATCTAGGGGCCTGCGTTGCCTGAGTACAATTAAAAACAAAGGGTAGTGTATCAAGTCCTGAAGTGTGTGTGCCTGTGTCCTCGCAGCATCCGGTGTACTGCCTGTCGGTGGTGGGCAGCCAGAACGCGCACAACCTGATCTCGGTGTCGACGGACGGGCGGCTGTGCTCCTGGTCGCTGGACATGCTGGCGCAGCCGCAGGACACGCTGGAGCTGCAGCACCGCCAGAGCAAGGCCGTGGCCGTCACCGCCATGGCCTTCCCGCACGGCGACGTCAACAACTTCGTGCTCGGCGGCGAGGACGGGAACATCTACACCGGTAGGATCTACCAGTAGCTCCTCGATTACTCACAGCCAAGTTCTTGTCTCCAATAGACTTTCGCAGATAAGCCACTACACACAGTTTTACCACGGCTTACACCAAAACGTCAAAAAATACGAATTAATTATTGATATAATGCATTCAAAAACATATATAATAGTCTAATAAATGGCCCTAATTTGTCAGCAAATATATCAATGTCAATATTTCGCATGAATGAGCATGTCGCCGAGCAATTTAGTCGTGTAAGTGTTTGGTTAGCGCTAGTGCTCGTATTGAGCTAGCGAAAGAGCGAGTGGCACAAAAATATAATCTTGAGCTTAGGCGAGGTATGCAAAGGCACGAGACCCAAATGATTTCAATTCCATACAGTGAACAAATCTTCGTCTTCGAGTTATAATATGTCAGAACTAGCTGAGCCCACGACTTCGTCCGCGTGGAATTTAACTTAACGAAAAAGCCCGTTCCCGCGTTCTGAGCCAGTGCGACAGGACCCATTTAAAAAAAAATAGTTTTTCTAAAATAAGAGTAGCCGAAGTTACTGCTTATAACATCAGCTATCTACCAGTGAAAGTCCCGTCAAAATCGGTTCAGCCGTTTCGGAGATACTCTTTGACTTCATGTGTTTTTTTTACGCGGAACCCTAATTGTTTTTCTAAAATTAAAGTAGCCTAAGTTACTCCTTATAACATCAGCCATCTGCCAGTGAAAAAACGGTCCAGCCGTTTCGGAGATTATCCGGAACAAACACACAGACAGACAGACAAAAAAATAATTAAATCGCGTTTTTGCTATAGGTTTCGTATGTACTTTCATATGCATTTAGTGAAAAGGTCTAATTTTGATATTACAAACAGTCACTCCAATTTTATTTATTTGTATAAATAATTTTATTTCGAATTTGGAATGTCAAAGTCCATCTTATTTGCTAGAGTGGAAAAGTTATTTGAATTTCGAACGAGACGAATTCAAGAATTGATTTATTTCTATTAGAATGTAATAATAAAACGTTCGAAATGTAGTTTATCGTTACAGTTTCTTTTTTTTTATATAATTTTGTTAGTAATGAATGAAAAATGAAAGTACATACGACACCTATAGCAAAAACGCGATTTAATTTTTTTTTTGTCTGTCTGTCTGTGTGTTTGTTCCGGGTAATCTCCGAAACGGCTGGGCCGATTTTGACGGGACTTTCACTGACAGATAGCTGATGTTATAGGGAGTAACTAAGGCTACTTTAATTTTAGAAAAACAATTAGGGTTCCGCGTAAAAAAAAAACACATTAAATCAAAGAGTATCTCCGAAACAGCTGGACGGATTTTGACGGGACTTTCACTGGTAGATAGCTGATGTTATAAGCAGTAACTTAGACAACTTTTATTTTAGAAAAACAAAATATTAAAAATGGGTCCTGCCGCGCGGGCTCAGAACGCGGGAGCGGGCGTTTTTGTTAAGTCAAATTCCACGCGGACGAAGTCGCGGGCTCAGCTAGTTTATTGAAATAATTTCCGAGCTGGTATGATGAAAATTAATTTTAATTTCTTTATTTAATAATTAAGAGTAGTGATGTGAGCACAAATAGTGTTTTAACCGTGGTGGCGGTTCGTGCGGCAGGATGCCTGTACGGGCAACGCGCGGGCGTGGCGGAGTGCGTGGAGGGCCACGCGGGGCCCGTCACGGGCGTGTCGTGCCACGCCGCCGCCGGCGCCGTGGACCTGTCGCACCTCTACCTCACCTGCTCCATGGACTGGAGCGTCAAGCTGTGGAGCCTCAAGGTACGTGGGGGCCACGCGGGGCCCGTCACGGGCGTGTCGTGCCACGCCGCCGCCGGCGCCGTGGACCTGTCGCACCTCTACCTCACCTGCTCCATGGACTGGAGCGTCAAGCTGTGGAGCCTCAAGGTACGTGGGGGCCACGCGGGGCCCGTCACGGGCGTGTCGTGCCACGCCGCCGCCGGCGCCGTGGACCTGTCGCACCTCTACCTCACCTGCTCCATGGACTGGAGCGTCAAGCTGTGGAGCCTCAAGGTACGTGGGGGCCACGCGGGGCCCGTCACGGGCGTGTCGTGCCACGCCGCCGCCGGCGCCGTGGACCTGTCGCACCTCTACCTCACCTGCTCCATGGACTGGAGCGTCAAGCTGTGGAGCCTCAAGGTACGTGGGGGCCACGCGGGGCCCGTCACGGGCGTGTCGTGCCACGCCGCCGCCGGCGCCGTGGACCTGTCGCACCTCTACCTCACCTGCTCCATGGACTGGAGCGTCAAGCTGTGGAGCCTCAAGGTACGTGGGGGCCACGCGGGGCCCGTCACGGGCGTGTCGTGCCACGCCGCCGCCGGCGCCGTGGACCTGTCGCACCTCTACCTCACCTGCTCCATGGACTGGAGCGTCAAGCTGTGGAGCCTCAAGGTACGTGGGGGCCACGCGGGGCCCGTCACGGGCGTGTCGTGCCACGCCGCCGCCGGCGCCGTGGACCTGTCGCACCTCTACCTCACCTGCTCCATGGACTGGAGCGTCAAGCTGTGGAGCCTCAAGGTACGTGGGGGCCACGCGGGGCCCGTCACGGGCGTGTCGTGCCACGCCGCCGCCGAATCGTTTTATAACATGCTAATTACGTCGTGTAAATGATGGTTTATATATCTTAAGATTTAAGACGATAAGTCATAAAATAAACCGGTGCCTCAGCCAAACGGCTAGCCTAATGTAATGTGGTCGTGTACTGTATGGAGCGGCGTGCGTGTGGGTGTGTGCAGGAGAACAAGGCGCTGTACTCGTTCGAGGACAGCGGCGACTACGTGGTGGACGTGCGCTGGTCCCCGGCGCACCCGGCGCTGTTCGCGGCCGCGGACGCCGCCGGCCGGCTCGACCTCTGGAACCTCAACAGGGACACCGAGGTGAGCAGCCCCCACTCGCCACTACACACGATTCACTGTTTCACTCATCGTATTTAATATATTTTTTATAATTATTCATAAGTATCAATTCCTTATTGATTGTAAAAAAACCGCATTGATAAAACTCCTCAGTTATGACGTCATAATACACTATCTTTTACTGTTTTTGAAACTTTAATAAATAGTGAATAGTTAACTGCACCAGACTGTATATTTCTATCATCAATAATTTGACATACGAAAGAAGAAGACAAATCATGGTGTAACTATACAACCGCTAATCCACGTTTATAAATAAAGGGACTAAAATGTTTGCTTTATTTTTGAAGTCCTTTTGAAAATGATTTTCCTTGTAGTATTTTCAAGACATTTCTTCTATAAAATTATGCATTAAAAACATATTCGTCATGTATTGGTGGAATAATGACATGCTATGAAGTGCGCGGAGACGTGAGATAGGTTGATATTGGCGTGCGTAACGCTCCCGGCGGGTGCTGGCGCAGGTGCCGGTGGCGTCGGTGCAGGCGGCGGGCGGCGCGGCCTTCAACCGCGTGTCGTGGGCGCCCTCCGGCGGCCTGCTCACCGCCGGGGACGACGCCGGCAACATCTCCGTCTACGAGCTCGCCGAGGTACCGCGTCTGCCGCTGTGCACGGACTATTTATCCAGCGGCCGTGGATGCCGGAATTAGGAATTGTGAAAGATATTTCAAAGACTCTTAGGCTCGATTTTGATGAAAATTTAAACTGCATCATAATTTTTTTGTAAAATTCAATATGAAGCCAGGAATCGACTTGAATTTTGGCAAACAAACACTGTATTTATTGCACCATTGTATAGTGATTGTTCAAAAATCCAACGATGCAGTTCTAGTTTTCGGCAAAATTGGACCCGAAACTCATTTCAGTATTTTTCACTATTTCTCATAGTTTCATATTTGGCCATCTACGCCCGTTCCAAAATTCACCATGTATATGTCGCAGCCAACTAGCTTAATTCGCCGTTCAATTAACAGCCTAGGCACTTTACTAAACAACGCCGGTCAACTAGCGGCCTAAATGATATTCAGCCGTATCGTCTGTTACAACATTTAATTAACTGGCTGGCTAATGCTTAGACAACTGGTTGACATTTAAGTACTAAAAAACTTTTTCAAAATACTACATTCAGGCCACTATTTGAACGGCGCTGTTTAGTAAAAAGCCTAGGCTGTTAATTGAACGGCGAAATAAGCTAGTTGGCTGCGACATATATAAGTTATCCCGGGTGACGGACGAGTGCTAACCTATCTCCTCCCCACAGAACGTGTCGCAGCCGCGGCACGACGAGTGGAGCAAGTTCGCGTACACGCTGCAGGAGCTGCGCCACAACCAGGCCGACGAGGAGTCGGACCGGCTGGGGCTGGCGGCCAGCAGCGGGCCCGCCAGCCTCACGTCGCTGTCGTCGCTGGCCAGCAACCCGCTGCGGTAACTGCGCCAAGCCGCGCCGAGCCCACCCCCGCCCCCCTGAGTGATCCGTGCACGCGTAGGGATCACTTGACGCATCATTTATGAACTTGTTTGGCGGATATGAGAGCTGGGTGTGAAGTGTCGATCGCATGACCGCAGCGGTTTCCAATAGTTCGAGTTGTGACATCGAGTTACGCCGCACGCGCTTTCAACAAAATATAGGCTGATTTATAATGTTGTAGTCACGCCTGTAGGGGCGGGCGCTAATGA
This sequence comes from Notodonta ziczac, assembly GCA_918843915.1. Lineage (NCBI taxonomy): Eukaryota > Metazoa > Arthropoda > Insecta > Lepidoptera > Notodontidae > Notodonta > Notodonta ziczac. Next base: position 12,039,113 of record OU974046.1, on the reverse strand, counting down.
ATGCAATATCTTCCCATTGTTACGCGTCTGACCCGCGCTGTCAGAACTCGTAATGGTCGCGCGTTCGCGGCATGCCGATCTGTCGGGACTGTGATTATGTTGGCGTGATGTTATTAAAGTGTCCGAGAATATGTACTGAATGAGAGAGTAGGAAGTTTAAAAAAAAAATGAGATACAGCAGCGCAAAGGATAAAGTTGCCTATATAGGGTTTGTTTAATTACTTACTACAATATAATGTCATGTCATACATGCCATAATGATGCAATACTCAAGAGCAGCGTTTAGGGAGTTTTCATACAAGATGGAACAGATAGGGTATACTATATTTTGTTGTTGTATAAATCCAAAACTATCAGCTTTGAAGGAAAGTTGGAGAACAAAATGGTGTTATAGGACCTTTAATTATAAAATTTCTCATAAAGCGAGTAGGTACTTTTAGATTTACTACAGAAAAAATTGTACCTTTTCATGACGAAACCACCTTAACATGAGAAGCCTCTAATGACATGCAACAGGCGGACACACTTAAACACACTCTGCTGATCTAATTTTAATTTCTTATTGTATGTACGTAATTAAACAAACGTCTATAATTTCGAAATAGCAATCCGGCTCGCATTTATAAAATCCCGTTCGGAAACTGTTTATTATGTCCACGATTATCTTCTATTACTGTTAGTAATAGACGAGACGTTAAACAAACATTGATATTAATTAAAACTTACGTTCGAATGATATGTATATTAGAAAATATTATAAACGCAGCTATTTCTAACATAATGTAATTGTGGTATGAAATTAAGATAACTATTCGAGAGTTAGTGAGATGTATTATTTTAAAGGTACTTAACAATCCTACAAATTAAATTAACTCATAGATAGGCATCTTAATTTCTTGTCGAATTTCATCCTTTTACTAAAGGCATTGTAGGATGTTATAGCTTATTAGTTTAGTGTTGTGTTACATAAGTAATTTACTGAATACATAACATTCATATCTCTAATATTTATTAAGCACAGGTATAATATGAGGTATTAGTTAGCAAGTACCGCCTTATTGTATAAATCAAATAAACAATTGCTTATAATGAAGTATTTTATTCTATCGATGTTGGTGGTAGAGCCAAACTAGGCAAGTGACGACAGCTCATATACGCGCTGGCTCCACCGGGGTAACACCACCCTCTCAAAGAAGATCCTTATAGCTACGTTTCAAAACGACAACTTAAAAAAACCTGGGTGCAATAAACAGCTATAATTAACTAGGGACCTTGTCATTTCTCTCATTTGGATTCAGTGCCAGGTCCGCTTAAATAGTAACAGACGTGGGTTCAAGCCTCCACACAAGCAATTGAATTTTTGTTTTATATAAGATTTAAATATGTTCCCTTAGAAATTTTTTAATTTATATTATTTTAAATTGAATATTTGTTTTATATAAGATTTCAATATTTTCCCTTAGAAATATTTCAATTTATATTTAAAACATATTATATTTTAGTTACCCTATTTTATATTATATTTATCCTACTAATATTATAAATGTGAAAGTTTGTGAGTGTGGATGTATATATGTATGTTTGTTACTCCTTCACGCAAAAACTACTGAACGGATTTGGATGAAATTTGGAACACAGATAGTTTATAACCGGGATTAACATATAGGATACTTTTTATTCCGATGATCCCGAAATTTTTGTTACGTTAAATAGTACGCGGACGAAGTCCGTGGGCACAGCTAGTTATATTATATTTTTTTTTACTTATTCAGTTATTTTTACACATAATTAACACCTAAAATTAACCAAATAAAACACGGACAAAACAGTAACATCAACTTACGCGTATTTCGGTCTTCACGTACACATATTTTAGAAATCCTCACATTATCCGGCTAAATAATAGTTGAAATACCAATATAATTCACTCAATACATTATAGATAACCCCCATTTACATAATATAATAATGATAACAAAAAATAGTATCGGCGGGGTTCTTCGTGTTGTGACCAGCGCCCTCTATTTTTCGAAAAAAGATAAGACGTGGGTTCAAGCCACCACACAACCAATTGAATATTTGTTTTATATAAGATTTAAATATTTTCCCGTAGAAATTTTGCAATTTATATTTGTGTTTTATTTTATTTTAATATTATTAATTGAACACCAACGTATAATGGTTTAATTTACCATAGAAAAGGACGAAAAAGTACAACGATATACAACTGCAGATAGGTACATCAACCAATCACTTTAGATGTCTGATATGGTTAATAAGGTACTTACTTACTAACAACAAAATGTCCCATTTCGTTCAATAGGTACGATAGCCTAAATGAAAATCTATAATAAGCTAGCGAGACATCATTCAAGGTACCTACCCAGGTAGGTAGGTACCTATGCCTAATTTCATTTATTTTTATGTTACACTCTGCCTACCCTGTTTCAAAACCCTATGCACGCCACTTATAATATATCTAATATCTACTGCAAAGCTTCGTTTCTTTCGGGCGACCCTAGACGGCACTGATTTTTTTTAAATACAATTTATTTGCAATGGTTGAGTGAAAAAAGCGGTTTATTCCTTTGATTAATTGAAAAAAATCTGCTTTTGTGAAGCCAATCGTCGTATTCAGCATTTTTATTGACTTTTGCGCCAAAAATTAAAATAAAAAAGGTTATGGTATGGTTTTAAAAAACGAATTATAATTTTAAATAATAAAATATTATATACTACAAATTTAACCTTTTTATTTAAAATTGATGCAAGACTATTATAATTGATATGCAAGTAATTTTTATGCAAACCATACTTTTCAAGTGACATTTAACTGGTAGAGGTTATTGACATTCCTATTCTTATTTGGATCGCATAGTATGTATGAAATATTCATATCTGATATTTTTTTGGTGAGTACCCAAATAATTGACCTTTCAAAATATGCAAAACTGATTTGTGGGCTGTTCGTCAAATCACAATAAAAATATATATCTAAAAAGCGTACAACAGGTTCCCCTAAATATTTTGTCAAAAACGTCAAAATTCTGCTCACAATACGATCGTAAACTTCATAGACAAAAATATTAATCGAGCGCGAAAATGTGTTGTTACCTGTCATTTCACTAGTGATGGTGCTAAGATAAAGGATCCTCTAGATTTGACAAGCGCGTACACCCGTAAGGGACAGGTAAAAAGTACATCGCGTTTATTGGGTTACCAAAGTCTCAAGTTTTAACCCAGAATTTTTTTTAAATTACAGATAATTTCCTTAATTGAATGAACCTACCAGTTATTTACCTGTTTGAGTATTTCGTATAGTTAATGGCATATTTATGTCTTGGATGTACTACGTCATTTAATACTAAAAGAATAGGCACCTAGTTTCCTAAAAAATATAGTAGACTTGATTGACATCAGAGTTTAAGAACTTGTTTACTATGACGTACCTAGTATAACAATTAAAAAATTGCGATAATATTAATATGAGAGATTACATAGCACATCACGCTTGTATTCCCTATGGGTTAGCAGAAATGTACACCAATATTTCGTCAGTTGCAAGGCCTGTGTAGTAGGAGGCGAACTTATAGAAATTGACCGTATACAAATCCAGACTGCAGGTTGCTTCTGAGAATTTCCTAATGGAGACCTTATAACACTGCCTGACTCGGGAATCGAAAATAGGACCTCATGGGTAGTAGTCGCCCTTGCAAATACTAGACCAATAAGGCGGAATGACAAAGTACATATTAAAAGAGCTATTTAATTAGTTCTTTGTCACACGGATAATTCCTCAGGCGAAAGCAAGTGATCATTAGAAAATAAAACAATAAATCTTTCAAAGTCAAACATTTTTACTGTCCTTTAAATAAAATTAATTTTGTGTAAAGGTTTCGCACACTATCACCTTTATTAACCATTGATTTAGTCGCATAGTGTAGACGTACGTTTAAATATTTGTTACAAATAGCTTTGTGATGGTGCGACCAGCGCGGTGTTCCGCAAGTAACATGCTGAGCACTAAGCCCATGCACACTACAAAATGTATGCTTGTAGTGTGCATGGCTTGGTTATTCTGTAATAGCTACTGTACGAAGGTTTCCCCTACCTACCTAACCTACCTAAGAAGATGTCCTAACGAAGTGTAAAGATAGTGGCACCAAATGAAAGAAATTGCAAGGCCCTTACTTCTTTTATCACAGCAAGGCCCCTAGTTATTTTAGCATTTTGGAGCACCCAGGCGTTTTAAAGTCGCTTTAATTTCCTTTTGAACCTACTTTATGTCATTTGGGTTTCTATTTTCTGGTAACCGACAATAGTTAGCTAGCCATAATAGTATATTGTTACCCAAGGGGTGAAGGTAACCCCTCGAACTATTGGAGCCCTCGCTACGCTCGGGCGCCTAACCCCGTCTCGGGATAAAATAAGTCATTCACCCGAGGTAAACACTGTGCTTTTCATTACGAATACAAGGAAAGTAAAAATAAAAACAGGAATTAGCTAAAGAAATTATACAAGGAAGTATGAACAATACTCAACAACTCGAAAAAACGAATGAAGGTCGGATTGCCAAATGGCAATCCGACCTTCATTCGTTCATTCAGTTCATTCGTTTCCAGGCCAACGGAAAAAAAAACAAAATAGGCAAATGCCTATTTTGTTTTTTTTTCCGTTGGCCTGGTTCAATAGAAATGTCCAAATAAAACTAATTTCTTTTTAATAATTTGACAGCTGTCTGTTGAAAGCGATTCTCCCTAGGGCTGAAAAGTACTACTTTCAACCCGCTCCTCAGCAACTTCAGACCTCCTTTCCGAGTATGAGTAATGAAAAGTATTTTTTAAAAACAAAATTGAACCGACGTCCAAAAATCTGGGTACACTAAAAAGCTCGTAATAACTAGGGACCTTATAATTGATTTTATTTGGAGTCAGTGCCAATTCAAATAAGTACCTAGGGGTGGGTATCTAAGAATATGTCCAACCGACTGCAAATAAAAGAAATTAAGCATAAGGTCTATATATTTATAGATTTTTAGGGCCTCCAGGTTTTTTGGAGTCGGTTGAATTTTTTTGACAGTTGTATAATGTAGATTTAATCTGAATATAGGTATTGAATTAGGTAAATTCATAATTTATATTCATGAGCCTTAGTAGGTACTCAAGTAAGTAAAACAAAGAAAACTTCCAGCAACCATTAATTATAGCGTTAACAGTTGTTGCCATTCGCATTATTACAAACATGAGTAAGTAGGTACTTACCTATTAAAAACGTTTTACATTATTTTTCTGTTGTCCTCACGTAGGTTTACCCGACAAACAAACTCGTCTTATTCAATATACTTATTTTGTTCTAAAAACTGATATGGAAAAAGACTTTAAAAATTATAAACAAACCGACGCAACGAAAGCAATGGAAAAACTAAGCCTGTTATGGTATCTCACGTTTTTTCCAAACTTCTGGAGGCCTCAGTCGGACCTAAATCTATCACAAATATTCATGAAGATTTACGACGTTCTCACTAAAGCGGTCTACGTAATGTTAATGGCTCTTGTATTTTTTACTATAGGGGCTTTATGGACGCAGCCAGATTTGAACCAAAACCAGAAATGTTTAAGAAACTTAAGCATTATAGGAAGTCCTAGCGCATTTTTCTTTGCTGCTATTTGTTTGTACAATAGAACTAGAATCAATGAGCTGCTCTACAATATTATAGTGGTGCTCAAGGAAGAATTCAATGATAAGAAGACTGAGAAAGCGATGATTGTTAAAATTAAATTGTACATCGGTGCTTATTCACTTTTTTGTATGGTCAACCTTACTTGCATGACAGTAGCTGGCCTTATGGAAGTCGTTAAGGGTGGTAAGTCTGAAAACAATTGTAATTGATAACTGTTTTGTACCCAAATGGTTGGAGCCAAACTACCTACGTTTGGGCCCATACAGTTGGTGTCAGTCTGGCGATATTTTTTTAATTTTTTTTATTACAGAAGGTGGATTTGTGACCTACATCTCCGTGTGGCCAGACGTCAACGACCCCTCTACTACAGCACTCGTTGCGAGAGTTGTAATCTACATAATGTGGTTCATTCTTTTTATCATAACCATTGGAATTTATAGCATTATTTTATCCTTACTAATTGCTCTGAACCACCAGTTTAAGAACTTGCAGACTTACTTCTACACGATCGATGATACATTCAATGATAACAGATTGACTCAAACGGCGAAAGAGATTAAATATGAGAAGGCGTTTATAAAAGGAATCCGATTGCATGTGCTTACTCTGCAGTAACTATCGACTCTATATTATAAATATTACTTAGTCTAGATTTCCAGGAAAGAACAGTATCTACCCAGTTATGGCTTGTCGGCAGCAGATCATTTGAATCCAGCACAGAATTACCGTAAAACATGATGACGCCTTCATTTTGAAATTTTGATACTATATAGTAGCCACAAAAGCTTTGTTATCGCCGCTAGCTCGCTGCAATCTTACATCTATATATTTCTTTTTGCAGAGGCATAAGTACCTCATGTTACAACATTTCTTTTTCCATTCCACATTAATGTATCTCAAAAGCATTTTTGACAAATTTGGGTCTCGAAATAACGGCGAAAACCCTTTGAAACTTCACGGCCAAATTAAATTGCGAATAACCCGTCTGTCAGAAGGCTTTTAGTAAACTGATTAATTTTGATGCAGGTGCGTGAGCGAGTGCCAGCAGACGTGTGGAATGATATTGAACTCACAGCTTATAAACCTACCTGCTATATTGCTATCGATAATGCCTGATATACTGGTTAGTTAAACTTTGTATTCTTTTAGTGACTTATTTGTGGACTATTATTAGGTACAGAGTCTTGGTTATTATTTACCTACTTAGCGGAATCTTATTGCATTTACACCATTGGAATCAGTTGTAATCAGCGCACTTATTCAGGTCCAATTATTCTAATTACTATCCATGGTGCCTTGCTACTGGGCCCTAACCACGCTAGCTACTCAAATCGTAATAGAAAAGCAAACGCTCGCGATTACGTTTCAAACGCTCCGCTTTTGACGTTTTGCTGACACGAGCGATTTTTTACTGACATTGATATGGTATGGTATCTGCAAAGCGTCAAAAGCGGAGCGTTTGAAACGTAATCGCGAGCGTTTGCTTTTCTATTACGATTTGAGTAGCTAGCGTGGTTAGGGCCCTGGTCTACCGTCACTTGCACGAGCCTTGTTTCCGTGGTAATCTGCCCATAGAGTTATTTATGTCTGTAGCTTTGCAACGAAGGTAAGTGGATTGTCTTCTTCCGACTCCTCCCATTATTTTTTGACAAATTCGTGCAGGTGAGTCTTCTGGCTCTGTCACTCATCGTATGAAACGCAGGTATTATAGGTACTTAACACCGATCTTCTGTGAGAGAGTGGTACTACCACGGTAGAGCCAGCACATAATGTGGCAGTGTGTGCAGTTGGCAAGAGTTTGGCTTTACCACCGATAAAAACATCACTATTATTTTCTCACGCATGGTTCAGGTTTACTCTCGAGGTTTTCGACTCTATCAAAGAGGGTTAGAGTCTTAATAGAAATCTGGAAGTCATGTTGCTTTAAAATACAAACAACAATCGTGTTTTAGCCATCTAATCCGTAGTTGTGTTCTTTAGGATTCTAACACCGACTGGGTAACGAGATTAACAAAAATTCCAAACTTGGCAAATGTTTTGATGATCCTTGGGTTCTACAGGTGGAACGCTGGTGACATCACTGTTGAGGCCAGTATATATAGCCTTACGTAACTTATCCTGTCTATAACAGTTGACTTTACGATTTATATTTGCATAATTTAATTGCAGGCATCCAAGTTGCCGGACGCCATTTACGCGTCCGGCTGGCACAACTGCTTCGGCAGGTCGTCAGTGCGTGTCCGGAAACTGGTCACTATTGCCATGACACTAGCTCTTGTAATTACCATTTACCTTTTAGTGAACATACCTGAGGCTATTATTTAAACATTAGCAAAAAGAAATTACACTTTATTACCTACAGAAGAGTTTTGCATAGTTAATTGTGCACTCACATAGGCTCTTTTTCCTTAGGTTAATTTTTAAACTGATCTGTATAATTTGCCATATGTACCTACTAATATGTTTGGGTTTTGCTTTCCAGCAACCAGTTGAGATAAAGGCTTTTGGCTTTTTGGTGCTCGCCTACGAATCTTACGTGACGGTAAATTCGTGTCCTTATCCTGATAGTACTTTATACTAATATTATTTTGACTGATGAACATTGTTTTAACATTTCAGATAGTGAAGATGGTGTGTATGTCAGGGAAACAACCGCTTAGTTATAAAGCTCGTTTATTACTGCTTGGAGACACGGACTGCGGCGGTGCGTGGCCGCCTGCGTATATGTACATATATCTGCATATCATCTCTCCAACACTAATTACGACCTGTTAACAATACATAATATAGGTGCTTACGTTATTATTTATTTTACTAACACATATAATCTATTACACACCTAATATTACTAACACTTATAATCTATTTTATTTTTCCTGGGACGCAACCTGCTTCTTATTGATGGCTGCTCGGGTGCCGATGGCTCAGCTCCGAGCGCCGGCGGCTCAGCTGCGTGCGGCAACTGAGCCAGCGGCTGCTCCGACGCCATTGCGGGTTCGGGCTCCGACACCCCTCGCCCGCTTCGTTCAGCCTCACAATCTGTCCACACTTCGTCCTCGACCTGCTGTGCCCCACTTCTCTCTCCATCTTTTGTAACATTTGGCGCTATACCTACTGTACTTGAAATAGCCTGTTCTGATGTGCTAGGTCTAGCACTAGCAGCAGTTACAGGCGAAGGTGAAGAGGAAGGGGGGGGCATGTGGTCGGTGGCCGTGAGGCTGTTTTCCCTATCCTTACTAGTTATAATGTTATTTCCTCTATACTTAAGTAGTTGATCTGTATGCCTTATACAATAGGATTCAAGCTGTGAAACAAATACCCTAAACATTTTATTTCCTACTTTCTCCGTTATAATACCCCTCACCCAGTTCTGTTTCCTTCCACTGTACCATCGAGTCCAGACCATTTCCTCTACTTCGAACTTTCTTCTATGCACACAATCCTGTTCGTTTTCATTGGCGATATCGTTAGTGGGTAAAATTAAATCAAGACGAGATCTTAAAACTCTGCCGAACATCAGTTTGGCCGGTGTTTCTCCAGTAGTACAGTGCACGGAATTTCTATATTCAAATAAATAGCCTAATAGTTTTTCATGTATTACATGTTGGGATAAATTGTCTTTTAAAATACATTTCAACATTTTTTTACATATTCTTACCGAGTTTTCGGCTTGACCGTTACTATTTGGATGATAAATTGGAGAATTCATATATTTTATACCGTTGTTGGAACAAAATGCATTAAATTCAGAGCAATTGATTTTAGCATCGTTGTCTGACACTAACACCTTCGGTATACCAAATATTGAGAAGAGATGTTTCAATTTGCATATAAGAGCTTGCGTAGCCGTACCATTGTGCATGTGCAAACACTCTAACCATTTACTGTAAGCATCGATTACTACAAGATAAACCCTTTGCCCTATGGTCATATAGTCGATGTGGATGCGGTGCCAGGGCGCGGGGGGCCGAGGCCATGGCGCGGGCGGCTCACGCGGCGGTGCCGCTCGCACACTCACACACATCTCGCACGACCCGCACCAGCGCTCGATATCGCCGTCGATCCCCGGCCACCACATTCTGCTACGCGCATTACTCTTCATTTTAATTATACCTAGGTGTGTACTGTGGAGGTCACCTAGCATACGCTCCCTAAGCGCTATTGGAATTACGACCCTATGTCCCCGCAATAAGGATCCATTTTCAACTTGCAAGTCAGATCTGCATTGAAAATAAGGTTTAACTGATTTGCAATTTATTTTACGTGGCCAACCATTCCTCATATATTTAACGACCGTCCTTAGTGTATGATCTTTTTCTGTGGCGTCCTTGACATCTTTTGACGTGACCGCGGGTAAAAATGAATCCAAAAATTTTAAGGCACAGAGTGTATCGTATTCCGTATCGCTGCCACAAGACGTCTCCGCTAGGGGAGCTCGGGAAAAGTAATCCGCTACTATATTATTAGCGCTCGACGTATACTGAACTATGTAGTTGTAGGCCGATAAAATAATAGCATACCTCTGCAATCGCAATGCTGTAGTGGCGGATATCCCGTTTTTACTATTAAAAATTGAAACTAGGGGTCGATGATCGGTCTTCAGAATGAATGGATCACTACGTCCGTAAAGATATTGATGAAATCGTTTGACACCAAAAATTATTGCTGTCGCTTCTTTTTGAATTTGGCTATAGTTACGTTCACTAGCCGACAGCGATCTCGACGCATAAGCCAGTGGACGCTCGTGACCGTCTTCATCACGCTGCGCAAGGAGCGCGCCGAGGCCGGCGGGACCCGCGTCCACCGCCAGCACTAACTGCGCGCTCGGCTCAAAATGCGCTAGCACCCGCTCGGATGCCAGCTCTCGCTTCACCGCCTGTACGGCGTGTCGCTGTCGCGATCCCCACTCCCACTTCGCACCGTTGCGCAGTAAATCATGCAGTGGCCGCATAACACCTGATGCATTTGGAATAAAATTTCTGTAGTAATTAACTACACCAATAAAACGCTTAACCTCTGTAACGTTTGTCGGTTCGGGAGCATCTAAAATGGCTTTAACTTTCGCGGGGGAAGTCTGTAACCCAACCTTATTAATTACATATCCTAAATACGTAACGCTGGGTTTAAAGAAATCACATTTATCCTGTTGTAATCGTAGCCCCGCTCCGTTTAATCTCCTTAACACTTCTCGTAGTCTATTTAAATGGATGGTCGCAGTGGGTCCGGTGATACAAATATCGTCGAGCCAGCAACTCACACCATCGATACCCGCAAGGAGAGATTCCATCGATTTTTGGAAAATCGCTGGAGCGTTAGCTAAACCGTACACTAGACGAGTGTATTTAAAAAGTCCTTTTGAAGTATTTATTGTTGTGAGCTCCTGCGACGAGTCACTTAATATAAATTGGTTATACGCGTTTTTTAAATCAATTTTACTGTAATGATGACCACCTCCTAACTTAGCGAACACCTCCTCAATTCGAGGCAGAGGGTATTTGTCCACAACGAGGTCCTTATTCAACGTGACTGAAAAATCGCCAGCTATCCTTACCTTTCCATTTTCCTTAAGCACTGGCACTATAGGCGTCGCGTACTCGGAATGATTAACAGCTACTAGTATACCTGTTTTTACCAACCTATCTAACTCTTCTTCAACTTTGTCTTTTAAGGCGAAAGGTACAGTGCGAGCCTTAAAAAACTTTGGAGTCGAATTTTCTTTCAATACTAAGTCAACCTTGAATTTATTAAACGCGCCCAGTTCGTCGCGCCATAAATCAGGATATTGTTCCAACAAGGTATGTACATCACTGTCAGTGGTAATATTATTTATTTTTGTTGTAAGCACCAAGTTAAACTTTGACATAAAATCTCGGCCCAGCAGTGGGGGTCCACCGTTACTAACGACAAAAATATTTAAGAGGCTAGTTTGACCATTGTATTCAGCATTTATAGTAAAATAACCAAGTGGTGAGATTTTATGTCCATTATAAAGGCACATCTTTAAATAACAATTTTGTAATTTATACTCTGAAAACATGTCGATATACATAGACTTTGCGATTACACAATACCCAGACCCAGAATCTAATTCCATAGATATATTTTTAGTACCTAAAATTAAATTCAGTACAATGGGTTTGTTACTTACGTACCTTAGATTAAAATTATGGCACTCTAAACACCAGGTTTCGTCAGCCGTGTCCTCGTTGCAAGCATCAATATTATCCCATCCTCGTCGCCACTTGGTGTGTATGTCAGGGAAACAACCGCTTAGTTATAAAGCTCGTTTATTACTGCTTGGAGACACGGACTGCGGCGGTGCGTGGCCGCCTGCGTATATGTACATATATCTGCATATCAGAAGACTACATACTCGGTGTTTACAGTATTTTTCTAAAGTTGCAGATTAACAGCACAAGCACATATTCCTACTTGTTTAATAAGTAACAAATAATAAGCACATACATTTATATTAGCAATTTTGATTACAATAAATCATATAGGTAGGTATGCACTTACGAAAAATTCCAATAAATTGTTTTCAATTTATATAGTAACCTACTTATTACCTAACTACCTATCAGCCGTTATTTGTCTACATTTCCTTATCCACTTCGTCCCATCTCCATCCAGCCAAATTTATGTTATCGTCAGCATGATAGTAACTTGATCATATACAACATTGAGACCGCGAAGAAGGCATGAGTAGTAACCAAAGAATTTGTAATTATTACAAATTCTTTGGTAGTAACGGTCCAAACAGTTGACAAAGTCTTCTAAAAAATCATTTCCAATTAGGTATGCAACCTATGTCTTTTCTTACTAGAGTTTTCTCAAGTTGAATATGATGGAAGTGAATTCCACAAAGACCAATCAAAGTAATGTCTGCATAATTTAGAAGTGTATTTACCAAGCTCTTAGGAAAATAATGACAATAGAAGTACAGTGCATTCTTGAATGACTTTTATAACACATAATTAAATATTGAAGTCAGTTAGACACCCCTCACTCTGGCTATTATTATGCAAATAACTGCGTCCAATTAATACGAGCAATTGCTTAGCTTCATCATGACCCTGAAACTAGGATCTAATGATGACACAGCAATTAGATGTAGGTGAATGTCGTTACTAAGGTTTTGTTACAAACAAGAACGTCGGCCTTAATATAAGGTTCCTAATAACCCTTATTAAACCCTGTAAAACAAATTGAAGGTAAATTTACCCTTCATTACAAACTAGCTGTGCCCGCCGACTTCGTCCGCGTAGTATTTAACGTAACAAAAATTTCGGGATTATCGGGATAAAAAGTATCCTATATGTTAATCCCGGTTATAAACTATCTGTGTTCCAAATTTCATCCAAATCCGTTCAGTAGTTTTTGCGTGAAGGAGTAACAAACATACATACATACATCCACACTCACAAACTTTCACATTTATAATATTAGTAGGATAGTAGGATAATCGACTCCAATTTTATTCATATTCAATGACAACTACCAATTGATTGCTCAATTCGGTCACTTATTTCAAATTTCATTAAACCTACTGGCTGAATATTCGGCATTCGAATCTCACAATACAACCATGGACAACACGAAAATGTACCAACAGACCAGAACCACAGATTTTTTCTATAAAACAAACCTGGTAGTCTACCTCTTCGGATTCCCAAACTTCTGGATAGAAGAATTAAAGCTACCTAAAACATTTATCAACTTCTACAACCGGTTTACGCTGTTCAACAACACTTTAATATACATATTTATAGGGTTAGAACTTGGTGCGTTCTTTACACAGCACAGTTTGACGGAGAAGCAGAAACTCAACCTGCTGGTTTACGGATTCTCCCACCCGATCCTATTTTTCTTCAGAGGTATCATGGCCCATCGAAGGGACAGAGTCCGGCACGTGTTGTATGACCTCACGGTGGTGTTGAAAAGAGTCCACAATGACACCGAAGTGGAATCGCAGATGATGAGGAGGTGTATGATGTATTTGACAGCGTTGCTAAGTACTTGTGTGCTGTCCATGCTGTCGTACACTATCGACGCTGGTATGGATGTGATTCGGAAGGGTAAGTTGGTATTTTAAAATGAAATTTCTCCCGTAATAGCCTGATGCAGGTAGAGGATTTCATTCAACCGTTGGGGTTATAGTATTCCATACATAAGGGTAATAATTGATGACCACTTTGCAAAGGTACGAAGCGTTTATTTGTTTAGGCCTACGGGGGAACTTACAAATACAAAAAATCTATTTTAGATTTTTTCGTATATCTTCTCGTACATCCGGATCAGGCCGCGAGTTCGACTGAGAAGATCCGCCACGAAACTCAGCGGGCTTCCAACGTTGGATACTACTGTCGTAGTTTCTTACACAAATAGCAGTGATAGGAGTGTGACGGGGCTAGATTTATTATCGAAACTTAGGAAATTTCTAAAACAAATTGTACAGTAATTACCTATATATGTCCACCTTCAGGTGTAACATACACAACAGTGATAACAGTGTGGCCGGACGTCGAGGACACGTCGTATCCAGCGGACGTGGCGCGGATCATCTCCAATATAGTCTGGTGGATATTCCTCACGCGGATCTTGGGCGTGTACATCCTGGTGATATCCCTAATGACATGCCTGAGCTACCAGTACAAGAACCTGCAGAGCTACTTCTATCAACTCAATGGTATATTTGAAAGGCAGGACTTGAATCAGCAAGAGAAAGAGGGCAGATATGAAGAGGCGTTTAAGGTTGGGATTAGATTACACTCAGATACTTTGCGGTAAGTATATTTTTGTACTTAGTTGATTCAGATAGCTAAGACGGTTATATGTAGGTACAGTCAGCGTAAATACATGAGCAGGCTAGAGATTTTTTTAAAAACTAGCTGAGCCCGCGACTTCGTCCGCGTGGAATTTAACTTAACAAAAAACCCGCTCCGACGTACTGAGCCCGCGCGACTAAACCCATTTAAAAAAAAATTGATTTTCTAAAATATAATTCGCCTAAGTTACTGCTTATGACATCAGCTATCTACCAGTGAAAGTCCCGTCAAAATCGGTCCAGGCGTTTCGGAGATTACCCGGAACAAACACACAGACAGACAGACAGACAAAAATTTTTTTTATCGCTTTTTTGTTATAGGTGTCGTATGTACTTTCATATGCATTTAGTGATTAGGTGTTATTTTGATATTACAAACAGACACTCCAATTTTATTTATTTGTAATGATGTATAGATTATAGGTCTAGTCCCTCCCAACCGCTGTTGCTCCCGTAAGCCAGGATCGAAAATGGTTTGACCCGACCATACCATAGATTGTATTACTGTGAACATAACGGCACAGTGTTCAATGATATTGCTACTGAACGCCACCAGTACACGCCACACGTACCTACCTACTTACTTACTAATGCATCGGCATTAGAACAGCGGCAGTAGTTTAGCTGAGTTTATTAGTGGGTACTGGATACCAATAGGATACAAATAGGATTACCGTCTAAGCATGCATTGCATGTCAAGACTTTGTTTCCTGCCTGCCTGTGGTTAATTTACGCGGACGACAAAATTTCCGTGACGGATGTCGACAGGTTGTCACAAAACCCGACATAGAACCCAACCCAATGAACACGCTGTGGCCTTTTGGTTGGATACATTGAAGATATGTGTTCATTTCCAGGTGTACATACCAAAGCCAGTCAGTTTGCGGAGGGGTGTTTAGCGGCCAGATAATATTTAACATTCTTGTCGTTGTGGTGTTAATGGCACAGATGGTGGTAAGTCTATTAGAACACTACGATCATAGAAACAATTATCTGACAACACTATACCGGACGTTTACGCGATATTATCACTACAGCTTGCAACGTTACTTATAGTTTTATTCCGAGCTAGATTATAAGTAGCTATTTTTACTGGGATTATCCATATGATATGGTTATCAAGCTATAATCTAGCCCCCTTTCCACGAATAAAAATACTATCTTATTCTTCTCCCATTTCTTTTTGGGTTGAAGTCAGGTTCTGCCCTAGATTAAACTAGAAGCTGGCTAACCACGTTTAAAGTATTTTGAGGCCATATGAATGTGTTGATGTGCAGAACTCTGAACGGAACCTGGTCAACCTGTGCGCCACTGTGTTCACGGGGTCGGCGGTGCTCATTAGCACCGGCTTCTTCATGTGCAACTCTGGCGACGTTACCGTGGAGGTAAACCACCACCTATTTGCCGATACTGCGCTCTTAAATACAGACTAGTCTAATTTCGAGCTCACTGAAGATTTAGTTTTATAAATCAATAAACTATGCTATACAATTTATCCCACAGCTTCGAAAGCACGTTTGATAGAATGTTTCTTTATAGGCGTCCCACTTGGCTACGGCAATGTACTTCTCTGGGTGGCACAACTGCTTCGGGCAGTCGTCAGTGCGGGTTAGGAAACTGGTCGTCGTGGCTATGTCTCACGCACAGGTATATTTCACTATATAGACACTTTCGACGTTATTAAGGGTCTTGCCCAACTAGCAGTTTGCGAGCGGGGCCAAGCGGGTCACTTGATGCACCGGTTTGCAGGATGTGCCGAGCTCGTGCGAGGCGAGACCGCTGCGAACACGCGACGTGATAGCGGCGTAAGTAACATGAGGACTTTTTATACCTACTTTATTTTTATTTTTCAGAAACCTGTCGTGCTAAGAGGTCTGGGCTATATTGAATTGTCGTACCAGTCGTATATAACGGTATGTTTTAGTTACATATACTTACCTACAATTGATTTAATATAAGCTACAAAGTGTACAGACAATTTTATTTTTTCAGATTGTGAAACTATGCTATTCCGTGTTTTCGGTGTTGTATTGAAAACTGGTTTGTACGAACATCACGACAGGAGATCATCGCAAATTACAAACTCAACGTTCATAAATAAATAAACAAGCATAGATCAAATATAATGATTTTAATTCGAAAAAATAATTGAAATACTAAAAAGTTAGTTACCTAAGGGGACGTCCATTAATTACGTGAGGCATTTTTGGGATTTTTTCGACCCCCCTCCCCCCTTAGTGAGATATCGTAAGATTTTCTTCGACTCCCTCCCCCCCTACGCTAATCTCACGCGAAATTGTTCAAAATTTATGTTTAGGCTGTAAACGTGTTGGATTATTGAGAAACAGACAAAAGCACGTCAGGACATGCACAATGAAGGCTTCCGGACCCATTTCAATAGCCAAGATTTATCATATTATTATCTAGATATAACCAAAGAAACAAAAGAAAAAAATATATATTTGCGGTAAAATTTTTAAATCTTAGTATTGAGTTCATTCAGGAATGAACTTAACTTTAACTTGGTCGGCTGTAGCTTGTGATTTTGTGAGTCCATTTCTCCTGTTATAATTTTAATCGCAATGTCGTGTCATGTGCTGGTGACCTCATGTTTTCTAGATTTTCTGCACAGTGCTTCAGTTTTTACAGTTTTCAGCATAAACAAGTACAAACTGTTTTCCCTTATTTCACACACTTAGGGGTGGAATTTTATAAAACGCTGAACATTATATTTTTTATTTGTAACGTCGTTCGTTCATGGCTCTTAAGTTGAGATTTTTTACCGATACGACCTTTCCCCCCCTTTTAGACACCTTTTAGACACCCCCCTTTTACACTTTGATGAAATTTCACAAAATCCTTCCTTAGTGGATATTTACGGCATAAAAGGCACCTATGGCTAAATTTCATATTTCTAACACCAGCGGTTTGGGCTGTGCGTTGATTCCTTTATTTCGATAAGTGAATTTGCATAAAGTATCAAAATATGCGACATAAATGGCCATATATTTTGATTGCGTTGTCTTAGACGCAAAGTGATCTTATAAGGGTTCCATTTTTTCCTTTTAAAGTCCGCAACCCTAAAAATGAGGAAAACGGTTGACCCTAAAGGCCATGCTTGTAACTTCCCGCTAATTCCATAGTTAAGCACTCAAAATTTCACTTATTACGTTTAAGAGCTCTTCGAGCTCAAAAGTCTGATAAAGTTTAATAAAGCAATATTTTTTTTATTTTCAACGGACAATAACTAATAGCGCTTAAACAATCGAGCGCAACTTCACCGCTCTACGTGGTTTGGACGAACACGACAATCACTATTGTCTCAGATTTGGCCATATTTTATTCTAGAAATAATTTTTCACGCAATTTTACACCGTTTTCTGCTAGAACAATAATTACGTGATATTTGTCAAGACCCCCCTCCCCCCTTAGTGAGATTTGAAAAGATTTAGCGTGACCCCCTCCCCCCCTAGAACACCTCACGTAATTAATGGACGTCCCCTAAGTAAGAATACAATCTTCTTGATTATTACATAACTACCTACCCTCATTTGAACGTAACTTCGTCATCATCAGCTATTCGTAATTATTACCCACTACTAACCAATTAAAGCCATTAAATTGATTGATCTAGCAAATTAATTCGGTACATGGCTATTACACATGTCTATAGAATAATTAGCACAAAGTACAGGAATGTAGAAAATAGTGTATGGAAGTGATGTTTTTAAAGATGTCCGAACTAAAGTAATGTTTGAGTTCGTAGATACCTAATTACTATGAGGATTACAAAAAAACATGATCGGTATATTGAGTGGTGTTATCAAAACTAACAATACATACTATAGCTAAGTAGGTAACAAGTCGTCACCAAGCCACCATCATGGAAATCATGCGCTTTAACTTTACTATTAATTATTTATCTTTACATCCAAGTACCAATTGTTTTATGAGCCGTACTCTCTTACGGTACAGGGAATGTCGGTTGGAGTGTAGCCTTAGGGGCGCTATGGAAAAATTTTTTTTCGTTGTATCGTCTTTTTTATTAAACCATCTTATAGAACGGCCAAAAATAAAAGGTTTTTACTCAGGGTAGGTTTTATCTCCGACCGACGGTTCAGCGGCCAGCGCGGTTCAAATGTTTCCAGGACTCTGACACATTTTGGAAGAATTTTTTTTTTCACGAATTTATTTATTTTTACTTCTTTATCGTGTACAACGATCAAAAATAAAAGGTTTTTATTCAGAGTCATTATTGTCTAGGACCAACGGGTTAGCCGTGAATGCCTCACGAAGGTGTCTGGGACTTAGAATATTTTCAATGTTCCGTTTACAGCGTTCTATAGTAGCCTTAGGGGCGGACACTTAGAATATTTTTGCGAGAATTTTTTTTTTCTGAATTTCCATTATGTTCACATTGTATCGTGTACAACGGTCAAAAATAAAAGGTTTTTTCATTACTCATACTCTGAAAGTAGGTCTGAAGTTGCCTGAGAAGCGGGTTGAAAGTAATACTTTTCAGGCCCGGGACTTTCGCTTTCAACTGACAGCTGTCAAATTATTAAAAAAAAAAACTAGTTCCATTTTCACATTTCTATGGAACCATGTTCAAACTTTTTTTACAGTCGCTCAATTACAGCACGATGTAAAATTGAAATAACATAAAGTTAAGTATTAATTCAAGAATATATTTTTTTTAATGACTTAATTATAATTTAGTTTCAACAATTTCTTTAAAATAACATATGTTTGGGCAAAATATTTAAAGATGAAAATGAAAAATAATGGCTAAATAATGAAGTTGGCCGGCCAACGAAAAAAAAAACAAAATAGGCGGCAATCCGATTTTTTTTTTTCGAGTGTTAGAGTATTGTTTATACTTCCTTGTATTATTTCTTTAGCCAATTCCTGTTTTTATTTTTATTTTCCTTGTATTCGTAATGAAAAGCACAGTGTTTACCTCGGGTGAAAGATTTATTTTGTCCCTCGAACTATTAGCGCCCTCGCTACGCTCGGGCGCCAAACCCCGTCTCGGGGCAAAATAAGTAACTTTCACCACTCATGTAACAATGTACTATTACTCAGACACCAGAATCTTTAAAGTCACCTTCGTAAGGCATTCATGGGTACACCGTCGGTCGGAGACAAAAATAACCCTGAGTTAAAAAACTGGCATATATTTATATTGCAATATCTCGACATGTTTGGTTAGGTTAGGTTAGAACAGTGACCATAGCGCGCGAGCCGAGCGAGCGAAGCGAGCGTGCCGCGGCAGCGGCCGGCGAAGCGCCAGAACTAAATAGCACCTATTTTTCGGTCATCGCGGACGATCTGGTCACCCGAGGTCAAGGTCAAAGGTCACCCAAGGTCAAGGCCAAAGGTCACCCAAGGTCAAGCTCAAAGGTCATCCAAGGTCGCGACCGAGTGCATTCAAGGTCACCCGAGGTCAAGGTCAAAGGTCACCAAAGGTCGCGACCGAGTGCATTCAATGTCACCCGAGGTCAAGGTCACCCAAGGTCAAGGTCATCCAAGGTCAAGGTCAAAGGTCACCCAAGGTCACAGTCCACCCGCGTCCTTTTCCCCACCCTGATACTCCCACATCCCACCGGATCCCGAAGGTGTGAATAGGCGTTGTTTTTGGGTGAAATTTTTCTAAGTCCTATTTTTCATAGCGCCCCTAAGGCTACACACTGACCGGAATGTCAGCCCTGTTTTGTTCGTCCTCTTATTCCTGGGCACCCCAGCGGGACCCTCCGATCCCTATGATGAGCCTCCACACACAACCCTACAGCTCTTCCCTTCCACCAGTACTTTTGGTGCCCAGGACTCTTGGTACGTGCCCCTCTCGTAACCTAGTTACGAGAGCCGGCCTTCACATCTCTATAGTATCTTTAGTTCAATTATAACCAAGTAACTTCAATCGCATGATCACCATGATGGTGATTCAGTGTTCATTCTTTTCATAACACGTGGTTGGTAAATAATAGCAAAGGACTTACCCCGGTACAACCCAGTAGTCCTGGCTTCACCAACACTACTCTCTTAGCGCACAGAGTGTTACTCTTAAACATTACAAGTCTTAGCAAGACTAATTTTTACACTCAGTTAATCCGGTACACAAATACAAGCAACAATCCCGTCCCGCTTGTCTCGTGGTCCATTACTTACTACACTACTCTAAATCTCTCTCTCTCAACCGTACACAATGTGAGTAACATCTAAATGTCAATCAATGTCATTCGCCAACATAATGGGATAATATTATTTTACTCACAGAGCTAACCAACAGATGGCTCTCAGTTCAACTTTTAACTTTGACAATATTATGAAAATCGCGATGAAATCCGCGTCTTATGCAAAGTCTAAACCCTTGCGAGCACTAGATTTACCCACGTCATATCGCAGCAATTATTCCAATTGCATGCCAATTAGGTAATATCCACGGTAATGTATTAAATACAGAACGATTAATTCTTACACCTATTTCTGTTATTTTCACCATTCTTAAGCAAATTTTGCGCAAAATGGTTAACTTTAACGATAACTACAAACATACTAAAACATCAAAATTTCTTCACGACGTGTGCAAATTCGTACACATACTTGGCCTGCCCAACTTTTGGTTTCAAGATTTAGATTTGTCTAAAGCGTTCAACAACTTCGATGTGATCAACAAAATCGGAAACTTGGGCGTTTGCATCATGATATTCTCGGAATACTGCGCTTATTTTACGCAAAATAATTTATCGGAGAGTCAGCAGTCTAACTTGCACATGTTCTCTATAACAAATACGCTTGTTGCTAGTTTCTTCTTCCGTATGGCTAGCCAGAGAGTTGAAGTGAAAGAGATAATACATAAGCTCGGGTTACAGCTGAAGAGCTACAATGACAGGGAAGTTGAGGAACGGATGATAAAGAAGTCTGTGTTCTTTTCAGCGGCTTTAGTGTTGAGCTGTTTGTCTTTGGTATGTATGATTACATTGGAAGCGATATGGAAGGTTGTTTTTAACGGTAAGTACCATCATGTAAACTTTAGCACTCTTTTGCCGATGACATCTAAAACAAAGGTATCAAGAAACACTAATAATAAGTAGGTCATTCTTAGACAATGTCGAGAAACTGTTGTGATGTTTACATAATTACTAATTAAATATAATTGGCAGTTGTTTGTGGTTACCTACCAATTCTAAATTTGGTGACGTATAATTAGGTCAAAATAATGATAACATTCCATAAGAGGAGAACTCGAGCTACTTAGATAATCATATAGATCGATCGCTAATAAGAATATCCCTAATAAAAATTTCACGAAACGAAGCTCGAATGAAACGGAGAGTCATTTATTCTGAAACGGACCGGAATAACTTGACCGGTCTAAAGTTAGGTCCGGCAGCGTCGCAATAGCTGGTCATTGAACACTCAATGTTAGTCGCGTGTGAATCATGAATAATTTACCTTCAGGAGCAACATATTCAACAATAATTACGGCGTGGCCAGACATGGACGACCGGTCCGCCGGTGCCGACATCATCAGGGCTGCATTTAATGTCTGCTGGTGGATCTATTTGGGCAGAACCTTCGCTGTGTATACCATCGTCATCTGCCTGACAGTGGGCCATCAATATCAGAACCTCAATAGTTACTTCTGCGGCCTTAGTAGAATCTTTGAGAAAGATTCGACTCAGAGAGAGAAGGAAGAAGAATATGAGCATGGTTTTAAAGTTGGGATTAGTCTGCACGTAGAGACTTTAAAGTAAGAGACACATTTATTTTTCTTTATCTTTTTTTTTGTATTTGAGGTCTGCTCCCACCCCAACTAGATTGAAAACCAGTTAACATGGTCTGAACATGGGTTCCGTATCTGGTTAAGTCCATTTTTTTACAGATCATTTCAGTATTGACCAGAACGCGCCTGTTAAGGTTGTTACAATGACAACCATGATCCCAGCCCATACCCTTCCGTACTATACATTACAATTTTAGCGTTGAACGTACGTTTTCAGGTGCGTAAAGGCAATTCAGAGAGTGTGCGGCTACGTGTATAGCGGTCAGATAGTCTTCAACATAATCGTTATTATTATACTGATGTATCAATTGGTGGTAAGTACTTTAGCATAACAATCATTTGCGAGCTTTCAAAGCGAAATCAAGCACTTAAGAACAGCCTAGAACATTTTAAGGCTAAAGCGCCCATCTAGCCCGCGAAGTTAAATTTTTTTGAGGTTTTTTAGAAAATTTTCAAAATCTTATAATAATAAAAGGCACATTTTGTAATTCGCGACAAAGACCGTGTGCAGTGCATTTATTAATATATCCAACTTACTCTAAAACATTTCAAGAACGACAGCTATCCAGATAATCTGGCAATTTTTGTATATTTAGTGATTAACTAGTATCATATCCACCGTGATAATATTTAGAGTAAAATAAATGTATTAATAAACGCACTGTATACTGTGTTTGTCGCAAATCACAAAATGTGCCTTTTATTATTGTCAGAATTTGAAAAAATTCTAAAAAACCTAAAAAAATTGAACTTCGCGGGCTAGACAGGCGCCTTCCCCTTAATAGATTGGTTTATGATGTTAAAGCTATATTTGTTAGATCAGTGGTTATTCCAGAACTCGTCCCGAAACTTAACGATGGCCGTGAGGGCAGTGGCCACGGGGCTCACGATCCTGGCCAGCACTGGCTTCTTCATGTGGAACGCTGGGGACATCACCGTTGAGGTTACATTTTGTGACGTTACAATTTTATAACACCATATTTTGAAAACCGGATAATCACCTATCCAAACAAGGGTTAACATGGCAAGCGTATGGGAAAAGAAAGCCGGGCCCCCGTATCACCTGGAGGCGCTTAGTTGAAAAAGAGGCTGCATCAACTGGACTCGGCTGGAAGGACCTGGAAGCTGCCGCACAAGATCGAGAAAAGTGGAAATCTCTTCTTCGAGCCCTATGCCCCTGATGAGGGATTACAAGATTACATCATCATCATCATCATATTTTGAAAATGCAGTTAAAATAATGAAATTAACTCTTTTCGACAGGCGGAGAAGCTACCGACGGCAATGTTCAGCTCCGGATGGGACAACTGCTACAGAGCATCGTCGGTTCGCGTGCGCAAGTTGGTCGTTATTGCCATGATGCAGGCACAGGTATGGCTATGGTAGCCTTCAACTCCTTCTATTTGTTGGTTGTTAAATTTACTTCTTCTTTTTCTTTAAAAATATGGCCCACCCAAGTTAATAGGTATTTCGCCAGTGTCAAGTAACTAATAGCAACAACAAACACAACTAATAACAATACAATACAAAAATGTGACCGTCCTTTTTGGAAAACCAAAATGGAGCAACCAAATTACTTTAACAATAAATAAGTTTTGACTGACTCTTAAATTAACTTACATCTAAATAACATTTCCAGCGACCAGTCATGTTGACAGGCTTCGGAGTTATGCAGCTGTCATACCAGTCTTACGTGTCTGTGAGTATCTTGTAGACCGATTACTCAGCCTATAGGCCGTATCACCCGCTAATTCTTTCCAATGTTCTGTTTCAGATCGTCAAATCATCATATTCGGTGTTCTCTATGTTGTACTGAACATAATTGCACGAAATATCTGCTAATTCATTTGAGAGGCAAACTGTAACTAGAAGTTCGAGTATCATTGATTTAGTTGTGAACCCTACCCTTACGAAGTAATATAATAGGTTAATGATTAGTTCACATTATTACAGCAAATTATACTGAAAAATATACCTGCAATTATATGAAACGTTTTGTTTCACTCAGATCATGGAGTAGTATTTTTATTTTTAATTAATTTACGTAATAATTATTTAGCTAAACTTCAAATGTCTATGATTGTCCATCACAATCACTCTTAACAACAAGATTACAGGGTGTTTATCATAGGGATTTATCAGAAGGTATCAGATAACGTTTCATTATTGGTAGGAGAAACACATTTGAAAATTACAATCTGCTTTTAATCGATTACCATCTATGTAACAATACGCACCATGTATAAAATTATATAAGTACTTGGACTCATATTAATAAATCGATTGCAAGTCTGAGAGCTTGGAAATGTCATTCTATATCATTCCGGTATAGTTTGTTCATTTCACGAAGACGCGACCTGTGAATCTTATGACACTGGTATAAGGTGCAATTTGCAATAATTCACGCGTCTTCGTGAAATGGTTTGCTATACACTTCAAAAGCGTACTTAAGATCGTTCTCAAACTTGAGATTGATGTATTAATACGAGCATATATCAATACATAAAGATATCTAAATATAACAAGCAGATTTCAATGAATATAAAGATTTGTATATAAAATCCAATTTTTATCGATAAATTTGTAAAAAATCTAGATAAATGCACTTAGGTAGGTATGTTTCCCTTAATATTAGTTGATGCGATATTTTTTTTTTTATCTACTGGATTTGACTATTACATTTTGCCTACACAAACAACATACATTCTGTTAATTAATTAAGTAAAATGTAATTCGGATCGTATTACGCTTCAAAAGAAGTTCGCCTCGCCGTATTACACATACAAAATAGTACCTATGGCTTTTAATCATCTTGTCTATGATGTTCATAAAGTAGCTAGCCTCTTATCAAGCACGGCGGCCTTTACATAGATTTTAAGTAAACATTTTTACACAAACTCATTTATTTTACAAGCACCATGTTTAACTTACATCCTAATGTTCTATATTAGATTTTCTATTTAAGGCTAAAGCGCCCATCGAGCCCGTGAAGTTCAATTTTTTTGAGGTTTTTCAGACATTTTTCAAAATCTTACAATAATAAAAGGCACATTTTGTAATTCACAACAAAGACCGTGTGCAGTGCATTTATTAATATATCCAACTTACTCTAAAACATTTCAAAAACGACAGCTATCCAGATAATCTGGCAATTTTTGTATATTTAGTGATTAACTAGTATCATATCCACCGTGATAATATGTAGAGTAATATAAATGTATTAATAAACGCACTGCATACTGTGTTTGTCGCAAATCACAAAATGTTATCTTAAATGTTTTCAGATTTTGGATAAACTATAAAAATACTCGAAAATTTTGAATTTCGCGGGCTAGACAGGCGCCTTCACCTTAAGATAGCGAGTTTTGCTTCGCACGATTATTTTAACCAAATGGAAGTAGACGATCGCGACTGAGGCGCATGAGACCTTTGATTATTTTAATTCATCAGAAGATCCTTTTCTAGCACCAATCATTATAATATTACTCCCTTCTACATCGCTATAGGAATGAGCAGTGCACCGACTCGAACCCACATACTCTATGCCATAAACACTAACACCATAAATTTAATTCTTGCACCACAATATAGTTAGGCTACGATAGTGTGCGCTGGTATGAAATATTTCATCACAGAAAATAGGTCGGTCGAGTATTTTATTAACTTGAACTCATTGAAAGAAAGAAAGAAAAACATTATTGTGACTAGCAGATAGAATAAAATTATATACATAAAAAAAGGAAATAACAATAATAATAATAAAAAAAAATCTGCATTGCCAAATGTATAAAAATATTTATATGTATAAGATAAGACTGGGGTTTATAAAGCCATACTGATGGTGGACTATGTACAATATTAGCTGTAAGTACCGCCTTTTCAATTTCACTTTCCATATTTATAATGAAATATTTCACATCAGTGTTACACTTAGTACTACAGTGCAAGTCGACCGCTTAACAAAGTCGGCTCCTGACGTAGAGGCGCGGGCCGGGAGGGGGGCGGTGACCCCACTATTAACTAATTACAATCATAAACCCTCTCCCCACGCGCAGCTAACTCGTCAACTGGCTCAGCTCAACGGCAGATTCATCTAAAAATATGTATAACAATAATAGTGTGAAATATCTATACAAATAAATAAAACTGGAGTGTCTGTTTGTAATATCAAAATAACACCTTTTCACTAACTGCATATCAAAGTACATACAATAAAAAATTTGTCTGTCTGTCTGTCTGTGTGTTTGTTCCGGGAAATCTCCGAAACGGCTGGACCGATTTAGATGAGACTTTCACTGGCAGATAGCTGATGTTATAGGGAGTAACATAGGTTACTTTTATTTTAGAAAAACAAAATAAAAAAATGGGTCCTGTTGCGCGGGCTCAGAACGCGGGAGCGGGCTTTTTTGTTAATTTAAATTCCACCCGGACGAAGTCGCGGGCTCAGCTAGTTTTAACATAAATATCAACCGGTAATCGGTATGTTATAATTCATACATAGCAATTTAAATGTATCACGTAAAAGGTATCTATTTATGTTTGTATTTTTTTAAGAAAAATTGTCCGCTCATACACCACACTGGTACGGTGCCCAACTTAGCAATATTGCACTGTGGGTACCATGCAATGGACTGACCAATCAGACGCCTGCATATTGATTTTACGAATAATAATTATCAGAGCGACTTCCTTCTTTTCTTATCGAAATATTGAACACTATTATTATTACACCATAATGTTCATCAAGACGCGCGCGGCAAAGGTTTATGTAAGCGCAAATCATTTTGAATCTTATTTAATACCCGCAATTTTACGTAAAAAGCACTCGAAATGTGTGCGCGTGAGAGGTGTTTAAATAAGATTCAAAATCATTTGTGCTTACCAAACCCTTTGCCGTGCCGTCTAGTGAACGCTGGCTTTTACAAGTCCTGGTATTAAGTACGTACCCTACAGTTTGGCGTCGAAGAACTTGAGCTCCTGGTCTTCCGGCAGCTTCCTGAAGTAGCTCTCCACGTACTCGTCGTCCACCTCGGCCAGCGAGGCCGGCTTCCACTGGGGCTTGTTGTCCTTGTCGATCAGGAGCGCGCGGACACCTATTATCCACTTATTATTTCGGCGCTTAGAATTATGTTCCGAATTGAAGATATTTGCTTACTTCGGAAAAAGGGTCTCTGATCTTGTGGGTAACCTTTCAAATAAATAGTACAACGACTACTTCGGAGCGAGTTTCCGACGCATTTCGTAAATGCGCTTACTTACTTACTAACTAGTGGAACTTTTTTCTTCAAACTCCTATTATTTCTTTCGAGCGGGTTCAAAGACAATTTAACTTTTCCCCCGGGCCTCGTCGAGGGTCAAACCCCGACGTCATTATTAGTCACCACTGGCGATCCTAGTTTACTGGAGTAACAGTATTGAAGTGTATGGCGGGAGTAGTCCCATTTTTACATACTAATTATTATTTATATTTTGGTTATTTAAAAGGATGTTCTCTAAATAAAAAATAATAATAATAACATTAGCAATGTTGGATTATACATTACTAGTATTCCTATTAGCCCCTCCAGCTAAGCTAATGCTTGTGTTAGGAGTGGGCTCACGTCAATAGTTTAATGGGGATCGAACCCGGAACCTTTCAGCTACTAGGGCGGCCACTCTAGCTACTAAATAAATATTTGTATGTTAGTAATCGAAGGAAGCAGTGATAGCCGATTGGTTAAAGCACGCGCCTTGCGGGCACCAGGTCTTGGGTTCAAATCCCGGCTCGCACCTCTGGATTTTTCGAAATCTATGTGCGTATCATAATTTCTACATGATTATCACTTGCTTACGGTGAAGGTAAACATCGTGAGGAAGCCTGCATGTCTTAGAAGATCTAACCAATTTTCGAAAGACATGTGTAATCCGCCAACCCGCACTGGGCCAGCACAAGAGTGGGACGTTAAAAGGGCTAAATTATTATTTTTATATATTATATTAGTAATCGAACATGTCTCACGTTTACTAACACTGAAAAAAAAAACAAAATAACTTTTAAAGTTAGCAAACAAGTCTATAAGGTTGAAGGTGCAAGGTACTGACCCTCTGGGAAGTCGTGGTTGGTGGTGGCGCGGCACGCCAGCCGGTACTCCATGCGCAGGCACTGCCCCAGCTGCAGCTGCGCGCCGCGCTGCAGCGCGAGCAGCGTGATCTTCAGCGAGCCGGGGCACATGCCGCCGAGCGTCTGCAACGAACAACACGGCTATACAACAACAGGGTTTAGAAGCGTCCATAGCCTGGTGGTTAGAGGGGCCGGCCTCGAGGCTGAGAGGTTCCGGGTTCGATGCCCATTCTGGCCATTAAACTATTGACGTGAGCCCGCTCCTAACATAAGCATTAGTTTGTTGGAGGGGCTTAAGGGAATACTAGTAATGTGATAAACACAAATTGCTGAAAACGGTTTTAGCAAGTGTAGTACGACGACATAACTGAGTAGTTTAGCAAACTTGACACTGGCGAAATACCTATTAAACTGGGTGGGCCATATTTTTAAAGAATGAAGTAGACCTCAATGACTGATGCATAAACCACGCGATGCGGAATCATCTCCAATGTACCTAATAAAGTTATCTGAAACAGCGAGTCATGGGAGCCTATTATTTTCCCATATTTTTTTATATTATTTATTTATTTTAACAAAGGGTGGTCGCAGTACGTACCTCTAAAGTTTTCACCGACCAATCATTGTTCACCTTCTCCAATCGCTCGATAATCTCCTCGATGGTCGAGGCCGCGAAGCAGTAGTTGATGTGTTTGATATGAGGAGCCAGCGTGAAGTCCTCCGCCGGCTCGTGGAACTTGTTCAGCAAGGAGTCCACCTCCGCGTCGCTCGTGCATCGCGAGAGCAGCATCTCCAGCTCGTAGAGCCGTTTGCTCGGTACAAAGTGTGTGGCTATTCCTGATTTTACTACATCTTTGCCTTTCAGTCTGTCGCCTGGAATTTTAAATGGTAATGGAGAACACATGATGTGCAATAAAGAACTCACTTATGCTGCGAGATCACACTGGAACATTATTGTTGTCTCTATTTTTTGTTGTCATAAAATAGAGACAACAATATGTTTCGTGAACATGTTTCGTCCAGTGCGAACTCATGGTTAGGCTTTTTACTTTAAGTTAGTGGGTTTTACATGAGATAGAATGATCTCAACGTGGCCTTAGATCAGACCGTGGTGGTTGGCTTAGTGCTCCACACACACATCTTTAGATTACATACTTAAGATTTTGTTACTACGATATTATGGAAGTTCTCAAGCTGGACAACATTTTTTGACACTTGCATCTTGGGTACATACCAAACATTGTTTACAGAGTCACGTTTCAGTTTCGTCGACCGTGTAAGTACCTATTAAACCAACTTGACCGTTCTTCCAAACCTAATTAAAACATGAGAGTAGCGAACTTGACTTCCAGTCAATTACGTGCCTTTGTCTCTTTCTTTTCCGTCTATCTGTCTCCCTCTGTTACTTACGTCACGTCCGCTTTCAACATGGCCGAGGCCTGCATAGATTTGCGAGGCATTCTACGATCATTGGCGTTTTGGTTTTCAGTACGAACAGACGTGTACTCAGGGAGTCCACGGACGAAGTACTCGTGCCTATATAATTATAGCAGCCTACTAATAGCGATATTTAAATTACTACACAGTGATATTTTATAAACTAGGTTACAGTGTTACTAGCTACGGGTGAGTTTTTAATCAAATTCTTGTAGACCCGGCGGTGCTATTAAAGAGGTTGCTATTGCAAATGTATAATGCATTGTACTAATAACTAATGCAATTTAATGGTGTTACCATTCGAATGTGTACTATTTAAAAAATATAAACTACCCTCAATTTCAATTATAGGTTAATAATTGTGTCTGGTGGATCCTATACCTACATATTGTAATGATTTTGCTTTTCGTTGTGTTTAAAGAATTTAATTCACAGTGATTATTACTATGGAAGCGTCTATCGGTAACAAGGCTTCTGAGCAGACAGCGGAAGAAGTGCCAAGGAAGAGGAAGGACAGGAGGGACTCTAGCTCTTCGGATTCCGATAGCGGCTCGTCATCCTCAACATCCAGCACTTCCGAGGACAAACGAAGGCGGTCTACGCGTAAATCAAAAGCTAAGAGGCGCCGCCGTGACCGTAAGTTTGACAGATTATTAGCGGAAGTTAATGACCTTAAAAGACAGTTTCAAGAAACCAGTTATCGTGATACCTATACTTGTGATAACGATCATGGTGACTATATTGATATGAATGCAAGCAACGAGCTTTACGAGGAAGCAGGTACATCTCCAACGGAGAAACCTGTCGAGTTTACCTGGTCCATGGGCACAAAGACCCAAGAGCCTTCCGTACCAGTAGCTTGTCCCGAATATGTGCAGCAAGTAAAAGATATCCAAAGATTTGATCAAGATGAATGGAATAGCATCAGGTATGCAGACGTACAGAAGCAGTACGTACGCTCACCAGGCTTTAATGCTCTTCAGGCCAATGACGAAATAAAACGTTATGACGTTTCGCGGGTTGATACTGCAATGGAAAAAGCATTTGCCGGGATGACGTACGGACTGCTTAAACAGCGCAAAACCTTACAGAATGAACTTACAGGATTTTTGACCTGGGCAAGCGAGCAAGGAAAAACGCTGTCATACAACACAGTTTATGACAAAATAAATGATATTTTCACCACCGGTGAATATGTCAAGGCGTATAACGATACCCTGCAAATAGTTTGCGGCCACAGAGCTGAAATCATACAGCGCAGGAGAGAAACTGCCCTGGCATCTGTAAAGGACCTATACCACAAAAGTGCTTTTCGTAAAATACCGCCATCAATTGGTAACCTGTTTCACGCCGAGAAGTTCAGTGCCGTAGTGGAGAAGTTTGGTGGCATAAAAAGTGTATTTTGGCCTTGCTATAAGGATCGCAAAGCCTCTGCACCGCAGACCGATCCTGACCCATCTACTTCTACCCAGATTCAGAAGTTCAGACCAAATAGATCTAATAGACCCGTCGGCACAAAATCCAACGCGGGTAGAGGTTCAATGAACCGTGGTTCATTTCGTGGCGATAGGAACTCCAGAGGCCGCAGAGAGGCAAATATGCCAAGCCGATCGCGAAGGCCCTCCCCCGTATCCCACCGGGATCGAGGAGGTCGGCAACGATCACACTATTGACTATCCGATGGAGTTCGCCGCTGGCCAGCTCCGCTTCTACCACCAGCAATGGCAACGCCTGGGAGCGCCGAAACACATCCTAAATATGATAAAAGGTTACCACATACCGTTAGCTGCAAAACCACCCTTGTACCTGCCCAACAATTGCAGCAGAGTGACTCAGATATCTTCGGAAATGGATCAAATTATCGGAGAAATGCTCAAACAGGGCGTACTCGAAATTGTTCAACACTCCCCGAGCTTTATATCCCCTATATTTCTAAGGCCAAAAAGCGACGGAACTTCCCGGCCAATCTTCAATCTGAAACGCTTGAACAAGTATGTGCAAGCAGACAGGTTCAGATTAATAAATGTACAGCGTGTCCCCGACTTCATACAACCGTGCGACTGGATGGCAAAACTGGACATTCACCAGGCTTACTTTCATCTGCCGGTAGCCGCCGCTCACAGAAGGTTCCTACGGTTAATGTACAGAGACAAATTAATGCAAATGACCTGTCTGCCTTTCGGCTTGAGTTCCGCACCGAAGGCGTTCGAAACCGTAACGAACTGGATAGGCGAGCAGCTCCGCCAGCGGGGCATGCGCATTCTCATATATCTCGACGACTTCTGTCTGGTCAACCAAGACTACCAGCGCCTAGTGGACCATATCAATTTAGCGATGAGCATCCTGGAATCCCTAGGATGGACACTAAACCTAAAAAAGTCAAAGATAAAACCGTGCACGGTCATGGAATTCTTGGGCATCGTTTGGGACCCGTGGCAAAACGAGAAGTATCTCCCGCAAAGATCTATAGTCACGTTAGGAACTCACGTCTCAAGGCTCCTACGCCAGAGAAAAGCAAAACTGATCGAACTGCAGAGAATCATTGGAATCTTCAATTTTGCCAGCTTTGTGATTACGAGAGGGCGACTGAACTATCGTCACTTGCAACAACAGCTCAACGACGCTTTGAATTTGAACGTATTAAAAGCATCACCACTATCACAAGTCTCGGTAAGGGAGCTGAAATGGTGGCGTCAACACCAAAACTCGCGTTCCAAAATACACGTCCACGCCCAAGTGCATCACCTGGTGACCGATGCGAGTGGCATCGGTTGGGGTGCCAAGCTGAACAACGAGAGTCTTGCAGGATCATGGACTCCAGATCAGAGACATTTGCACTCCAACCAAAAAGAGATGATCGCCATACACAACGTCCTCAAGGTTCGATGTCAGTCTCTCCTCTCCTCAGCGCTTCATATCCAATGCG
The DNA here is from genome assembly GCA_918843915.1 of Notodonta ziczac. Classification (NCBI taxonomy): domain Eukaryota; kingdom Metazoa; phylum Arthropoda; class Insecta; order Lepidoptera; family Notodontidae; genus Notodonta; species Notodonta ziczac. The sequence continues at coordinate 12,006,357 of OU974046.1, read as the reverse complement.
ACAACAGGACTGTAGTATCATACATTCGCAACCAAGGAGGGACCAGGTCCAAAGCACTGATGGAACTGACTCGCAAAGTTTTTGCGATACTCGATCACTTCGACATACACGTCTCCATCTACCACATACCCGGGCAATACAACTGCCACGCAGACAGGCTGTCTCGGAACCGAGAACCGCCGGAATGGCACTTATTACCAAATATCACAGAAGTAGTATTTGCGAAATGGGGGACGCCAGTGATGGATCTCTTCGCATCACATCGAGCTCACGTAGTGGAAGCGTACGGAACTCTAGACCGACAAGACGACGTAGCGACGATTTACGACGCGTTGGGCACCACCTGGAATTACAGCCTAGCATGGGTATTCCCACCACCATATCTGATGCCCAGGGTGCTATCGCACCTGAATCGGGCCCAAGGAACTTATCTCATAGTCACCCCACGGTGGGAGAAAGTATATTGGAGACCAGATCTAAAGAATCGGGCTTTGTCAGCTCCGTTCACTGTGAGGAACCTGGACCAAGTACTAGTGGACACATCTACAGGCCATCCTCCCCCAGGCGCAGCAGAAATGACCCTCGAGATATGGCGATGTGGGGGTGGGAAAACCATTTAGAAAACTGGTCGGAAGAACAGAAATCACTCCTAACATCTAGTTGGCGGCAGTCTACCCTAAACACTTATCGGCCGGCATGGAAACGATGGATTGAATGGGCTCAACGCAACAAAGTGGACGGTTGCATGCCCTCAGGATCAGACCTGGCACGATTCCTGGCCGACCTGCATCAAAAAGAAAAACTTGCCCTAAATACCATCTTAGTTCACAAATCGGTGGTTTCGACATTTTGCGACCCAAACAATCGGTATAAACTAAGCTCCCACTCCCTGGTGAAACAGGTACTCAAAGCCATTACCCTGGCTAAACCAAAAGTAGCAAAACCACCAGTTTGGGATATAGATGTCCTTGCAGATCATTTGGCAACCAAGAACCCGGACACTAAAAGCCTTTATAATGCCTCATGCCAAACAGCAGCTATCCTCCTGTTATGCTCTGGCCGACGGATCCATGATCTGACGCTGCTGAAAATATCGCCTGACCACTGTTTGGTTAATGAAGAATATATTGTCCTCAAACCGGCATATGGTTCTAAAACTGATTCAGCTAATTATCGACAGTCTAGCTGGAAGTTAATTAGGAACTCATCTAACATGGTCTTAGACCCCGTATACTGGGTTCGCCACCTGATTAAACTATCCCAACATAGAAGACGTCTGACAGACGCTGACGAAAGCCTGTTTCTAACAACAGCAGGCCAACCGAAACCCGCATCAAGTGCAGTGATTTCAGGCTGGGTAAAACGCATGTTGAAGGAGGCAAATATTGATGCAAGTCCTGGAAGCTGCAGATCAGCGGTAGCATCAAAGAGTTGGCTGGTTAACTTCCCTTTAAGTGAAATACTGGACAGGGGAAACTGGAGATCGGCTAATACATTCAAGAAGTTCTATCATCGTGAAGTCGAAACTTCGTTACATACACGTGACCGCCCATTGATTACGACTTTGTTTAAACCCATTGATTAAACTAATCAATAAATTATTTATGTCAGGAGCAAATACACTATTATGTTTTGGGTCATATAAAGCTGTTTCATTGCTGTCACCCATGGTACCCAGCTATTTCTAGTTCACATTGGCGTCCTCTTTCACCAGACGAAAACAAACAAATCTCATGTTTTAATTAGGTTTGGAAGAACGGTCAAGTTGGTTTAATATGAACGTTTTACCTTACAATAAAACGTATATTAAACATACTTACCTTCTTCCAAACCTAATATTTTTAACCCTGCCTGGTGATGAAAACATTCAAACCAATGATCGTAGAATGCCTCGCAAATCTATGCAGGCCTCGGCCATGTTGAAAGCGGACGTGACGTAAGTAACAGAGGGAGACAGATAGACGGAAAAGAAAGAGACAAAGGCACGTAATTGACTGGAAGTCAAGTTCGCTACTCTCATGTTTTAATTAGGTTTGGAAGAAGGTAAGTATGTTTAATATACGTTTTATTGTAAGGTAAAACGTTCATATTATACCACTAACAAGCAAACACTCTTGTTCCTATGTAACAGAAATTAACATATTAACTCACCAGTTAATCCCAAATACAGTCCCAAGTTGACTTGCAGTCGCGGCAGGAAGTACGACCCCCCGACGTCAGGGAACAGACCGATCTTCGTTTCCGGCATGGCAATGACCGTTTTCTCCGTCGCCACACGATACCGTCCGTGAACCGAAACACCCAGACCTCCTCCCATGGTAATACCATTAATGATAGCCACGTATGGTATCTTGTACTTCCCGATCAGGTAGTTGACATTATACTCTGTGTGGAAGAACCTGGGGCCTTCGACTTTGTCTATGGCGGCTTTGACATCACCGCCAGCACAGAACGCCTTCTCGCCGGCCCCTTTTATGATAACTAAGGTCTTATTACTCTCCCATTCTATCAACTGTGGCAGTAGCTTCGATACCATGGATGTGTTCAATGAGTTTAATGCTTTTGGTCGGTTTAGTGTGACGATTCCAGCATTGTTAAGGGTTTCGAACAGGACATCTTGCTCTTGGGTAGACATGGTGCGTTTTATAGCGTGGGACGCCGATCTAGTCAGTTTTATGCCTAGTTTGAACATCTGGGAACGCAAAAGACAATTTTTTTAACTGATCAATGAATCTCCATTGTGTCTTTACCAAAACATCAACATTCGCTTTGAATCGAAAGTTATTATGTACCTCAATGGTTGTGTCTACATCAAGAAAGTTGTCGGCACTAAACAAAATGCAATCAACACATTTAGGTATTAATTGGTATTTAAAAGTTACTGTCTGCAAACGCTATGATGATAATCGCTAACTAAGCTCTTTACCTACATATTGCAGGCATGAAATCAAAGATAAAGAAATAATTAAAAGAAAACTGCTATCTTTGACCAATTAAAAAAAAAATTAAACCATTGATCACTTCAAGTTTAATTATCAAGCATTAGAAGCCTCAGCCTGTGCCAATATACATCTGCTCCACACCAAATGACCACAGCCTTTATTTCCCATCACCAATATTGAAAAGGACCGCCCATAATGATACACCTGGATATGGTTATGGAGGAAGTCTTGGAACCCACAACAAATACAATAATTATCTTCTTGAATTTAAAGAGAGATTGTTAAAAAGTATACTTAAGAAAAGTACTTAAGAAAAGTATACTTCTTTAGCTGATAATATTAACATAAATAAATAAAATACTACTCTATATTGAAAGATTAAAACCCCTGATGCAACAACTTTTTGAACAACAAAAGACCTAATAATATTCAAACGGCTGCTGAACCGATTTTCATGAAACATAGCTAAGAACACTCTCAAACAGAACACCTCTCTTGAGTACTGAATACCTTTAAATCGAAATCGGTTCATACGCTTGGACACACATGTCAAACTTATAACACCCTTTCTTTTTCGTTGGGGGTAAAATAACAATGAATAATTAATAATTAATAATTGACACACCACACATTACTATAGTACTTAATTATACAGCCAACTCAGATCCCGACACATGAGTTTGTTATCGGCAATTTAATTTTATTGTGAGTAAATAAATAAGTCAATATGCAAATTATTGTACCTACTGACAAGCATTGATACATAATTGATTATTTTATGGCTTTATGATCTGATGATTGTCCACCCCTGCCTACCCTTTCGAGTAGCACAGAAATGTTGACTGTTATAAAATTAACATTGATGTGCTAATTCGTACAAACAATAAACGGTAGGTACATCAATTCAGCTACAAGCACAATAGATATATGAACTTCATAACAATTTACATAAGAAATAATATACATTGCATAATTACTTACTTTGGACCTACACAACTACGAGTTTATCAGCTAATATCAATTCACAATTCGTCGTACACTATTCTTCGCGTACTATCTATCAATCTATACCTACTGGATGCCTTATGGGTTATCAATGAAGGCGCGATAGATATTTGCCTGTTCACCAATGAAATTACACAAAGCTATTTATAAAGAGAATGCAATTTGTGCTGAATTTGCTAATTTGAATGGATAGAAGGATTTAAAAATAGCTAAGGTTGATAATATTCAGATATAAATGGAAATCTAACCAAAAACCGGTCACACAGCTGTCCCGGAAATAAAATAATATTTTCCTTTCGGCTGTCAGTCAATTTTGATGTATGTATGACACCGGTGACGTAGTGAATAATTGTCAACATTTCCCTAACGTCAAATTACACAAAATGTATTTGTTATTGCTATTCGTTACTGCGTTACTCGACATTGGCAGAATCACATTGGGCCTGACTCCATGCAAAGAGGCCATTAATATAAAAAAAATTAACAAAATATGACATTTGTTTGAGTGATTGATTACTAACCAATCAAGTGAGTGCTTTTATGTTATTTGAAAATACGTAAAGATAACCTCAATAAATTGTCTCCCTATTTGTTTTAAATTATTATCTCAAATAAAAGGACCTGACGAACGCCTAAATGGGCGTTACAAGGAAAGTACTTAACTGGTATGCCAGACTAGCACCTGCACACGGTAAATCCTTGCCACCATACGATCATGTAGTACAAATCGGTGATCCGATATTACGTAAAGTTACTGAGCCCGTAGCGCTCGACAAAATAAAAACAAACGAAATTCAAACTGTAATTAAAAAGCTGGAGTATGTGGTGCACAAGTACGGCAGTCTCGGAATGTCTGCGCCACAGATTGGAGTCAACATGAGAATATTTGTAATGAGGCTCACCACAAAGCAAATCTCGCTTGTTCCTAAAGAAATAGCGAGACTGCGGGGCATGGAGGCGCTACCATTCACTGTGAGTATGTAAGTTGACCGACGGCACTACATATTAGTTTATAAAGGTAAACTTGCAAGAAATCTCACAATGTTTGTTACCATTTTTAGGTGTTCATCAATCCAAAATTGAAAGTGGTTGATTACCAGAAAGTAATCCATAGTGAAGGCTGTGAGAGCGTTCAAGGTTATTTGGCTGAGGTACCAAGATACAGGGCTGTTGAAGTTACAGGTAAAACAGCATTCAGTTTAATTTGTTATTATGAATTCATAAGCCTTGGATGAGTGATTACCTTATTAAAACTATATAAAACATGTATTTACTCCTTTAATTTTTAACTTTTGGTCTGTAATTAACAATAAATCAATTTTAAAGGCCTCAATGAACAAGGAGATGCAACATTGAAAACATTCAGAGATTGGTCAGCACGGATAGCCCAGCATGAGATGGACCACCTCGACGGCAAGCTGTACACAGACATCATGGACCGGAAGACACTAGAATGCTCCTGCTGGGAAGAAGTCAACTTGTCTAAAGGCAAACTAGCTATTCCATTTAGTCCTTCTTAAATAAATGACTTATCGTGTAGTGTATAAAGTCTTTAAATGGAAAGTATAAAATAGACAAAAACATGTATAAACATTTTAATCATTATAATATAATTTATATAGACATTTTGATATCTCATTCAAAAGTTCATTAGATCAAAGGTATATAAAATAATTATTAATTATCTAGCAAGTCAACGAGAAGAGATACGAAAATATATAGACTGCTTTATTCAATTTATTCTTTTTAACATTTCATCTTCATTTATTTTTTATGAACATTACAGTTCCAACACATTATTAACTATGTATTTATAAAATGGCCACCCAACTGTTGGAGATCTTGGCAGTGATGGCTATGTCTTTTCGTATCGCTTATCGTCGACCATGGTATATCACTTGACTACATTAATAAATTCTTCAATCCCTCGTAAGAAGCTGCACTCGCTAAGAGTGTGTATCACTTGGTGAGTCCCCGCTCAGCAGGTGAGTGGTGTCGGCGTCCTGCGCGTGGTTGGTGTTGCGCATGTGTCGCAGCAGCGAGCTCTTGTCCCGGAAGTGGCGGCCGCACGCGCCGCACACGTACACGCGCCCGTTGTGCACCATCATGTGCCTGCTCAGACCTACCCAACACACGGTTAGTTGCACACTACAGCTGAATGAGTTCATAATATCACTGTGTGTAACGTGTTTAAGTCGATTGTCATCTATTATTTACTTGCTGTGCCCGCGAGACTTCGTTCGCGTGAAATTTAACTTAACAAAAATTTAATTTAACATTTGCCACCGCGCGACATGCAGCATTTGTTTTTGATTTTTTCTAAAATAAGGTTGCCGAAGTTACTGCTTATAACATCGGCTATGTGCCAGTGAAAATCCCGTCAAAATCGGTCCAGCTGTTTCGGAGATTACCCGGAACAAACACACAGACAAAAAAAAATTAAATCGCATTATTGTTATAAGTACCGTATGTACTTTCATATGCATTTAGTGAAAAGGTGATTTTGATCTTACAAACAGACACTCTAATTTTATTTATTTGTATAGAGTATAGATATCGCCTCCGCATTGACGTAATTCAGACCGAGGGATGGCTAACATGTGAACAGTCGATTCTCAGAACATTACTCAATTCGCTGATGCTGTCAGCTTGCGTGCGTCTTAATTTGCGATGAACTAACTTAGTCCAGCATGTAAATTAAAAAAATATTAAAACATACCGGAAGCGTGCAGGAAGACCTTAGGGCACCTGGCGCAGCGGTGCAGCGCGAGCACGCGCTCGTGCGGCGGCGCGTGCGCCCGCTCGTGCGCCTGCAGCGCGCCGCGCTGCGTGAACCCCTTGCCGCACGTCGCGCACTTGAACGGACGGTCCCCTGACACACATTAACAGTCAAAATGTACCTCCACCTCATTGTTGTAGTGGTCGTTACGGAGGCCCACTGTGCGGTTATTATCTAATCATTGGGACTTAATCCCCATGACCACATTTCTTCAAGTCTCAGCGAATATAACGTTCGAGCATACACTGATGGTGATAAATAAAAGCGCGGCCGCAGTCGCTGCAGGGGTACGCACCTGTGTGCACGAGCTGGTGCCGCAGCATGACCTCGCGCTGCGAGAAGGCGCGGCCGCAGTCGCTGCAGGGGTACGCACCTGTGTGCACGAGCTGGTGCCGCAGCATGACCTCGCGCTGCGAGAAGGCGCGGCCGCAGTCGCTGCAGGGGTACGCACCTGTGTGCACGAGCTGGTGCCGCAGCATGACCTCGCGCTGCGAGAAGGCGCGGCCGCAGTCGCTGCAGGGGTACGCACCTGTGTGCACGAGCTGGTGCCGCAGCATGACCTCGCGCTGCGAGAAGGCGCGGCCGCAGTCGCTGCAGGGGTACGCACCTGTGTGCACGAGCTGGTGCCGCAGCATGACCTCGCGCTGCGAGAAGGCGCGGCCGCAGTCGCTGCAGGGGTACGCACCTGTGTGCACGAGCTGGTGCCGCAGCATGACCTCGCGCTGCGAGAAGGCGCGGCCGCAGTCGCTGCAGGGGTACGCACCTGTGTGCACGAGCTGGTGCCGCAGCATGACCTCGCGCTGCGAGAAGGCGCGGCCGCAGTCGCTGCAGGGGTACGCACCTGTGTGCACGAGCTGGTGCCGCAGCATGACCTCGCGCTGCGAGAAGGCGCGGCCGCAGTCGCTGCAGGGGTACGCACCTGTGTGCACGAGCTGGTGCCGCAGCATGACCTCGCGCTGCGAGAAGGCGCGGCCGCAGTCGCTGCAGGGGTACGCACCTGTGTGCACGAGCTGGTGCCGCAGCATGACCTCGCGCTGCGAGAAGGCGCGGCCGCAGTCGCTGCAGGGGTACGCACCTGTGTGCACGAGCTGGTGCCGCAGCATGACCTCGCGCTGCGAGAAGGCGCGGCCGCAGTCGCTGCAGGGGTACGCACCTGTGTGCACGAGCTGGTGCCGCAGCATGACCTCGCGCTGCGAGAAGGCGCGGCCGCAGTCGGTGCAGGGGTACGGCTTCTCCCCGGAGTGGACGCGGCGGTGCCGCGACAGCGCGCTGCATGACGCCAGCCGCTTGCCGCAGATGTCACACCACGTGTTGCCTTGCTGATGACCCTGCTTGCTGTAGCAATGTGAGATGGATATATGAGTTGGAAGAAAAATGTACCACATCCACGAAATCGATGGATTTGTTGAAGAGATATTCGATTAGACTGTAAGATGCAATTCATATCAATCATTTAGGCTGCAGATAGTGTAGTCCTGCCCTCGTAACAATTCCGCACTGAGGGGTTTCCACTGCATGGATCTTTTTCCAAGGATGGAAAATTAAAAAATGGAACCATTACTTACCTTTTCTTATTGCCTTGAGTTACGATTTTATCAGACTGTCCTGGAGCAGTTGAGTAAAAACATCCTTCTGGGAGGGTTATGTTTTTCGGGTTTTTGTTGGGTCTTTCATATTTTGACGTAATATACTTTATGACGATATCACTCTGCTTCTGTGAATCTGGCTCGGCGTCGGCTGCGGTCGGTGGACTCTCCATCACTTGTGGAGTCTCTAGCACTTGCTCTTCTATCTAGAATATTCACTGAATCATGAAAATGTGAAGTCTGTACAACACTCTTATCGCCCTACCGAGGAACAAATAATTTGGAATACAAAATAAATATTTGACTGAAGACTATGTGTTGGCCACTAGCTCGTACAAGAAAATGAACAGTGACACCTAGATGCTAGATGCCAGTAGCATTTTGGTCCACTCATGATATTATGCCAACATTGCTTTGGGTGGAGTCCAGGAAGGGCTTACCCACAAAGTATAAAACTATACAGTATTAAATATTATTTTAGTGAACTGCACATAGGCCATGCATTATATTGATGTCTATTACTAACATTGTGTTAAGTGTACCTGTTCATCTTCCTCAGTCAACTGCATAGTGATCACATTTCCATCCCCGGTCTCCAACTCTATAGTCTTAAGGCTTGCATCTGCCACTGTTAACCCATTGTCTTGCTGAGTTAACACGCCTATTTGTAACAGCATTGTGGTCAGAAATGTTGATATATCCAGCTCTGTGATATCTGTATGAACTTCCTGTAAGCAGTTGTTAAAATTAACTTTATTTTTAATGTAAGACTAGCTGAGCCCGCGACTTCGTCCGCGTGGAATTTAACTTAACAAAAAAGCCCTCTCCCGCGTTCTAAGCCCGCGCGACAGGACGCAGTTTTTTTAATTTTGTTTTTCTAAAATAAAAGTAGCCTAAGTTACTGCTTATAACAACAGCTATCTACCAGTGAAAGTCCCGTCAAAATCGGTCCAGCCGTTTCGGAGATACTTTTTGATTTCATGTGTTTTTATTTTTTTATGCAGAACCTTAATTGTTTTTCTAAAATTAAAATAGCCTAAGTTACTCCTTAAAAAATGAGCTATCTGCCAGTGAAAGTCCCGTCAAAATCGGTCCAGCCGTTTCGGAGATTACCCGGAACAAACACACAGATAGACAGACAGACAAAAAAAAATTAAATCGCGTTTTTGTTATAGGTGTTGTATGTACTTTCATATGCATTTAGTGAAAAGGTGTTATTTTGATATTACAAAAAGACACTCCAATTTTATTAATTTGTATAGATGAGATATATAGCAGGGTCATTGATCAGAGTCTAGTTGTTTGTGTAGACTACTGGGTACTATAATATTGGGTCTTGCAGTTTAGATTACCATAAAAGACTTATGGAAGCGCAGTATCAGCATATATTCCTGTTTTGAGTTACGGTGATTGCTGCCAATACATAAATACAAATATTCAACAGTTTTGGACCATACAATAATTGGTGTATTTGTGGAACGATATTTGACTTCATAGAATGAAAATTAATTTATTGTTAGTACTCACTAATTCTTCCTTATCTTCATTGACTTCTTCAGTTTTCAGAATATTCTCCCTACTTTCATCTGGCACTTGCTGTATAATATAATTAAAATAAAATTATGTTGTATTTTCACAGCTACATTATAATATAAATTTTATTTAGCCAATAAGCTTGATGTAAAACATGCAGTCATTAAATTTACCTCATTAATATTATTTTCAGTGACCTCATTTACAGCTAAGATATCAACTTCTGATGACTGATCTTGGTTGAATTTTATGAAGAATTTAAATTTATCATTATAACCATCATCTTTCACATGATTAGTGTCTTTATTCTGGTCACAATTAAATTGGGCTCGGTGTTGTTTCCCCTTCACGGCTAAAACATGTGACTTGAGCTTCTGATATGTAACCTCGCATCGTTTCCTGAAACTGTAATATCTGTCTAGTTCCTGATAACATTCCTTACAGATCTTATTTGGTAGAATATCTTCTCTTGTTATCTGTAATGTGAACATTATTACAAAAAAGTTACACATGATAAACTAGGGTTATGTCAAATATTTCTGGTAAATGTTTTTAGTAAAATAAAATATGTAAGATTTAATTTGAGATAAATAAATCTATGTGGATAAAGCTAAAAATTGAGATAGAGCATCAGTGGTCTCTACCTTATCCTGTGTGATACAGAAATGAGTATGATATAAGTGTGATATTATGTATGTAGGTATGCATATAATTTTAAACTTGAAAACTCCTAAACCCAGAAACTGCTATGCAGACTGCATTGTCAGTTCATGGAGAATATTGCTATTAATATAATGCTATAGGCTAATGCTATATAACTAAATAGCCAAGATTCAACTTGTGTAAATGTTTCATTAGCGCAAACGAGGGGTGAAATGTGAGCATCTATCGTTAACATTATGGTTACACATTAGTGATCACAATAGTGATCTTGCCAGTATGATGATCATGAGAATCAATTTTTCAGTTCTGCTTACAGCAGATACATTTACTAACCTCTAATCCAACACACATCCTAATTCGAAGCGCAAGGATCGCGCAAACGTTCTCAGAGTCGTCAGTAAATATGGGAACAGTGTCCTGAGCCTTGCCGAGACAAAGTCTACACAATTTATCGACACCCTCGATTTCCTGCAAGTCAGGCGGTTTACGCGTGTAAGTCCTCATGTTTACAACATTTAAGAGCCGTTATTAAGGTAAAAATGTATGTTATTTCAGCAAAATAGAGTATGATTACTGTAAACTATTTCAGTCTGACATGTTGAAGTTTTTCACTTTATTCGGTCTAGTTGTCGAACGCATAACTTGGTTATACGGTTTGAAATATGTTATATACTGTTGAAATACAATATTTATACACATAAATCACATTTACGAATATTTCCAAAAAATAAACTATTCCACTGATTGAAAGTTAGTTCGTAGTTGGATTCACAGATTAGAGATGGTTGGATTGACTGACAGCACATTGACAGATAGATAGCAAGCTAAAATATTTAGGCGTTTTTCAATAACGAAACCAGGCATCTATGCCACTTGCAGATACCGATATACAGTGTTTTATGAAGACCATTTTGCGGACATCGCGTTTTTATTGCAAAATATGATAGATATAATCATTTTAATGTATTTTATCGAATCCCCATTTGCCTAGCATGTCTAGTTTTTAAGATATTAATTTTCGAAAATCGTCAAATTTTCATCCGAGCATTTAGAAAAAAATTTATGACTCTTAAACAAAGCAAGATACGCAGTTATGATTTTCGGTGCATTGCTAGTGTAATTGCAGCCGGTAACGGTATGGAAATAGGTAAAGTAGGTACACACACTGGTAGACATCGATGTCAAAATTAACGATGCCGATATCAGATACCGATTACGTGATAACGATTTGCATGTTTTTTTTATCAATATCAAAATATATCCAAAAACGTCCATGACTACACTAAGCTAAATGCAAATCATAAACGAACTATTGTTTTTACTGCCAACTATTATAATATTAGAGTAGTTTATTTTCTAAGATTATAATCATTTGGTAGCACGATACGACCAGACAATTATTAAAAAAATCGGATTCCAAAGTGAACGGTCGGTGTTTTTATTTAGTTGTTTATTCATGGTATTTTATGCATGGCACTAGCGTAATACATATTTAAACGGTGGGCAATATTTTTAAAGAAATAAAAAGTAACTATACTTTATGGTTTTCTCGGATTTGAGTTTTGTTGACATGTCAGTTTGGTTGGCGCGAGTTTTTATTTTGTTCGCCGCCGTTAGTATAATAATAGTCATCTATGGCCGTTTTCTTGGGAAGTGCAGTGGTGATTATATTATTTTTAGCTAGTGCCATCAATTGTTATGCGACCTTTGATAAAATAAGTAACGGTACGTCATCTAAATATTAGTTTTATTGTAGATAACAAGTTCATGCTGTACGCATGTGGTAAGCGCTTGGCGCAGTGGTTTGAGGGTAGTTGCGGGTTCGATTCCCGTCGGAGCAAATTTCGGGAATGCCCTTTTCGAAATTTTCCCAGGTCTGCGTGTCACTACAATCGCCTCCAGCCCATTGTACGGTACCCATAGTACCGTTGTTTAGTTTGGTACACAGCTGCCTAGTTGGTCTGACACCTCGGTCTGGTGATAATAAAAATGATAGGATAAAATTTTAGCAAATTATTTAATTCATTTAGGATTATAATGTAAATAAGAAATAAGTATTTAACTGCTTACAATATCTCTCTAATCATCCATCTGTTGAACATTGAAGTAGTGATCAGATATAGATTGTAAAACTTATAGTTTCACAAAGAAATATAATGTGGTAAATGTACAATATAAGTACGCTTTAATGGTCCGTAAAATATCGTCGGCCTAGAACAGGAAAACATCACATAAATAAAACACGATTACTTGTTTACTTAAATATTTTATTGGAAAAAAAAATTCATATGAAATCCAAGGCAACACGGTATTGTAAAATTTCAAGAATGTAATGACAGTAATAGTTCGGAATACTGGTGCGGAGGCGCAGCGTCCCTCGCGCGCTACTGCAAGACAATGGACATGCGACGGATGGCACTTATAATAAACAAAACACGAACAAATATATTTTTCAAATAACTTTTTAATTTTCATAAAAACCGACTCGACGCCACCGCATTGTAACTTATGGAATGCCTTCTATTTACTTAAAAATTAAAATTATATACTCCCTACAAGCATACATCGTTTATTCGTTATCTATTTCAAATTTTGTTCAAGACTAAGTGGATAGTTTTGTAGGCCGATACTTTGCGTTCTCTGCAGGAATGCGGCGCCGTGGCCGCTTCGGTCGGGGAACCGAACGACACCGACTACGCAGTAAGATATTTATTGGTCTCATAATAATATATAAACATAATATCAGTATAACTTATACAGACCGACGACATAATAACCGTTGAAATCGAACTGAAAATAATAATAACACTTGCAGTTCTAACTCCTACATCTAGATTATAAATGATTATAAAAATAAATAAGGGGCGTTGCCCCCTCCCTTTCACCCCGCTACTCGATCGGACAAGACACTTCGGACTTTGTTACTTTTTGAGCAAAAACTCGGCACGTTAAGTATATGATAATACAACGCGTGTTGGTTGTGAAGTGTCAACGGTACAGTAGTGCAACATCGCACGCTCGGCCGTGCGAGCGCCGCACGGCACATATCCACCGAACACTGTCATATTATAATCAACTGACAAACTATCATAAGCCCAATCGACTACCTCAAATAAAATATACTGCAAGCACACGCCGGTTTAATTTATGACTCTAGCGTGACACGCAAACGGTCGAATAAAATCCAAATCGCTTAAAAAAATATATTATTATTACACGATAAAACAATTGTGTGCTTCGATTCAATGATTTCTCCGGCTGTCGTAAAATACATCGCCGTAGCGTGGCGCGATCCCTAGACGGTTAACATTATTAGGTTATAGCACAACGGTCTAAAATAACATTACTAATAAGTAATAATAATCAATATTTACAATTAGTCTCGACTACGCCCGACGAGCGAAACAATATATGTAAGCACCGCTAAACTCGCCCCACAGTCGACGATGAAAGATAAACGTATCGCCCGGACGGTGTACAGTGGTATACTAACACTATACATATTAATATGTCGTTCGATCGCAGACGTCCACGCGTCGACGCACGGAAAATAACCCTAATCGAACGATTATCACTTCCGTTATCGATGCGGAAGGTCGTGAAAGCGATAATTTTTGGCACTGAACACGAGAGCGGCAGTCCCCGTGCGCCGACTCAACGGACATGAGACCGATCAGATTTTTGGACAACAGAAATGTTATTATACTATTTACTTCTTAGGAAACTTTGTGATGAAAAATCTAGGAGTTCCGTCTATAATAATGAAATATTGAATTTGAATGGCGTCGCGGTGTATCTGGTCGCTCGACGGGGAGCTCGCGCCGCGCGCGCCGCGGTCGCCGTGGTGCCGCGGCGGGCGGCGGTGCCGGCGGGGTTTACATGTTCTCGAACTGGTCGACGCGGCGCTTGGTGTTGCCCTTGCGGATCTCGCGCAGCGTCTTGTATTTATCCCTGCCCTGGCGCACGTTCTCGCGGTGGATCTTGTCCATGGCCGTTTCCTTGGTATCGTCGCGCGACTGCGCCAGGTCTTGTTTTAACGCCTGTACAAAGAGAAAAAAATATCTTAAATTACATATAAACAGTTACGAATATCTTCAATTTGACTTTAAACAGTGAAAGAATCGAAATTTGTATCGACCGGGAATGCATATTTCAGTAATTGGATGATAATAAATCATCTATTCATGCTACTAATACTGGATGTAGTGATAAATTTATAATAACAATAGAGGGTATGCATGAAATATGATATAATAAATCAGTCTTGATCTAAATCTCGTTTCATTCACACGAACCCACGCTCTTTCGAACCTCCATTAAAAGGGGTCACATATAGGGGTCAGTATAACAAATTCAATTGAAATATCACTGAACAGTTGGATGGCGGATGGCGGCTGACCTTGAGCTGGTTGTGCAGACGCTCGTTCCGCTCGGCGAGCGTGCGGCGGTCGGCCACGGGGTCCACCAGGTCGTCGGGCGCGCGCGTGAGGTCGCCGCCGCCCGCGTCCGAGCCGCCGTCGGAGCCGCCGTCCGCGTCGGCGCCGTCCCCCGCGCCGCCCGCGCCGTCCGCGCCGCTCTCCGCCACGTGGTGGTGCTGCGGCGTGGTGGCCGCCGCCAGCGCCGCCGCCGCCTCGTCCTGACAAAACACACGAACGTTCATACCTCGCCGTCTCCTCCTGAACTCATCGCTTTGGCTGTCTCGCCTCGCGACATGTGGACGCAGCAATTAGGAAGTGGCAGTGGGATAAAGAAAGCTTTCGAATACACTGCACTGAACTCTGTATCCTAAATGTCGAACGGAATCCAAACTGGAGATGTAGTACGCCGAATGTGTTGGGATGGCCAAACCAACTCGTAAAACATATTCTTATCAACTTTCGTCGAACGACGTCAACGCATTAATTGCGACCGTCTGATACCACCCCCTATAACCGGATTCATTACTCGAAATGCCAGATTAGATAACCGACAATTTTGACAGATATTTGTTTCGGGGTGAATGTCCGGGTATAGAGCCGGGCCGGCGCGCACCTGCTTGCGGCGCGCCTCCTCCACCTCCTCCTGCAGGCGGCGCGTCTCCGTGTCCTTGACCTCCACCTCCTGCTGGATGCGCGACACCTCCTCCTGCTTCGTGCGGATCTCCTCCTCAAGCTTCGCGCGCTCCGCCGCTTCCATGTTCTGAGAAATACAGTCATTTAATAAAAGCGTTTAATATATATTTTTTATGTCGCGTCGAGAATTGGCAGATCGTTATGTGATCCTTTCGTCGGGTGGACCTAAATAAAATTGTTAATAACTAAGGAGTTGTGGACGACTTGAGAAATCTAGGCAAGACCCCGAGTTTCTATATGAAACACCCTGTCAAAGATTACATACGAACAGATATATATATTTGAAAGACAGTCGGCTTGTACCTTGGTCTCCTCGAGGCGCTGCATCATGGCCTGCAGCTCGTTCTGGCGCTGCTCCAGGTCCTCCTTGGCGGCCTGCAGCTGCCGCAGCTGCTCCTCCAGCCGCCGGATCATGTCCTGAGCTTCCATCAGGTTCGCCTGCACACCAAATTTCGTTCACAGTCGTACTTCTCTATAAGATATTAGCTAGCCGCCCGCGGGTACAGTATAAAGCTCAATTATTTTAGAAGGTAGTTACGCATAATAATTCACTACCCCCAAATTAATAAAACTTATTTTAAAACTGTGTTAGTGTAGGTTGCAGGTATGAGATGTTGTACCTGTGAGCGTTCCATCTCCTCCTGCATTTGTCGTAGTCGGTCTTCGTACTCTTGTTGTTTCTTCTCAGCGCGTTCGCGAGCCGCGATCTCGAGTTGAAGTTTTTCCCTGTAATAAAAGTGCTAACTGTAAATGGAAGCAGTTATAAAAAATTATGAAGTTTAGTTAATATTGCACTGCTCATGTACAATTTTCTAATAAACTGACGCTTGTTCGATAGCATATCGTCACTGTCCCTGAGAATATGAGTGAATAAGTATACTAATGTCTAACCAATTTTCGAAAGACATGTGAAACCCGTACTAGGCCAGCGTAGTGGATCATGGCCTGCATCCCCCTCGTGTTGAGGGGAGGCTCGTGCCCAGGAGTGGGACTTTAAAAGTGTTAAGTATACAAGATTTTTTAATACAGCGTTTAATAAACAAGTTAAGAGTTTCTTTACATATCTTTTTTTAATGTCAGCTACGCTCCAAGCCGGTAATAGATTGCAGCTAAGTGCGCTTACATTATCTAAAAGCGTGTGCTAATTGGGTGATGTGTGCACAGATATAGATTTACATCGATAACGTAAATGCATGTACTTCGCGTGTTCGAAACCCCGTCCAAGCGTCAAGGTTGGTCGCCGCTAACTTACAGTCCGCGCGACTACAGATATAAAAAATATGAGTATGTGCGAGATAATCACTCGAGAGAATCGTAGCGGGCGGAGGGGCATCGGCGGCATCGGTGTCTTTGAATCGGTTTGGATTTCCCGTCACTAATGACGTCACAGGAGGTGTTAAAAATTCGGCACGCTCGGTTTCAATACTTACGCGATACGTTATCTATGTAAATTTTCTTCCAACTCCTCCTATTACTATATATTTCTTATATATTTCTTTCGATTAATTTCGTGCGGGTTTCAAGACAATTGAACTTTTGCCCGGGACGCCGTCATTATTGGTCACCATTGTCGATACTGGCTTACAGGAGTTACAGGAGTGTGTGGCGGGACTAGTCCCATTTTAAAATCTATGTCAATGTATATTTGCGGATGTGTGCGTACCTCTGCGCCTGCTTGGCGAGCTTCTCCTCGCGCGCCTGCGCCTTCATCTGCTGCACGTCGATGGTGTCGGGCTTGCGGCGGCGCATGTACAGCTCGTGGTTGCCCATGCACAGCGCCAGGATGCGCTTGTTGACGCGCACGCGCGGCGCGAAGAACACGAAGTCCGGCGCCTTCTTGTCGATCGGCTTGATTATGAACTTGCGGTCGTTGAACGATATGTTGCGGATCTCCGACCAGGGGAAACCGATTTTTGGTGTCAGCCTGGAATGTTCAGTAATTTTATGGTTAATAGATGCTGGAATAGATTTTAGATGCTTTAAGACTTTTATCGCGTTCCCCAGGATCTAGGTAAAAATTAGTGCCAAGCAATTTTTTTTTAATATCGCCAGTCTGACACACCAACTGTATGGTCCCAAACTAAGCAACGCTTGTACTATGCGTACCGTACAATGGACTGGGGGCGATCCCAGTGACACTCAGACCTGGGCAAATCACGAAAAGGCCATTTCCGAAATTTATCCCGGCGGGAATCGAACCCGCACCCACCATGTGTAGCGAGCCGAGCGGCCTACGCTCGAACCACTGCGCCAAGCGGTCGTCAAATTGTAGCTGGCATTCAGCTCATTTAGGAAATTAGTCAAGCCGTGACACAATCTCCTGTGTTGGGCTTCTGGTTCTCACACTCATCGCTCGAAACGCAACTGCAATAGGTACTTCACGCCGATCTTCCGTGAGCGTGAGGTACTACTCCGATCGGAATCCCCGGCTACAGCTTGGCTTGCCACCGCTACCGTAATTACTGTTGGGTACAATAATAAATGTGCGCGACTGACTTGTCATCCTTCTCGTATATGTTGAGTCCGAGCGCGTCGACTCCGAGCCAGAGCTCGGTGTTCTTCTTGTTGCGGATCTCGAAGTAGTTGACGCCGTACATCTCCAGGTCCTGCGCGATCTTGAGGTACTCCATCATGGCGTCCTCGCGCAGCATACCGCGGTGCTCCTGCCACCAGTTCGTGATGCTCTGCTCCCACTCCTCGCGGGACATCTGCACCAAACGAACCGCTTACTTATAGATTTACTGTGTATGCCACTTGTCATGGCCCTGAGTGATGTTAATGATCGCAAGGAGTAATGGAATATTTCAATATTAATAAGTATGTGCCTAATGTCGATACAAACTTTCAGGGGATACATTTTTAATAGTCCTTTCTTAGTGATCATTTAATTTATATGTATAGGAAACTCCTGTGCAATATTTCACGCTTCTAGAACCACCGGTTTAGACTGTACCTTGACTATTTTTTGGCAGAAATTTAATTAGCAAATTTCTTCTTCCAAGTATTTTCTCGATAGAACTTATAAGTTACCTGTAAAAAGTTATGTTAACTAAAGGGTAATAGATAACAGAACACACTAAGTACAATGTCGAAAGGTTCAAAAACCCCAAAAGTTGAATGTTATCTAAAGAATATATTAATTGTAAACACGTAGTTTCTAGACCTTATTACTTATATTAAGGCTCTTATCATTTGGTTTAAATTAATTCAAATAACGCCCCAAATATAACGAGTTTTGTGAGATAAGGAGGTTCTATTTGACTGGATACTAAAACTAAAACGATATCTTTGTTTTCCTTGCACATACATAAAAGTATCTATTACTTGCCAGTAATTACCGCAAGTGTACACAAATTTACTTTTCATTACTCATACTCTGAAAGTAGGTCTGAAGTTGCCTGAGAAGCGGGTTGAAAGTAATACTTTTCAGGCCCGGGAGTTTCGCTTTCAACTGACAGCTGCCAAATTATAAAAAAAAAACAAGTTCCATTTTCACATTTCTATGGAACCATGTTCAAACTTTTTCTACAGTCACTCAATTACAGCACGATGTAAAATTGAAATAACATAAAGTTAAGTATTAATTCAAGAATATATTTTTATAAATGACTTAATTATAATTTAGTTTCAACAATTTCTTTAAAATAACATAGATTTGGGCAAAATATTTAAAGATGAAAATGAAAAATAATGGCTAAATAATGAAGTTGGCCGGCCAACGAAAAAAAAAAACAAAATAGGCGGCAATCCGATTTTTTTTTTTCGAGTTGTAGAGTATTGTTTATACTTCCTTGTATTATTTCTTTACCCAATTCCTGTTTTTATTTTTATTTTCCTTGTATTCGTAATGAAAAGCACAGTGTTTACCTCGGGTGAAAGATTTATTTTGTCCCTCGAACTATTAGCGCCCTCGCTACGCTCGGGCGCCAAACCCCGTCTCGGGACAAAATAAGTAGCTTTCACCACTCATGTAACAATGTACTATTAAGATATTTAGCGACGTTTAAGGACCTTAGTTAGGTTCGTATTAGTAAATCTATCTCAATCATGAGAGCGATCTTGAGTAAGCTTTTGACGTCATTTTGCACTGGTATACCGTTAGTAGTAGTAAGGATGACATTTCCAAGATCACTTACAGACTTGGAAATGTCAATCTTACGTCATACTAGTATAATATGACTTGTCAAATGCCTACTTAACACCGCTCTCAGACTTGAGAGAGATTTATTAATACGGGGCATAGTCATCATCATCTGCCTTACCTTTTCCCATTATCTGGGGTCGGCGCAGTATGTCTTTTCCTTCCATACATCGCGCTTTCCTGTCATACTCACATGGAGTACAACCTCGTTCATATCACTTTTGATACAATATATTCATCTTTTCTTGGGCCTTCCTCTCGCACTATATCCATCCACATATCCATCCATGCTTCTTATCCCTTCTCATCACGTGTCCAAACCATTCCAGCCTCCTACCTCTTATTTTATCTGTTATTGGCGTTACCCTGACACTGCCCCTTATACAGGTTGAAACATAAAGGGTATACTTTTTTTTCAAACATAACTTTGTAATTCTAAAGCTTTGGAGGAAACTTGAAAAACAAAAGGTGTTATGGAAATACAACTGTTGACATATTTCACAAGTCAACAAAACCTTTAGTACTTCAACTGTCCAACAAAGACGATAGTTTGAGATTTACAAAGTTAAGATGCAAAAAAATAGTACTATACAAAATCACAAAAAAACCAGTGACAGACGTCCATACCATTCAGTCCACTATCTCTCATCCACGTAGTGTTAGTTAGTGGTTTATGGGGTAAGTAAGGTTACCTTGTGTTGGTCGGTGACGCGCTGCGGCAGCAGGCGGTCGTTGGCGAGGAAGCCGGGCCCGTGCACGGCCGGGTTGTGGTCCCCGTGCCGCGCCTGCACCGCGTACGACGCGAGCAGCACCGACGTCTCCGGCGGACAGTATATCTCGTCCGACAGTATGGCATTCTTCACCTGCCACACGGAACGAAACAAATGTTTGTATGATCTGATAATACACGCTGGAAATCCTTGGGGAGGATGATAGATGACACGTCAGTTTTAAGAGATGCTACATTTAGTAGGCAAGACAATAGAGATAGACAATACTTAGGTCTACGGCAGCTTACGCCCCCTCTGTACTCATACCTTTGAAGCGAAAGTGGTCATACATGGTGGTGGAGCGCTATACCAGCTCGACCACGAGGAAGTACCACCTTCTCACAGAAGAACTGCGTAAAGTAACTATTATAGATGCGTATTATAGATCAGTGAGGGAGCCAGACGCCCAGTCACCCTTCCCTCTGTCCACACCTTTTTAGGTTGGCAACGGGCGAGCTATGCCTTTGGTATTGCAAGTATCTATGGACTACGGTGACTGCTTAGCATTTGGCGGGTCTTACACTTGTTTGTATTTACTTTGTTCAGAGGTTTTCTCATTCATTTTCAAGTAATGCGTTTCAAATGTTCATAAGATTAAGCTGGAAGAGACAACAGGGGGCTTCATATGATGTTATAATGTGAGAATATGTCATTTACCTGAAGGTAGAACAGCTTCAGTGTAATCTCTTGGATGAGCTCATCCGCGACGTCCTCCGGGTAGAATTTGGCGCGGAATTTGAACTGAAGTGGGTTCTCTTTCTTCACGTCTTGTTGCATCACCTGGGATAGACAGGACATGTTTAAAATCTAGCAACAATACCCTCAAGTCCTAGGATCACGTTTACTAGAGGTATCTCTACAAACTAAATGGTGCTGTAAACAGCCCTGTAAAAGCTGCAGTCTAAAGCATATTTTATAGTAATGTGTGGTGCCCTTGCCCAAACTTTGTCATCTGCGATGTCTACTTATAGGTTTTACATAGCTGACCACTATTTACAGAACACATCACATACATGCATTTATTATATAACTTGTTTAATCTAATGTCTTACCCATCTCGAGAACGGTAGCGACCCTGACTTCGTTGTGTGCCCACGTATTGGTCCAGGGATTGCGTTAAAATGGCAACAATTAATTACAATTCACCGCCAGTATCTGGCTATTGCAAGCTTACCGAATGTTTACAAATTGTACAGATAGGAAACGTAGCTTAGCAATCGAACAAGTGTTGTCCGGAACTTTACTGTGCAACGAGAGGAGCCTCTGCTAGAATGCCGCATGATAAAGTACATACCAACTAATTTACTTAATTATTATCCCTTAATTTTGTTACGTTACGTATTATAACAAAAATATTAAGGTATGAAGTTATGATCCATATACTTTACTCCATAAATACTCCACGAATACAAGATCAACAAGTAAACTAAGAAGCATATTTTATTATATATCAAACATCTGAAAGTTTTACTTTACGAGGTTTCCTCCAAATGAAACTAAGTTCATCAGTCGTCTCTCAAAGTACTCGTATGAACTTTAATTGGCCGTTTAAATAATGTGGATCGAATTTAAAATGAAGTCTCATTTGACAGCATGTTATAGGGGCCGCGGCCCGTACCTCAATTTGAGGGTGTGTTCGCGCCGCGTGCTTAGAAATAGGTTAATAGAATTTAATCGTTTAAGATTTCTGTTAATTAACGGTCGCTGACACGAAGGCGACGTTGGGCTTGGCGACATTTTGCTTTCCATTGAAGGGCTTGCAGTATTTATCCATCTGTGTGAAGTAACAGGACACTACCTAGGCAGTACCTACTAATTTCGTCTGCGTCATGTATGAGTCACGTTTAATAAATAAATGAATTATAACCACATTATCCTTTAGGAGTATCAATCCTTTGTCACAAGTGAAGTCACTGACCAGAAATGAATAGCAATGGAACTGATATTGGCCACAGTAGTGGGCGAAGCGGGCATTGGCCTGGGCAGGGGGTCTGTGAAACAATGTCATGACATGACAAATTAGACATCCAGTCATTAATACACTCACTACTAGGACGTAAATGTTGACCACATTTCAATAACACGTGCAATTCTGTCAATGGTATGACTAATTGATTATAATATTATCAGATAATTAGTGGTATGATTTGTAGTTACGTTAATAATTGTTGGATGTTAAATGTGTATTGTCTGTCAGGCGCTTATGTGTGATGTGTATCACAGATCACAGTAAAACGAGATGAGTGAAAGCACAATTGAATTGAAAACAGAAATGTTACTATTTCTGTCTGTCATTTACACGTACAATCGGCTGCACATCTCGGCGAAAATTTCCACCGCAAAGTGAGCTCTTTATTATTGTACCAGCGACATCATACAGAGCATATATCGACATTTTAGACCTCGTATATTATGCTTATAGGAGATGTGAGTCTTCGAGTGACTCATCGCCTGATGTATAACATTTGCAGTTGAGAGGAAAATCCGTAATACAATAATCACACTATTAGGTCGTGTGTAATGTGGATTTGGTATCGCGATTAATGGCCGTGCCGAGATCAGCCGATAAGATAGCCAGCAGTGACAGAAGCGGACACGAGCGGAATATAGTGTTAATCATTTCAATAATAATTTATTTTGACGATGGACATTGTACAACAGTATTGAATAACAGGTTCCGTTCTGCCGTCTGCAAGAGACAATAGACTAGCTGCCTTATGTTACGTGGAGTCGTTATTATTAGTCACGGCTATGTTGACTAGACCTCAAATAGTTGCTATTATTATATCATTACTAGAAAGTATGGTAGCAGCTACTTTGTAGGTAGTTTCTCAAATTACATTTTGCTAAACGATTATCCCATAATAACAACTCATTGTAGTGAAGAGAAAAAATACCTCCACCGAATTTCAAAATAATGAAACTTTTTATGAAATCAGCACTGTTTTACTCCAAGACGTGACCCCTAACAACAACATTGAACAATAACAAACACTCGAGATAAATTTATCTGAAATTGTCTAAATATACCGGAGAAATATTGAGCACGTTCTGTATTTTGTTCTCATACTACAGCAGCGCCAGAAATTCCTGACGCTTTAGCTGGCCTTTATCGTAGCCTTCGCAATAATCTTTATTACCTACCAAGTAGTACATAAAAACACGTCATATTCTGCATTTAAAAACCAATCATAAAAACTGGCCACGTGCGTGTCTTACAACGCACAACGTATGGTCCCGTACCCATTTCAAAAACGAAATGATAACTTTTTAGCGAACTTATTTCGATTATCATAAATATGTAAGTAACTAAGTACCGGAATTCATTACGTAAATTTTGATTAAAAGTTAAAAATTTCGCAAACGAAATTTCTGATAAAATAATATTTGATGGAAACACCATTTCAATTGAAAATACCTTATCCAGGATATCCAATATGATCAAGTAACTAAAAAAAAGTTCATGTGACTAAACTGATTCTAATGGATAATTAATTAGCTCCTACTCTTTGAATAATTTGACAAGTTTTATTCGCATTTTGGGGTCTTGTTTCACATAATCCATAAAGCAGATAGCAGATCCGATACAGAAAAAAAAAATTACCTTACTAACAGAATTTGTGCAGGCCTGTGAATCGATACTTACTATAGAGTTATGATCGAACACGAACGATACATATTATCGTTGCACTCATTGCTCTAGCTTATAAAATCCTTTGCTCTCGTATCTAGCAGTTCTACAGGGGTTTTTCTAGCTTTTAAACCCATTTGAACTGGTCTTACCAGATCGTCGTTTCTGTCATAAGCTGCTTCTTCATCGTCGTCCTCGGGTGTCATAAATTTCTTCAGAGCCGAAGAGATGACTTTCGAAGTCTTCTCAACAATCGATTCAGGCTTGCAATTGTACAAATGATCAATATTTGTTTAATGAATAATACAAGCAAATCATCGATTTCGACATTTTCTTATTTCTAAATAAATACACCTCGTTTTACAGAAATTAATATTGAATACTAAAGCTTAACCACTAGAGACGAACAGTGTAAAATTAATCAATCGCAAGTTATGTAATATACAATCCAGACTGCGTTTATAAATTGCAACGCATCATAAATTTCAATCGCAATTTGGAAACATCATCCAAGTTGGAAACTAAAATATTCTGAATGACAAAAGACACGCGAAGGCATCTTGCAATGAACATCGATTCGTAGACGATACGTGTTCTGTGCGAACCTGACAGATGGTAAATTGTTCCGAAGCGTTATAACGACCAGGTATTCATGTGATTGGAGATCGGAGTCTTCTTATACGGCGGCGCGTACGTTGAGCAACGCAAGCAGTCGTGGGAGCGGCGAAAGTACGGTCGTCGACCCCCGTCAATGATCGGCGCTAAATCAGCTGTTCTTGTGCGCGGATACCGATGATAAAGATTGCACTGGTGGCCCCAGTTTAATGGCATGCAAAATTTGTTATGATTTTCAAATTATCTTCGTGCTCAGATTCGTCGTGATAAACGTCCCAATTGATTAGTTACTTGATGTCAAAACTATCGCCAAATGACCAGAATATTGTGTAACAGGGTTTTATCGACCTATCAAGCCAAAGGTTAAAGAAGATTCCATGGGAACATTGGGGTATTAAATTGCGTTAAAGCTCCGATCTTTCTCGAAATACATCAATGCTGAAACACAAACAAATCTATAAAGCAATACTTGTAACATTCTAAAGCTTGCACATCCATTAATAATAATATTGAGATTAAAAAGCATATGAACGAACGCATGACCAAATCGTAACTATGAAAGAAGTATCTAATCAATATGTACCACTACACGGTAATATGAGGAATGATAATAGAAAAGTGTTGTTGCAAATCCATCGACACGTTCGCACACGCATCTAATCTCATCCAATGAGGCGTGGTTGCAGACAGAGATGACCGTACAACTGTCTCTGTCGACCCAGATAGCGGACGACGCCATGGCCCGGCACCTTGCGCGCGACCCTTCTCTTGAGTTGCATTGGCACAAACTGTGTCCAATAAGATAAAAAACTTCATGTACGTAGTTGTGGCTTTAACCGGAAAAAAGGTATCGATAAACACTCGATATAGTAGTCTTCGCACGTGCGTAATATAAATGACGAAAGTTTTCCGACATTCGTTTCGGTGTCAGCCCGTACCACGCTCATGGACAACTATCATAAATATGTAAGTTTTAGATGGGTCACTTGAATCAGTCTTATTTAGTATAGGTTTACATTCTCATTTTGCTTGGATTTTCTAATAGGATTGACGGATGAGTAGTGTTGCAAAAACGTCTGGCCATAACTTGTCCCGAGTGCATCTTGGTAGCAGATCGGGTTTTCTACTGCGTGTAGGATAACTGACCTGTATTGTTATGCGTTAAGGAGACAAGCAAGGTCGTCTGCAGATGCCGTCACGGCACTTTCACCTGTCTACCGCTTCCATCCACGGCTCTTAGACGTTCGGAAAATATGCACGTTGACCTACTAAATGAAGTCATCCGAGTTCAAATCGCGACTCTATTCTTATCGAGCGTAACGCGTTATTGTTTTATTGTATAAGGCTACGACAGTGGTGTGTGATGCAATACTGACGTCGTCACCGTGAATTTTCGTAGAAACATTTCTAATTGCATTGACGGATTTGCTTGATAAGCACTTGTCTAGTTGTCAAGGTCGGCGATGGGTATTGGATGGTTAGTTAATGCCACCTGATGATGGCGTTCGCTGCGTGGGAATGAGGTCACGCGGGCGCTCGGTTGCGCATCGTTGACCGCGCTTCGTGTACATTTGAACCTGCCGACTACACTGTCGGAGCTGAAAACATACACACACTCAAGATATGGAGCTCAAGCCTGTCAGACGTCAATCGAAGTTCCGCGTACAGACGAGTGTGAAGAAAGTGGCCGAGCAACGTGAATGGTTATCGCCCTAGTGGCGGACGATGCGGAACTTTAGCGAGTTAGCACGTACCAGTTGACCCAGCTACATGTTTTATTGTTGCCATTGGAGATAATGCTCGCTGGTTGGCATTTCAGAATTTACTGGTAGAAAATTTGCACACAAGTTTCGCAAATATTTCACATTGAATCCTATTGAACATGCATTAGCACAAGGATATACTTTGAGGCAAATATGCATAATCCCGCATACAGTTTTATAAATGGGACTAGGATTTGATACGTGAATTAACTGTTCAAAATTAGCAAACGATAAAACAATGCTTCAACGTCGAGAACCGATATCGTTGGAAATGATTAAGTAATCGTTGTTGAATTCTAGGCACTTGAGTATATCTATGATAGATAACGCATTCCATTGCGATTGCGACAAGGCGTCGGCGTGACGCAACAACGTCGCGGCGTCATCGGACAGGTTAGGGTAATCACCTGTCTCTCAGAAATGAGCTTAAGCATCGATTCATTGTTACTGGTGGTCCTCCTCGAATTAAATGACGAAAAGAAACTGAAGGATAACGTAGTAGGTGGACCGGGATAAAATAATAATAATTTTCAAAATATTTATTAAACCTATCTATACATTATTATTAAGTGTAGATTTAGCTATCGTTTTATTAATGCATTAAGAGGTCGCTCAAAGCAAAGATGTAACGTGTACTCATGTGTAAGATCTTCCAAGGGCTTGATGTGAAAGTTGTGAATGAAAAGCCAACAATCATTTAGGGCACAACGAGAAAGAAAGTGGACACTGGCAATAGTTGAACAGGAATGCAGTCATACGGATGCGTACAAATACTTAGGCCACTCATTAAGGCTTTAGAATGTGTTGTAATTTTAATGCGCAGTCAAGTTGGCTGTTATTGGGATCTAAGTGCCAAGAGTGGGAAGTGGCCTATTAAAATTCCCATTTGGCATGGCCAGCCTTAATGGCATCGGGCCATGTCTCATACGCGGGGTAAATCATAATTATCGTCTGGCGAAAAAAGTTGCATTTCTTGTAGGTTAGGAGAACGAGATCGCATCGCAGACACGAAATGTCATTTAAAAGTCGCTGTGTTGTTCGAGATAATATAATAAGGCCAAATCTTGAGCAAATGACAAGTAGTGGGTTCGATTCCCGCCGGGGCAAATTTCGGAAATGGCCTTTTCGTAATTTACCCTGGTCTGGGTGTCACTGGGATCGCCCCCAGTCCATTGTACGGTAGCCATAGTACAAGCTTTGCTTAGTTTGGGACCGTACAGTTGGTGTGTCTGTCTGGCGATATTTATATTTAGTAGTGATTAAATTGAACAATGATGCTTTCCATTAACTGTATGAGGAAGGAAGACTCCTGTAATATTTATCCCGTGAAAACCCGTGTGTTTCGATAGTGGTATAAGAGTCGAAATTAACACATATTTTTGTTGTTTACTTATGTGAAAAAGTGATGTTCTAAGTTGGAACGCTATCTTAATAGCTTACGAAATTATATCAGATTGCAGGATTCATTACAATAATTGTGAGACTCTTCAACCTCAGCGAAAACGAAACGCTAAAGGTGAAGAGGATTATTACAGACATAGAAGATGTGGCAAGACTCAACTGTTTTACATACACGGAGAATGGGAACAATGTAAAGCTCTAGAGTTTTTTGTTTGAGAATGATCTCATCGACATGTGGGCTAGACTAGCAACGTTCAAAGATGTGTTAAAATAAATAAAGTCACACGGTTAGATCAAAAGCCAGCGATGTTGGAGAATGATTCAGTGTATTACACCAAGGATGAAGTAAATTTATGACGACTTACAATGTTATCTGAAGCTGGTAACATCGCATGTGTTAATAGTGAAGACGCTTAGAGACTTTCAGAATTCAGATTTTATATTAAAACATGAAGTAATGAATCGCTGTG
Organism: Notodonta ziczac; assembly: GCA_918843915.1. NCBI lineage: Eukaryota > Metazoa > Arthropoda > Insecta > Lepidoptera > Notodontidae > Notodonta > Notodonta ziczac. The sequence continues at coordinate 11,977,947 of OU974046.1, read as the reverse complement.
AAAACGTTGACGGCTAAAAATAACAACATGCCAATGATAAAGCAAGCGAGGTTATGACTGGACGTAAGCTACTGATGTGAATAAACTAGTGACCTGACCTAAAGAGCAATTAAAGCTCTATATCGAGTCCACTCTAAGGTCACAAAAATCTTATTGCCAATAACAAGGTTAACTGCTGCAAGTAAAAACCCTTAATACAGACTTCAATGTAAATGTAATATTAGATGCACAACAGTACTTGCGGCAAGCGTTCGACCGTGGCATTTTACCTATGCCGAGAACCGGAATCTGTGACATGAATGACTACGGCAAATACAAGACAGATAGATGATATAACTAATGTGGAGATACCGATGAGTAAACAGGCTAACGCGTAGGCGGCATATTGAGAACTGAGATAAAAATTATAAGGCTACTCAGGTAGAATAAGGAATAAAATTTAATAGCATATTTGACCCTCACTGCGGCTATCGAGTTAGAGATTGTAAATATCAACCCAGGTTGGAAAAAAGCATTTAGAATTCAGATGTTTTTACCAAAAATATTTTGCCGTTTGCGGCAAACAAGAACATCAATGCATAAGTCTAAAGGGTAATTAGGGCCAAGTTCTTGAGACAATTTGTATCAGCAGCGTTACGAACAAACATTATAAAAAAAAACAAAATCGTAGCATTTATCAGAGCTTGTATAAGAAATCAATATCGCCGATGAAGATATAAACCATACAACATTGGTAATTAAAGTTAACAGTGGTTACGATTGCGGAAATATAGTAATAAGCGATGCAATTGGTGAATTCGTAACTGATATTGTAATCGATGATAACAAGCAACAAGTAACAGCTGAGGATATACGAGTATGTTCCTGGTTACAATATAAATCTCAAAACTGTAATAGTTACTGCAAAAGCAATTATTAATGTTCTAAAACTGCAAGAATTACTTCATGTTTCCACTGCTGTAATTTACCGGTAATAAATAAAACTATTAATAATATTACTGGAATTCGTCTAATTAACACGCTTCTAAGTATAAAGTTTATCAAAGCCGTCACAAGGTTTAGTCACTCCGGAAACAACTGGATGAGTCAACGGCATAAATAAATGCAAATATACCAAATCATTGCATTGTTTTTATTGGACATCCTTAATCAAAGCTAGAAATACGGTGTAATACTGGCTCCGCTTCAACAACAATATGAGCCAGAATATCCCAGAATATTGCATATTTGCTGTGAAGACAAGCCGTTAAAACCCAATAACTGGTATTCTTACTTGAGAAGAACAATTTGAAAGATAACGTCATATTGAAAACTTAGGCACAACACTTATAACTTCGGTAGCTAAGTAATATCATTAGTAATTATATTTTTCATAACTTAACTCAAATAAATATTATGGGTGACATCACTCGAGATCGTCATCATCATAAAACATTTTGACTCATTTAGAACTCGAAACTGTTTTTTGGTGAAGTAGTATGACATTGATATAAATTAATGAGCTTCTACGAACTGGAGACAGGATAATCAAACCGTATAATTTTTATATCTACTTTGGACTAATAGAAAAGGAATTTGTATGTGAATTACATGTGATACGAGTAGCGAATGACACGGACACAAGTCTGATAGGATACATAAATATAATGTAGTAGATAGACCCTATAAATTTCAATTATCTGATATACCGAAGATAACTTCCCACTAATTGGCTCCCGGGGAGCCAAATTGACCAAATTGGGACTGGGACCCGAACTCAGTACAAAAACAGAAACGATTGTAAAAAATTGATCCCAGATAATGAAACATTTGTGAAATTATGCCAATGAAATTCACAGAGCAGCCGTCTAGTAAAATGTATCGAGTGAAAAAGCGCAAAGCATTGCCACACCGTGATTATCACATGTCGCGCGAGGCCGTGCAGGCGCACACATTACGTAAGTGCGATACACACGACATGTATAATATAAATGTACGTGAGGCTGCGTAACCGACGGAAACCCTTAAACGGAGCCTTACCGAGCACTCACTCAGCTAATCGCGATTAGAAGCTCGTACGGTAGTATAAAGACTACAGCGATAGATGATTGATTATACGAATAACATCAATTTTAATGCTGGATTATTTTCCATCAATACACTTGTTGTGTGGTTAATTTTTCCGCAACACATAAAATTTATTTCAAATTGTAAATTTGTTAATAGTAATTATATGTAATACTGACAATAGGATGCTACCGATACCTGATTTCAAAAGTGGAAACACTAGATTCCTGTTACCAATACAAATAATTTAATTCCATGAAAGGAAATGTAAATCTAGACTTGCTAAATGGTATTGCATGCCTTTTAGTTCGTGTTAGGATGGTATGTTACATACCATGTAAAACACTAGAATTGATCACATTTTTCCTACAAAAATAAGAGAGTAAACCTCTATGATAAACCTGGATAATGGGACTACAAAAACAAACATCATTTATCTGTGTTAATGACATTGTACACACAAATTAGGGTTCACGACTCACGTCAACCAGATACTGTCAGATATCGCCAGTTGCTCTCCGCCGTATCAATTAAAAGCAGGATTCGATAAACACGAACGCGATACGAGTTCAACGGGCTTCCGATTGTGAGTCATACCCAGCATAGTCGCATCACAGTCCTCGTGGGAACATTATCCACATAAAGTTTTATAAAACACATTACATTATTAGAAATTGTACAATTCACTGGGAGATACTGACTTCTCTTGAATTATGTTGAGGTAATCACACTCAATCTGCCGATAAATCTTAAGTTGTTGGTGGCCAACTTTTACTATCTGGCAGAATATTAGCTATTCCAATATTACGAAGTAGCTCAAGGCCTTATTTAAAATTGAAATGCCACAAGAGATACTAACAAATATTTTCGATTGAACATTGGGCGCTTTTAATTCTAGACTTTTTTTATAAAACAGACATTGTCACTTCTGGTACCCTTACTTGCTGTGGATAATATATGTGGATGATGCTGTGTTTTCATTTCGCTCATAATATAATACATTTTTGCAAGACATTTGAGTCGTAACATTTCCACAACAAGGAGCGTAATATTCTTCTATTAACGAAATATCAATTTAATATAGCAGGTAGTAAACATTGTTTTACAATTCAGATGACTGAATGGAAAGTTGTTTGCTCACCTACCGCTGATTCACAACTTCATCACGGACTTATATGTGGGTGCAATTGAGAAACAATAGTGCATAAACAATGTGCTCCGAAGGTCGATTATTCAATTATGTTTAAAATATTCCGAATATCATATAACCTCACACTAAGCATAGATGAAATAATAGAACATGAAACTACCGATCTCCTAGAAACAAATATTTTATGATTCAGTGAAATTATAATTGCCAATCTGCTCCAGTTTAAAGTAATCACTGTGTAGTTTTAAATCTGACGGCGAAAACCGCAAGCGTTTTAGCCAATCATTCTGTTCACAGCCAACGCATAGAAATCACCGAACGAGGGAGAAGGACAGAAACACGTACATCTGTTTATATTACAAAACATGTGCATAAGAGAAATTAGCCACACGTTGTTCAAGCGAAAGGTGTGTAATCTGACTGAGGCAAATAAAACTTGACTATTGAGACGTGTCGTCTAAATATACTTCAATTTCAAAAGAATGGTCTGTTTTTGATTCCAATATAGATATTAGAAACAGTTAAAAATCCTTTACCAAAGTTTTTGGATTATGTCATAGTTTGTAGATTGACTCATAAATAACAGTTTATGTAAAACAAAGTAATACGATGACCTATAAAGGAATTCGTTGCTAACATTAAATAAATCATAGAACTGATTCACAATGATTCAGTATATAAAATAATGTATAATTTGGTTCAGAAAGTTACGAGATCATATTAATAAGCAAATTGCAATTAAGTGGTTTGTGTTAGTACCTAATAGTATTTATCAAACATACTAATTGGACGGCCATTGAACTGACTTAAGTTTATCAAACATTATTGTACTTCCACAAGTGTTTACATAAAGGCACGTGCAATACTCTCCAATTTAGAAGGAGTAGGTACCTATTACTAGGAAAGACTTCAGTACCATTTAGGTAAAGTCATGATACAACATTATAGAAAACTAGGCATCGTTAAAAGGAGAAACTAAATGAAATACTCGTAACTGGTAAAGGAAAACGCACGGTATAGGTAGCATAGGGAGGACACGTAATACGCAAAAGTAAAAAATACTCTGACTAACCTAAAATATCATATGTACTGATACGTAATACTATGAATGACGGAAATACGATAAGGCTATACAGTATAAATATAACAAATTAGAATTATGTTGATAACGGTTATTAATTTTATCATAATCCTGTGTACTCGGAAAAAAGTAAGCACAAATTACGCCGTTTTAGAAGGTCAATATTTGGAGGAGTTGGAAATTAAATGGGACGGTAACTAGGTTATTGAGTTCTTAGATCTTTAGTTAATGACTAATCTTATCGTCAAAAAATGTTAACAGCACTACGATAAGAACACTCCTAAATCCGGTTCAAACACACACTATTTGTGTACCATTATTGAAAGATTCTCAATGTAAATACAGATAAATACTAAATAACGTGTATGAATACAAGTTTTATAGTAAATACTGCAATCATAGAACTATAATAGTACTAAATATATCAATTTCTACCAGAGATACGGTTTTAAACGACAGCAATAAACTAGGCTTTGCGGCAAACGACAAAAAGCGACCAGTTTTTACGAGCATCGAACGCAACAATCAGTATATCAAACCTAATTTAGCAAAACGCGTACTGAATAAACATGGAAATCATAACTAAACTTGGATGAAAAGAAAGCTATCAACACCCTCGACCTTTTTGAATATTCATGGGTTAAATTGTTGACTCTTAATATTAAACCCGAAAACTCGTCGTCCTCTCTGATAAAATAAGTAAGCTCGAACGTAATCATATTCGGTAATGCTGCCCATGTTGACATTGCATTATGGGGTCAGTGTCGTTAGTGGAGGATAAGAGCGGAGGAAAACAATTTCACAGAATTGTTTGGATATGAGCGAAGACAAAATGACGGAAACGCGCTTCGTCTTGAATGAGAATTGAGCGGCGAAGGTAATACGATGAAGGCACAACAAAAGGGGCACCAATATTATCAGACAGTTCTAGAAAATTAGTTCTAATTACTGACAAGTTCACAGGCGAAAAACTGCGTGTAATTGATGAAACCACGAACGAAGAGCGTAATAAACTTGAACTTCTAAGGCGCATGAGTAGCGTTAATAATAATCATTACATAGTATTTCGCACACATGACCTATACCCTCTCACGGCTTGTAGTAGACACAGTAAACAATTCATACGCTGATATTAAACCAGGACTCAGTATTAGTGATACCGATGCATTTACAAGATATGCAGATATGCCTAATATATGTAAACAGAACGAACGGTTAATCTGAATGATTCATGTAAGATTTCTTTCGACACGTATGAAGTTTAAGGCCATTCAGCCAGATCCAGTTTTGCAAACGGTCGATTGGCTAAGAATTTATAACAGAATATATATGTTTTTTTAATTAACAGCTAATAAATTCCTTAATTGAAATCCTTCCTATATGAAATGTTGCTTGCCACTAACCTTCTTGTAGAGTTTGATCCAAGTGAGGTCGCCCTTGGAGTCGGTGTACTGTAGTCCGAAGAACCAGACCTCTCTAAGTCCGATGGTCTTGACCACCTGGTCGAAGAGCTGTTTGCCGGTTGTCGTCTGCTGGATCGCGAACTCCAGCTCCGCGTCCATCGTCGTCACGCGGACGTTCATCTGTAATTATAACATCATTAAGTATTCATTATATTCTAGGAATTTACAAACATTCGGAAAATGTATGCAACATCTGTGCTAATTTCAAGATTTGATGAAATATATGATTGAAACATAAAATATTGAAAGTTCGATTATTTATCATCTTTTGAACTCTACTATAGAGTCTATACAATATTATTATGTTTATTAAATTCAATGGGTATGCCCTTGTTAGACCGCATAACCGCATACGACCTTAAATGTCGAAGAACACCATTTAAAGGACAACACAGTGCATTGTATACCGCAGATTTTGCACGCCTATACATTAGTTTTAAGATTGAAAGAACGAGCTAATATACTGAGCTGACTATGGAAAAAGTTGCAGAACAAAACATGCTTAGCAATAAAGTTGGTAAGTAATTGGGAATTCATACGTCATGTGAGTTGAGATTTTATGTAACGGAATATATGTTGAACAAAGTAAGATATTTTAGATTGAAAATAATTAACAAATGAGATGGTAACTAAACAATTAATTCCAAAAAACAATAGTATTGAGAAGACCACACAGGCAGTCTATATGATACAAGGTAATAAAGATCTCATTCATAAGAAGTGTATGTAACACAACAAAAATAAAAGGGATCATAATAAAAATAGACAATCGTAAACGTTAGTTGCCAAGAATAGCACACACTGCTGAGTCGATGCCAAACGGATGTGATCTTCCGGGAACGATTATGTCATATGTATGTATTACTCGAAATGCGCCAGGTTTCCTTGTTATCATTTGTACTTATTGAATGAAAAAATAGGATTATTAGGGGTCCGATCACATACCGAGTCGCGGCGGTATCGTGACAGCGTCGCTGTGGTACGGGCGTGGCGTGTTTTTAATAGAGTCGAGACGCGACCGGCTATGCTTTTTCTCATTTTATGAGCAACGTTAAGCCGTGGACACATTTCCTAACCACGTCTCATATACTCCTAAAGAAAAGCTACACGGCGCGCCGCTTGGGCGCCCGCACCTCGACACACCGCCACGAATCCAGGAGCGAAGCCCCTTAAAGCATACACTGCAGATAAAGGACTGCTTTTAAAACAAAAATACTCATTGGTGTTGATCCTTCTCATAACAAAATGTGGGTACAGACCCGACAAATCATATGTAAGTCAGATTATACCATCGCATATGTATAATTAAATTTTCTACAAAGTGTAATGGCAACAGGTCGCGATCTCGTGACAGGAAGTGATATAAGGGACAAGTAAATAATAGGTGAGATCAAGGCAGCTTCATAAGCATTAATGGGACCTAGGAAACTCTGATTGTAGTCATTTAGAATCAGTACATCGGATTTTTTAATTGTTGATTGTTGTAAGAAGATTGATGTCACTCAATTTCCAAGGCTTTTACGAAACAAGCTAGTCATTTAGTACAGAATATGGATGTAAATATAACGTGATATAGCTAAATTAGCTAGTTGTGATTGTCATTATGTTACAGTAGCAGAGTAAATAGGTACAGCCTAAAATTATAACTTATAACATAGGTCTTCTTAATACAGGTAGTAAACCTTCATCCAATGCACGTAATGAAAACGATGATTACCCTAACAATAGCCGCTAGTCAGACGGCGATATTATCTGTAAAATGGTAACAATAGATTTACACAACCAAACGGCTACGATGCATTCATTCATATAATCTTATAGGGGTGTTCACTAGACTGACAGACTGAACTTACTACTAGACAGGTTCTCGGGACTGATAATGCTGGCAGCGATTTGGCACTATATTTCAGGTTTAACAGAATTAGTGATGTGTATGTCCGCAAACAGAACCATCTTAATTTCTCATACAACTATTTGTTAAGATGTTAGGGCAACATCAACCCATGATGGAGTCCACCGATATCGATGTTGTAACCTTTGACGTCCTTATTTCGAGGCTATTATTCAACCTCAATTAGACCGCCATCCCCTATAATTCATAGCTTATCAACTGCCCGCATGGTTTATTGTTATGAATGCTAATACACACGAAACGAACACGATGAATGTGGTTAATAAGGTTAAGGAAAGGACAGCGCGTGGTACCGACTAATAAAAATACTAAGAATTGTTTCATTTTTCAATGCCAATGGATATTCGTAAATTAACTAGTTGTTTAAGTGCAGTGCTGTGGCAATGTAATGATGACTGGATTAGACTGTACATATTACGTATCGCCCGGTCTAGAAATATTGACATAATGAGGACTGACATAATATAATTAACTAATTCAAACAAGATACACATTGTCAAAATTATTTGTAGAAAAATAAATCTGAGCCTTATTTCTTAAGCATAAGGAACAAACAATAATTTCGACGTATATAACTAGCCCAGCCAATGAAAAATAAAATTCTCAACACAACACTGACGACATTGAAACGCCTCTACACGCTCAAGGACAAAAGGATAATGTTATTACTAAGCCCGTCTTTAATTCGTAATATATGACAGCTACACGTTTACATAAAACAATAGTTCCACAGGTGCGTAACTAAAGCTAATGGAAATACGACTGTACACTGTCAATGTCGTTACGCGTCATTAACGGAATATTAGTTGAAAGTATTGAAGACTATTTAACTGGCCGGTCATTAATTGCTAGTTGGTATAAAACAACGGTAGGAAACGATACAGACAGGATGACGAAAGTTGATTACGTTTATAGACACAATAGTTTAAAGGTTGGAAGATCGGATGAACTTGAACTTTAGCGGAAGTCGATTTCTATAGCGTTAACAGACCTTAAATGTGTTGAGTATTCTTAGGAAACCTATTTCCTAAAAATTTGCCCATGCTTTTCAATCTCAAGGATAAAATAGCTAAGGTATTAGTGTAGCTGGAGGTAATGTTGCTAAGTATGAATCATCGTGAGATTGAGAAACACTTACGCGAGATAAGGGAGCCGGTGTAGCGACAGTCGCAACGTTATCGGCTGTGTAAACGGCGGATGTTTGTGCAAGCGCTCGGGCCAGTTAGCTAGGTTCATTTTGCACGCGAAACAACAAAAGGAGAGTACATCTAGAATTATTACATGCATCAGGAGCACGATATGTTTGAACATATTATTATTGATACTAACAAATTAGGTTTTAGATCATACGTTAATTTAACATAATTTAACAGGAACAGTCTGAATACATTTCGAGCTCTTCTTACATCGCGCCTACCATACTAGCAATGTTTATCATATCGTTTTCAACAAAGATACCTACTTGACAACATTATATCAAAGATTATAATAAATATATGACGCTTAAGCGCATCGCTTTTTAGTCACACATGAAGATCAAATCCGTACGGAATTATAACGAATTATCCCTGTAGTGATTCAGATTCTCCTGAAGTGTAACAGGAAAACAATATTATGTAATATAAACTACAGGATTTTGCCTGTGCATTTTCCAAATGATTAATTAACAACCAAAAGGATAGGTACTGTTGTAGTATTCTGTACGTCTATTTATTTTAGTTTTTCGATATGATTAATTATTCCAATGTAGGGAAATAACAGTCGATAAGGATAAAGGAAAACAACAATCAATGCTAAAAATCCTACAATGACTGTTGGATTGGTTTCCCGATTAATACGATTTACATATAAAGCACTAGCTGTGCCCACGGACTTCGTCCGCGTAGTATTTAACGTAACAAAAATTTCGGGATTATCGGGATAAAAAGTATCCTATATGTTAATCCCGGTTATAAACTATCTGTGTTCCAAATTTCATCAAAATCCGTTCAGTAGTTTTTGCGTGAAGGAGTAACAAACATACATACATCCACATTCACAAACTTTCACATTTATAATATTAGTAGGATTTTATCTGATATATTTACACAAAAAAGGAATACTGTCTGTACCTCAAAATTAAATGAAAAGATAATGACAACGTTCGTTCAAACATTCAGAAATAACTAAGAACAGCTTCAGACTTAGTAGAATAACATAATGCCATATATAAACAGTGATAAATTTTCACTTGAGCAACGCTAATCATAAAACGGCAAACTGTAGAGATATTGAGATGATATCATCGTGTTAGTACAAACAGTAGATGGCATTAATATAGATATACCGCGTATGGCAGCCATATGGGCCACTGAATCTATTTATGGGCATAGTACTGATGTAACAACTATAATAATTACAGAGATATTCCGCTTTTGTGACATCTAGAGTATTTTACCTTGAAATACCCGTAAAAACTGGCAAAAAATATTTAAACATAAACCCTTTCGTAATATAAATTTTATAGTCAAGTACGAAAATCTGATTATGATGTGCACTGGAAATAACAGCTATACCAAACATATAGAAGGCCACTCTATTGTTCCACAGAAAATATTTATAAATTAAAGATGGCAAATCTTCACGTCCTTGCTGGCATCTTAGTAACTAACGAGGAAGTAACGCAAGGTGTCCAAGGTGAACTGATGATAATTACAAAGATACAAAATGTACCCGCAGTACATGTGTGTTTTCATGACAATGATTATTACCTTTGAACCCGGCCGTTGTGTGAAGGCAGACGGCATAAAAAATTTACTAAACTGGTATTTCATAATTTATTTACCTACTTCTTAATAGGTTTAATTGATAAAGACACCATTGATGGTATTTAAAAAGAACTATTTTGTTCCTCATTCCGTATGCATTGACCCAAGGCATGGGCAGAGGTTTAAGCTTAGGTTTTTTTTTAATTTATTAGCACCTTGTCCATGTCCAAATCCTCGTTGAAACTATTTTGTAGTCAATGTGGTTTCTTTATTACATTATTTTACACTAATTTCTTCATTGGCCAAAAATACCCTAAGGCTAAAAAGTACCTAATACAAAAGGAAGTAAGCTAGAGATAAAAATACACCTGGGACATAATGCCATGATATGAGTCATTACACGATACAAGTAACCACTGCAGATTAAATGAAGCCTTAATGTTGAGGAGCAAGATACAAATCATAATAACAATGCAGCGATCAAATCCGGAGGTATCGTCTTACAGGAAGGCACAAAGGGGAATGAGGCAGGGGGTGGAGCAACAGGTGCAGAGACAGCTGGTTGTGACACGCGGTTAATGTGTCTAACGTCCGCCGCTTTAATGACTTATCAATGAATTGTAACAAAACGAATACGAGATAAAGATATGCTTTAAATAGCGATCGAATTCTGAGTCGGATGAGCGCGTAGAACCGTTAAATTCTAGTTGCACTAATTTTAAGTTTCAATTAACTGAACAACAACCCGCGAACACGGTTAATGAAAAAGTAACAACTCATAATTCTAGATCAGCAACATTTTGGCAAAGTTTCGTGAGAAGTAAAACTCGAAAAAGCGGCGATAGTAAAAGAAATGCCGCGTTGTGCTTTAGAAATCGCAACAGTATGTAGGTGAAACGACGTGAAACGGCACCACATGGCCACCGAGCATATCGACCGTCAAATTAAATTCAAGTACAGGTAATAATGAATGAGTGACGCGAGGTGCGGACTCCGGCGCATCACGTGGCGCCATTGTGCTGCAGATGATAATGCAGGTGAATTAATTGTCGCCTTAATCGATGGTTTGATTTACTTGCTTGCGGTGGATATGCTCCTTAACGATGAAGGTAACTGCTAGTTTTATAGTTTAATTTATTGCCCTGTGCATATAATAAAATAAATCCATCACTTCCTGAATTGTTAAAGTGAACTAAGCTTTTTCAACCCAAAATAGTTCATTCATTTTTCATTAACAAACGTGTCTGAAAACTTTTATATGAAGTTCCGTTCATATAAAATTTTTATGGATTCAAGAAACAAACATGAAATATGGATCAGTGTAAAATTTCAACATTTGGTCAAAGTTTAACTTTAGCCGAAGATATATTGCAACAATAAAATTAAAAATGATTAATACTTTTTGCTATCCTATAACAAGTTCTAAAACAGATGAGGAAAACCTTGAATCTTCATAATGATGAACGTGATTTTAGTAACGCTGATAAAGCAGATTTTTATAATTTATGCTATACGACAGGAAGCTGCAATCATATAAGCTTGGACCTTGTGTTTAATACTACTTAGTGTTCAAACTACAAGAATGTACGTATCGATATTTGTATATTTGGTTGAAAATTGTATGATAACAACTTCCATACATAATCTCTCTGCCAGTGGGTATCAAATTGTAACAGCCTTAGACAGACGATAAGATACAAATTATTACAATAAAGTAAGTCATTGTGAATTCACACGTTTTTTATAGTAAGGAGGTGGTTGGTGATAACTACAATGAAATACTTTGTTCATTATAATCGTGTAATGAGGTAAGGCGGTAATAAAATTAAATAAGAATAGGAAGATTGTAATGTAAGATCACGGTCGCGAATTTTGTCTTACGTCTATTGTAGGATATTCACATGAAATAAATTTGAAGCTGCTTCTAAAGACAAAAGACTTCAACGAAAGCGAGAGCAAGAGTCCCTTGGCGAAACAGGAAAGTGATTCTATCTCGCTCGCCCACACTTAATGGAGTAGGATGAAGCATAAAAAGACGGTTACGACCGTTTGCATGATGCAAAATAAATAATAAAGCCATGACCGACTCCATCTTGGAGTTTGCGGGTTTGCGTTGCGATGACATCACCGTAACTTATGATTTCAGTCAATATGATTCTCTAGAATATTATGTACATAGAATCGTTCGTCTGACTAAATGCTTCGTTGTGATGTGGACTTTACGTGTTGCTATGCCGAAACAACATTAATTTTATTGTAATGGTGATAAGCTATGACGTACGTGTAATGTTTGTTGGTACTCAGGTAACATGGTTCGTAATTATAATCGTAAAATGGGTGAAAATGAAATTTTGCAATTAAAATTCATTAATACAACACCCAGAAAATCCAGAAGAATGAAGACATCATTGAATGATGAACAGGACCCACAATCGGGACTGCATAGAACATCAGATACGTCTGTGGTTAGACCTTATTTATTAATATTTATTCTAGAAAAAAAACATCATAACCAATTATGAAGGATACAAAGTTCATCCTTTGGTCTGTCTGACGCGTTACGTAACTGACCTGTTTGCCTCCCGCGACCATGGTGGCAGATTTTAATGGTCACTCGCACTGGGTGAAATAGCACAGGCACAATCACAAGATCGTTCGTTATCCTGCAGGGGTGTAGGGTTGGTGTGCGGCACGTGAGCCGCGTCTGCCGGACGCGGCGGTAGAGTTTGAACTGAACGGTCGTTCGGCGAGTTGGTTCGAGTGCGGGGATGCGCCCGCGCCCCGTGCTCAAGGCCGGCGGCGCGCGCTCACCGGTTCACCTCTCAGGTGTCACGCACGGCTCGTAGGCGGTTTCGCTTAGTTTTTTCCCTTTGACCGGCTAAATCGAACAGTGATCCAACCGATGAGTCTTTCATACGCGTTCATTACGTGACAGCCAGCTAATTGACGTAATTAAACTCCATATAAGTAAGTGGGTTGTTTGGCGTGCAAACATTCCACAAAATATATACATGATGATAAGAGTTTCGATTCTCTTTGACTTACTAATTATAAACACCTGTGTTCGGGTTGTTATGGAAGAGCCTAAGTTCGGCGTTGTGAAAGGTTCTAATAATTCAATTTTACTCAATATATACAACAGTCTATAATTACACTATCTTATTTATTTATCAAAATTTGTGTTATTACTTTTACTTAACTCTGCTTTTACTTTCTCTGTAACTATGTGAGTTACCTTGCAATATACTAACTGCCTGATAGAGCTTAAAGCTCCTAAAGGTAGATAGATCTTAATAATATGCAGTTTAAATGTATGGTCACTGGTACAGCAGTGATAGCCGATTAGTTAAGCACGCGTCTTGCGGGCACCAGGTCCTGGGTTCAAACTACGGCTCGCCCCTCTGGGTTTTATGAAATCTACGTGCGAATCATAATTTCTATATGATTATTACTCGCTTACGGTGAAGGAACACATCGTGAGGAAACATGCATGTCTTAGGAAATCTAACCAATTTTCTAAAAGCCATGTGAAAACCGCTAATTCGCACTGGGCCAGCGTGGAGGAATACGTCCTGAATCCCCCTCGCAGTGAGGGGAGGCTTGTGCCCAGGAGTGGAACGCCAAAAGGGCTTCTTATTCTTTCGGTGCCTCTCCAACTAGTGAAGGTCGGCTAACAACTTGTGGAATGTATTCCTGTCTTGCGCAAGGCGTCAAAAGGGCTAAATTATTATTATAATGTATGGTTTACTGAGCTTGTTAATCAGAAGTTGAAGTACTTAACTTTACTGCATTCGAATCGGAATTAAGCAGAAACATGAAATAATTGAGGAAAACATAGTAAGCAAGCATGAATGCTTTGTAATTTATTCTAAATGTGTATAACGTCCTCGGACCGCGATAGTTACGTGACGTGAACATGCGACGTTGCCGCTTGATATGAACATGCCAATAGCTGAATATAAAGCTCCAATAGTGTTTTCATAGATGTGGTATAGGTGTGGCATTCGAGATAAGCATTGCACAATCTCACCATGTCTTGTGAAAATCCTGAGCACAGATCTGCCGGGTCTAAAAAACTTGAATTGACTTGAATTGACGGATGGCGAGAACCCAAAAAGGTAAAAGCGAAAGACAATTATGCTTGCAGGATTTTCCAGCAGCGAGATTATATACACAACTAGCTGTGCCGCGCGACTCCGTCCGCGTGGAATGTAGACGACCCTTATCACTTAGGGGTATGAAAAAAATTATAGTAGTCAATTCTCAGACCTACCCGATATGCAGACAAAATTTCATGAAAATCAGACGAACCGTTTCGGAAGAGTATGGTAACTTGGTAACTAACATTGAGACACGAGAATTTTATATATAAGATATAAAATAAAAAAGGTTAGGGGTCTGGATCTGGAATTAGAACGAGATAAAGATAGCACGCATGCACGGAGGCTTAAACCAAGCAGTGGGTAACGACAAGCTGACTATGAAGAGGACGAAGAGTTACTTATTCTTTATTATATAATAGAAGAAAGAATAGTCGTAGCTATAAAAGAAAAGTGCCAACAGTAAAGTGAAATTGAAAATCCGAGCTAGCGAAGCGGCGTACATAAACTAGCCGGTGTACAACGATTATGTACTCGTAAATACATGGGCGTGTGTGTAAACATGTGTGGGGCTTAGTCGTGGGTAGGGCTACCCCCAGCTTGGTGGGATTATAAATAAGATTTAAAAGTTGCAAACAATTTTTAAATACTTCTGCCAAATATTTATGGGAGTCTTATGAATGTCGCTAAACTAACAACGTCAATAGACTTGGCGCACAGGTACAGATTGCCTAAGGGCTCAACCAAACAAGCGTAATTTTTTGAGTTGTGAGTAGCGTAATTCATTTCTTCGTAATTCAATAAACAAATTTTGCATCACCGTGTGACACAAACAGGACATTTGCATGAAATCGAATGCAGCGTAAATTTTGCAACTCACAACTCAAAATAATACGCTTGTTTAGTCGAGCCGTAACAGTTCTATACAAGGAGTGAAGTGACTGTGCTGCGAGTACGCAGTACAGTCACCAATAGACAGAAAATATAATTATTTGATAGTGGAGTGAGAGTTATTTCCTTCTTTGAACATATACAATTCAATAACCTATTGTTTTTTGTAAACGCAAGTTATATGTGTTGTTCCTTTCACCAGTCAACCCTAGGTCGCGGGTGCAGTGTCCACTAACCAGATAACAGGCGCCCCACTTTCCAGTTTCCTTCCTATGACACACTTGCCGGTAGGCTTCGAAGGTGATGCTATATGTGATGCTACATAATATGTCATTTGTGAATAGGTAGTATCATAGCCATGAGGTTTAACGGCAGCAACTCGCCAGTTGATGGTAAAATGTGTATGGTAAATTGTTAGTTCTGTGCTCTACAATTTGCAAATATTTTACGTAGATCGAATCGATCGTAGATCAAACACTGACGTTTTCGTTCCTTTGTAAACAATAGGCATCATCTAAGGCTGGTATTTATGAATGTATCTTAAGTCTGAAACAGTATGTGTAAGCTTTCGACATGGCGTTTGGTACTGGTGCGGCTAAGCCGGCTCTCAGATCTAAGATCGATTAATAAATGTCTGCAGGCCCTAGTTCTTTGGCAGTTCGAAATATTCATCAAATAATTTACACTAATATTGTCAAAAATAGCGCTGCATGCTAGCAGAATAGTTCTCTTACACCTTGTTCTAACTCCCATACGATTTCAATAGCTTGAAGAGTAGGTCAGAGTGCAAAAGTATGTTTATTGAGGTACTGGTGCTTGACATTGGGTAACTAAAGGGAACTAAAAGTGCAAGCTTTAGCATTACTTGGACATGTTTTAAATATTACAATAGGAAGAGCGGTTTTTTCCTACTAATATTATGAATGCGAAAGTTTGTGAGTGTGGATGTATGTTTGTTACTCTTTCACACAAAAACTACTGAACGGATTTGGATGAAATTTGTAACATAGATTGTTTATAACCTGGATTAACACATAGAATAATTTACATAAGTCTACGCGGACGAAGTCGCGTGCAGGAACTAGTATCGAATACATTATAATCAGGCTTAGCTTTTAGAACTAATAACATTTAATCGTGAAGTTGACGACAAAGCTAATTAGTTACTTTTTTTCACAAAATACCTGGCTGTATAATTATAAGTTAACACAATAACAAATACCTAAACTTCATCAGGTAAGTATTAACTTACTAGCTAGGGGGAAATGTATACCAAAATCATGAAAAATCGATTAGTGAAATATGAGCGATAACAACTGAAAACCACACTACACTACACACACCAACTAACCAGAATATTATCATTCGCGCCTATATCTAGCGCGTTGCTCAAATAACCCAGTATCTGTAAAAATAAACAACTTTTTTTTCTCTTTCATCTTAAACATGTACATATATTAACTGTATGGTAAGAAAGAACAATTTATATTGCAACCATGATACCATGCAATATTTTCTTAATAAAAAAAAGATACTCAAACACGACTAAACATAATGGCTATTGTGTTAAATTTACAGATAAAAACACATCCTTTTAGTTCACACATATTATAAAATGTTGTCTAAATAGGAAACTCTGTTACAAAAGTTGTTGATAAAATTAAACTGTGCTAATAATTAATACCTACAAAAAATTCGCGGCAACAGTAATAATTATTTTTGTGATTGAATGTACGAGTAACTTTAGTGAATTCACAATGTTTTATTAAAAGATACTAAAAGGTACATGGCATGTGCAAATTAACTTACCTAAGATAGGTTATTGACTAACTTAGGTTTCTTATGAAATGAACTATATTGGCACTACTAAAAATATTGCTTGTTTGACTAATGGTAGAAATGAAATAAATATCTTTTTATCAAAAGAAATCCAATTGGAAATGTGTTTATCTGTGGGCCTTAACTTGTTATCAGACTTTTTGGATAATTGATATTTGTTTGTTAGTTAGAACTACAATGTTATTGAGTCTGTAAATATAATAAATAACAAATTCTAGATCAAAAGCTTTGTAAGTGACCAACATTTCTTATTAATAAGTGTAACTTCTTACTATCAGACTTTAAACAAGATAACCCCAAGTGTATGTATTCTAACATATTATGAAACAACACTTATCTGTAGACACCTGAGCACTTTTACTTTCCGAAAGAGTCACAATTGAAATATTTGTTACATGACAAATTCACTTAGGGATCCAAAACCATTTTCATCACCAATATTATCATTCTTATCACATAGAAAGCTAATTTAGTATGGAAACTATTTATATCATGTTTGTATGACGTTGTTTGATCACATTGCGATGGTGAAATCAGTAATATCACGCATCTACGACTCAAGCAGTCCATGCACCCCTACAAACTAGTAACCTTAGGTAGTTTACAATAAACAAACAGACGTAAACAAGAGTACTCACCGATTTCGGCATGTTGGTGGCTTTGGATCACAATCTGCAACACAGAATATATGTAACGATAACTCGTTCACGTTAAATTCCTCCGTCGCTGACGGGGCCTCAGCCGCGTGACACTACATATGAAATTGTGAGTGAACAGCGTCTTGTGTGCGCGGATAACGTCATTTAAACGCCCTATTCTACACCGTTCTATAAGTTTTCTCACAAAATAGTTATGTTACAACGATGACAATAAAATTGTAGTCACCGGGTAGTCGGCTGAACATAGAAAAGGCTCAGTTGAACAAACGAATGTATGGGTAAAATTTGAAAATAACATTTTAGGCAAAAATTATTTAACATGTTTAGATAGCAACTCACCCGGTAAAAAGAAGAATATCACCTAATAATCCACATAAGTAGAACAACACACATAAAGAATGCACACACCCTTGAGTCACAAAAATATCGCTCGCTCGCTATGTGACAACTGCTTGCGTGACGTGGTAGCCAGTGTTTCCATACTTCTATTAGTAATTTCTTCCTTATTTCAATATTTAATTACTCGTTAGCCGAAATTGGGCAATTACATCAAAGTGTAATTTATATAATTTATTTCATTCATTTTAGAAGGGAAAAAATTTAATGAGTACACCAGAAGTCATGAATTTAAAAAATATTTATTTTGTGAATATCCCAAAAATATACCAAAAAATGGTTATGGCAGCCCAATGGTTCCATTGAAAATCCTTTTAACGCAAAATGAAATTAAGTATACAGTTATGTTAATAAAAATAAGGAAAATGCTTAGGAATTCTGATGAAAAATTTACTGAATCAGCTTAGATAACTCTATCTTATGTGTGTTTGTAGTTATGTTTTTTAGTTGTGGTAGTTTTAACTCAATAAATAGACGATACAGTAGAATAAGTATTAATGAAATATCCATTCACGTCGAACGAAACGTTTTAAGAAACTTCGTTCAAAAACTGGAACTAAATATAAAGAACATGATATTAAATAAAAAATATTTACGTAAATATAAAAATAAATAATTGTCTGTACTTTGGTACCTATAATAATAGATCCTAGTTTCCTAGTTTCATGAGACGTTGTTTTAGTGACAAATCAGAAAAAATATGTTTTCGAACGTAACACTGAATGACACTAATGTCAAAAAAAAGCTTGTATTCTTGGTGCAAAATATCCTTACTTTGCGCGTTGAATTAAATTATTTAGAGGTATATTTTAATTCAGGATAATGATAGATAGGATACAGTTTCCTTTTAAAAACAAGCATGTTTAAATACGGCATAGATAGGTTATTTTTTAAATGTAAATTGTAAATAAATAACCTCAATACAATGGCTTCGACGCCTTTTCGAAGACTGTGCCATTGGGGTCCAATAGCGGTTCTAGGTGAGTTTATCATTATTCTGTGATGATACTTGAAACTACTTAGTAGGTATGTTGTACACAGCCATACGCCACCGGTGCGGTGTTTTTACTGAAAGGAACTACTTACACTGTTGTTTATAATTATACCTGTATCTATTTTTTATATATTTTTTTTTGACTGTAACCCATTATAACATACAACAACACCTAACAAGGAGACCTAAATGAAAAAAATGGCAACTATTGTTTGTTTACTTTCTTTTATCCTCTATTGGATAAGTGTAGGCTGAAAATCTGTCAATGATAATAATAACCCAAATAAATAATAGACTGTTGCTAGATATCCGCTTACCAGACAATTGGTAATTAATTATTTGTCTTAACTGACATAGTGGACTTTGTATGCAGAATCCACCAATGGGTGGTTATAATATCATAATTTTTCCTCATAGGGTAGTCCCTGACAATAACTCAAACCTAAACCAACTAGTTTGCTCTGCCTGGGTAGGTTTTCTGGGCAAAGTTAGCAGACAAGTCAACACTTAATTATTCATTCTAGGTATTATAAAATTGATAACATGGTGTATGATCCACCTCATGGGCATGTGGTGGCCTCCGCATGGGTCTCTCGGTGGGGCTCTGCACGCAGCCATGTTCCTCTCTCTCGCGGGCGCCACACTCTACTACTTTATGCAGGCATTGCTTGAGGGACCGGGCTTCCTGCCCCTTGGTTGGAAACCTGTGAGTGATGTACTATTTTATTTAAAAGTATCCCACAGTAATTACCAAATCTATAGACAACTGAGCCCTATCCTATATTTTTGGTGTGGTACTCCATAAAAAGCGAAAATATTTTCCTTCTTTCTGTTTTCTCTCAATTATCTTGTAAATAAGAAATTTAAACATAATGGTGTAGGAACATCACATGTATCAAAAGAACAACTGATCTGATAACTATTACCCTAACTAGTTGAAGAATTATCTTTCACAGTTAACAAAAAAAGTAATTTTATTCTTAAATAGTTAAATTTATGTTAAAGAAAATAAAGACAATTATTTTATTTTTTCAGGAAAGAGAAGAGGACACACAGTATTTACAGTTTTGTACAGTCTGTAACGGATATAAAGCACCAAGGTCACACCATTGCAGAAAATGTAACTATTTCTTTAATTGTAATATATGTAGTGTCATACCAGCCAATTAAGATGGCATACAATAGAGGAGGCTGGTACAGCAGTATTACAGCAAGGTGCTTGTATCTACTATCGGCCCACTAGTTAGACCGACGATCTGCTGAGAGTCGCGGGGAGCCGTTGGATGCAGATAGTGTGCAACCGTTCATTGAGTCTGGCCACAGTCGCCTTCCGATGTGGACGTGTTTGCTGACATCAATATAACTTATTATATCGGACAGTGCCGACCACCCTAGTCTACCTGTCCCGCCTCCACTACACCAGCAAGGCGGGGGACATTGCCGAGTACATCCGAGTGAAGAGCAATGTCTCATTGAGAGTTCAGCCGTTGGACTCCAGTCACAACGCCAGTTTCAAGGCGTTTGTGGTTAGAGTGCCTTCAGACAGGCTGTCAGCTTTCATGCAGGAAGACTACTGGCCGAAGGGTGTGGTGTACAGACGCTTTCGGGGGAGATTGCCGCCGTCACCACCTACAGTTTAGTTTTTAATAATATGTATGTTAGTTTAAGGTATGTATCTATGGGCCTGCGATGCCTGATCATAAATAAATAAATAAAAAAAAAAAAAAATTGTGGCATTCTATGGGGGAGGCCTAAGTTCAGCAGTGGACGTCTTCCGGCTGATGATGATGATGCTTATATCTACAGGTGGTTATTGCGTAAAGAAGATGGACCACCACTGTCCGTGGATCAACTGCTGCGTGGGCCACGCCAACCACTACTACTTCACCATGTTTCTTACATCAGCTGTGTGTGGGTGTCTCCATGCTTCCATTGTAAGTCTATTGAACGATATGCTTAAATATTCCCCATTTATCTTCGAGTCCTTTACCAGTCTTCTTCTTTGTTAGTGGCGTTTGTAGCTATTTGCCACAATTCTGCCAGTGTCCGTATTCTCAAAAGAAACAAGCATAGATTTATTTTTGATTTGGAATTTTATCCATATAAACAGTCGATTGATTTTAAACAGATGAAAGTGCATTGAGAGTCGTGATCTAATTGAAGTCTAGGAGTAATAAGAACTCTAATTAGGAAATTTAAAAACCCTAGATGCAACTACTTTTTAAACTACAAAAAGCGGCGGAAAAGTATTACTTTCAACCCGCTCCTCAGGCAACTTCAGACCTACCTTCAGAGTATGAGTAATGAAAAGATTATTTATTCACGTTTACCGAATGTAGTACATTATTGTGTAAGTAGCATACATTACCCCGCCTTTATTAGTGGTACACGATTGAGCTTTGATTAGCGCAAAAATAAACCCAATAATTATTTAACGTGCTATTTCAACGAAATTTTTGGATTGTAAAAATAATCTAGGACATGGCAATTGTAGAGGCAAGGGTGGCAATAACTTTACAGCCTATACCTTGGAAATTTGTAAATCCGCCACTGATTACACCCATTCCATTTCCGCGTTAGATGGAGATAGCCAGTCAAAAAAATTCGTTGTAATTGCACGTAAAATAATTGTTGGGTTTATTTTTGAGCTAATCAAAGCTTGCTACACCGAATGTACAATGTCAAGTGAGAGGGGAAAGTCATCGGCAAAATTTGTTGCAGAGTTCTACTTATTCTGTAAAACACAGGAAACCGTCATGCAAAAATATGTTTTTTTTTTCTGTGAGTGTGCAAAAAAAAAGCGGTCCTCAAATTTGCCGCCCTAGGCTCCAGCCTACTCAGGCAGCTGGTAAATCCGCCCCTGGAGATAGCCTTTGAAAGGCCTTGTTTAACATTAAAAATGTGTGCAGGTGTTGTCAATATGCATGTACCACGCGATCAACCGCGTGTGGTACGTGCACCACGGGTCGGGGCGCGAGCCCATGATCTACCTGACGCTGAGCACGCTGCTGCTGGCGCTGCTCGCCGTGGGCATGGCGCTGGGCGTCGTGCTGGCCGTCGGCACGCTGCTCTATTTACAAGTCAGTCTCAGTTAGGCTTCCCCTAGAGCAGGGGTCGGCAAGCTTTTGAGTCGTAAGAGTAAAAAATGAGAATTTATAAAATTACAAAGTTTTTAGAGCCACCATTTTTTTTCTTGCCAACCATAAATAGTAGGTATTTGCATAAATAAAGTTTTGAGATAAAAGAAACTAATCTATTAATTAAGAAAAATATCTATGAAAAGCGAGTACAAGTGGCTGAGAGATAGAAATGGTGGTAATCTCGTTAATCGGTTCAGAACGATTTTTAAATATATTTATTTTATAAAATAAGTAATATTTGCGTATGGAACTAAAGAGCCGCAGCTTCACATCCAAAGAGCCGCATGTGAATCGCGAGTCGCAGGTTGCCGACCCCTTCCCTAGAGTGTCGCGAGAACCTACGTCGGTGTATAAGATTTGAAGCTCCAAGTTCGCGTTCCCCTGCGGGTGGGTATAAGACGCGAGCGACAATTGTTTGTTTATTTACTACGTTCAGTAACACGTTAACGATAATAGGGTTTTATAGATCGATTATGTCAAAGACTATCTGTTATTAGTATCTATTCATGTAAAAAAACGTTGTTGATGGGTACAAACAAAAAATAATAATCATACTGTCGATATATTGCGACACTTGGAGTAGAAGGCGCTCGGAGGTGGGGATCATTGGAAGGGTTAATGTCCAAAATCTGGCGTTGCGACGCTCGTTAAAACATGTAATCTCTCAGATCCGCGGCATCCTCCGCAACCAGACGACGATAGAGGATTGGATCGTGGAGAAGGCGGCGGGCAGGCGCGCGGAGCTGGGGCTGGAGCCCTTCGTGTTCCCGTACGACGTGGGCTGGCGAGCCAACCTGGCGCTGCTGCGGCGCGGGCCCGGCGCCGCCGGCCTGCGCTGGCCGCTGCGCCCCGGCTGCGGGGAGTTCGATCTCACTGTAAATACTGTTCAAGTTAACATTTAAACTTGGCTTGACACGCTACCGCGTGCCTACTGCCTAGTTGTTGCTGGTGTCAAATGTTTTAGAAGTTCCACTTAGTATGTTCATTATTTAGCCAGATATAACTGCAGAACTTAATCCGGTGGGTTTAGAAGCATGAAATTTTGCATCGGGTACACGGCTAGTAGAAAAGGCTAAAAGTAGCATTTTGATCGTTGTGGGCGCTTAGTGGAAAGCACCCATAGAATCTTCGCTTCAAAAATATATATTTACACACACTTCCATGCGTTTGACACACACACATTTGTAACTTCCACTCGGTAGCTGACTCTCTGACTGACAAACGATTACAGTTTTTTTTTCTTTATTTCGGAGGTCGGGACTTCCATAGTGCATTCTGCGTGCCAGTATCAATCAAGAAGGTTTTGGGGTTTTGTACTTAACAGTTGACAATAGAACCTTAATAACGTTCAATTAAAAAAAAAAAGAATTATGGTCGAATTTCGACCACGGGCGACTACTAGTTATTATTCCGTCCGCAGCGCGAGCAGCAGGCGCAGAAGCAGCAGAAGCTGTCGCGGTCGCGCGTGTTCGAATGCGTCGCGGCGTACTCGGGGCGCGCGCTGCCGCTGCGGGGCTGGCCGCGCGCCGCGCTGGCCGCGCCGTGCAGCGACGAGCCGCGCCTGCCGCTGGCGCCCGGCGACCTGCTGCGCGCCACGAGACAGAGGAAGTCAGTCCCAGCGATACCGAATTACTGCCACCTCAAAGACTAGCGTTAAAAATCCTTATTTTTAACGTTAGTCTTTGAGCTGTGAGCTGATCCAGCTGTCCCAGTCATCTTCGTTTCAATCGCAGCTATTGTAGATACTAGTTTAAATTATATTTTATCGAATGGTCGTGCGTAGGTACATAGGATTGGTCAACCTACTAAGACCATAAAAAGACAGCAAGTTTGGGTAGCAATGGAATTAGCCTTCTAATACTAAGCCCTTTCGCGCAGACACTGGTTGTTCGGCGAGCGGCTGGTTAGCGCGGGCGGCAGCGGAGACGGGGGCGGGGGCGAGGGGCGGCGCGGGCCGCGCGGCTGGTTCCCGCGCGCCGCCGTCGTGCCCGCCGACTTGGCCGCCGACTTGCCCGACGACTCGCCCGCAGACCAGCCCGCCAAGTTCAAGCCCGACTAGTACACCTTGCAAGTCGCAATATAGTGAACAACAGCGCCCTGTGCGACAGACTCTTGCGAATCTTGATTCACTTGCCGCTTGCGGCACTTGCATCAAGTGTGACCGAATTTATTTATACGCGTCTAAATTCGGTCATAGTTTAGTAAAAAAAATCGTGTCGAAAATGGATGACAGAAATCCGGTGTTTTCCAATAAAGTTTTTTATTTAATTTCATTTTACTAGGATCTAGTTACGTACATAAAGTTACTTACAGGGATTTTGTGTTTATTTAGCTTCAAATCTAAATTATATATTTTTTAATTCAAGTCTTGTGACGGCTGTTTTTATATTCCTATTTTTTACCAACAAAGGTAACCCATTTGATCTGTCTTTATCTTATTAAGCAGTGATAGGCGTTTGGTTAAGCCGTGGGTTAAGCCCGTGCCTTGCGGGCACAAGGTCGTGGGTTCAAACCCTGACCCGCAATTTCGGGTTTTTCAAATTCAAAATCTATGTGTGTCTCATAATTTCAATATTCATTTTACAGTATGTAATATGTATACATGACGTGGTATGATTTAACTGTTTTGTACAACTAAGTAAAATCATACTTTTAAATCACTCGTATTATTTTCCTTTCGCATTTGACTACATACTAACACGCCTTCTGTGGCTCTTGTAAGTTGTTTTGTTATTTATGGAAAATATAGGTAGGTATAACAAAGTTTATCAGGTGTAAAAAATCTTTATTGTGCATTAATAATTATTCTCATACACACAATACGCACTTCTCTTAAAAAATAATATTATCTCAATAAGTTAGCCTACAATAAATGATATAAACTATATCCAACCATCCATATGTTAGATTATCACGTTTTGTTCAATAAATATAATAAATGCAAATTAATTTGTCGATTAGTTCACAGAATCAACTTTTAAAAGTTTCAATTAATGTTTCATTATTTTCGTTTCAAACTTCTGTACTGACACACTTATAATAAACACGCTCACGATTCTTGTACTAGTATTATGTAAATAATATTATTGTAAACCTTACTTATATTTTTAATTCGTCGGCATTTAGTTAAAAGTTAAAGGGTATATAAAATAATTTCCAGAATTTATAAAATGAACGGTTGTGTAAAGTAATTGTACTAATAAATAACAGACTACATTAAACGAACCATTCTATATCTAGACACGCGGTAGCGTGTCAAGCCAAGTTCTAGTTAATTATTTAACAAGACATAGGGTAATAATTTCCAAAATAATGGTGCTTATTTTGGTAGCTACAAATTGGTACTCTAAAAATAATGCTGTTGCTCATGCATTACGATTTACGACCAAGAGGACTGCAATCCACTTATTTTAGTCAAATTTAGTTTGTGAACCAACATATTTAACACCGTCATCCAATCCAACTGATTCGTTCGACGTAGTTTCACAATTATCGATGTCCCTCACTCGATTATTCACAATCGATACGAATTTGATTCTCAATCGTTTGGTATTTAGTTCATTAGTTGCACGCCTGTACTTTCAACTTTCAACCGCTCATTTCATTAGTAACTTAGTACTCATTTTCGTCATCGAGTTCTCCCTCGGTGGAGTCGACCCCGACCTCTTCATAGTCCTTCTCGAGCGCGGCCAAGTCTTCACGGGCCTCGGAGAACTCGCCCTCCTCCATGCCCTCGCCGACGTACCAGTGAACGAAGGCGCGTTTGGCGTACATAAGGTCGAATTTGTGGTCGAGCCTGTAACATTGTAGAGCTCTGTTGAACTTTATTCTTTCCAAATAAGGTTGACTCAAATAATGGTTAGGCCTACCCATGCACCGGAAAGCGTAGAGTGTGTAGGTCTCCTGCAAGGGACTTACGACCTTGTGAAGGTCGCGGGAATTCGCTGGATGCGGGCAGGACAAGACCGGTCATTGCGGCGAACCTTGGGGGAAGTCTATGTCCAGCAGTCGTCGTCTTTCGGTGGAGATGGTGACGATGATGAAAGGATGGTTGACCTCATGGGACATGTCATAACATTAAGGAGGATCGGAATCCTCAAAGAATAGATAGATACCTACTATGGTGCATATAAGGACGTATTTTGCATGGTGCCTCAGTAAACGCTAAAGCTGTATACGAAGCAGTCTAAAAAATGCATAGGTCATGGTATGTTTGTTTACCTGGCCCAGGCCTCTGCGATGGCGGTGGTGTTGGAGAGCATGCAGACGGCGCGCTGCACCTTGGCCAGGTCCCCGCCCGGCACCACGGTGGGCGGCTGGTAGTTGATGCCCACCTGTGTCGCACAATCAATGTCGGTCTAACTCTAGCCTGTTCTTAGTCCTTAGCTCTGGGCGCCAGGGTTGCCCAGTCTTTCCGTTGCCCCGAGTTTATTCTAATTAACTCTAGATTTTACAAATATTTTGAAAAATGTCACCAAGTTATAGCCATATACGAAAGTACTGACTAAAATAATCTAACATTTTATAAAATATATTTTTTAAAAGTTATCTAAATAAAATTCTCCAAGAATACTACCCTAATTACTGTACTTTTGGCCTTAATCTGGGGTACAATAACCTTAAGTGACCGCTCTGTTAGTCTCATTACTTTATATGACTTTAAACCTTTGAACCCTTGCACCCTCGGCAATGGATAAATTATACCTTGAAGCCTGTGGGGCACCAGTCCACGAACTGTATGGTCCTCTTCGTCTTGATGGTCGCAATGGCCGCGTTCACGTCCTTGGGCACCACGTCACCTCTGCACAGACAATTTTAATGAAAAAAGATTATATATGTACTACTTACACTCATTTTGTGAATATTCAGGATCTTCATTTCAGGAAGACGCGTTCTGTGACTCTTACGATATTGACATTAGGGTCAATTTGCAATAATTCACGCGTATTCGTGAAATAAATGGACTATAGATCTTAATACCTGTATAACATACAGCAAGCCATATATTTGCCGTGACGGGGGTCGCATTTCACCATCTGTCATGTAAAATTTAAACTCAGAATTATTGATTTTATGGTTCAAATTCCAAAATCTATATTTTAGTGGTCAAACTACCTTCTATTCCAAACAGAGTAAGTATGTCAGCTAATAATAGGTAGGTAGTACAATTTGGTGTAAGAGCTTGTTTCGAAAACAGTTGTCTAAAAGATTATTCATACCTGGTTTGCTGGCTCGAAGCAAGCGTTAGTGATCTCAGCCACTGTGAGCTGTTCATGGTAGGCTTTCTCCGCGGAGATGACGGGCGCGTACGTGGCGAGCGGGAAGTGGATGCGGGGGTACGGCACCAAGTTCGTCTGGAACTCCGTCAGGTCCACGTTCAGCGCGCCGTCGAAGCGGAGGGACGCTGTGATTGAAGACACGATCTAGGGAAGAAGAGGTGATGTCAAAGTGATTTCGTCTTTAAAATGGGATATCATTAAGTATCTATTGGGTTATCGATATCTTCTCATTGCAATATCAATGATCAGGCAGGTCATGCTTAATTAAAATACAAAATAGACTGAAGTGGTATTTGTGAGTTGTGTTATTACGAAGGAATGCAGTTAATAACAGTTGCCGTAGCGATCTTAGGTAAAAAAATCCTCTCCGCGCTTTGCGGTGTCCGCAGTGACATGGATCGAGCGAATACCGCTTATGTTTCAACAGGCCTATGTATGGACTTAGCCCTGTACCTACTACACACATGTGCACTACCACATCGTGAACCCATGTCCACGACGTGGTAGACCATTACTTATTTATCTTTTTTTTATTATGTATTCGAAAATCAATGTTCTTTTTTTCATACATAAGTACCTGTCCAATAAGCCTGTTCAGGTTGGTGTACGTAGGCCTCTCGATGTCCAGGTTTCGCCTGCAGATGTCGTAGATGGCCTCGTTGTCTACCATGAAGGCGCAGTCGGAGTGCTCCAGGGTGGTGTGGGTGGTCAGGATGGAGTTGTAGGGCTCCACCACGGCGGTGGACACCTAGCCAGAACATACTCAAATTTTATTTACTGATCTTTCTTACATCAACTGGCTATTTATAGTAAATTCCTAATGGTTCTAGTCTTCTGAAGTAAAGTAAGACTAAAAATGGGAAAGCGGTTACCTGGGGAGCTGGGTAGATAGAGAACTCGAGCTTGGACTTCTTGCCGTAGTCGACGGAGAGGCGCTCCATCAGCAGGGACGTGAAGCCGGAGCCGGTGCCGCCACCAAACGAATGGAACACCAGGAAACCCTGGCAGTGCATACAAGAGTTATGTTAAAGCATGCGAGATATTAATGGTCTCTGGGGATTCCTTATTGGAATTCATTAGAGGAGGTACATAAAATCAAGGGAAACTTCTCATTACAGTGTAAGTAAGGAGCTGTTTTTAATTCATTGGGTACAAATGTTGAGGGATCACTCATTTTTCGATGACCTCTATCAACAACGATGGTTAAGGCGAAAGTCAAGTACACTATTTTCCGAACACAACCGAGGCTCGAACTGACAAATCTACATCCCCTTTGGGTCCCTGTTGTGTAATGCGCAAGGTCTAAATTCCAAAGCCTCTCACCTGCAACCCAGTGCACTGGTCAGCCAGCTTCCTGAGCCTGTCGAGCACGACGTCAACGATCTCCTTGCCGATGGTGTAGTGTCCCCTCGCGTAGTTGTTGGCGGCGTCCTCCTTGCCCGTGATCAGCTGCTCCGGGTGAAAGAGCTGGCGGTACGTACCGGTGCGGACCTCGTCTGAGAACGATTAAGATGGTTTTTATGGTATTTTAAGTGCCAGTCTGGACTCGCGTTGTTCAGACCGCACAAAGTGAGTTTCGACATGACTATTTTACAATGTAATATAGCTAGCTAACGATGAGTCTTTAATGTTAACACGCGACACAATTTGAGATGCACGTAAATTACGCACAGACAGACAAAAATGCTTAAAATTCCTTTGTTTTTATTGAACCGTACCAAGTTAATTTGGGTTCGGAGCTTTGCATCACTAACTCTGTTCAAAGCACAAAAACGTCTTTCAGTATTCAGTGAAGCTTGAGTCCTCAAAAATCATAAAAAAGAAAGCAAAAAGGAAATCATGACGTCTCGACGAAGTTAATTGAGATGAGACGGATGCCGTCGGGATGGTGCCACTTGAGGGCTAATTGCCTTCTGGTTCCGCCGAAGTGCCAATAAAGATAGCACAACGTTGTCGATGAGCTCAAGTTTGGCCTGAAGTCGGTTTGAATAACCGATCATTGAATCCAATGGATTATTTAAGTAGATAGTATTGACATGAATATTATTTGTTTAATACAAATTCAGTTTGTCAGTAACAATATATTTTGTGAGAGTACTTTGATACAGCAATAAATAGGTAACATCTTGATTTGCATAGAAGACTATCGCAATCATGTGCTGTAAAACAATTTCTGACCAAATAAAAAAACAAATCAAGGTGTAAAAATGCTATTTATAAAGAGGGGTTTTTGCAGACAGTATAATGCTTGCAACCGATCGGATTTATTGAGTTTGCAGAGCTCATGAAAAGGCAATAAATCTTATAGATAACTTAAGAGCACTAAACTCATTGCAAGCATCCATGCATTTTAGTGTGTCTAAAAACTGTTTGAATCCCCTAAAGATTTCTTGAATTATAATTATCATCTGATTTAACACCAATCCTTATGTGGGCGCCTTTAATCATTAGAATGCGAGACTAGTGGCGTGTGACCGGCGACTGGCTGGCCGACCGTGAAGTCTTGGGTTTCTGAATGCGCACGTAGTATCAATGCAAGGAATCTCCTGGGAGTTAATGTGTCATTGGTATCACGACCGCTTGGCGCAGTGGTTCGAGCATAGGCCGCTCGGCTCACTGCAAATGGTGGTTGCGGGTTCGATTCCCGTTGGGGCAAATTTCGGAAATGGTATTTTCGTAATTTGCCTAAGTCTGGGTGCCACTGGGTTCGCCCCCAGTCCATTGTACGGTACCTACCAATAGTTCAAGCGTTGCTCAGTTTGGGACCATACAGTTGGTGTGTCAGTGGCGATATTTATTATTTATTGATTTCCAAATGATAATTGATAGGTAACTGATATAGGTAGTCAGACACCAGACCTAAGTCTGATCATTAAAGAGCAATTATCATCAGTTTATCCTCGTTAATTCTTCACCGTTTTGATGGTCGACATATTGCCGGCCGGAGGACTTTAAAATTGGCAATAATACAGAAGTAAGTACCTATCAAGTTTTGAAAACAGATAATGAAGTTTTGGCAAACGTTAATAGCGAATATATTTGTATTTCTTTAATACTTTTGAGATATTGGTAGTTCTGAGTGCTATACAAAATATACCTACTTAATTCAATATTACCC
The DNA here is from genome assembly GCA_918843915.1 of Notodonta ziczac. Lineage (NCBI taxonomy): Eukaryota > Metazoa > Arthropoda > Insecta > Lepidoptera > Notodontidae > Notodonta > Notodonta ziczac. The sequence continues at coordinate 11,947,132 of OU974046.1, read as the reverse complement.
GTCATGCCCAATGCTCAAGTAAGTGCCCGAATCAAATGTGGGACCGAAATATGTTTTTGTATTATTTTTGGGCCGAGAAGAATTAATTTTGAATAATGAATGTTTGACAGTGCGTTTACAGGCATTATTTCGTACGACGGCTAATGACAGGCGGTCCGTAATAACGGCGCGCGGTCCCGGGTTCAATACCCGGCTAGACTATTATGATTCTATTATAAACTGAGCGAATGAAGGCTTTAATTTAGAACCTCACGGTTTCTTTATTGCTTTTTAAGAGTACATTTCGTGCGGATTTATTTTAGATGAGATTTATGGTTCGCTTTTTGAATGGAACCAATCGAAATAAATAATGGACAACAATGGTGGCATCCTGCGTCAGATCGCCAAATTGAATGTTAATGGATATTATAAATATTAATAGTATGTACCTACCAATAAGGCAAACCTAATAAACAACTCAATCAAAAATTCCATGAGTTGCGAGAAAAAAGCTGTGCTGGCCCGACTCGGTGGGCGTCAGGGGTGCTACCGTGCTGCCCTGATACTTGATTTACTGATACAGGATTTTTTTTTACACGTCTAAGGTAGGGTCCGAAAATTTCAGACCACTAATCTTACCAACGTTACCGATAGCGCCACTAGATCATTCCAGATCACGTAGCATATGAAGTTAATCAGCAGTTGCTGATAATTATCGGTGATCAGTTAGATTGGAAACTGACCTAGATAAATTTGAGTACGATATATCGAATACACGCCTCTCAACCTTATTGAAACGAGCACAAAGTCGTCAATCTCACCAACAACAGTAGGCTCTAGGTCGACGAACACCGCCCTGGGCACATGCTTGCCAGCGCCGGTCTCGCTGAAGAATGTGTTGAAGGAGTCGTCTCCGCCGCCGAGGGTCTTGTCCGAGGGCATCTGGCCATCGGGCTGGATGCCGTGCTCCAGGCAGTACAGCTCCCAGCAGGCGTTGCCGATCTGGACGCCGGCCTGGCCGATGTGGACTGAGATGCATTCCCTCTGTGGAAAAAGATGAAGAGTTTGGAATAAGCAAGCCCTCTTACACATAGGGGTGTTATTTTAAAGCCTATTTATGTCTCTATGTGGCGTCGTAGCTTTCGAATGGGTGGTCCGCTTGCAAAATGGGGTCTGTATTTGATGGAAGTTAGTTAAAAAAATCCTATCATCCAGTAATTAAAGTTCATATTCATTTCTAATATTCTATCCACCTATCGACGCTAACGCTAAACACAAACTCTTATTGCCTATAAAAATTAATTCGCAGCCATACGAAGCCTACCAATAAAATGACAAACAGCCAGGTACTCAAATAAATTAAGATCGATAAAAGAAATACAATGACTCCCCGACCCCTCATAGTTCGTGTCAAAGCGTTTATATCCGGCAATGAAGCGGCAATTCAAGTAAATAAGCAAGTCATTGAAGATTTTCCTTTGTTGCTACGGCTTTGTCAGTGGGTTCACTTGATAATACAGTGTTTCGAAAGTCCGAAATAATACTTGGGATATGAGGTCATTAAGTAAGAAAAGGAGTAAGGAAGATAATCGACACTCCCTGCTTGCCCAACAAATTATGCCAAAATTACCTTTAAAAAGATTTCGAGTCTAGGTAATAATGACCCTTATTAGTATAGGTACCTACCGGTCGAATAAGTAAAAGTAGATTGCGTTGTGTTCCTCGCCCTCCACTTTACTCTCGCGTTACTATGCGTGACTATTTTTTGTAACAAAATATGAAATTAGGCTAACAGCAGTTGGCTCAGGGGTGACCGAACTGTATATCATTAAGGCTAGATTTGTTTTCCGCTATAAACTACTGTTACTATCGCTTCGCTCACGAACCCTGATGACAGCTTATATACAAAACCGAAAGGCACAAAAATGCTTAGGGAAACGATAACAATTTTAGAAATATATAATACCAAACACATGATGATCGTTTGTAGTGTGGTTATAGTAACTAACTAGACGGTAGAGTCATGGTAGAGACAATATAATAAAAAATACGTTATGTTAAGGCACAAATTAGATAGGCAGTTTTCCTGCGGATATATGGGTCTTATAGTTTTTCGTAAGTAGATAACCATGCGTTCGCTATCGTAATCGTAGTCGAAGGTGTACTGTACGGTATAGAGTATACGACTCACATAGACTTTGAGTCTATTTAAAAGCTTTACAAAGCTATGATGGATGTTCACGAGTGCTTAGCACGAAGAGTGCCGCCGGCCGACACGTGCTCATCGACGTTCGACGCCCCATTTCAGATTAATTGCCTGCTATCTGTTTATCGCGCTTCTGTTGCGACCGGCTGCAAGTGTTAGAATCTGTAGAGCTTTAAACATTATACAAAGCTCGTACTTTGTACCTACTGATCAATCAGGTTTTAATTAAATCGATTGCTAGTCAATTTCCTACTGCTTATGACAAAGATTTTCATCTAGACTTGACAGAACTTTCTAAGAATTTTGAACGGAACAGATTGAATTTAATAAACCTCACGAAATGATGCCCGAGGAAGCTTACACGCAAACAAGCAACGTGTAAGCCTACATCACCGTCCCGAAGCTTGGAAACAGACGCCAAGTAATCCTACAGCGCTGGCTCCTTGCCAAAATAGGTACGGTCTGAGTACTGCTGCACTTTATGAGCTCCTAGTACATATGTTTATATTACTGAGGCTTTCGTGTGATCAAAATCTTCAGACAAATACAATTTTACACTTTTGAATAGCAGAGAGATTTACTGACGTCACGTCCTCGCAAATAAGATATTTCTTTAAGTAACTAAGTAGGTTATTTATGTATATAGTTCTTATATGGTATACCGTGTAAGGTTCGTAACAAATCAATGTGTGTATTAGAAACAAAATGTAAACAACACCAATATAAATATTTAAATAGTTAAGTTTATCTGTAGACGTGTTTAACATGTGACTTTTTAACTTGAATTAAAATAGAATCAATTGAAATCACCTCGAATTGCAAGGCAAGGTATCCTTAACAACATGAGCTCAAGGGAAAGCCGTTTAGGTTTTAAGATAGCAATGCTATCAAAGCGTTTGTTATTACAATAGAATCTTTATAAATAAGTATTTCATATATGAATGTGCAATGAAGTATAATTTTCACTATCTATCATCATTCAACGTAGTCAAAAAGGACATCACCCCTGAAAACCTCCTGACCTATAAATCACAAATTGTAAACAACGTAAAACCGAAAGTCACCGTTCATCATCAAATAGTAAAATGGTTCGTGTTTAAAAAACGCCAGCTTGGCACGGCGAGGCACCATGGCTTCGGAAATGAGGCACCATCAATCAGGCTGATAAAGCCTCCGAGACGTCCACTGATGGCAATGTAATACATGTGAAGTCATGGGGCTTGGGTTTTATGCTATTTTTAAATTACCTTAATTTAAAAAACTAAAAACGATACCTATTATTCAGTTACGGAGATAAAAAAATATGGGGTCATGAAATGGTTTCGTCTATCTGTTGGATGGATTAAGATGCTGACTGCGTGTTTCCAAATTATTTTATCCGTAAGGCAGGTTGATACAAGATTTTTCTATTAACATACGAGAATATCAGATAAGAGATATTTCCAAATTTCAGATGTATGTTTTTAGCGGAATAAGATACTGACGCCAATTTTTTTGGCAAAATTCATGGGTAAATGCTAGTAACTAATAGTACGTAGTTCAATATGAAGGTAAATAGATTACAGTGTAGGTACTCATCCAAATTCATTATCAACGGCTACTTCGACAATAAAAACCAAAACAAAGTACGCTCTTACAGAAACAACTCCCACACATTATTTATTTCCCCATTGCGTACATCCAATTACGTTTCAATACAAATCTATCTAAATAAGAACATTTATAACCGAACGGTGGTAATAAAATACCCGAATAAGGAGCCTGGGTAGGCGTATAATTGCACCCAGTCGTTATCAAACAACGCCCACTGTTCTTAACTAGCTTCAAGTTAATTATCAGTAATTATTGTTCGATTAATCAGTCGATGGCTACCTAGTTGTAACATTACCCTCATTCTGGGGCAACCGGGTAAGTAGACAACGTGCTGATTATGTTTCTAGACAAACGAAACTAAACTGTAGCTATACATTCCATGGACGTTATGTATGAGCAGAGTATAAAGATTTTGATACTTGTCACACAAAAGTTAAGTCGTGATTTCTTGTGACCATTACGAAATCCTAGAATTATATCGAAGATACGTCATGGATGAATGTGGAAATAGTATTTTGTCCAATGTAAGCCTATACATAGGAAATAAGTCGGCTAAGTTGAGTGTGTGGTAATAAAGTTTTAATAGTATATGTTTTAAGCCCTACAGTGGCCGGCACATAGACATGAATGTTATTATATGTATCTTCAAGTCATTTATGGAATTAACAAACTGTAGTAATATGGGTCACATACCAAGTCGTGTCTTATTATTTTCACAGGAAACGCAGCTGAAAGCCTGTCACAGTTCAATAGACTGAAACAATGATTCAAATGATCCGTAGTTCCTCAGTCGTAAAACATCTGTGGTGAGATTTGCATCTGGTATTATTGTCTGTTCCTCTCTGCTGGCATAGCCCTCCGTGCCCATCGAAAATTGTTAATATAGGTTATGATTATTAAATGTGTTTGATTGACGACCGCTTGCCGCAGTGGTTCGAGCGTAGGACGCTCGGTTCACTGCATCGGGTGGTTGCGGGTTCGATTCCCGTCAGGGTAAATTTCGGTAATGGCCTTTTCGTAAATTTCTCTGGTCTGGGTGTCACTGGGATCGCCCCCAGTCCGTTGTACGGCGGTACCCATAGTACAAGCGTTGCTTAGTTTGGGACCATACAGTTGGTGTGTTCGTCTGGTGATATTTATTTATTTATTTTATTTGTTAATGCTATTTATAACTTGACACTAGTGAAATACCTAATACACTAGGGCCATATATTTAAAGAAAGAAGAAGAAAACTATATCAATTTTAGTAAACTTTTTCATATTATGTCTCAGGTACCAATTCTTTATTGTATTTTACTTGAACACCGAATACTACTTATACTTTGATGGTTGTTTTAAATACTCCCGTGTCCAATAAAAAACAGGCCCTGTCTCAAACTTAATTTCTCGTCATTCTGACACATCACAAATCTAATATTTTCCACATTAGAATAAAAATAGCTTTAAATGTGCATATTCCGATCCGTCATGTCCAATTACATTCGGCACGGCGTCAGATTTGAAATAGTCATCAATTTGATGCGTGTTAGAGAGATTATTCAGAGGCAGACCATGTACGATCAACCAAACTGTAAGTAAGCCTTAGAATAAAGGGTCGAGTGAACTAACCAATCAATATTTCGTATTATGAAGAAATCAATCGATATCTTACGTAGGTTTGTATTTCGCTATACCCGACTTAGGTAACCCAATACATCACAGTCGATATAAGCATGGGGATACTTGTCCCTGCGGAAACCGAGCTTGTAGGGCGTCCACCGGAACCACTCTTTTATTTACACCTAGATATTTATTTTTATTTTCATAAGGGTTATGTTTGGCTGGATTCCCCATACACATCCAACGCTATCAAATTGTCTATTAAATAACGGGTGTCTAAGGCCTGTTTTAATCAATCAATATTCAGTGTGTGAACTGAGAGATCTTGCAAATGTACGTTATGTTCTTATGTTATACCGATACAAAATGAAATGTCAAAAGCGTACCTAAGATCGCTCTCAGACTTAAAATCGGTTTACGATACGGCCCTAACATGAGTGTCCACGGCAAAATATAAGATCTCCAGTCTATCATTATACAATTGCATAGACACGCTACAGGGTCAACGCACCGGCGTTAATTTCCTACGCCATTTTGTATACGAAAAAAAAATAACAGCTATTTGTCTATTACGCTTTCAAGGTTCTGTAGGCCAATGGTTTTATATTGACTGTAAAATGGAGTTCAAACAATATATTTACAATAGAAGATTTTTTAAATATTTATTATATAAGTATAAAGTCATGAGACACCCAGGGTATTTGGCAGTTATAACATAAAATAATAATATAACATAAGAAAAGCAACAATACGCACGGTGATTTTGCAAAGTCACGGCAACATTTTGATTTTGAATGACGACTTAAGTATTTCGCAGCGGGTAGCTGAGTCACTTTGCTACTGTTTGTTGTCTATTAATAGAAATAAGAACTAGACAGAAAAAAACTCTAAATTCACGTTTATTACAAGTTATTTCAATTACTTTTAAGAGCCATCGCAGAATCCAGCACATTATTTGTATGTAGTTAAGCTCCCTACACACCTAAAGGAACCTGTAGAGGATTGGATGCGCCATCACGATAGATCGCTCTATATACTGCCCTGGTAATTGCAAATGCAGTACTCGCAATATTACAGTTTCAAAAAAAAGGAGTTTAAACGTTTTTTTTTAAATCTCTACTTTAATTGCAATCAAACTAAAATGTTATGTGTCTCTACCATATTGTAGTGTGTGTGTGATGAACCAAGATTTGGAAGCCAATAATGGCTAGGTAGATACCTAAGTGGTATACGATATTACGTCATCACTCCCTCATTGGTAATGATACCTATTTAAGTTTCGTATTACGGAGGGAATGCGCGCCGGGGCAGGGAGTGACTGGTGACGTCACGGGGCACTCCGTCCGGTGACTCAGTACATAAACTCGGCCATATACTGTTACGCACGTTTTAGGCTAAGTTAAAAGTGCTGGAATAATATAGGTATTATATTCTTGTATACATATAAGTCCAAGAGATGCAAACACAGACCGGTAAGTAAGTGTAATTCGGTTAACAAAATTTAAAGAAAGGAGAAATACTTACCCAGAAATACACGGAGCTACAAGGAAAAATAAAATTGAATATTGACTTAGACAAATGAATTCGTCACAGTTCCGCCGCAGATTAACGAATCGGCTCTCGCCATGGTATTATGGTTATTATTTACGTTTATAGTTTTTGCATAAAAATAGGTAATATTAGTAGGTACTGCAAAAAAATACACTGCATGTGTATTTTTTTCCGAGGTCCGTGATTTTGTGTGTACGAATATCGCAGACAGAGTAACGTTGTATTACTTAATCTAAATATATATAACTCAAAGGTGACTGACTGACTGACATAGTGATCTATCAACGCACAGCCCAAACCACTGGACGGATCGGGCTGAAATTTGGCATGCAGGTAGATGTTATGACGTAGGCATCCGCTAAGAAAGGATTTTGATTAATTCTACCCCCAAGGGGATAAAATAGGGGATGAAAGTTTCTATGAAACTTTGTCAATTAAATTCCACGCGGACGAAGTCGCGTGCACAGCTAGTTTTTTTATAATTTTACCAAATCTAATTTGCCTATGAATCCAACAATTCGACATAGTCAACCCTACCGTTTGTAAACTATAACTTTTTGTTGGAAATATGTACAAGAGTTTTATTTAAATATATACAAATTATATTAAATAGAATTAAAATTAAGATAAAATAAAATAAAAACCTACCCCTAATCAAACAAATCCCATCCGCGTGGGATGGTGGCAAGAATACTGGCTGCATTTCCTCGCTGTATTGATAAGCAAATTTTTTGAGCGAGGAAAGAGCCAGCCCTCTTGTCACCTGTGGCGGTAACCAGTCTAAGGGTGATTTTGTTGAATAGCACTTTAGCACTATGAACAATTTGTACATAGTATTTTTTAAAATCGATGTTTGTAGATAGAATCAAGCGAGATCATGTTTTAATTCATAAATGAAAAGATTCGAATTAAACAAGAATCTACAGTTTCTGAAAAACCTAAATAAAATTGGGTTGTCAAAATGGTAGTTACGTGGTGATTCAGAAATTCTTTTAATTTCTATAAGACACAAAAGATCTTTGCTTTGTGAGATTTTGAAACCATTTTCTGAATACCTATCTCTCTTCTCCTAATATCCTGCCGAACTCTACTTTCAATTTCAGGTACTTACCTAACTAATAGTTAACATCATCATGCGATATTGTTAGACGCTAACTATCTAGTTACCAAATAATATAATAATTTGTTGTGTTATCTACGTATTCACCGTAGCGTAAACGTAGATAAAAGTCATAAGGCCGTCTGCATCCAGTATCCAAAATTGGGTGAGATTTTACGAAGAGGTCTTTTTGTTTAATTATTTTTAAACAGACTGTAATCAAATCGAAATAATTACAGTTAATGTAAAATACAGTTTAATTAATACCCTCCGACGACGGTGCATTGACAATCATACTAATATTATAAAGAGGAAAACTTTGTTTGTTTGATTGTAATGAATAGGCTCCGAAACTACTGAACCGATTTGAAAAATTAATTCACTGTTGGGAAGCTACACTATCCCCGGGTGACTTAGGCTATAATATATTTTCAAAAAAATTAGGGATCCTTACTAAAACTCGAATAATGTAACCGCAATGTACCCGTGCGGAGCCGGGGCGGGCCGCTAGTAACTGATAAACGGGCTAGCTGGAACGGGGTAGTACCGTCCTCTCACAGAAGATCGGCGTGAATTAGCTATTAGATATAGCCGCGTTTCGTAGGATGAGTGGGAGCCGAAAGGCCAACCCACTTCCCCTTCTGTGTCACTCCTATTCAAGTAGGCAACGTACGAGAAATGTCTTTGGTATTGCAAGCATTTATAGGCTTAGGCCTCTTGTACGAACACGGTTTTTAGCCGTGAAAATCTACGGTTGATTCGCCGTGTGTAGGCACGGTCGTCAGTATTGTAGACGTGCACGGCGCGCGGCGGCGCGCGCCGTGCCGTGGCGCCGCCGTGCACGTCTACAAGCTTCCATAGTGATCCATACAACACTGACGACCGTGCCTACACACGGCGAATTAACCGTAGATTTTCACGGCGTAAAACCGTGTGTGTACAAGAGGCCTAAGGCTAAAGCAACTGTTTAACATCATCAACAACAGGTGCTTTTTTACCGACTTAGTGTTACAAAAAACCTACACATGACTCTACGTGTATCTGGTTGAACTACTTAATTGTAATTGTATATTTAATTGTAATTCAATAGGGCAAGTGTAAAGCTACACCATATGTTGTCATTTTGTACCTATTAAGGAGAGCGAGTTTTTGCGCCGCACATGAATCACGGTTTGCAGAATCGTGCTTAGACAGAACTACAAACAAATGGCCGCTCCGTGTGAACAGATGTTTTCTAGTAAATATCTATATATATATATAACTCAAAGGTGACTGACTGACTGACTGACTGACATAGTGATCTATCAACGCACAGCCCAAACCACTGGACGGATCGGGCTGAAATTTGGCATGCAGGTAGATGTTACGACGTAGGCATCCGCTAAGAAAGGATTTTGATTAATTCTACCCCCAAGGGGATAAAATAGGGGATGAATAATCCCGAAATTTTTGTTAAGTTAAATTACACGTTAAATTATAGCAGTGATAGCCGATTGGTTAAGCACGCGTCTTGCGGGCTACCAGGTCTTGGGTTCAAACCCCGGCTCGAACCTCTGGATTTTTCGAAATCTATGTGCGAAACATAATTTCTGTATGATTATCACTTGCTTACGGTGAAGGAAAAAACATCGTGATGAAACCTGCATGTCTTAGAAGATTTAACTAATTTTCGAAAGGTATGTGAAATCCGCCAACCCGCACTGGGCCAGCGTGGTGGATTATGGCCTGAATCCCCCTCGTGTTGAGGGTAGGCCAGTGCCCAGGAGTGGGACGTCAAAAAGGGCTAAAATTATTAATTATTTTTTTAAATTACACGCGTACGAAGTCGCGGGCACAGCTAGTTTATTAATAAAATCATTATTAGCCAAGCATGAAGGAATGTATGACAAAGTTTTGAATCCGTAAACATGAAACAAAATTCTGAGTACAGATAGATACCACATTCTATATAGAAATTAATCTCTATTTCATTGGTCATCGCATCACGCGTGAACGGATAGAACGATTTCGCTAATTCTTTTTTGTTGTGTTTATTATTGTCAGGAGAAGGTTCTTATAAAATAAAAAAATAAGAAAGTTGAGCGGAACGATTCGAATTCAATGTTCAAAGTTAAGACAGAACAACGTTTGTCGGGTCAGCTAGTTCACGAATACATTCATGAAACCTTTTTATTTGAGACTGTCTTTTTCCAATTTATTTTAACTGAACTGTCCTAGAAAAAACTATTTAATATTATGTGTACCTCATTGTACTGTTGTGCCTACATGTACCTGCCTAAAATTAACAGAATCGATTCTGGAACACCGATTGTTAAAAAATCCTTGTTTCATTATTTGTCGGTATAGAATATGAATCAATGGCGTTTTACACAGGACCTCTATTATTACTGTTAGGGGTGTTTTAAATTAATTGCTTAATATAATTAATCGCGTATCGTGTATCGTATCGTGTGTAACGTGCCCATACAGTTCAAACACCTCTAAATTACATATTTTTAGTTCAGTAGAGTGGTACTAATCACGCATAAGGCGCGCCTGTGATCACGTTAGTCTATTAAACTTATTAATTGTATGGAACCTAGACCACCTAGTATAAATAAGCTAAATTACAATGTAATATTCTTTTACAATGTAGATACATGAAAATGAAACGAAATTAGTTGGTATAATTTCACACATGGAGTTTGGTGTTAACTTTTTATCAATCATATTGATGACTAGCTGAGCCCGCGACTTCATCCGCATGGAATTTAACTTAACAAAAAAGATCGCGCCCGCATGCTGAGCCCGCGCGACGGGACCCATTTTTTTAAATTTTGTTTTTCTAAAATAAAAGTAGGATAAGTTACTCCTTAAAACATCAGCTATCCGCCAGTGAAAGTCCCGTCAAAATCCGTCCAGCCGTTTCGGAGATTACCCGAAACAAACACACAGACAGACAGACAGACAGATAGACAGACAGACAAAAAAAAATAAATCGCGTTTTTGTTATGAGTGTCGTATGTACTTTCATATGCATTTAGTAAAAGGTGTTATTTTGATATTACAAACAGACACTCCAATTTTATTTATTTGTATAGATTTGTTAAACCTGTATAGGTGGGTGAGCCAACTTGTAGTCAGTTGACTACAGCTCATACAATGGGCAGGTTCGACCGAGTACCACCCCGTTACAAAATATTGGGCTATGTGTCGAACGAGTGAGAAAGCCGAAAGCCTAAACCCATCTCAATTCCCTTCCTTCTGTGCCACTCCCGTTCAGCAACGTTCCAGCAATGTCTTTAGTATTTTGAAAGCTTCTTTAGTTTACGGTAACTGCTTAACATCAGGCGGGTCGTACGCTTAGTTTATGACTGTTTATATAAAAATAAAAAACCTGAAATAAAAATCTGAAACCAAAATACGAACATACAAAAAACTAAATAATTACTTTCGTAATGGATAAACAAAAACTAATCATCTCTCATCACGGAGGGTCGTTAACGGGAACAAAGAGTGATTCATGTAATTGTAGCGAGGATTGTCTTCGGCTGCCCACGCGCAGCCTAACACTCGTCTTGGGCTATTGATCGCTGCTTATTTGTATTATCTGTGCACATCCATGTGTTGTCTTAATTTTATTTTAATTAAATCAATATAAACTTTATTTAAGTAAGAGCATAATATAAAATACACAAAACCTATTTAAGGTTAAGTCCCATTATTAAATTATTAAATAATACAAAAAGAAACATGTAGGCCGTCCTATTCGGAATCTGCCATCCATACTAAACTATGCACTATCTCTTTTTGCGTATAGTAAAATGTTATCCAGACTTATTTGAAAGGAAATTTTAAATTACGGACTGACACGCAACTCAACAAAGTTAGTGTAAAACGCCGAGAGATTGAGGAAAACTTTACTACTTACTTTTACTTACTACCTTTATAAAAGAAGTTTCAGCGCGCTACGTAATGTATTTGGTAGAGTTTATCCAGCGGACGTTTATCTAACTACTACGATTTTGTAATGACATTTTTTTATCAAAAATCATAAATCGTTGCCTTTAATGTTTGAGTATACTTGCTTTACGAACGCCCTCTATATAAGCTCTACTAACAAAATACTAACTTTAAATTTTACCAATATGGATTTGTGGTTTATGTAACAATAATATAAATCACTAATCTACATCACGATCAACAACTTGACTGGTACTATAAAACCAAATCTAATTTATAGCGCTATCACGTCATGGAACTCATTTTGACAGTTCCTGTCATGACACTGGCTAGTGACAACACGGACATGATAAAAAAAACCTAAGTGGCCGCCGGATTGCTGTTGATAAGCTGGTGATAAATTATTGTCAAGTTGGATTATAATGAATTACTACAACTTTGTCCGCTCTATCATAAAAAAAAACTTTCCTTACAGGGTAAACCTAGTAATCTATGCCTACCTATATTGTTTTATTAATGTCCTTTTTTGTGCGAGGCCTTGAAATAAAATGTATATAAGAGCATAAGCTCCTGAAAGTTTTATCCATCATGTTACCTCAGTCAATTTCAATTGGCACTGGTAGCTACGCAATTAATATTGATTCACGACCGCTCAGAAATCAATAAAAATACATTTCATGCAGCATTATGGGAATGTATTGCGTGGACGAGTTCACAGAATAATATTCGAGTTTCGCTTTTCAAATACGAGTGAAATGAATGCAGGCTTTTACTGAAAATCGACTTTGAAGAGGTCAGGCAAATGATTAGATGTCTTGATTCATCCAGATAAAAAGCGTTACACATACTATTTTAATTGCAAAAATGAGGGTCTGCAGTCCATGTTCTGTGAGGAATTATTATTTTTCAAAAATACTGAGTTGTTGTGCCCTGCGAATCCGTCTGCGTGGAATGTGGACCACCCTTAACATTTAGGGGTATGAAAAAATAGATAGTAGCCGATTCTCAGACCTACCCGATATGCACACAAAATTTCATCAGATCGTTCGAGCCGTTTTGGAGGAGTATGGTAACTAACATTGTGACACAAGAATTTTATATAGGTACAAGATTACGTCAGTACACAAATAACTGCTTTGAAATTTAATGACATCAGTAACTCATAGTTAGTTAGATAAGTCGATTGGTAATTATTCATAATGGCAAATTGGAATTCCTTGGGAGTCCGAAAGCAGAGCTGTAGGATTTATATTTTACGTAGATACCAACGAATAGTGAGCGCAAAGACGCGTAGATCTCATGGTAGAGCTCCTGACTACTAAGTTTCCTATTTCGTGACCAAGAGTATAATATCAAGGGATATGGCCGAGAGTATACAGCTGAGGCATTGGTCTCTACATCGCAATCTATTCGTTGATCTGAATAGCTACCGTGGAAAACCTCATTATACTTTCATCCAACACTAACTGCGTATAATCGTGTTTAAATTTCAATAAATACGTGTCAATTGTAGAGCTGCGTGGCCGATTAATAATTAATAGCGGACAAGCTTTCCCATAGAGGTATGTATACCTTGCTAGCTTGCCGCAGGTAAACTTGCTGTAAGAGGCAGGTATTCTAAGTATTTGATATCAATGTAGAGCCTGTGGTAGAGTCGTGGGCAGTCTTGCGGTCACAGTTTTGGTGAACCGTGACCGACGAGCCCTGATTGAATATGAAAATTTAGCTTGACCAGAATACCTCTGTAAATCATTGATCTGAATAAAATTAAGATTGGTAAAAAAATAATAGATTACATGCGGATAGAATCTCGGGGTGTAGCCGAAAACATATTTAATGGTTTGTTAGTTAAATTATACAAGGTAAACTATTAGTAGATACTGAGTTCACCAACAAATTAACAGGCCATTAGAGCATCTGATTTTTTGATATGCCGGCTACAATCATTTCAATCCTTTATGTTTAGTCCATGCGAATACAGCCACGAGTCAAAATTGTAAAAACCCATATCTACATTATGCCTAAAATCGTATACTTATATGCGCTTCGTATTGTCTATAGCAAAAGGATGCATTAATATAGGTCAATTCGTACCTACCTATTGTTTACCTTGAATTGTTTGTCGCGACAATGTCAGGATTTCCTCCAGAATGTAACTGCAAAATTACGAATATATCCTACCTAGGTTGTAGCTAATTATTTTAACCTAACCCTTGTTAGTAATATAATGTTATTAACAATTAAATGTTCGTGTATATAGTGATATACTCCTTTAATTATGACATCAGTGTAACAATTAAAAACAAAAATATATAATATACCTACCAATCGGCATAACAAATGTGTTCTTGTAACTTCATAAATAATCCTTACTAATATTCCTTACTAATATCCTTACTAATATTATAAATGCGAAAGTAACTCTGTCTGTCTGTCTGTCGCGCTTTCACGCCAAAACTACAGAACCGATTTAAATGAAATTGGTTCACAGATAGTCTAGAGCCTGAGAAAGGACATAGAATACTTTTTAATGCGAAAAAAGGGTTGCAAGGGGTGGAAAAGGGGATGAAAGTTGTATGGAAATATCGTCATTTTTAGAGCTTTTAGGCTGTTGATTTGATATAAATAAATATGACATTCAAAGTTTAGGAAAGTTTTACCCTCAAGGGTGTAAAATAACAATAGGGAATAGGGGATGAAAGTTTGTATGTAAATATAGCTCTTTGCAGTGAAATACTGCAAATAGCTCATTAAAGTATATATACGTATGTATCTTATTTGTAAAATAATTTGCACACATAATTAAAAATGTTACCCAAAGACACTATTCCATGCACACGAAGTCGCGAGCACAGCTAGTTGTGTTATATATTCCTACAGGGGTTGAAGACCTTGTTAACAGTCACATAAAGTTCACTAAACCTATATTTTCAACCAAACTCCTTAACTTTGTCGGTTTTCTCGGAATTTTTCAACCCCGTGAGTTATTTTTGAACTGTATTGAGAAATATGTAGGTTCTGCGACGTTATTATAGCAGGTTTATTAAAGCTAAGTTTGGCGACAAATAAATATATAAACGATTTTGGGGAATTTTCTTTCAGCGGAATACCATAATGTTTAATACCAAAAGGTTAATAATTACCTTTAGCCTTTAACCAATTACCTCATCTATATTATAAGTAATCTTTGATAAAAATGTTCAGTTAGAAATGGGTTTGTTTGTAAATCGCGGGTCAGAAAATGAAAATTAGGTAGGTATTATTGTTTTACTATTATGAAAAAAAACACGACTTACCATTGTGTCTAGTGTTGATTAAAAAAGTTTTGAAGGAGCGAGTGGCGTGGCGAGTTCGCGAGGCAACACACCGAGCCGGACTGTGCCGAGGACTCCCGACCACCGCTTTTATATAAGCCAGGCCTCGCCGCCGTATTCTGGAGGACAGGGAACTAGGGAGTGTTCCTGTACTAGGTAGAATTATGAAACAATACACTCTCGTGTCATGACGTGGTGGTTACCACGCCAGAACCTTATCGCTCTAAATTTAAATTTATCTATGTCTTTTATTTTTTTATTGATGGAACCACAAGCAAAAGTTTTTTTTTATTCCGACTATGAATCAAAACAAACTAATATTATAAATAGGAAAAAATAGGGTAATAACCCTATATGGCTCTATCAGATTGTTCCAGTATTGTAGTAATGACATTCAATACTGAAGCAATCTGAAAATAAATAACCTTTTCCTACGTTTTATGAATTAAACACTTGAAATTGGCAAAATACACAAAGTGTGACGCCATTTAAAAAAAAAAAAGAACCTTTAACTCTTTTAAATACTTACTTAAGTATTTTAGTTGTCGAAAATGGATTTGCATTTTACATAAGTAAAATCATGAAAATTTAAGCATGTCATAGATAGAACCCTTTCATCCGTTTGACTCTATAAGGCGCAATTTTGGCATAAATAATATGAGTTTTAAAATAAATATAGATAGGTACCTATTAAAAATATAATTCTCATCCCACCCCCACCGGCATCATTGTATCCACCCTACTATTTTAGTGCCTGCATTGAAAAACGCATAAAATTTTCTATTTTTTTGAGTGACATGCAAATTGCCTTTATTTTTCATTTAGCTATTTCATTTTACTGACTATAAATCTTCGTACTTATTTAGATACGTATATTCAGGACTGCGATCCGTGAAGGGTTTGTCAGAGGGATTACCAAACAGTTGAATTTCCACTTTTCAAAATATATAGGAGGCCATTACACGGATAGATTTATAATAATCCTGAAATTAGAGTTAGAAGAATATAGCCATATTTCCTTCAATGCGGGTTACCATCTGAACCGTTGAACTCTAGTTTGCAATAACAGCGCAGCGTTGTCTTCGGAAAAAGTGCAGTTAATATTTGTCTGACTGACGTAATCCACAATAGTTTGTATTCAAGATTGAACATTCATCAACACAGTAACAAGGTTTTTCTATTGTAATATTTTTTTACCAAGTGCGTGCACTATTTTAGTCACTACAAGCTTTGTTATAATGTTTACGATGTTGAGGATACTGATAAAAAAATCAATTAAAAGTAAAACAACAACCGCACTAGACCCGCATGCTAGCTAGAGGCTAATCACTCCTGGTTGTTCAATATTTATGTGGCTTCAGAAAGATGTTAGAATTTAGAATCTGAACTCTCTTCCGCCAGCAGCAAACAGCCAGGATGAATGGGTGCAGACTTGCCTCATAATTTATTATGTACATAGTATTACGAGTCAATAACATGACCTTAAATAAAGACCTTAGTTAAATAAATAAAAGTCCTCAAAAATATCATATTGACCAAGATAGGGGAGTATTTATCGATACATATAACATAGAGTACATTTTAACATGTCAATTAGGTTTGCAGCAACGAACAAACAGAGACAATTGGCCGTGTGGCCGAGTGGTCCGATGTGCTACCATATGTGGGTATCGATTGAACTCGTTTCGACCGATACCAAGCCTGTGGCACAGTGGCACAGTGGCTCAAGTCAAAAGCGCAGGAAACCTAAAAACTATTAATCTAGTGTCATCGTCATTTGAATTTCTGAAATTGTCAATTCGTAATTTACCCTGGTCTAGGTGTCACTGTGATGGCTCCTAGTCAATTGTAATTTTTAATAATAAGACTGTACCCATATTTCAGGCGTTGTTTAGTTTGGAACCATATCGTGCATTTGGTGTGTGAATCTGGATATATTTATTTATTTAACTCTATTATCAGCGACTAATGAATATATGGCTACCGTACTAATAGATTGGAAACGTTATAAGTTACACCCAGACAAGGGGAAATTATGAAGCGACCATTTCCAAAAGTCAAAATCGACCCACAACCATTTGTTCTAGTAAGCCGAACGCTATCCTCAAACCATAATTATGGTATCCAAATACCAAAAACTTGATCTTTTCTCCAAATCTCTAGATAATGCTTTACTATACCTAGCTATAAGGTTATGCCGGTTATACATCGCGTTGCTGTTTTTGCGAATGTATTAACACCAACTTTTTTCAATTTAAGAAACAATGAGTTTGTTGCAGTGGAAGCAGGATTTTAAATCGGTGGTGGTTAGTCTTTGACTATTTCATGGGTGCTTTTTTGGCCTACATCTATTAAAATAGAATGTAATTGAAGAATACCAAGGCTCTCCTATAACTTGGGCCTAACATTAAAATGGCAGCCATCATTCAGCAGTAATTACATCGTTTACGTCTTCTAAAAGTCCTTTTGTAATCCAGTAGGTACTAATTGCACTCCCACTGTAACGAAATAACAAACGTAAGACAATACCCGTGACATGGCTGAATCATCACACCCATATTTGGAGTTCTGACCAATGAAATGTGATGGGAAATGGATCAAGACGTGTCGTAGATAAAGATTACGTATAAGACTGATGACCTAGTTACATAGGTACCTATTAAATTTCAGTAAGAAATAAATAAACGACGTTTCTATCAGCCATCACTAAACAAATTACGGGTATTTCTTGCTTCCTCCAATTTCAATACTTAGTATTGAACGAGTCAAGCCAGACGTTATTTAATTAACCCCAAAATTATACTTTTTGTAAAACACTTTTGCTGTGCAAAAAGCATTGTAATGCCATTATACCTTTACCTACATAATAATAATTTTTAAATCAAACCTCTACGAGCCCACAATACATATTAAAAATGGCAAGTTCGTTTAGAATATCGGTCCGGTGGCCCGTGTAGCATGGCATGGACAAAGCGACCCAGTTCACTGGCAGCTTTATGAGAACTGCACGCACTGTTGGTAAATAATGAAACATCTGCATCGGAGCTGCTTTAATTAAGTAATGCTAACAGTCTTGAAGATGCTCAATCGAAGTGACTTTCATAGATCTACAGTCTTATACAGTGTTTTATATTCTTTGCATTAAGCGTTTATGTCTGAAAATGCAAAGCGAAACCGCTTAGAAATCAAGTCTTAACTTTCAAGATAGGGCTTTTTCTATTCTGCAATCCGATTGTTAAAAGTGTCATTCCGCCAGAATTGAGTTATATTTACTATAGAATACGTGAAAGCATAACTCTTTCCACAACAGTCCAATCTGAGTCATATTATCTTATAATTTATAGTCACTAATTGGTTTAACTAAAAAATACTGTAGATATGTCTTCACAATACACCCACGGATGACTGGGATACATTTCACGTTATTTATGACCAAAAATACAAAATGAAACTTAGTTATATACTTACTTTTATTTTTTTTCGGGGGGATTGTTTCAATGATTGCATTGTTTACAGCCCTGAACCCCGCGAAGCCTTACACGCATATAACGATCAAACGTAAGCTCGTTTCAGGGAGGAACCCAAACATACCGTTGCTACGACCGTCAAACATTAATTGGGACGTCGCATGCGAGATATGAAGACAGGGATGGATTCGCGTGAAGAGAAGACACGATAGAGGCCACTTCAGAGAGATGTCCGTGTTATCAAGGCCAGGGTTGATGGTACAGTTGAGTACGGCGCTACTTTCCCCTCATGGCCACATCCTTTTTGTATGATTAAAGATGTAAAAATGTTCTTAATAAGTTTTCAAACTGACGCAGTTTAAATAATCAACTTTAAAAAGTTAGATACCTTCAAAGGAAGTCACAAGATAGGGTAGAAAAGGGTACAAGAGAATTACAAAAAAAAGGTAAAGGTAACGTTTACGATAAATATCATATAATTGTTCGATGGTAACTATTTTCTGTGGGTATTGGTTGGTACGGCTGGTTGGAAGCGAGTGATATTTACTCAAAGGTTAGCTGTTACCAGAAAACCACTCATTTTTTGTGGTAACATAACTTTTAGCTTTTCAATCACCTATTTTATCATACTGAGGCACCATGCAATATATATCGTGCATTATTAAAATAATTAATATTTAGCCGATTGGAACAGCAGTGATAGCCGATTGGTTAAGCACGCGTCTTGCGGGCTACCAGGTCTCGGGTTCAAAGCCCGGCTCAAACCTCTGGATTTTTCGAAATCTATGTGCGAATCATAATTTCTATATGATCATCACTTGCTTACGGTGAAAGAAAACATCGTGAGGAAACCTGCATGTCTTAGAAGATTTATCAAATTTTCGAAAGACATGTGAAACCGCCAACCCGCACTGGGCCAGCGTGGTGGATTATGGCCTGAATCCCCCTCGTGTTGAGGAGAGGCCCGTGTCCAGGAGTGGGACTTCAAAAAGGGCTAAAATTATTATTTATATTATATTAATATAAGACCTAAAATCCCGTGGCTCCGGCCCTGTGCCCAGACGTGGGCTAGGCTGGGTTCGGCGGTACCCGGCCGTGAAATCGCCGTGTTGACTATTGTGTAGCAGACAAACGACATTCATATTCGATATGATGCGCATAGAATGGACCATCAATCTGATTCAATAAACAAGGGCTGAATAATAGCGTTCCATTATTTTAGTAATTGGTGTAAAGTATGAGTCGGTGTGCACACCTTACTCAACTAGCTTTCTAATATAAATCTGAGTGAGATTTAATTAACTTGGTAACACTGAATTGCTGATCTAGTACTTACCTACTATTTAGCGAAAATACGTATGCACTTTTTGTTTCTATGTTATTTCGCCTTTTGATTTTAATTACAAAATATTAATTACACCAAAACTTAATTTAAGATTAATACCCTCTAACATAATATAATTTTGTTTGTTATTTTAGATATAATTAGTCCTTCTTGATTGAAACACAAAAAAAACACAAAGTTTGTAAAGATATCCATCGGTGCATCACTCAATTACTATAAACTAAACTTATTAAAATTATTATTAAACGCCTACTCAGAAATAAAAGCAAAACCAATCGCCCGTGATCTGAGCAAGAAGAATGTGATAGGCACCTTTTATAACTTCTTTAACGGGTCTACCTATCAACGCGTAAACCCCGATATAGCTTCTGAATTCAGGATAATTTAAAACAAGGGCAACAAAACACAATCTGTTAATATATCCATGTTTTTAATATAATACATATTTACAAACCAAACTAAAAGCTTAGGTTTCTATAGTGTTTTCTTATTTTTACGCGAATACTACACATTGAAATAAAACTATTTTTACGGATTCTATCACGTTTATTTACTTTTTAACCAATTTTTAGTTAAAATAGTTATAACATGGACGTCTAACACCTCAGTCCCCCCGTGACCACGGTGGCTGTAAAGCAACCGAAACGTCGGGAACATAAAAAAGTAAATAAACGCGATATAATCCGTAAAAATAGTTTTATTTCTTAGGTTTCTACTTACATCTATTTATATTTTATATAGATGTCCAAAAGTAACTTAAACATATACATAGTTAGGTAACTTTGATACTTACAACAGAACATTTGGTATTTTACGTACCTACATACATAGTCGATGGCACTAAGGATGGTAATTGAACAAATTGAAATCTCACTAAAATATAATTACTAAGGTAGTATGCTATATCATAATCACATTATATTATAGGTATATAAGACACAGTATCCATATAAATATGAGTCACTACAGCCTTTAGAGAACTACGTTATAATTACAAAAAAACTTATTTCACTTTGCGACCTTGTCTGAGCTATACAATTTAGACCTATCCCCATTTCGTCTTAAATACAATCTAAATTTAAATCCCCATTTACTAAGCATTATTTACAGCATCATTTATGTCTACCTACTTATAAGTATATGTCATGAGTCGACTCCGTCCTGCTTGCCAGTGAGCAGGTAGTTCCTTGTGTTCTTGTTCGTGAATATGTAGGGGGCGTCCCGGGACGGGCAGCGGAAGGACCTCAGCAGTATTGGAGGCACGTTGTCTGACTTGTTGCCCACTGGCTCTAGCAGATTGTTCCAGAGGAGATTTGCAGCTGGAGGAAAGGGAATATGATGTATATTAGTTTAATATACCTATATAAAGCTAATGCCTTCAACTTTGTAATTTTTTCAAGACTAAATTTTTTTTATAGTTTTATCGTGTATACCTATGTAAAGACTACGGAGTCTTAACAATATCTGCTGAATTTGTCAAGAAAACTTTTTAGTCTAATAAGGTTTTTTGGTTACTTTTTATAATTTAAGGTGTAGTTTCGTAGTTATCTATTTTGTCTTCGCTCTAAGCGGGTTTGGGGCACTTATTATTAAGTATTTTCCCTGCGAGTCTAGTCATAGAAGGTAGCAAAGTTGGTACCGAAGTACTGAAATGATGACCACAAGCCAAAAGACCTCATTCGGGACTGATGACGATTTTGGACGTATCGCAGGAACTCTGTGGATGCGAGTCGCAAAGAACTGTGCCTTGTGAAAAGACACGCTCATGACAAAGAAGGGTGATAGTTCGAAGCTTACCGAGCGCGTGTCCCTTCTGCGAGAAGTGGAAGCAGTCGTGCGTGATGTAGGACTGGTGGATGACGAGGGGCAGCGGCTGCGAGGCGGGGAGCGGCGCGTTGAACAGCTTCATGAACGGCTGCACCACCACCGTGAAGTCCTCGCGAGCGTCGTACCGACCGCTCTCCACCTGCAGCTTGCAACAATTCTCATTAAGGCTAAAGCGCCCATTTAGCCCGCGATGTTCAAATTTTTTGAGGTTTTTTAGAATTTTTTCAAAATCTGACAATAATAAAAGGCACATTTTGTAATTCGCAAAGACCGTGTGCAGTGCATTTATTAATATATCCAATTTACTCTAAATCTAAAACATTTCAAGAACGACAGCTATCCAGATAATCTGGCGATTTTTGTATATTTAGTGATTAACTAGTATCATATCCACCGTGATAATATTTAGAGTAAAATAAATGTATTAATAAACGCACTGCATTCTGTGTTTGTCGCAAATCACAAAATGTTGTCTTAATGTTTTCAGATTTTGGATAAACTATAAAAATACTCGAAAATTTTGAATTTCGCGAGCTTGATAGGCGCGAGTAGTGATTTTGAAATCTTGTTAGAAGAAGAATATTTTATGGCCCTCGTACACAGTGATAACTACCTAAATATCGCCAGACTAACACCCAACTGTATAGTAGCAAACTAAGGGACGCTGTGTACTATGGGTATCGCACAATCATTGATTAAAGCGTACAATGGGCTCGAGACAATGTGAGTGATACCGAGAGGCAAATGAATAATGCACGATATTTTGTTTCGTACCTAAATAGATATAAATAAATAGATAGATATCGCCAGACTGACACACCAACTGTACGGTCCCAAACTAAGCAACGCTTGTACTATGGGTACCGTACAATGGACTGGGGGCGATCCCAGTGACACCCAGACTAGGGCAAATTACGAAAAGGCCATTTCCGAAAATTACCCCAGCGGGAATCGAACCCGCCAGCACTATGTGCAGTGAGCCGAGCGGCCTACGCTCGAAACAATGCGCCAAGCGGTCGTCATACAAAAAAAATACATTGCATACAACGTCAAAGGCTTATGTAAGTTAAGGTTGTAATAGCACTGGAAGACATCTTTGATTGATAATAAAGGTTGTTAACTGACCAGTGCGAGCTCGGCCTTCTGGTAGAGCCTGGCCATGCGCACCAGGTCCTCCAGCTCGCCGCCGCCCTGGTGGAAGCACGTGCAGAACAGCGAGTGCATCAGCCGGCACATCATCGGCCGCAGCACGCGCACCGACACTGACACGTCTGCAAGTTGAAACATGTTGAAAAACACAACTAATATAAAATTGCCAACTTACATTAGGTTTGCCCTGAGACAAAACGATCGTTGTTAGAGATTAGAACTTCAGTGTAAAGACACAAGTACCTTGGTTGAACCACTCAATGTGTCACACATCAGAATATATAATAGTTAGGCGATAGAAAAAGAGAGCCGTGTAGGTGAATATAACTGTAGGCTTGCTATGCGAGCTGAATTGTATTTTATTTGCGTCGTAGCAAGAGCCTCTACGAATTTCAACGTTATTGCTGAGAAAAGTATCTGTTCATATGTAATATGAGACCAAATAAAAGCAAATTCCCAAGATAGTAAGCAAAATACGTCCAAATCTTTAGAATTTGCAAGATTGGGTGACTAGAGAAACAATGAAAACCTGTTCTAGAAAACTAGTGATAACTCACCCAGAACCGGGACTAAATTAACAATGGTCCTTGGCAAATGTTTGTACAAGTAGTCCAGTGCTTTAGCCAGCTTCTTGGCGTGGGCCGCCGGCGACCAGGACACCGGGTTCAGGCAGGAGGCCGAGCACAGGTCGTTGGCGCCGATGAACACCGTCACCATCTTCCAGTCGCGAGCGATGTCGATGTCCGGAGATGATCGCATTCGGGCCACCACGATCTGGACAAACGGGGTTCAATTGAAAAGAATATTAAAAAAAACTCATATTTTTTTGTGATGGGTATCTACGTCGATCTTCTTAAGACTAGTAAAATAAGGCGTCAAGTAAAATATAGTGGCCTCCATGCAAGAACTTCCAATCGCCGGCTATTGATTACACACAATATCTAAAGAATGATGTAATTACACAACACATCGACAGATTGGAGTGCAAAGGTGATAACCGTTAACCTGGATGTGGCCACAAAGAGCCGCGTCATTGGCCCTGAGTTTTTGCAAGTTTTATTATTGCGTTTGCTACGTTGTTTAGAGCTTTTGCACACAACCGTATCTATATAGCTAGATTTTTATTATATTTCCAATATTTTTATGTCATTAGGAAAATTTGTTCAGAAGCCAGAAGAAGAAATAACTACAAACTCTTTGAATTAAGATAGTGCAAGCAAGGTGATGGAGCTGAAGCTCACATCAAATCGATCTGAATCAATGAACTCGACTCATCAAAGCAAACTTGTGAATGTCTCTCTATGTTGTACAAATCACAAGACGCGAGGTTGTGCAAACACTTGGTTTGTTTGACCGTCAGGGTTTGCATAACGGCACACACACAATGTATTTTATGAATGAATTGTAAGCATTCATGATTTACACTGATGTGTGTACGTATAAATTTCGTAATTTTAAATATTACTCTATCTTTCTTGTATTTTCTTTGGCATGCACAAGACAAACTTAACAGAATACATTAATAATTAAGTTTAGGTATATGTTAAGTTCAACTTAACTTTTCAACTCAATTTAAAAACTGTTCAACTGAACAATTCAACATTTTCCCGGGACTCGTAGAGGGTCAAACCTCGACGTCATTATTGGTCACCATTGTCGATCCTGCCTTACAGGTGTAACAGTAGTGGGAGTGTGTGGCGGGACTAGACCCTTAAATTTTAAATTTTATGTGTAAGTATTCAGTTCTTAAAGATAACTATTGCACACTTATGTGGGTAGATTCGGAAACAGAAAGATTGATGAGAGCGATAAATATGCCTGACCCAATTCCGTCGGATGTGAACCCCGCCGTGCAATTATAGGCACGTTGCGATTGCTCGGCGTTGCCAAATAAGGACAATCATTACGAGTGCGATAACTAATAAGCAGTGTTAATATGAGGCGATACATGTTTGATGACCAGGGCCCTAACCACGCTAGCTACTCAAATCGTTATAGAAAGGCAAAAGCTAGCGATTACGTTTCAAACGCTCCGCTTTTGACGTTTTGCTGACACAAGCTTCACGATTTATACTGACATTGATTTGGTACCACACTCGCGATTCTTAGCGTTTGACCTTGAGGTTGCGACTGACTTCGTTTTTTTTAAGTGAAGTTTATTTGCGATGATTTGCTTTACGCATTTAGCCAATGTCGAGTAAATATAATTTTCAAGTTTTATATGAAGGTCTTTGTCTAGGCCTAATATTACGAGACTTATTGGGGGAACTCGAATAATCATGTTTCACTACTATTCGTCCAATTGCCCCCACTCACAGATATTTTTTCATGAACATTGGCATAAAGCCAAACGTAGTTACCAACGCAGATCCAAATAAAAAAAGCTACAAAGCGTTCGATGACATAAGCCACTCGCAAGTGAGACGCTAGCGTGGTACCAAATATTGGCCAAGCGTGTGAAACGTAATCGCTAGCTTTTGCCTTTCTATTACGATTTGAGTAGCTAGCGTGGTTAGGGCCCAGTTGCTCAACACACACGCCACATCACCCTGTAGGTTTTTTCTCTCGTGTGCAACGTAGGGGAGAAGACATTTTTCTTCTTACTCCTCCTATTCTATGTTTCGATAAAATTCGTGCGGGTTACAATACAATAGGGCTTTTCCCCGGGACTCATGGACCCTTAGACATCATCGTCGACCCTGGCTTACAGGAGTAACATGGTGAGAGTATATGGCGGGACTAGTCCTATAAAAATACCATATCAACGACATATATCTCATTACTTCCGGTAAATTAAGAAAGAGAGAAATCGACTGGGTCCGACTATAAAGCTTTTCTTGTCCCGCTTTGTCTTGCTGAAGATATATGGAAAGAGAGAAAGCGACTGTATGGGACTGTAAAGCTTATCTAGCTTAGTATATTGGATTCAAGGCTAACCTTCGCCTGTTTAAAGGCGTCTTCATCAGAGGCTACAGGGAAGGCCACGTTGAACCTGGCGTTCCTCGCCAGCCACTCCCCCGTGCCCGTGGAGTACCCGCGGATGTCGGGGTTGAACTCCTTCAGGATATTAGGCAGAGTCAGGTATTCCCTCCATGACGCATCGCCGCCTGGAAAAAATATAGAAGTGGATATAAGATTTTCGGCGTTTGTTAATATCAGTACCTAATAAATAACTAAATGCCAAGTTTACCTGCCAGACAGCTTAGGAAGAACTTTGTGAACACAAAATGACAGAAAATGTTAGAGTTAAGCCTCCCTGCGCACGATCGTTGTGGGATCGATTCCGTTTGGTCAATGGAAATAATCTTCCGGGAAGTTGCCCTAATATGGCAGTTACCGGAACCATCAATCCATTGTATGGTATTCATAATAGCTACAGCGTTTCTTTGTTTGGTACCATAAAGGTGACGTGTTTGTCTGGCCATATTTATTCATCTCGTTAACGCCAAGGAACTAAAATCATTTAATTTTAGACTTTAAGATGTGTTCCACTTACCAGCGCACCACGACACACCCCTATATTCCACGAAAGCGCCCAGCGCGAACTCCTCCAGGGCGCCGCTGCCGGCCACCAGTGAGTCCCCGATGGCGGCCACCACCTCGATGTCCCCCGGCCGCAGCTTGTGGACGGAGGTGGGCGGCTCGAGGCTCCGGCCGAATGAGACAGAGTCTTCGCACGGGAACGGCACGGTGGGCGGTATCGCCCGCTGATGACGAACGTGGGACTTTCTTGTTGGATAGCGAAGTTGCCACTGCAAAAAAAGATAATAATTCTAATTAAATATCGCCAAACTGTATGTATGGACTAGTGTGGGTATTGCCGAATGGACTGCGAACGATTGCAGTGACACCCCGACAAGAATAAATTACAATACCCAACGCATCCGGTTCAGATAAGTATCGGTTATATGCCTATCCTATAGCTTACTCGTATAAAGTTTCTTTTAAAAGTCATATTTTTTGTAAAATTTGGAACAACTTTGTGAACTTTGTTAGATCACGCCTTTCTAAAACCGATAGGGTGTTAAAATTATGAATTTCATCACCAGACTTAGTCAACTAATTAAAATTCAGATTGCGATCCGCAAATCATTTGGCAAAACCCGAAGGTTATTTAATATGACCCTCGATTTCCAAGGCCCCATTGGCCAACCAGTAAATGGTCTGCTAAGTTCAATACTCGATAGATTTTATACATCATGTGATTTTATTAGGCACTAATCTATGGACCATTGGCACGTTAAAGTGATAACTACCTTATTAAAAGCCATTTACATTACATTGGTGAGCAATGTGCAAGGTCGGTCGTTTCATTGCCGTCCTGGCGCTGTTTTCGTGGCCTCAAGTGTAGTTACGGTAACACTCAGTTGCAATGTCCGCGCATAACAACAGCCCATCTTGAATACTGATTCTTGTTGCGTCACTTGACACGCATCCTTTGATTTTTTTAGCAAAAGGATTTATGGGTTCTGGCACTTCGAGCATGGCTGACTACGAAAAAGGTGTGAAGTAAATACTTCTCAGAAAATGAAAGACTATTTGCTATGACAAATGTCTTCTAAATTCTAACCTTCTCGAATTAACGGGTTAATAGGTTTTGGGATCAATATATTTCATCTGCACCGATCTCTCTTTCACGCACGATTGAGGCTATTCATTTTAATACCTAGGCTCGTAACATTCTATTAACATAAATCAATATATTTGAATATAGTGTTTTAGGAACTATAAATGTTGAAATATACATACTTAATATAAACCGCTGCAAAAGAAACGCAACAATTATGTCGTTACTTGACACGACTTATCCATTAGTGGGCAGTCACAATAAGTTAGATAACCGGGCCGTGTTGTAGAGTGACCGTGTGTAGTCAGAATTACTACGTAAACATAGAGTTCAAATTAAAATGTCCTGGCGTAACCAACATTACAATACTTTAGAGCAGAGGTTGTTGTCCTATCGCAGTCAATTTTATTTCATGCTTAAGAATAAGTGTCAATCTAAAAATAAAATAATAAATTCGATTTCTGAAACAAACGTGGGCTAATTTCAATGCTACTAGTTGCACGATAACTCTATAAACTAAATTGGATATAGAGTTAAAAATCAAAAAAGGCATGAGGGAACATCTTCATGGCGAGATCGACCACATAAAAACCTACAAAAGAAAATTTTGTTTAATTCTAATGCTGGTTACTTTCAGCATTGGGCGAGAAGTAAAAGCGCCAAAACAATTGAACAGATCTACCTAGTAGCAGACTCTCTACACTGTGAACCTCCATCTATTAGTTAACTACTTATCCAACCTTATATCTACCTGTTTGCTCTATTATAGAGCACCCAACTATATCAAGCGTGAATACCTAGTTATGATGAAATCATTATTTTCGTAAGCTCTGTAGATATTCTGTAGGTATTTATCTATTTGTAATATATTTACGACTTAACACTCGCCCGTCAATTCGAAACCTAACCTGTTAAAATTGGAACAGGCCTTCGTTAGGTAACTTCGCGCATTATTCAAATTAATTTATTGGTATTCATAAAACTTGCAATAAGTAAAAGACAGCAAGTTGTCATATAAATTTAACTTTTGTAGGATACAGACAAGTATTTCTGGATTTTAACTTTTATAAGCCAAACGGTATATCATTTTGCGATGTGTTTGTTATCCACGCACGCAGTGTATATTTCTTTTAATTACACCAGTTGATTTATTATAGGTTCTATTTGGGTAGGCTAGGCTTGTATGAATATCTGTGGACTAGGACAAGGTTGTGCACCGGCATTACAAATCAGTAATTAGTAAAATAATAAAAATAATTAGTAAACTGATCATAACTTTTATATAATTTATTAATTACTAGCTGACTTCGTCCGCGTAGTATTTAACGTAACAAAAATTTCGGGACTATCGGGATAAAAAGTATCCTATATGTTAATCCCGGTTATAAACTATCTGTGTTCCAAATTTCATACAAATCCGTTCAGTAGTTTTTGCGTGAAGAAGTAACAAACATACATACATCCACACTCACAAACTTTCACATTTATAATATTAGTAGGATTATCAGCCCTTTTAATACTTCCGGGCTCAGGTTTCCCCTCATTCCGACCGGAATTCAGGCCACAACATACCTCGTTGGCCCAGGGCGAGTTGCCGGATTTCACATGTCTTTCGACAATTGCTTACTTTTTTTAAGACACGCAGGTTTTCATACGATGTTTTCCTACACCGTGAACAACTGGTCATTTACAACATCTTGAAATTATGATTCACACATAGATTTCGAGAAACGCCTGCGAGCCGGGTTTTGAACCCAGTACCTAGTAGCCAACCAGACGCGTGCATAATCAATCGACTATCGCTGCTTAATAAGCATAGTATTTTTTACAAGCCATGCAGTACTTATTATTAATTCCAAAAACGATCCATTTAACTTTAAACTGTCGGCGCGTAGGCCGACAAACAGGCCATTGCGCACATACCATCCACACGTGAGATGTAAACTAACAGCTCCGTGATGTGTTTACACTGATGTTGATCTCTGCGTTTGCGCATAATTCGTGTTTCGTGATGGCTCCGATCGATTTGCCAATGTTTACTGCGCTATAAGGAAATTGAACACCGTAGTGGTAATGTGAAGTCATATTGTATTTATTTACCTAATAGGTACTGAAGTTACGAGGGAGGTATAAGCGTGTTATGAAATACATGTCTTGGGCCGTATTTATAAATCGATCTCAAGTCTGAGAACGATCTTGAAAATGTCATTCTTATGTCATTCCAGTGCAAAATGACACGCCAAAAGCTTACTCAATACGGCTTCCAGACTTGAGATTGATTCATTAATATGAGCCTTAAAAGTCTAATTCAACATCTCGACTGTACTTTTTGGTGTGACTTTTATTTTTATAACAGTAATTTAAGTAGTTATATTTTATTTAATTATTTGTATTCAGGCGCCCGGAGCACTATTATATATTTATATATACTAGGTGAAACAGAAAGGGTATACTATTTTTTTTGCAACTTGACTTTGTTAATCTAAAACTATCGGCTTTGTGGGACAGTTGCAGTACTAAGGGTTTTGTAGACTTATGAAATCTGTCAACAGCTGTATCCCTGTAACACCTTTTGTATTTCAAGTTTCCTCCAAAGCTGATAGTTGTAGAAATACAAAGTTAAGTTGCAAAAAAATTAGTATACCCTTTCTGTTTTACCTAGTATACATTATACACTAACATTGATAATTATAATACAACTAACACTATGGGTGGTGACGGCGTCAATCTCTGCCAAAAACGCCTGACCACCACATCTTCGGCCAGTAGTCTTCCAGCAAGAAAGTTAACAGCCTTTCAATGGGGACCCAAACCACAAACACCCTGAAAGTAGCGGTGAATTCTTAACATGTCACAGTTGTGAATTTAACATCGAATTATGTTCGTTTTATCAATAAATTACATGGTTTTAAGATGTTGTTTTCAAATACCTCTTTATAGAAATTCTGTATTAAATGCTAATGAATATTTGTTATTTATAAACAAAAGCACGTCTAATTACGTGTATATAGCCAATTAGAATAACAACTCCACCCACATAACAATCAATTAGTTGACACCAACGGCGACTACTTGCCACACGAACACCACTGCCATACAGTCTACAACTAATTAAGATTCATTTGACGCGTAATGAGAAAGCGGCCGGACCTATCAAACGGCGCTTTTAGGTGCGCGCACGCATCATGTGCAGTGATACAGGCTGGACAGACCGGTGATGATGATTAAATAAAAGAAACAATAAGTACATGGGCAACTAGGTTGATCTATGCATAACATTCGGTCAATGGAGCCATATCATTTTCTAAAACGTATTACTACCTTAAATGACGTATTACGTAAAGTTTCTAAAATCATCGTCAGGCACAGGGTTTTCTAAAGCTAACATTGAAAAACAATTTTTTTTTGCCCTTTTGACGTCCCTCTCCTGGGCACGGGCCTCCCCTCAAGACAAGGGGGATACCGGCCATAATCCACCACGCTGGCCCAGTACGGGTTGGCGGATTTCACGTCTTTCGAAAATTGGTTAAATCTTCTAAGACATGCAGGTTTCCTCACGATGTTTTCCTTCACCGTAAGCAAGTGATAATCATATAGAAATTATGATTCGCACATAGATTTCGAAAAATCCAGAGGTTCGAGCCGGGGTTTGAACCCGAGACCTGGTAGCCCGCAAGACGCGTGCTTAACCAATCGGCTACCACTGCTATAAAGCTAACATAAACTATCTTTTTTTTATGGGACTAGTCCCGCCATAAAGTCCCACCACCGTAACTCCTGTAAAGCAAGGATCGAAAATGGTGACCAATAATGACGTCGAGGTCTGACCCTCGATGAGACTCGGGGAAAAGTTAAATTGTGTTGGAACCCGCACGAATTTAATCGAAAGAAATAATAGGAGAAGTTGGAAGAAAAAATTACCACTTCCCTCCGGGGCAAAGCGCCGGCTGGTATGGGCTGATTGCCATAGAAACAAGACTGTTACAGCTGCTTGGAGAGCAGTTGTAAGGCACCACGGATCGTAATTTGACTAATTGGACCTAAACTCGTGAGCTGATATACTTGATTCCGATAATAGGTATGGCAAAAGCGCTTGAACGCACGGAAATTGTCCCTGGTTTCCACAAGGTCTGTATAATGTAATTACATAACCTATCTATTCACCTCGTAAATATGTTGCTATTATAATAAACTATTACTGAATTAATCGCAGGCGCAACATCGCGCATGCGTCGTTAAATGACCGATGACCTCACTGATCCACGTTAATCATAGTTTCATAACAACTTAATGTATTTTGTTGATGATGAAAATTTAATTGTTGGTCATCTTTTTGCATCGGATAACATAGTATCCAAACAGACCGCCAAGCGTAGTGGTATCCCCTGTCAGAAGCCATCATCAGCTGATCACAAGATAACATGAGTTACACAGCTTGCTTCTAGCTTCGACAAGCAATAGCAGTGTTTGCTAATTAGTATTAATTATTTTCATTTCCTCTCTCGCGGATCACGACAATACCCAATTCTTCCTTTCGTACTTAACCTATTCGTAAAAAATAATGAGACCAAATCTTCATCCCTATAGCTTGGAAACGTGATGTTTTTCTCATCCGTCTACCTCAAACCAACGACGCCAGTGGGTCAATAGACATCCGATGTGGGTAAATCGTTTTGCCGATTGAAGATAACTCAGCCATAAGTCAACTAGCGCAATTAAGTGTGTACCCGGCCATATAATATTTCAATTATCTACGTGTATATAGCAGTTATGCAAGTCAAATAGTTACCATAAGAATGTTATGAAGAAATGGTACGGTTGGCCTTCTTAGAAGATTTTAGAATAGATATTTTTGTAAAGAAGCGAACATTTTATATTTTCGTTAAATTTTTGAAAGAGATAGTTACTTACATGTAATTTTTTTCGTAAATGTAATTAGCAACACAGACAGACTATCAGGTTTTGCATATTACTGTCTCACGGCATTAATTTCGATATGAAATTCACTAACTCGTATATGTACAATTAATAAACATAGGTATGATTTTTCTCACAGGATTTATCTCACGTTGCAATACAAAATTGCTTATCGATTAGGAAACAATAGTTAGGTACTGATATTTATGCCACGATTTGGCGTTTCGCACGACTGCCTGCTGCAAAAAGTCGATAAGCGTGTGAAAAATATTTATTGACAATATTGTATATGTGTCGCCGCCAAATAGCTTAATTCGCCGTTCAATTAACAGCCTAGGCACTTAACTAAACAGCGCCGTTCAACTAACGGCCTGAATGATATTCAGCCATTTGATTAAACAGCTAGGCAAATGACTTGGATCGATGACGTTTAACTACTTGCCTAGCCGTTTAATTACCTGCCTAGCCTGTTCATTTCAATTTAGTTCTACTTTCTGCCACCTAGCGCCGAAACTCACCAAACTGTCAATATCTCTATATTCTATATTCTCTTTGTCAATATGGCGTCGTAAAAAAACATATTTGATGGAATAATTTTATTAGGTACTTAGGTTTTTTACGATTTTTTTTAGATCCACCGAATCTATTTGCCGGGTGGGGTTTCTGTGGGGTCATAAAAAAAATAACCCTAACCTAAACCCATCCAGGTCGTTCTGCTTGGGTAGTATTTTGAAAAAGTTTTGTAGTACTTAAATGTCAACCAGTTGCCTAAGCATTAGCCAGCCAGTTTATTTAATGTTGTAATAGACGATACGGCTGAATATCATTCAGGCCGTTAGTTGAACGGCGCTGTTTAGTTAAGTGCCTAGGCTGTTAATTGAACGGCGAATTAAGCTATTTGGCGGCGACATATGCACTGCATACGGTGCAAGAGTTCTGTGGTCAATATAGAACCATTGGCAATGTCTTTGAATAGAACAAGATATATACATATAGGATATATGCTTTTCATTCATTAGTATAAGGTCTTCAATAGTTTTTTCGTTTGGAAGGACAAAAACCGCTGTTATAACTTTGTATCTACTTACACATAATAGAAAATACGAAGTTAATTCTAAAGACTTAGTCGTCAACACTTGAACTAATCCTTTAACACCCGATCACATAATAAGAGTTTACGTAGATAGGTACTTATTACACGCATAGTCATTGTCAAGAGAAAATGTTGGAGTTTATCCAACATCTTACTTTATAGTAACACGCTGTGATTTTAAAAGACGTATTACACATTATAATCACCTTGTTTTACATAACGAAAAGCACAGAAAATCCCCATTCTCGCGTAGTGGTCCAAACTGTGGCTCAGATTTAATTAGTACTAACTTCGTTTGGTACAACCTACAATAGTTCAAATGAGGACACAAAGCCTATTTTATAAAGCATGCAAATAAGAATTCGTAACGGAACCACCACCAACGGAAGCGTCCGCATCTACTTTTATTATCGAATCTTTACGTAACTTCAAATATTTGCGAAAAATATCACACGGGTGGAATCTAAATGAGCTGGCGACAAATTATTCATATAACGTATTCGGCACACGTTATTTATCGTTTTATAAAGACTTGATGATGCGGATGTGTGGTATCTAAGAATAATATTATTTACAAGAACCATGCATGATAGACTTACTTGTATGGTGTATCGACTAAGTAATTAGACACTAATACTTTTATACCGTCTAATTGTGATCACGGATGCATTTTCTCATATATCTTATCAAGATGATAAAGGAAGGTCCCAAATTTGATATTTGCAGACCACATCATAAGTGTTAACCGTTGCCCAGGACATCTGCATCTTAAGTGGACCTGTACGATTGCCTTCAGCTCGATTACGAAGGATGATCGTGATTCTTGTAAGGTTTACCGTTAAGGCGAATTTACAAATCGTGTGACAAATAAAATAGCCGGCAAACATTGTGATTCAGCGTCGTAATCTCGCGTTGCACGCAACGTGTGACCTCAAAATACTTATTGTCAAAATATTAAGTCAATGTAGGCCAGTCGTGAATAGGCATTCCCATCATGGGTGATGTGCTCACAGCTTCTGAGAAAACCACACAGCTCTGCAATCCGTAAAGCTTGAT
Source organism: Notodonta ziczac (assembly GCA_918843915.1). Taxonomy (NCBI): domain Eukaryota; kingdom Metazoa; phylum Arthropoda; class Insecta; order Lepidoptera; family Notodontidae; genus Notodonta; species Notodonta ziczac. The sequence continues at coordinate 11,912,427 of OU974046.1, read as the reverse complement.
GGTGGGTAAAACCACAGGACACTAAGTTTAGTAACACACGGCTTGTGAAGTGACTCATTTAAGTTTTGTTGCAATCTATACGTATTGGGGTTTATTAGGCCGGCGCAGGCCAGATTATCGTATAATGCTAGGATTATCCTTGGTATGATTTAGTGAAAAGAGTAACTATTTTTTTAATGTAAATATCTGAATTGGAAAATAAGCTTACGTCCCGCTTAATGTTAAGATTATCATAACATCATCACTATATAGTATAAAACAAAGTCGCTTCCCGCTGTCTGTCCCTATGTATGCTTAGATCTTTAAAACTACGCAACAGATTTTGATGCTGTTTTTTAATAGATAGAGTGATTTAAGAGGAAGTTTTATATGTATAACTAGCTAAGCCCGCGACTTCGTCCGCGTGGAATTTAACTTAACAAAAAAGCCCGCTCCCGCGTTCTGAGCCCGCGCAACAGGACCCAATTTTTTAAAATGTTGTTTTTCTAAAATAAAAGTAACCTAAGTTACTGCTTATAACATCAGCTATCTACCAGTGAAAGTCCCGCCAAAATCGGTTTACCCGTTTCGGAGATACTCTTTGATTTCATGTGTTTTTAATTATTACGCGGAACCCTAATTGTTTTCTAAAATTAAAGTAGCCTAAGTTACTTCCTGTAACATCAGCTATCTGCCAGTGAAAGTCCCGTCAAAATCGGTCCAGCGGTTTCGGAGATTACCCGGAACAAACACATAGACAGACAGACAGACAGACAATAAATTTTTAAATCGCGGTTTTGCAATAGGTGTCGTATGTACTTTGATATGCAGTTAGTGAAAAGGTGTTATTTTGATATTACAAACAGACACTCTAATTTTATTTATTTGTAAAGATACATGCATAATATAGTAAAATATATATGGCAGAACAACGTTTGCCGGGTCAGCTAGTAGCCAATAAATAGATGCTTGCAATTTATAGGCATTTCTCGCACGTTGTCGACTGAGGTTACAAGCACACACTTTGCTCTAAGACGGATTAAAAATTTGTAGAACTTGTTGGTTTAAGTCGGTCTAATGTGCGACTTGCGCTAAGAGTATAAATTACATAATTGTTACAAGCAAATCTACTTACTCTCTACTTGCCAAAATATATGAAATTCCTTCCTAAAAATATTGCAACATAAGCTCTTAAATAAATTGCACTAGGCTTTATACATAATGTCGACCATTACTTATGCGTGCTCATTGTAAATGTACAAATAGTCACCCACACAACTATAACTACATAATACTGAGACGCAGGAACACAATACCAGCGCAACATCAAGAGATTAATACTAAGTAGTATTCGAACACACAAAACATTGTGACTTGCTGACACCGAAAATTATTTTGTTGTTGTAATGAAGATTCCAGTCACACTTGTGAAATATGAGTTAAAACCTAGGAAATAAGTCCGCTCTTAAAACAGAGGTTTCGTACCGGGTACGATGTCTATCCTGGCTAAATTATTGACATGTGCCGACTCCTAACATAATCTTTAACTTAGCTGGAGTAAAAGATTTGGTTAAAAAAAATATGGATATCCTGTTACTAAGATTGGTTCCGAGATAACATCTTCTACCACGATCTCCCAAACACAGTCCCATCTTCCTCAAAAGTCTTTCAACACTGACTACAGTACCTTCACATAAGTACCTACTATACAAGGTGAAACAAAAAGGGTATACTAATTTTTTTGCAACTTAACTTTGTAAATCTAAAACTATCAGCTTTGTGGGACAGTTGAAGTACTAAAGGTTTTGTAGACTTGTGAAATCTGTCAACAGCTGTATTCCTATAACACCTTTTGTTTTTCAAATTTCCTCCAAAGCTGATAGTTTTAGAATTACAAAGTTAAGTTTTGAAAAAAATAGTATACCCTTTATGTTTCACCTTGTAGATACATGGTCCCTTACAACCGGTCTTCCATCAGCTGTATCAGTCTTGCTTCCATGCCAATTACCCACCTATACATTTATTTACGTCTTCCGCTTTGCAGCAGAGGAAAGTAGATAATTTTCTTCCCACTACTCCTATTCTTTCAGTCGATTAATTTTTTTGCGGGTCCGAACATAATTTGGCTTTTCTCTGGAATCGTTCAGGGTAAAATCTCGTCGTCATCATTGGACACCATTGTCGATTCTAGCTTACAGTAGTAACAGTGGTGGAAGCGTTTGGCGGGAGTAGTCCCAAATGAAAAACTACGATTGCTTTCTTGTCTTTTGTAGCTGGCATCTTAACCATCATCTTCATTCTTACTAGCTTTAATTTAAGACTTTGGGGGTGGAAATTAGTCTTAATAATATGATTGTACAATTATTTAAATCTCCATAAACTTCATTCAAATCTAAGCCGTTTTTGCGTGACCCTCGGTCAAACTTACAAAACACTTTCGCATTTTTATATTAGTAAGATTTACTAAATCCGTTCTAAGTGGTTTCTGTGCGATTGTGTACCACTCATTGGGTAACAAAACACTACGTGTTAATTTGAATAGATACGGGAGAGGGAACAAATGCGATATGCAATTGATAATCACATGTCGTAATATTGGCTGCCTTATCCACGACCCTGACTTAGAAGACGGAGAAAGGAAGAGCATGTTTCAAACTGTTTGCTAACATCCAATCTTTACTCGACTGCCCACTGATTGTCGGTCATATGTTGCCGAGTGAGTAATTGCAAGTTTCGTGTTACTTTATGCATTTGTAATTTCACAATAGCAATCGCTTACTATTTGTAAGATAAGGACACAGAGTTAAAAAGCATAGACGTGTATGAATAATTTTGGCTGTTTTTAAGGGCATAATCATTGCAAGGGTAAACATTCCCAAGGTATTCTATAAGTAGCAGAACACTGGAACAATTCGTTCATAAGTTTCTCAAATGACGCCCAGCATAGTGCAAATTCTCTTTAAAATACTAGTTATGCATAATACTCTTATAATACAAGAATTCTGAACGAGAACTCTGACAAAATTTTCTCTCTCAGTTCAAATCATAAGAACCTAGCTAAAATGGTAGAGATGCCTTGACGGCAGAACTTAATGTGTAAGGTATACCGCGTTCAGAATGAAACACCATACAAATAGAGCTATGTACAGTTTGTAATGGTCGTAAACCGCCAATGTAATGAACACAAGTGTCAAAGAGAAAAGAAAACATTGATTAATGGTGTGAATCAGGTGGAGCTGCACCCATCGTCGCCGGCGGCCGACGGATTAGCATGTGATACGCGTTTATATACAGGGAACTAGCCGGCAAACTAGTTACTGCACGCCGTTTTACCGCTCGTTTCGACTGACGCAATGTTTACACCGATTTATGTTTGTCACTATATTTTGTCAACACACAATAGAGACAGCCAAATAAGTTTTTTTCTGACGCAGGCTGAGTTATCATACTTAATTCAAAACAATTGGTAACTTTATCGTTGCATCATGAACATCCTGAATGCTCCCCAGCAATGAGGATATACGTGTAACTTCCTATATTTCACAATCAATAAATTAATTTAATTTAATTGGACACTAAACATTGTGAGGTTTTTTCTACAGGGCCGACGTCTCCTATATCAACTTGGGTCTACACAATTATAATGTTCAAGTATAGATGTATTAGATGCTTACTTCTATCGCCGCAACTCAAATGTCAGAGTACCTACATACTTACGCAAGCCCTTCTCTATATTTTATTGATACGTTGTTAAATTACGAAAAAGCTGGTTCGCTGGTCTCATTCGGAACCATCTATTAACATGTACTTATTTTGGAACTTCCGGTTCTATGAGTCTCGGGCGATAAAAAACCATCAACAGATGTAGGTATGCATTTCTATAAATGTCTTGAATAAAAACAGAATTTTCAGTAAAGGTGAGTCTGTATAATTACAACTATTTTAAAGAATATTTCTGCAGATATAAATGTAGCCAGTAGTAGTAGCATTAAGAAAGTCAAAATTATCAATTTCTTCCGCATTCAGCGGAAATTGGGGTCAATCCTTTTTTTTTTGCAATAGGTATATTGGAATCTTGAATGTTTCCACTTCTTTACTTATAATTAAATAAACCAATTAAAGAGCGGCTTTTTACTTTTAGTGGATCACTAATCAATCAAGGCATAATAGATTCGCGAACTATTATCCCCAGCACATTCTGATGACTTGATTTGTAAGAGCATTAAATTGATTAGGCCTACTTAATACCAGTTTAGCGTTATGCTATACACACCTCGTCAACCAACATTCCAAGCTTCGCCATCAAGTTATTTTGTGATGGTGTTGTTTGCGGCCTGTGAGGAATGCACTATGATCTAACTAGACAAATTTACTGGAGGCGGGAACTACGCCATCGCAAATATAACTGGGCAATGAATACTGCAATCGTGAAGTGTGTGTGATGGTGGTGTATGGACAGTAAATGGCACAGTATCAGTCTGTAGTCTGTACTAACATGGACCAATAGTGGAGCTTTCTTCCAAAGATATTTGGATGTTGGTCCAACAAGTATAGTAAGCATTAGATAAAGCGTCGATTACGGACGTGACGAGAATGTGGGTCAGAGCTCAGAGCGGCCAGCCTTACCCGTTGTATCAGAACCTGCGGGCCGGCCTATAGTTGCTTTGCACACACAATGTCGTAATGACAACCCTAGATACGATTCTCGTAATAACTGGATATCAAAACTGTAGCTAAAAAAAGAATGGTCTAGGTATTGCCAATTTATTCCGTATATACTGATAGATGTGCGTGGCAGATGACCTAGATTTTTTATTCTTGCACATTGATATCCAAATATCAATGTCCTTGCTTCTAATTAAGTAGGTAACATTATTTTGTAGATGGACTCATAATGGAGAAATTCAAATGTTTCTAAGCTTTACGTTTAGATTGTCTAATGATTATAAAAGTGGCGTCTATAGAAGCTTATCCTTCTTATACCTAACAGATTTGTGACGTTTGGGGGACACTGGGGACGAACCAGTAATAGATACTCATTCTTCTCATAAAATCTAACACCTGCCTTTTACATAAACACGTTACAATACCAGCCATGATCCGACGGTATTACATAACCCAATGGATCATCATTGTTTTCAATGTTATTTCTAAGAATTCGTTCCATAGCTTAGTGTTTCAGAGAAAGTTGTCTAAATGAGTAATTTAAACAATCAACGAATGTGAATAATTATTACTATCTAAAGATGATCTCAAGTGTATTGAGAACCATTCACACTACACATGCAGTATGATCTGTTGATGGCTCTCTTTATTCAGAAACTGTCAGCTGTAGCGTACATTTAAAGTCACTGAATCAGTACTATTAAGTAATTAAGTATTATGTTTCTATGGAGTTAAGCTGTAGTTGACTACAGTTCTAGGGTAGTAAATTCTCACAGAAGATCAGCGTAAAGATGGAATTATAGATACGAGTCGTACGATGAGGTTCTCTCAACCGGAAGCTCAACTTTCAACTTTCCGTCCCTCTATCCCGTTCCCGTTGGTCAGCAACGTGCCGGCAATACCTTTGGTATTGCAAGCAACTCTAGACTACGGTAACTGCTTAACATCAGGAAGTTCGTACATTTGCTTGCTGACTTTGTGCTACTTGTAAAAAAGATATTAATTCTACTCATATAAGCGTAAATAACCTGTCGGTAAGAGAGGTCTGCCTCGTAAATAAGAGGTTCCAGGCTCAATCCCCATCCAGTCTTATCTTTGATTGAAGAGCTTACAGGACTACCAATATGTACAATATACTTGTATAAGTATAAGTAACCTCACATTGCCAGGAATCTAAGTAATGCCCCGAAGTAAAACCTACCTACTTATACTTATAAATAAAATTAGTTTTGATAAAAGAGGTTTAAGCATCCAACCGATATGCCTAGTGTTACTTCAAAACTCGTTATGCCTCGTCTAACCGTGCATTAACCGCACATATTGATCAACAGATAATTACAAATTAATCTTATGCACTTCTTGCGAAATTATTTTTTGGAAACCAGTGTCGGACACTGCCGCTCTAATCTTAACATTTTATTTTGTGTGTTACCAAATCATGACAAAGTAGCCCAGAAATTGTTTTGCCCGTATTAACTAATAGATCTCAAGTCTGAGAGCGACCTTAGAAATGTAATTCTTGTGGCATAGGAGTAAGTACGAATTTACACATCAAAGGCATACTTAATACCGCACTCAGACTTGAGATTGATTTAATCATTCGTGCCTTAAACACCTTTAGATGTGGAGGTTACCACATCGAAGGTCGCCAAAAAATTAAACTAAATATCTTGTGTGAAACGTTGAGTCGTTTCTTTTTGCAAATATTTCACCACTAGCTGTGCCCACCGACTTCGTCCGCGTAGTATTTAACGTAACAAAAATTTCGGGAATATCCGGATAAATAATATCCTATATGTTAATCCCGGTTATAAACTATCTGTGTTCCAAATTTCATTCAAATCCGTTCAGTAGTTTTTGCGTGAAGGAGTAACAAACATACATCCACACTCACATACTTTCACATTTATAATATTAGTAGGATTAGTAGGATGTGTGTTGATGAGAGATCGGTACCTCCTTACTATAACTATCATAGGAATCCTGCCACTTGCCTGACCAGTGTCAAAAAATGTGCTGACGACATCGCTCACACTTTCATTCTGAGATTTATTTCAAAGGAGTTTCAATTTTAATTAAGAAATCGCATATTTATGATTGTGTATGACACAAGCGGTGTGTCTTTAGTTATGTTTATGAGGTCACTAACTAATTTAAGTGTCTATATCAATTTTCTAATTATCAGTACCGATCAAAGCAAAAGATTTTCCAGATATAGGATCTAAGATAGATAACAAACAAGACCCCAGGAATGTTTATCCAAATGTAATTAGGGACCAATCACGGTGGGATCAACAGGTGGACACTGCAAGCTGTGCAATAATTAGATTTGTTTAATAGATAGGTTGTATTTGATAGTCTTTATGTGAGGTCACCGTTTATTTATGTGCTTCGTTAGATTTAACGACGGATTACGAAATATTATTGAAAGTATATAATTATGAAAAAAAACTATTTAAATAGAAGACCTACTTCGTTGTGCGTTGGATTCATGGCATACTTTGAGGTCACAAATTTCCGGGTTTGATTTTCATATTGTACAATGTTTTGTAATCATAATAAACATAAATAAATCAAAATACAAAAATAAATACTATATACTTAATAATTTATCTAAATTGTAATAATATCTACCTATTACAACTATTCACATTCATACAGCAAAACTCCCCAGATTACTTTTGAAAGGTTCTGGTCCCTGTCTAATTTCGATTCTAATGAAGTATGCCGGATAAAATAACAATAGGTGAAATATGACACCTCCGCCCGCCCGGCCTGGAATACGAGCGTGATGGAGTGATAATTCTTCAGCTAGTTAGTTACAGCGTTTGTGTACTTGGGCGTTAATTTTGTAAACTTTCATAGGTATTTCAGTACTTCCAGCTTTGTTATTGATTTGTTAAAAGGCGACTTACCGCATCATAGATTGTGGTAACATTAAAAGCGATCACTTCAGTCAACAGCAACAGATGACCGAAAGCCAACCACATTGTGGTAACATCACGCACCACACACCACCACAAAACACAAACACCACCTACAGTAAAAAAACTAATATTCCATCGTTAAGCTATACCATAAAAAGTAAAATTTGTCCTTTATATGCTTATGAAATAAAAAAAATTATAGATTTTTTTATTTCAAATTTTTTTCTATTTTTTATTTTTGAACGCGTCCAAGCCCGCGCGCCGTTTGGCGGGAAAATGTAAGCGCGCACGCGGCGCGGTGCCGCGCGCGTTTAGTTGCACAATCCAAGCACACGCCTACCTTAGTGTAGTGTGGACTTGCCCCAAGCTTTAATGCAGGAGGGAAATTTATAGGGAGCCGCTAATATCTATGCAAGACCATATACATTTGAATTGCAATATAAGTCACACAATACAGTTACGAGTATCACTGGTCCTCAAACTAGGCGCCTGTATTTTGAGACCCGCGATGCTGGGATAGCGGCGCAGCGAGGTTTACATAGTGACGTCGCGACGCTTACATGGTGGCGTCGTGACGCTTACTAAGGGGCCAACCATAAATTACGTCACACGTTAAGGGGGAGGGAGGGGGTCGACGAAATGTGACATTGTGTGACAGTAGGGATTCCAAATTTTGTGACATCACATTTTTTGACGTTCATTTTATTGAAAAATTATCTAAATGGAAGTAGAAATAGGCGGGAGGTCTCACAAATGTGACCAGCTGTGACAAGGACGGGGGAGGGGTCAAAACATCATGAAATTCGTGTGACGTAATTTAAGTGGCGTCGCGACGCTTACTAAGTGGCGTCGCGACGCATACAAAGTCGCGTCGCGACTCATACAAAGTCGTATCGCGACGCTGTCTAGTGACGTCGCGACGCTTTCTAAGTGGCGCGATGGCGTCACCTCGCTTACAAGTGGCATCGCGACGCTTACATAGTTGCGACGCGATGCTTACTTAGTGGCGTCGCGACGCTGGTATAGTTGTGTCACGATGCTTACTAAGTGGCCGTCGCGTGAGGCCAAGAAACATGTTAGAATTTTATGAGAACGCTGATAATGTTTTCATAAGATATTCTCGAGATAATACTTAAAAACAAAAAAAAAACATTTCCTTCCTTCTCCCTCGTGTCCTTTTATTTTGACAGCAAGTATATTGCAATAACGATACACTACACCTAATAACGCCTGTAATAAAAAGTGGAGTACACATACTTATTGCTTCTTTTTTTCTGATGAACTATGATAGAATTTATAATCCTCATATACCCCCTTCCTATTTTTATAATATTGACTAACATGCAAGTCTTTAACCGTCCGAATTTTTTCTTATTTCGTTGTGTGACCCACGTCAATTTAACAAATTACCACAGTTTATAGACAATGAAAGGTGCCTATCAGCAAAAACAGATGTTTTATTACATAACTACGATAAGCCAGTCTCACGGGCGGCAGTAAAAAAAATGGCTGTCAATTGCAATTCGCAAATAACTGTGTGAATTAGAGAGCGGAAATGGAATGGCCATGAATAATAATACAATTATTTTTAATCGCCTTTACAACATAAAAATTACATGTAAAAGTATCAATTAGGGTTGTTTGCATGCTAATTTGGGAAAAAACAACAGTTCCCGTGAAAATAAAACATGTTTTACTCTATGAAGAACAATAGAGCTACCCATTAATAATGGGAGAGATTTCCTGCTATAGTCACAAGTAGTTGGTAATATAGCGCCGTTTAGTAAATCGATCTCAGTCTGAGGGCGATCCTAAGTACGCTTTTGACATGTAATTTTGTATTGGTTTGATATTTCTAAGATCGCCCTCAGACTTGAGATCGATTAATTAATAAGGGCCATAATATAGCTAGCTAGCCAGTCATTATAAAGATCTATCCCCAAATTATGGAAAGTTTAAGCGATTTACAATAGCTTTACAAACCTCATTTGTTAGGAAAAATTTTAAAGCAGAATAAGACAAATCTAAAAATGATGCTAGAGCTATAATTATAAACATATTACTCATAATTTAAATTGATTCTGGAAATACTTACGCTCTTATTGTTGGTCATCGGAGTCCCCCGTGGGAATGCGGCACCTTTTTGCTAGAGCTACGATCAATAATACCTACTAACGAGCAAAAGGACCAGGGTTGGCGAATATTTAGTGATAAATGTGCCATTTTTTTCTAAACAAGTGTTTAATATAATCAAATTATTTTGTCTTAGTCACGAAGTACAAAATTTGTTACTTTGATGAACTTGAATGCAAACCGTATCGATCGGTGGCGTGCCCAAAACATTTTGTCGCGTGCTATCAATGGCACGCGTGCCAATTGTTCGCCATCTCTGGGCCTAGACAAATGACCTCTTTTCATAGAGTAGAGTAGTATAGAGATAGAGCTAATTTAATTACACAACATTGGTAGTTCGCAACAATACCATCGGCGAAATGTGAGGCGACTGTAAAGCATCTCCACCTAGGTACCCATCGAGGAAGACAGTTGTAATGGTGTATTTATTACGTAATATAGTTATAGGTAAGTACTAGGTAATAATTGTGCTCTGACTTACTGTTACAAATAAACTACACTCTTTTCTGCGGTCCAGTGTATATTCATCCATGGTCAGTGGGTTTTTGCGACTTTGCAACACTAAAATGATTAAGACATATTCTATTAGATTAATTTCAAAACGCCTAACCTTTCACAACATATGATTTTAGTCATAACTTAGGCCGTTTCTGTATTTGGCAAATGATCTTGAGAATTGTTTTATTAATGGTGAACGTAGAATGGCGGAATCCTTACAAAACATTCGTGACAGGTAATTAATAGTAAAGTCGGTATTTTATGTAAGGTCTTATTTTAATAATGCATGATAATATATTGTATGGCGCATTATTAATGCTAGAAATGATTTACCTTTACCCCAAAAAACAAAAGGGGAAGCCATAAATTAAAGATACATCTTTGCTTGCTTACCTAGGTATGTGGAATTTACAATGTATAAGTAAATACAGTATTTATAGATACTGCGTAAGTAGCTTAACTATAATATGTAGGTAAGTAGTTACTTTTCTGCTATGTTCGGTAACTAGATAGTGCATCTAGTCATAGCGATATGATTACATCTACCATAACATGCAAATCTCCTTACTTACTGATAATACCACCATTCATGTGTAGAACCAGCGATGTTAAACCTTTGTCGTAATCATGTTTTTAACAAACAGCTGATATTTTATATTTAGAGTATTGACAGTCAGGTTTATTACACCTCTCTACCCTTAAATTACGAGCGAGCATAGATTCGGTTCCCGGCCTAGTTTAAAACTGACAATTAGTGCGGAAATCTTTTGTTAAGTACATTTTATTATTTATCTTTTTTCTGGGATGGGCATGGAATACGACTGCTTCCGACATTAGCTTTAGGACCAATTAGGTAGGTTGCCCCAACGACAATATTCTTTCCGCCAAAGGTTCGTCAACCCTGGCCCAGACTATGACGAAACAGCACCTATTGAGGTTTTTAGCAAACGTAGGCTCACGTATGATAATTATTTCCGGTTTGTTAGATAAAAAAATATGGTTACTCAATCATTTACTTTATAATTAGACACAGTATCCATTAATTAATAAGTAATTTTTTACTACTACATTGGCTACTTAGGTTGGTACCTATTTGCTTTAATTTGTACGAGAGGATGGGCCACACGGCAAAGGTTCAAAAAATCAATATTCATTGGTACACTTTTTAAAAAGATTACTTAGATTTTTCTGAGAATTTTATCAGGATAGGTAGGTAATAATGTAGATCGCCAGACACTGTATGGGCACAAACTAAGCAACTATGGCCGTACCGAAGGGGATCACGGAGGAGCAGCTACCATACGTAGTTACCTATCGTATCGTCATGGACTGAGAGACATCCTATAACATCCAGACCGAGAAAATTTACCTAACAATAACCGATTTTTTTCAACTATCTTGCCGTTTTTATCCAGGATTAGAATTTAATTAAATAGGTGCCTATTTTCTATCGTCTGCTGCTAAAAAGTGGTTAACAACAGTGTTGCCAGTAATTAACACTACAGTAGTGACATAAGTGTTCCATCGATCCGTTTCGCAATAAATTACGGCATTAGAAAGCCACGAGCTGACCATCAAGTTCCTGCTGGCATACCTTAAAAGACCTAAACACTGTGCAGGGATGGATTCGATGCCAAAAATTTTTTACATGGTGGACAACAACACCTTAGTAGTTTAATAACGCAAATGTTGTATGGCGCCTGTAAATGCTAAAGATGATGTACCTACATACCACAAAAATATCTGCTGACCTGCCTATATGTATTTCTGTATTGATTCTCATATGAATAGATTAAAGGTGCGGTCATTATAGCACTATTTATAATTTATTTAGTAGTGGATAACTATTTCCTACCTCGTATTATCTTTAGTGATGGAATCCTAAATTTTACGTACCAACTTAGGGGGCGTCCATTAATTGCGTGAGGTGGTCTAGGGGGGAGGGGATCACGCTAAATCTTTCCAAATCTCACTTAAGGGGGAGGGAGGACTTGGCAAATATCACGTAATTATTTTTCCACCAGAAGACGGTGTAAAACTGCGTGTTTCTAGGATAAAATATGGCCAAATTTGAGACAATACTGTATGTCGTGTTCGTCCGAACCCCGTAGACCAGCGAATTAGCGGGAAGTTGCAAGGATGGCCTTTAAGGTCTACCGTCCCCAATTTTTTTTCAATAATCCAACACGTTTACAGCCAAAACATCAATATTGAAGAATCTCGCGTGAGATTAGGGGAGGGGGGAGGGAGTTGAAGAAAATCTTACGATATCTCACCAAGGGGGAAGGGGGAGTCGATTTTTTTTCAAAAATGCTTCACGTAATTAATGGACCTCCCCTTAGTAAGTACCTATATATAAGTACCTACTCTTTAATAAACATAAATCATAGGTAAGTAAGTAGCTACATTATTATTAACTGACTACACCGTGCCAAGTAGTATTATAGATGGAGTACTTATATAACCGTCTCGTGTTACTTATTTAACTTGACAAATTGTATAAATTCAGAAAGGCATTATAAATGCAATTTTTAAGTTGTGACTGTAAATGACTAAATTTTGGCACTGGGCACACTTAGGTAAGTACGTACCTACTATAAAATCTCAAAATCTATGTCAATAGGACATGCTCCATGCATCCTATGACACCTTTTTGCGGCTAGTAAGTAAGTGACAGAGATATGTAGTAAGTATTTATTAGTCTGTGAAGTAAGTAAATAATTAGTGCGTTTAGGATAAAATTATTGTCCCCTGACAGCCAGGCTGAATAGCAAGAACGACCAAGGAGCAAAACTTGGCCTGGACCTGGGTATGTAGGACCAGGATCAAATATCATTGCGTGGCCTGAACCGCCTCACGTAGCCTGTATCCTCTCATTCAAGAGGGCCTGTACTTGTACGTGTACCTACGTAACTAAGTACATACCGTATTTGAGGCAACACTGCTCCATTAAGTTGAAATTATGCTTAATTGCTTTATGTTGCTCAGTATTATATTATCTAAGCATTGATAATGTAATAATTTGGTATAAGTAGGTATACACATTAATTTAAACTCTAGAGCCGTCCCTGCCATCGATATTTAACCACGGTTATATTAACATTCGCACCACGACCTTGCGTGTGAAGAATCAACGCATCAATATTGTTCGAAAACCTCATGACATATCTAGGTTACGCGGTTACGCGTGCATTGATAACAAATTTTTCTTAGGCGCCTCCCTATTGTCTTTCTTGCTCAATTATCAGCAAAACTCCATTGCGTTCGTTGTAAGTTGTAACACCCGCTTTAAACGGCATGCTATATGGATTTTTTTACTTGGGCTTTTTTTTACTTTGAGCGTCTTCTGGCGATCGCTTAAACTCATAATATAGATAGAGCTACTGCTTGGGGCTTGCTGTATAATCTGAAACCTTTCTTTCGAAGTTCTTATAGGCATCTCAAAACAATATCCAAGTTCTAACTCTATGTTCAGAACGCACCAGCACCGGGTGACTCAAGTCGTGAGTCAAAATAAAATGTCAGGGCTGGCTCTGTCAACATGGAATGTCAATTGTCATGTCAGTCAGCACTCAGCACAGCAGTCAATACGTTCCTCATAGCGTTGCCTAACTATCGATAGTTTCACTACATCGATATTTTACCAAAATTCAATAGTATCGTGTTGAATTCAAACCTTAGGAATTACTCTGCACTCTTGGTCAAACTAGTCGCAGACGCATAAATTAAGTGAGTAAAGGAAAGTTACTAGATAATACAACTATTTTCAATATACTAATGAACTAAAATTCCGGTGCAATACTATTGAACTTTGGGTAAATATCGATGTAGTAAAACTATCGATAGTATCTATACCCAATAGTATCGATACTATCGATAGTATTGTAAAATTTCAATAGTATCGATAGGGCTATCGATATTGAGACTATTTTTCGAGGTCACGATAGTATTGACAACCTATCGATAGGCAATCGATAGTCAGGCAGGCAACACTAGTTCCTTATTCGTTTCTGTCAGGTGCTCTGTGGTTTCTGTGAAACTGTGAATCGTCTACTATTTAGTGTTATTTTAAACCAAAATAGTCTTATAAGATGGCTTATTTAACACAGCCGGACTATGTTAAGTATATTTGTTCTTGCGGGCAGTTAAAACCCATAACAAATCTATATTTCTGTCGGCATTGCTTGAAGATACGGTGCGGTTTCTGCATATGTCATGAGGTAATCCACTTTTTGTACATTTACGATACAAATACGTAAAGTTATTCCTAATTTAATGTCTCAATAATTTTTAGAGGAATCTAGGTTGTCATGCATGACTTGAATATCATGCATGTCTTCTATATTTTGCCGGTAAACTTAAATATTATGTGTTGAAATTTCCAGGCAGGACACACCTATTTTTTTACTAAACGTTGCATTGTTGTTTCTTCTTTCATCCTCTCGTATTACTAAAATGCCGTGCTATTATTCTGCTGTCAAATAAGGCAACTACTTAAAAGTAGATTGTAGGTATATCAGTGAATGCACTTCTTTTATCTGTCAGTATGTATATGTCGCCGCCAAATAGCTTAATTCGCCGTTCAATTAACAGCCTAGGCACTCAACTAAACAGCGCCGTTCAACTAACGGCCTGAATGATATTCAGCCGTATCGTCTATTACAACATTTAATAAACTGGCTGGCTAATGCTTAGGCAACTGGTTGACATTTAAGTACTACAAAACTTTTTCAAAATACAGTGCAACCTCGATATAACAAATCGGAGGGGAACAAGAAAATATTCGTAATATCAAGTAATTCGTTGAACTGAGGTTTGTTATGTTGAGGTTAGATTGGTCTAAAATTCGTTATAAAGAGGTAAAAGAATAGTTTTGCTCTGCCAGTTTGTCTTTCCAATCATCACATACTTGTTCATTAAACACTACCACTTTCACCGCATATTTTTCGGAAAACAACATCGTTTCGTTTTTTGAAATTTTGAAGCCACCCGTTGCTAGCACGGAACCCTTCATGTCCCAATTCTACTGCAAACCGCTGAGCCTTTTCCTGAAGAATAGGGCCTCCGATTGGGATTTTTTTGTCTCGGCACTGTTTTAACCACTTTAACACGCATTCCTCTATGTCCTTGAACTCGCATGATTTTAATCTTTTACTGTTTACATTCACACCACTTTCTTCTGAAAACTTATCTTTAAATTTTAAAATTGTAGCCAATGTACTTGCGGGAATCCCGAACTTATGTCTAATTTTTTCGTCATGGGATTTTGGTCAACATAATTAATGATGTTTCGCTTTTCTGCTACCGATAAGGAACACCTTTTACGTTTCTGAGCCATTTTAACTTAAATCTTTAACAATAGTGCCGAGCAGAGGTGTTTACATTACTTTCCATCAAAACAACAATGATTACTTTACAAACAAAAGCGTGTCGAGACATGAATCACATTATAAGATTAAGAGTTATATTATTGGTGGAAACTTAATATAAAGGTTTTGGGTTGGCAAAATTCGTTAATTAGAGGTATGAATACTTTTTCTTGATAGTTGAAAATTCGTTATTAAGAGGTTGTACGCAAAGAATGTTCGCAATGTAAAGGTATATTTTATATTGACTCTTATGGACAATTCAAGGGGATTACGAAGAATTTGTTAAATCGAGGAAGTCGTTATATTGAGGTACGTTATATTAAGGTTGCACTGTACTACCCAAGCAGAACGACCTGGATGGGTGTAGGTTAGGGTTATTTTTTTTTATGACCCCACAGAAACCCCACCCGGCAAATAGATTCGGTGGATCTAAAAAAAATCGTAAAAAACCTAAGTACCTAATAAAATTATTCCATCAAAGTTGTTTTTTTCCGACGCCATATTGACCAAAGAGAATATAGAATATAGAGATATTGACAGTTTGGTGAGTTTCGGCGCTAGGTGGCAGAAAGTAGAACTAAATTGAAATGAACAGGCTAGGCAGTTAATTAAACGGCTAGGCAAGTAGTTAAACATCATCGATCCAAGTCATTTGCCTAGCTGTTTGATTAAATGGCTGAATATCATTCAGGCCACTAGTTGAATGGCGCCGTTTAGTTAAGTGCCTAGGCTGTTAATTGAACGGCGAATTAAGCTATTTGGCGGCGACATATACACTCCACACAAAAATCACTAAATCTGCGGGCTTCTTAGTACAAGTCCTAACAGCATCAAATTACTACCGATTGTGTGACCTAAACTTTCTAAACAAAGTCTCCTTATACAAGTGAGATTGAGGGAGATTTAAGATCAATTTGTTGGTATTCGAGTATGTTCAAAACTCATACCAAGAGAAAGATTTAAAGCTCTGCCCAAACTAAGCATGATCCAGATCTTACCAAGCCTGTATCCTCAGGAAAAGTGCAGAGAATATTTTCGAATCCTAATTCACTGACGGTTCCAAATTGAAATTAAACAACATTTGTGCATGTCTTAAAAAATCATACCAATATTCTAAAATAAGTCTAATTGGCCAATCCCGCCACCACACTGTACCAGAACTGGTACAACATCCCCCTCCCCCTTAACTCTCAACCTTAATCTCCCTTGTATTGTGGGGAGGTTATCTTTTCGAATGTAACGAGGGCGCCAAAAAAAATTACGTCGTCTGTCGCAGCGACCGAGAGTGAAGAGGCGGGATGCGCCTTTCAATGAATGAAATTGTTCACACTGACGACTGGTGTTTATGGTTCACTCATACACTTATAATTTCAAATGCGTTTCAACCTTATTTCGTTTACAATAAGGATTAAGCCTAGAAGTGGGACTTAAAAAGTTTTTATAATAATAATTATTAATATTCCTTAGGTGGACTCCCATTACTGTGCAAACTGCCTAGAAAACATGCCATCATCAGAAGCCCGTCTCAAGAAGAATCGGTGCAGCAGCTGCTTTGACTGCCCGAGCTGCTTCCACACGCTCTCCACGCGCGCCACCACGGCGCAGCCGCGCCAGCCCGTCCAGGACCCGGCCGCCGCCGGTGATGCTAAAGTGGAGAATAAACAACCTAAGAAGATGTACTATTTGTTGTGCTTCAACTGCAGGTGGACTTCTAGGGATGCTGGTATTCCTGATCAACCTGTAGGTGAGTAAAAACATAATCAATAAAATGTTTAAAGTTCTAGCTACAAGATTTATTATCTAACTAAAGTTAATGCTGAAATAAGTCATTATATTCGGAATTTAATTAATAATGTTGACCAATTTAGCTTCTGGAGGGTGGCAAGAGAGGACCAACCCACACACCACGCGCTTCAACCAACTGCTGGAGTACTACAAGGCTATAGCGCAGCAGGAGAAACAGGAGAAGATTGAGAAAGAGAGAAAGAAGTTTGCCATAAGAGGGAAATACATTACTCTTACGGTGAGTTGAATCCATAAATATACATAGAGAATATATCTAAATGTTTGAGGAGATACTAAAGTTTGATGGCAATTTTAGGACAAGACGGGTCTAACGGGAGCAATGGCGCGGAACATCGCCGGGCTGCCGTCATCGGACGGCGGGTCCTCGTCGGCGATCGCCAACTTCGTGCCGAGCCAGGCCAGCGAGGAGGTCGAGGAGTTGCCCGAAGACTATTACACCAAGGAGGTCAATGTGAAAATGAGTGAGTAATTTCATAATCTTATTACTGCCGCACGGCTAGGAACAAAATCCTCGATTTGCTATTGCACTACTACATCAATGTTAACAGTCACCATCAGCAGGAACATCAGCCAGTGTGCCTGCCTTGGCAATAACAGAAGTCACTACACCACTTTTACACTTCGCATCAAAAACTCCAGGTACTGGGGCAAAGCATTGAGTACCCCATCCATGTTTACCAAGGCGGAGCTGCTGGCTCGATATGCTGGTAAAACACGCATAAATTAATTAGGCACCTCGGTGTAATGAAGTCATAAAGGATGTACTAACTGCATAAAAAAACAAGTACCCCTCGACACAAGTGATTGTGACTTTGCGAATGTGGATGGGCACGTTTTCAAGCGAAGTTCACGGGCGGTTCGCGTGCGTACCTACTAAATTGGTTGCTTAAATATGTTTTGCCTCATTCTCAATATTTTTTCCAACAATAATAACACCGAAAAAAACAAAGGACGCGGTGCGTAGCGGTAGTATTTAATTTACTGACCGTCAGTACGGTCAGTAAATTAAATACTACCGCTACTA
This sequence comes from Notodonta ziczac, assembly GCA_918843915.1. NCBI lineage: Eukaryota > Metazoa > Arthropoda > Insecta > Lepidoptera > Notodontidae > Notodonta > Notodonta ziczac. The sequence continues at coordinate 11,894,026 of OU974046.1, read as the reverse complement.
GCGTCAGTACGCTTCGAGGGCGAGAGCGGTAGGCGGTGGGGTGTGGTGGGAGGGGAAGAGCATTCCACTCAGGTGCCAAGGTGATATCTGCGTGTTGTATACTGGTACCGACAAGTGTTTGGTCGCACCGGAGCTGCTGATATACTTGTGCCGACAAGTGTTAACGGCGGGCGGTGCGCGGTGTGGCAGTGACGAGCCTGGCGCAGCGGCTCGCGGCTCCCGAGTGGCAGCCGGCCAGCGCCGCGCGGCTGTACCCGCTGCCGAAGCACCTGAGCGTCAAGCGCAGCCAGCGCTGCCGCGCCTGCGACCACAACCTCACCAAGCCCGAGTACAACCCCGGCTCCATCAAGTTTAAGATCGAACTGCTCGCCTAGTAAGTCATTCACGATACCGGTACAGCTATCTAAAGGCTTTCCATTGCGTAATTTTTTCTGTTATATGGATAGTGTTCCGCGCTATACTTCTGAATTTTGGTGTTACAATAGGTTTCCCAATGATTTTAAAAAAATAATTTCACATAAAGATTTTTCATTATTGCCTGCGCTCAATTGCTCTTAAACAAAATTCTTGGTGTGATATTATTATAAACTATTTAAGCCTATTGGAGGCTATATATACTGTGCCGATCACACCGTGGACACAGCTCTGAAATATTCTCAAGAGATCTTGGCTTGATTGGTGTCTTTCTATTTAACATTTTAAACGGTAATTCTAATTTCTTCACCTTTAACTACATCCATGATAAGACATTATAATTATTGGTTGTTATGAATAAACTAAAGACACGACTTAAACTATTGTTTCATTACTCATATGCATACATTATGATTATAAGTGTCGGCAATACAACATATTGTACCATCTTTAAGACCGACAATTGTGAAAGAGCAATGTATGTTCAGTTACCACGTGCCAGAGGTGAAGATAATATCTCACGAGCCGATGAAGCAGGGCGAGGCGTCCGAGCTGCTGTTGAAGCTGAGCAACCCCACCGGCCACGAGATGGAGGTGCGGCTGCTGCAGCCCGAGGACCTGCCCGCCGCCAGCGACCCGCTGCCCGACGAACACAAAACCATCGAGAAGTCGCTCGAGAAGTCACTCAACTTGGAGAAGGTGACATACTACTTGCTGACGTCTGCTCGTGACTTCATTTTTCAGTTATCATTCATTCATTCATTTACCAGTTTCATTCCCTGGTGGTGAGGCGGCAATCATATAATATCGCCAAACTGACACACTAACTGTATAGTCCCAAGAAACTAAGCAACGCTTGGACTATGGGTACCGCACAATTATCTGCGGGAAATCCAAGGTCTGGGAAAATTACGAAATAGTACATTGTTACACAAGGGGTGAATGTAAATGTCTTTCACCCGAGGTAAACACTGTGATTTTCATTACGAATACAAGGAAAGTAAAATAAAAACAGGAATTAGCTAATTGCCGCCTATTTTGTTTTTTTTTTCGTTGGCCGGCCAACTTCATTATTTAGCCATTATTTTCATTTTCATCTTTAAAAATTTGGCCAAATCTGTTATTTTAAAGAACTTGTTGAAACTAAATTATAATTAAGTAATTTAAAAATATATATTCTTTAATGAATACTTAACTATAATAATAATAATATTATTATTATTATTATAGTTACTTAACTATATGTTATTTCAATTTAACATCGCGCTGTAATTGAGTGACTGTAGAAAAAGTTGGAACCTGGTTCCATAGAAATGTGAGAATGGAAGTAGTTTTTTTTTTAACAATTTGACAGCTGTCAGTTGAAAGCAATTCTCCCTAGGGTGGAAGAGTATTACTTTCAACCCGCTCCTCAGGCAACTTCAGACCTACTTTCCGAGTATGAGTAATGAATAAACAATGTTGATTTGAGTTGAGTATTTGTAAACCAGGACCCGTCGTACTACAAGTGTATGGAGCGCGAGCCGGCGTACAGCGCCGCGTGCCGCGTGGAGACGCCCGACGTGACGCTGACGCTGGCGCAGCGCGACGACGCCGCCGAGTACGACGACGACGCGCAACACGAGCCCAACGAGTATGTCGCATACAACCACACCATCAGTGGATTTACCAGCAGGCTGAGTAGGCTGGAGCCTAGGGCGGCAAATTTGGGGACCGATTTTTTAAATTACCTCATTGAAATCGAAAAGATTTCTGCATGCCGGTTTTCTGATATTTTACAGATAGAACTCTGCAACAAATTTTGCCGACGACTTTCCCCTCGCATTTGTCATTGTACATTCGGTGTACAATGACATGCCAATTGTAGAAGCAAGACGGCAAAAAATTTACAGCCTTGGAAATTTATAAATCCGCCACTGCACACCATAGAATGTACTACTTACAGGATTACTTCAAAACGACACTGGATTCGGTTCCAAAATACCTGTGCATATATTCTTTCGAAACCTATCCCCAGTTCTAAAATACCAGTGGAAGTCTTTACGAGATCTACACATAAACAGTTTTCAGATCAGAACAGAGAACAGAGTTCAGATCACTTAGGTCTGTTTTGTTGGAATACAAAACAGAAATAGTTATATATTCGGTAGGTCTGAGGTATATTTCGGTAGGTCGTAAGGTATATGTATTTCATACCTAGAAGCAATTTGTATGGCAGAACAACAGAGTCAGCTAGTAAATAATAAATATAGCCAGACCAACACACCAACTGCATAATTCCAAACCAAGCAATGCTTGTACTATGGGTACTGCACAATCGACTGGGGGCGATCCCAGTAACATCCAGACCAGGGAAAATTACGAAAAGGTCATATCCGAAATTTACCCTGGCGGGAATCGAACCCGCAACCACCCGGTGTAGTGCGCCGAGCGGCCTACACTCGAACCACTGCGCCAAGCGGTAATCATATTTGCAACACATCACCTTGATTGTTCAAATCTCGTATGAATAAATCGATCTCAAGTTTGAGAGCAGTCTTGAGTAAGCTTTTGACATAACACTTTGTACCGGTATGACATAAGATTGACATTTCCAAGAACACTCAGACTTGAGATTGATTCATTAATACGAGCTGTAATCTGACAGCGTCATCGTGTGGCGCAAGTCGAACAAGGTGGCGGTGCGGCTGACGGTGCGGACGGCGGCGGCGGCCAGCGGGCCGGCGCGCGCGGCGCTGGCGCTGCGGTACTGCTACCGCAACACCGTGCCGCCCGCGCAGCACGTGCCGCGCGACCACACGCTGCACGCCACCCTGCTGCTCGACCTGGGGACCATCTGCGCTTAGGCACCGCTCTACTTACCACTTACTTAGGCACTTACCGAGGACGACATTAGTATGAAAGCACTCTTAATTAAATTATTTTTCATTACTCATACTCGGAAAGTTGGTCTGAAGTTGCCTGAGGAGCTTACTTTTCAGCCCTAGGGAGAATCTCTTTCCACTGACAGCTGTCAAATTGTTAAAAATAAATTAGTTCTATTTTGACATTTCTATTGAACCAGGCCAACGAAAAAAAACAAAATAGGCGGCAAATGGCAATCCGACCTTCATTAGTCTTTTCGAGTTGTAGAGTATTGTTCATACTTGTATTATTTATTTAGCTAATTCCTGTTTTTATTTTTACTTTCCTTGTATTCGTAATAAAAAGCACAGTGTTTATCTCGGGTGAATGACTTATTTTGTCTCGGGCCTAAATAAGTTACCTTCACCCCTAGGATAACAATGTACTATACGTTTGCCGTCGACGGTAACCTCCACTAGACGATCGATCTGGTAGCTAATCAATCCGAAGATATTAGATTTTCAAATAAACCGCATGGGAATTTAAGACACCAAGCAACGGATTAAATCCGGAATTTCCACACTGAATTGATCTTCTAATGGACCACCCTAAATTTTATTGCTATGTTTGGGTACTTAACCAAATGTATTGCCATTGTATGTATGATCAAAACAACAATCTTTTTGTGTCTGGTATAGTTTTGTTGTCTTTCAGACACAAAAAAATTAACACGATATGAATGACGGTGACAAAACAAAACTAGAACACCATCAATTTCGACATTTCGATACATTCTCTATGGCTGAAGTAATATAACGTATATTGGATATTATGAGAGATTTTGTGTGACAAAATCCGTGAGTTATCTTGTTTCATAGGGTAGGTAAGCAAGAAATACATATATTACTATTAAATGTATACTAAATTGCAAGTGATCTGGCATGACAATATAGATACTTACGAGATTTAGTCGTGCTTAGCTTGTAGCACAGGTAGATACATGAATAAGTAGATATAACACTATCAAATATAGCAGCTATACAAATATGTGCCTAAAGAGTGCTTGTTTATACTGAATGAAATTATCTACGAAATTCCATGAGTTGTGTACTTGAGATTTAAGTTTAACTTATTCATATTTTATAGTTATAGTTGTAATATTATATAACTTAGGATAAGGATCTCAACCATACTTATTTTTCTTTTTATAATTAGCATGTAATGACAGATAACAATTGCTTGTGAACTTTTGCACATTTTATACATCATACTTAAGGTTAAAGCGTCGGTCGGGTTTATTGCAGTTTCTCTCAAGATGACGCTGTAGTCAACAAATTCTACTTATTTATTTTTTACGCAAAATTTGAGCATTTCTAAGATATAATACTATTGTTTGCGATTAAGACTTATTATACTGCATTGACATATGCAATAATATCAACCTAAAATTATTCATAATCTAAGCGTTTTCCGATAAAAATCTTCTGTCACTTTTTATTGTAATACATACACGCACACATTGACAAAAAGTGTATTTTAGCCACTAGCCACTAGAGGGCGTACTTTTATATTTATTGCGGCCTTTTTATTTTATAATAAATAGCGAAAATATTATATTTTTGCTATTGTAAAATACATTATTGTATGTGTATTCATCATTCTAAAAAACCGATAAAAATATACGTCTGTTATAGAATAATTTTATTGTCTGACTAGCTGTGCCCGCGACAGTCCGCGTGTAATTTAACTTAACAAAAATTTCGGGATTATTCATCCCCTATTTTATCTCCTTGGGGTAGAGTTAATCAAAATCCTTTCTTAGCGTATGCCTACGTCATAACATCTGCATGCCAAATTTCAGCCCGATCCGTCCAGTGGTTTGGGCTGTGTGTTGATAGATCAGTATGTCAGTCAGTCAGTCAGTCACCTTTGAGTTGTTATATATATCTAGATGTTACTAAATATGGTGAAAATATAATTGTAATACACTTGTTAGTGTATTCCACTTTTCTAACATATGAGGTACATTACTGAGAAATAGATGTGGTTTTCCATGTAAACATATTTTTATTTATAACAACAACAATAATTACAAGAAATCAACATAAAAATCGTGTCTCAATCAAAATTATAGGACCTAGAGTCCTATACAGAGTAGCGTTAGTAGTGTTTCCTACATTGAGACACTACGTGGCCTACTTTTTTGCAATATGTACACGACACCTTAGGCACACTATTTACACTAGACTACGAAAAGGCACTAGATGTAGCAGAGGCATCTCGGCGTTCTTCCTTCAGCAGGATCGATGCAACCGAGTCTGTAGATATCGAGGTGCCGGAATGCTCTATTGCCATCACCATTGGGCTGTAGCTGTCGTTAAGTCCTGCCAGCATAATCACACCAACAAGTTCATCTTCCAGGCCAGCCTGATTGGCAATCAGTTGTTGTTGCACATGCCGTATGTAATTCACATAGGCTTCTATGTTCGAGTACAATACAAGTTTAGTACCAAGCTATTTCTTCATAAGTTGTAAGCGTCGAGCAAGCCCGCTGTCAGCGTAGGCTTCCCGAAGTCGCTTCCATGTTTCCTTCGAAGTTTCAGCTGTCATAACGATGAGATATAGATGTTCGCTTAGACTCAAGCAAATCTTGGATCTTTGGCATCTTTGCGATGAAAGTCGTCAACTTCCTCCGCAGGCTTCATGACGCAGTGCCATAGTTCGCTGTCGATCAAGTACATCTTCATGGCGAAGCTCGAAGTCGCGTAGTTGACGCTTCCGTTTAATTTTGCGAAGCTCAGCAGATTAATAAAATATATACGTAGGCCAGATAAGATATTTATGTACAGCGTATTTTGACAGACAGAATAGAATTCTATGTAAAAACAAATGTCAATATAAATTACACGGAATTTAAAAACTAATTATAAACAGGCCAGTGCTTTGATGATTTCCACCACGTAGGTTTCAACAACGGTTTAGATCTTCTAAGACATGCAGGTTTCCTCACGATATTTTCCTTCACCGTAAGCTAGTGATAATCATATAGAAATTATGAGTCACACATTGATTACGAAAAATCCAGATGTGCGAGCCGGGGTTTGAACCCAATACCTGGTGCGTTAAGCAATCGGCTATCACAGCTTCAGCTCAATCAAAATAATACTAATAAATAAAGAAATATCGCCAGACAAACATACCAACTGTATGGTCCCAAACTAAGCAAGGCTTGGACAATGGAAGGAAGTAAAAGTAAAAGGAAAGGAAAAGGAAAAGGAAAAGGAAAAGGAAAAGGAAAAGGAAAAGGAAAAGGAAAAGGAAAAGGAAAAGGAAAAGGGAAAAAAGTGTCGTTACGTTACACATTTTTTGGTTTAAATTTTTTCCGTCTAGCCCCCTTTCGCAACGCGCGATAAGGAACTTCGTTCCAATATTTATTACGTACTTACCTAGTACCTGTGTACATATATAATGTAGTATCTATGGTTTGTTTATACCAGGTTCGGTATTTATTTGGCAAATACAGTAAATTTTCATTTTTATGTACCTATACGGTAATCCTAAGCCAGCGGCAACACTATCCTACCCACAGATTTGGATTTACATAGATAACGCAAATGTATGTACTTAGCGTGTCCGAAAACCCTCAACCCCGACCAAGCGTCAAGGTTTGTCGCCGAAAACTTACAGTCCATCGCGACTACAGATATAAAAATATGAATATGAGCGAGATAATCACTCGAGAGAATCGTAGCGGGCAGAGGGGCATCTGCGGCATCGGAATCTTTGAATCGGTTTGGATTTCCCGTCATCTGTGACGTCACAGTAAGTGTTAAAAATTTGGCACGCTTGGTTTCAATACAAATCGTGATACTTGCGTTATCTATATAAATCTATATCTGTGATCGTACCTATAATACACTAAACGAAAAAAATATTTCCGACAGCAAACGCTTTTATAATAGACATTCGACGTTGTCAAGTCGCCGCTCTCTACCAATTGGCAACGTCGCGTCTGCAACAACGTAGTACCTCGTGTGGCGAATTGACGACCGCTTGGCGCTGTAGTTTGAGCGTTGGCCGCTCGGCTCACTGCATCGGATGGTTGCGGGTTCGATTCCCGACAAAGGAAATTTTCTGAAACGGCCTTTTCGTAATTTGCCCAGGTCTGGGTGTCACTGGGATCGCCAGTTTAATGTATGGTAGCCATAGTACAAGCGTTGCTTAGTTTGGCACCATATAGTTGCTGAGTACGTCTGGCGATATTTATTTATTTATCTGATACCTATCATGTCAGCGATACATTAATTTATTTATTAGACACTTTGTATTATGTCCGGAAAATATTAAAAACACTTAGCTCGTTACTTCATTTTTTTATTGAATGTTATTATTATGATAATAAAATATGAAAACCCGGCTTCGCTCGGGTGAAATGTGACTCATTTCAATTTTCGGCATGATGTGTTTACATCCAAACAAAGTTAATAGAAATACAAATACATCCGACAGAGAACCAAAGTTATCGACATAGCTCAAAGAATTAGCAAGCTGAAGTGGCAGTGGGCTGGCCATATCTCGCGAAGAACCGACAACCGCTGGGGTAAACGTGTTCTTGAGTGGAGACCTCGACTCGGCAAGCGTAGTGTAGGACACCCTCCGATCAGGTGGGATGACGATCTGCGAAAGACTGCGGGCAGATTCTGGATGCGGCAAGCTGAAGACAGGGCGCTATGGCGCTCATTAGGGGAGGCCTATGTCCAGCAGTGGACAAGCATAGGCTGATGATAATGAAAGTTAATCACTATGCAAAGCAAAATTAATGAATTGAATACTCGTACGGAAACATCATGAACATTGAACACTGAATTTGTTTGTTCTGACAGCTCAATCAATAAATGCACTTCTTCTTCTTCTTTCTTTAAAAATATGGCCCACCAACTGAGAACACTGGCGCAGTCATCACTGACACTGACTGACATGCGTTCATAGAAAATATGGCGGTACTGTGCCGAATATTATAATTATAATATTGTTTATCACGACAATCCGAATTTTGCGGATATATGTTGTCGACTCGAAATCATTATTTTTTTAAGTGTTATTATTCTGGTAACGTTTCAATCGAGTTTACCGTACCCCTTGACGGAATTATTAATATAGATGGCGCAATATAGGGATATACATATTTGCAATAATAATTTGGTCACCACCATCTGTCATTTCAACTAGTACACTATTAGCACGCAGTTTACTCAAAGTACAAATTTTATGTTAATAATGGCCTAATTTAGTCAGATGGCGCTGACAAATTCACACACACAGGCGTAAATTTTAACAAATTTTACGATCGATTTTAATTATGTTAATCTATTTTTAAATGCCTGAAATCATTAGATGCGAATACAATAATTTATTTAGAAGTGATAAAATCCATTGTTGTAAGGAAAAACTTTGTGTGTCTCGTATACATTCGGAATGAAATATGTATGGAGAACACGATCGCCCCATCGACCTTAACTGCAAGTATTAATCGGTCAAAATATTACTTATCTAGTTGAAATAAATATTTTGAATGTAAAGTTAAATTTTATTTTATTCCTTATCCCGTGTATGTGTATGGCACTGCTATTATTCACACAATAATGAATAATATACAAATAAGCCATTTATAATATAAATTAAATACACAAACATTATGTAACAGTGACAGAATTATCACAACAAAAGATATATACTCGCATTTTCAACATCTCATTTAGTAACCCAACATTTAGTTTTATTGTTACCTGCACACATGGCAAGCTTTATGTAAAATAAACATCTACATACTTATACTATGGACAACCTTCTTCAACTTGTGATTTGGCGGAGTAAATAACATCATTGATACCCACACCATCGTAGCTACACCCAACCAAAGAAATAGGTAAGTTATTGTTCAAAATGTACTGCCTTATACTTTCTACTCTCTCATAATGACCAACCACATACTGAGGTATGCATTTGTCCAATATATTCACATTGTAGGTTGTCGGATCACATTTAATATTCAAGATCTTATTGATCTCTTTCAAAGCAATACCTAAAAGTTTTTGCTCAGTTACTTTGTCACCAAATTTCTCATTAAACCATTTGCCACCGAGCATGACAGTCAGCACTGTACCATTCTGGTCTGGTAAGCAGCAAGAGTCAAATACTACTCCTAATATTGGAGAGTTTTCTATGGGAGGCACTAGGAATCCAAATGCCGGTTCAACTAATGGCTTTTGTGTGGCAAAATATAAATTAACAATGCCTACTGTTACAAATGGAATGTTGCTTAGACTTCTCGCAAGTTTTGGATGTTGTTTCTCAACTAATTTAGCTAAAGAATATGCAGGTATTGATGAGTAAACATGGTTAGCTGTGAAGGTTTGCCCGGAAACATTTTTCAATTTAAGTGTACTTGAGTCTATGAACTCTATTTCTTCAACCCTACTATTGAAGCTAACCTGAACATCGTTTTCTATAAGATGATGATATAATGCTGTAGGGAATGTTTCAAGACCACCTTTTATAGTGTACACACTCCACCTTTCTTCCTGCGCTTTTTTAGTCAAGTCACTCAATTCCTCACTCTTTTCTGTTTTAGATTTGAAAACGGACTTCATCATACCCTTCACAACTCCGCCGTGATTCTGTTCCCATTCAAATAGTGTTTTCATGAGGAATTTCACGGATATTTCCTTGGCGTCTCCAGCGCAGATGCCGCAAATCATCGGGGATATAGCGTAATCCGCTATCTCTCTCCCGAAACGTCTCTCAACGAAATTATAAATAGAATCGTCTTCTAATTCTTTGTGGGGCTGTTTCATGTCGTTGAAGAGCGCGTAGATTAATGGTTTTGAAAAGGGCTCATTCTTTTGGAATATGCTTTTGAAACTCGACGGCAGGACATGTAGGTGCTTATTCACATAGATCATTCTGTTCTTGGCCGCGGGGTGGTCCGATTTGATTGGCGCGACATGCTCGCTCAACCCTAGATCTTGGATCATGTTCAGGGTATTCAGCCCAGTTTTACCTTTAGGCCTAATAGTCCTCGGTCCCTGCTCGAAAACATAATCTTTCGTTCTAATAGACTTGATCCATCCGCCGCAATTGTTCGTCGCTTCCAGTAGAAACAATTTTAAGTTGTTATTTGCATTTAAATTATTTTTAAGAAGATAGTAACCCGTCGACAGGCCACCTAGCCCCCCGCCGAGTATTGCGGCCATTCTTCAGCAAATGTGTTAGAATAATGTTTTGTCGGCGTTTTATTTGTTTTGACATTTCATAGGTATTTGACAAGCAAGACAAATAATTAATTTGACAGAAGCAAGTAGATTTTTTATTTTTAACGTAGGTACTAGTCTTTTAGTCGAACACATTCAATTATATTGTTTCCATCCAAATAAGTTGGGTTGGTCCCGCTATTCCGAACACTCAGTTTCTAAATAAAAATAACCAGTTGCTGATAAGGCTTACTACGGACGAGTAGTTGACACCAACAGAAGTCTTGATTGAGTTACCTTAGAAAATTAGCGAAGGTAATTTTGCAACCAATAATCGAAATTCGAAGGATCAACCTACCACCACGATAGTGTTCCAAGTCAATCCAACTTAGGTGATCTCTGTCGGGATGCCGCATGCCGTCGGGTCTGTGACCATCAATCAGTCAGATCATTGCTTTCGGCGCGGTCATCATCCTGTCTCGACTGTGTAGAGTGTGTAGTAGTGTTATAGGCCACAACAAGTGCACCTCGTTGTACTGTGGTTGTACTCGTAGACAGAGAAGGGTAGGTTCCTACCCAACACAGTCTGTGTGTTCAATTCGGGCGGGTCTACACGTAGTCAAAACGTCAAAACTTATTGCTCCGGCATGTCTGTTTAGAATATGTGGACGTACCTATTAAATAGATAAGTAGGTACATGCGCACCTACATATTGCTTCTCGTTGGCCGTGGTAACTTAGTTAGTAATCGTAGCGTAGGTACATTCTTCTCGAATCTTCTCCAACTAGTGTTCACCCAACCACTAGGTTCTTGATCTGCTCGCAAAAAGGATAAAATTGATAGCCATTTGAAGCATTGGAGTGTAACAGGGCTCAGTTGTGGTGTCGCGGGCCGTAATGAATTCCAATTTCATAGCTATTGCACCCGCCTGTTGCTTATCTGTGGTACAGGCTCTTGTGTGGAACTCACTAGAGCTGTGCGTACTAAATCGCAAAGTATGTAAATATACAATAATTTATAAAGACTATGAATCCATATCATTCCTTCTTCTTTATTGATGTGTAACATCTATTGCCGCACTTTGGCAGTAAAATCAACCAGTTTACCGTAACGACAAATGGCATGACGCTCTCTCATGCCGTCACGCCCCCTCTGAGCCACCGATCTCGAGTCCCTTGCATGTGTGCTGGCGCATACTATACAATACATACACACATGTTTCATATCTGCCGGGTGTCCTGTGATAGCCAATTTTATTTTTGCATGAAGGCTTGTTTTTGTAGCGAGTTTTTGGCGAGTTTCTCTTTATGCCTTGCCTAATGCAACGCACGTAGGAGTGTAATAAGTTTTTCATTACTCATACTCTGAAAGTAGGTCTGAAGTTGCCTGAGGAGCGGGTTGAACTGACAGCTGTGAAATTATAAAAAAAAACTAGGTCCATTTTCACATTTCTATGGGACCATGTTCAAACTTTTTCTACAGTCTCTCAATTACAGCACGATGTAAAATTGAAATAACATAAAGTTAAGTATTAATTAAAGAATATATATTTTTAAATGACAATTATAATTAATATTAATTTCAATTATAATTAATTTCAACAATTTATTTAAAATAACATAGATTTGGACAAAATGTTTAAAGATGAAAATGATATATAATGACTAAAATAATCAAGTTAATGAAGTTGGCCGGCCAACGAAAAAAAAAAACCAAATAGGCGGCAATCCGATCTTTATTTTTTTTTCTAATTGTAGAGTATTGTTCATACTTCCTTGTATTATTTATTTAGCCAATTCCTGTTTTTATTTTTACTTTCCTTGTATTCGAAATGAAAAGCACAGTGTTTACCTCGGGTGAAAGACTTATTTTGTCCCTCGAACTATTAGCGCCCTCGCTACGCTCGGGCGCCAAACCCCGTCTCGGGACTAAATAAGTCACTTTCACCACTCGTGTAACAATGTACTATTACGCAATGGTTTGTCTACCAACGGATAGACTAAAATGTATTTCTGAGTGTTCATGGTTTTGAGGATGTTTAGCTTCATCTGGGGTTTTAGAAAAGTTAGTACTAAGTGAAGTATTAATCGCTCTATGTAAATATGTGGCTCTACTATGAGTTCAATAAGTCTAGAGGTCGATCGCTAGTCGCCAGCATTACGGCAAACTGTTAGTAATTCGAATGGCCGCTTAACAATATGTTACGTAGAGGCTAGCGAATAGCGAGAGTATCTCTACGTTTGCACTGACGAAATATTAACACCGATTTATGACCCTGTCTCTATTTTGTACATTCAAAAAAATGCTTCGCCGCCGGTGAATATCTCACTATATAGCGCGCGCTTAAAATCATGGTAGAGCTACGAGCTCCTATAAACATCTGATGTGGGATGAATCATTTTAATCCTGGATATTGCACAGTGCAGACACAGTTTCGATCGCACGATGACTGCTCGTAATAAAATTAAAGATGAAAAACTCAAAATCGCTACAAGAAAAGTGAAAAATATTTTAAGAAACATTGAAGATTGCAATCTTCGTAATAAGTATATTTCCCGTCTCGAAACTCCCAAAAAAAGTGGTTGTGATGGGGGATTTTACGAAAAATATCTGTTTTTAGTGTTGTTGTCAATGTTCCTCGGTTTGAGTGTCATTTACGTTTATATTGAGTATTTATCTAGTAAGGTAAGTTACTTTATTAAATACTTAGTTAATTTTAGTTCCTAAATCCTAAACTAACTTAATAATTTACTTAACCAGTAGGTACTTAACTTTTGTTATACCTAGCTAGGTCCCCGTATCTTACTAACTAAGTAACTAATTTTAGGATTAGGATTTTCAGGTTCCAAGCAGCGTATTTAGAGTCAAATTTGTAGGCAACAGGCACGGTGTAAACACAAAGCAACCAATTTCTGTTTAATAGGTATTTCACAATTTATTAGGTTATTGTTAGTTACAGTGTACTTACCTAACCTAACTTAATAACGTTGTAAGTACCTACCTTAATATTAAATTATTACGATGGGGAAGAATAGTGATGTATATGTAGTTAGTTAGCTAGGTATGAGAAAGTTTTAAAATATGCATAGATAACACTGATTTAACTAATTGGGTTGCCATTACGTATTACAAAAGTTGGTATAATTATTACCAAAACTTAAATGTAAGTACCGATGTTAAAAATGTTAAAATCAAGTTAAAATTTAACTACCGACATCGACCCAATAGCTTTTTGGTCTATGACTACCAACCATCCGATTTTGATGAATGAGGTATCAATCGGTTCGTGATTATGGTCCGGGTGACATGGGCTCGCGTGGGCTATATTTTATACAAACAAATTCAATATGACAAATATTACATTTAAAGATGGAAGGGGGGGGGGGGGGGGCAGTACTTATTTACTTATATTTTTGCTGTCGTTTGGAGTGGGATGTTTAATCGAAGATAAAAATCTGAGTTCTTAAATATAGTAGGTACAATCTATACAAATAAATAAAATTGGAGTGTCTGTTTGTAATATCAAAATAACATCCTTTCACTAAGTGCCTTAGGCTACTTTAATTTTAGAAAAACAATTAGGGTTCCGCGTAAAAAAAATAAAAACACATGTAATCAATGAGTATCTCCGAAACGGGTTGACCGATTTTGACGGGACTTTCACTGGTAGATAGCTGGTGTTATAGACAGTAACTTAGACTACTTTTATTTTAGAAAAACATTTTTTTTTTAAATGGATCCTGTCGCGCGGGCTCAGAACGCGAGAGCGGGCTTTTTTGTTAAGTTAAATTCCACGCGGGCGAAGTCGCGGGCTCAACTAGTATAAAATATGAGTACCTAAGTTGACTAGAGTTGTCATCCGTCCGACTTTTTCCCTAAAAAGCCGGCACGCCCGGTTAAAGTCGGAGGGCCTTGTCCGGCCAAATACGTAGGAGTCCCGGCCTGACCGGTTTTTGTTATAATTTGTAAGTCACAGACAACTTTGGTTGCCAGCTGAATATTTATAGGTAGGTAGGTAAGCAAGCACGCAGAGCTACGTGTCATTTTTTTACCCAACTGCGCTACGCAAACGAGGGGTCAGGGGGTCAGTTCTCTCTGCTACTCTTTTCCTGCTGCACATAAACGACCTTCTTAGACCTGGTATCTTTGGGTATGCAGATGACAGCACAGTATCAGAGAGATACTTCTCCGACGCACGAGCCGGGGCAACGCTGATTCAGTCCAAAAGAGAGGCTATGGTCGAAAGGTTGAATTTGACCTTGCAGGCAGTTTCCGATTGGGGCGATGCCAACCTGGTCAAGTTCAATGCTTCCAAGACCCAAGCGTGTCTGTTCTCTGCAAAACGGAGTCCATTCCAACTGACTCCGACTTTCCGGAATGTATCTGTGCCCGTGAGGGACCATCTTGAGCTGCTGGGTGTTACACTCAGTTCTAAGCTAAATTTCGGTCCCTTTATTGAGTCCAAAGCCAAACTTGCTGCAATGAAGCTGGGCATCCTGGGGAAGGTCAGACGGTACTTCACACCGGGGCAGCTTCTAAATCTATACCAAGCTCAAGTCCGATCGTGTATGGAGTACTGCAGCCATCTTTGGGATGGTTCAGCTAAGTATCAGCTGAAGGCTCTGGACTCAATAGATAAGCGGGCTAGAAGGCTTATTGGCAGCGAATCCCTAGTGCAGGCTAAGTTGCAGAGCCTGGAACACCGACGCAGGGTTACCAGCCTATCAGTTTTCTACAGAATACATTTCGGGGAGTGTGCGATGGAATTACACGAGTTAATTCCCCCATCTCCATTCTACCATCGGACGACAAGACGCACGCATACAATGCATCGATACACCGTGGACATTCATTCAGTTCGTACCAAGCGTTTCGCTTCCACTTTTATTGTGCGAACTGCCAAGGAATGGAACACCTTGCCGGCGTCTTTGTTCCCGGTTGACTATAACCTGGATGTTTTCAAGTCGAGAGTGAACAGGTACCTTCTAGGCAAGTATGCACCACCGTAGACCACATCGTCACTTACCATCAGGTGAGATTGTGGTCAAATACTTGCCTATATCTAAATAAAAAAAAAAAAAAAAAGGTAATATGTTTATCAGCCTATGTTTGTATGTCTGTTTCTAGTCTAGTGGTATAGAGACTACTGGACTTTAACACTTACCAGAACACACTCATTTAACAGAATTTTAATTCAGTTCTGTAATATCTCTGTAACAGTCGGGACCTATTAAAAATCTGGACCGGTTCCCAATGATCCCAATAATGGGTCCCGACCCTGATCCCGGTTTTCAGTGTTTATTTTTAGTTCACTTATTAGGCAGTTGGGTGTTTTTTAAAACTTTTTAATGATTTAATTAATGTATAATTGGAAGAGTATGGCATATGGCAACACAAAGGTCAGGACAGCCAACTTTATAGCTAGAGGTAAAATAACTGTGACCGGTCTGTAGTAGTATATTTCTACCAATATTACCATGGACGTAGTATACTTATCATTTCGATGCTATGGACTAAATAATAATAAAAAAACTTTTTCTTCGTGGTTAATCTATAGTATTTGGAGGTAGGTTTGACTTTTAAATTGTATGTGCTATTATTATTTCTAGACCTGTAGTCTAGAGCTGCCCTCTACCCTGAAGTCAATTTTCCGGCCACCCGAAGACTGCTCGATGTGCAGACACGTATCACAGGAGGTGCGAGTTGAGAACATTTCTGCGTGGGAGTTTGAGGATCTATACGCTGAAGGCTTGACGCCGGTCATAGTTAAGGATGCCACTGAGGGGTGGAAAGCTCTTACCGTGAGTCCCTTGTTCAAACGACGCCATGTTGACCACAGATTAGAGATATGTAGCAAGCTAATGTTGACGTCAAATCCATAGAGTAACTTATATACTGACTGGGCGAAGCTTTGTGGGGATATACGCTTTTGTGGGAGTTCCATGATATAAGTCCGCCGATGTCGTAGGTTTCGTTATCAGCCAATGTATAAACGCCCATTACAGCACCTGAGGTACTATACGCACCCAATGTACTTATACGCACCTGAGGTACGTATAAGTACTTTGGGACAGTATGATACAGTGACTCTGTTTAAGGAATCATTTAGTATTTTTTGATTACTTGTTTTAATGCGGATCGACATTTAATACGACGTTTAATTTTTCGGAAGAAAAAAAAGTGGAGCAGCAGATTGTCACATTTAATAAAATGAAATTTTCGGATTTCTTCATACTGTCTCAGTAAAAATAACACAGTAGGTATACATTATACATACATAACATACCTGGACACACGAATTTTATAAAAGTATTGATTTCTTATATTTACGCGAATACTACACATTGAAATAAAACTATTTTTACAAACAACAACTTAATATGAGGGTACCCAGTTACTAACTATGACATCAGGACGTCTAACACCTCAGTCCCCCCGTGACCATGGCTGCTGTAAAGCAGCCGAAACGTCGGGAACATTAAAAGTAAAAATAAACGCGATATAATCCGTAAAAATAGTTTTATTTCAATTTATAAAAGTAATCTGATTTAATTATATTCCTACTTGTATAGTAGTTCCTCTGTCGTCGGGCAAAAACCGGTAGATATAAACCTATTTAGGTGGGTAGAGGTACGTAATTTTAAACACGATCTGTGTAACAGTAGCGAAATTATTACAGGACTTCAACTTTACATTCTTCGCGGATTTCTACCGCAATGGTAAGAGAGGCCGGAAAATCAACGATTGCTTCTACTTCCCGTACAAGTCCGGTCTGAACTCCCTCCAAGAGGTCTTCAGCATGGACGAGGTTCGAGCCAACTTGTCCGGCGAGCCGTGGTACGTCGGCTGGAGCACTTGCTACGACGAGGAGACCAGAGCGCTCAGGCAATACTACAGTAGACCATATTTCTTGCCGTCGACTTCTGAGAGCGACACAGTCGATTGGATCTTCATGGGAGGGCCGGGACAAGGCGCGCCCTTACATGTAAGCTCACTCATGTCACATATTAGTAAATAGGTACCTACTTATCTCATATCAGTTCAAAAATTACCATCAGGGATTTTTTGTTATCAATACCTAAACAGGATACATCAAAAGTAACAAAGCACTCTTGTTTTTATAATTGCTTTGTAAAGACTCCAACCGATTGCTGCGGAAAATTCACGCGAATTATTCGCATTGGGTAATTAACTATAGTAAAAACATTGTAAATTCACTTCTGGTACATCTTTTAAAACATCGCAAGAATGTCCAACGCACTGCTGCGGAAAAAAAATCGTTCTACGTTTTTCAATTATTGTTTTGTGAGTGCGGATAATTCAGGCGAATTTTCCGCGGCAGTCGCCATTCGTTAGATGTTATTCATTATGAAATTGGTGTGTTTCCAGTTGGACTCCGTGCGGCACGTGTCGTGGCAGGCGCAGATCCGCGGCCGCAAGCGCTGGCTGCTGAGCCCTCCGCACGAGTGCACCTACTCCTGCTCGCCCCTCGACTTCACAGTGGCACCCTCTGAGATATGTGAGTTAATTCTACTGCTGGGAAACGCCTCGCCTTACCTTCGCACACGTTAAGGTATTTTAAAAGGATTACCTGAAGGCCACATTGTTTAGTTACAAGGTAGCAGAAGAACAAATATTACAACAAATATTATGATTGTCAGACATTTTCAGCGATTATTCGGGTCGTTTTGGCTGTGTCTGTCTGGGGCTGGTATTAAAGGTGTTTGAAATGTATTTTTTTTCCAGTGGTGGTCAACACAAATCGTTGGTACCACTCAACCATTGTACTCCCCGGAGACATCAGCATTACAATCGGAGCGGAGTTCGACTAGTCCCCACTCCCCACCTACACGGCATGCTAGACATTCCCCAAGATACTTATGACGCTATGTTACAAATATTAGTATGTAAGTTCAGTATTTTTATTTTTGTAATGTCTGTGATGTTAATTGTTATTTTTTCTAGTAGACTGAAATCAAGCATAATAAAGTGTATTCGCAGTTTATTTAACAAACAACTTTATGTTACATTTGATTATTTAGTTATGTTATTAAATATAGAAGTTTAGTTAGTTTAAGGCGTCAATAGCTTAGTGGTTAGAAGGGCCGCCCTCGTAGCCGAGAGGTTCCGGGTTCGATCCCCATACTGGCCATAAACTATTGACGTGAGCCCACTCCTAACACAAGCATTAGCTTGGCTGGAGGGGCTAACGGGAATACTAGTAATGTGATAAACTCACATTGCTAATAATCTTCTCTAAAAAAATATGAAAAAAAAAATACTTTAACTGATCAAATATTAAATGTATTATTTATTAAATCATTCGTTTAATTCAACCAAATACCACTCTCCCCACAATTTCCTCTTTCATTTGTCTTTATAGTCTCTTTCGATAGTTGATTTACGAGTATTTCACCTAAACATTAACCACAAAATAGAAAACCAGTTGAAATAAAACATACTGTTAATGCTACTAAAACCTTTAATCATGATCATCGCGACACAACGCTAAGAATACATATTGAACTATTAATTGGAATGACATCGTTCAGTAACAATTACAGAGAGCGTACAATACACAAATACATTTTTATAATATGGAGACTACTTTTTTTGTAATGGCAACTCGTAAGGTGAAAGGGAAAATACACAACATTCTGTTGGTACCCAATAATAAGTCGTTTGGTTTTGGCTTCCACAGACGTACTTTTCTACCAAAGCATTATGTTGGCTATAAGCATAGCGAATGCATATAGATGTTTCAGAACATAGTCGCGTGCTAACTTAGATACAGGGCATAAAACAATCGTCTGTTTACTTACAGTTGAGTTATACATTGACAGGTTTTATTTATTCAAATAAAATAATGTTTAAGTACAATTGAATATCTTAGACTGGGTAACACGAATAGTAATCGCCCGCACGTTTATAACTTACAAAAACAATGGGGTTAAATATAAAAAAAATGTCTAGGCAACTAAGAAAATATAAAAGGATTTTTCGTTTGTAACTCGTACCCTACATGCCGTTATAATATGACGTGAGATACTAATATTATAAGATACGTTCAGCAAGTCTAGTCGAACATCTAAATCAGAGGTTCTCAATCTTTTCTGGACTCCCACCATTTTCCATCGCCCACTGGGGGAGGTACCTCCTCATTGGGAACCGCTGATCTAAGTCAATGTGATTAAGTAAGTGGCATAATTATATATTATGTAATTTTCAAACAACTATCTGACAAATAGACATACATGATTACGTATAATAGACAACATTGAATACGAACATTTATTAGGGTACATAATTACTTTATTTCACTTAACTTCCACTTCAAGTCTGTTTCGGTACATTTTTGTGGTATGTCCTTGTCCAGCAGTTTTTGTAAGACATTGATGTCAATTTACATTTGAGACTACTAACAAAATTTCCGTCTCGACCTTACGTAACAATCATGACAAGGACGGCAATACAGTTCATTTTACGTACTATTAGAATCAGTTTTGGATTGCACATAACGAAACAGACACCAAAACACCGTTACACGAAAACATGCCTAACGAACTAACCATAATTTTGTCATATTAGACGCAATCTTTTCAATTTAGGGTTCATAATCCCTTTTCAGTGTCAAGTTAGATGAGCATATATTTGTGTAGCGGTGAATGGAAGCGGAAGTGTGCAGTGGAAGTGTTTACTCCTCGCCCTGCCCCGCGGAGTCCAGGATCACCTCGAAGGAGAACGGCTGGAAGAGATAGCCCTCGCCGGCATAGAACTTGCTCTGGAACTCGACCCTAAAAATAATAATACAGTTGTTTGTTTGTTTGATAGTAAGGTTGTCGGCTCTAGTAATTAAGCCCTTATGACGTCCCACTCCTGGGTAAGGGCGTCATTTGTTATTGCAAACATTTATAGGCTACGATCATTGCTTAACATCAGGTGAATCATATTTTATGCTTGTTTGCAGAATTTGTTATATGAAAAAAATATATTGTAGTATGTGGTAAACTTTGGAACCACTGATCCGCTTCCGGTTTCCGAAAATGTATCTATGATCGAAACCTAAACTATTCTTGACATAGGCTATGTTTCAGATTTACGAGTGGTTGTCATTAAGACAGGGCGCTATGGCGCTCATTAGGGGAGGCCTATGTCCAGCAGTGGACTAATATAGGCTGATGATGATGTCATCGCAGCTAGTAGATAATAATAGAGTCGGTAGATAGAGCCCTTGAACTCGACCGATACCTAGAGGGATGGATGGAAGTAGCAGGAAATGTGGGGGAGATCTTTGCCCACCAGTGGGAGTATGAAGGTTAGATAGAATGTAGAGTACCAGTGCAGTCGCAGCGTGTGCAGGAAGGCGGAGAGCCCCTCCATGAGCACGAGGATGGACACGGAGATGGCGGCCCAGCCCGCGAACACCACGTACAGGAACACGCCGCCCTCGTAGCCGCCCGACATCAGACCTGCACACACACCACAGCATGCAAATAAATGTTACCTTATCCAGTGCCGGATTAACAATGTTGCAAGAGTAGCAATTGCTACGGGCCCCGCGCGAAAGGGGGCCCCGCATATTTAAACCCACTCATCTCTGCCTGAGCGTAATTTTTAGAGTGAAACTTATTAAGATGTGGTATATTGAATTTACTTGATGTCACAAAAACGTAAAACGTTACAACTTTTCCTACGAAGACAATCCATGTCAGGCACTCGGTAACCGACTACGGGCCTTGGCTTTGCTACGGGCCCCGCGCTTGCTTAATCCGGCACTGACCTTATCATATTATGAATCATTCTTATTTTGAACCGACAGAGAAGGTTATATGTTCGTCTTTATGTATTATGTATCTTCACTGATTTCTCCTACATTTATGGAACGACTTTATATTTTTTTTATTTGAAAGTGTCTTCCGGTGGTCCCAAAAAAATTTCATCAAATCGGTTATATAGTTTGAGAGATTTGGACAATTTACGGTTACCGGCAATTCAATACGTAGTTTAGCAGAAAATATCATGAAAAAAATAATGAAATAAAATATGAACCTGACTTTGAAATACACCTGGGTGCACTAAAAATAACTAGAAATAACTAGGGAAAGCCCGAGAAATAATAATAAAGGAGTTTGTTTTGTGTATTAATTTTAATTGCTTTCTTGTAAGAAATACACGGCCTCACGTCGCAGAACATTTTCGTCGCTGACAGTAGTTTCGGACAGCATTTCCAGCGACATCCTACTAATATTATAAATGCGAAAGTTTGTGAGTGTGGTTATATGCTGTTACTCCTTTACGCAAAAACTACTGAACGGATTCGGTTGAAATTTGGAACACAGATAGTTTATAACCTGGATTAACACATAGAGTACTTTACTTAAGTCTACGCGGACGAAGTCGCGGGCAGCAACTAGTTTAGTATAAAGATAACCCATCTAGGAGTAATGATAATGTCGTCGTCAGTAGGTGTAATAGGATCATAGTGATGTCGAGGTGTTACCTTTCCGCAGCAGCATGTTCCAGGCGACCTCCGCGAGCTGCGCGTGCGCCAGCGACAGCGCCCACAGCCGCAGGTACGAGGCGGTGTGCGACACGCTGCCCAGCACGTACTCGATCGTGTGGATGGCCTGTGGGTTTATAATCAATATCATAATATCGCCAGAATGACACACCAACTGTATGGTCCCAAACTGAGCAGCGCTTGTAATATGGGTACCGTACAATGGACTGGGGGCGATCCCAGTGATGGCAAGACTAGGACAAATGACGAAAAGGCCCGGCGGAAATCGAACCCGCAACCACCATGCGCGGTAACCCGAGCGGCCTCCACCCGGACCACTGCGCCAAGCGATCGTCAAGTTTTGTTTGAATTTGAGTTAACTTTCACTGAGCCTCACGTAAAAACGGTTGAATTGATTTTAATCAAATTTCTTACAGATATCATTTTATGCTCTGGAATAACATGTAGGATGCCTTTTACCTTCGAAATTGACCTGGATTGAGTTGTAGGGCTAGGGTATAATAATACACATACACTTGTGTCAAACAATTAAACCGATAGGACTTCAATAGTACCCATACCCACACGTTATGTGTGAGCTCTCTTAAATATAAAACGCGTGTCACTTTGTATAATAATAGATAATATACTTGGGAGCAATTTAAGCGATACTCAAATATTTGGGTCGTCGCTATTTGTATTGTTTTTCGTGGCGCGTTAAAATTAAATAAATCGATTGATATCAATTTGATCTGAGATCAGTCTTGAGTATGCTTTTGACGTATCATTTTGTACTGGAATTACATAAAAACAACAACTTCAAGATCGCTCTCAGATATATTAATACGAGCCTAAGAGAAACATCTTAAAGACATATTATAAATAACTAGCAACCCGCCCCGGCTTCGCACGGATTTTCTCCACTATTTATAAATTTAATTAGAATGTATTATACATTTAAACCCTCCTCTTTAATCACTCCATCTATTAAAAAAAACCGCATCAAAATCCGTTGCGTAGTTTTCAAGATCTAAGCATGCATATGGACAGACAGTGGGAAGCGACTGTGTTTGATACTATATATTGAAGATGATCACATCTTCACTACATATGACCACCTATCAAGGTGGAATGTAAGTGCGTGTGTACCTGGTGGATGAACACCTCCATGATGTCGTCGTCGTGTCCGTGTGCGGCGGGCGGGGCCGGCGCGCCGCCCGCGGCGCCGTTCTCGGCGCCCTCCACCGGCTGGTGGCCCTGCAGCTGCACACACACATTACATTCATAAATCCAACCAATTTCACTCAATTATCATTCACAAGAGACACTTTAACAATTTTGAATTGTATTTCCTACGTTACAGAGCAACTTTTCCTCAATAAGCCCGTCAGGATTAGGTTTTAATGACTAATTAAAACCTAATTAAGATCTAATAAAAATGAAATAAATATCCCCAGGCTGACACACCAACTGTGTGGTCCCAAACTAAGCAACGCTTGTACTATGGATACTGTACAAAGGACTGGGGGCGATCCCTGTGACACCCAGACCAGGGCAAATAACGAAAACGCCATTTCCAAAATTTACCCCGGCGGGATCGAACCCGCAACCACCTTGTGCAGTCGAGCGGCCTACACTCGAACCACTGCGCCAAGCGGTCGTCAAATAACCTGACGTATCAATTTATAACAATAATATAAAAAAAAAATTGTGGCTTATGAGGTTTTGTGAGTTATTTGATTGACAGGTTGTGCTATAGCTGTCTGACAATCGGCTGGATCTGTCCAACTGTTCTGAGGTACTGGTGTATTGACTCACGGCTCTACGCTTCTGCTCCTTCATGATGAAGTAGGGCTTCCCGAACAGCATGACTGGCACGCACAGGAGCGCGAAGATCACGAAAAACTGCACACAAATACATTGTTCACTGGTAGAGCCACAGATATAAATTTACATAGATAACGCAAGTATCACGATTTGTATTGAAACCAAGCGTGCCAAATTTATAACACCTACTGTCTCGTCACAGATGGCGGGAAATCCTAACCGATTCAAAGACACCGATGCCGCCGATGCCCCTCCGCCCGCTATGATTCTCTCGCTCATACTCATATTTTTATATCTGTAGTCGCGAGGACTGTAAGTTATCGACGACCAACCTTGACGCTTGGTCGGGGTCCGAAAACTTTTGCGTTATCTATGTAAATCTATATCTGTGGGTAGATCCTAATTGTAGCCAGCTGACTACAGCACCACCTGGCTTGACTGGGGTAAACTACCCAGTCGGCATTACGTAGCTATTCTTTTTTTTATTATCCGGACCTTTACGGCCCTGCCGCGTTCAACCTCTGTTATGGGGGTCAGAGTCCTTAATTAACACGTATAATAAATGAATCGTAACACCAGAGTTCGTACACAGTGTTTTAATAACTCATTACTACAAATTAAACTTACACAAGAATTACTAATACAGAATCAAACTATAATATTCTTATTATAACAACGAATACCCGACATGACAACCGTTTTTGTTATCCGCACCCCGAGCGCGCGAATCTCAATGTCCGAATGGCGCGTCAGCAGACGCGCCGTGATTGGTCAGTCGAGGGGTTCTTACGCATGCGCATAGATTCAAGCGGCCAGTAGAGGAGTCAATGTAGGTACTGTTTCAACTAGATTATAAACAACAACGCGCGCGCATTACACACGTATAAATGTACATCACTTTTTATTATTTTTCTTTATTCGCGGGGTATGCGTTCCGTAAATATGCCGTGTGGTGAAACATAAAGGGTATACCATATTTTTGCAATTTTACTTTGTAAATCTAAAACTATCGGCTTTGTGGGACAGTTGAAGTGCTAAAGGTTTTGTAGACTTATTAAATCTGTCAACAGCTGTATCCCTGTAACACCTTTTGTTTTTCAAGTTTCCTCCAAAGCTGATGGTTTTAGTATTACAAAAGTACAGTACAGTGGACCCCCGATAATCCGACATGTCTATTGTTATTGAATATTTTATTCTTTGTCAATCTTCGCTAATGTACTTAGATAATGCATGATTGAACAGGTTAGGACTTGGACGCGCCACCACTGTGGTACTCGACGCGTAGGTATTGTTTTGATTCTGATTGCTTAGTTTAAAAAAAATCGATATACATAATGAAGTATCTTATATTGGATCTGTAATTTGTCGGATTCCAAGGTACTCTTTTGTAAAAAAATCCGGACTATAGGGGGGTCCTTAGGCAGTACTCTATAATCCGACCAATTCGATAGTCCGACACTGCCCTGCAAAACGTTTGTCGGATTACCGCGGGTCTACTGTATACCCTTTCTGTTTCAACCTGTATAGATTATTATATGAATATACTAGCTGTGCCCGCGACTTCGTCCGCGTGTAATTTGACTTAACAAAAATTTCGGGATTATTCATCCCCTATTTTATCCCCTTGGGGGTAGAATTAATCAAAATCCTTTCTTAGCGGATGCCTACGTCATAACATCTACCTGCATGTCATATTTCAGCCCGATCCGTCCAGTGGTTTGGGCTGTGCGTTGATAGATCACTATGTCAGTCAGTCAGTCAGTCACCTTTGAATTATATATGTTTAGATATTGTCCTCACCCTCTGCAAGTACATCTGGCCCGCGTACATGGTGTCGTCGCAGACGGGCCGCATGTTGGGGTCCGTCTTGAACAGCATCATGTTGATGAACGTGATCAGGATCGAGGGCGCGCAGTACGCGCTCGTCCTCACTATATCTGTGGGACAATGGAATATAGCCTTTGGAGTTTACAGACCGAGACAAGAAAAATTTTAGCTCACCAGGTGGGCGGGAGGACTTCACTGTTAACGGAAAGTTTCCGATGTCGGAAACCACAACTTCTATCCTTTCACAAATGAATTGGAGGAAAAAAGGAGGCCGTTGTGTCCGACACGGAAACATTCCTTCCACTGTGAAAACCCCTCCCCCTCTGACCGCAAGTTGTCGCTTGAATCGACCGAGCTGACCGTTATTTATAAAAAAAACTAACTGTCGGATTAGTTGGGCAAATCTATGAAAAGGCTTTCTAAAATCGTTCTCAGTTTTGGCATCGATTACGGAATCACAAATCGATTGAATAAAACCTAAAAATGTTATTTTCTTCGGCTGCGGCTGATATTGGCAAGGTGTAAATAGTACCTGGTTCTTGGCTGCCGTAGAAGGGCGGGGTGGATCCGTACTTGACCCATTTGATGAACATGAGCAGCACCATGTAGAAGAACAGCAGCGTCAGGAACAAGATCTGCGGGATGAACTCCACGTACACGCTGATGCGTCGCTTGAAGTACCTGCGTGGGGAATACCAACATCATAAATACAAACTGGGAAATAGTAAATAATAACGTTTGAAGTACCTGGGTGGGGATACCAACATTATGGATACAAACTGGGACTTGGTCATACAAACTGGGAAATGGCAATACAAACTGGGAAACGGTAATACAAACTGGGAAATAGTAAATAATAACGCTAGAAGTACCTGCGTGAGAATACCCACATCATGGATACCAACTGGGACCTGGTCATACAAACTGGGAAAAGGCAATACAAACATGGAAATAAAATAATATCGCCAGACTGACACACCAACTGTATGGTCCCAAACTAAGCAAAGCTTGTACTATGGGTACCAGTACCTGCGTGGGGAATACTAATATGATATGGATGGATGGATGGATATGGATACAAACTGGGACCTGGTCATACAAACTGGGAAAAGGCAATACAAACTTGGAAATAATATTAATATCGCCACACTGACACACCAACTGTATAGTCCCAAACTAAGCAACGCTTGTAATATGGGTACCGTACAATAGACTGGGGGCGATCCTAGTGACACCCAGCCAGGACAAATTACGAAAAGACCATTTAATCTATATCTATAAAAATTCATGTTTGCCTATATGTCCTTTATAGAATCGTAAAATATGCATTTGATCATGTCATAATCTTCAGCAAAGTGTTGTGCATGAGCCCACAAAGGTTTCCGAGTTGGTACGACCAATCTTTGACAGCGTCGCAACGCGCACACGGTACGACTAGTCATACTAATATTTGTTTGATTGTAATGAATAGGCTCCGAAACTACTGAACCGATTTGAAAAATTCTTTCACTGTTGGGCAGCTACACTATCCCCGGGTGACATAGGCTATAATATATTTTCAAAAAAATTAGGGATCCTTACTAAAACTCGAATAATGTAACCGCAATGTACCCGTGCGAAACCGGGGCGGGCCGCTAGTATTATATAAAATGGGCAATAACCACAGATATAGATTTACATGGATAGCGCAAATACATTTACTTCGCGTGTACGCAACCCCGACCAAGCGTCAAGGTTCGTCGCCGCTAACTTACAGTCCGCGCGACTACAGATATAAAAAATATGAGTATGAGTGAGATGAGAATCGTAGCGGGCGGAGGGGCATCGGCGGCATCGGTGCCTTTGAATCGGTTTGGATTTTCCGTCACTTCTGACGTCACAGTAGGTGTTTAAAAATTCGACACGCTTGGTTTCAGTACAAATCGTGATACTTGCGTTATCTGTGTAAATCTATATCTGTGGCAATAACAATACACACTGGAAGGTTACTCACAGGTGGTTCCAGAGAGAGAGGGAGACGCCGAACAGCATGTGGAACACGCCGATGATGATGGAGATCTTCATCTTGTACGCGTTCATGAAGATGATCTTGTTCGCTTCGGCAAGCTGGCGGACGTACGAAACAGTTCAACCACTTAATTCAAACTCAAAGCGTTTATCTTGTTTAGGCCTACGGGGGGGGGGACCCCCACAAATTGTATTTTTTTTTAAATCTACAACCGTGTCGGAACAGGACCTCGACTGAGAAGATACGGTAAGAAATTAGCGGGCTTGTCTTTTAACATTTTGTTATTTTTCTATTTTTATTTTACTTTTTTCTAATTTTCTGTGAGAGGCTGGTTCTATCCCAGTCGAACCAGGTGGATATAACTTGGCACTGTGGTTTGCGTATATTATAAATGTTCAATTAAAAATCGGGCTTTATGCTTTCAATACCTAACTCTCTTGATAACACGACATGGTGGTGATTTTTTTTTTCACCTGCCTTTTTTTAGCCCCGCCCGCGAGCTCCTCTGACATGGGGTCTTACCTGCCACACGGGGTCAATGCCGAATGGATACGGCGTCTGCAAGTAGTCCGTGGAGTCAGGGTTCAGTTGCAGCAGCTTGTTGGACTGCAGCGTGGACTCGTTGTAGTTGCTGCGCCACGCGGAGCCGAAGATGTTCAGGCTCTTGGAGAATATGTCGTTGTATATGAGCCCGGTGTACATGGAGAACAACCCCATCAGGAGGATGATGTAGCGCCCGCCGAAGAATATGTTCCAAATCTGTTGGAGACAGTTCATAAATATAATATCGTAAGGGTCAATGACCTAGTGGTTAGAGTGCCCGCCCTCGTAGCCGAGAGGTTTCGGGTTTATTTCCTATTCTGGCTATTAAACTATTGACGTGGGCCCACTCCTAACACAAGCATTAGCTTCTCTACAGGGGCTCACAGGAACTCTATTAATGTGATAGATAAACTCACATTATAGTCTTTTATAACAAAATAAAAAGATACATTAATAACCAAGTATACGGTCCCAAACTAAGCAACGCTTGCACTATGGGTACCGTACAATGGACTGGGGTCGATCCCAGTGACACCCAGACCTGGGCAAATTACGAAAAGGTCATATCCGCAATTGGCTCCGTAACCACATTCATCGGCCAAAACGCACACATAATAGGTACATTACGCCGATGTTGTGTGAGAGGGTGGTACTACCCCAGTCAAGCTAGCCCGTTAATCTGTAGTCATCTGGCTACAGCTAGCCTATGGCTCCGTCCGCCGCGGCGACACACGGAGCATTTCGCTTCCACTTTTATTGTGCGAACTGCCAAGGAATGGAACACCTTGCCGGCGTCTTTGTTCCCGGTTGACTATAACCTGGATGTTTTCAAGTCGAGAGTGAACAGGTAACTTCTAGGCAAGTATGCACCACCGTAGACCACATCGTCACTTACCATCAGGTGAGATTGTGGTCAAATACTTGCCGCCCCACTGCATGGCGGAGGGTGTTACACCGTTGGTTTTTAATGGGTATACTGCGCCTTTTTGGCACAGGGACTCCCACATACCTCCCTCGTCTCCCCAGATGCGGGAGGGGACCCATAAAGGGTTTTCCTACGAAAAATAGGCTATAGCACCGTGCTACAGTTAATGTATTATAGTGGTGTAGCGGGTACCTCGCTGTCGATCTTCTTGGCTTGCAGCGGCTTCTCCTTGTAGCACATCCAGAAGCCGAACACGGCCATCAGCGCGCCGTGGCCCAGGTCACCGAACATCACCGCGAACAGGAACGGGAACGTGATGATCGTGTACGGAGCTGGCGACAATACAAACTGGTCACTGAAACTCTATTTCACATACGAAGTACTAGACTAGACTACTATAGGCTTAACTCTGCCAACATTACCTATTTGGGCATCAACCTTAAGCGTGGCGATAGATTTTGGGAGTTCTCTTAAAGTATATTTCACATACGAAGTCCCGTAGATGAGGCGCTGTAGTAGCCAATGTGTACAATTTAGTTCCGTATTATTCCGCGGGATTTTCCATGTGAAATTACCTATAAAAGAGTCACATGTTCGAAAGTAGTGATGGATCGAATGTGGTTTGTGTAGTCAAATATAACCTGAACGTCCTCATTACTCTATGAGAAATTGCCACCGATCGACTTTCGATCTCTTGGTTCAGTTATAGCCTTAGTATAAACTCACCGGGGTTGACCTCCCTGTAGGTGGCGACACCGTACGCGTAGATGAGGTTCTGGAACGCGGACGTGAACTTGTTGGTGCGGTTGTACGTGGGCGGGTCCTCCAGCGTCTCCATCCGGTTCAGGATCGGGGGCACCGAGCTGCCACTGCGCTCCTGTAACACACCGTCGTTTCACATTTTTCTTTAGCTAATTAAGAGTACTGTTTATAAGGTAGAAGAATGCTGATTTTATCGCAGCTATTTAAATTTATATAAACTTAGGTTGGCAACCAGACTTTTTGATGTGAAACATCTATCGCGTCACGGCTAATGGCATGACGCTCTCTCATGCCGCCACGCCCTTTCTACACCACCGCTTTAGACTCTCTTGTGTGTGTGCGCGCGCATACTACTAGGTGAAACAAAAAGGTGATACACATTTTTTTTCATTTTTTTTTACTTTGTAAATCTAAAACTACCGGCTTTGTGGGACAGTTGAGGTGCTAAAGGTTTTGTAGACTTGTGAAATAACACCTTTTGTTTTTCAAGTTTCCTCCAAAACTGATAGTTCAAGAATTACAAAGTTAAGTTTTGAAAAAAATAGTATTACCTTTTTGGTTCACCTAGTATACACTACACATATTACACATCTGCCGGGCGTCCTATGACGGTCAACTTTTCTTGCGGAACGTGACGTATTCAGATACGCGATACGTCAGTTTTGACGTATCACGAGTCGAGCAACAGTCGTTAACAGAGCTCTGTTCATCCGTCCCCTTAGGGCATGTGCACACCGAGTTTTTTAAACGCGCCGTCAACGCGCCTTTGTAGCGATACAAATGCGATGCTAACGCGCGTGTGTATACAACAAACTGCTCTGTAGGATAAAAGCACGGCGTCGACGCACATTACTAAAACGTCGACGTCGCGTTTAAAAAACGTAGTGTGCACAGGTCCTTAGAGTAACTCACCGTTCCCCTCCGGAGCGCGAGCTGTATGGTTTCCATGTCGAGCGCGGGCACCCAGCACTCCGCGATGAGACACTTCTGCGTCACATCCAGGTTGAACAGGTTCAGCGTGTGGTATATGGCCTTGATCTTGCGCACCTTCACGAACCAGTTCTTGATGTTCTTGGCGGCGGCCACTAGCACGCGGTGACGGTGGTCCTGGGTCTGGCCTAGCACCTGGGAGAGGAATGGAGCGATTAATCAATAAATATAGCAGATATACCAAATGTATAGTCGCAAAGTAAGCAACGCTTGTGCTAAGAGTACCGCACAATGGGCTAAGGGTTATCTTAGTTGAGTTTCCAGATAGAACTCAAGGAATAGATGACTGGAATAAGCATGCATGTAAGTCATGCTTTGTTTGGTGTATAAGTAGTTACGGCCAAATATAAGTCAAAAATCGCGTCCTAGCTTCGTAGCAGCTGCTATATAAAAGAGCAAGATATATAAGGTAATAATCACTGCGGATGCCGTTACAGAAGTTGTGCGTCAGGCTATGGAATATTTTATCCCCTATACTGACGCACAGCTGTCCGGCAAAGCTCGCCCATGGTTTGGAGCTGAATGCAGACGTGCGGAAGCGCTGAAGCATGAGGCATTCCTATCTTGGGCTGAAGCTCGTAACCGCAAAACTGAGGACATAGGCCTAAAGAAGAGAGCCTTTAACAAAGCTGCCAAGTCTTGCAAGAAGGCTCTTCGGAAGGCACGCTTTGACCACATAAGCCGAATAGGGACCAAACTTGCTTCGTACCCAGCTGGGAGTAAAGCGTTCTGGTCCCAGGCTAAGTCGGTTGAAGCGAACTTCTGCCGACCTTCCCTGCCTCCACTTACAAAGCCGGACGGATCACTAGTTCACACCGCTATTGAGAAAGCAAACTTGTTTGCTTCTCTTTTTGCGGAGTCTTCACGTCTCGAAACTGCTGGTGAACTACCTCCCAAATTACCTCAATGCGAGGCATCTATGCCAGATATTCGCATACGTCAGACTGAGGTACGTAAAACACTGCGGAATCTAGACGTGAACAAGGCTAGTTGTCCCGACGGAATACCAGCAATAGTCCTCAAGACATGTGCGCCAGAGCTTGCTCCTATACTGACACGCTTATACCGCCTCTCCCTACAAACTGGGCAGGTACCAAAGGCGTGGAAGCTTGCTAACGTACAACCTGTACCGAAAAAGGGCAGTCGTGCTGACCCTGCCAACTACAGACCCATATCGGTCACGTCGGTGGAACGTGTACTGAACAGTAGGCTCCTGGCATACCTAGAAACGAATGACCTTCTCGGTGACCGACAATATGGCTTTCGCCGGAATCGGTCTACCGGGGATCTTCTAGCGTATGCCACACACATTTGGAGCGAGGCCATCGAAAGGAATGGAGAGGCGATAGCCGTCTCTCTTGACATTTCGAAGGCCTTTGACAGAGTCTGGCACGATAGTCTTCTTAGCAAGCTTCCATCCTATGGTATATCAGCAGCCCTGTGTGTTTGGATATCAGATTTCCTGAGGGAACGGTCGATACGAGTAGTCCTTGACGGCTTCACATCTGACCAATTGGCAATTAATGCCGGGGTACCTCAGGGGTCAGTTCTCTCTGCTACTCTTTTCCTGCTGCACATAAACGACCTTCTTAGACCTGGTATCTTTGGGTATGCAGATGACAGCACAGTATCAGAGAGATACTTCTCCGACGCACGAGCCGGGGCAACGCTGATTCAGTCCAAAAGAGAGGCTATGGTCGAAAGGTTGAATTTGACCTTGCAGGCAGTCTCCGATTGGGGCGATGCCAACCTGGTCAAGTTCAATGCTTCCAAGACCCAAGCGTGTCTGTTCTCTGCAAAACGGAGTCCATTCCAACTGACTCCGACTTTCCGGAATGTATCTGTGCCCGTGAGGGACCATCTTGAGCTGCTGGGTGTTACACTCAGTTCTAAGCTCAATTTCGGTCCCTTTGTTGAGTCCAAAGCCAAACTTGCTGCAATGAAGCTGGGCATCCTGGGGAAGGTCAGACGGTACTTCACACCGGGGCAGCTTCTTAATCTATACCAAGCTCAAGTCCGATCGTGTATGGAGTACTGCAGCCATCTTTGGGATGGTTCAGCTAAGTATCAGCTGAAGGCTCTGGACTCAATAGATAAGCGGGCTAGAAGGCTCATTGGCAGCGAATCCCTAGTGCAGGCTAAGTTGCAGAGCCTGGAACACCGACGCAGGGTTGCCAGCCTATCAGTTTTCTACAGAATACATTTCGGGGAGTGTGCGATGGAATTACACGAGTTAATTCCCCCATCTCCATTCTACCATCGGACGACAAGACGCACGCATACAATGCATCCATACACCGTGGACATTCCTTCAGTTCGTACCAAGCGTTTCGCTTCCACTTTTATTGTGCGAACTGCCAAGGAATGGAACACCTTTCCGGCGTCTTTGTTCCCGGATGACTATACGAGGGATGCCTTTTAAGTTTTGTCGTTTGAAGAAAAAAACACAACTAGAACCTTATAGTACTTTTTATTGTTTTTCAAAGTATTCACCACGTAGCTTAATACACTTTTCCATTCGCTCAAACCAGTTATTATAACATTTATTCCACTCTAAAGTGGGGGTGTTCAAAATGGCTGACTTGAAAGCGTCGACTGCTTCTTCACTGGACTGGAACCTTTGACCACGAAGACTTTTCTTAATTTTAGGAAATGTAAAAAATTCGTTAGGGCTTAGGTCAGGACTGTATGGAGGATGGTCAAGAATTTCTACTTTTTCCTGCTTCAAATACTCAATCGTTTGACGAGCGCTGTGTGAACTTGCATTGTCGTGGTGCAGGATGATGCGTCGCTTTGAGTTAGATTTTCGAAGTTCGGCGATGACTTGTGGTAAACAAACTGTGGTATACCACTCTGCGTTAACCGTTCTACGATCATCAAGTGCAATAGTCGCAACATGGCCGGTTTTTCTAACGAACGTGGCCACCATCTTCTTTGAAGTGCTTCGAGAACGAACAACTTTAGTCGGCTTTGGCTCGTCTTGAAAGACCCAGATTGTAGATTGTTGTTTGGAATCAGGATCGTAGGCATAGATCCAAGATTCGTCACCACTGATGATGTCGTAGACGTGATTTGACTCTCCTCGGTTGAACCTTTGCAGAGTTTTCTTACACCATCTGACGCGGGCCGCCTTGTGATCGTCGGAAAGCAGATGCGGTATCCAACGGCAAACTAGCTTTCTTACACCAAGCGCTTCATGCAAGATCTTCTGAATGGTTGTCCCTGAGATGCCTAATAGAGCCTCTATCTCTCGATACGTCACATGACGATCTTCGAGAATTAGTTGTCTCACTCCAATGATGTTATCTTCAGTGAATGCAGATTTTGGGCGACCTTCGCGAGATTTGTCACTAACACTAGTATGTCCACGCTGGAATTCTAAATACCAGCGTTCGACAGTCCGCAGACATGGGGCTTCATCCCTGAACACAGATATTAGCTCTTCAAAACACTGAAGCCGTGTCAGGCCTCTTCTAAAGTTGTAGAAAATTATTGCACGAACATTTTCCTTAGAAAGATTCATTTTCGTACGTAACCTGACAGATTCTAATCGACGCTGTGACTAAACAATAACATTAATCCTAATACATTCAACTGTTTTGAGATTCGAAATTTAAACACATTCGAATATAGAACAGTTCCAAATTCAAAATTGCCGGGAATTATGGAAACGACAGAACTTAAAAGGCATGCCTCGTAACCTGGATGTTTTCAAGTCGAGAGTGAACAGGTACCTTCTAGGCAAGTATGCACCACCGTAGACCACATCGTCACTTACCATCAGGTGAGATTGTGGTCAAATACTTGCCTATATCGAAAAAAAAAAAAAAAAAAATGCAGACGACAAAAGTTTTGGTACAAATTGTATGGTATATTTTCTTTTTTCTGTTGTGGAAATAATGACCTTTCAACTAATGCCAACAACTAATTATACGCTCCATTTCAGATGGAAAATCTTCGAAAATATGTCGTGCTATTTGTTGAGTACAAACACTTAAAATCTTTATTATAATCTAATGACATCATTATTTATATCAGTTTTATTCATAATTTATTTCGTAATATGACTTTGTAATGGTCAAATGGTGAGTTAGGGTAAAAGTTTCATGTTGATGATATAATTTCACCGCAAACAGTAAATTGCGGTTATTTACGGTTTACTGGATTGTTTTAATGAATTATGTAATTTGATCGCACCACGGGTGATCAGTGGATGATTACTGAATGAGATAATAACATTGAATTATAGTACAGTTGACAAGGGAAAATGAATCTATTTAGATGATCAATAACCTTCTAATATGTTTTTAGATGTTATAATGTGGGATTTTAAAGCTAAATTTAGTAATTATTTTATTGTTATCCTGACTATATGAATATCAAATAACGCAGTATTTTAAAAAACTTACCAATTAACAGGTAAATATTTATGTCTACTTTGCCTAACTAAACTAATTAAATTGCAACAGTAAATATGAAAGCCCGTTTTGAATATTTTGATGTACCTATTGTAATTTAATAATTCATCTATACAAATAAATAAAATAGGAGTGTCTGTTTGTAATATCAAAATAACACACTTTTCACTAAATGCATATGAAAGTACAAACGACACCTATAGCAAAAACGCAATTTAAAAAAAAATGTCTGTCTGTCTGTCTGTGTGTTTGTTCCGGGTAATCTCCGAAACGGCTGGACCGATTTTGACGGGACTTTCACTGGTAGATAACTGTTGTTATAAGCAGTAACTTATGCTACTGTTATTTTAAAAACAAAAAAAAAATGGGTCCTGTCGCGCGGGCTCAGAACGCGGGAGCGGGCTTTTTTGTTAAGTTAAATTCCACGCGGACGAAGTCGCGGGCTCAGCTAGTAATTCATAAAGCTACACAAATCAATTTCGGCACTGCATAATTCATTAAGTACTGTAGTAATATATTTCAGGCTGTTCACAGCGAAACTATCCTTGTTGCGATTTGCATGGAATTAATTCGATAAGCATAGACAGTCGGCCTTGTAACCTCGTTAGTGTCGCAAGGTTGCCCGTATTAGTCGGGACACGTCCTTATTTTAGTTCTAATGAATCATTGTGAATATCAATAATTGCTGTATTACACAATAAGTACTGTGGTGGAGTCAAGCTGTAGACAATTAATTAAAGCTCATATACGAGGAAATACCGAGCTAGTACCCTCCTCTCACAGAAGACCTGCGTAAAGTAGCTATTAGAGATGCTACGAATATTCGGCTACTATTCGGTATTCGGCCAAATAGCATTCAGTATTCGGCCGAATACCGAATATCAAATTATGGTAAAAAAAGCACATGTTATTCAAAAAGATATATTATTTTAATCACAAATGGTTAATCTTCATGCATAAAATAATACTTCAGTACTTAAAATCTATCAAAGGTAAGTTATGATGAATAAAAACAAGTTTTTCAGCATTTGTAGGTAGCAAACGATTTCGCTTTTTTCATAAATAATACCGGCTTCTAAGAATAGTCTCTCACTATAGTAAACTATACACTACTGCCAGGAGACGATAGATAAATGATAAATCTTAGCAAATTTTGTCCGAATTGGATACACTTTTGCGTTTGCTGACCACCACTTGTAAAGTTTTTTTTTTGACCACCACTTTGCCGAACATTCGGCCGCCGAATATTCGGCGCTTCGGCCAAGTACGTAGTCGAATATTCGGTATTCGGCCAAATCACTATTCGTGGCATCTCTAGTAGCTATTACAGATGCGTGTCGTAAGTTATGTGAGAGAGCCGGAGGAAGTTGGCTATGACTGCCACATTCTCAACAATAATGAAATATCTACCATTTTCACTTTTATCTCTATGTTTCATAATCTTATACAATGTTTTTGTCGGTTAAAGTAAGTAGTGTTAGCCGATTGGTTTAGCACACGTCTTGCGGGCACCAGGTCCTGGGTTCAAACTTGCATGGGGATATGGGTCCAACATGTAGAGTACCTTTGTGAGAATTTCATTATTATTGTCGGTCAACAATCTGCCCAATTCAAAACCTGTCCCGATTTTTATTGCAAACCTGGCCACCGTATCCTGATCCCCATAGTACCGCCTAACAGAGTGATTACTGGTCGAAGCGGGCGGCTATTACCGTCGCAGTTTACGGCTCTGACACACTAAACCGGCGTAATTGGCTATTGTGAACGAGGTGCGCGTGCGACGCTATGGTGCAACATTCGATTCCTAGTATCGAGGAGTTTTCAGTTTCCGATTACATCTGATCAGGGTTCAATGCTCAGGACCTTGGAATGTGACGTATCACATGACTAGATACCTGCATCTCAATATGCTCATCATATCTTCACGACTCGACAATGACAAGATCACAGCCACTGACTAATGAGAAAAGACACCGTGCAGTGCAAGACTAATGCAGTGGTTCCCAAACAAATTTTGTATACTGCCCACTTTGGGAATAAATTAATTTTAGCGCCCCCATTTTTCACATCCTTAAAAACCACTATAACGTCAAATTAAATTAATTGATTATTGTGAGCTACATAATGCCCCCATTTTTTTTCAGGGTCTCTTACCGCCCCCCTTTAGGCCTGCAGCGTCCACTAGGGGCGTTATCGCCCACTTTGGGAAAGGATGCACTATTGTATGGGAATACCAAAAGTAAAGTTTGACTTTGCAATATCACTAATGATGCAATATACCAAACTAGCTGTTGCCCTCGGCTCCACACGTGTGGTACTTAAGTGGCCTAAGTTTCTCCTTATAACATCAGCTATCTCAGAGTGGAATACCCGTCAAAAATGAGATTAGCCAGAACAAACAGACATACAAACAAGTTTAAAATAGTTTTTTTTGTTATAAGTACCATATACTTAAATAAACAATAATCGCCAGACTGACACACCAACTGTATGGTCCTGTATCGAACCGGCAACCATTATGTGTAGTGAGCCGAGCGGCCTACGTTCAAACCACTTTGCCAAGCGGTCGTCTTTCATATGCATGTACCAAAAAGTTACTATTTGATATAAGAAACAGACTCTTCAACTTTATTTATTTATTTGTATAGATAACAGTGATCTCACCGTGTTCAAGTCCTCGATCCTGGTCATCACGCCCATGGCCATCTCCCTGCGGTCGGCGGGCGCCTCGGGGCACGGGTACAGGGTCGCGCGGAAGCCCTCGCATATCTTCTTCACGCGGATCTTCAGCTGGTCTCCTTGGAAGAAGATGATGAACACGGACTTGTACACCTGGTCCGACTGTAGCAATAAAAACAGGTATTGTGAGACGAGTCACTAGCCTCGATTATAAACTTGATTGCAGCCGGACACTCAGGTGCCATTGATCTATTTGAAACGTCGTCGGTATAGTTCGTTCACACGAAGAAGCCTGCTGTGACTCTTATGACACTGGCATATAGGTCAATTTGCAATCATCCACGCGTCAGCGTGAAATGAACAGACTACATCTTAAAAATTCGAGTTGAATTGCATCAACTTCTATCCTTTTAATGCAAGTGACGCATATGTAAGTACCTACTTTCATTAACGAGCTTGTTGAGTTCTCGACTGCATTCTTCAATTATGAACAAAGAAAATCCGTCATCATAAACATAAGGACTTACCTACTTGTTAAGGAAAATATAAAAAATACATAGACATGAGCTGTATTCTGCTGTACACAAACCAAGCGCACCAAATAAGCGCAGAAAAAGAAAGGGGACAATCTTTACAGAAACAATATATTTTGTACAATAAAACAAAGGGCTTTGACGGAACCAGCCTTTACTGGAACAAGATGACGTTCGTAACTATACTTAGTTCATTTCACGCACGATGCAGACTATGCCTTATATAACACTAGCATAGGGATCAATTTACAAACATTCGCGCTCCATCGTGAACTATACAATAATGTGTGTTACTGTTAGGCATCCTTCTCCATGTGTGCTTCAACCACCAACGTTTATTCTCAGATCTACTTACGGAAGACGGATCCTCGAGAGGGGTGTCGATCTCAGCCTGTCGGAGGAACACATTTCCCCTGCAGGCCCTCCACAACATACGCTCAAAAGCGGGTATGCGCTCGCGCAGGATCACGCCGGCGACGAAACTAAACATACAAGTATATTAGCAATTGTACGGGTGAGCTCATCCAACAAGAAGCGCTTTCGATACTAGAGACTAGGAGAAAGCAGAAAGCGAATCTGAAACCTAATGCTCTATATAGTGAACTTTATGTACATTTTAGGCTGTGGTTTCGCTAGATGATAAGTTAACTTCCAATTCTATATCGAAAAGATTCACAATGTTGGTATGCAATTCCGTCTGTGTTTGAAAGTAAACCTTAGAGGCAAAATTACATTCATAATAATTATATTAAACAAACACACAAGTTTAAACACCTTGCTGTGTTACATAGGTAGGTTATCGTCTAGCAAATTGACACCACCAAGTTCAAATTCCGAAATACTAATCGAGCTCAGATCAGCTAAAGGGTATCAGTGACGAGAGAACTTCGTAAACAAGGCATGATAAATATTTTACTATAATTGAAGGATTTTTTCGATAGACAGACATAAAACAAAGAAACATTGGATCGCACAATATGCCATAAAATATAATAAAACGAAGCATTATAACGGCTTTAAAAAATTCAAATGATGGAGACTAAAGCGCTGAAATCAAATACATAACATCGATATCATACAACACGTATATGTACGGTTCTCTCTCCACCTGACCGTAAGATGATAATGATAAAAAAGAATATTAGGCCCGGATATAAAATAGACCACAATGTGGTTGCATATATTTTCAACAATGAAATTTAAAGGGAAAATAATAACCTTAAGATAATACATGGGGCTTGTAAATAAAATAGACATGTCGTAGATGATCGTCAATGTAAAAATGCTAGTTATATCAAAACAGTTAAGTTACATTTTCGATTAAAAACCGATGTGAACCGCGCACTGTGGAACGACGTCACATATTTACAAACCACATAAACAGCAGACATTGGTGTAACGGGTAATGTTTAAATAACATATGCCGCAATAACAATATTATTGAGAGATGCATATTGAAATAGGTCGCACGTATCTCGGATTACGTTGAAGAATGTTAAATACGAATCCGAAATTTTCAGATAACACGTTATTAATTTAATGTGGTTTGTACCGATCGTTTCCAAAATTTAAACTATAAAAAAAAAACTTTCATTCTCAATCTATATAACGTCTTTCATTTTCTTAATCGACGCCACACCGACCATCTCCATCCGACGCATGTAAGTTAATCTTGGCTTTCATCTTTCACACTTTCATTCTACTGGTCCTTTAAGATTTGATTAATGAAAATGTTACGCCATGTCAAATGTCGTATAACAGATTAACAGTCGTCAGTAAATTGAATTCTGGCTTATTAATTTATTTTAAGAAAATTATAATAATGTTTTTGTTTTCTTTAAAGCTAAGTTCAAACTGAATGCGCTTAGATTTCTTCAACATTCATATTTTTAATTTCAGTTGCAATAAAACTGACTAACTTGACAGCTTCGGTTATTTCAATGGCATTGACCATCACCATTTATCTATCGTTATCATTATATACATTTGCATACGTGTAGGCACACGACAGAGGTTTGTTTTTGAAACTATTTATAAACGCGAAATATCACGTCTAAACATGATGATACCATTTCTAACAATATGTAGGTCATAGTTTAATATATAAATTATAATTTATAACTCAATCTAGACATCTATATAGGGGTAGTGTAATTATTAACTATGCCCTTTAAAGGCCTTTATCGTCTATTACCATAATTACAGCAGATAATAATTACGTTATGATAATGAATAAATAAAGCTATAAAGATTAACAGGGTGAAATAGACTTGAAAATAATAAGCCTCTATCTATTCATGTAGGGCACTGACAATTATTCAAAAGGATATGCACATACAAAGACGAATAATATTAATACCCTTGAAATTTTTAGATACTCAGGCGTTTGCCTCAGTGACGTGAGTTTTACCGAGAAGGTCGCGTCAAACAATAAAGATAATAACATAAAGAATCGTCGAAATCTCAGAATCCATGACGTATGCACTATAAAAATCAAAACTCGTTTATACAGCCACGTCAGAGGCACATGATTGGAGGCATGGAGCCATGCGTCGGGGCTGTGCTAATGACGACGATTCGAACAGATAAGATTAAAATCTCGGCCGCAATCATCATTACCTTTGCAAATCTAAACGACGATGGAACGTTTGTAATGGTTCACTATATCTCACGTTCGACCGTTGTGTTAATCTAGAATTGTATAATATGAGGAAGCAAATAAGCTTGCTAACGAATTAAGTGTTAGGTAAGTATAAGAGGTACAAATTGAATGATACCTACTCAAACACTAATACTGATTTGTCAAACTGGAACCTGTAAGTATATTCTAAACATGAGTATACTAGCAAGTATTCTGCCGAGCAAGGTCTTTGGTTTCTGCTCCTAGAAGATAATCTGCGAATTTAAAACCAATTATAACCAAAGTTAATATTTTATCATTCTTCGAACAATGTCATGATCGACGCCCAAATGCGCGCATGGCTATTTCGGTTCGATCAACAAAATGTAATTTGGTTCTGTAATTTTGGTGTTCAATAGGTGGATTATTATCAATTATCAATCAATTGAATTTGTCAGTCAATTGTATTTTATCTCTAACCTACATGATAATTTAGTTGCACTTTTGCATCTCGTGATCGCCGCGTGTTAGCACCGTAAAATTTTATAGTTTCCTCGTAAACTATGAAATGATCGTTGCAAATTTTATTGCCTTTTAACAATGAAATGCTAGGTAAGGTAATAGGTTTGTCGGGATTCTCCTTAACGTTAATTGTTAAAGAAAACGTTATTTTGCATAATGTGTCAAGAGTAATATAAATATTTTGTTTAATGTTTGAACATCTTTAGTCTATAGGATTTAAGACGTCACGCGTTATATGCGTGATATATTACTAACATTGAACGATTTAAAACGATCTAATTATATTGTCCATTGTCGTACATCAATTATCACTGTTTAACAAACTTATAAGTAGGTCATAAGTAGGTCTGGTTTCCTACAATCATGTGAATTCCCCGTCCTAAGTAGGCACATTAATTAACATAACGCATATAAGTATTTATGCGGTCACAGAATTCCCTGGAACTCATGTAGGCGTCATAATCAAAGTACACAGCCGGTATATGATATATTTGTGCCTACCAACCAGTTTATTTTGCTGCAAGATATTTTCAATGCAGTTCGAAATATTATACTTTCTGGGATAAAATATATCGTATGATGAGGTTTTTCCTGGTAGGTATTCATGAATTGGAAAGCGATTCCAGTGAGCCATTATCACTAACAGTGACAGTTACGTTTGAATATACAATTATTACATGTATTCATGTTATCACGTGAAGTGAATGACTAACATCTGCAAAGTAGTCGGTAGAAACCCAAACAATACGTTGCATAACAAAATGAACTTATAACTGTTAGAATCACAGTCGGTTTTAGATTAACAGATTTTGGAATAGCAAATTCAGTAATCGTTGATTTCGTTTAAATTATATTTGGTGTTCCACCACAGTTTAATCGCAGATACTGGAAAATATTATTTAACTTCAACAGCCAAGGTGCAGTTTCACTTGCCAACTATTTTACGTACAGATGATGTAAGAGACAGTGGCGCCCGTCACCTTGGCGAAATACCAAGACGTCTGACTGTCTGTGTACGTAAACGATGTAATTTATAATTCTGGAGTCTCGTCTGAAGTTGGGAATCTGAAATATACCAAGCGTCTGAAGTATTTTTCCACACCGGAGGCTCACAACGTTACGGAGAATACCAATAGAAGATATTCAAGACGAGTAGATAATTATATCGGCTTCCGATGCAACAAGTTTAATTCGACTTAAGAACCTTTCCTGCTCTTGTCTAAAGTTTAATTTCCTTTAACTTTACTTTAACACTGTCACCGTCTTAAGTCCTGTACACATTAAAGAGCAGTTACCGCAGAATGTCTCATTGAATTCGTTTAACAATAAATAACCATGAAGTTTATGGTCTACAGTAGGTACAGCCAATGACAAAATCATTTTCATTAAATTGACGACGCGCATAAATGCAACGGTGGTTGTTCTATTGGCTATAAATTGCGACTTAAACTAAATTTGACAATTCTAAAACTATTTCTGTCTTTGTCATACGTGACGAGTGTGGTAAGGACGGTAATATATTTAAGTGCTAAGACATATTTAGTTTGAGCACCAATAATAATAATATCAATGCTATTAAATAATTGGTTTGGCGAAACCGATAATTAGGTAAAGTTCTTCAGAATAAACATTCACAAACTTAAAACCTACTTCATATGCATCTTTGTCATGTAGTAGTATTGTTTTTATTTAGTACAGTCAATATCAAAAGTAGCTTAGTTAATAGCAAGACACGAATGTCTCTAAATGCGGGCTTAACAATGTGCTTATTTTTTAATTTTCAATCATAAAGCTAGTTTTGATGGTGACTGTAATATACATATACGATTCTAATACCTATATAACTTAAACCAATGTCTGCCTATAAGTCCATACATAACAAACTCGTGTTATTCATTCAATGTTTTAAATATTAATTAATAAAACGACCAATTTATTACTCGTGTGCCCAGCTGTTTCATTGTGATTTAATGTTATTTACATACGCCGCCGTAATTGAGGTTTACGTTCAATCTTAGCCAGGTGTGTGAGTACAAGCAGGCAAGGTTTTTAATAAATAGTGCGGTCTAATGGGCTCCTATAATATTGCCGAGCCCAATAGGGCCTTGGTTACATGTAATTTTAAACTAGTACTAGTATTGTATGTTGTTAGAAGTTCAATCACAGTGCTGATGAATTTAAAAAGTCAGCAAGAGTTAAGTGACCTTCCACCATCTGAATTGCTAAAAAGAACTTTAATAACTGCACTAACCACATTACCTTTAAAAAAATCGCCCTCAGGTGCAGAGAGTAATATTCACAATTGTGTCCTCCCAATTTATCTGTTGCAGATATAATTATCAAATTTTCCATTTCATTTGCAATATTTAGTTAAACAACAAAAAAACTGACACTGATGTGTTTATCTCAGAATAAATATATTATTTTATATTATATAAACTTTTGTCCTTAGGACAAACGTAGTGACCTCCAACGTTGTAAATTTCCAGTTTCCAATACAAATGTCACTATAATCTTGAAACACGCAAGTATAAAGTGGAAGTATGCAGATTTGGCATAACTATCGACAGAAAAAAATCTTTATTGTGATAGAATATATGTTACGCCACAATCACAAAAAATTGTTACGTTACCAACAGATAGGACGGCACGTTTAAATTGTCACAAAAACGAGGTTATCAGAAGTATTTGTACGGAATGTATAGTACTATTGTTTGTTCAATGATAAAGATATTGAAAGGAAGGAAAGATTACGAATGTATGGGAAAATAACTGGATGATATGACAAAAAACACCTGTAGATAACGAGACGTGAAATAACTGAGAATCGTAAATTTTTGACAAATCAATATGGGATATTTTGTAAAATATACAGATTCAAAGAGTTTCATGAATAACCGACTATACTACTAGAGCATAGAATATATATCACCTTTCCCCTAATGATATATTCATTATCATGTCCAACTCCTGCACAAATATTGTCTTTTTTCGAATGATCGGTAACAAGTT
This sequence comes from Notodonta ziczac, assembly GCA_918843915.1. Classification (NCBI taxonomy): domain Eukaryota; kingdom Metazoa; phylum Arthropoda; class Insecta; order Lepidoptera; family Notodontidae; genus Notodonta; species Notodonta ziczac. The sequence goes on along the minus strand of OU974046.1, from coordinate 11,849,352 downwards.
AGTCACGACCAGTGCGGGTCGATGATCGGCTAACGGCACATCTATAAATATGATTCACATGTATATTATGTGTAATTCAAGAGTACGAGAAAGCAGATTGACCGGTTTGCAGGAGCGACTGTGCGCGCATGTGACTAGAAACAAAGGATAAAATATAAGTACATAAATAATAAATATATTTTTGTAACCAGCAATTTTTTCTTAAGTAGCGAAAATATTTCTAAGTATTTCTGACAGGATTCAGCAAATTGAATAGTGTTCTGTAGAAAAATATAACATAATAGATTGTAATGTTTTAAAATAGTGTTTGAAAATGTTGTCTACATTTACAACTGAAATGTGTTTTCAACTGGTTAAACGTGTCTGAAAACATAAGCATGTGCTTTGGCGTGTGTGCTAAAATGGCTCTTTATGACTGAGACGTCTGGAAACTTTGCCTTAGTCATACCAATAGGCTTTGACTGAAATGTGAATAGGTATGGCTTTTCAAAATGTAGGATGTCAATTGCCAATACTGTATGTATAATATTTCTGGACAATACATGACGACATATAGAAGATCCAAGATACATTGATATGACAGTATAAACACCAAAGTTGTTTATGATAATCTTAAATCTTTTGGCAAAAAATCTAGATAGGTATGAGCCGACAATTATAGTATTTTTAATGTAAGTAAAAAGTTCGAAAAATACAAAGCAATATATAAAACAATGTTGTCATCAACATAATGATTCACTTAGTCATAACCAGCATTTTAAACATGAACTTGTATTAATATATCAACCGCTACTCAAGTCATGTGACCTAATAATATTTTTAATTGGGATTTCTTTGTACATAACGTTTCTGCAGTCTGTTAAGATGTTCCCGAGTAACATGAGACACCGAAATAAGATCATTACAAGCTAATTGGTAAAACGAGCCAACAAGATGACCTCGATGAAGATTTTGGTGCAACGAATTGAGACTTTTGGTCGTTTTATTTAATTCAACAAGCCAACTCCATATTTGCCGATGTATCATTTTAATCGCCCACTTATTTTAGTTTACCAACTATTCAATCAATGGAAAATTTTCAAATCATTTGACATTAAATTACACATGTAGCTCACATTTTATCTTAATCCGAAGATTTAACCTTGTTTCATGACAGAAGCCAACACAGAGATTTACTGCGATCCAGATTTACGCTCGATTTCAGTTACTCAGCTATCGCAATCTCTAGACGAATCTGTTTTATCTGAGACTTCAAATAACGTTCGATAAGTTACAAATGCATTGTTTTTGTTTTTAAAACTTATCTCCAGTTTAGATTAAAACTGTTTGAAATAACAAAAATAGATGTAAAATGTTCGTGTGCCATTAAACCTTAATGTGAATATGGATATAATACATAAGAGGGGAAATGGATAGATGCATAGGAAATCTTCAAAAACGTTTAAGCAACTTGAAGTCTGTGACGTAATCCAGCTGTATGATATCAATAACAGTCAACAAGGAAATGTGACATCCCTGAAGAGGCATTGTGATGTAAAACAAGCATTCAATAAACATACAGAAAACGTGTATTTCAAAATGGACACTGGACATCCAGTGTGCAGTGACTTGTGACACCAAGTATTAATAGTAGAGAACAATGAAGCTTGAATGGCTTAGAAGATATTGACTATACAAGTTTTTACTGCGAAGAAGATGAAGATTTATCCGCGAGAAATATTATTTCTTAACTGTTGCAAAAAAAACACGCGAGGGTTCACACCGATAAACTAAATACATATGTACTAAGGTATGGTTGTTGAGAATCATTGCAATTATTGCTAATTAAGCAGCAAATAAGTCACAATTAGGCTTAGATACTACAAAAAATCATCCGCTGCAAAGTTGCAAACGAAATCTAAAAGAATCGACCAATATTTTTTTGTAAACCAGTAACCACAGAACTGCGTATGATAAAATAATGCCTCTCAATGTCAAGCAGTATATACTTTAGATATATACATAATAACGTATAGGTATATCTTTACGAAGTCAATTAGATACAACCTCAATGACGTAATTGATAGCAGTCAGGCCCATATTGTGTTAGACAGCAGCATTGTGTTACACAATGTATCCAGTTGGAAAAGGCTAAGCAAATTTATCACAACCATACTCGATCAACTCAAGGTCGATGCGAAAACTCTGCGGGGCGCAGTTAGACGTGTTAAATACAAAAATATTTTGAATGCTTTAAAACCGGCATTCGTGCAACATTCAACGTAAATCACTGTATTCGTGGTAAAATAACCAAGGCCCTTATTTTATTAATATGCACCCATATAAACGTATTTTTTTTCAACTTGTTGTATTCCCTAATCAAGTTAGTGCGGAAGCGATACCCAATATTCGTATTTATCTCAATTTACTTTTCTTTGTAATGTTGCAATGAATAACACGAGTTCGGTAAAAATAAAATATAACAATAATACACAGAACATAAACTAAATCTAAGTCACTCGTACCAAGACGCTGTTAGGACTTAATAGAGTTCAAAATCTTCGTGAACAATACCATTCCCATTTATATCATTGCGAAAGATAACAGAACAATTGAAAAATAATAATAAGTGAAATATAAAACGAATGCTGTAATTCAACGAGAAAATAGGAAGTGTTCGTCACGAAGTAACGTGTAAATTTTTAGCATTTACAATTTTCGCACCTAAATCCATCTATTCTTGAAGTCCAAGTTACCTTGACGCAAATGAATTTCGACGTTCTTTTTCAGTTAAACAATACTGTGATATTGGAAGTGAGTGTTAGTAAGCATGTGAAAGGTGTTAATATTGAACCGAATAATTCGTCGTACCCAAGAAGTAACGACAGGATTGAAATCAGACAAGTATCTGATATTTCAATAGTGTCGTTAGTGCCGTCTCCAACCAGACATACATGTATAACATAGACCCAACGCCCACTTAACTACGTCCCATCTACAATATAAATTACAAGGTACACTACTAACCAAGGCAGGAATTCCAGGGATTCTTGTTTATCCCGATAACTAGGAAATAAACCAAGCACATATCTTTAGACATTCTGTACAAGTTACAACTATATTCATAATCTATTTCACACAGTAAATGTGTTGCCTGTCCACTGTCTTCTACGGGGAATATTTTTTGTTTTTAAAAATATTGTAAGTTCATTGCATGCATTAATAGGAGTTATATGTTTTCTATTAATATGCTTTGTAGTTATACCATTATTATCTGTCTCTGAAAGTTAAGGAAGATCTGCTCGTGTGACATCACGTGCACCATTGAATCCTTGAAGATGTTCACATAAACTTAGAAGGCGAATCCCGGCCCATAAGAGCTTCTTTATAACTGTTTAGTTGACATTGTAAATATTTGCCACGTGCTTAGTCAAATAATAAAACTGTCAAGCTTGTGTGAACAATATAATTGATCGCATCGTCTCTCTTTTATCACGTCATTATTACACGCAACTTGTTTGCAACGTTCATTCAACAAATAATGAGCTTTGATATACTAAAACATTACTTTGAAATTACAGATTTTTTGGGACAAAGAGTGCAAGTAAGCCAATGGAGATACAAGACGAGCAACCAACAGTAAACCAATCCTGCATTAAATTCAGCTAAACTGTTTCAATGCCACCAATTAGGACTCCGTGAAGTGCCAACTGACGGTCATTAGGAACAGCGAAGCTGCGGGACCGTATCGGACGGTGGTCAGTGTCAATCCAGTGCGTACGTACACACGAATACATACCCTAGTTGGACGTGGCCGATATGTCGGTTCGGGTCGTCGGATATGAGGGCGCGTGTCATCGACTCAGTGGTACTGGCACCACCCTCGTGCTACACGGAGGACAAACATAAACATGAAGACATACATTGCCCGAGACGACACAATGGCACGCGATAGACACGACAGATACACCAGACGACGAACACATGCCCCTGCTTGTTGTAGTAAAAAAAATAGCACCACCGAATCGCTGCAAAACACCTGATCACTACGCGGTGAGTGCTGAGAGATACCTAGCTACGGAATTCTATGAAGCATCATTATTCAATGTTAGTCTATGCCTATTTCGTATTGTGTTCAAGTTACAGTGTCATTTATAATAGTCTAAAAATAATATTCTGACTGTCTCGTCGTGATCTAACGTGGAAAATACAAAAACATAATGGCATGCATAAAAATGACAAATACAAAAGCGTGGATGACTTTTATGGAACGGAAAAAATACTACTACGTAAACCTCCTCGACTCGGATAGCCTGGAAAACTTCACAGATGGACTTCAAAAATAAATTGTGTACGAAACTTGGTTAGTTCAAAAATAAAAAATAAATCTCACTCAGGCAGCAATTGGTTAGCACGCTCGGTGAGGGACTCAGTACTAGATCATAAGCTTTATTAGGACTGACACGGTTTGGGCCGGGCGCTGCGGTGCTACAACTAAGCTATCACACCATCACACAAAGAAGTCAAAGAGAGGTGTTATGATGATGGTATACTATAAACCGGCCGACTCCAATGCTTGCCTGAGTGGTGATAGGTAGACTCCAGTATCAGCGTCACAGTACAAGCGCTGTAAAAATAACAACGCTCATGTACGTGCTTTGATTTCCATTCGCAACAATGGAGATCAAAACGGTCCACCGAGCGAACTGTAATGAATCGGAGCATACCCCAGCTTGAGAGCTTGCCCGCCCGCCATGAGTCCCTCTTCCCCCAGTAGGGTCACTTGCTCCTCCTCGCGCGACGGGTCCGCCATCTTGTGCACACACACGCCAAAATGGCGTCAAGGTCAACGGCGCGTCAATGTCAATGTCACATTTGGTACGACGATATGTTACCGTGAAATCAGAGATAGAGCGCCGTAAATATTGGAAATCATGAGATTAGAAATTGTTTTATGTCTTGAATAATGAGAGCGATCGATGCAGACAGTAATGAATGCGTGCGATCGATCAAGTGACGTCAATACACGTACAAAAGTGTGACATTGGCAATACGGCGTCATTACTTCCAACAATAGGTACAACCGAATCTAAGCGTTGAGATTAATCATTTGCAGTTTTTGAAGCCCACTTTGACGTATATATGTTGAAAAAACACGAATTAACAATATAGATACCCCGCGACCATGGCCTAGGGAAATGTTATATTATGCTTGTTCGAAGAATCGAAGTGTCAGAAATAAATTAGTAATCCATTCTGTTGTTATGTGCTTAAAGTAGGTAATTAAAATAAATTTAAATACTAGTATTTAATGAGACACTGCTCTAAAAGAAGAGAAAATCATAAATAAAATAATGATGATTAAAATAAAGACGAGGCAAACATCGATCGTGGAGCTAGTTTTTTTCTACAACAGCTGTTTTTGTGATTCCTTCGACATTCACTTTAATTAACAAGCTCACCCCCGACTAATTGATTAAGGCAAATCTGTTGACGTATTTCCCTTTATCTACTTGTGTCTGTAGATGTACATAACTAATTACAGTAGAATTGACAAAGTATATGAGATGAATATTACGCCTGACGCGGTTAAACCAACATAATATCGTTACGTTCATAATTAATTGGCTGTTAATATACGTAAACTATCACGAGGCCATTACCGGCATGAGCTATCTTATCTTCCGATTGTAAAAATTTATTGAGCCTGGCGACTGGGAAGCCGATTACGATGATACGTAAACATTATTAATTTTCGGTATGCACGTATTTGAAGGTGATGAGAATATACCTACTTAGGTGATGGATGGTAAATTCTTAAATCGTATAGACCGTGCAATGACTTACCTCGTCAAAGAAAACTTGCGTTTTTCTTAGGATATGCTTGAGTTCGGTGAGCTCTAGGTAGTTACGTTTCAGAGCTTCGGCGTTCTGGTTCACCTCGCGGAGTTCATTTTCAAGCTTTTCGAAGGTAGCCTGGGTGACACGAGAAATCATAAGACTTTCAACTCTAACCAGGATAAACATATTGCCCTTTACCTCATAACATGAATCCACATTAACGTAATAACCAATTGGTATTTAAGCATCATCACTAAGCCAGATTCTATATCACGCTGGCAACTAACCTTCTGGCTTCTACAAAATTCAAACATTAGATAGAGGGTAGGTATCTGCTTCTTTTTATAGGACTTCCTCAGGGTTTAATACTAGGCCCTGAATGATAGCATGACGTTTACTAGGGCTCCAGTGCTGGTCTACCATAATATGGTACATACCTCAAGGTCTATCATCTCCCTAGGCTGGGGCGCCTCAGGGCACTCGCCAGGGATCTCCAGCATCGGAATGCCGTCGCGGCGGATTTCCTTCTCGAGATACCGGAGCTTGCGCTCCATCTCATCGCAGCGGCGGACCTCATTGACGAACTTGCGTTGAAACGCATTCACGTCTGGGTTTAACTGTTTAGAAGATATTTAATATGATTAGTCACATGAAATGATTACTAAAAGGGATTTAGGCAGAAGGCTCGTGCATAGCTCGAGCGATGGGGGAGATGGCAATATTACGCCACTCCCAGTGGGAGTAAAGGTGCAAACGCACTAAGAGACATTACACTACAGCGGAGCAGCGCGACAAATATTGTTTATACAAAATCGTAAGAGATAGATAGAATGCACTATGCGGCAGCGGCAATGCGATTGCATACTATTGCATCATAGTGCAGTGCCCTTAGTGAAGTCACACCTTTAGTAGTTATCTATCTATATTCTTTTTAAGAATCCATGTAGAAATTGCAATTATTTGTTTAGAACATGTGCATGTGTTTTACATACATTTTCGATTACCCAAAAAATACTGCAAATATTGTTTGTAAACCATTCATTTGGCTAGTCAGGTGATTTGATGTGAGTAGCTTTAGTTACGGCTTTAGGATGACATAGCTATTATAATATAAGACTAAATTTTAGTGGCAATACATAAAATGAGTGACTTGCAGTAACAGAGTGATTTAGAGTAGGTGTATCTTTACACTACATAAGGACAACTTCCAACTTGAATTGGCACCACCCCCAAATAAAATATTTTATAAAGTTATTCCTGGCATTAGTGCACCCAGGTTTCACAAAGGTTTTTCATTTTATTAAATTCTATGTTATTGTGGAATCTACACATTATGTTATCTTTACTGTGGACATTATATTGTTGGGGGACATTATTAGGTATCTAATTCTTAATCAGTTATTATAATTATCTCACTGTACAATAAATCTTATCAATGAGTGTAACACAATCGAGCCCATCAATCATTACTAATAACAATCACATTATTTTAATCTATCACATGACTGTATATTAATTATATTGGTATTAATGTTGGCACTTCTGTGCCATTTAAGTGAACCTGATCAAGAATGTGTCACACTAACCAATCAAATATAAATCAGCCATTGTTTGATGATAGATCTCATGTATGTAGGATCACTGGATTATTTCATACTACTATCAATTGGTCTGTCATATAACTCTTATACTCAGTCTTATAATTACCTACTATCCCACCCATTCTATTGGAAATTACTAGTTTCTATGGGGTGAAAGTGAGCGTAATTGGAGTAGTTTGGGGCTCTCTAGCAATCAACAATTAATATTGAATCTTGTGCACATGCATCTAAGGACTCTAGGATTTTTTACTGTCCAATAAAACAAGTTCCATTTGATAGTTTCATCTAAGGTATTATAATACTTAATTACCTAGATATTGTATTAAATTATTCATCCATAATAAGTACCTACCCAGAAGATACCATTATTGATGTGTAGGTATCAAAGTCTAATTCCCAAAATGTACAGTACAAATCATCATGCTCAATTGTTTTTCAATAACAATCAATTTCGTTCGTCAGATAAGTCAGCATACCATGAAATCAGGGCATAAGACTCGATCGAAAGCGAAACGAGGTCACAGATTTTCTATTATAACACAATCTCCGCGATCTCCTAGACAGATTTTAATTGCTTATATCTAAAATGTCTTGGAAGACAAAAGGGGGCGTTTTCCATGATCCACATGGTTGGAAATTACTCACATCTCGGAACTGTACGAGGCCCAACTCCCCGAGCTCAGACACGCAGGCATACGCCGCTTCACTTTGCAGAAATAGTTGACATAATGTCATTTCTTCACTCCTAAACAACGACCCCATTTTCACGGTTTTTCAACACAACACAAAATAATAAAACCAATTTAAAGGCTCCGTCGCGAGTCTGCGAGCAGACTTTAGCGGCGACGAAACCGAATTACTTGTGGACACGAATCAATCGATATGAATAACTTTCAAGCGAACGACACGAATCAACCGTGCGCAAAGCAACGCGGACATATGTTTCGGGATACCACACCTAAAATGAATTAAGCCGTGTCGGTCGACTGTCGTTCACTGCAATAAATAAAATACAAAACTAAAAACCAATTTTATAATAACTTATATACTATTACAAAAATACGATGTATAACATTCTAAAGTTACTATTATAGGTAGACCAAATTAAGCAGATTTTTTTAATAATATTATAATAAATATAATTTTATAATTCAATGAAAAAACAATAAGGTACCGTTTATAATAACATACAAACATTCAAATTCTTCTCTTTTATTTAATAGAAGTAAATTATTTTCAGTTTCCTTGTCAGTTATCATTTGTACAATGTATTTTGCTTTGCCAGTCGTAATGTGTTTTTCATGTAGGTATTTTTTAAAATATGGACTTAGTTAAAAATCTTGCCTTTTATGTAACTCGTCATTTAAAAATATCAAAATAACTTACAATTATATCAAACGAGGATAAATAAATAATTTCCATAAATGAATATGAACTTACTTTTTTAAAGAGATTTATTTTTATGTTATAGAAAATATGTGCTTATTTATACACTATTTACCCCAAAAAGGAGGAAATCACCCATATTGGCAATAACATTATAACTCTTTCTCTTTTCAGCAGTAGTAGATCTCTTTCTACCATTGATTAGATAAAGTTCGTTTGCAAAGTTGGTTTTAATTATAATTGGGTTTTTATCCACCTATTTTAAACTACATGCAATGGATTACAAAAAAAATGCCTTGTAGGTATTGTAATGAAACTAATAGCTTAGCTATTTAGCTTATGTTGAAGCTGTTGATTTTAACATCATTTCACGCTTTTCCGCCTAGGCTCTAAAAGGAACCTTGTAAACTTTAAATTTCTTATTGACAACTATGACAGCTATATGACAAGTGAGGTGACCGAATATAGTGCGACAAAAAAAATAAGCCACAACCAATGGTATCAAATTAGTATCTTTCTCTATTTGTTTCTTGAATTAGAATAAATCTTTCTCTTTCTTTGGTTCAGATTGAAGGTTATTTTAAATTGACTTCATAATTTCACATGGGAGTAGGGATTGAGGTTATAAATTTAGCTTGTAATAAAAATAATTTATCAACTTTTGACTATAAATAGACAAATGTGAATGAAAATTGGGGCGAAATGGTGTGTAAAGTTGATTTATTGGTTTAGCGTTCGATATAGCTGGAAATTTTCATTGCATTCTCCATTCCATTGCATTCTATTTATATTACAGGCACTGCTCGGCGCTCAATTGGTTATAACGCTTATAATGGTATCGGTGATACAGAAACTGGGGAATTATTCATTTGCGAGATGGTTACTGTGTTCTCAGGGGCTGTACCGGTATTTATATCCTAATAATAGTGAGTTGAAAAGTTTGGCGGGAGTGCCGAAAGATTCAAAGGGTAAAAAAGGGGGCAAGAATGAGTCAAATGGGAAGCCGGAGAAGTTCCATATACCTCGGAGTCTGGACATCCAGCTGGAGACTGCTCCGGTGACACCACTAGATGTGGTACATTTGAGGTTTTACACTGAGTATGTGTGGATTGTTGACTTTTCTTTATACACTGGCATAGTGTACATTATGTCTGAGGTGAGAAATCAATTACTCTTTAAATTTTAAATAATAAATACTCAATGGACTTAATATAGGGTTCCTATATAGGCTTTTACAGCTTTAGAACTCATATTACAAGTAGTAGTTAAATAATTATTTTGATTTTTGTTTCCATTTTTTTTATATAATTTCAGGTGTACACATCACTATTCCCACTAAAGGATGAGTTCAATTTGAGTATGGTGTGGTGTCTCCTAGTAGTGTTGTTCTCATTGTATCCTTTTTAAATCTCAAAATGTTATATTTATTTAACACACATCACAGTATCCAAAGAGTACATTTCAGTAGGTTTGTTAAGTTGTCAGCAATGCAAAATATTTGTGGGGAGAATCTTTGTGGTTCATATCAGCTGATAAAACCAACATACCATCCAAGAAAATTACTATAATTTTTAACTTTTTTGACTGTGCCTATACTTTATGGTGCTACATAGGTAATAAAATTGTTTGCCAACCAGTGGCTAATTCTTAACTCAAACCCAGCAAGATACTGCTTGGACTAACGAAGCAGTACTTCACAAGTGATGAGTCCATTGGTGAGCGGTCCACGTGCATTGTTGCATTCTGTGTCTTCCTCCTCATAGCCATGATGGTGCTTATTATTGACGAGTCTAACTTGGAAGTGGGTGTGGACCCTGCATATGACAGCTTCTACGAAAATGCTTCAAAGTTTCTGGAGAATCAGGGGTTGTCTTCTGTGTGAGTATCAGATATTTAGAGTGTGTTTTTCCTTGCATCAATCAATCAATGCAATGTTGATTATTGATCCATTATGTCACTTATTATCTATACGAGTATATACTTACAATTATATAAAAGTGTCTGTCCTGTTTGTGATGTCAAATAATGTTACTGGCAACAGCTAGTCTTAACTTTAATTTTAATTTGTGGGAGACTCCATTTTGGGATACTTGCCACAGGCTAACTCGAGTTTCACTAGCAACACCTTGAGTATAAGTAGTAAAAAAATTGACTATGTGTCAAAATGAAAATCTGGAATACCATTGACTTTCTTTTATGTGTTCTGTGTGAGTAGTTTTAAATTTATTTTCAATCTAAGCCAGTTGTATAAGAATTGTGTAAACATTTGTATCTTTCAGAGGTCCTGCATCAAAGTTGATATTAAAGTTCTTCTTTGCGGTATGGGCCGCTATCATCGGTACTTTGTTCACATTCCCCGGATTGAGAGTGGCTAGAATGCATTGGGACTCACTCAGGTATGTGTGAATTCTTAGATAGGTACTATTATAATCTTGTCATCATTACATCAACATGGTGCCTGAAGAAATCAAAATAAAGGACACGAAAAGCTGGAGAATTCACGGGGAAATATTCCCATATTGGCAGTGTTCCAAATATTTTCTCAATAATCCTGTGAATGGCACGTCACTAAGTTTAACGCTACAATATCACAGACAGCTGTTAATCATATAACACCTCTCTGTTGTGCCGCGGTTAATGTTCTCGAACTTACCTCTCATTTGCACATTATCCTACTCCCTACTAATATTATAAATGTGAAAGTTTGTGAGTGTGGATGTATGTTTGTTAGTCCTTCACGCATAAACTACTGAACGGATTTGGATGAACTTTGGAACACAGATAGTTTATAACTGGGATTAACATATAGGATATACATATATTTTTTATCCCGATAATCCCGAAATTTTTGTTACGTTAAATACTACGCGGACGAAGTCGGGGGGCACAGTTAGTAATATAATATATTTTATATGTATAGCTACAGAGATTTATGTTATACAACAAAAAAAATAAGTGTCAATGTTTCCTCTGTGCAAATGACGGGTTAGAGAAACCAAGTAAATAATATTCATTTAGCCCTTATAAATATCTCGCTCATGGGCGTGGCCAGAGGCTGGGCGGGCCATGGGCCTTCCCTCAATAGGAGGGGGATTCAGGCCACAATCCACCATGCTGCCAAGTCCAGGCTGGTGGGTTTCACATGTCTTTCGAAAATTGGTTAGATTTTCTTAGGCATGCAGGCTTCCTCACGATGTTACCTTCACCGTGAGCAAGTGATAATTATATTGAAATTATGATTCGCACATGGATTTTGCAAAACCCAGAGGTGCGGGCCGGGTTTTGAACCGGCTATCACTGTAATAATACTATATTTTCTGTGATTTCCGTGATTCCAGATACTATGGCGATAATAAAGTGAAGTCTCTGCTACTGAACGCTAATTTCGCGATGCCCTTCGTGTTGGTGCTGTTGTGGGTGCGGCCCATCACCAGGCACTACCTCACCGTGAGGGTGTTCAGCGGGATGGAGAAGCCGCTGTGAGTACTCACAGAGTTTACCATCGTCATTATTATATACTAGCGGCCCGCCCCGGCTTCGCACGGGTACATTGCGGTTACATTATTCGAGTTTTAATAAGGATCCCTAATTTTTTTGAAAATATATTATAGCCTATGTCACCCGGGGATAGTGTAGCTTCCCAACAGTGAAAGAATTTTTCAAATCGGTTCAGTAGTTTCGGAGCCTATTCATTACAATGCAATCAAACATACAAAGTTTTCCTCTTTATAATATTAGTATGATATGTTTATAATATAGAATTTATAGTTCCCAAATGGTGTTAGTTTAAAAAAAAATACTCATGTTAAGTTATTATTAGAAAGTCTTTTATTAATTTTGAAAGACGAATTACGTTCAAAACACATGCTAAGATACTTTACTAAATCCGAATCTTGAGGAAAAATACAGTTTAGTTCTAACGTGATTGTGATTATAATATGATTAAATACTATATTCAACAGTGGTTTGAGCGTAGGCCTCTCGCCTCACTGCACCGGGTGGTTGCGGGTTCAATCCTCGCCGGGGCAAATTTCGGAAATGGGTTTTCCAAATTTGCTCAGGTTTGGGTATCACTGGGATTGCCCCCATTTCATTATATAGTACAAGTAAGCGTTGCTTAGTTTGGGACCATAAAGTTGGTGTGTCAGTCTGGCGATATTGTTCCGATCCGGTGGTAGACTTACCCTCGCCACCTCCCCTGGCAGCGGCCCAAGCCGAGGTCGTGTCCCTTGTGGCGCCGCGAGCTAGCTGCCCCCCTGCCCCTCTGGCTGCCCTCTGTCCGGGTGAAGTTGTTATGGCCACACTGGTCAACATTAGGTCATTAAAAAAAAACTGGCTATATTATTATGTTCAGGCTGACAACGCAAGCGTTCGACTCGCTCCGGCTGGTGATGGTGGTGGGCGCAGTGCTGCTGCGGCTGTGGCTGGTGCCGCGCCAGCTGCAGGCCTACCTGGACATGGCGCAGCGCCGGCTCGACGCGCAGAAGAAGGAGGCCGGCAGGATCACCAACATCGATCTGCAGAAGAAGGTAATCACATAAAACTCTAGCGCACTAAATTCATATTCGTTCATATCGAGCCGGATTCATAGACGGAAAAGAAATCAATTATGCGTTCAATATTTAAATATACATGTGTGTAGCGGCACCAGAACACTATGTTTGTTCCAATTTGCGGCATCCTAGCCACAGATATAGATTTACATATATAACGCTAGTACCACGATTTGTATTGAAACCAAGCGTGCCGAATTTTTAACACCTACTGTGACGTCACAAGTGACGGGAAATCCAAACCGACTCAAAGACACCAATGCCGCCGATGCCCCTCCGTCCGCTACGATTCTCTCGAGCGATATTCTCGCCCATACTGATATTTTTTATATCTGTATTCGCGCGGACTGTAAGTTAGGTTGGTCGGGGTTTCGTACACGTACGCGAAGTACATGCATTTGCGTTATCTATGTAAATCTATATCTGTGTTAATCTCATACCGCTCTTGCGCACTCTCGCGTGTGCGCGTACAGGATAACACATTCATATCGAGCCCTTAGGCGGAAAAGAAATCTATTATGCGTTCAATATTGAAATAAACAGTCTTGTAGCGGTACGTAATACTATTTTGTGCAAATTTGGAGCATTCTAGCTCTATACAGGTTGAAACAGAAAGGGTATACTTTTTTTTTCAAAACTTAACTTTGTAATTCTAAAACTATCAGCTTTGGAGGAAACTTGAAAAACAAAAGGTATTACAGGGATACAGCTGTTGACAGATTTCATAAGTCTACAAAACCTTCAGTACTTCAACTGTTCCACAAAGCCGATAGTTTTAGATTTACAAAGTAAAGTTGCGAAAAAAATAGTATACCCTTTCTGTTTTACCTAGTATAATAGTGTTCTATAAAATTACTGTGTCGTCGGATGGACGGACAGACGGACATGTATATAGAAACTATAAGGGTTCCTAGTTTAACTACGAAATCCTAAAAAGATAATGTCTGTTTTTGGAATAATAACAACTATTGTTCCAGATCGCCTCTGTGTTCTACTACCTGTGCGTGGTCGCGCTGCAGTACATATGCCCAATAATAATGTGCCTGTACCTGGCACTCATGTACAAAACGTTAGGTGGGTATACCTGGTCCGGCTTGTTCTATGAAACTGAAGAGGTATGCACTATGGAGGACAAGGAAGTACCAAGCAGCGTCGGAGTGGAAGGCGACGGTATTGAGCAGTTCCAGATGGCCTGGGAGAACTTGAAAATGGTGAGTATAATGTCACAGGACATGTGATTTAAAAAAACAGGTATGTTCTGATAAGAGATTCTTAGACCGGGAATATAAAAGGTTCCAAAGGTTGTCTGGAAGAGATCGCAGTCTGCGATAAGACCGCCCAATTGTTTTTTTATGTTATTAGATATATTCCGAACTTTAGTGTGCGATGAAGAGTTTTTCTATTCTATAAGCTGGTTTTAGAAGAGCTCACCTATGTCTTGACGTAAATAACTAAACTGACCCTTGAGGAAGATATTAATCTACCTTATACCACGCCTACCAGAAGCAATACAAAATGGAATATATAGTTTCAGTAAATTAATGTTTCGCCTTACTTATTTTTAATTTATATTACTTTGTGTTGTGTTGGCGAGGCCGACCGTGACCACCTTGAACTCGAACATTATTACTATTTCATGTTGCTTCTCATCACAACCAACGCGCCATGGTATATTTCCATATCGAAGTTTCCTTTTTTCTGTTGTTTTTTCTATATTTGTGTTGAAAAGCTATAGTATATAAGGCACTTTTTGATGTTGTTACTTTAGGTACACTTTCATGGAAAATCGCGTATGTATGCTTGCTGTTGCTTTTATTTTGGTTGTTCATGAGTAAACATCATCATCAATCAATCATTTATATGTTGTACGTGGTTCTAACAGGTGTTCACAGTGGACGTGTACAGAGGCGTGTTCGGGTTCGCGACGTGGTGGTCTTGCTTCGCGTGGTTCCTGACCACGGCGCTGGGCGTCGGCTACCAGACGTACTTTAGAATCTCGTGATCATAATATGATATCACACCGTTAGTTAGTGCTTCTAGTCAGGTTAATATAACAGTTCATTTCTTGTACGAAAACAAACAAAAAACAGGAAATTCTGATTTGTCGAATAATAGTCCTCTTTATATTCTGCTTATGGGCATCAAGCTACTCTAGCTACTGCGACCGTAACTTTAATTAATCTGATATAATGTTAATTTGAAAATTCCCCCTTTATAACAGAATGAATGAAATACGCCTTTTAAATTTTCAAATTAATTACTGTTTTTTTACCTTTAGGTAATGTGTTTTTGCACAAGATAATGACCATGTTGTTGAGTTTGAGTGAAATATATTATGATGAAGTAAACCCAAGTGTTAATTAACTCGTTTTATAGAAATTGTAATCTATTAACAATGGCTTTACAAAGCATTTTTCATGCCAAATTAAAGTGCTTTGTCACTGCCATTGAAAAGAGATTGTGACTTTTTATTTCGAGGGTTTTAACGTTCTCTTGTATGTAACCATTAAGGACAATCTCAAACGCTCATTTAGTTGCTATAATTTTTTAGATATTCTTAACGCACAAAATGTTAGTATATAAAGCGGACGGGCGGTACAATAAATGTTATGAGTTTTGTTTTTCCCATTTTGTTAGTATGAGTTTTGTTTTTCCCAGTTTATATGGTTCGAGCCGGCAAGTTAACAAACAATTCATAACAATACAATACAAAAATGTGACCGTCCACTCTGGAAAACCAGAATGGAGGACTAGGGTTATGTTATTTATCACTTCAGTTCTGTCAGACCGCGAGTCGAAGAGGAAGGCAGACTCAGAACTGTCAAGTGTCAATCTCAGCCCACTCAAATGTGGCGCCGCCCTGTGTCATTTTATGCTCATTTAAAATGTTACGGCAACTTGAACAATTCAACTTACGAACTTACCGAATTGTTCCCTCGGAGTAGCTACTCAACTGGCCAATTCGAATAGTGTAAACTGGACATTGATTTGTATGATCGAAATATAAAGTTGTAAATCGTTTTTGTTTAGTAATGTTTGACGACCACTTGGCGCAGTGGTTCGAGCGTAGGCGGCTCGGGTACATGGTGGTTGCGGGTTCGATTCCCGCCAGGGCAAATTTCGGAAATGGTCGTTTCGTAATTTGCACAGGTCTGGGTGTCACTGGGTTCCCCCCAGTCCATTATACGGTACCCATAGTACAAGCGTTGATTAGTTTGGGAGTTTTGGGACCATACAGTTGGTGTGTCAGTCTAGCGATATTTATTTATTTAATGTATCAGATCTATGTAGTCTTATGATAATGTTTGGAATATTATGCAATGCACGGCCGACATAACCCGCGGCGATAAAAAAATAAGTAATAATCGAGAATGGTTCCCGTCCTTGGTCCCATCGCACAGCTATTGAGCTGAACTGAACAAGCGAGAAAGAAAGGTCGGACATAATTTCTGATTATTTTATAGACGCGGCTCATACGTTGTAAATAAATAAAAATATTATGTAAGTGAACCTAAGTAATAAATTGTCGCTTGTATTGTGTAAGATTTTAAAAACCTGGGAAAGTTTTATTTATACGGGACTGTTTTGTATTATTAAAAACATCTGATATACAATTGAGGTTTCATTTCCCCTGATCCTAACAATAATAAGGTGGGAAATAATTAGTACCTACCTACATAAATTGAGTTTCTAGAACCTTTTTGGTACCAGGGTTAATTTAGATAAAGTTAGATTTAGAATTTAAAGCTATTTTAATCGAATGATGACTGGCGATTAATAACTTATTAAAATTAGAATTGGTGTACCTAATAGCCTAATACTCTACTCTTTGAATAGGTACTTAATACTCAAGCAATAGTACTACGAAAGCACAGTTATAAGTTTGTGCCAGTGAAATGGACCTTTTAGAAATTTTCGCTATAGTACTACATCAATGACAAAATAAATGACAATTTTTTTATGTTTTCCCGCCTAAACGCTGTCTGACCAATGTTGCCAAGCCAAAAAAAAAGCTTCACGTCCGCTAGCCATAGCCAAATAATGACCACAGAGTATCTTGTATTGGCGCCTTGCCTTTAGTGATGTATATGATAAGTCGGTCGATACTAGCAATAACAGGAGCAAAAGTTTTCAGCTGATGTTGCTTGATTAAATGGGCCAAGTCATTATAAACTATACTTATTATTGCCGCGAGATCAGAAGGAGAATCATAATCTGAACTGCCAATATCATCCCACGCAACGTAACGCCACTCTGGTGGGAAAAAAACTGGAGTACGACTATTGTAATAGTATTGGAACTCTGCCAAAATATTCACTTATAGACCCGTATCTTTGATATTATGACATTTTTTAGGTCATACCAGTACAAAAGGTCTAGAGATCGATTTATGAATACGCGACAATATTTTGAAATATTAACTTCTTGTCTCTCTAATTGAATTAATGTTTTATTTCTATTTTCCTTACGTAAGTTCAGATAGACAAAACATCAACAGAAAACTTACTTTCTTATCTACTAAAATTAGGTATGGGTGTAAGAAGGTTGACAAACATGCTTTTTATTTATTACCAACTAATTCAATTTTACTTAAACAAAACCATGTCGATACCGATCATGGACATCACTAAAAAAATTACAGATGACAGATGTTCCGCAACAATGTCGCAGCTGTCAGATTCTGGCCAATAGCAGTGAAGCACGCTTAAAATAACTGTTGCCTATTGGTCGATTACCAGGAATATTCCAGAACGTCCGAGTGACGTCGAGTGACGCATCGCGCGCATATAAACTCCTCTGTGAATTTCCGACGCCGATTTATTTCGTGAAAAGAAGCCGTCAATCGCGCACCTTCGCTGAGTTTGTTCTGCGAGACATACAACGACTGAGATAGTTACAATTTACACATAAAATAACAAAGTAAGTTAATTTTATTATTTCTATGCTGTTTAGTTCTTGTGATATTGATTACTTATTATAAAATATTCATCAACCGGTTGATAAGTGGGCCCGTAGTTCGGTATCCTAGGTACTTCCCACGCGGCGGCAAGTTCCTTGAACTTCTCTGATGATTTGATTAGTCATTCTGGGTAACTTTTTCATGTTATTCTTCTTCATTGTCGGTTTGAGTAAAACATCGACTAAAATTTTTATGGAAAGGTAAAATCATCGTGAAAAAAATGCACGTGGTCGTTCTTCGAAGCTGTCGTTAATGTTTGCACATTTATCACGCTATCTGTGCCATATATTTTTCCTTATAACGCGTTGTTCAAGGTGAATAATCCATAACCGCATTCGAGAACGTTCCGCATCGATTTTTCCCGTAATGGCCGCTCCGGTGTTTGGCGTATAATTAGCTTACGTTTCTAGAATTAGTTATTTACCTACTTACCCACCATTGTTTTATTTTCAAAACGGTATTACTGATGCGGTGATATTTTCAATTGATAAGCTCGCATCAAAATGGCGGCACATAACCTCAAATTCTTCGAACCCTTTGTGGGCGAAGGTGAATAGGAAACGGCTAGTCTAAAGAATCGTTTTATTTGTTTTAGATGGCCAAAGCTCCCGCAGTAGGTATTGACTTGGGTACCACGTACTCGTGCGTGGGTGTATTCCAGCATGGGAAAGTGGAGATCATCGCCAACGACCAGGGCAACAGGACCACGCCCTCGTACGTCGCGTTTACAGACACTGAGCGTCTTATCGGCGATGCCGCCAAGAACCAGGTGGCGATGAACCCCAACAACACCATCTTCGGTAAGTTTTATCACCCTTGAACACGATAAAGCAAACGTCTACAATACAAAGGTTATTTTCTCATGGGGGTTATTTTATGCCAAACCAACATGTGATAGTGTGGTATCAATACCACATTTCACACATAACCTAGTAACGGATAGCTTGATGAAATTATCAACCACAAATTAATCATTTTCCAGCCATGTGTGTCACGCGTGTGTCGCCGCCCATACATTAAATTTGTAGATGTAGAATGTGCAGCTACGGACATTCTTCTGCACTTCCATGATTCTTATCACAATGTACTTCCGTGCATAAGAGTACAAATTATTCACTGTACATAAAATCATAATAACTACTGGAATACCTATATTAAACTGGAACGTTTATAAAAATGGGATTAGATTTTATTCTTAGCCTAGGTCTTATCTGTACATGGTTGAAACTTAAAAAAACAATTGTAGGTATCTCTGTCATACATAATGCAATGTATTCTAGGTAACGACTATTTGTTTTAGCCATAGTAACTAAACTATCAGTAGGCACGATAAATGTAGGTGTTCTGACTCATAGATTACACAGCTGTTTTAACATTTCACAGTTAAACTAAAGTAGTAAAATGTGTTGTTACTTTTGGTGCTTATTATGTATTCCTGATATACATATTGATGAGTCATTCATGTGGTGTGAAGTCGTAAGGTCAGATTATAGGAATTCAAGAACATAGCAAGGTTACAGACAATAACTGCTTTTTATTGTATGAATTCTGTAGTTATAGGTATTATGATGAATCAGAATTTGTTCAATACAATCTGAGCAGAGTCAGGGTGGGGTCACACTAGATAGATAATATACCACTTATAGCACTAAGTGATAATGTACTTATAGCCTTTGTATTGCTTTCATGATGATACCCAATATACTAGACTAGAGTCTCTGAACATATTGAATGATAAAAATAATCTGAGAATATACGAAAATAATAAAATTTATAGACTTTACAAGGACACACTCTTTAACTAGGTGTTTTCACTTGTTTTAGATGCCAAACGTCTCATCGGCCGCAAATTCGAAGATGCCACCGTACAAGCAGACATGAAACACTGGCCCTTCGAGGTGGTCAGTGACGGTGGTAAACCAAAGATCCAGGTTGCATACAAGGGCGAAAACAAAACCTTCTTCCCCGAGGAGGTCAGCTCTATGGTGCTCACTAAGATGAAGGAAACAGCTGAGGCGTATCTCGGCAAAACGGTGCAGAATGCAGTAATCACGGTTCCAGCGTACTTCAATGACTCACAAAGACAAGCCACAAAAGATGCGGGTACCATTTCTGGCTTGAACATTCTCCGAATCATCAATGAACCGACTGCTGCTGCGATTGCGTACGGGCTTGACAAGAAGGGGACTGGAGAACGTAATGTCCTGATTTTCGATCTCGGCGGCGGCACCTTCGACGTGTCCATCCTGACCATCGAGGACGGCATCTTCGAAGTGAAGTCCACCGCTGGCGACACCCACTTGGGTGGTGAGGACTTCGATAATAGAATGGTGAACCACTTCGTGCAGGAGTTCAAGAGGAAGTACAAGAAGGACCTCGCCACCAACAAGAGGGCCCTCCGGCGACTCCGCACTGCCTGCGAGAGGGCGAAGAGAACTCTCTCTTCCTCCACCCAGGCTAGTATCGAAATCGACTCCCTGTTCGAGGGTATCGACTTCTACACCTCTATCACTAGGGCCCGTTTCGAGGAGCTGAACGCCGACTTGTTCAGATCCACCATGGAGCCTGTGGAGAAGTCTATCCGTGACGCGAAGATGGACAAGTCCCAAATTCACGACATTGTGCTCGTGGGCGGGTCCACTCGTATCCCCAAGGTTCAGAAGCTCCTGCAGGACTTCTTCAACGGCAAGGAGCTGAACAAATCCATTAACCCTGACGAGGCTGTAGCGTACGGCGCCGCCGTCCAAGCCGCCATCCTGCACGGCGACAAGTCCGAGGAGGTGCAGGACCTGTTGCTGCTCGACGTCACACCCCTGTCGCTCGGTATCGAGACCGCGGGCGGCGTGATGACCACGCTCATCAAGCGCAACACCACCATCCCCACTAAGCAGACGCAGACCTTCACCACGTACTCTGACAACCAGCCCGGAGTACTCATTCAGGTGTTTGAGGGCGAGCGCGCCATGACCAAGGACAACAACTTGCTCGGCAAGTTCGAGCTGACCGGCATCCCGCCCGCGCCGCGCGGCGTGCCGCAGATCGAGGTCACGTTCGACATCGACGCCAACGGCATCCTGAACGTGTCCGCCGTGGAGAAGTCCACCAACAAGGAGAACAAGATCACCATCACCAACGACAAGGGCCGCCTCTCGAAGGAGGACATCGAGCGCATGGTGAACGAGGCTGAGAAGTACAGGAACGAGGACGACAAGCAGAAGGAGACCATCCAGGCGAAGAACGCGCTCGAGTCCTACTGCTTCAACATGAAATCCACCATGGAGGACGAGAAGCTTAAGGACAAGATCTCGGACTCTGACAAGCAGATCATTATGGACAAGTGCAACGATACCATCAAGTGGCTCGACACGAACCAGCTGGCCGACAAGGAGGAGTACGAGCACAAGCAGAAGGAGCTGGAGGGCGTGTGCAACCCCATCATCACGAAGATGTACCAGGGTGCAGGCATGCCCGGCGGGATGCCCGGCGGCATGCCCGGCTTCCCCGGCGGCGCGCCCGGCGCGGGCGGCGCGGCGCCCGGCGCCGGCGGCGCTGGACCCACCATTGAGGAGGTCGACTAAACACATTCCACTTCGCAAACCAAACACTGTTGCATTCGGTATTATACAATACACGCACTAACTGATGAATAAATGATTTCAACTTATTTTCGTATTTTCATTTCCCACTGTTTTAGGTAAAGAAGGTTATAAGATGATAGGTTTATGGTTTTAGATCAGTGTCTCCAACATTAACAGTATGTCTAAATATAATAATACTGTACTAAATATATAATCTGGTAGAAAACTAGGATTGGTCTGACTATTAAAAAGTAGTCTAATCACGATTTATAATATGTCCTAAAATGACTAAACGTAGCGTAGCTAGCTTGTATAGTACTTATATACTAACCCTCTATAACTCAAGAACGCAGATTTTCCAAATTTATTGTGTACGGGTAATAAAACATAAAAAAAAATATACGTGTTTCATAATTTTTTATTTAATCAATTCCTTTCCAAAAAAAATAGAAAAACAGGGAGCGTTGCCTGGGGGCAACACTGAGCCATAAGCTTAAAAACTATACATATGTATAGTTTTTCTCTTCTTCAGAAACTTCCACCTTTCATAACGTCCATACGTTATGAAAGATGGAAGTTTCTGAAGCAGTTCTTGGTTTTAGTGTAGCACAACGCTACCCCGCATTTTTCGCACATATTGTGCGTAAATCCAGTACATTTTGGGAACTTACATCTAATTTTTTTATTAGACCATTGGGGCCAGTGCCCAATCTGGTCTTGCCGTACTGCCATTGGAGGTGCATGCTGGGCAGGGCCTTTGTGTTTTTTTGCTTGAATCTCGTTCTCCAGCGAACGGCGACTAGACATACTAGGCTTTATGCCCAATTTACAAAGAGTTACTGCAACATCCAGACGAAAATCTGCTGACGATAAACGACATGAAAGGTCTTTGTCATTAGAGACTCTTTTATAAAGCAACCATGCGTTTGCCATTGTGAGGTCCAAGTAATGGTAGAACACACGTATTTGCCATCGTTTGCTACGCAGCTGTATCTTGTAAATCCCCATGATGCTGTCGATTAGGTCAACACCACCCATGTGGCGATTGTACTCTCCTACCACATTGGGTCGTTTTATATTCACGTACCTGGAATTCTGTTTGTCCCATCTGCGAACATCACTTTCAGGCTGTATTCCAGCAAAAGTAGAAGCCAAAGTGACAATTTTATTATCTTTCCAAGCCACATTTGATATATCGGTGCCGTTGAGGTCAGCTACGTA
This sequence comes from Notodonta ziczac, assembly GCA_918843915.1. Classification (NCBI taxonomy): domain Eukaryota; kingdom Metazoa; phylum Arthropoda; class Insecta; order Lepidoptera; family Notodontidae; genus Notodonta; species Notodonta ziczac. The sequence goes on along the minus strand of OU974046.1, from coordinate 11,826,233 downwards.
TTCTTCTGAATAACCTCTGGGTTTTTTCATTATCACCTTTTCTGGTAACAACTTACAGTCCGGGATTCTATTTCTTCTCATTGTACCAAGACTATGAATGCCTTCTTTGGCCAAATATTCCAACAGACGAAGAGAGGTAAAATAATTGTCAAAATACAATTGGTAACTTTTGTGCCTTGGAATCATACGCGCTAACCTCACGACGACGTTAGATGATGCACCCAAATCTGGCTCTTCTGGAAGCACAACGTTTTCCTTGCCAGTCTCAATTTCTGTTTTATAGGCGTAACCAGAAACGCCACTCAACACAAAGACTTTGTAACCCCATTTGTGTGGTTTTTGAGGGTTGTATCGCTTCAACATATTCCGTGCTTTAGTGGAACACATTTGCTCGTCCACACAAAGGTGTTCTTCCAAAGGGACATTTTTGTAAGCTACATTCAGGGACTCCACCACTGGTCTTATTTTGAAAATTCTATCATGTTCAGGATCGTTCCTAGGGAGATTTTTGCTATTGTCATTGAAGTGTAAAGTTTGGCGTATTTTTTCAAATTTATTCAATGACATAGTATCCTGTATTATTGTGGTACCAAGTATTGGACTCCAGTGGTTAGTAACTCTCGGTAATCGAATAAGAGACATTAGATATACCATACCCATGAACTGCCTGATATCCATTTCTGTCACACGAAAAGTGCTGTTAGGATCATTCTGAACTTGATAAAGATTGGTCTCCTCTGAAATCATCTGGATAAGTTCTTGTGGAAAGAGGTAAAAGAAAAACTGAATAGGAGTTTCTAATTCTAGAAGTTCGGTACCCAAGTTCTTGTTACCCTTGAACCTGAGCTGCTCGGCATTTAACTGTAGACTTTTCTTCTTCCAGCGTAAATTCATTTTGGTGAGCTTCTTTGTTGTTTGTTTTGATTGATTGCTTTGAGCTGATGAAGGTTGAGGAATGGTAACGTTTGATGCTGTTTCAGCGCTTGGAGGCGATGAAGGTGAGCTTTCATGATTATTTTCTAAGGTTTCTATAATAGAATCCACGTCCACATCTAATTCGGGAGTATTGTTTTGAAATGTTTCTAATTCAGCTACAAAATCTGGGTCTGCGAGGCTGTCATCGTCAAAATCCAATCCGTCCTCACTGTCATCACCATTCTGCAGCACCGAGGTAATGTCCTCGTCTAAAAGGACTCGAAGAGGCCGCTTACGAGCTGCCCTGGAACATGATATAACACCCATGTACACACACACAAACGAAAACAAAATAATACCCCTATCCGTCAATGTAGCCTACGAGCAACAAACACAATTTTTCAAATATAAAGCAAAATAATGAAAATTGTTGTTATGTATTACTTCAAACATTATAGTTGATGTACTTACCTGTCCATGTTATCGAAATAAACCCTAAAAACACGAAAAAACAATTTTTTTATAATTTTCAATTCGGAGCACGCGCGAACTTGTTCCAACCCCTAACAGCTGTGTGAAAAAACTCCGACTTGCGACAGGAAACGCCATCTATTTTATTTTTTTAGTACTTGTGCGTTACTTCTGTTTGTAGACTACGGTATACAGTGCAATATAATGACAAAAAACGAATCGTATGAATTTGGTGGAAGGTCGAACGGTATGTTGCTTACATTCTACATCATGATATAGAGGGTTAAGTACCTTACCCATTTATGTTTATGTTAGTGCGTATAGAGGAAATTGCTTCTTGACCGTTCAATTCAATAACCCAGTTTCAAGTGTTATTGTAGCGCAAGTTTGTAACATTTTTAAAATAAGAGGTTATCTACCTAGTGAATGGATATGCGCATTGCGGTTTGCTCATGTAGGTACTTGTGTGGTTCGTAGGTAGGTATAACTATTAATGCGTTTGCTAATCGATATCTGAGGTCACGGCTTATAGAGGGCTAAACAAGCAAGCAAGACTTAAAGAACAATCCGAATTGAGTAGGTACCTCCTTTTGAAGTCGGTTAATCAGGACATGAGTTTACTGACAAGACGCACAAACGCAAACGTCCTAAATGGGTTATAATATTGTAGTTATATGACTGGATACCCTTCAGAGTGACTGTCGTTCCAATGAATGTTATATTATGAAGGTCGAGACCGCTGGGATCACACGAATGTTAAATTGTTGAGATTTCAATACATAGTATAAAACAAAGTCGCTTCCCGCTGTCTGTATGTCCTTGTATGTATGCTTAGATCTTTAAAACTACGCAACGGTTTTTGATGCGGTTTTTTTAATAGAGTGATTCGAGAGGACGGTTTATATGTATAATACATTCTAATTAAACTTGCAAATAGTAGAGAAAGCCGTGCGAAGCCGGGGCGGGTCGCTAGTAATATATATTGTGTACAAGCTGTGCCCACGGACTTCGTCCGCGTAGTATTTAACGTAACAAAAATTTCGGGATTATCGGGATAAAAAGTATCCTATATGTTAATCCCGGTTATAAACTATCTGTGTTCCAAATTTCATCCAAATCCGTTCAGTAGTTTTTGCGTGAAGGAGTAACAAACATACATACATCCACACTCACAAACTTTCACATTTATAATATTAGTAGGAAGTAGGATGTTCATGGATTGGAATACTAAAATATCATATTGTGTAGGTAACTACTTAAATGTTAATATCGTCAGAAGCTAATTCGAGTCAACATGGCTGGGAACTGGAAGTTATAAAAGACGCGTTAAAATCGGTACAGCCGTTCTGGATCCACAGCAACATAGACAGACCGATAGAACACCAAATGACTGTTTGAAGAAATGTACAAGTTAGATAGGTATCAGTTGAATCTGATTTGATCTGACCTGTCCTACAGAACCTGAACCATCTGTCGATAAGGGTTACTGAGGGGGGGGGGTTAAGCTAGAATGGGTTGACCCCGTTACTGGAAGGCAGGGGTGTAATCTCTATCCCCACCTGCTCTCCAGGGAGACAGGTGGGTTAAGAAGATTTTCTTCGTCCAGTCATCATAAAAGATCTTGCTATGGACGGACTGTTTTGTATACTCAATGTTAATATTTCAAATATTATGTAAAAATATTGAATTCGAAAGCGGCTGGACAAAAGTTAATTTAGAACTCGCCTGAAATATGCGTGTTCTGTTTCAGTCACAGCTTGTTCAGAAATAAACGCGGCGTGATGCGGTGTTATGCCAATATTTATAACCGCGAAATGGTTTTGAGAGAGTAGGAACGAATGTTTATCATCAGTGTATAGCTAACTAAGAAACTATGGTCATAGTTAAAAACTAGCTGAGCCCGCGACTTCGTCCGCGTGGAATTTAACTGACCAAAAATGTAATTTAATATTTGCGAGTCGATGTTTCGTGTTTCATATACCATCGCAAAAGCCCGCTCGCGCGTTCTGGGCCCGCGCGACAGCATATATCTATTTTTTTGTTTTTCTAAAATAAGGTAGCCTAAGTTACTCCTTATAACATCAGCTATCTACCAGTAAAAGTCCCGTCAAAATCGGTCCAACCATTTCGGAGATTACCCGGAACAAACACACAGACAGACAGACAGACAAAATTTTTTTAATCGCGTTTTTGTTATAAGTGCCGTATGTACTTCCATATGCATTAAGTAAAAAGGTGTTATTTAGATATTACAAACAGACACTCCAATTTTATTTATATGTATAGATATCTCAACTTGGTAGTGCATTGAATTGAACTTGATATTCATCGCTCGATCGATTTGCAAGCCGCAGGCAGACTCTTTGACGCAGATGCGTTTAACGTCAGATTAAATGTAATATCGACAATCAAATCATAACCTAAAAACATCGATTTCCCTTATCTATTAGCAGAATATTCGAGATTTTGTTAAAGTGTAAAGAAAAGATACGAAGCATGACGCATATAACGCTCGACGTCTCGATTATTCGGAGCGAGGAATCGATTAGGCAATTGATAACCTGGTTATATCTAGGGTTATATGAATCATCTATGATTCCATGTCCAAAGTACATACTTTGGACATTGTAATACCTACCTAGGTGCCAATCTAGATATTACAGAAATTTACTTCGATTGATTAAGTAGTATTAATTGAAACGGGTATATATCTCACCTTTAGGGTTGTCCATAACACTGACTTTTGCCAAATAATATGGGATTTGATTCACCATTGTATGGTAGACACATCTCTCGCATCAAAATTTGGCAGTACCTACTTTATCTGCCAAAGAGAATACAATACTACGTAAGATTATCTGTCTTAATTGTTGTGTCCACGACGTCGGTAGACGCTTATTTATTAAAGGTGTAAGTAAGTACCTACTGTAAGAAAAAGAAACTAGTGTCCGTGAATAAATGAAACAATAAATTCAGTTGACATTTTATTTTGGCAATGCAAACAGCGATAACACAACATATCATATCTGACGTCGAATCGTTTGTTCCATCGCAGTTCCATCGTTACGACTAATTCACTTTGTGCTGTTACAAAAACAACGGGGCAGTTCGTTAATTAACTACGGTTTATTATCGCGATTACATAATTAAATCGAATTCTTAATTGAATTCCGTCTCACCCTGTCTGCTAATGCTTTTCTGAATAACGACAAAAACAGGCGATTCTGGTCTCGTTAATTTATAACAATCCATATACATTTCCATTGTACATTTTATTCAAGTACCTATCTTGAAAAACTAAACAGATTATGCTTTGGATTCTAACCATTTATTGAACTAGGCACGCATGGGGGCAATCCGGAATATTTTCTGGAATTAAGATACTATTAACAATCATACCTCAACATGATGGGCTTTTTCTTCTTGTATAATTTTTTTGTCTTAGTAACCTCTTGTGTCTATGTAGAATAAATGTTTCTTCTTTTCTTTAATACCTATTTATCTAAGTCAGAAAATTATTAGATTATAAAAGGATAAAGGACACTAAATTCATTGACAAGGTCTTGAACAATTTTGGGCAACAACGTAGTTGGCTCCTGCTTTGACCCGAGATACATGAGGCACTTAATAAAATTAAAAAAACAACTTATGTTAGTAAATATCTCTGCGTATTTTACCCCTGAGCTCCCTCCTTCCATCGCCCATCTAGCCAAGGTTTACGAGTACGCGTGCGAAACTTGGTTTACTTAATTCAAAAATCATTGGCCTAGGTACATGGCTGAGGTTTTCTATAGCAGACAGTGCAAGACGTCGTATGTCAGCAAGCGAACACTAAATCAACTATTCCTGATACTATTCATTTATATACATTACGAGTACAAAATTCGTCGCTACGATCAACGATCCACGGTTCCAGTTTCCTGAACTATAAGGCCTGGCGCGAGCCACATTATCAACCACTCCATCTAACTTACGATGTACCATTTATGGTGGTGAAATTAATAATACGGTTATTATAGCCGGCAGGTATTACAAATCATTAGAAGAAAAAATATACACCATCACACCTGTAACTACCCTAAGGGGTAAGCAGAGGTTAACTGCAGTGCATTAGATCCACATTTCGCAGAAGAAATTTTGGTACCAATAGGGGAATGCTTGTTGCCATTGTACCGGGCACATTCCTCCTTAATACGAGGGGGATTCGGGCCAATAACGACCTCACTGGCCCAGTACTGTTGAATAGAAGAAAATGCCTTGTAATTGTATTATTATAGGATATGCCTAATATGTCCATAATAGAATGACCCTGCAATGAAAACTAGGTCTTGATTCCTTCTAGACAGTAACCGTATCATTAACATCGACCATTATTAAGCCTAATTCTCGCTAATTATTATCAATTAACAGTAAAACATAAAGTCAAAATCAACAATCAGGTACACAGTAAAACAATTATTAATTTTAAACTAATTATGGCCATACAACTGTCTGGCTGCCTTGTTTTCTAGGTATCTAAGGCTTGATTCCAAAAGACAAATTTTAAGTAACAATTCATACCTGCCACATACTCGAACGTTAATCAAGAGAGTTTCTTCGGTGATAACGATATCTCAAACCACTTAGCCGGAATATTTCTGTAGCATTTAAAGATTCGGTCGTTAGATAGGCTCTGTTTTATATTCGGACAAAATACCTTTAACGAGGTGGGAGTTCGGAAATTACTACACACCTCCCTATCCCTCCAGCGACGGGAACCGTGATAATATAGTATTTAAATTACAGCCTGGAATATAATATTCTGCGTTATTACACTAGTATTATGATACATACTTGTCTTATTTATTATGTCTTAACATTTTATAACGAAAATAAAATACATTTCCCCAATTATAACATTTCTTCTATCTAGCATAAATTACACAAAATGTTATGCTGTTATAAACAACAGTTTTTGTTAAATGTTATTTTTACATCGCTACTCTAGTCTTATACTATTTATTTTCAGAAGTGTTCGAGGCCTAAACATATGTCGCCACTTCTCGAATGTTGTTTATTTATAATAATATAATTGGCATATGAAAATAAACCATTTAAATAGAAATCCAGGCCAAGTTACGTAGCTAGACGCCGTCGGTAAACGGTAAAATTACGGAATGGTGAGGACTTTTTACTGTCATATCTATATCTGATACTTATTTCAATCTTCGTTCGTTCACTCGTGTGAGCTAGTTGCCAAGACTACCATCAGAGTTTACAGACCGCCGAAGGCCTTCAATATGTCTTATTAATTTTTAATGGCGACATACATTTAATACTTCTGAGCAACCTATTCGTAAGCATAAGCGATAATTACAGTATCAACAACTTGGGTTCCATGGATCCGGAACAATACTTCGGCTAGGGGTTCCCAGTAATTAAATACTTACTAATACCTAACGGTGAAATATTTACAGATACATTCCGATACATTGATTGAGTCGCACTAATGTCTTTTGACAGTCACTAATCAGATCATCGTCCGACATCCCAGTTTCATTCTAGTTTCATCCTAGTTTCATCCAAGTAACAATTCAGTTGCATCCCAGTTCCATTCCGGTTTCAGTCTACATCCAAGCGATGGCCGGCGATCCGTCGGAAGACAGGGAGTCCAGGGACTGACGCACCGACTTGGAGCGAGCCTGCTGTCAGTAAAGAGAAGAGCTGGAACACGGCCCGTCCACCCCTTGAAGCTGTTGGTCCGCATTGGTCATAAGCTGGAATGGAAAATTTTGGCAAACAGTGGGTTAGTTTTGGTACATCTACAATATGTAGTAGATGCCTGCTATACTACTGTAGGATACAATGTTTTACAATAGCAAACGTGTTGATAGAATTGGAAAGGTAAGTAGGAACTTCACAAAAACTTAAAAATGAATATTAGCATTATGAGTTTATTACAGTACCGGCTAGTAGTCCCATTAGCCCTGCCAAAGATATATGCTTGTATTAGGCTCACGCCAATTGTGAAATGCAATGATGGGGATCGAATTGGTAATTTGACATTCTCCTCATAACCGAAAAAAAACGATATTGGCCTTGACAATTTTTTTAATCTTTGAATCTAGTGTTGTAAATAAGACAATTCTGAAACAAATTCTTTCGTATTTGAAGTGAACGACCGGTGGTCAGTTGAATGAAAAATTGACTTGGGCTTTATAAAATATCGGAAATTATTAATCAATTGTTATTTTTTACTATGGAACATCAACTATAGGCAGTAATAACGCTTAATTAGATGCAATTAGAGAAATAAGTACAATTTCATATCTGGGTTCAACATATAAGGAAACTAAAGCGTCACTTATATGGATGGTCGAAGCACTTATATGGAGGAGGGTCACACAAGGCATTGCCTTGGCAGGATCTCAAGGGAACACCTTATAGGACTTGCACACCTTATACTTTAACATTGCGTTACGTTCTGTGAGTGACGAGTGTATTATGGTTTGAATTATGTTTGTAATATCCAATTTCATATCTTCTTCTTTCTTAAAAAATAGACCCCACTCAGTTTGATAGGTATTACGCTAGTGTCAAGTAACATATAGCGATAGCAAAGACATTTATTTTAATAATGATACAAAATAAAAACGTCATCTTCGACTTGGAAAACCGTTTCCCATATTACCATCATATCATTATTACATTGATATTTGGCTGCTCACATTCTGTTAGCAATTAAATAAGTGAGTAGACTACGAATTTAAAACCTTAAAAAAATTACGGCGTTATTATTATCACATAAGAACTCTGCTACTATATTGCAATCACAACTTTTTTTATTATTGCCCCTATCAGATCCTCGTTGATATTACTTTCTCTTGAAGAAGCAGTGAAACTGAAGATTACAGTGTAACCTGTGTCGCCTTCGCTACGGACAAGAGGAATGATCGTACTTCTCTTATCTCACATACAGATGGCAGCAGTCCATCCGTCGAGTTGTTCGGAGACCGGGGCGATGGCGTCGGCGCGTGCTTCGGGACTTCCCGCCCGGCTGCCATCTTGTCGTGCAACTGAGCGAGACGCATGCTCATCTGTCTCCTCTCCTTCTGTTCTCTTTCCCGCTCCCACCTCTTCGCGCTGTAACTCCTGATCGAAGATGAACTGCTCTGCACGGATGTTAGACTTGGACGTCGCGAACCTGAAAATAAGATGAGGTCAGTAATGCGGTCAATAGAAAAGGATGGATGATGCGTGTGCGTTACTGCGATTTTATTCTTGGTGTGAGTGAGAAGCAAATATTGGTAGTTGCTTTAGATTAGTTTGAAGAACTATTAGCTGTGTGAATAATTGTAGAAGCCTGAACGTGAACTGTTTGGTTCATTGTGTTAACTGACTTATTTATAAATACATAGAGACCACGCATAAGCAGGTGAGACATGGTACAAACATAATTTCATAATGGGTAAATGATGAGGATTTAAGTCCTTACAATTAACGCTAAAACTCCATATGTATCTACTTACTTATTGTACTCGTACTTACATAAAAAAAGGAAATCAGTACGTCACAGATTTCAACATTAATGATGTTACATTGTATGTGTTTGTGTACCCACTGAATTCTAAATCAGATGACCGAAATATGAATAATGCTTCATGAGATTTACATAAGGGGTAAGTATATAAATACAGCAAATGAAAGCCAACGCTCACATGCATAGCCAGTGAGTCGACAAGCGAGGTAGCGTGCTTAGCTGATGAAACTGAAGCTTTCAGCCTGAACAAAGCTTTGCGTACAGTACAGACAGTACCACATATCTGTCAATCGCAAATATCAGGACTCTAGTAAAAGTCTGTTCTTAAGTTTTAGAGTATTAACATTCTAGGGATCATGTTTAGTCTGTTAAACGCTTTGGACGATTCTAAAAGACTTTATACTTCAATTTTGTGTGTGCTGCAAGGTACTAGGAGATCAGTGTTAGCAAGAGCAGGTTTTAAAATTGATAGTCAGATTGTAAGCTCATTGAAGCGATCAACGTGCATGCAGCACTGTTTGTGTCAAGCGAATTAGAAATACATACTTCCATTAATTCTACTGTACATGATGCACTTCTTGTTGTATTTACATCTTCAGTTTCGTTAGCGTTACAAACATAGCATGTAGGATATAGATACACAGAAGGAGGGACCATGGCCATCTTGCTCGCGCCGCCGGGAGCGCTTCCTGCGACTGGTACGCCATGATTTCTCATAAGCCCTTGCCAATCACGAGTAAAGCTCATACACCAAGCTATACTTACGATGCTCTCGTTACTGTTATTGGCGTCCAAATATGCCGAATTATTGGGAAAAAGGATAATAATTTTATTCATGGAGGCGGGATAATGAAGATATTGGATAATATGTTATTTTACTCAAACTCAAACTCCAAATTTTTTTTATTCATGTAAGCCAACAAAGCATTTATCAATCGTCAGAATCTACCACCGGTTCGGAATGCTGCTTCCACTGAGAAGATCCGGCTAGAAACTCAATGGTTACTCTTTTATCTTTTTGGTTTTATTTTGTCTTAGAGGTCGTTTTGATAGTCTAAGTTTAAAGGTTGCATACACGTTATTAAGTCGTTTTGATTTGGAGTAGAGTGTTCCATACCTCTCATGTGTTTCTGTTAAGAAATGATTCAGTTCAAAAAACTTGTATACCTATTTATTTTACTAATTATTATTAACATGGAGCTACCTAAGTACCTAGACATGAATTTGCGAAAAATAGTTAATTAATTCACATGCAAATATTAATTACCTACGCGCGCTACTTGCATTATTCATCATTTAAGTAATTTAATATTTATATAAATAAATTTCCCTGTCTCGTCTCAATGCCAGTGGAGTCAACAGTGGAAATATTTTGATTTGTCACCGACTACCTAATTAGAATTACTGTAGTCAACAATAACAGGTAGGTATAATCCAAACATCTAACCTGTCCTTGACTGACTTCAAAAGTTAAATAAGCAAAACTGTAACGACTTTTTATATGAAGCCGATGTTTTTTTTAAGACTTCCTAAAGAACCTTACATAGACGCAGATAAACGATGTGAAAAGATTGGTAAGTGTGCATGGCTCGGCAACTCAGGACAATAGACTTACGGGTTCATGACATCCGAGTGATGTTAAGGATAAGGGTTGGTTCGAGCATATTTGGACGGCGTGGCGAGCAGTCGCAGACGGGCGCCTGTCCGTGGTCGCTAACACCGACACGCAACATCTAACGGACGCGGGCGACAGCGCGACATGCGTATTGCGGCACTCCTCGAATGCTCCGAGTATTTTGTTAGAAGATAGCCACTGATTCTCTGGAAGTGTTTTGGTTTTATGAAATTGAGTGTGCCATTTTGCTATACTCGCTCGGCTGACTTAAATTCGATAACATTGGAAGGTGTACTAATAATAGATGTAATTGATTACGCATTTCTTTTCAGTGGAGTTCTTTTAGTAAACAATTAATTGTTATTTTATAGCTGGTAGTTCATTCCTAAGAAGAGGGTAGTTACTTAGATGAGTTACTGTTTTATAACAATTTCTCAAAAAGGTCACAATTCTCGTCATTTTCATACACATATGATGGAAGTTTCTTCAGAAGTTAACCAGGTTAGGTACGATACAACGGGCAGCGGTGCATTCGAGGGCGCCGCGCACAGCCGCCGCCCGGACACCGAGACGTGCATATGATGGGCGGCGCTGCATACATTATCCAGATCACCTTTGGCGGCGCACTTAGGCGGGTGCGCGCCGCCCTCCCGCCTTACGGCCTTCAGGTGGCGCGAAATGAGCAAGATGGCCGCGGTGCGCGCCGCACCTGCGCGCGACGCCGACACCGGCACGCCGCGCCGCGACGCGCGCCGCGACCCGCCCGCCTCCAGCTCCAGCGTGCCGCTCGTGCAGCCGCTGCGCGACGACGCGCGGGACGACGCGCGCGTCGCGCTCAGCGTGCCGCCTGCGACGGAACACCGACGCTTCACAATCAGCCCGTCATTGGACAGGACGCAAGCACATCAAAGATATGATATGTGACACTCCTAGATTGAAGGGCATGCTTACCCGTCATTTCAGGAAATATTTATGAGAGTTATCCACTCAGTTTTAACCCCCGACAATAAAAGGGGTGTTATAAGTTTAACATGTGTATTTGTGTATCTGTGTATCTGTTTGTCTGTCTGTGGCATCGTAGCGCCCAAGCGGATGAACCGATTTCAATTTAGTTTTTTTGTTAGATAGGTATTTTGTTCGAGAGTGTTCTTAGCTATGTTTCATGAAAATCGGATCAGCCGTTTGAAAATTATCAGCTCTATTGTAGTTTAAAAAGTCGTCGCATCGGGGGGTTTCTAAATTTTCAACTTTGTTCTTTGTTATGAACATAGAGTATGGAATATTATTCTATATCTATGTTTGATTATATATCATCAGCGTTACATCTATATAGAATCTTTGTTATAGCGGAGGCAAGCTGGTGCTTTTATGCAACATACACACGGAAAGATGACAACGTTTTTACTATGTGACATCTAACTTTATGCCTTAAACTAGGGGCCTAGACCCACCTGTATCATTAAGCGAGTACAAGCAGGGCGGTGTGAGCCTGGCATCAGCCAGGTGCGTGGGGTGGAACCGCGCCTTGGTGTACAGATGCAGCACCATGCACAGCAGTCCCGCCAGCACGAAGATGCCAGACGCCACGCCTAGCAGCGTCGGCATGTCAGCCGTCAGCAACACCAGGTCTAACAATAGAGGTATCTATTAACAGCCGGTTAAGGCACAATTTGGTTCTGTATCAACTGATCCCTTGTTGCCCCTAATGTCGAGGATTTGACCATTTTATGAGGATTTGTTTTATAGTGTTACCTTCAGTGCAGAATATCCTGTGCGTGGGTCTGCTATGGCTGGTGCTGTGATAGCCGACGTCGCACTGGCAGAACGCGTTGTGGTTGACCTGCACGCACGAGGAGTGAGCGTCGAAAGCCTTGCACGTCTGCCGGTAGAAACACTGCTCACCGAGCTTCTTTGCTGTTGGGCAGAAGGTAAACTTGGTGGTGTGAACGGCTATTGGGAAACTAACTTTATACAGATGATTTAAAAGTCCGAATTAATATGGTACATACATAGAAGCTGATATGTAAATGCACAGTGAAGACGGACTTTACGCAACTACGAGTATAATAAATCTCTGAGTTATTAGTCTAGAACTTTTAAAAACAGGCACGTTTCTAAAACGAAAATTACAGTAAACTAGTACGTCGGTGAATATTATTACAATACAAGTTGAAACCTCCTTAGAAGTACTAAAAAGTTCTAAAATAACACAATTGTCGAAACTTCTTGTAAAGGTCGAGAATGCCCACGAACCATTTTATTTGTTTCTTGAAACTTTTGGAAAGTCCAACTCTTTGAAAGAGGTGCCTTTGGGGTCGATGGGTAACGGAACGATTGTTGAGGAAATGTTTTAATTTTATGGCTTCACAAACACGTGTTTCACATTGTGTGACCGTGAATGCTGAATGGAACGCTTTTGGAAGTTTTGGACAAAGTTCTCAGATTTTGTTAGGCTTCTGAGAGCACGAAACGTGTTCATCGTTCATGGTCATTTCCTAATTTAATTTTCAGACCCCGTCGGTGAAGCTTGTCTCCTTCCATCCAGGGCAGCCACTTTCACCTTATTACTAACATCTGGCTCCTGTAGCTCATTGTTTTTAGAATCGCCCTCGCACAATATATTTTTACGGGCATCTATGATCATGGAACTAGGATACCATGGAAACGTAGGTAATGTAGCGTACACCCGTAAAGAACCGTAATAAAATCCCAGTGAAAGCAAAGCCAACCCTTTTTACACGAATCCACAGCCCGGAATGAAATATCGATAACACACTTCATACTCTGCAAATAATAATCGGTTGAACGGTTGAACTAACAACCAACACGCTGACCAAGGCGCGAGATTCTCTATGTATTTCGTTCAAAGTAACGCAAAGGGTTATGCGAGTATTTCGCTTACACAGCTGTCTCGACTATCATTTCCTATGAGTCATAAACAAAAAAATAATCTGAGGCTGGGATACTTACGTTTAGCGCATCCAGTGGCCGCGCCGAGCGAGACAGAGTGCTTGGGATCGCACTGGCACGTTGAGCTGACGGGGTCGCAGTATACGTGCTGCAGCTTCGAGTTGCACGCCGAGTCGCACGGCGAGCCCAGGTACATGCCTTTCTCTGGAAATTGGAGATAACACCTTAAGAACATCATGAACCATCACCCTTGTATTCCCGGATAGTATAGGCAACGGTGAACACAGTGCTACTTTTGGGGCGCGCATGGTTCCTTAACCGTTTACCATGTTAGCACCTAATGTTTGACGACCGCTTGCCCAGGTCTGGGTGTCACTGCCATCGCCCCCAGTCCATTGTACGGTACCCATAGTACAAGCGTCGCTTAGTTTGGGACCATACAGGTGGTGTGTTCGTCTGGCGATATTTATTTATTACTTTAATGATGTGAATGAAGAAAATGTATCGCCAGACAAACAATCCAACTGTCTGGTCCTGAAGTCGCTTGTATGAATGGGTATCGTGCGGACAAAATACGAAAACAACGTCATTAGCGTCACTGCTGGAAAGTATGACACAACTATTCGAAAAAAATCCACCGACGACGGGAGTCCAATGCGAATCGAAACTTCTTGTAAATCTGACATGTATACTTCAAGGAAAACCGTTAGTGCTCACATAAATAGGAATATACTGTACTCTAGTTACGAGTTTAACCTAGTTGTACAACATCGAGCGATAAAAATCGCTAGCTATTGCAGCCTAGCTTCGCCTGCCTGGAATTTTTACTCTCGCGCTATAAATCATCCATTGTCTGCATTAGAAGATGAAAAAGTTTTGAAGCGTCAATTGCGTTAGTTCGTGGATCAAGAGGCTCCAGGCAATTATTCAATAACTATTAACGCCATTTCTTTTCTGCCTCAATTAAGAGATTGTTTTGTCCCGTGTAACGCCAGTACACACTTTACCAAGCAAGACTATGAGAATATACAAAGGGAGAAAAGCAAAGGTGTCAACTCAGTGAGAAGCAAATATACTTCTTCATGATAAAGTCTTCTAAAACGGTGACCACTATTAGGATTCGACCTAACTACATTCTCATTCAGAGAGAATTTTTAATAAAAAGGCTGACGAAGAAAATTTATTTGAAGAATATCGTTGAATAACACGATACCGTTGAAGGTGGCAGTTTGTCGATAGTTTTACAGGTACCTCCATTAACTAAAAGTCTACTTTGGTTACAAAGACGATGATGGAAGTGTTTTGTTTAGCGCAAATATTCGCGCATGTTTTTTAACGAGGATTTCTTTTATTAATAAGTTCATCAGTCCGCTGAGATACAGATTGTTAGTTCAATTTTTAAAATATATCAAAAAACTACTTCTCGGATTGCATGCAACTGTGTAACCTCTCTTTAGATTCAATTTCAATTCACCCTACGAATAAAGAATCCTTAGAGATGATCTCTTAATGTTAGGTAACTAATTAAGCACAAATTCAGCGAGATCAATTTCCTAAGTTTATTTTACGGGATTAAAACTTTTTTTTTTTTTTTTTTGAATTGACTATATGTTGTTGGCCAGAGTGGCCATAACAACTTCACCCGGACAGAGGGCGAGCGCAAGTGCGCTCCAGCCATAGGGGCAGGGGGGCAGCTAGCTCAAGGGCGTCACTAGGGACACGACCTCGGCTTGGGCCGCTGCCAGGAGAGGTGGCGAGGGTAAATCTACCACCGGATCGGAACGCGACCTCGACTGAGAAGATCCGGCAAGAAACTCAGCGGGCTTGTCGGGTGCCAAGGTGTGTCTAGGTAAGTAGACGCACCTTCTAGCGGAAGCGGGGGTTCGTCGACCTCGCCGGCGAGGTCGGTGTCTGGCGGGGAGTGTGCGTGTGTCGTTCTCCTCGACATCTGAGTCTAGGAGAGCGGTGAGTGGGTCGGGGGGGTCCAGCACCACATGCCGCGGCCTGCGGCGGCATGTATCTGGCTCGTGTGCGGGTGCATAATCGGCGGCGGCGACGATTAAGGGATTGGTGTATTCAGAAGCCTTCATGAAATAGCGTTCAGACGCTATTTTGAAGTGCTTCTGGATAGAATCGAGGCGTAAGTCAGAATGAAGGTCTACGTTCCGTACGAACCACGGGGCTCCGACGGCTTGGCGAAGAAAACGGGACTGTAAGGCCTGGAGGCGACTAATGTGAGAGTTGGCCGCGTGGGCGAACACAACGCTCGCATAGGACATGATGGGGCGAATGCAAGCTTTGTAAAGTGTCACCTTATTTCTAAGGGACATTTTACTCCGCTTGCATAGGAGATAATGAAGGCGACCGAGCACAAAGGCGGCTCGATTGCGGACGTTTCTAATGTGAGGACCGAAGGTCATGGAGCCATCGAGCGTGACCCCGAGATATTTAACTGACTTGGACCAAGGGATAGGCTGCTTGTACAAAGAGACAGTACCTAAGTTGGAGCGAGTGTGGCGTATGGAGGGGCGTCGAGAGGTGGTCCTGGCAAAAAGCACGGCTGCGCTTTTGTCCGGGTTCACCTCTATTCGCCATTTCCTAAACCACTCTCCGAGAGAATTGACAGCGCGTTGGAGAACGCGTGTGATCTGAGCCTTATTACGATGGGAGAAATAGAGCGCGGTATCATCCGCGTAAAGGGCGAGTTGCACATTGTTCGTGCGGGGGATGTCGTTAGTGTACAGACTGTACAAAAGAGGGGAGAGCACGGAGCCCTGAGGGACTCCTGCCCTGATGGGGTGGGGTGGGGAGAGCGTGCCCTCGACTCGATATCGAAAGGTACGGTTTGACAAGAAGTCTCGTAAGATGAGCACGAGACTGTCCGGCACGCCTAAGAGGTACAGCTTGTAAATCAAGCCGTTGTGCCAGACTTTGTCAAACGCCTTAGCGACGTCAAAGAAGAGAGCTCCCGTGGATAGGGGGCGGCCGGAGGAGGAGTTGAGGCCTTTGAGAATGTATTCCGTGATGCGGTGTACTTGGTGAACACAAGAGTGGCCGGCCCGAAAGCCGAACTGCTCGTCAATGAGAAGATGATTGGAAAAGATATACTCTTTGAGTCTTGCTAAAAGCAGGCGCTCATAGAGTTTGGCAATGGCCTTGAGGAGGCTGATGGGACGGTAGCTCGCAGGGACGTTGCGGGGCTTACCGGGTTTGTGAATGCCAATGACTATTGCCTCCTTCCACGCATTGGGAAAGATGCAGTTCGTCATAGCGGCATTGAAGATAGCTACTAGGAGACAGATAAGCTGGGCGGGTAAGAGTTTGAGAACTCTGTTGCTAATGCCGTCCGAGCCCGGGGCCTTCTTGGAGTTGAGACCTTTAATCAAATCCTTCACCTCGGATTCGGTAACCGGTGTGAGAGTGGTAGTGAGGGGTAAGGAAACCCTGCGCTCGACTTCCCTATCAACGAGTTCCAGGTGGTCGGGATCAGAGGATTGGGTGCTAGGGGAGCACTGGCTCTCGAGAGCGGAGGCTAGAAGCTCGGCCTTTTCGTCGTCATCGAAAGCAGGGGGGTCGCCTGAAGGGCGTAATAGGGGGGGGCATTGTGACAGTAGAGTCGGACTTTAAGGCTCTCGCCAGCTTCCAGTAAGCTAGATGCGATGGCGAGATTCCTTCGAGAAGGTTACCCCACCGGGCGTCCCTAAGCTCGGCGATTCGACGCTTTACATCACGCTGTAAAGCGCGCATGCGAACACGGTTAGCTTCGGTGGGGTAAGAATCGTAAGCTCTGATGGAGGCATTCTTAGCTCGGACCAGGGCTTTGATGTCGTCTGGCAGAACGAAGCGGTGAGAGTCACCTACCTCGACCTGCTTAGACGAGTGACTAATGGCCGACTGGAGATGGTTGGAGAAGGCATCTACAGCCTGAGATGTGTCCTGAGGGGACGTAAGGAGATCAGGGATGCTGGCGAGGTGTGGAGAAGAGACATCCGCTAAGGAAGTACTTAGCTTTTGCCAATCCATCACAGAACGCGTGGTCGGTTGAGATGGAGGGGAAGGTCCGAGCTGCATGAGAACGGGACGGTGGTCGGAGTCGAGCTCTTGGAGAACTTCCAACGAGCGCAACCGTAAGGTTATGCCCTTGAGGAGGGCAATGTCTAGGACATCAGGGCGATGTGCTAGGTTGTTCGGAAAGTGAGTGGGGTGCAGGGGGGCGATGACGTCAAAGTCGAGCTGGTCGACTAGGGCGTCAAGACGCCTCCCATTTGGGGTGGTGAGGAGACTATTCCACCTGACATGCTTGCAGTTGAAGTCGCCAGCCAGTATGACTGCGCTTCCCAGATCAAGGAGTGCTTCGATGTCACTCCTAAGCAGAAGCTTGCCAGGCGGAAGGTAGATGGAGGCTATGACCACGGCAGGATGGCCAGTGAGGGACAGACGACAGACCGAGGCTTCTATGTTGGTGAGCGCAGGGGGGTCGAGGGGAATGCAGTGGAGGGACCTCCTGTAATAAATGGCAGTCCCACCCCCGCGGGCGGTGAGCCTGTCATTCCTTACAAGATTATAGTTTGCGATTTTGGGATCGCGACGGGACGGCTTAAGCAGGGTCTCCTGCACCAGCAAGAGATCAACCTGATGATCCCGAAGGAATTCACCAACCTGATCCCTCTGCTGGGAAAGGCCAAAAGCGTTGAAAAACGCTAGGGATAGGTGATGGGGTTTGGTACGTTGGATGTGTAAATCCATTACGGGTGCACGAGAGAGTCAAAAGATGAGAGGGAATCGTACACATCCATGTACGACTCCATGACAGCAATCCTCTCATAAGGATTGGTTGCTGTGCGGAGGTGGTGCGCGAGTGAGCGAACTCGCTCAACGTTAACAACGTTGAAGAATTCGCTCACCAACGCAAAGTCGCTAGCCAAGCTAGTGGCGGTGGTAGGCGCAGAGGGCGCGGGGCGAGGGCGGGGGGCAGCAGGGCGCGCAGGGGCGGTCTGCACCGGGAGGGAGGCGGAGGCCGTGTATGGGAGCGGCTTGCTCCATACATTGGCGCGCGGGGAGGGGCGCGCTGGGAGCGCGGGCTTTAGCGCTGAGGGCGCGGGGGCGGGGAGTGCTGAGGGAAGAGAGGGGCGGGGCGCAGAGGGCGCAGCGGGGATCGGTGCAAAAGACACCGGGGGAGGCGCAGAGGGCGCAGAGGGCTGAGAGGCAGCCCGTGCAGGCGCTCTAGGACGTCCGCGCCTCGCCACCCCGCCGTTCCCCTTTGGGGCCTTAGGGCAACCGCGATAATTCGCGGTATGCCCCTGAGTCCCGCAGAGGACACAGCTCGGCGGCTCGGTCGCGGTCTCTTTCGAGCGCGAGCACCCACTAGTGGGATGGTCCCCGATGCATTTGACGCACCGGGGACGGGCGTTGCAATTACGGGCAGAGTGCCCGTAAAGCTGGCAGTTGTGGCACTGCGTGGGAGTGCCACTTTTGTGAGGGGCCTCAATTGAGAGCCCCGAAATAAGGCAGACGGCCTTAGGGTTAAAGATTTTCCGACCTTCGTCGGAGCGGTCCAGCACTACCAGGACCATATCATATGGCTCCCGGGTGCGGGCCTTGTACATCCGGTGCACCTCGTGCACCGGGAAGGACTGCGACTTAAGGTCGCTCTTAATGAGCTCGGTGTCGAGCTCTTTTGGGAGGCCGCGGATGACGGCACGAAGTACGCGCTCTTCCTCGAGCGCGTACGTGTGATAGGGGATTTTATTATCCCGCAGAAACTTTGATAGGGCACGGTGGCAGTCCGAGGACTGCACCTTAACCATGATTCCCTGCGAGGTGGACCTCGCAGAGAGGAAGTGGATATGGCGCTCATGGAGCGCCTTCGAGATGCGCTCCCAGGCGCTCTTGTCATGGATGACAAGGGGAGGGGGCGGGGGTGAC
Source organism: Notodonta ziczac (assembly GCA_918843915.1). NCBI lineage: Eukaryota > Metazoa > Arthropoda > Insecta > Lepidoptera > Notodontidae > Notodonta > Notodonta ziczac. The sequence goes on along the minus strand of OU974046.1, from coordinate 11,806,878 downwards.
TTGCGCGCGGGGCGCGGGGAGGGCGAGGCCCGCTGCGAGGCAGACGGGCTACTGCCAGATTGGCGGGAAGTAGGGGATGCGGGGGTAGGGGAGGGGGCTGGGGACCCCAGAGAGGGAGCAGCTTTGCTCACCTTTGGGGGAGGGAGGTCGCGCTGCTTGCGCGCCCTCTTGTTCCCGCCAACGAGAATAAAATCATCCTCTGAGGAGGATGTAGCGGGAAGGGGGGGGGGAGGGGGGCGCAAGGGCCTCCACCTCCATGTCGATCTCCGACTGAAGGTCGGAGTCGCACTCAGAGGGAGTAGGGGCAAGAGGGGAGGAGGGAGGCGAGGGGTCGGGGGACGCGGGGGAGTCTGCGGCGTCCGCCGTAAGCCGGCGGAACGCACGGGATTAAAACAATCAAGGGTAGTTGCAAAGAGACTTCTAGTTATAGGTATCGTTCTATTCAGCAAGAGACTGTAAGTGCCGTGGGCGGGCGGGCCTGCGGAAGTGAGCTTCACCGGAAGCAAACTCGACTGTTCAATCGAGGACACAGCCGCCCTTGGAACTCACTCTTATGGTTGCTTTTTATTGGTTCCATGACATGTATTATGTAGGTTAAGATCAAGATATCTAAGTATCCAACAATGAAGTTGTTCGAGTTTATTTCTGGTGTGAATTAAGAAGTGCGAATAGCGAACAGTTACGTATCAACCCCCTCTCAATTTATCCCACTCCCCTTCACGTCGGAAAAGTGCGAGCAATGCCTCTGGTATTGCGAGAATCTATACCCTACGGTTACTGCTTTACATGTGGCGGTTCGTACGCTCGTTTGCCAATTTTATTATATACTAGCTGAGCCCGCGACTTCGTCCGCGTGGTTCTCCCGCTCCCGCGTTCTGAGACCGCGCGACAGCACGCATTTGTTTTTTTTTTCTAAAATAAAAGTAGCCTAAGTTACTTCTTATAACATCAGCTATCTACCAGTGAAAGTCCCGTCAAAATCGATCCAGCCGTTTCGGAGATACTTTGATATCATGTGTTTTTTTTTTACGCGGAACCCTAATTGTTTTTCTAAAATTAAAGTAGCCTAAGTTACGCCTTATAACATCAGCTATCTGCCGGTGAAAGTCCTGTCAAAATCGGTCCAGCCGTTTCGGAATTTACCCGGAACAAACATACAGACAGACAGACAGACAGACAAACATTTTTTAAATCGCGTTTTTGCTAAAGGTGTCGTGTGTACTTTCATATGCATTTAGTGAAAAGGTGTTACTTTGATATTACAAACGACACTCCAATTTTATTTATTTGTATAGAATGTATAGATTTAAATATTAAGTATTACTCGTAGGGACTACGGAATCTTTAAAAACGATTGCCCACTTAATTATATTTATTCTATGTAATAGAATAAGGATCGTATTCGCACACATTACTATGAAGTCTCACAGCGCGCGAATGCACAGCGCGTTGGAAAATGACAAATTTTCTATTATAGAATTCGTCCCTTATTTAGAAAAGCGTTGTTTTGTTTGTGCATACGGCCGATACACTGTTATCAAACCGATAGCATTGCATTTAAAAACAAAATTGCCATAATATTTCCAGCAGGAGTTTTTAAACCTACATTGCTTCACAAGTAGTCGCAAGTGTTGCCCTCTAGTACCTAAAGTATACAGTCTGTTAATCTTAATGAATACCGCAGAGAAGGATAAATGATGTGGTTTCCACATAGGCCTTGGGAGACAAGCTTTGTTTTTAATGAAGGCTTATTTTAAAATACATTTGCTTACTTTAATAGAAAAAGCACCTTATTATAAACTGTGTAGACACATAACAGTGTAACCACCAAAAATAATTGGTACTAGGTTGGTTTTTGCGGTGCAAACGGTACAAAAATCTTTGTCTGTTATCTCTCTCTTTATTTCAGACTTTAACACAACGGCACAAGAACGTATACAGACATGTTTTCTTCATTATGCTTTTCTCAGTTTCATGAGACAAAGGCTTCGTCTCATGTCGCACCTTTTGTAATGGACCCACTGACGTTTTCAAAGCTGAAATGAACCGTATTCTTTACAGTTTAGGTCTATAGTACAAGATTCCAAAGATACGTCTTGGAATGTCAGTTAATATCTGTTGAAGGTAGTGTAGTGATGAGACGGTTAGTTTGAAATATCGACGTTGAGTCACGTCTCGACTGATTAAAATGGATGTGTCGCCGCCAAATAGCTTAATTCGCCATTCAATTAACGGCCTAGGCACTTAACTAAACGGCGCCGTTCAACTAACGGCCTGAATGATATTCAGCCATTTGATCAAACAGCTAGGCAAATGACTTGGATCGATGACGTTTAACTACTTGCCTAGCCGTTTAATTACCTGCCTAGCCTGTTCATTTCAATTTAGTTCTACTTTCTGCCACCTAGCGCCGAAACTCACCAAACTGTCAATATCTCTATATTCTATATTCTCTTTGGTCAATATGGCGTCGGGAAAAAACAGCTTTGATGGAATAATTTTATTAGGTACTTAGGTTTTTTACGTTTTTTTTTAGATCCACCGAATCTATTTGCCGGGTGGGGTTACTGTGGGGTCATAAAAAAAATAACCCTAACCTAAACCCATCCAGGTCGTTCTGCTTGGGTAGTATTTTGAAAAAGTTTAGTAGTACTTAAATGTCAACCAGTTGCCTAAGCATTAGCCAGCCAGTTTATTAAATGTTGTAATAGACGATACGGCTGAATATCATTCAGGCCGTTAGTTGAACGGCGCCGTTTAGTTAAGTGCCTAGGCCGTTAATTGAACGGCGAATTAAGCTATTTGGCGGCGACAGATGTATTGCAATTTGCAAGTACTAATTTAAGGTCCATATCAATAAATCGATGTCAAGTCTGAGACCGATGTTGGAAATGTCATTCTTATGTCACACCATACCAGTGCAAAATTGCCTGTCAAAACTCTACTTTATTATTAACTAGCTGTGCCCACGGACTTCGTCCGCGTAGTATTTAACGTAACAAAAATTTCGGGATTATCGGGATAAAAAGTATCCTATATGTTTATCTCGGTTATAAATTATCTGTGTTCCAAATTTCATTCAAATCCGTTCAGTAGTTTTTATGTGAAGGAGTAACAAACATACATACATACATACATACATCCACACTCACAAACTTTCACATTTATAATATTAGTAGGATACAGGCCTTAAACTACTAATCTATATTTTTAATTCCCTGCAAAATTAACTTACTAACTACATAGGTACACGTAACGAAGCAAGAAAACAGTTGGATTTTGAAATTAGGATATATTTCCAAGATATCAAGGAACTTTTCCTAATATTTGAGAAAGTATCTAGCGGCTTCACATCTTCAACAAACGATATAGCAATTGCTTGGTGCTCCTCAGTGTTATGAGTGCAATAATTAGTTCATACGCTTTACTGGTTAAATAAATAATTTACTGTTTAATTGAGACATACAATAATATAGGATTGAAATAAAACTATTTTACGGATTTTATCGCGTTTATTAACTTTATGTTCCCGACGCTCACAGTGGGTCGAGGTGGCACTTTCTGCGTGGATCGGACCGCAAATAACAACTAAATATGAGGGTACCCAGTTACTAACTATGACATCAGGACGTCTAACACCTCAGTCCCCCCGTGACCATGGCTGCTGTAAAGCAACCGAAACGTCGGGAACATAAAGTTAATAAACGCGATAAAATCCGTAAAATAGTTTTATTTCAATGTGTAGTATTCGCGTAAATATAAGAAAACAATAAATAATATAGGATGTTATTGTCGGTTTTCATGCTACCTACCTCAATATTGCAGAAGATCATGTCGGCCCACACCTCCCTACCTACACCACATCACTACTCGGAGACAAGAATTTCGCAATAACAGAGAGTAGTATTTTAACAAGTCTGGAAACTCGTGTCTCTACGGGTGTTCATGGTAATTTTGAAAGAATGTCAAAGGTAACAAAATTTATATTGAAGATTCCTTGTGAAGTTGACTCGATGTCTCTGGCGTTGGATAATGCCTACGAGCATGAGCTTTGATCCTAAAAGTTTGGGTCATATTGGGGAGAGGCGAATCAGGCATGTAGTTAAATGAAGGTAAGTAAAACTGAAATAATATGAGTTCTGAATGGAACTTGTGTTGCAGTCTAGGTCAAGGGGTGGAGGGGGGTCTGCAGATGCGCCCTTAGACCTCCCTTCTTGGTACAACTATGCCTACGAGTAAGGGGATCAAAACTAGCTTTTGCTAAGTTCCAAGGTTGTGTAAGACTACCTACGTCCCGATGCGATCTACGTTACAATCCCTAAAGGGATAAAAATTATTATTATAAGCAAATTAAAACAATTATTCTCTTTCACTCGTCTGTTTAATTCTTCAAGAAGGTTGTGGTAATTAACATTATAGGTACTTATTGGGTTAAGTTTTTACACTGTACCACAATATAGGGTGTAAGAGGCATCGTATAGAAAACTGATACAACCATGGCTAACCATGCGGCAATTAATTTAAAAATGCTGTAAAATTTTAGCATATTTCATGAAAATATCGACGGATAATTCCAACTCGGAGGTGTCGAGAATCATGAGTTAAATCCATATGGTATTACTTTTCGGTACGATGCACGATGCCCGTTACACCCTGTATAAAGTACCTAAACTGTAGGCAATAAACGCAAGTTGGCACGACAACAAGACATACGACCCAGTGCTACGATGAAAACGCCAAATATGGACGTTTAAAGTTAATAATGTGCAAATATTAAAGCAACATCTGGCAACACTGGCTCTTTGCCAGCTCCCGGGCCCATGAAACGGTCAGAGTTGCCAAATGTAAGCCAAACGAATAAAGAGGACGATTTTATAAATTATTTATTATGATTTAGCCTTCGTCTATTTGGCTGAGTTTAACTTGCAATAAATATACAATTACACCCGTGTTCCCTAAAGGGATAGAGAGACACTGCAATGAACCATGCAAGCACCATGTAAGCACTGATGCATTAATATAGCAAAGCTGCCTAGTAGAAATAAGTTTATGACATGGCAATATTCTGGGCCTATTACTTTATTATTTGTGATGCCTTATGCATTAACCTACATTGTCCTCACACCTCTGATTATACCTACTGTAAACGCAAGAATAATTTAAAAAAAGAAAAAATGTATCCATGGAGTTTCTTGCATGTTCTTCTCCATAGGATTTTGTTTTGGGACATGCACAGCTAGCTCTTGACTTTTTAAAAGTGCCAGTGAATCTGGCCGATTTTAAATAAAAATATTTGAGTTTGGATTTTGAGTTGGAACCCATATGTCGTAATACATACTCATAGATATGAGTTTCACCAGTTTTTTTTTTATTACTAGCTGAGCCCGCGACTTCGCCCGCGTGGAATTTAACTTAACAATAAAGCCCGGTCCCGCGTTCTGAGCCCGCGCGACAGGACCCATTTTTTAATTTTGTTTTTCTAAAATAAAAGTAGCCTCACTTACTACGTATAACATCAGCTATCTAACAGTGAAAGTCCCGTCAAAATCGGTCCAGCCGTTTCGGAGATACGCTTTGATTTCAAGTGTTTTTATTTATTTACGCGGAACCCTAATTGTTTTTCTAAAATTAAAGTAGCCTAAGTTACCCGCTATAAGATCAGCTATCTGCCAGTGAAAGTCCCGTCGAAATCGGTCCAGCCGTTTCGGAGATTACCCGGAACAAACACACAGACAGACAGACAGACAGACAGACAGACAGACAGACAGACAAAAATTTTTTAATTCGCGTTTTTGCTATAGGTATCGTGTGTACTTTCATATGCATTTAGTGAAAAGGTGTTATTTTGATATTACAAACAGACACTCCAATTTTATTTATTTGTATAGATTACGTCACGTTGCGGCAAGTATTTGACCACAATCTCACATGATGGTAAGTGACGATGTGGTCTACGGTGGTGCATACTTGCCTAACAGGTACCGGGAAAAAAGATGCCGGCAAGGTGGAGCCTAGCTGTAGCCAATTGGGGTAGTAACACCCTCTAACAGAAGATCGGCGGCTAGTAACTTTTATAGCTGTGTTGCGTATGATGAGAGAGAGAGCTGGAAGCTCAACCTCCTCCTTACTCGTCCCTCTGTCCCACTCTGCTTTAGGTAACATTGCCTTTAGTATTGCAAGCTTCTAAAGGCTACGGGAACTGCTTAAGATCACGCGGGGCGTACCTACATTTGAGTGAATTGCGGAATATATTCTGTTCCAAGATTTCAAATTCAGCTAGATGTGCCTCATTAGCCTTTTCAAAGTTACTTAAATATAACCTTAAAACGTCGTCAAAGGCAATAATATTTTTACATTTCGTTTTCAGAATAATGTTTTCTCGGTAGGTAAGTACAGTGTTTACCGTCATTTGGCGAAAATATTCGAAGGTAAACGTATTTACTGTAGGCGAGAGTGGAGTTTGAATTCCGCATTACATTCCGCGAGCGCGTGTACGGCATTTAACTAAAATTGGGTCATATTATGTAATGTATTCATGGTTCCATTTTGTTTGAGGCACATTTTGCTCGATGCGTCTCGTATTTAGAAATGTGCGCAAATAAAAAGCTGATTTAAATATCCAAATTCGGCATATGGAAAGAAAACCGGGAATCATTGTAATTTCAGAATCTCTGTTTGTCTGTATAATAGTACTAATCTTATATTTGCGCGAATACTACACATTGAAATAAATCGGATCGGACCGCAAACAACAACTAAATGAGGATACCCAGTTATTAACTATGACATCAGGACATCTAACACCTCAGTCCCCCCGTGACCATGGTTGCTGTAAAGCAGCCGAAACGTCGGCAACATAAAAAAGTAAATAAACGCGATAGAATCCGTAAAATAGTTTAATTTAAATGAGTACTAATCTTGAAATTGAAATGTTTTTACAGGATCCTTTGTGGTCGCATTTTCGGTATTTGGGTCGATTTTGATAGCTTATCTGTTTAGCTATGGGGCCGGGCCTCCGCTTCCCTGGTCGGTGACCGGTGTGATGGCCAAACGAAATAACCACAAATTCGGGAAAAGTCCTGAGTGGATTGTCGTGTTTTTGGTGACACTCGTCCTGTGTTGAAATGTTTCTGTCTTTAAGAGTCGAGTTTGATGGATTGTTCTGATTTCAAAGTTCTTGATCAGTAGAGTATAAAATGTTTAAAAATACTCTATAAGTAGAGTCTTATTTATCATGAAAGGTTTGTTTATTTGACAACAAACAATCTAAATTACCTTAAATAATGTTGTATTATTTTAACATTTAACAATAAATAAAACTTGGTATTTACGCAAAAGTTTTCCGTTTCGGTGTATGATAATAAGTACGTTAAAATAACTTGCCCGGTTCTTTGGGAAATCGAAACTTTATCCACGAGTTTTCATAGGATGGTCACCGTTTAAGCGTAACATAAACCTATTTTTTTTTAATCCGGCATGGACATGGATTTGTGGGGTCAAATTAATATAAAGTAAGTGTGGCTATACGAGTTCCTGTTAATAGACCGGCATTGTTTTATTAGGCTACTCTTAATATAATAGAATTAAGACTCATTGCGAATGATGTCTTCAAACCCTATCACAGAATAGTAAGAATAATAGTATCACAACGTAAATAATGATAATACTTCATGGCTCTATTAAGATTAAGGTGCTATTAAATAATAACTAATTATGCGTAACATCACTACTATGTTTAAAGAAACAATTTCTAATCACCTTTTTAATGAAAACTCTATGAGATACTTTCACAACTTTTATGCGGTATCGAAGTTTTTTTTTTTCAAAAGTCCGCTTTAAAGTTACATAATGTATCGCCTTGTGCACCACCGACCTTCAACTGTCGGAACTTGGAAAACAATCGATCTAAATACACCCAGCCGGGTCGCATCGGATCGGCAATTTCATTATACGTTATTGGAAGGCTGTTTGTCCGTCCCTGGCGCGATGCCAGCCGTTGCATAATGTTCCGAACATCGCTGCATTCAGCTGGGCCTCATAACAGCCGGTATCAGGAGATAATGTCGTTAGAAACGACCAATTCTCAAGAAAAGGAACGATAAAAATGTAATTTTTTAAGCTTAATGACTTTCTTAAAGGTTTAAATTGTTGCTATGAGTGTTATACCCACGCATAAATTACCTTCAAATGATACAGCATAAGCTTACTTTAAAGTGGTATCCGATTTCGCTCAGTGTTCCTTGATTAAAGCCTGACAGATCGGACTTAAATATTTGACCGAAAACGATTATAAAATGTTTGACATATCTCGTTAAGGGTCAAACCTCATCGCCATCGTTGGACACCATCGTCGACCCTGGCTTACAGGAGTAACAGTGGTGGGAGTGTGGCGATATGGTCCCATAGAAAAACATATACCTATTAGGTAGAAATGCTAATAAGTAAAAATAAATAAAATAGATATCGACAGATTGACGCACCAACTGTATGGTCCCAAACTTAGCAAAGCCTGCACTATGGGTACCGTACAATGGACTGGGGGCGATCCCAGTGATATCCAGACCAGGCCAAATCACGAAAAGGCCATTTCCGAAATTGACCCCAGCGGGAAACGAACCCGCAACCACCATGTGCAGTGAGCCGAGCGGCCTACGTTCGAAACACTGCGAGAAGCGGTCGTCAAAACCAAAAGTACCTGATATATTGATCCGGTCCTCATCGTAGTACTCGACCCTGGGCGCAAGTTCATCGTCATCGTCGGCCAGCACGTGCTCATCGGGCAGGTCCTCGGGGCGGCGCGCGCGCGTCGCATTCGGCGCGGCGCTCACGGCCAGCACGCACACCACCGCCAGCGGCAACACCACCTCCATGCCGACATCACCGCGCACCGCACGGTGACGCCACCTGCCGACAGACCAGCGCCTTCCTTAACACTTCTCACGCCAATAACATAACATGTAACCAGTCTACCTACCAGCCTACTTGTCAAATTTCTCTAGAGGCTAAGAACGCACCTGGCCAGTTTATTTATTTTAGCTCCTAGTGGCGGCAAAGGGCCTCGCACGTCCACCGAGATTAGTATGGAGGCATCGCTAAGGAAATCGTGAATGTGCTAAGGCGTTATCTTAGGTGTGGGTGTATTTGACTCAAATCAAAGCGTCCGAAAGAATCCTATCCCTTTCAGGAATTACTTTTAAACATTCGGGAACAGCCAAGTGGTTAAGCGCGTCTTTCTCCGATCGAGAAGGCACTAAGGCCAAATTAGGCCAACTCCTAACCCGCCCTTGCTGCTAGCGCTAACCACCCACACAGCGAAGAGTTCCTATAAGTAGTATCTATCTATACCTATACTAGTAATTATGTGGTGACGTAAGTCATCTTATTTTTAAAGGAAAATGTAACCAGGTTCACAACCTGTTGCTGATGTGTGTCTATAATGTGTTTGTTACAAAACGCTGTAACTTTTCAGCGCCGCGATGCGTGATACATGATAATTCATCATTTCCACCGTTATTTCACAACTTGATAGTCACGTCGAGTGATGAAAATGAAATGTTTCTGTGTACGTTCTCCATGTTCACGAAATGAACGAACGCACATGGAGTGGTTTAGATAATTCAATGTAACGAACATTACTTTATGATTGAGATTCTTGCCGGATCTTCTCAGTGGAAGCAGCATTCCGAACCGGTGGTAGATTCTGACTGTTCATAAATGCTTTGTTGGCTTACATGAATATAAACAATTTTGAATTTGAGTTTAATGTAAAAGCCTGCTAACAGTCCGTAAAGTAGTTTTTCTTCAGCACCAGAAAATAAAATTAGGTATATCACAATGTCCTCGCTTAGAAACTGTAAAGAGCTGAGTTTGGTACGTTAAACGTACAAGATACATTAAATATAAGCAAGGTATATAGGCGCTTCTAACATACACATGTGGCGACCATTTCTGTCGGCGACGTGAATGTGAGGTCGCCACACACATAATATAGATTAATGTTTACGGATTCTGCAAACATCCGTTCTATAGTTCTCGGTTTTCGACTTGCACGGTGGAAAGAATTCGGTAAGCAGTAGCTGTCCAATCGGAACGATCGGTAACATAGTCGTATCGAATCGGTTGTTCCTAATCGCTCCAAACGACATTTATGATACGAGAACATCAAATTCATGGATCAAATCCATTCGGTTAATTCCTTACCGAAAAATAGGTTCGGGAAAATAATACCGGCAACAGCTTTAGCATACGCCACTTACCTACATGAAATAAAAACATATTACGCTATCAAAAGAACATTTACATCATGTACTAAATTAATCATGTGATTAAAATGGTACATAACAATTAGTAATCTTGTTGATCGGAGTTGTTCCACGGGCGTGCGATCACGCGATTCAAGTTAATATTTTATTTTACCATAACAGACTCTGAAAATGTTAGTTAATTATGTCACCGGTTTACGTAATTAACCTATTATGGTTTTAGTTTTTACTTTGGGTGGGTTTTGCCTGACTCATCTTATCCCTGTTACTCCTGTAAGCCATGATCTACCTTCGGTACCTTCGGAACACTATTATTCTGAAGAGTCATCGAGAGAGAGCGTCTGCGTGGTCGATGATGAATGAATAATGGTGTGCCCATTGAGAATCTTTGAATGACACCAATCAGACATTTATAGCTATTGGTACCTACAATAATTGTAAATAGGTAATTGTGCTCGGTATTTTCCGAGGTTATTATTTCAGTTAATCTTTATCCTTAATGCAAATAAACTCAATTTATAACTCTTATAAATAACATGAATCCATTTTCCCGTGCTCATCTGAATCAATTTACGTAAGCATGCCCGTAGTTCGTTTGTTTAAAGAAACCGTTCCTTCTCAAGATTCACTCCAATTAGTGCACCCAGTTAGAATTCTTTAGAGCCACAAAGTGAGTTTTAATAGACGAATCCAGTGAGGGTCCGAGGGCACGAGGTCGACAACCAAACGTTAAGCAATGTTTTGGCGAAGTAGTGACCTATGTCTTAATGTAAATGTAGCTATTAACTCTTTAAAGGTGATATCACACCAAGCGATGGACAGTCGATGGGCTAACGATCAATCTAAGTTAATTCTTTGATCTAAATATATATAACTCAAAGGTGACTGACTGACATAGTGATCTATCAACGCACAGCTCAAACCACTGGACGGATCGGGCTGAAATTTGGCATGCAGGTAGATGTTATGACGTAGGCATCCGCTAAGAAAGGATTTTGATTAATTCTACCCCCAAGGGGATAAAATAGGGGATGAATAATCCCGAAATTTTTGTTAAGTTAAATTACACGAGGACGAAGTCGCGGGCACAGCTAGTGTTAGTATATACTAACTGATTATATAATCAGTCGTCATTATTGGTCACCATTGTCGAACCTGGTTTACAGGAGTAACTGTGGTGGGAGTGTGTGGCGGGACCAGTCCCATTAAAATATAATCAGTTGATGTCGATCTACAATTCCTACATAGAGCAACGATCCATGTATGGGCATCCAGGAGGATGGCTCCCAATATATGAATCCAGCCCACCACTAGGGTCCCAGGAAGCAGAAGAATGCTAGTGGCGGAGGATTGGTTTGTGTGGAAGTCAATGGGGGAGAACTGTGTCCAGCACGGGGATGTCTTCCTGCTAGATGCCTGGATTGTGACACATGTATTCAATTTCGGAGTCTTTCCATAGATACCAGTGTTGATGAAACGAACTAACAAATCGTTATATTCAAAGTTCGAATGTAAAAGTTGTAGCCAATAGGTAGGCGCTTTACCCGGCTAGGGTCGTGTCACTACCCCCGATGGCGTGTTGGCGTGACGTAGCTAGACCGATGGGGTTTTTATCGCCTTCGAATGAATAATGATCATGGAACATTGTCCAACAGCCTAGGGCTTGCGGCAATTCAATGGAATAGCTTTGTATATTATGATGTTTGTAGGTAAGTTTTTACTTATAATTTTATCATACTTAGGGAATTCTCATTAAAACACTGAAGTATGTACTTCAGTGGGTATGTACCCACCTACTTAATTTTGACAGCACGTTAAATTGTTTCTGCTTGTAAAGAAAAAATAATAATTTTGAAGTATGATTATTTATATGTACTCATCATCATGTATAGGTGTATAAGTTGACCAATATTACAGCTAAAAATAAAATACTTACTTTAAAACTGAATAAGAGCGCCTAATCACTCTAAGGTCTACTTTAAACGGCAACCCATGTAACACTATAGTTGTCTAGTGTAATTTGAACCCCGACGTTCAGCAGAAAACCCCGCTCCGTTCAGGAATTCCACCAATAACACGTGACTTTGATTAATATCATTTTATATTTACCGTGACGGGGTTTTTTTTGGGTAGGAAAAGCAATTTGTATAATAAAACCCACTTGAAAAGTGGTTTGCGAACATCAGACTGTTGGAACATGATTTATTGGGTAGGTATTTCGTTTCTGAAGGTCTCTGAAGACCTGGGTCTACGCGGCTGACTGGGATTTTATATAAAAACTAGCTGAGCCCGCGACTTCGTCCGCGTGGAATTTTGATCCTTTCTTAGGGGATGTCTACGCCATGGTAGCTTTAAACCAATCGGTTTAAAGTTGACAAAGTTTCATACAAAGTTTCATCCCCTATTTTATCCCCTTGGGGGTAGAATTAATCAAAATCCTTTCTTAGCGGATGCCTACGTCATAACATCTACCTGCATGCCAAATTTCAGCCCGATCCGTCCAGTGGTTTGGGCTGTGCGTTGATAGATCACTATGTCAGTCAGTCACCTTTGAGTTATATATATATAGAAGTGTGCAAACAAGCGCACATTTACCGTAACGCACAGTTACCGTAGCATGATATTGCTCACACGTTACGTCTTGAAGGAGTTGTCTGCATTTGACGACCGCTTGGCGCAGTGGTTCGAGCGTAGGCCGCTCGGTAGTTGCGGGTTCGTACCCGCCGGGCAAATTTCAGAAATGGCCTTTTGGTAATTTGCTATGGTCTGGGTGTCACTGCGACCACACAGTTGGTGTTTCACTCAGGCGATATTTATTAAATATTATTAAAAAAAAAAACGTCAGTTTTTTTCATAAGAGAACTGCCAAAAGTGACGTATTCAGATACCCGATTCGTCAGTTCGAACTTATCGCGTCGAGCGACAGCGGACAGGCCGGGACCCCTGGATTAACATTTAGTAGGGATGTCGGAAGTGAAAAAGAATATCGAGACATCCATATATCCATACTTTTTCAAGAAGCCTAACATTTAGCACATAACCAAAATGTTTGTCCACTGCAACGCTGGCAATGTATATCGTACTAATATTATAAATGTGAAAGTTTGTGAGTGTGGATGTATGTATGTATGTATGTTTGTTACTCCTTCACGCAAAAACTACTGAACGGATTTGGATGAAATTTGGAACACAGATAGTTTATAACCGGGATTAACATATAGGATACCTTTTATCCCGATAATCCCGAATTTTTGTTACGTTAAATACTACGCGGACGAAGTCCGTGGGCACAGCTAGTTATGTAATAAAAGTAACTACGGAAAACAAAATTGGAAAATGCAAGCATTTTGGCGCAATGCAGTGGTAGCGTCGTATAAATCTGTAGTAGAGCTAGGATTTGTTACCTAAACGGCCCATTCATACGGGATCTTTTACTTAAATACTTACTTCCGTGGTAATAGAGCAAGTTTTCTGTTCGTCGAGCACAGGCAGTTAAACAAGCCATGAATTGACAGGCGTAAATGTCCGTATTTAACCGGCGACGAAAAAAGGGGGGTGTTATAAGTTTAACATGTGTCTCTATGTATCTGTGTGTCTGTCTGTGGCATCGTAGCGCCCAAGCGGGTGAACAGATTTTAATTTTGTTTGTTTTGTTAGAAAGGTATTCTGATCGAGAGTGTTCTTAGCGATGTTTCATGAAAATCGGTTCAGCCGTTTGAGAATTATCAGCTCTTTTGTAGTTTAAAAAGTCGTCGCATAGGGGTTTTTTAATATTTTCAATTAGAGTTATCTTTATACTCGTTTCCCTTGATCATAATTCAGGAAGGATCCTATACCATGATTAGCAAATAGTTCGGGGTTAAGTAGCTATTATAGCTGTATTTCGTACGATGAGTGCGAGAGTCGGAATCCTAACCCTCTATCCGCATTCTGGGAGCAATTTGGTATTGCAGGCCAATCTATAGGCTACTTACAATCTGGGCCCTAACCACGCTAGCTACTCAAATCGTAATAGAAAAGCAAACGCTCGCGATTACGTTTCAAACGCTCCGCTTTTGACGTTTTGCTGACACGAGCTTGACGATTTCTACTGACATTGATATGGTATCACAAGCCCTTGTCAATTGGCAACATAAATATATGCCCGCTCTTTATTGGGCAAGAATTTTACAACCCCTTTATGATAAGACTAGCTGTGCCCGCGACTTCGTCCGCGTGTAATTTGACTTAACAAAAAATTCGGGATTATCCCCTATTTTATCCTCTTGGGGGTAGAATTAATCAAAATCCTTTCTTAGCGGATGCCTACGTCATAACATCTACCTGCATGCCAAATTTCAGCCCGATCCGTCCGTCAGTGGTTTGGGCTGTGCGTTGATAGAGCACTATGTCAGTCAGTCAGTCAGTCACCTTTGAGTTATATATATTTAGATGATAAAACTAGCTGTGCCAGCGACTTCGTCCGAGTAGTATTTAACTTAACAAAAAATTCTGGATTATCGTGATAAAAAGTATTCTATATATTAATCCCGATTATAAACTATCTGTGTTCCAAATTTCATCCAAATCCGTTCAGTGGTTTTTGCCTGAAAGACATACACTCACAAACTTTCGCATTTATAATATTAGTAGGATTCTTGTAGGTATAGAACTGTTTGGACACTCTTTTTTGGGTAAGTATACTTACGAGTATATAGCAGATACATGTTCCTATCCTGGACAAGGTTTGACCTAGATAGCTAATCTTAGGTACAGGATGTAAAAAAGGTTCGGCCCACGAATACAAATTGTCTAATTTTGGGCAGGAGCACTCCTTTATTTCAAAACTCAGTTATTTAAATACATGTTTTCAGTGAACACTGTATTAACTTTTTTATAAACACTATTGCTTTTTTTCAATAAAGTAGCTTATGGACCCAGTTTTATTATAATTCTGTATCTATGTACTTTGCTATTTATTTAGGTTATATAAGATGTGAAATTTATTACCTGTTTAGAGACGGTAAAAATGTTCTGGAAAATTCCGCAACATTCCCGGTCTAAATATGAAAACACTTTAATTTTCCTCATTTACTTTAAGAGGGGTAATATTCCCCCCTCCGGTGATTACCTGAGTGACCTCAGTGTAATTTGGGCATGCCGCAGGCTAGCTGTTGATGAGTCGGCACATGGCCAGACTCGATTAGAGGCCGCGCAGTTTCGGCACTCGGCCTGGGTAGCTATAGAGGGGCGGATTTAAATTGACAATTTCAAAAGCTCGGCCTGATTGTGTTAAGCAGTTCCTCCCTATTTTGAACCATTTTTGGCAGCGCCAAAGAGGGTTGTTACGAGTTAACCTTGGTATATGACAGAAGTGACCTATTTCAACACAGATTGTGGGGTCTTTCTCGTAGCTGAGAGGATCCGGGTTAGATCCCCATATATACTCGCGATCAATCTATTGAGGTGAGCTCACTCCGAATATAACTATTAGCTTAGCTGGAACGGCTAAACATGGGACTGGTCACGCCACACACTCCCACCACTGTTACTTCTGTAAGTCAGGACGATGACACCAAGGTTTGGAAATCGACCAGTTCTAGGTTAAAGTCAAATTGTCTTGGAACTTGCAAGAATTTAATCGAAATAAATAATAGGAGGATTTGTAAGAAATTTATCAACTTCACTCCGTTGCAAAGCAGGAGACAAAAATAACTGTATATTAATCCATACAGTTTTTTTTGCCACAGAATATAATTAATGTGATAAACTAACATTGCTAGAAGGTAATCCATGGTTTTTTAAAGGGGTCACCAGACTACACCATGGTGGGAATATCGTAAGTAAGCTAAATTATCATGAAACCTGCAAGGAATTTCATTTAAAAGGAAATAGGAGGAGTCCATGGAGATATTGCAATCTGGAGACAAACGATCATGTAAGTATAGAATAACTTCCACAATAAATTAGCCTGAAGTTCAGGGGTCCATTTTTTTAGCTCATGATAATAGTTTTCACTAAAAAAGGGCTAAAGCTTAGCGGAGGACATGAGGTTGTGGGTTCTGAAACAATCTCAATGTGAGGTTATTTTCATACGTTGTTAGGTAATACTTGTTTTTTTTTAGTGAAGTTTGATGGCTTGTTACGAGCTTTTTATAAGCTGCTCTAGTGAGCATATTACCACAATAGTTTCTCTAATTACCGTTTACCTTTATTTTACGTTCGAATACGAAGGTCTTATACAATCTAAGTACCAAATATGCGTAATAAAAGTCTGTAAAAAACGCTTCAGAATAAGCATTAGTATAGAATTTCATCCAATCAATAGGTTAATTTAAAGAATCACATCGCTTTTTTAAAACTTATATGGATTGACATGAATGAAACAATTGTAAATAGAATGTTCCGATTAGCTGACTGCACCAATCGATTACAATTAAAAAATCGAGTGACAAAACCAATACTCACCTACGCCGGTAGATGTTACGCAAGAACGATATCACATCACAGCTTCGCGCGTTTTCTATGATATTTGAGTCAAAAACTATACATAAAAAATAGGAATGATAACTTTCGAAACACTAATTGCAAAATGTTTCATAAATCACAGCACCAAAGCAGTCATTGTGTCACTGGCACACCAGAAGAAAATCTTAAAAAATAATGACGTTCTAAATTGAAATAAATCGGATCGGTTTCGCGTTACTTTGTTTTTTTTTATTTATGTGTTATATAGGGGGGTTTATTTAATTTTCTGTTGTTTCTTGCGTAGGGGTTGATTTTGTGGAAGCGTCGCGTGCATTCGGCCGCTCGGGCTGGGGCGGCGCGGCGGCGGCGGCGCGGCGCGGGGCTAGTATTGACAGGGCGCGCCGGCGCGGACATTGCACCCCTCATCGCAGGGCCGGACTCGGGGCCGCGGACGGTGTCTTGCATAATATCATTGGAGGTAGTAGATTTAACTATATTTTTTGTAATTTGATTTGTTAAATACTTACGAATTTTTAATTTGTTGAACTTTTATATTAAACTAGCGGCCCGCCCGGCTTCGCACGGGTACATTGCGGTTACATTATTCGAGTTTTAGTAAGGATACCTAATTTTTTGAAAATATATTATAGCCTATGTCACCCGGGGATAGTGGAGCTTCCCAACAGTGAAAGAATTTTTCAAATCGGTTCAGTAGTTTCGGAGCCTATTCATTACAATCAAACAAAGTTTTCCTCTTTATAATATTAGTATGATAAAATCTAAAAATATATAAAAAAAATACTTAAACTATAATATATGCGAGAATTTCAGTGAGTATAAATAGTAGTCAACCATTGCGATCTACCTTTGAACTAATAATTTGTGCGGAATATATTAAGTAAAACTCAAAAAGAGACACATAAAAAAAATCAAACCATAATTCAATTTATTATGATGTTTATAAACCTGAAGTGTTTCTCCATAAAGAAATAATAATAATGGAAGATATTAAATCTTTTACTAATGTAGGTCAACATGGAATGTTAAAAAAATATAAATTTTTCCGTCACGTCACGAATCCGTCCCGTAACTTCTAAAAAACTACGGAGGTCCTACTCGCTCGGAAACACCCGAACATTACCGAGATTCCCCGAAGCTTAACCTGTCTGAAGTTACAGTAGCCAGAGTAACTTGATCTCTCTACTCTCCTTTGAGGCAGCTTAATAGGGTGCCAAGAGCGTGATAATGTTCACGCGTGGAGTTCCAATTATCATGGTGATGGTTGATGGGGCATGCGCGCACCTACATCGATGGATCTGGTAAAACCAGGTGTTACCAGTCTGGCATTTATTAGGATATAAACATATCATTTGGATTAGGTCCAAAATTGGATGGTCTGGGTGTCTTAGCCGTGCCAAATGAAACCATTGACCCTACTTGAGATGGGTAATGGAATAATATTTTGTTGGAGATAACTAGAATGTCAGTAATGGGTTTTTGAAATTTGGTGAACAGTATCCATAATAGGTATCTACGAATTTAAAAAAAAACGATGGTCCCTTAGACTAGCAGGTTTCCTCGCGATGTTTGTCCTCAAAATTGAGCAAGTGTTGAACATTATTTAAAATTAAATAAACGCGTGGAATGTCGAAAAAATCTAGAAGATCGTACGACGAGCGTACGTACTTACAACCTAGCTATCAATGATGCAAGAAATAAATAACCTTATTCAATAAATATATTTATTTTCTATTTACAATTTACAGAATGCCACTCAGATTTGAGAGTAAACAAGCACCGCGTGATAACGACGTCTCAAATCGTTTATGGCTGGTATTGTTAACGATCATAAGTCTGAGAGCGTGCTAGATCGCGATCTTAGAAATGTCATTGTTTTTTCCCCTGAAGTCAACGAGTTATATTTTACTGTTATAAGTCACAATTTTCTGATTTCATAGCGTGTTGGCACTTATTTTAATATTTCTCTCAGTAAAATGTATCTGTTATGTTACATCGTTTTCAAATAGCCCTCACATTTGAGATCTTGTTTCAGTATTCAAGTTTCAGACCGAGATTACATAAACATAGGTGATGATAACTAAGGTTTGTCTTGGTTTATGGCCCGAAGTCAAGTCTGACAGTGCCGTATAGATCTTGTGTAGGCGGATTTCCATTATTCTGTCCTGAAAAAGATAATAGAAGACACATTTTATAAGTCGATACATTTTATACTTTAACCAACTTCGCAACAGGAGGTTCCCAAGACGATTCCCATGTAAGTATGTTACCCTTTGACTATTAAAGGTGTTACCGCGTATCTTCGATATTTGTGAATCAATAAAAAAATCTGTTCTGTTGATGGCAGCCCTGGTTGGTACCTTTTTTGTTTTATGAAGATAAGTCCCTAAAGAGTGAAATACCAACAATACTCTCAAGGGAAGTTCAAACCACGGGCCACGGGCCCGAAAGTCATGTTGTAAGGCCCGCCCTTCTGTGTCTGATGGGGCTTGCCCCGTCACATACTTCCACCACTGTTATTGAGGTTTGACTCTGAGCGAGTAAGAATGTACAGAGATACAGCGAATTTTTGTAAGCCCTCAGGGAGTTTATTCCAAAAACGGAATAAACAGATTAAGTCAAGCATTAAATAACGTTAGTATATTCCACATAGCGTGGGAGCGATAGAAATTGATTGATGGAAAATGATATGGAAAACAAAAAATCTGAAGGTACTTTCTCCAGATACTTCAAGTTCAAATGTATAGTGTAATATTCTAAGGGTGACGGCCTAAATGGCTGTGACTCACATGACATTGAAGAAGAAATGGAGAAATCGAAAATTAAGATATCCCATTGGCCAAAGCAGGCTGGCCTGCTTCATAGCACAACCAAGTGGACGGTCACCCTAAATAACGGTGGAATATTGAAACACTACAAGATTAAAGTCCCACGCAGTTGTTGTATTAATAAATCGATCTCAAGTCTGAGAACGATCTTAGAAATGTCTAAATGTCATCTCCTAATATACCTGTACAAAATTGCATGGCAAACGCGCTCACAGACTTTAGATTGATTTACTTATAAATACGGGCCTCAAAAGTACTTAATTTGTCATTTTTGTACGGCGCATCAAAATGCAGATCAAAATCTCAGATTTGAGTTGCATCTGACTATGCAGCGGAAAGTTTCAATACTTACTTCGTTTCTTGCATTCAAGCTTTCGCGTAACCAGCAAGGTAAGTCCAACTCCAGTGCCAATGATACCTGCAGCCGTTCCAATTAGTTTAACAATTTCTATCCATTCCGCTTTTTTTCGCTCCTTTTCTCTCCTCTCCTCCTCCCACATCGAGGACTCTGAAAGTCTTTCATCATCATTTATGCCCGTGTGTGTTTTGTTTGTGTTTGTGCTACCAGTTTCTATGTTGTTTTTTGTTCCTGTGGCATTATTTCCTCTTATTGCTGTTGATTGTGTATTATTCATTTCTTCCGTACTTGTTTGTGTAGCAATGGTTTCTGTGACGCCAGCTTTTGCGGTGTTGGCTTTTAATGTTGAAGCTTGTGAAATACTGGGTTCTGTGGTGTCCGCTTCTGTAGTGCTATCTTTTATGGTACTAGCTTGTGAAGTACTGGGTTCTGTGGTACTTGCTTGTATAGTGCTATCTTTTACGGTGCTAGCTTGTGTAGTACTGGGTTTTGTGGTGTCCGCTTTTATGGTGCTAGCTTGTGAATTACTGGGAACTGTGGTGCTAGCTTCTGTAGTGCTATCTTTTGTGGTGCTAGCTTGTGTAGTACTGGGTTTTGTGGTGTCCGCTTTTATGGTGCTAGCTTGTGAATTACTGGGAACTGTGGTGCTAGCTTCTGTAGTGCTATCTTTTGTGGTGCTAGCTTGTGTAGTACTGGCATCTGTGGTGCTAGCTTCTGTAGTGCTATCTTTTATGGTACTAGCTTGTGAAGTACTGGGTTCTGTGGTACTTGCTTGTATAGTGCTATCTTTTACGGTGCTAGCTTGTGTAGTACTGGGTTTTGTGGTGTCCGCTTTTATGGTGCTAGCTTGTGAATTACTGGGAACTGTGGTGCTAGCTTCTGTAGTGCTATCTTTTATGGTGCTAGCTTGTGAATTACTGGGTTCTATGGTGCTAGCTTCTGTAGTGCTATCTTTTGTGGTGCTAGCTTGTGTAGTACTGGCTTCTGTGGTGCTAGCTTCTGTAGTGCTATCATTTGTGGTGCTAGCTTGTGAATTACTGGGTTCTATGGTGCTAGCTTCTGTAGTGCTATCTTTTGTGGTGCTAGCTTGTGTAGTACTGGCTTCTGTGGTGCTAGCTTCTGTAGTGCTATCTTTTGTGGTGCTAGCTTGTGTAGTACTGGCATCTGTGGTGCTAGCTTCTGTAGTGCTATCTTTTGTGGTGCTAGCTTGTGTAGTACTGGCATCTGTGGTGCTAGCTTCTGTAGTGCTATCTTTTATGGTACTAGCTTGTGAAGTACTGGGTTCTGTGGTACTTGCTTGTATAGTGCTATCTTTTACGGTGCTAGCTTGTGTAGTACTGGGTTTTGTGGTGTCCGCTTTTATGGTGCTAGCTTGTGAATTACTGGGAACTGTGGTGCTAGCTTCTGTAGTGCTATCTTTTGTGGTGCTAGCTTGTGTAGTACTGGCATCTGTGGTGCTAGCTTCTGTAGTGCTATCTTTTATGGTACTAGCTTGTGAAGTACTGGGTTCTGTGGTACTTGCTTGTATAGTGCTATCTTTTACGGTGCTAGCTTGTGTAGTACTGGGTTTTGTGGTGTCCGCTTTTATGGTGCTAGCTTGTGAATTACTGGGAACTGTGGTGCTAACTTCTGTAGTGCTATCTTTTGTGGTGCTAGCTTGTGTAGTACTGGGTTTTGTGGTGTCCGCTTTTATGGTGCTAGCTTGTGAATTACTGGGAACTGTGGTGCTAGCTTCTGTAGTGCTATCTTTTATGGTGCTAGCTTGTGAATTACTGGGTTCTATGGTGCTAGCTTCTGTAGTGCTATCTTTTGTGGTGCTAGCTTGTGTAGTACTGGCTTCTGTGGTGCTAGCTTCTGTAGTGCTATCATTTGAGGTGCTAGCTTGTGAATTACTGGGTTCTATGGTGCTAGCTTCTGTAGTGCTATCTTTTGTGGTGCTAGCTTGTGTAGTACTGGCTTCTGTGGTACTTGCTTCTGTAGTGCTATCTTTTATGGTGCTAGCTTGTGAATTACTGGGTTCTATGGTGCTAGCTTCTGTAGTGCTATCTTTTGTGGTGCTAGCTGGTGTAGTACTGGCTTCTGTGGTGCTTGCTTCTGTAGTGCTATCATTTGTGGTGCTAGCTTGTGAATTACTGGGTGCTATGGTGCTAGCTTCTGTAGTGCTATCTTTTGTGGTGCTAGCTTGTGTAGTACTGGCTTCTGTGTTGCTAGCTTCTGTAGTGCTATTTTTTGTGGTGCTAGCTTGTGAAGTACTGGGTTCTGTGGTGCTTGCTTCTGTAGTGCTATCTTTTGTGGTGCTAGCTTGTGTAGTACTGGCTTCTGTGGTGTTTGCTTCTATAGTACTGGCTTCTGTGTTGCTAGCTTCTGTAGTGCTATCTTTTGTGGTGCTAGCTTGTGAAGTACTGGGTTCTGTGGTGCTTGCTTCTGTAGTGCTATCTTTTGTGGTGCTAGCTTGTGTAGTACTGGCTTCTGTGGTGTTTGCTTCTATAGTACTGGCTTCTGTGTTGCTAGCTTCTGTAGTGCTATCTTTTGTGGTGCTAGCTTGTGAAGTACTGGCTTCTGTAGTGCTATCTTTTATGGTACTAGCTTGTGAAGTACTGGCTTCTGTGGTGATTGCTTCTGTAGTGCTATCTTTTATGGTACTAGCTTGTGAAGTAATGGGTCCTGTGGTGCTAGCTTCTGTAGTGCTATCTTTTGTTGTGCTAGCTTGTGAATGACTGGGTTTTGTGGTGCTAGCTTCTGTAGTGCTATCTTTTGTGGTGCTAGCTTGTGTAGTACTGGCTTCTGTAGTGCTATCTTTTATGCTACTAGCTTGTGAAGTACTGGGTTCTGTGGTGCTTGCTTCAGTAGTGCTATCTTTTGTGGTGCTAGTTTTTGTAGTACTGGCTTCTGTGGTGATCGCGTCTGTAGTGATATCATTTGTGGTGCTAGTTTCTGTAGTACTGGCTTTTGTGTTGATCCCTTCTGTAGTGCTATATTTGGTGGTGCTAGCTTGTGACGTAATGGGTCCTGTGGTGCTAGCTTCTGTAGTGCTATCTTTTGTGGTGCTAGCTTGTGTGGTACTGGCTTCTGTGGTGATCGCGTCTGTAATGATATAATTTGTGGTGCTAGTTTGTGAAGTACTGGGTTCTGTTGTGATCCCTTCTGTAGTGCTATCCTTTATTGTGCTAGCTTGTGTAGTACTGGCTTCTGTGGTGATTGCTTCTGTAGTGCTATCGTTTATGCTATTAGCTTGTGAAGTACTGGGTTCTGTGATGCTTGCTTCTGTAGTGCTATCTTTTATGGTACTAGCTTGTGAAGTACTGGGTTCTGTGGTGATCCCTTCTGTAGTGATATCATTTGTGGTGCTAGTTTCTGTAGTACTGGCTTTTGTGTCGATCCCTTCTGTAGTACTGGCTTCTGTTGTGATTGCTTCTGTAGTTCTATATTTTATGGTGCTAGCTTGTGAATGACTGGGTTCTATGGTGCTAGCTTCCGTAGTGCTATCTTTTGTTGTGCTAGCTTGTGTAGTACTGGCTTCTGTGGTGATTGCTTCTGTAGTGCTATCTTTTGTGGTGCTAGTTTGTGTAGTACTGGCTTCTGTGGTGATCGCGTCTGTAGTGATATCATTTGTGGTGCTAGTTTCTGTAGTACTGGCTTTTGTGTCGATCCCTTCTGTAGTACTGGCTTCTGTGGTGCTAGCTTCTGTAGTGCTACCTTTTGTGGTGATAGTTTGTGAAGTATTGTCTTCTGTGCTGCTAGCTTCTGTAGTGCTATCTTTTACGGTGCCAGCTTGTGTAGTACTGGCATCTGTGGTACTAGCTTG
Organism: Notodonta ziczac; assembly: GCA_918843915.1. Classification (NCBI taxonomy): domain Eukaryota; kingdom Metazoa; phylum Arthropoda; class Insecta; order Lepidoptera; family Notodontidae; genus Notodonta; species Notodonta ziczac. The sequence continues at coordinate 11,783,160 of OU974046.1, read as the reverse complement.
TGTAGTACTGGCATCTGTGGTGCTAGCTTCTGTAGTGCTATCTTTTGTGGTGCTAGCTTGTGTAGTACTGGCATCTGTGGTGCTAGCTTCTGTAGTGCTATCTTTTGTGGTGCTAGCTTGTGTAGTACTGGCATCTGTGGTGCTAGCTTCTGTAGTGCTATCTTTTGTGGTGCTAGTTTGTGTAGTACTGGCTTCTGTGGTGCTTGCTTCTGTAGTGCTATCTTTTGTGGTGCTAGTTTGTGTAGTACTGGCTTCTGTGGTGCTAGCTTCTGTAGTGCTATCTTTTGTGGTGCTAGCTTGTGTAGTACTGGCATCTGTGGTGATTGCTTCTGTAGTGCTATCTTTTATGCTACTAGTTTGTGAAGTACTGGCTTCTGTGGTGATTGCTTCTGTAGTGCTATCTTTTGTAGTGCTAGGTTCTGTAGTACTCGCTTCTGTGTCGATCGCTTCTGTAGTGCTATCTTCTGGGGTGCTAGCTTCTATGATTGTGGTTTGTGTAACACTAGCTTCAGTGGTTCTATCTATTGGATCAGTTTGTGTTACATATGGTCTGTATTGTTCAGAAGCACTTTCTTTAATATTCGTAACATTAATGGGTGCACAGATTTCCATTTTGCAATTGGTATGATCCGAGTCAGAGCAGCCTAGGCCGTGGAATCGTTTGTCAGCCAGATCGTAGCCACGTTTTTCAATGACATCGAAGGGGTAGGGTTCGGTCCAATTTATTTTGGTTCTGCAACACAATTTTATATCTTATAAATCAATGCCGGGCCGTCTGCCCGGGCGTCTCGGAGCATTTCAGTGAACCAGGAGCGCCCCACTGCATGGCGGAGGGTGGTACACCGTTGGTTTTTACTGCGCCCTTTTGGCACAGGGACTCCCACATACCCCTCTCGTCTCCCCCGATGCGGGAGGAGACCTATAAAGGGTTTTCCAACAAAAAAAAGCAGTATCAAGGGGGTAACACTCCCAATGCCTACCAATTAATAGTTTAGCCCTTTTGACGTCCCACTCCTGGGCAGGGGCCGGCCTTCACTAGGAGGGGGATTCAGCCACCATGCTGGCATAGCGCAGGTTGACGGATTTCACATGTCTTTCGATTTTTTTTCTATTGCATGCACCGTTTGTTAATTTTAGAAAACAAATATCACTTCCGAACAATTAAATTAAAAACAAAATCTGCACCCAAAATAAAATGGCACAGAATGGAAGTACTTGAATGTGGAAAGAAATTTAGAGAAGAAGTAGTAGATAAAATGAGAGAGATGGATGATCTTGATGGAAGAACGGTGAATGAGTGTTGGAATGAAATGGCTGAATGTATAAGAAGTGTGGCGAGAAATGTGTTTGGACTGTCAAAAGGAACAGGACATATAGATAAAGAAACGTGGTGGTGGGATGATGAAGTACAGAGAGTGTTAAAAGAAAAAAAGAATGCATATAAGGAATGGCAGAGTGTTGATGAAAGTGATAGTGAAAGGAAAGGGATTACGAGCGCGATGTATAAAGAATGTAAAAAGAAAGCTAAAAAAGCTGTAGCTGTTGCAAGAGCTGCTGCGCAAGATACATTGTATCAATCATTAGAGCGCCCCGAGGGACAAAAAAATCTCTACAAATTAGCGAAGGCAAGAGAGAAGAATGCTAGAGATGTAAGCCAGATCAAATGCATAAAAGATGAATCAGGAAAGGTATTGACGAATGACAGTCAAATAAAAGATAGATGGAAGGGATATTTTGAAAGATTAATGAATGAAGAGAATGACTGGAGTGGAGAGTTGCAGAGTGTTCCGGTTAACATTGGCGTAGTAACCGAGGTGAGTGTTGAGGAAGTTAAAACGGCAGTGCAAGGTATGAAGAATAGAAGGTCTACTGGACCTGACGGGATACCAGTGGAAGTGTGGAAGTATTTGAAAGGTGATGGATGGAAGTGGTTGACTTTATTCTTCAATAGATTGTTACAAGAAGAGGCGATCCCTGACGAGTGGTGCAATAGCGAGCTGGTGCCCATTTTTAAGAATAAGGGTGATGTACAGAATTGTAACAATTATAGAGGAATAAAACTCATGTCACACACAATGAAGGTATGGGAGAGAGTGATAGCGAGACGATTGAGAGGGGAGAGCGAGGTATCACGGAACCAATTCGGGTTTATGCCGGGACGCAGTACAACGGATGCCATATTTGCATTGAGACAATTGTGCGAAAAGTACAGGCGTGCTCACAGAAACCTGCATATGGTATTCGTTGACCTGGAGAAAGCGTACGATAGGGTACCCCGTGAGGTTCTGTGGTGGGCTATGAAAGCGAAAGGAGTGCCTGGAAAATACCAGCAGATTATTCGAGCGATGTACGGTCATGCGAGAACCTACGTACGGTCTGCAGCCGGCCTAACCAGCAAATTCAGTGTGGCTGTGGGTTTACACCAGGGATCGGCTTTAAGCCCATACTTGTTTCTCCTGGTAATGGATGCACTGACATCAGACATACAGGATGAAGCACCCTGGTGTATGCTGTTCGCTGACGACATTGTTCTTGTTGGGGAAGATGGGGCTGAGGTACAGAGTAGATTGGGAAAATGGCAGGAGAAACTGGAGAACGTGGGGCTTAAGATCAGCCGGACCAAAACAGAGCAGATGTTCTGTGATTTTGGCGGCCTCTCCAGTTTTACTCCAGTTGCCCTAGGCGGCGTATCCCTTCCAGTCTGCTCAGACTTCAGATACCTCGGCTCTATTTTGCAAAGCGACGGCGACATTGACCGGGAAGTAGCAAGCAGGATAAATGCTGGTTGGATGAAATGGCGACAGGTCTCAGGGATAACCTGCGACCGGCGAATGCCCCTTAAACTTAAGGGACAAATTTACAAGTCGGTTATAAGGCCTGTCGTATTGTATGGATCAGAGTGCTGGGCTACAAAAGCGGTGGATGAAAGAAGAGTGCATGTAGCAGAGATGCGAATGTTGAGATGGATGTGTGGTGTAACAAGGATGGATAAAATTAGAAATGAGTATATAAGGGGAAGCCTGAAAGTAGCGCCAGTGACAGAGAAAATAAAGAGCGGAAGGTTAGCGTGGTATGGACATGTTATGCGAAGAGAGGATGATCATGCGGTCAAAAGGACGATGGGTATGAGAGTGAGCGGTAGTCGGGGTAGGGGACGTCCTAAAAAGACATGGATGAACTGCGTGAAAGAGGGTATGAGTGAAAAGGGAGTGAGTGCAGAGATGACGGATGATAGGCTTGAATGGAAGAAAAGAACGTGCTGCGCCGACCCCACCTAGTGTGGGATAAGGGCAAGGAAATGATGATGAATGTATTCCTTCACCGTAAGCAAGTGATAATCGTATTGAAATATGTTTTTCACATGGATTTCGAAGAACTCGGTGGACTGACTCGGGGTTTGTACCCAGGACCTGGTGCCCGAGAGTTCCATTCCAATGTGTCCCATTTTCAAATAATGTAATTGCTTTTTAAATAAGTGTACATGTAAATGGACCGTTCCGGAAACATATCATGTATCTGACACCATCAATATTTGTAATATTTTTCCGTCCTCCCACGAAGGACAAAGGAAAGTTCTGCTTTAATACATAACACAATAACATGAACTGTGCCATTGTGTTTGTATTTTTTTACGATATTTATACTAATGAGTAGCAATGGGGTGAAAATTAATCTATATAAGGCCGCGGACACGGTCAAACGCTTTGACTTAAATATGAAGTGTTTGATAACACCGTTTCATGCCGGTTTGATGGATCGTCAGGTAGTTTCAACCGTACGCCCGATCCGTTCACCTCATGTTTGACTGAAATATTTTGTAATGTGTCACCTTTGACAGTTTTCCTATAGAAAAAACTGTCAAGACTGACGAAGTCATTTACGCAAAAAGTCTGACGTATTGTGAGTCGAATCGACAGTCGTTAGCAAAGTTAAGCCCCTGATCAGCACCGTACGTGCTTCCCTTGCAAGTATATACAAGGTGAAACAATAAGGCTATACTATTTTTTTTGCAACTTAACTTTGTAAATCTCAAACTATCGGCTTTGTGGGACAGTTGAAGTACTAAAGGTTTTGTAGACTTGTGAAATCGGTCAACAGCTGTATTCCTACAACACCTTTCGTTTTTCAAGTTCCCTCCAAAGCTGTTGGTTTTAGAATTACAAAGTTAAGTATATTGTTTTCTTATATTTACGCGAATACTACACATTGAAATAAAACTATTTTTCGGAAGTTAAGTTTTGAAAAAAAAAGTATACCCATTATGTTTCACCTTGTATAGGCTACGGTAACTATTTACTATCAGGTGGTACTGTCGGCTTGATGCCGACTATCTTAGGCATATACCGTACCTTATAGGATCACTTTTTTTCCGTCTATCTGTATGTCAGGACCCTTTTTCTCGGAAACGGATAGAGTTATCAAGTTGAAATTAATATCAAATCGTATAGTTCTTTAGAGGTGTAAAAATTACTGCAATCAAAAGATACGGCCATTTATGACGCATATTTTGATACTTTTTGCAATACTTATCAAAACAAAGGAATCAACGCATAGCCCAAACGGATAGTGTTAGAATCATGAAATCATGAAATGGTTATGGCGGCCTAAATTGGCCTGACGTGGACTTATGCGGGTTTTAAAACACTCTTTGAGTCAGACCATTTCACCGTGCCCAGGCACACTAAGCTAAAGGCATACTCACATAATAAGGGGTTGCAAGGAACGGAAACCAGGTTGTAAACACTCGCTCATGATCAGAACGTATTGCGTGCGGTTGGAGTCGCAGCCTCTGAGAGCGAAGACCACCTGGACAACATTGCTTCGTAAGAATCCCTCAAGAAAGATCATGAGGTTCATTCTCACGTTATGTGTTATTGCGTAATTTTAATATTAAATCTGTTATCTCTCGAACACAAAACTTACTAATATTACACTTAGAAATTATATTTTAAAACCGACATCAAAAAAGGAGGAGATTCTATGAAAAAATAGGGGTTGTTATGAGTTTTACATGCGTGTATTCATATGTTTGTCTGTGGCATCGTAGCACCCAACCGGATGAACAGAATTTAATTATTTTTTATTAGAAAGTTATTCTGATCCAAAAAAAATCTTAAGTATGTTTCATGATAATCGGTTCAGCCGTTTGAAAGTTATCAACTCTTTTGTAATTTGAAAATGCGGCGCGTCGGGGTTTTTCAAGTTTCAATTTAGAGTTATTTACATATTTATCTTAAGTCTCGTCGCTCAGATTGCAATCACCTTACCGGTAAGGCCTCGGACTTACCAGCAGACTTTAGAATCAGTAATTAATTCGATTAACTTCAAAAAAAGGTTTACAATCGACACAGAAGTCTGCCACTGCTATAAGATTACACACAACGTACTTACTACAGCACTCAACGACGCTAATGTGTTGAATTTCATTTTTTCATATTTAATTTTACACTCCACAAAGCTGTTATTTATTGAACACCACCGCTAACACTGATGATGAACATGACACGTCATTAGATTAATACTATAATATTCTATTTTAATAAATACTGTCACAAATGTATTTTCCTTGTCCGTGTAGGTGGTATTGTATTTGTAGTTTTCTGAATAGAACGTTGGAAGTTTGGAAGTAGGTACATTCAGTACGCGCAGTTGCAGGGTAACCTACTAGTAATTCGAATAAGGCCTTGCAGTGTGCGATAGAACAGCTAAAATGAAATTATCTGACTACCCTGTATGTTCCGTGTTTTTTTTTTTCGAAAAAATATAGTCCCATTCCCGATCAAGTATGTTTTCTTTTCAAAATCTATGGTTGCAGTTTATCTTATACCTAAAATCGATGACATAGTTCCCTATAACTTATTTAGCTATCTTTTATAGTTTCGGAGGTATACTGTCCCTTTAAGACGATGCCACTCTGTATACATACTCGTATATGCGTACTGTAATTATTATAATATCGCTATAATATAATAATATTATCGCCGGCCACCGGAACATTTCACTCATAAAGTGGGTCATTGATCTCGCGAAACGACACTTTCTGACGGCTCTTCCATATAGATATTATTATATAAAAAAGCGTTTGTTTATCATCATTAAAAAACGTATAATATATTAATAAAGTAGATATCTTTTATATACTTAGATTCGAAGGGTCATATTGAATCCTCGATACTTGATTGATTTTTTTCCCTAGTTCGTTGCCAGGTTACTATAAAACAGGAAACTACCTATAACGCAGTTTGTTTAAACAAATGGTTACGTCATGAACATGTTTTTATTTTGCCAGTGAAGAGTGTGGTGGTCAGGACCGTGGCTCGAACACATAATGTTTATTACCAATGGCTGTAATTCATTCACAAAATCACTGCTGAACCTTCGTTAATTAAACAAGTTCAGTTAGGACACTTGACGATATACCTACAGAATGATGTCTTGTCTTCTCTGTAGAGTAAAAATTCCATAGTGCATATAAGCTGTAACAATTGCACATGCAAATCCCGGAGACAGCGTTAGTCATGAGCGTTGTTTGAAACAATTAAAGCTTTACAACTATGCAATAGAGCATACATTAGATAATGGCGATTCATTACACTTGTTAATAAGGTAGGGCTTCACGGACAGCGGTCCTGTCGCTTAAGTTATATAGTAATTTTAATCACAAAAACTCGCTCATATTATTAAAGCATTATTTTTAACCGACTATCTAAAAACGATGAGGTTCTATGTTCCTTTGTATGTAGGTATGTTATTTTATGCATGTTTACCGATTACCCCGTCAGTTGTGGACCGATTCGTGCGGTGCCACTATATTTACATCTACCTACCTACCCCTACTTAAATTGGAACCGACTCTTAATGAAAGAAATTACAAGGTCCCTAGTTTTTTGTAGCATTTTATTGCTCCTAGGTTTTTTGGAGTCAATTTATTTTTTATTCAAATATGTTTAATATAATAACTTAGTCCTGTTGATCTAAAGAAGTAACAGTGGTGGAAGTGTGTGGCGGGCCTAGTCCTAAAAAATAAACAAAAACCAACGTCGGTCTTCCGTTTCTAGGCTGCATCATCACATTTCAATTATTGTTAATATTATAACAATTGCTCAGTAGTAATTTAATAATTTAAGAGCTCATTAGTTAATGTAATGATATTTGATTCATAAAGTGCTTAATAAACTTACATAATACATGACAGACTAAATTAGCTAGTCTGCGTGAAAAACCATAGTTATCTAAATTATATATCGACCATTGAGTCCAAGGAACATAATTACTCCAAGCGGGGACTGAGTCGATTTAGCTAAAATCAGATAATTATAATCAGACTCTTTAGGCAGATTCTTCTAGATGAACTTAATACTGTTACACAATAAAACGTTGCTCATAAATCATTTAATTAAATAACTCCCCAATAGTTAAACAATTAGCTAATTGCTGACCAATATATTGTTTATTTCTTCATTGTGTTCGCCGCCCGCACAGCGACCCCGACTCTACATGGACAGCATTGTTAGTTAGTAGTTTAGGAGATAGTGTGCATCATATCGTAGTTGCTCGACTGTCCCAGTGGTGGTGCAGTTTGACAGATTTAAAAAAATATAATTCCACCTTCAGCGGAAAAAAAATAATGTTCTTTTTGCTAAGTTTATCAATGTGAAGTGATCAATATGTATGTGAGGGATGTTGTGGTTTATCTGGGTGCGGTGTTGGCGCTGTGCCTGATATGTGAAAGTGAGGCCCTGGAGTCGAATGTAGAAGGTGTCTGCGTTGTCAAGTTAAGGTGATTTAGTTCAGATTCATCTGTTCTCTTGTATTATTTGGCCTTTGTGGTGGTATAATAATAATATAATAATAATAATTTAGCCCTTTTGGCGTCCGACTCCTGGGCACGGGCCTCCCCTCAACACGAGGGGGATTCAGGCCATAATCCACCACCCTGGCCCAGAGCGGGTTGGCGGATTTCACATGTCTTTCGAAAATTGGTTACATCTAAGACATGCAGGTTTCCTCACGATGTTTTCCTTCACCGTAAGCAAGTGATAATCATATAGAAATTATGATTCGCACATAGATTTCGAAAAATCCAGAGGTGCGAGCCGGGGTTTGAACCCAAGACCTGGTGCCCGCAAGACGCGTGCTTTAACCAATCGGCTATCACAACTTGGTGGTACCATGATTAAATTAATTTTATGATAAAAAATATTAGCACTACCTATATGTTCTACTGTTGGGCACTGTGCTCTTCCCAATTCAGGGGGGATAGAGGCCATAGTCTACTAAGGCTATTACTATATTTTATGCTTAGGCTCAGTGCGGGTTGGTGGACTTCACTTGTTTATGACCTGGTTTCCTCAGAGCTATTTGCACGATGTTCATTTCTTCATTACCATAATCATCAGCTAGTCGCTACTAAATTTCGTTCGCGTTATCTATCTCTCTCCATCCCGTGCTAATCTCATCCAAAACCTCCCGCGATACTTCTTGCATTGGAAATTTGTTTACAGTGTTGTTCATTAATTTCCAGTATGCCACAAGTGCGGAGAAAATCCTTTAACGTATATACCAACAAATGGTGTGGACGAAGGAAATGCATCGCAAGGAGATACAAAACTGAGGTTTGTAATTTTCATTGTAACTTACGCCTCTATATTATTATTATTAAAATGCGACAGTTCGATTATAACGTTGTCTGTAACTCATATCGAATAATACCAGATACTTGGTTGCACACTAAAATCTGTTTACGTAGTGTTAAGTTAACGTGAGCGTGTTCCGTCCCTCTAAAAGGTTCCATAAAAAGGATAACAGTGATAGCATACTACCTCGATTGCGAAACGATTTCGTTGGTGATACGTTCGTTTTTACCTTTGATAGACAATGACAAATGAATGTCCTGCACAGATTTTTACCAAAGAATCAATAATAATGATTTTATTACTACGCTTCCTATAGGAGTGTGCTTGAAGATATTTTTGAATTTCCAACCCAAATATCTGTGACACAAATAAAGTACGCATCATTAATCTAGATATGATGTAGTCGGTTTATATATTTTTGCGGTTCAAAGATTATAGGGATTTATTTCAAATTAACTTTATTTTCCAGACATACTTAACATGGACAAACCAGACTGTCTGCTGCAACGGCTGGCAACACAACAGCGAGCTGGACGTCTGCTCGCCGATATGCAGCACGGGATGCCGCGGCGGCAAGTGCGTTGGGCCAGACCTCTGCCGATGCGAACCACCTTTATACCTCGACCCGGAACTGCAGAACACCTGCATCACCCCCGCCTGCACTCCGCCCTGCATCAACGCCGCCTGCCACGCGAATAACACCTGCAACTGCAACGAAAACTTCAACAGATACAATTCGACACACTGCTTCAATTGCGGCAGTGGTTACATACCAGATGAGAACCTCAAATGCTTGCCGGTCTGTGAAGAAAACTGCGTCAACAGCGTCTGTAGCGCTCCAAATGTGTGCACATGTTTTGAAGGCTACAGACTGAGGAGCGATTTCGTTTGCGAACCGATCTGCGATTGCGTTAACTCTGCGTGTGTAGCACCTTACAAGTGCTCGTGTTTTAATGGTTATCTACCAGTCAATAGTACCACATGTGTGCCGAAGTGTGATAACTGCACTAATGGGGAATGCGTATCTCCAAATAATTGTAAGTGTCATGATGGCTATGAAAGGATTGATGGTGCCTGCAAGCCTCAGTGTTCTGTGTGTGAAAACGGATTTTGCGCGGCCCCCGGCGTGTGCGCATGTGGCGAAGGGTATGTGAACAGCACGAAGGGGTGTGTTAAACGTTGCGACCGCGAATGTAAAGGGTCCTGTCGTCACGGGGAGTGTGTGCACTGGAATTGCTCATCGACGCCTATTCAGTGAGTATATTTTTTTATTGCCTTTAAAAAAGCATACAACCTCAAACTCAAACTCTATTTTTATTTCAAATTTCAAACATGTAAGAAACTTCATGGATACATTTTTTCTTTTCTATTGATTAGGTACCTACTTTTAATTTATACAATTCAAGTATACCACAGTTGAAAATGATTTGATTCGGAATAACATTAGCTAGATATAAATGTCAGCGAGGAAGTAGAAGTGTCTATCTCTAATCATAAGACCGAATTGTGAACCTTCTCCCTTTTTGAAGTCCGTTAAAAAGGAGATGGTTCTATGTTCATCTGTATTTTTCATGTATGTGCACCGCTTTCTCCGTCAATTGTGGACCGATTTTGATATTTTTTAGGATCTGTCCAGTTTGAGGATGTCCCATATAAATTTCATAAAAGATTATATGGGTCTCTCTAACTACAGAACCGATTTTGATGAAATTTCCACCACCACTATCTTTACACTACGTTAGGCCAACTTCTTTGGTACCCAAGTTACTTGAATTGGAACCGACTCCAAATTCAATTCAATTCAATTCAAATCATTTATTTTGTTTAGGCCTACGGGGGCACTTACAAATTGTCAATTTACATTTTTTTTTCTTTATATCTACAACCGGAAAAATTGAAATGAAATCAATTATAAGGTCCCTAATTATTTATTTGTAGCTTATTAGTAAACCCAGGTTTTTTGGAGTAAGTTTATACATTTTTTATCGCAAAATTCACCACAGACTCCTTTTCTATGCCAGTAACCAAATCGTTACACCATGTTAGTTTTGGCCTATCTCGGTGTTTGCGGTTATTACTGTGAATCTAATCCATGAGGGGTTTATCCACCAAGCCGTAATCCAGTTGAGTCGATATTGCATGTTTGGGGCGATCGACTTACCTACGTTTGTACGATTCTTCTATATCAAATTTAAGTAACAAATTGAATGTTCCAAATGCTGGGAGTTTCTCTGAACACCTCTTAGCTCACGGTCGCGGTATTTACAAACTCATTCGCCTCTGAGGTCTGCTGACAATGTAAACAGTATAGACGATCTTATTTAAATTATGCCTTCATATTTTACATAGTGCCGTAGTAGTCGTCAATTCTATAGATGACTAGCTGTGCCCACGGACTTCGTCCGCGTAGTATTTAACGTAACAAAAATTTCGGGACTATCGGGATAAAAAGTATCCTATATGTTAATCCCGGTTATAAACTATCTGTGTTCCAAATTTCATCCAAATCCGTTCAGTAGTTTTTGCGTGAAGGAGTAACAAACATACATACATTCACACTCACAAACTTTCACATTTATAATATTAGTAGGATGAACTACGTACCACAAAAAATATCTGATGGGTCTCTTTCTCATAACAGCCCCTGGATGAAATTACTTTGCTACCAACCAACAGAAAAGATTTGTAACATAGAATTATTATTGTGGTAGCGTAAATATATCTGCATTTACTTAAGCGCTTTGCAAAAAATGTCGTGTGATAATGAAAGACCTAATGTAATAAGCGACAAGGGCCACGGCAGGCAGACTGGTGTGATTGATCGGCAGTTATCAGAGTTATCGCGCCCACCCCGGCAGGACGTCGCGGCGTGTCCTGCATACACGTCGCTATATTAAAGTTGTTAAATAGTAGCAGTGATAGCCGATTGGTTAAGCACGCATCTTGCGGGCACAAGGTCCTAGGTTCAAAACCCAGCTCACAGTTCTGGGTCTTACGAAATCTCTATGCGAATCATAATTTCAGTAAGATTATCACCTGCTTACGGTGAAGGAATACATCGAGAGGAAACCTGCATGGCTTAGAAAATATAACCAATTTCATAAATTGGACATGAGAAATCCGCCAATCGCACTGGTTTGACACTTTGTTAATTGACAGTATTTATTATGGTTATATATAGCCATAGGAAGTTTAAAGGAGCCCACCTATGTTATGCAGAATTTGTTCGACATGTGTGTAATTCATGAGCTGCTAACAGGATGTCCCGCTCAATATTGTATGCACTAACACGTGCATCATGATGTAGTGAGGACACACGTTGTACCAGGGGTATACGTTATCCCAGGTATTCCTTGCAGGGCCGTGATAGAGGAACTAAAATGCGACAAATCTGATACACCTGTATGTTCCGAAATTTTGTAGATTTCCGCGGTTTTACGATTGAAAAGCGTTATGCCTTCTCCAGGCATCTGTTAGTAATCTTGTGAACTGCTTTGTAACGCCCACTGGGAACAAGTTATCTCAAAAATCAACTAGATGGCGTAAGCGACTTATTCAGGTAACTGCAGATGAGCTTATTGTTGACAACATAATAAATTGAATAAATCATAACATGTCCAAAATACTGAACATAAGTACCTAAGAATAACAAAGTGGTGGAGTAAAAGTTGTTGCATCTAAGCTCTTTTATTATAACATTCTGCAGTTCACCACGCTATATAAGAAATGACAAAATAACGACTCTTAGAAACAGCTAAGTGGGACTCAAACATTTGAGTACCATTTGTAGTATAGGTATTGCCAGTATTTAACCTTTACACATGTTTTGAAATACCTCATAATTATATTGTCTTTTACCATTTCATAAACCTGTGTTGCTAAAGCTACCGGTATTCAAACAAGAGAGCAAATTATCGAAACTATAAAACCGGACCACTAGCGCCACCGTGGCAGTTACAAAACTATTATTTAGCAACTGTTCACCCGTTAAATATTTTTTTCAATGTTTCCTAAAGTAACATGCGTATGATACCGAAAGTTCAATAATGCCATACTAGATGGGGTTAGTAAACCAATGATCGTCAACGAGCTAACTTAATTTTGTATTTTTGACATAAATAAGTGCGTGGGTACTTTATCCAGAGACTTTATCTGATGTATACTTATATTTAGTGATTTCTTATATTTACGCGAATACTACACATTGAAATAAAACTATTTTTTTTATCCGGTGGTGAGCACTTTCTGCGTGGATCGGACCGCAAATACCAACTAAATTTTGAGGGTACCCAGTTTTTAACTATGACATCAGGACGTCTAACACCTCAGTCCCCCCGTGACCACGGTTGCTGTAAAGCAACCGAAACGTCGGGAACATAAAAAGTAAAAATAAACGCGATATAATCCGTAAAAATAGTTTTATTTCAATGTATACTTATATTGTAGTATATAAATCATAGAGTCTCTGGTTTAATACGAATCACGGGCTTATTAGACCATTTTCCGAAGTGGTACCTGGTAGTAGTCTATGGTTTAATCTGATGTTTTCACGTACCGTACAATTCTAGGGGTGATCCCATTTCCAATATTTGTGATGACGGCGGATCGAACCATCGCACATTCGGTGCAATTGTACGGTAACGGTGGTAGTGAATTGATAGTTTATGAGCAATTTAGAATAATTCATGAGAAAGTTCATAGTACTTAATGTCCAGGCGGTTTACGAAGTACTTACTCATAATACGCCCCCTGGACTAACATGACCGGATGAGATGAGATGCGCTTATATATACACACCGGAACTAGCCGGTCATCGCTTCCTCCGTTATCTAATGTTGAAACTACCGCGGGATATGGTCATGATTTCACATTGCGGTATCATCTATACAAATAAATAAAATTGGAGTGTCTGTTTGTAATATCAAAATAACACCTTTTCCCTAAATGCATATGAAAGTACATACGAAACTCTCGTCGTATGAGAAACGTCTGTCTGTATGTTTGTTCCGGCTAATCTCCGAAACGGTTGGACCGATTTTGACGGGATTTTCACTGGCAGATAGCTGATGTTTTAAGGAGTAACTGAGGCTACTCTACTACTTTAATTATAGAAAAACAAGAACGCGGGAGCGGGAGCGGTTAAGTTAAATTCCACGCGGACACAGTCGCGGGCTCAGCTAGTTCAATAAATAAATCTGTATGCCTACTATGGTTACAATACAATAGACTGGCGACAATCGATCAGGGTAAATTACAAAAATTCTATTTCCAAATTTTACTTGGCGGGATTCGAACCCGCGACCACTCAGTGCAGGGAGCCACTATGCCGCATAGCAAAACGGCTATCGCTCAAAATGACCACAAAAGTGTAATGATGCAATTACCTACTTATTTATTACCACTAATTTTACTATTACTTGTATATTACTAATTTTAAAAATAAATAATAACGGTCATAGCCGATTGGTTAAGTACGCGTCTTGCGGGCACAAGGTCCTGGGTTCGTACCCGTACTCTGGGTTTTCCGAAATCTATGTGCGAATCAGAATTTCAGTATGATTATAACTAGCTTACGGTGAAGGATAGAAAATCTTCGAAAGGCATGTGAAATTCGCCAACCCGCAATGGACCAGTGTGGTGGATTACGGCCTGAAACCCCCTTGTAGTGAGGAGAGGCCCATGGCCACGAGTGGGACGTCAAATGGACTAAATTATAATAATTATATTATATCATCTTGTTATAATGTTATAATTATGAAGGCAAGGCCGTCGTTACACTTTAATTAATAATGAAATTTGTTTAATATCTATTATAACATAATAACTAATTATCTATGATAGGGGAAATTATCAAAGCTAATTAAGATTTCCTCATAAATGAGGTCTTGATAGGTTATAAAGATTACTTTGTAAACAATCTTGGCATGCCTTTTTAATGATTCATTTTTAAATATATTTTTTTTAATATAGAATTGCTAGTTTGCCAAATGGTATTGAGTTCAAAAATGTTAATACTAATTTTCAATTATTATAAGATCATCTTTTAATAATAATGTTGAAAGAAGAATTACATTAAAAAGACATGGTCAGATTGTTTACCCGAAATCCGAATCCGAATCCTATTGAATCCGAATCTTAAGGCTAAAGCGCCCATCTAGCCCGCGAAGTTCAATTTTTTTGTGTTTTTTTAGATTTTTTTTAAAAATCTGACAATAATAAAAGGCACATTTTGTAATTCGCGACAAAGACCGTGTGTAGCGCATTTATTAATATATCCAACTTACTCTAAAACATTTAAAGAACGACAGCTATCCAGATAATCTGGCAATTTTTGTATATTTCGTGATTTACTAGTATCATATCCACCGTGATAATATTTAGAGTAAAATGAATGTATTAATAAACGCACTGCATACTGTGTTTGTCGCAAATCACAAAATGTCTTCTTAAATGTTTTCAGATTTGGATAAACTATAAAAACACTCGAAAATTTTGAATTTCGCGGGCTAGACCGGCGCCTTCACCTTAAGAAAAAACACACTGTAGTACACATTTTATTACGGAATTAGATAGGGAAAATACCGAGGACTGAAACAGTGATAGAGGTACGCAAATCACTAATTACCTATAAAACCGCCGTTGCAAAATAATAATAACTATTCCTAGATACGCACAGTTGATACGTCCTCGTGACCGGATATGAATATAACAAATGTAATTAACCGTTTATTATATTTTCATAAAGTTTTCCTGGCCAACGTTTGCTGAAGGAATTATCTGCAGAAAATATCCTAGTATTTTATATATCTCATTTATATACAAAGACGTAACGGGGGCGCCTACCCTACACTCCGCGACAGTGTAAACGGTAATTTGTTATTGACGTTAACTTAGGTAATAATTATGTAGATCGTCTGTAGATGCCTATGATAAAAAAGATGACTGTGACTGTTTTCTTGCAAGTCCATTCTCTAAGGGCCTGTGCACACCACGTTTTTTATACGCGCTGTCGACTCGCGTTTTTGAAAAGTGGGTCTACGGCGCGGTTTTATCCTACAAAAGTCAACAGTCTAAAGTCGTCGGGCTGCGACTGACTCGCGTGCGTATCGCGTCTGTATCGCTACAAACGCGCGTCGATGGCGCGTTCAAAAAACTTGGTGTGCATAGGCCCTAACCTCTTCCTGGAATTCCAATTTACACCTTATCTTACAGAATTAATCGGAATAATTGGAAATTAGCAACGATAAAAATCGTTAACATAATATATTTCCTTAAGGCGCTGTGTGCAGAAAAATGAATATCAGTTTTGGCCTATCTGACACTCGCGCTCGCTAGCCACGTCATTACGTCGGCACTACGGAAATCTATGGAGCAGTTTAAATAGTTATTTTTTAACAGAAATAAAAATATGGATGAAGTTCTCAGTTCAGTTGTTTTTTATGTATGTTAGATCACGTCACTACCTCAGATCTCCGTCATTTATAAACCAATTTGAAATAATATTTATTTATTTGATATTTTTTATTGTTTATATTATTATTTATTGATACTTGTAGGACCCATATAAATTTCACCAAAATCGGTTCACTAGTTTGGGAGATGGACTATTTACGGTTACTAGCAATTCAATACGTAGTTTACCATTAAAAACATGACCAAAACTTTAAAAAAAAAATCGATTCCAATAAAACTGGGTGCGCTAAATAAAACGCTAGAAATTTGGAGGTCCCTAATTTGGAGTCAGTGTCAATTCAAGTAAGTAGGAGTTGGTAGGTACCTAAGAAGCTGTCCTAACGTAAAGATTCCACCAGCGCAGCGACTCCATATGACATAAATTGTCATTTCTAGCTTTTTAATGCAGGTTTTATTGAAGTCAGTTCTATTTTTTTTATCATTCCTTAGTCGCCCATTACACCAAAAATTTGGGCGTCAAGTATACTGATTCCATGTGCCCGCGACATAGTCGAAGTAAAGATGTTCCGTTTAAAAAAACCAGGTAATAAGTCTTAAAACACAAAGGCAATTGCAAATTGAATTATGCCGAAAAATTGTATTTTCTTAAATTCGGTAGTTAGCTAGATTATAAACCGATAGTAAGGTCGGTCGTCTGTCATCTTGGAATCCAAAATTTACGTCATAATCGTAATCGGCACGCCAAGAACCTAGAAAATTATACCCATATGCCAGATTTTCCAAAATATTATATAATAGTCCGCAACTTGGGATTAAAAATTCTCATAATTATACTTCATAGAATATAGCTTGATCTCTGCGACAACTGTCAGTAAAATCACGCCTATGAAGTCTTGAATTTCATAATAGTACAAACAGTACCTGTCAATGTCATACTTTATGGGCATGCCGATCTAATTAGTGATGGGCGATGAATCATCGTGACCACAGACGATATTTGAAATAAAACTTAATTTATCTTTTAATTTTATTGTATATTTTAATATCATAACATTATTTACATTTGTGCATACTGGATCTAAAATAATAGTGAGTAAATAAAATCTAATTTCGGGAGCGGGACGTCCGATTTGATAATATTTGCGAACAAGAGTTTATAATTAATTTACAAGATTGTTTTAGCGATTCAGAAACTGATCCAGACATGGATTTGGGTTGTACTCCTTTAAGAGAATAAATGTCATTTTATATTAAAATATTAGTTTTTAGCATTGATGATAGCAAGAAACGTCCATAATTTCTATCGACATTTTTTTATATCCTCACAACCCTATAAATATCACTTTGACTTAAGTCGCAGATATCAATATTAGTCATGGCATCTCTTTATGACTCATTATTGCAGAGCTCAGTGGGATGGAAATGAAATCTATACAAAGAAATAAAATTGGAGTGTCTGTTTGTAATATCAAAATAACACCTTTTCACTAAATGCATATGAAAGTACATACGACACCCATAACAAAAACGTGTTTTAAAAAATTTTTGTCTGTCTGTCTGTCTTTCTGTCTGTCTGTGTGTTTGTTCCCGGTAATCTCCGAAACGGCTCAGCAACAATTAGGGTTCAGCGTATAAAAATAAAAACACATGAAATCACAAATAAAAAAAACATGAAATCAAAGAGTATCTCCGAAACGGCTGGACCAATTTTGACGGGACTTTCACTGGTAGATAGCTGATGTTATAAGCAGGTTAATTAATTTTAGAAAAAAAATGGGTCCTGTCACGCGGGCTCAGAACGCGGGAGCGGGCTTTTTGTTAAGTTAAATTCCACGCGGACGAAGTCGCGGGCTCAGCTAGTATAAAATAAATTTAGTTAGTAAATTTATTTGACACATAAAGGAACGAAAAATTACAAGAGAGTGACAATTGATCTTCTTAAACAATTGACAGAGAATAAATCCAGAAAAAGAAATCAAATATGAAATTTAAATAAAACCTTATTTTATTTCTAACAATCAAGCTATGTTTTATGAAGTATAGTACTCCTAGTTTTCGCTTCTTCCTATATCTATGGTTCCCCAGATAATTTGGTCATGTCACTCTGTCCGAGCGCCCGACGTCACAGTCCTTTTATTCAGAGGCTAGAAGGCTGCAAACTGGCGCTAAAATGGATTTTTGGTACCGCTACAAAACTGTGTTTAAATATTGAAAGCAATATAATTATAGGGTAGGTTACCAGTTTTAAAAAATAAATCCCATTTAATACTAAATATTAAATGGGTGTCGGGTTCAAACCCCGGCTCGAACCTCTGGATTTTTCGAAATCTATGTGCGAATCATAATGTCTATATTATGATTATCACTTGCTTACGGTGAAGGAATACATCGTGATGAAACCTGCATGTCTTAGAGGATTTAACCAATTTTCGAAAAACATGTGAACCCCGCCAACCCGCACTGGGCCAGCGTGGTGGATTATGGCCTGAATCCCTCTCGTGTTGAGGGGAGGCAAGTGCCCAGAAGTGGGACGTCAAAAGGGCTAAAACTATTATTTATATTACTAAATATTGAGCTCCGCAATGGCCTTTTTCACGTAATCACCTCTAACTGGTGGTATTTTAAATTATTCGAATTGATATCGGACACGGATAAGATCACTTACACGTCTGTGTTAGTGCCAAATTAAAATTTATTTTGAATATTTTTTCATGTCATTTTATTGTTGTATGTTATGACATATTCGATTACGTCATACGAATATGTCATACGATTATTAACATACAAATAAATAAATATCGCCAGACGAACACACCAACTGTATGGTCCCAAACTAAGCAACGCTTGTACTATGGGTACCATACAATGGACTGGGGATGATCCCAGTGTCACCCAGACTAGGGAAAATTACGAAGAGGCCATTTTCGAAATTTACCCTGTCGGGAATCGAACCCGCAACCACACGATGCAGTGAACCCAGCGACCTACGCTTGAACCACTGCGCCAAGCGGCGGCCAAATTATATTTTTTAGTACATTTTAAATAGTCAAAAATATAAGTTGACTTTTAAAATACCCCTTCCCCCTGATGACGTTATAAATAAACAATGATTATAATATAAAATATAATTAATAAATCATTAAT
This sequence comes from Notodonta ziczac, assembly GCA_918843915.1. Classification (NCBI taxonomy): domain Eukaryota; kingdom Metazoa; phylum Arthropoda; class Insecta; order Lepidoptera; family Notodontidae; genus Notodonta; species Notodonta ziczac. Next base: position 11,763,967 of record OU974046.1, on the reverse strand, counting down.
AAAATAACCATTTCGTTAAGTAATATTCAAAAGCAATGTCTACTGAAATACATGTCTTTAAATAAACGTATGTTTTCTCATAATGTCTCCCTTCGCCGTTCAGCAAGTGAAAATTTACGTTGGAAATTATATGGAAATAGAATAATGAACTTTAAAAAAAAGACTGAAAATCTGTCAAATTACTACGATATACAAGTACATAATATAGTATCGGACTCGCACTTGAAATATTTTTTATTTGACCAAAGGAGTTTCCACTCTCTCCGTTTACGTATTGGTTACGAGGAATTTATTTAAATTCGGATCTGAAAAAAATCGGCATAGGTCCGACCTCGATGACGTCCGCAGACGACTGAGCTAGTTAGAATATGACAGTGATGCAATGACTTCATGTATAGAAAATATGAGATGACACTAGTGACCGCGCGCTCGGAAGTAAACCACATAAGCGCTAAACAATATTTCTTTGGTTATTAACAAAACTAGGGAATGGATTAATTTTTTTCTTATAAGCGATCCTAGATATTATCATTTACTATGTTTTAAAAAAATATCGTCATCTAATTCGTAATAATATCGTGGATGAAATGAAAATAAAAAGCAATAACAGCCAACTTTGGTTTTTTTTTCTATCGAGGAAATTTCACTTAATCGTGTTTTCCTATATATGTAATCCTAGTTAATGTTCTTGAATAACACATATCTGAAAATAAGCTTCTTAATCTATAAAATTATAGAAATATTTCGAATTAAAAACCCAAAATAACCGAATGCCTCGACTTAAATTCTAATTTTTCCGTGGGTTTATAAATCTTACTACTAGCTTTTAGACTCGATTAACCTTGTAAAGGTCAAATAAGTATATGTCATGTTCAACAATAACACCAGATTAATTTAACAACAATGAATCATGCACATATAAGCATTTTAATTAAATAACATGAAATATCGTTCATTATTTATAACGAGTATGAAGCGATAATAGCTACAGGTTGATGTTATTCATATTTAATGGACTAAGGGCGGCTGTCCCCTTAGTTGTGTTCTGAAGCGGGCGCACCCGCTTCGACCAATAGGATTCATTTCCTCAGCTGCACTCGGGTTGGTCAATTTGACAGGAAATGAAGCGATCGTATTGGTCGAAGCGGGCAGCCTTGCTTCATAGCACGGCCAAGAGGACAGTGATAACGGTGATGTTATTAAGTAAAATAGGAGAAATCCATTGTTCTAATCCTTATCTAGGTCTGTAATTAAATGGTGGCCGCGAACACCAATAATGGTCGAACAAAAATTTTTTCGTGAGTCGCGAACCTAAATTGCAGGCATGTGCCGATTTATTATAGAAAACAGGAAACGTTGGCCTCACACGTGCCGGCTATAAAGCCTAGAACGACTTCCACATGCACCTGGATCTTTATACCTAGCCCGGCGTGGCCAATCGCGATGTGTCGGGTTCAATCTTTGACGAAAACAAGTATAATAGGATTTTGAAGCGAAGTTTCTATACGGACGTTCGGGGCGCTCGCCGCGCGGCCACTCTATCCGTGCTAAGCGTCAGTAGCGTTACACGATATAAATAGGTATACAGAGTGGCAGCTGCGGCGCCCTACGCTTTATACATACGTACTATAAAGCTTCGCTGGTTTGGGGCGTTCATAGACATCACTCTTTTTTTCCCTTAATATATTTTTATTGCTAAAATATGAAGGTTTCCTCCCAATGTTTCCTTCACAGGAAGCAACCACCGTAAGTAAATAGGTAAATATCTTAGAAAATGTAACCAATTTGCGAATGATATCTGAAATTCTTCGCCGGGAGGTTTATTCATGCATCTTCATCGCAGTGAGGGGGGGCCCGTGCCCAGGAGTGGGATATATATGTTTTTCAACGTTATCTAAACGTTAGAACGATTTGGCAAAGCATAATTATTAAATTTACCAATATATAGGTAATTGGTTCGCAGTAACAGTAGCAACTCGAAGATGGAAGTTCTATGAAATCAAGTCGATAAAATTTGACTGACAGCTATTCGTCTGTTTATTAAATTTTATGAAATAGTTAGGGACTGACGAATAATAGGCAAAATTATGACATGTATTATGAGTAATAAAGTCATTTGCGAGTAGGCATACAGCTGGTAACAACGAGCTGATAACGGTTCGGCGATTATTTGTGAATTATTGTATTTATTCTCGAACCGTCCGCACATAGTTCGAAACGTGTCTCGTTAGCTCCCAACCTCAGACAACAGAGTGCCGACATCGTTGCGTTCTTAAAAGCTGATTGAGTATTCCTATCTCGAACGTCACGATTCAAATTTATTACAAAGCGCCGGACGTCTATAAAACTGTTCATCGTCATGCGAAATGTCATTGTTCTCGACTCCCACTAAGCATTAAGATGCTCACCTAAACCTATCACACACCGCGGGCTTTCGCCGTTTGCATACACACGCGCACTACCCACGCGCGTACTCCAAAAGGAAGCATCCCGTATACAACAGAAAATTTCGACTTTTTTGATCAATTATTATTTATAATTGATTAAACATAATGATTACCATTGCTGGCATAACAATATGTTTTAAGTTTTCTACGGTGAAGTGACGAGTGCCGCGGGAAGTACTTGTTGATATAAACTTATCGCTGCGCTGCGTTTACGCCGTTCATTACAGTGTTAAATTAATGTGATATATTATATAAAACAAGGCAAATAGACCAGTGTCGTGCATTCGTGTAGAGATCGTGTGTATCGCTGCAAAGTTGTTTGCGTTCAAAATGTTCGCTCCGAAAGCTGTGCAGGCCGCGCTCCTTGTGACGGCAGTTCTTTGCCTGATTAAGTTATGTGTATGTGATGAGCCTTTGAAGTTGGGTCAGAGGGGAGTCTGTTTAATAGAAATGAGGTAAAATACTTATATATTATAAACCGAAAATGATTGATTTGTCTTATTTAATTATTTGGTGGGCTGTCCATTTTCTATTATTACTTCTAAATATATATAACTCAAAGGTGACTGACTGACTGACTGACATAGTGATCTATCAACGCACAGCCCAAACCACTGGACGGATCGGGCTGAAATTTGGCATGCAGGTAGATGTTATGATATAGGCAACCGCTAAGAAAGGATTAATGACTAATTCTACCCCCAAGGGGATAAAATAGGGGATGAATAATCCAGAAAGTTTTGTTAAGTTAAACGCGTTACACGCGGACGAAGTCGCGGGCACAGCTAGTATTTTATATAATTTTTATACTTATCTCAATACCTATTTAGTACTTGCTGCGTCCCACCTCGGAATTGCAGGGGTGGCCAAAGACATTGACCAACTCTCATCCACTATTTTACAAAAAAAAGTCGCTTTGAGTATCTAATGTCCAAATGTGTTTTTTACTTCAGTAGTTTCCGCTCTGCCGTTATATGAGCCAGTCAGTCTGGGTTTATCTTTTTATATTATTATCTTATATATATAGTTTAATAAACTATGTACCTAGTTAACTTGTTGAAATAGTTCAGTTATTCATTTTGTATATAAACTTAAATATTAATAAGGTACCTTTTAATTTACCAATTATAGTTTACAGCATCAGTAACTCCTTGATATGTTACGTACGATCATTACAACAATTTTATATAATATTACTTAACAACGTCACATCCTATGTTACATACCTACGGGTACCGAGCCGACTCTTTGTAACAATCGGCCGGCCACATTTAGCGGTAACAACAAGATAACGAAATAATATTATATATAAACTAGCTGTGCCCGCGACTTCGTCCGCGTGTAATTTAATTGACAAAGTTTCATACAAACTTTCATCCCCTATTTATCCCCTTGGGGGCAGAATTAATCAAAATCCTTTCTTAGCGGATGCCTACGTCATAACATCTACCTGCATGCCAAATTTCAGCCCGATCCGTCCAGTAGTTTGGGCTGTGCGTTGATAGATCACTATGTCAGTCAGTCAGTCACCTTTGAGTTATATTTATTTAGATAAAAGATAAATAGCTGTGCTCCGCGACTCCGTCTGCATGGAATGTGGACCACCCTTATCATTTAGGGGTACGAAAACTAGATAGTAGCCAATTCTCACACCTACCCGATATGCAAACAAAATTTCATGAAAATCGGTCGAGCATTTCGGAGGAGTATAGTAACTAACATTGTGACACGAGAATTTTATATATAAGAGATATACAGGGTGTTTTTCCGTCGATATTTTCATGAATTATGCTAAAATATTTCAGCAATTTAAAATTTATTTTAGCATTTAAAAAATCAATAATTACTATTTTAGACATAAACTGCAATGTAAATTTAAACTCAATACGCTTGAGCGCGCATTTCATGCTAACATCAATTGTAAAATGCTGTTTTTATTTTCATTATTCATGTAAATATCGATGGAAAATCCAACTCTGGTGGGTCCAGGGTACAAACTTTCGCATTTATAATATTAGTGGGATAATTAGCTTGGATTTATATTACTGTGTTTAATTTATGTAATTTGTTATGCGCATGTCTGCAGTAGTATCAAGGCGTCAGATCTTCCTAAATATTTAGAGGGGTAAGTTGGGCTCTTATCATATCTGCCCTAAACTGCCCATGGTTCGGTAGAAGGTGTTTTTTATTAAGTTTTCCCATAAACGATTTATAGGACAATCGTGGGAATATATAAGTAAGGCCTTTATAAGTTCCTTTGAACGGTTACATAAATACGGAACCCTAACGACGGTGAAGTGTTATATGCCCATGTCGCAGCCAACTAGCGTAATTAGCCGTTCCATCAACAGCCTAGCCTCTTTACTAAACAGCGCCTTTCAACTAGCGGCCTGAATGATATTCAGCCGTAGCATCTGTTACAACATTAAATAAACTGGCTGGCTATTGCTTAGGCTTTTCAAAAACCACTTTACTACCCAAGCAGAGCGACCAGGATGGGTTTAGGTTCGGGTTATTTTTTTATGACCCCATAGAAATCCCATCCGGCAAGTAGGTTCGGTGGATCTAAACAATTTAGTAAAATACCTACCTAATAAAATTATTCCATCAAACTTGTTGTTTGCCGGCGCCATATTGACAGTTTGGTGAGTTTCGGCGCTAGGTGGCAGAAAGTGGAACTAAATTTAAATGAACAGGCTAGGCAAGTAATTAAATGTCATCGATCCAAGTCATTTGCCTAGCTGTTTGTACAAATGGCGTATCATTCAGGCCACTAGTTGAACGGCGCTGTTTAGTAAAGAGGCTAGGCTGTTGATTGAACGGCTAATTAACTTAGTTGGCTGTGACACCCACATCTGGGAGTTTGGAAATATTAATTTCATTTTTGGTGATGACTGTCACTTGCATTGATGTGAGACTCTGTGGTGCGCGCTGGAACGATTATATGAGCTGATTCGATTTCAACAATGTACCTATAATGTTGGTATTAGTATCTTCTAGCGAAAGTTGTCCCGCAAACTCATAGGAGATGCAATGCGCGTGGTATTTTTTAAAAAAGAATTCGCAATAGAATTGTCGTTCCAGCACTATCTTACTGTTGGTACTGGGGAAACATTTTTGATTCATGTTGCTGTCCCTGTTTTTCGACGGCATAAAATAGAGATAACATCATAAATGTCAGTGCGGAGGAGGATATCACTGTCTTCATAAATTGGTTGAGAGTAACAGCACGCTTTCTCGATATCAATACGAAAATATTCGAGCAGAAAATAGTGAATACTCGCTCGGTATTGGAAATGCTTGCGATAAGGACGATTCCTCTGTGGGTATTGCTTAAGGTAGTAGAATTATGATGCCACGCCAGGTATTCACTTCCCACAATGGCCCAAGACTACGTCATGATCAGTTTTGTTATTGATTGACGTCTTCAATAAAAAAGGTTCATTATTAATAAGCCAACGACGTAGTCTTGGGTCCAATCACGTCACCTATTCACCTATCTCTATGTTTGAGCTACTCCAGTATATGTTTTTGTATTAACTTTGTTTCTTTTTTCAGTAAGGCGGATGGATCGAAAAAGGTATATATAAAATAATTATCGCTTCCTTATAATATTAGGCTGCTAGTATATTTAAGTCTACGATTTGGCGTCCCGTGACTTTTGGACACGAATCCATATGTTTAACATTGCAGTTGCATCTGAGTTATTCATTCAACCTATCTTTGTATAGCAATATAAACTAATTAACCCGCAATGCCTGTTAATATTATTGTTTCTTAATGGATAGTTCCCTTAGCGTAGTACATTTGAACGAAAATAGTCGACTTTTTCGCTTGGTAAAGCTTTTTTACGTTGATCAACTAGTAGTTAGAATGTTTGTTCATTGATGAAATTAATTCATTTTCAGAACATCACAGAATGCTGCGCAGGCTGGAATTATATCAGCGCTACAGTCACGTGTAAGCCGACTTGCGTGGCTGGCTGCCCGAACGGCACCTGTGTGGATGTGAACAAATGCATATGCACTCCCCCCCGAGTGCTCGAAAATTACGCGTGCGTCTTACCCGAATGCGACAAGCCATGCGTCAACGGCATATGCACATCACGAAACTCATGCACTTGCAAGAAAGGGTACAAGAAAGCAGACAACTACACTTGCGTACCGGAATGTACGTCGTCTTGTGAGAACGGCGACTGCGTTGCTCCAGAGGAATGCAGATGCCACAATGGGTACAACAATCAAAATGGAATTTGCAAACCAGTTTGCAAAAGAGGATGTTTGAATGGAATTTGTATAGGCCCTGACAAATGCGAATGTAATAACGGATACGAACTAGAGCCGCATAGCGATACAGTCTGCATAGCAAAATGTGACAAGCCATGCGTCAACGGAACGTGCACATCACCTAACTCATGCACTTGCAAGAAAGGGTACATGAAAGCAGACAGCTATACTTGCGTAACGGAATGTTCGTCACCTTGTAAGAACGGCGACTGCGTCGCTCCAGAAGAATGCAGATGTCATGATCAGTATAAAAAAGCAGATGGAATTTGCAAACCAGTTTGTGACAATGAATGTATTAACGGTTTTTGTACGGAGCCTAATAAATGTGAATGCATCGAAGGGTACAAATTAGGCGTCGGCAATCAATTTAATTGCACGCCGTTTTGCGAAAATAAGTGTGTCAATGCGAAATGCGTTTCTCCTAACCAATGTAAGTGCGAAACGGGATACAAAGAGACAGCAAAATGGTGGGAGTGTGAGCCTCAATGCAACAGCTGCCAAAATGGAGCATGCGTTGCGCCAAATAACTGCTCATGTTCGGAAGGATACGAACGGATAGATTCGATTGGTTGTGTTTCTATGAAAGCGTAAGTATGACACGATATTCTTAGTAACTGGTTACATTAGCAAGATTTATCTTGTAGTTTGTATCGGGTTACAATAGCTTTACTCTCAATCTGTGGATATAATTATCAGATTAAAGCACTTTTGTTCAAAAAATCTTTTCACCCCCAATTAAAAAAACAGTCATATCTCATACACTATTCAAAATTTGTACTAGTTCTTCTTGAATATTATTTGAACCTACTTCTAAATGCAGCTTTCTCTTTTCATTAGGCCACTGAACATGGTATAAGGCAACACCATAGTAATATCAAATAATCAAAGAACCAGACACTATAGTGGTTGCGTATATTCTCCTTTTACTAAGCATTACAAGTCAGTCACCGTATATGTACCTAAATTATTTCGACGCACTTTTAAAACGTCCTGTATTATAAATATAATTTAGCCTTTTTAACGTCCCACTCCTGGGCACGGGCCTCCCCTCAACACGAGGAGGATTCAGGCCATAATCCACCACGCTGGCCCAGTGCGGGTTGGCGGATTTCACATGTCTTTCGAAAATTGGTTAGATCTTCTAAGACATGCAGGTTTCCTCACGATGTTTTCCTTCACCGTAAGCAAGTGATAATCATGTAGAAATTATGATACGCACATAGATTTCGAAAAATCCAGAGGTGCGAGCCGGGATTTGAACCCAAGCCCGCAAGGCGCGTGTATTATAAAAGGATTATAAATTATAATTATAAAGTGTAGTTCTATTTTAGCCACCCAAGAGTCAGACCATTGTTATCAGTAAGCATGGCGCCTACAGTACGCTACCATTTTTAGACTTGATTGCACATTGCCACGTCACTGTAATTATTATAGGCTAATTATCGAGCCATTGTGTGATGTGATATCGAATTCATTGCAAGGCATAGTAAATTGCTCCTAAAACCATAACTATGTAGGTACACAAAAAATAATTCGTCTTTTGATAGGGTTACGATGGTGATTCTCTACGGGAGACTATCGATTTCCCTTCATACTTCACACAGACAAAAATTGCTAGATATTAATAATAATAATAAACAGCGCCAGACTGCAAGCTACGCTTGTACTTTGGGTACCATATAATGAGCAGGGGGCGGTTCAGGTGACACCAAACCAAACCTGGGCAAATTACGAAAATGTCATTTCTGAAATTTGACCCAGCGGGAATCGAACCTGCAACTACTAGTACTACTACCTATTAGATGAGCGGCTTACGCTCAAACCATTGCTTGCTCCAAGCGACCAAGTTGGTTGTCAAAATCATGAGTTCGTTAGCGGATATAAAAATATATAAAATTACTGTTATATTTTTTACATATTGGTAACAGGGATCAAATATTAAATAGAAGGCTAATAATCCCTCGACAAATCTAACATTCTGTATTGTTTTTTTCAGAGTGGACTGCAATATCAATAGTACTTGCACATCGCAGTGCGATTACGACGGCGACCAATACTGCTGTGAGAATGGAATACCCATTGCTCCGTGCTTTAACCCACTGGATGAAACGCCCGCCGAAATCACCGGGTAATAATTCTTACCTCCTTTTAGGGTTCTGTAGTCGGTTAGTGCGATCCTTATACAGGTTGAAACAGAAAGGGTATACTTTTTTTTTTCAAAACTTAACTTTGTAATTCTAAAACTATCAGCTTTGGAGGAAACTTAAAAGTGAAAATCAAAAAGTGTTTTAGGAATACAGCTGTTGACAGATTTCACAAGTCTACAAAACCTTTAGTACTTCAACTGTCCCACAAAGCCGATGGTTTTAGATTTACAAAGTTAAGTTGCCAAATAATAATATACCCTTTTTGTTTCACCTAGTAGTGCGTCAATGCGTGCGTCAGACGCACAGTCTTAAGCATAAAGGAATGACTGCTTAAGGAGCAATTCTCACTCTTAGCATAAGGAGCGTCTAATAGAGCGGCTCTAGTAATTATATTCACTAGTTACATTGCTTCTTACGAAAATTATATTGTTGATTAGTTTGGCTGGTCTGGAGCTATCGTGGACGCTGGGCGGCGTGGTGGGCTTGCTGATGCTGATGGTGGTGGGCATTGTCATGCAGAGGATCTGGCACAACTCGAAGCAGTATAACGAAGCGAAACAGATTGATACTGGTCAGTAGAGATTTACTGTTAGCCATCTTACTTTGATAAAGGCTATCTCATTATTCGCTATCGTCTTAGTATCATTTGGCTTTTTCAAGTTAAAATAGGTAAGTGTCAAACATAGGAAGGGCCTTAGCTGCACCTATCTCAAACTCAAACTCAAAATTGTTTTTACCCATGTAAGCTAACTAAGCATTTATGAATACTCAGAATCTACCACCGGTTCGTAATGCTGCTTCCACTGAGATGATCCGGCAAGAAACTCAATGGTTACTCTTTTCATTGAATTTAATATGGTGTACATTCTCAGGAACAGTAACAGAATATGAGCAGGCAACACCATTGTCACTAAATAACTAAATAGTAATCAAATCTCACTCAGATTTAGGTATTTAAATTAGAAAGCTAGTTTAGTGAGGTGTGCATACCTACTCATACTTTACAGAAAAATCAATGTTTACTAAAAATAATAATAATAAACATAGATGTGGATAAGAAAAACAATTGCTTTCCATCCTGAATAAATTAATAGAGTTTAATAACAATGAAGTTAAGAGAAAAGTGGGTGGACCAATCATCGCAAGCAGCGCCGGCGCACGGGCATGACTTGAAAAGCAGCATCACTCACCTCAACCATAATAGATGGAAGAGCCTGACCTGCTCCGCAAAGACACCGCAAGACCAAAAACCCCCCAAATATACCCTCTATATATGCCTAATATACCCCCTCAACCCTATCAGTAAAGTGTCGGTTTACTGACAAATTACCAATGAAGTCGATGTGATGTCATGAGCTTTCAGTAAAATACAGCACGTATGCAACACTCCTGTTTAAATAATTTATTACAACTTATTTGTTTCTGACGTTTGTAATTTATTGTATGTGCGTCAAAATAATTAGCTCCTAATGTTGAGCTACTGTTGAGTTCCCTTCGAATAATCAGTATTTTTTTCTTTATAATGTCGTGCGGTGCTTTGCCGTTTCAATATACAGGTTGTATTTATTACACCCCCCAAACTAAAGGGGTAAAACAGGGAATTAAAGTTTGTATGTAAATTTCATTTTGAGATCCATGGATTAAAATAGAAAATTGGACTCAACGTATGGAAGATTAAAAAAAAATGTACAGACCGCAGTGTGAATATGCCCTAAATCATAAACCTTTAAATAAATATCGCCAGACACACCAACTGTATGGTCCCAAATTAAGCAACGCTTGTACTATGGGTACTGCACAATGAACCTGACACTAACCTAGTGACATCCATACCTGGGCAAACTACAAAAATACCATTTCTAAATTTTTCCCGGCGGAAATAGAACCCGCAACCACCCGGTGCAGTGAGCCTAACGGCCTACGCTCGAACCACTGCACCAAACGGTCGTAAAATTTTCTTTGATATGTTTATTTCAGATATGGCCAACGGCAGTGTCGTGTACACGCTCCCGCATACTCTGCTGCAGTCCAGGATACCCGAGGACTACGAGCACGACGAGGAGGCAGCAATGCACGATCGGAACACCGACACTCTACTACGTAGAACGGACCCCGACGTGGAATCAATCGAGAACATTCGATTATAAGTAATCGATACCTGACAACAATCGAGCATTTTCAAACTGACACAATCTCTTATAGATATTAACAGATATTTTTATCGTTATAATTTATTTATGGTGCTACAAAACGATGTCCACTATTGGAATAGACGAGAGTCATGGATTATAAGTCATTAATACCATCAGTGGGCTTAGCCAAGACGTCTTTCTACAATCGTTAACGCTAATAGAAAACGAAAAAAATGTATGGGAATGACATATCTCAACGTTAAATCACGTGGTCAGAACAAACGAATAGAAAAATCGTAGCCAAGAAACCAAGATAGCTATTCGTTTCAAATGATAGAATAGAATATAAGCGTTTCTACAATGCCGATCGCTAAGTCCCGTACAAATCGTAGCCATGATGCTGTATTGACAAGCGCTAACGAAACGATATCGTAGTTTGTGAACGCTAGCTAAGCGATCGTCAATACCCTGTAGAAAACGCTAAAACATGGCCGCTTGCAATCAGCTGTGTGGTTAACAACGCAAATTGTAGTGTTTAATAATTAAAATATACGAATGGTTTGGACTATACCTAACTTATAGCATGCAAAATGAATACTTGCTTACTTTAAAATATGTTGTGGTGTGCGTAAAATGAAGAATTGTGGTTTAAAAACCGAATAAGAGGTTATTTAGATACCGAGGAATTGCCAATGGTGAAATACCTAAGTAGTGTAAAACTTTAAAATCAGTGTTTATATTCGAATTATTTTCATAGTGCCGAATGCTCCATGGTATAATTAAATGTGTGATATCGTTTAAAATTCATTTTATTTCATATACATATCACTGGACTAGGAATATAATTGATCAGTAGGAAGGCACTGTAACCTATTGATTGGAAAAGTTGTACCTAATTAATTTTATTTTGAATAACACACTGTCTTACATAGTAAATTCTTAAGAAAACAACTAAATATTGGCATTATCCAATAGGTAGGTACACTTAAATGATTATTATATTTCTCACATTTGTTCATTACTAATTTAAGAAATACAAAAATTGTATTGGCATTTCGATTGACATTGAATGTATATACAATATAAGTAAAATATGCAGCCGTTGACATCTTGGGCTAAAAAGATCATGATAATATTGTTCCTTAAATTAATCAATTAAGTAGACAGGGATGAGGGATGACAGTAAAGGCCAGCTGGAGATTTTATTTTATTTATTTATCAAAACTTAAAGCTATTCTTACAGGTTTACCTAATGCAATTGCTAAGCAACAATAATCCAAATTTTAACAATACTTAATTATCTATAACTACCGATGTATAAAGCTAGCCTCGTGAATTCACTAAGAGTACACGAGAACTGGTCTATATCCTCGGCGGTAAGGTTGAGTGTGCGCCTTGTTCAAGAGCTGCGTGCGCGCGCGCTGCAGAGCCAGCAGCGGCGGCCGGCGCCGGCGACACACGTGCCCGGCCGGGACACGCAGACATATCGGCTACAAAATTACTGCATTGTGTAGCTTCCCCCTCAATCATGATAATGTTGTTCCTGAAAACAAAACATTTTGTTTGTTAAGTACTTAATATGTAAGTGATATAATAATACATAACCTCTCACAGTTCCTGCCACAAACAGTCATACTTTACTTCTTTGAACCCCTTGCTCGGGCATTATTCAATACATAGCTGTAACTAGAACATTTATGATAGACCATTTTAGAGAAACAAAGAATCTGAATCTTGAATGAACAATGCAAATGCCTCAATAAAAACTATTTTTTCCGAGTAGGTATGAGACAGAATTAAATAACAAGAGAATTATTGAAATTATTATTAAATAATGCTTTATACATACCTTCTATGAATTTGTAAAGCCACAAGCTGTTCCGGGCTAGCTCAAGTTTGTGGTTCCATCTATTATTCCATGGCAAACAAGTCCTTAAATACGAGCTCTGGGTATCTGGAAGCTGTGGAAGCTCTCCAGAGACATCACATAGCAGGTGAGCAGGAGATAATGTTGTTCCTGAAATCAAAACATATTGTTTGTTACTTAAATGTAAGTGATATAATAATACATAACCTCTCACAGTTCCTGCCACAAACAGTAATACTTTATTTCTTTGAAATCCTTGCTAGGGACTCGCTAGCTACATAGCTGTGACTAGAACATTTATGATAGACTATTTTAGATAAACATATAATCTGAATCTTGAATGAACAATGCAAATGCCCCGATAGGAACAATTTGACTGAGTAGGTATGAGACAGACTTAAATAACAAGGGAATTATTGAAATTACTAATGTTTTACGTACCTTCTATGAATTTGTAAAGCCGCGAGCTGTTCCGGGCTAGCTCGAGCTCGTGATTTAATTTAATAAGTATTCCATGGCAAAAACCACTTGAGTAGGTATTTATTAGATGCGCTTGATGTACATTTCGTTTTAAAACACTTAATCAAATTTAAAACAAATATTCTGCTCGCACCTTGTTTACATACAAAAGTACTTTGAGGTTATGATGTATTCTCTTTGGTTATGATGACTGACGTTTATGAACGCTCACCACAGACTAAAAATATTATTTTATCGATCGGCATTGTAGATTTAGCGTTCGGCGTTGATATGTCATCATGGCTACCAAGTTATCGTTAGCTATCTTCGCTTACGCTAAGGCGTTTGCAATTGTAGAAAGAGAATAGAAACGAAACGTTTGTATCTTGGCTAGGCCTGCAGGTATTATCAAACAATCGCGAATTGGATAGGGATCCAACCACCCATACTTGTGCAAACTGAAACCAACCTACAACCACGTCAACTGGGGTTGATTTTAGTCTGCAGGAGTAAGTGTGGGTTGGTTCCTTTTAACAAAACTATGTCCAATTTATCAAACGGAGACAATCGTGACAATTTATTTATGGTGCTACAACCGAAAGTGCACGACGTAACAGTCGAGGATAATCGATCATCAATAGTGGGTAACAATCGAGAATAATATTTAAATGGACACAACCGTATTTTAGTTTAAGGATTTTTATCATATCGAAGTAATTCATTAATGAAGGCCTAGATACAAACCAAAATAGGGCAATAACGATGTTTGACTTACAAAGTTACAATACTTTTTTTCAACAAAAGGTGTTCGAAAATTATTGTGAAGCAACACACGTATCGGCGATTGAATTAAATAAAGGAAGGTTAAAAAATAAGATAATTCGACGTATTATTTGCTGGTTGTGATGGTGCTGAATCCGTCGAATTACAAGTCACCCTCAATAATATTTATCAACAGGTTTACATATTTTTTTGTTATCAAATAAAAGAACAAATGACAAACCCTAGAACGAGGTTAAATCATCCAAGGACAAACGCCGACAATATAACATTAACAACAGAAATGTCAACAAAAACTAGTAAAAAATTGTTGATTAACATTCTATAGGTATACCGGGCCTAGCTCATGTATTCATACATATTATTATAGTCTTTATATTGGTCAACATACAAGCGTGTTTTTACTATTATTTATTATTAGAAAATAAATACAGGATAACTATTTTATATGCTGTAGAGGCTGAAAACCTCAAGTGGCGCAAATATAGTGGCCTTCCTAGAGGCTATTTCTTTGAGCCTTTTGGGGTCGAAACTTTAGGCTCATGGGGCCCTAATGCGAGTCTGCTCTACAAGGAGATACGAGTAACAACGCTTCTGTTTACCGCATCACGACTCTGTGACCGGTAGTCTGGTCTGTTTTTCGTGCAACGAATAAGCCTCGCTATTCCGCGCGGATGTGTGACCAGCCTCCTGGGCACTTTTGGCATCGACGACGATGTGGAAGCACTTTTGTCTATATAATCTTATTTTATTTTTATTTCTATGTTGATTTAAGTTTATAAGTAGTTATAACACTGTACATTGTATGTACAAAATTGTATTAATGTTAAGATTAGGCGTTATTCACAATCTCACGACACAGATGACAAAGTTCTTCTATATATTTATCATCAAAATCTGCCAAAATGTATAGAAAGATCGCAACAGTAGGCTACATTCATACAACAGTATGAATGTAGCCTTACAGAGTACGCTACAGAGCGTTTGTGGCTATGATACTGTTATCAAATTGTTTAAATTGAATACGTTATCAAATCAAAGAACCGCAAACGCGCTCCAGATTTCCTTTACAGCCAGATTTCTGCAGAATAAATTATTCCTTTACTTATTTTTTACGAGTGAAAGTTACCTTTTATTATGCTACTAGGCTTTTCTCTACTAGGTACTTATTAATGTAACTAAGTATATAGGTGTCATTCGGACGTCAAAAATAATTGTTAATTAATATTTAACTAGGATATCTATCTAAACTTTAAATGCACCTAAGTTTATGACACTAGCATCACGGACACTGGCAGAATTGTGGCAAATAGCTACAAACGCCACTAACAAAGAAGAAGAAGAAGAAGAACTAGGATATCAGAACTGATGATTTCAAAAGAGCATCATAGCAGTTCCGTAGTCACTTTCTTCAGCCTGTTGTTGTCCACTACTGGACGGAGGCCTCCCTCGATGCTCGCTATACTGAGCTCGGTCTTCAGAGATCAGCAACCAGTTGGTGACAACCCTTCCCGCTCCCTCATCCGGGGCGCCCTGCGTTGGCCTAATCATGGCTTCCACAGGATAATTTATTATCTACTAGCTGTGCCCCCCGACTTCGTCCGCGTAGTATTTAACGTAACAAAAATTTTGAGATTATCGGGATAAAAAGTATCCTATATGTTAATCCCGGTTATAAACTATCTGTGTTCCAAATTTCATCCAAATCCGTTCAGTAGTTTTTGGGTGAAGGAGTAACAAACATACATACATACATACATACATACATCCACACTCACAAACTTTCACATTTATAATATTAGTAGGATGTTTGTTTTTGCAAACTATGGCAAAAGAATTAGGGTCTATTCAGAGAAGCTGCATCCGGACCAAACCGGTTTCAAAAGTGCAGTTTGGGGGTAGTTTTGATGCAGTTGATATCATGCACCAAAACTTTAAACTGATTGCGCAATCCGCTTGCAGTCCATTAGTAGTTTTAGTGCAGTATTTTGCAGCTGGCTTGCAGTTCAGATGCAGTTCATCTGAATAGACCCTTAGGTATGTATACAAAGTATTTTTAATTAAGTATATTATTTACTTACAATATTTGAATTTTACGACTTAATTGTAACTGTGATGCCATAAATTAAAGAATAAATTTATTTTTGATGTATATATATTGTTTGTTTAAATGAAAAATACAATGACTTAGCTTAGAACAGCTATGATCTGCTTGTGTTAGTAATCTGACTCATCAGGACACAATCCGGTGGGCTCGAGGCGGTTATTTTATCTGAAAAAATATTGAGATGAGAATATGACGTACAGGTTGCATTATATCATTAGAATGGCAAACCACATCACATTATTTTTCTACCACTACTTATTCGATATGCTAGACACCAAGGTTTGACCCTCGAGAAGTCTCGGGAAAGACCTAAATTGTCATGGAACTTGCCCGGATAGGAGGAATTTTATGATAAGTCCCCGGGAAAAGTGGGTAGATGAGGATTACCTTCGTTGCAAAGCGGGTGATAAAAATAATTGTATAGGCTGATTGCCGCAGACTAACTAAGACTATTAATACATACTATTGCGATTATAAGGTGAAGCAAGGAAATAGGTATTACCATTAACATTATACTTCAAAGCTCGTCGTTTTCTGAAGCAGACCAAAGTTGCACCTATCGCAATCGTGATGATAATAATTGGAACCAGCAAGTAGATCCTGTAACAGAAAAATATTTCGAAACATTATGGCACTCTCTTCAATATTTTATAGAACAGAGCTGGGTTAATTCACGGACTATAGTTACAGACAACAACATGGAAAAAAACAATAGTGTAAAGCAGTGTAAAAGTTTTAAAATTAGCGGAGAAAAAATATGTTTTCGGAATTCTATAAAAAAAATATACCATTTTATTAAAACCCAAGTATTATTATGGACTGTTGACACATTCTGTATATGTTTCTATCACATCTTTGTACCCTTGTGCGTTCACAGGGACAGGATTCATTTCATCCGATTCTATGCGGTCACCTTTTTCTTTCTTTAGTCCTGCGTCAAAAGTGACAGAAAATAAGGAAGTGGGTTAATCGCGTCACGTAGAGTTATAGAAACTCTACGGAACGATTTCGCCATCACTAAGTACTTACCAAAAGTATGTGTTTGAGTTGCTATTTGCAATTACACAAATAGTCTTCTCACATATCCTTTGCGACTCCGAGCAATTGTAAAAACAATCACAGTCATCACCACGTGCACTGACATTCTTAGCTTCATAGGGTTTATTGCAAACACATTTTTCCGGAGCGATGCAAGATCCCTCGCAATTCTTGCAATGAGGTACACACAAAGATCCTCCAATGTTCTTCAATAAATTTGGTTGGAAGTCGTATCCCGGAAGGCAAGCGCAGACGTTTGGACTAATGCAAGTTCCATTACCACAGGAGCGGTCACATCGCGTGACGCAGGCCTGACAAACGCCGGTGGAATGTATTTTTCTCCATCCCCTGCTACACGCACATTGACCGTGTTCTTCTGGACAAGTACCATTGGTAGAGTTAGAGCATATTGGTTCACATTTCTTGCTCTCCAAAGTATGGTCTGATCCACAGCTGCAGGTTCCCGGCGCTATGCAGATTGCTCCTCGCGGGCAGCCTCCTCGGCACAACGGGAGACAGTCGTATTTGTCTCTCCGGCTTGGTATGTAGCCGGCCTTGCAGCTGCATATTTCCGATCCAATGCATTTCCCGTTTATGCAAGGTTTAGAACAGTGTGGCGGTGAGTAAAGGCTGAAAAAATAATAATTCAAAAACCCCATAAGAAAATCTTTTGCTCTGTAGTAATACATTTATCATAGCGTTCACGCATTGAAGTTTTTTTATGTAAAGTTATCATATAAGCAGAAGTTTTGCAAAACCCACATGCCACGTTCTTCTAAATTTTGCAATGTAGGCGCAACGTATATGAATCAGGATAGTGGGATAGCGTGGCGCGAATCCAAATACATATCGGCTTCACTTTTAAATCAATTGGCTTGTCCTTTATAAAATATTCTGTGTACTTACCTCAGATTTCTTATGGCTCTTTGAGGTTCCGTACCCACATCAATAAAAATGTGAAAAAGAGTTAAAACTAAGAGCCCCGAGCAAATGTGCCGTATAACACCCATTTTGGTAAATGATTTACATAAAAATGAGGCCGGGATTTCGCGATATCTAGTACCGTATGTGACTCAAGTTAAAGTAAACCGTTGTACACAAGTAAACGTGTGATACTTGCACTAAAACTAGTCTCCGACAATACATACATTGACATGACTACCTATGTAACTCTTGAATTGAGATTTATATCCTTTAGATGTGTTAGTATCTAGAAGGCAAACGGCCCCGTGGTTGGTCTCCAATAAGATGATCTTAATGTGAATTCTGTTACGAAATATCCCATAGTGGAATGTCCACGAATGCTGCATACCATGAAAGGTGGAAAGAGAGTCATCGAATGAAAAATATAAGAGCCATCGGTTCCTTTCTGCGTTTAAAAAGTGATGTCAAGTGAAGTGGGATTTATTGAGTAGAATTCAGCCGCTAGTCGTATGAAATAATTGCACAAATGTAAAACGATCTTTACAGCTTATGACAATCGGCGACTGGACTTCAACTTCCGTCCGTTTTTATCTTTTTTCAATGTATTGCTAATGTCATGTTTTTCATCTTCCCTAGTCATGATGAGCCTATTTTTTTTTTTTTTTTTTTTTTTTTTAATCCGGGCCTTTATGGCCCGGCCGCGTTCACCTCTGATGTGGGGGTCAGAGACCTTAATTAGCACGGTTATAAATAAAGTTTCAGTCCATTTTTATTGTAGTAAAAACACAGTATTTAAAAGACATTTTCTCGAAAAGCGAGTAAAAATACCAATAAAATATATTTCTCAAAAGGAGTAAATATAAAAACTTATCAATATATACAAAAAAGGGACAGCGGAATAAATAACAAAACTATAAACGTGATAAAATAAACAAGATTCCTTCCTATTTTATTGCACGAATATGTCAGCCTGCGTGATTAATAGCGCAGTGTTGTATAAGTTGCTGTGGGGGCTTATTAACATAATAAGTTGTCAGCTGGCCTCTTTCTGCTTAGGTCTTATTTCTATTAATCACGCTGGTCGCTACCTTCGTGCAATAGCTTAGGAAGGTATCACGTTTCTCGCTGTCCATGACAAGTTTACAAACACTGTGTAAATCTAAAACTGTGTCTAAAGACATCTGTACATCGTGCCTAAGGCTTGCATACACAGGGCAATGTAGTAAGACATGCTGCACTGTCTCGCTCACACCCGGTTCACAGATGCAAGATGGGTCCTCCTTGCACTTGAAACGGTTCAAGTACTCTGAGAACCCACCGTGCCCGGTCAGAACCTGTGTGAGCGTGGCAGTGGGATGAATCTTCCTAATTGTCCTATAGGACACCACCAGGTCAGGGAAAAACATTTTCGTCGTAGAAGCAGTGGTGTCAGTCTTGTACTTACGGTTCCATTCGTCCAGCGACTCCAAACGGATTTGTCGCTTGACGAATGATACCGGACATTTGTCGTACGTTGGCTTGGTCTTACTATGCAGCGCTGCTTGCTTTGCCAATTCGTCCGCTCTCTCGTTACCCGCCAGCCCTGCGTGTGCTTTTATCCAAAACAAGGAAATGTCCTTGTTTTGGAGTCTGCACTGGGCGATGTTGTTCCTCGCCTCGGCGGCGAGCGGGTGAAGAGAGAGCGGGTTGACCACTGTCTCGAGTGCCGAACGAGAGTCGCTTATTACAGCGAGACTGGCGCTTCTACACTCTGACGCGTATTTCGTGGCTCGGCATATGGCCAAAAGTTCAGCTTGATAGACCGTGCAGTAAGACGACAGTTTGAGTTTGAGCGACTTGATCTCGGTTTCACTATTCCAGATAGAAAGTGAAGCGCCGACCTTGCCTTCAATTTTGCTGCCGTCCGTGTATATTCTTACTGCGCTGCTTACGTTGGTGGTCACGCTTTGCTGATCCGTCAAGCTTATGAACTTAAGGTCCATATGTTTTGCCGGATGCGGAGTACTCGTATACGCCAGTCTGCTTTCGACTTCCATGTCGCCTAGCTCTGGTCGGGGTACTCCCCTCTTGGCCTTGTAAAGGGAGGCCGCTTCGCGTACACGAATGTAGAGGGGCAGTAGCCCGGTCAGAGCGAGCGACGCGTTCGAGGACACCGTTCTGTAGGCTTTGCACATCTTTAGCGCAAAGCCCCTCTGGACAGTGTTCAGCTGCTTCTGAGTAGTGATCTTGTTTGTTGCTGGCGACCAAGCACTGGCGGCATACATGATGATGGGCTCAATGGTGGCGGTGTAAATCACCCGGATGACTTCCGGGTGAAGGCCCCAGCTAGTTTTAGCGGCCTTTGCCAGCTGTTTGTAGACATTCAACGCCTTCCTGCAGATGTTCGCTGTGTGGCTGTTGAATGTCAACTTATGATCGATGGTGAGCCCCAGGATCTTAATTTCATTCATGATGCCAATATCAATCCCACCCATGGTCAGGAGGGGGGTGTCGTAGATAAGCTTTCGTGTCACAACCATCGCGCTTGTTTTGTGAGGTGCGAACTTCAGCTTATTCTTGACCCCCCACTCCCGCACATAGGCGAGTGTGGGATTGGCTTGCCTCTGTATATCCAGTGCCGTGTCGCCAACAAAAACAAGTACTACGTCGTCTGCGAAAGCCTGTACATATTGCCCCCGCGTTTCGAGTCCTTTCAGCAACGGGTCGAGAAGAAGATTCCAGAGTACAGGCCCACCGATAGACCCCTGCACGCACCCTTTTTGAGTGCCCTTTATGTGCTCCTCACCAGCATACCTAACTCGAACCTTTCGGTCCTGTAGGTAGCTGTCGACGATTCGTCGGAGGTTGACCGGGCACTCTTCTTCGGCCAGTCTCACCCTTATGGCTGGCCACCATGCGCTGTCGAATGCTCCCTCTATGTCCAATGATACCACGGTCACGATCTTTCGCTGAAGTAGATTGCCGCGTATGTACTGTATCAGGTCGTAGAGGGAGTCCTCGGTGCTTCGTTGGGGCATAAAGCCATACTGGCGTAGACTGAGCCTAGGAATCAGGTGCCACTTGAGCCTATTGATCACCATCTTCTCTAGAATCTTCCCCATGACTGGCAAAAGGCCGATGGGCCGATAGGACTTGGGGCTAGTGTAGTCTGTTTTGCCAGGCTTCCGCAGAACGACCACCACTGCTTCCTTCCATTGTTCCGGGAAGAGACCTAACTCTAGGCACTTGTTCATGATTGCCAGGTGCAGGTCCGGATCCTGTTTGATCACCTGGCAACATATGTCGGCGGTGAAGCCGTCTCCTCCGGGTGCCTTTTTCGGGTTGAAACTTTCCGCCGCGGTTCTGAGCTCCTCCAGTGTGAACGGCGGGTCGTGGACTTCGCCATCGACACTGTCGTTCACACGGTTCGCTAGGGCTCTTGTCCGCTGGTGGTCTAAGCTGTCCTCCGTCTCCAGGTCTCCCGGGAAGAACGTTTCCGCTAAGAGTCGGGCAGACTCTTGCTGCCCTACTATAGTGCCGTCTCTCGCCAATGGAAGGTCTTCCTGCCTCCTGGTGGTGTTCTTTATGACCCTGTAGATGCTTTCCCATACTCCTTCTTTGTCCTGTCTTTCGCAGAATGCTTTCCAACTTTGGATCTGAGCCTTTTTGGCTGCGTCTTCATACTCTAGTTTCGCCTGCAGGTACTGCTCGACAACTCCTGGTCTTCGGGTTGGCGCAGCACATCGGACTCTACGCTTTTTCGTGTTGACATCTCGCTTCATTCTCTCAAGATCCTCAGACCACCATGGTATTTTAAGTTTTTGGTCTGATTTATGTTTGGGTACTATTTGGGTGCATGTTTCTGTGACTAATTGTGTAAGGTTGCTTACATGTCTTTCTAAATCGAGTTTACTGTTAGTATTAACTATGGCTGTTTTGTTTAAATTGTACTGTGACTTGAACTGTTCGAGTTTCTCATGAAACTGGACCCAGTTAGCGTTTTTGGTGTTGAATATACGCGTGGTCCTATTGATGCTAATTCCTTTTGCTTTACACAATTTAATTTGGAAAAGTATACCATTGTGATCTGAGCTAGTGAGATCTTCAGCCACTCTCCAGTCTTCCACTAGCGCTAAAAGGTCCCCTGTGCATGCTGTGACGTCGACGAAGCTTGTTAGCCGTCGTCCTCCCCTTACAGTATCGAACGTGGGGACGTCACCGTCGTTCAGTACATGCAGGTTCATCTCTATGAGTGCACCCAGCATTTCCTCGCCCCTGCTGTCGTTTGTGGTGCTGCCCCACCACGAACTCTTTGCGTTTGCGTCGCCTCCAACTATGATCTTACAATTCCTGTGAGATTGAACTATGGTGTTCAGATGGTCCAAGTATGGCCCTATGGGTTGGTCGGGTTCAAAGTAGTACGAGACGACGAGGAACTCCCATGCGCTGGTTCGCAACTTTACCACTACGATGTTATTCGTGGTAAAGTTCGGGCACTGCAAGACGTCAATAGTTTGGTCAAAGACGACTATTGCCGCCTTGACAGTGCCTTCACCGCGATCCGCGCTTTGGTAAATCCTCGCCGCTCCGTAGTTCTTCATCTCCTTTCTCCCCCCCACGTAAGGTTCCTGTACCATCGCGACTGCTATACGCCTTTTACTGGCTTCGAGCATGAGCTCGTTGGTCGCTAGTCCCTTTCTCTGGAGGTTCGCTTGGGCTATCTTGTATGCTGCGGTGCTCCTACCGAGTGGGACCCTAGTAACCACCTTAGCAATAGGCTATGGCGGCTCTAGCCAGTGCGTCCCACTTCTTCCGGATCGGGCATTCTTGGCTGAAGGCAGTATGGGCAGTGCCCGGAACTTTCGCGATTTCGCAGTTCCGGCACACTGATGCCTCGCCTGACTCCCATTTCGGGCAGTCGGTCCTGAGGTGGCGCCCACCGCAATGCGCGCAGAGGTCGGCCGTCTCAGAACAAGTTTTGCGGCCGTGTCCAAATGCCAAACACCGTGTACACTGTATCAACGGCGTTTGATCCTGGACCGGGACATACTGGATGTCTACGAAGATCCTTTCGGCGGTCGTCAACCGTTTCCACATCTTGGGCGAGACCTGCAAAACCACATGGTTCTGGTGTGGGTTCCTCGCCCTTCTGCGGTACTTGACGGTGACGACCTTGTCATCGGCCGAAAGGTCTCCTACCAGCCGCATGTTCTGAGTGATGAGCGCGGTCTGGATGTCTTCGTCTGTGTTGTATTTGAAGACATCTCTGAGGATGACCAAGGGGTTTTTGTTCTTGGCCTCCTCGACCTTGAGCTTCTTGTCCTTCCTGAGCTGTGTCACCGTTCGCTCTATCTCTCCCTTAGTGGCACAGCTCAGAATGACTTTTTGGTCCTTAACCTTTCGGACCCGCTCAATCTGCAAGCCGCTCTTTTTGGCGTCTAACGCCTGCCGAACTCTATCTACCACGTCCGAGCCGGTGTCCGCGGTGTCGTCGGAGGACACAATAACCGAGTGTTTCGGCCCCGCTCCTAATGGAGTGGGCCGCGGTTTCGACAGCTGTTCCGCGTATGAAGGAGCCTTCTCGCTCATCGCGGAGAGCTGTCCACTCATCTCTTCAGCAGTGCGCCTCAGAGATTGGACCTCTGCCATGAGGTCCTTGTGTTCCCGTCCTCCGACGTCATCCGTCACCGGCCTGGCGTCCTCCATCGCCTTCTGATTCTTCTCGATGGAGGCTTGGAGGACTCGCATTCTGTCGGTATTCTCCCTCGACAGTATGGAGTTCTCCTCGATCCTACGGCAGAGTTCAGCCATCGCGTTCTGGCCTCCGGCGTCTTTTGCCTCAACAGGCTTTTCCCCCTTTTCCGTAGATTCCCCAACCCTTGCCACCTCCGACTCCTTCACCAACTGGTATAGTCGGTCGATGGCCTCCATTACCCCCGCCTTTAGATCCGTTTTTAAGTTTCTGGAATTGCCGAGGTGGGTCTTGGCCTTATTTAGGCACACTTTTGCCTCGGCAATTCTGGACGGATAGACGGGGTTGGGGGAAGGGCTGCTGACAGTGGCGGGTAGTGAATGGGCAATGACTGCCCTTGATGAGCCTATTTGGAACATACTAGCAGCGTTCAAGCATGTTAATTAACATTCAATTTAGGAATGCTTTGTGTCGAAAAATTTTCCTGATTCGGAAACAATGGCGAAAGGGTAGAGGCCTTAGGAGTGAGATATAATAAATAATGTATTTCTATTGATATTTGCATGATTGTGAATATTTGTATGTTTTTAATCAAATTCATTTGAGTTGTAAGACCCAAATCGCAGTAATTTCAGTAAATGAGTATTTTGAAAACTTGGTAGAATACAGAACTAAGTAAATGGCAATAAAGTAATTCAAGTCGTTTTGAAATCGTATACCTTTGATCTTATTGAGCTCTTTGAACGCCAACGATTTTGGTTAGTGTGTATATACATGAATCGGGTTACTAGATAGGTCAAAAATAATATACCATACTACGTAAGAGGATGGGTGTTAAATCATCTTTCAATCGTCATCAAGATATCTTAATGCCAATAATGACAATGACAGCATGATTTCTCGAAGAATTATCTTGCACACAATAGATACGTGAGCAGAATGGAACACTTTTACGCACTAATTTAAAAGATTGTGCTTAAAGTGCAGTAATTCACGCTCGCTAGCTATATATTTAGTTGCTAACGTCTTCATAAAGTATTTTTATGGATTATTGTACAACGCCGCTGCCCTTGAGGTAATGTTTCATATAACTGCCATTGTTAGGAAATAGTTAGGGATTAGTGAATAAGGGAAAATATGTGATCACGTTTCTAAAGAAGTAACGTAGGTATAATGGTTTTCTTTCTACAGATAAAATTCGGGTGGATTCCAAGGCAATTTAGCTTTTCCCGGGACTCGTCGAGGGTCAAACCTCGGCGTCATCATTAGACAATAGGTCGATCCTGGCTTACAGGATTCAGGACGAAAACTGTTGGGAATGTGTGGCGGGACTAAAAAAAATATCACCATCTTATAAACAGAAGCTCTCGTAGCGGTGAACACCGTGATATGAGAGATTCCTTCCTTCCTTTTCGCAAGTCTTCAGGCGTCCTGTTAACCTTGATGCCAGATTTAGCTACTAGCTCATACAAGCGATCGAGTCATGTATAATAATAAATTTATAGGTACAACACTCAATTTGTAATTAAAGGGAATCACATACTAATTAATGCGTAATTAATAATTATAGAAGTGATTGGTTCAGCTAAACATTTCTTGTATGTGTTAATCATTGAGGAAAACAGAGTACCTAAGCAAAGGAACGGTATAATAAAGCCACCAATTCTATGAACTCGTTCGATTTACAAAATATCAGTAATAGCACAAGATCCGGTCTAAGGAATATATACCCTCATCTGTTATTTATTAGTGATAAGAAATAAATGATAGATAATATTCAAATAACAATTGAAATAAAACTATTTTATCGCGTTTATTTCATTTATGTTCCCGACGTTTAAAAAATAGTTAAAATAGTTTTATTTCAATGTGTAGTATTTGCGTAAATATAAGAAAACACTATGTTCACATAACAAATTGTAAATAGGTTGCCTAGTTAAATTTGTTGTTATTGATGAAGATTTTTCTCATTAAATAAAATGAAG
Organism: Notodonta ziczac; assembly: GCA_918843915.1. Classification (NCBI taxonomy): domain Eukaryota; kingdom Metazoa; phylum Arthropoda; class Insecta; order Lepidoptera; family Notodontidae; genus Notodonta; species Notodonta ziczac. The sequence goes on along the minus strand of OU974046.1, from coordinate 11,738,124 downwards.
ATTTTTCTCGTTATCAATTCTGTTGGGTATATTTTAACTAGTGTACGTTTTTTTAAAAAATAACCGTTGAGGAATACAAAAGTAATAAATTTAATAAAAAAAAATATCTATTTAATATTATTCGGGCGCTATTTAACTAGACAACCTGTTTGCAATGTGTTAATGTGAATATTATCTATCATTTATTTCTTATCACTAATAAGTAACAGATGAGGGTATATATTTCTTAGGCCGGATCTTAGACCATAACTGTTTCTCGTAAATGCAGTTTATTAAGTAGATACACGGAACCTTCATGGATTCATCGATATCTTCATAGTACGATATTACAAATGAAAATTTAATAAACCTGAAAATAAATTCCAAGACAATTTATTTTTTCCCTGGTGTTATGATATAGGTTGTTTATGGTATGACGTATGGTTATTACTTGAAAAATAAAGGAAAAAACTTTGACACGTATTTTATTGGAAGGAAATAAGAAATGTAGAAATATTATTAAAACACGCTCCCTCTCGGGAACCAGAGGTGAGTTAAATAATAGTAAATAATAGTCAGTCATATTATAATCGTCGAGTCAAGTCAAAAAGATGTCGAAAAAAGAAGAAAAGAAAGTCACGCCATTGCCGGCGAGTCAAGCCATGATGTCGTCATTTCAGGCTATGTCTAACGTAATAAAACCCATGAATATTGCGGCAGGAAATCATAAAGATGCCTGGAAAAAGTGGATTCAACAATTTGAAATATATTTATTGGCAACAGGTTTGGATCCACAAAATGATGATCGGAAAGTTGCGGTCTTGCTTCACCATTTAGGTGAAGATTGTATAGATATTTATAATTCATTTGGTCTAAACAAAGATGAGTCTTACGATAAAGTGATTAAAAGGTTTGGTAACCACTTTGTTCCTAAACAGAATATTACAATTGAAAGATATAAATTTTTCACAAGGCAACAAGGAAATGACACTTTGGATAATTTTTTAACAGATTTGCAAAATTTAAGTAAATCATGTGAATTTGGCACGCTAAAAGACTCTTTGATTAAAGACATATTTATAGCCAATATGAATAAAATATATTCAATGATAAGAGAAAGACTTTTGAGAGAAGAAGACATAACATTGGACAACATGACAAAGATATACAAATCATTAATCATCATTATCACGAATATTAAGCTTAAAGCATATGGAGGTTGGCAGATTCCAATTATAGGTACATGTCAATTAGATTGTTTTTTAAATTCTAAGACACATAATATTAAGTTTTGTGTTGTTGATATTCAGTGTCAACCAGTTTTGGGTGCTGAAACCTGTCAAGACATAGGTTTGGTACAGAGAATGTTCTCAAATTCGGTAAACAAGGCTAAAATTGATATTAATGTGTTGTTACAAAATTATGATGATGTGTTTCAGGGTCTAGGTTGTTTGCCTCAGGAGTGTCATGTGACTGTTATGCCAGAAGTAGTGCCTAAAATAGATGCTCAACGCAGAATTCCTTTTAAATTGCATCAACGACTTAGAAATGAATTGGACAGAATGGAGAAGATGCATGTCATAGAAAGAGTATCTAAACCAACAACATGGGTCAGTTCCATAGTTATAGTTGAAAAGCCTAATAATAAATTGAGGATTTGTTTAGATCCTAGAAACCTAAATAAAGCCATTCAAAGATCTCACTATCCTATGCCTACCTTAGAAGACATAAGGCATAAATTAAATGGTGCGAAAGTGTTTTCCCATATGGATGCATTTTCTGGTTTTTGGATGTGCAAATTAGATGAGCCTAGTTCAGAGCTTTGTACCTTTAATACGCCATTTGGTCGTTACAAATTTAAATGATTGCCATATGGTCTTAATTGTTCAACAGAAATATTTAGTAAAATACTAATAGATTCATTTTCTGATATCCAAGGTGTAGTAATTTTTGTCGATGATTTATTGTTATATGCCCCAAATATTGAGGAACATAATAAAATTTTAGAAAAAGTTTTAAAAAGAGCCAAGTCAATTAATTTAAAATTTAATAGAGATAAATGTCATTTTGCTAAGAGTGAGATAAAGTTCTTAGGTCAGATTTTCAATTCTCAAGGTATGTTGCCAGACTATAGTAAAGTTAAAGCTATTACAGAAATGCCTGTACCTAAATGGCAAAAAGATTTACAAAGATTTTTAGGTATGATAATTTTTTTAAGTCCATACATAAAGAACATGTCAGAAGAAACTGAAATTCTTAGAACATTATTAAAGAAAGATACTATTTGGTCATGGATGGAGTGTCATAATGAAGCATTTAATAATCTCAAAAAACTAATAACAGTAGCTCCAGTTTTGGTCCATTATGATAGTCATCAGCCATTGGTTTTAAGTGTAGATGCGTCCCAGTCAGCTGTAGGAGCGGTATTATTACAGAATAAGCGACCAATAGCTTACTCGTCACGAACACTAACAGACACACAGAAAAATTATGCACAAATCGAAAAAGAACTTTTTGCAATTTTGTGTGGTTGTCAAAAATTTCATCAATATGTATATGGTCAAAAAATAACAGTTGAAACAGATCATAAACCATTAATAACTTTATTTGATAAGCCTTTGTCACAAGTTCCTAGTCGATTGCAGCGTATGATGTTGTCATTACAAGTATATGATCTTAATGTTATTTATGTCCCCGGTTCAAAGTTATATATATCCGATACTTTGTCAAGAGCTCCATTACCGGAAAAAGAAGAGCATTCTATAGATAAAGATATTTCAATTAATGTAAATTGTGTCATGTCTAGTATTTCAGCATCAGATACAAAAATACAAGAGTTAAAATATGCTACTCTAGAAGATAATACATTGCAAATGTTAAAAAAATATTGTATGGAAGGCTGGCCTAGAAGTAAAAGTAAATTGTTAGATTCTGTTAAGCCATATTGGAATTACCAGGCAGAAGTAACAGTCATTGGTGGTCTATTGTTTAAAAATAATGCTATAATAATACCTACGTCTATGAGAAAAGAGATGTTGTCGAAAGTTCATGCTGGTCATTTAGGTATTAGCCGTAGTAAGAATTTAGCTAGAGGATCAATATTTTGGCCTACTATGAATTCAGATATTAAAAATATAGTGGAACAATGTCCAACATGTGTAAAGTATAGACCTAATAATTCACATGAACCTTTAATTGTTTCAAAAATACCAGATGTTCCATGGGAGAAGTTAGGATCAGATTTATTTCATTTTAATGGTAAAGTTTATTTAGTTGTTATGGACTATTATTCCAAGTACATTGAGATGGCATGTTTAGATAATAATTCTTCAGCTCAAAAAGTAATTAATCAATTAAAAGCTATGTTTTCACGTCATGGGATACCATTAACTCTAGTAACAGATAATGGTCCACCTTTTAATTCCATTTTATTTAAAAAATTCATTTATGAATGGGATATAAACCATGTCACCACCAGTCCTAATTTTCCGCAAGCAAATGGTCAGTCTGAGTCAGCTGTTAAGATAGCAAAGAATATTTTAAAGAAAGCAATGGATGATAATACAGATCCTTATCTAGCACTATTGCATTATAGAACTAATGAAAAAGAGTATTTAAAATCGCCATTTGAGTTGCTTATGTCAAGAAAATTAAGAACATTATTACCTGTGAATAAAAAGTCATTAAAGCCAAAAATAGTTACATTTCAAGATGTTCAACAAAAGCTTAATAAGCATAAAAGTAACTATAAGTATTATTATGATAGGTCAGTAAGAGATTTGTCATTATTGTCAATTGGTGATAAAATAAGATTCAAAAAGATACCTACTGGTCAGTGGCTACCAGGTATTATAATTGATTTAGTCAAAGATTGTCCAAGGTCATATATTGTCAAGTCACAAGAAGGAGCCATATATCGTAGGAATAGGCAGCATATTATTTTAAATCAAACTAGTCAATATAAGGATTTCAATAGGTTTCCTTTAATTGATGAAAATATTAAGTCTCAATCTAGTCATGCATTCACGTTCACCAGTCAAGTCGCAGTCGTTTGGTGAGATTCCTAAATCGGAAACAATAATTAGAAGTCATATGTCAGAGTCATATTATCAAGGTATTAAGTCAAAAAGTCCAGAGAAGTCTATAGTCAAGATTCCAAGTGCAACTGTTGAGTCAAACAATCAATCATATAAAAATTTGTCACCTGAAGGTAGTTCATACAATCAGTCTAGTAATAATAGGCAGGATGGTTGTAATCGAGCGTCAGATAATGTTAAATATTCACGTTATGGTCGAGAAATAAAACTTCCTAAAAGATATCTTAATAATATAAGTTATGTGTTTTAAAGTTTTAAGTTTTGTGTAGAATGTTTAAGCAGTGTTAAGTTGTTTGTTTTTTAAGTGGAGAATGTGTTTAGTTTGTTTTTTTCTATTTTTGTTAGTTTTAACTAAGACTTAAAAAGGGGGATGTTATGATATAGGTTGTTTATGGTATGTATGACGTATGGTTATTACTTGAAAAATAAAGGAAAAAACTTTGACACGTATTTTATTGGAAGGAAATAAGAAATGTAGAAATATTATTAAAACACCTGGGACTCGTCGAGGGTCAAACCTCGACGTCATTATTGGTTACCATTGGCGATCCTGGTTTACAGGAGTAAGAGTGTGTGGCGGGACCAGTCCCAAAAAAACCCGGAAATAAAAACAAGTAGGTAAAAAACCAAAATAAATAAATTTCCTATTACTCAGTATATATAATTAGAATAATGCTTCTCGATTTAAAAACGCTCAGTATCCCTTATCTCCGTGGTATTTCCAGTTTTTTCCATCGAATTGCTGTTTAAAAGTTCATAATATTTTATTTTATTTTACTGTAGATAAAAGAGCGAAGTGGTTCGAGCTGAGTCTGCTCGGCTCACGACAACAAGAGTTCGCAGGTTCGACTCCCGCCGGGGAAAATTTCGGAAATGGCCCTTTCGTATTTTTCTCTGCTTTGGGTACCCTGGGATTGCCACGAGTACATTGTACGGTACTAATATTACAACCTTGCTTAGTTTGGGACCGTACAGTGGGTGAGTTAGTCTGGAAATCAATAGTCTAACAAATAAATAAAATTGGAGTGTCTGTTTGTAATATCAAAATAACACCTTTTCACTAAATGCATATGAAAGTACATACGACACCTATAGCAAAAACGCGATTTCATTTTTTTTGTCTGTGTGTTTGTTCCGGGTAATCTCCGAAACGGCTGGACCGATTTTGACGGTATTTTCACTGGTAGATAGTTGTTGTTATAAGCAGTAACTTAGGCAACTTTTATTTAAGAAAAACAAAATTTAAAAAAAATGGGTCTTGTCGCGCGGGCTCAGAACGCGGGAGCGGGCTTTTAAATTCCACGCGGACGAAGTCGCGGGCTCAGCTGGTATAAAAATAAATTGACATTGAACTGAATCTCCCTTGTATACCTTATATAATGTAGCCCTTTTATCGTCCCACTCCTGGGCAGGGGGGCATGCAATACGAGAGGGATTCAGGCCATAATCACCACGCTGACCTAGTGCGTGGCGGATTTCACACGTCTTTCGAAAATTGGCTAGATCTTCTAAAACATGCAGGTTTACTCACACACAATGTTTTCCTTCACCGTAATCAAGTGATAATCATTTATTTATTTATTTATCAATACTATATATGATCTAATTTCACTTCTGTTTCGTAAGTACTACATAGGTTTTGAAAAATGCAGACGTGCGGGTTTGAACCTAAAACCTTGAGCCTGCAACACACACAGAAATATATTGTTGAACCAAGTAAATATTTATTGGTCAAGAATAATATTGATTCATATATGGGGAAAACGATATTTTCTTGGATGTAGCATATATTTGTTTTGGATTTTATTCTTAGATTAACAATAATTAGCTTGAATTAAGAGGAAGATATCTATTGGTTAGAGAAATGAACACTTTTTGAAATCAAGACCGATACATTTCTCGGGGTTCAAGACATGCATTTTTCTTGAACAAAAACAAATAACTTGAATTTTCAATTTAATTTTTATTTTCAAACCAAGAGTGAGGATTTTCAAACATAAACAATATTTTCTTGAAGTTTTATGTTTCCATTGTTGAGTTAAGATAATAGTGATTAAATGGAAGTATTTTTTTATTCGATTAAAAAATAAAGAGGCTCCTACAGAGAATACTGAGTTTTGAAGTGATTTAAAATATTTGTTAACTTGAGAAAGTAGATGTTTTAAACTAAAACGGATTAAATCTTGATTAAATTTTCTACATTTTATTTCAATGATACAATTCACTTGTCTTGATAATTGTTAATCTTAACTGACGAATATTGTAGTATTAGATTAAGAAAAAGGTTCTTGAACTTGAATCTTATTATTTTTTTTGGTGGATCTCTCGTGAGTGGACTTGTTTGTCGTGCTTTAGTGCTTGCTTTTATTTTTGGTATACATTTGTCTTTCAAATTATCGGTGCCTATCTTACTATCTTGTGGAGTGGCCCCATAAGACCCAGTCGCCATATTGGATTCTCGTCAGACCTTATATTTGTTTGATATTTTGCATTGAGATCTCTGCCTGCGGTAGGGTTTGAACCCGCGTCCTGGGCACGGTCGGTCGGTGTGGGCGGGCTGTTTGAGCGACGCACCACCGTAACTGTGCTTTTCGAGGCAAAAATTTCCGTCACTATCATTGCAACTCCCAGAGGCGGCTTAAACTGGACTATTGTTTTTAACTGTCGGTCAAGTGCATTATAATACACTCTGCTTTGTGTGGTCTTATATATTAGAAGCAGGCTTTAAAGCTTTATTTAAAAATGAAATGCCTAGCATGTAATATGCAAATAGAACAGGGAAATGAACTTAGTTGTAAAACCTATTGGTCTCAAGATTTTTTTTTATTAGACTGAATATTATTCGTTATTTAAACAAAACGCTCGTTATTCTCATATAGAAACAAAAAAAATCTTAGGTGGACGTAATAACTGATTCTCACAAAACTACTAAAGTATTGTACTAACTCATCGGAGTATCTTATTTTAAATTATTCAGTTTCTTACATCAATACTCAGATTAATTCGTCTCAATTAAATATTATAGAACTGAATATTATATTTTCTTTATATAAAACGCTGGTTTATCTTCTCTGCAAACAAAAATATTCTTAGCTGAACGCAATAACTCATTCTCACAAAACAACAAAAGTGTTGTACGAACTCATTGGAGTATCTTGTTATAAATTATTCGTTTTCTTGGATCAATTCTTACATTTACTCATCTCAATAAAAATATTATTGAAATAAATATTATATTTTCTTTAAACAAAACGCTAGTTCATCTTTTTTGCAAACACTACGAGTCTTCGTTTAACTCCATTATTTATTAACACAAAATATTCAAATTTATTGTTTACGCTCATTGAGCTTCTTGTTTTAAATTAATAATTATCTTGAATTGATACCACACTTTTCTCACGCCAAGAATATAAGGTTATAATCCAAATATTTTTATTTTTATTTGAATAGCAATTTTTCTCGTTTGTATTTGATTTCATATAATTAATTCAAGTATATTACTATTTTAAATAAAAACCATTATTTTTGATACGACACACATTTTTCTTGGGCGAAAGCATTCATCGCTTACAGTTTAGGAGAATCACACCTTTTTTGAAGGAAGAATACAATGTTTTATTCTAAAACAAAACATCTTCATCTAACATATTAAGAGTTTTGATTCACGAAAATTGTTACAGGTTTTGATCCAATTAATTATGGTTCTTGTATATAAACAATGCTGTTTCATATCAAGACATATAAATTTTAATATCCAAAACTAATTTATTATTTGGTCAAGATTGGTATATTCTCGAAGAGACACTAATTGTTTTAATTCTAGTAAATTTATCGAGAATAATATTGGTTTACGCAGAGAAAAACGTTATTGTTAAACTAAGACATTACTGTCAGTTCAAGCATATATTTACTTGTTATTAAACAATATTTCTGAGAATAAAATTATTCTTGACTGAAAACAAATTTTGGGCGCCTTCTTTTGTGTGAAGACGGGTGCTTAACCAAACGGCTATAACAGCTACCTATCTGTCCTATACTGCATTTAAATTAATGATGTGGTACAAAACCCTATGTTTAAACAAATAAATAAATAATATTTATGTTGTAAAAAATATTATTATTTTTAGTTGGCTAATGCTCGGATTAATGCTTTTATCGAGACTGGAAAAGTACGTTTTTCCCTGTTTACGCAGATAAAGGGGTTTAACGTTAGGTGCGCGCGTTTACCTCGTGCATTGAAATAGTACCGAATGGTATTAATTACATTCGACACCAGACTGTTGGCAGGCATACACAAAGCAGGTTCATTAAAATGGATCTTCTATACATTTTGTTAATTATATCGGTGAGTTAATTTTTCGTACATAAGCATAGGTATTATAATAATTAATCAATAGTAGGTATATTATAATAATCATAGTATTTTATGTAGAATTATTGATGATTGATGCAAAATAATTATTATTCAGGAGCATATTTAATGCTATCTATATATGTATATATAACTCAAAGGTCACTGACTGACTGACTGACTGACTGACATCAACGCACAAAACGCCCAAACCACTGGACGAATCGGGCTGAAATTTGGCATGCAGGTAGATGTTATGACGTAGGCATCCGCTAAGAAAGGATTTTGATTAATTCTACCCCCAAGGGGTTAAAATAGGGGATGAAGAATCCCGAAATTTTTGTTAAGTTAAATTACACGCGGACGAAGTCGCGGGCACAGCTAGTTAATCTATATTTATAAAGGAGATCTGGAGGCTTTCTTTAAATTTGCGCGGACCGCATGCGTACCTGAAATTTGTAAGATGTGGTGTTACTTTTCGTCTCTAGACGAGATGATTGCACGGATATTTAAAAAAATCCACTCCGAAGGGTTCAAATGAGGACTAATGTTGTTGCCATGAGGATTTTGTACATTGTCATCTTTGACCCAAGTATAATGATTGTCATTGAAATTATAGATTATGGATATTTTTTCAGTGTTCTAGCATCGCGTTTACGGATTCCCAAAAGGTTGATACATTGTAAGTACTTGACTCACTGTAGCCTAATATAATTACCTAAAGGATGTCCCAAACGTCGCAAATAAGAGAGGATTTGAAGGAGGAGGAGAAAAAGAGATAACAGAGACAAACGTACACACTAGAATATTTTCTGCTTAGTTAGCAAATTTTCGCTAGAGGACGTCGTGACCGACCATCTTCTTGGTGGACTAATCCTACTATCCTACTAATATTATAATTATAAATGCGAAAGTTTGTGGGTGTGGATGTTTGTTACTCTTTCAGGCAAAAACTACTATAGGGATTTAGATGAAATTTGAAACACAAACAGTTTACAACCGGGATTAACACATAGGATAATTTTTATCCCGATAATCCCGAAATTTTTGTTAAGTTAAATACTACGCGGACGAAGTCGCGGGCACAGCTAGTTATTAATATGTACCAAAACTGTTATATCGGACGTCGAAATTTGAAGTTTATACACGACATTTTATCTATTTGGGCACTTGTACAAATACCTTTTTTATGTTACAGAATCGACCAACTTCGAGACATTTGCATTTGTGTTAAGTAAGTATCTACCCAACTAATTTCAACATTTATTGTGATTAAAATTAATAATTAAGCTTTATAAGGCGATGACAGACATGAGCCGGACCATATGCAGAACCATAGATAAAATCAAAGAGACTATAGTTCGGTCGGCTCAATGTACCTGGATGGCTACGGGTCCGACTCATAATGCATTTAGTGAATAGGTGTTATTTTGATATTACAGATATTCCAATTTTATTTATTTGTATGCATAGATATATAGTTTAGGTATTAAGCGTAGCTCGGTTTTCAATCACATAATTGTTATGTTCTCTGGGAATATTTATTAATTGATTGATGTAAGTGGGATAAAATTAGAAATGAGTATATAAGGGGAAGCCTGAAAGTAGCGCCGGTGACAGAGAAAATAAAGAGCGGAAGGTTAGCGTGGTATGGACATGCTATGCGAAGAGAGGATGATCATGCGGTCAAAAGGACGATGCGTATGATAGTGAGCGGTAGTCGGGGTAGGGGACGTCCTAAAAAGACGTGGATGAACTGCGTGGAAGAGGGTATGAGCGAAAAGGGAGTGAGTGCAGAGATGACGGATGATAGGCTTGAATGGAAGAAGAGAACGTGCTGCGCCGACCCCACCTAGTGTGGGATAAGGGCAAGGTGATGATGATGATTGATGTAAGTGGGTAGCTATGTAGTTTGCCGGAAATACATAGGAAATACACAGTATAATAACCTTATTGTTAGCAATATACATTGTTAATCTAATTTAATATATGTCTTGTTAGTTTGTCTGCAAGCTTTCCTATAAATAAATGAATTTACATTTAATCACTTTTTACACACAACACTAAACGAAAAGAGCTATTGATTTACTGTGTGTGTGTTAAGATAATAATGTTTTCTTTTATTTCCAGTGTTCCTCTATTACCACAACATGCGGTAAGTTTGGTCCATTTTCTTTCTCCCATGTCCGAGTCATGCCTATTTGTTTTGCCGTTAAAGAATATAACGAAGCGACAGGACCTATCTCTTTATCAATATCATATCCGATTTAAAGTCAGAAAAAGGAATTTTATACTTTGAATTTAACAATAGTTTGTTCGCTGCTCGTATGAACACTGAGCACAAGCCTAATCTGGTATCGGAGTTTTTAGGCCGCCCGAAGGCCAGCGACATAGTTTGACGGCAGTAATACCGAAAACGGTCATTTATAAATAACACAAGCGGCCACCCATCCATTTTTTAACCTCTACGAACGCTACTGTTTTAAGAACGAGGCAAGTATAGGTAAGTATAGTGAAAATTCCCGCTTCCACCAGCAAGGCGGGCCTTTCCCGCTAGGCTACCACAAACTAAAGACCCATTGTAGGTAACTATGATTGGATTATAACAATGTGTTTTTTGAGTTATAAATAATAATATAAAACGTTGATAAATTACGTATTTGTCCTTGCTATTGCGTTTTCCTCTTACTGATAGCACTATAATATTATATATATGTATTTATAATCATTTGTTATGTGAATAATTTTGCCGAATAATGTTTTGTTCCGACACCAAGGGCGACACGATTTCTTATGATCGAAAATCTGCGCTAGCGAAGCTTCGTGTAAAAGCTAGTTTCTAATAAATGTATGAATCTTGACCTTGACCTTGAAGGAGATCTTGACCATTTTTACGTTGGAGAACCCTATACGCAGTGGCGGATTTACAAATTTCCAAGCCCATAGGCTGTAAAGTTTTTGCCGCCCTTGCCTCTTCAATTGTCATTTCCTACATTATTTTTATATATTATCCAAAAAAATCGTTGAAATTGCACGTAAAATAGTCAGTAGTAGTAAAAACAGTCATGCAGAAATCTTTTTGATTTCTATGAGGTAGCAAAAAAAAAACCATTCGGTCCCCAAATTTGCCCCCCCAAAAATCTGCCGCCCTTGGCTCCCGCCTACTCAGGCTGCTGGTAAATCCGGCACTGCCTATACGGGTCCCCTTCCGTCTCAGGGGAGGCGGGAGGGGTATGTGGGAGTCCCTACGTCATGAAAGCGCAGGTATATCCACTAGACTAACCGTGTATCGCCCGCCCACTGCCATGAGCGCGGGGCCACGGGACCATGATAGCAGGCACCGGGACGTAGATGATCTTGCCCTATCCCTGACCTCTTACAATATTTTCCACTATAACTTTAGACCGTTATACCTTTGTAATTAATGAAGTAAAAATAAATAAATAAATATCGCCAGACAGACACACCAACTGTACGGTCCCAAACTAAGCAACGCTTGTACTATGGCTACCGTACAATGGACTGGGGGCGATCCCAGAGACACCCAGACCAGGGTAAATTACGAAGAGGCCATTTCCGAAATTTGCCCCAGCGGGAATCGAACCCGCGACCACAATGTGCAGTGAGCCGAGCGGCCTACGCTCGAACCACTGCGCCAAGCGGTCGTCAATTAACGCAAGTGTTTGTATTATTGCAGGGTTTGGCATGTTCGTTAGGCGAATTCCCCTCTTCAGCAAGCCTTTGGTAAGTAAACCTAAGTACAAGTCGGGTTCGTGGCAATAAAGAGTTGAATTATTTAAAAACCCCTATTTAAAACTTAAAAAATATATAAAGTGTGTGAGTAATTCTTAAATAGTATTTTATAATATATATATGTAATTAGGTAATAACACGTTTACAAAAAAAACTAACTCCAAGACATCGGAAACTAAAAGAAACACATTTTAATATATTTTAATAAACTTCAAAGATTATTATTCTTTTCCAGGAAAACTAAACTTGAAACTGCGTGCAAGACTTTACAGTGAGTATTTTTCTTGTATTTGTGTGTCCTACCACCAGGTATCTAAAAACAAGTCATTGCCTTCATACATACAATCTTAGCTAAGTCAACGACGACTATTTTTCATTTTCTATACGTAAGGAATGTAACTGTCCAAATGAGAGTCAAAAGTAACGACAATATTAGAATTCTCGCTATTGGCTGTTCTTACATTTGAAGTTGTCCGAAAAATATAATTATGTATAATAATTAATTAGGAATAAGCAAAATTAGAAAGGCTTCTAAATTACAATTGCAGATATTGCGCCTTGGCTACGTGTCACACAAGCCCGCGTATTTATAAGTACCACACCAATCAATCAACCGTTGATCAAAGATCGATTCCAAAGTGGCTTTATGTAGAATCTGTCTATTGACGTCGATTCCTCTCATTCTACCATCGCTTGACAGTCGATATCTTGCTCTGGTAGCACCCTAAGGGTGTTTGACCGTGTTTGGGTACAAATCCAAATCAATCTTAGTAAATTCTATGTTTTAAAATTACGGATACGAACCTAACAATAAAATATATTTCCTTTATTTTTAACAAGAGTGTAAAAACGCCTTTAATTTTGATGTTATATTCATGAATACACCCATATTTGTTGCAGATTCGAAATTAACTCTACTACTACAAACGAAACGACCACCGAATCAGGGTCTATTATTAAAGACGGAACGAGCACCGAATCAGGGTCTATTATTAAAGACGGAACGAGCACCGAATCAGGGTCTATTATTAAAGACGGAACGAGCACCGAATCAGGGTCTATTATTAAAGACGGAACGACCACCGAATCTGGGTCTATTATTAAAGACGGAACGACCACCGAATCAGGGTCTATTATTAAAGACGGAACGACCACCGAATCAGGGTCTATTATTAAAGATGGAACGACCACCGAATCAGGGTCTATTATTAAAGACGGAACGACCACCGAATCAGGGTCTATTATTAAAGACGGAACGACCACCGAATCAGGGTCTATTATTAAAGACGGAACGACCACCGAATCAGGGTCTATTATTAAAGATGGAACGACCACCGAATCAGGGTCTATTATTAAAGACGGAACGACCACCGAATCAGGGTCTATTATTAAAGACGGAACGACCACCGAATCAGGGTCTATTATTAAAGATGGAACGACCACCGAATCAGGGTCTATTATTAAAGACGGAACGACCACCGAATCAGGGTCTATTATTAAAGACGGAACGACCACCGAATCAGGGTCTATTATTAAAGACGGAACGACCACCGAATCAGGGTCTATTATTAAAGACGGAACGACCACCGAATCAGGGTCTATTATTAAAGACGGAACGACCACCGAATCAGGGTCTATTATTAAAGACGGAACGACCACCGAATCAGGGTCTATTATTAAAGACGGAACGACCACCGAATCAGGGTCTATTATTAAAGACGGAACCACCAGCGGGTCAGTGCCTACTACTACAAACGACACGACCACCGAATCAGGGTCTATTACTAAAGTCGAAACGACTAACGAGTTAGTGTCTATGACTACACTTGGAGTGACCCCCAAGCCAGTGTCTACTACTACACTCGGAGCGACCAGCAAGTCAGTGTCTACGACTACAGAAGCGACCACCAAGCCTACATCGCGGTAAATATATTTTTGCCGTCCTTTTTAGATTACATAATATATTATACGGGACAAGCGAATGTCCGAAATCATACTTAGGGTTTGAGTAAGTATCGGAGATATACTCGTAATTAAATGGTATAAAAATTTGATCGAACTTAAATCACTTTATTTCGATACCTTTAAGGCTCGAATGCTGCAAATGTGCACAAAAATGGACTAGGTGTATACCGCTATAAAATTGTGTACTTAAATATTGAAAGCAAAGTTATTACAGGCAACTTATATCCCGTACTTGGGAAGGGGGGCTAATGTTTACTCACCCCCTTGAGCGAAGTGAACGTCATTACGTTTGTTGCAAGATTAATCCTCTAACTTACATTATAGATGGATTATTAAGCCTGACCTTCCACCTAATTGTGCTTTGAAGCTGGCCCACAGGTTCCTTAGCTTGACCCATTTTAAACTTGCTTAGTATCATAGTTACTGATTTAAATCTTGGTCGTTTCAGTGCATCAGCAGCGAAGGTACGGACGGAGGCGGAAGAGAGACGGCACACCACTACCGTGTTATTGGTCGTGCTGTTCTGCTCCTTCGTGGGCGGAGTACTCTTTGCTCTGGTTGGAAAAGTGCTCCACAACCATTATAGGAAGAAAAGTTACGGTATGTGCACTTAAAAGAAGTGGCTTGGGTATGGTCCCGAACTAAGCAAGCAAGGCTTGTATATTGTGAATATTCATCACAGTGGTACTGTCTCACACAATGCTATTGCTTACACTGTCGTTCGTTTTTGTTTCAGTTATCCCACCAGATCAGCATGAGTTATAAAACAAGACCTTAAAGTAAATAGCAAGAGGTGCTGTTTCAAAATTTAACAGTGCTGCGAGTCCTTCTCATTACGTATGAACGTGACCAGAATATCTTGAGTAATGATCAAAATTAGTTTCGTCGTGAATTTTCATCATTGTTTTACCCTAATCCACTTATTAGTAAACGTGTATTTACGGGCGAATAGTTACCGAACTATATATTTCTGTCATCAGTAATTGGACATTCGAAAGAAGAAGACAAAGTATGGTGTAACTACACAACCGCTAATCCGCGTTTATTACTAATGTAATGAGGCTAATGTTTGGCCAAGCATGTAAATGTAATTATTATTTCTTATAATTACAACTAAGCATTCACACGGTTGATCCGGCACCGATAATTTCCATACTGTTTACTGTGCCCAGATGTCAAATACGGCCATGATCTGTCAAAATGTATAGACAAAACGGTGTCTTCTTTGTGTGAATAACCGCTAACTTTAACCCAAAAGAACTTGTATCCGCACCACTTCTCTTGTAAATGTCTAATAACACTACAAAACCTTTCAAATGTTCACGTATGTTTTGTATTCGATTTCGTTGTGGTAAATCGTTTGGTACAAACCTTCGTTGCTTTTGTGGGTAAATTTTTGTGAAAGACTTATGCCGCTTGATCCGATGTCATTATACTGCAGCATAGCAGGACGGGCCTTTTACTGCACACGTCGCTGCGGCCGTCACGCGGCAACATGTCTTGCATGCTTGTCAATGATTTTATTAATTGTGAACTTTCACTATGACACTTATTCCTATGACGTCACTGGCCAGAAAAAAAACGATATGTTTTTCCAAATGCTCTCTTTGAAAAGTTCTATCATTACTGCTCACGTTCAATCGGCATGATGTCATGACTGTTGGCCAATTGGCAAAAGATCAAGCTGTCAAATGGCTAAATGTAACTTCACCAACATACGGTCAAACCTACTTGATCATGCTCACTCAATGTAAAGTTATTTAATTACTTAGGTATATGTATTAAACTAGTTTCGGCCCGCGACTTCGTCCGCGTAGACTTAAGCAAAGTATTCTATGTGTTAATCCAGGTTATAAACCATCTGTGTTCCAAATTTCATCCAAATCCGTTCAGTAGTTTTTGCGTGAAAGAGTAACAAACATACCTACATCCACACTCACAAACTTTCTCATTTATAATATTAGTAGGATAATAAATACCGCCAGACTAACATACCAACAGTATGGTTCCTAAGTTAGCAACGCTTGTAACTATAGGTAGGTACCGTAGAACGAACTGTGGGCGATCCCAGAGACACCCAGACAAGGTATTTCCAAAATTTGGTCCTGTCAGGTATCAAACCTGCAACCACTCACTGCAGTGAGCCGAGCGGCCTGCGCTCGAATCACTAAGCTATCGCCGTTCATAACATTAATATAAATATGTGAATTAAACATTAGACTTTTCAATTAGATTTTTAAGTATTTTTATAAAAAATAAATCATTTATTTATTCACATGGAATGAATGTTTATTTCTTGATGTCCTTGCCATGTGCATTCCTCTTACACCACCGTTCTACCGATTGCGATGAAACTAAGGCGAATTGTTATGCGCACGTCCGCTAAGATTTCTGTACAGTCGAGCACCGAGACAAAGAAGTAAGTAATTTTTGCAAATTATTTTGATAAGATAATATTTTTATTATTAATGATGTTTAGTGGTAAGCTTTGTAAGTATCTTTTGAATTGCTGGCAACTGTAAATAGTTCATATCTCAAACTACTAAACTGATTTTGAAACTACTATTGAACGACGTATTTTGTTCGAAACGTTTAAAAAAAAAAGAAAATGTTATTGCATGCAACAAACACATTACTTAGAACAAAAAGAGGGAAAATACAAAAATATTGTTACGGTCCCAATTCAGCATATTATTATTATTGATTGTTGGATGCCCTGGTCCTCCATTTTATCCTAGAAAACGGAAGGTTGCCCAAGGGAAGGAAAGCAACTTGGAAAAACCCATACAATTCAGGAAAATATTGTCCAAATATGTATGTCCTGTGTAGATAAGGTTAATGCCATAGTGCTTATTTGGTTTTTTTTAATAATAATATATATTTATTTCTCCTCACAAAAATAGACCTTACATTATTACACTCTTACTTATATCTATTTAAATACAGGTATGTGCATGTGGATTAGTGATGTAACGAATATTCGCATTCCAATTCGCATTCGCGAATATTCGCAACTTTTTGACATTCGCATTTAAGATGTGTATTTGTGTGTCTGTATGTGGCATCGTAGCGTCCAAACGGCTGATCCGATTTTAATTTTGTTTCTTTTTTAGAACGGTAATCTGATCGAAAGTGGTCTTAGCTATGTTTCGTGAAAATCGATTCAGCCGTTTGAAAATTATCAGCTCTTTTGTAGTTTAAAAGTCCTTTCATCGGGGTTTTGTCAAATTTTTGACAGTGACAAATTTTTGTGGAGATGAGAACTCAACACGCGCAGTGATACTAACTGGAGATGAGAACTCAACACACGCAGTGATACCAACCGGAGATGAGAACTCAACACACGCAGTGATACTAACTGGAGATGAGAACTCAACACACGCAGTGATACTAACTGGAGATGAGAATTTAACACACGCAGTGATACTAACTGGAGATGAGAACTCAACACACGCAGTGATACTAACTGGAGATGAGAACTCGACACACGCAGTGATACCAACCGGAGATGAGAACTCAACACACACAGTGATACTAACTGGACATGAGAACTCAACACACGCAGTGATACCAACCGGAGATGAGAACTCAACACACGCATGAGCTTCCATAAATTCAATTGGAGGCGATCAATTCAACTAAGTCTAGTTTTCATAAAAATATACTTAAGTACTTAACTTAAAAAACTTATCTTTTATTTTAGTAATAAAATAAATAAAGTAAAAATATTAAAAAGCTTTTTATTATTTCTCAATTTCTCACAAAACATATAGAGTATTAGATACAAAACTTAAAACTGTTTTACAAACGTAAGATTTACATGCATAGTTATAGTATATTTCCAGTCTATCCAGTATTTGTATTATTATATTTATTTTATTTTTAAGAGATTATTATATTTTTTGCTATATTTTTAAAGTTAATTTAAAAATATATAATGGGATATTACTGCTAATTTATGTTTTAGTATTGTTTATACCATTATAAGTAAAGGCCTCTATTTAGGCCCTTTTATTTGAGTACATAACTTATATTAGGTTTTGCCAAAGACTGCAGTGCTAGTTGCATAAATGAATAATTGAAATACTTTTTAATTGACACTGGCTTAATGCTACAACAAAACACCTAATATGCTGTCAATGACATTGACAGACATTGACAATAACTGACGGAGTGCTATTTCTGTCAGTGACGTCACGTCGAACAGGCAATAACATCAAGTTGTTTATTGCTTTTATTTCTATCAAAATAAATATTGTCTATAAAAAGTCGTGAAATAAAACGCTTTAATTTTTAAAAGCAGATAATATTGTAATAATAATAAATAATATGATACTACGGAAGGCCGATAAGCGATAACGCCGTAAAACATTCGTAAGACCAAAATGAACAAATTTAATATAAAATCTATTTAATGGTTTATTTATAATAGAGATACCTATATAGACTTGTGTAAATAATATATGGGAAAAGCTATCCTTGTCACATCTGGTAGGTAAACATTAAATTCTTTGCTAAAGCGCGATCTCAAACATCAGTCATTGTTTCTGAGAATCCATGGAGGAATTTATAGACATGATTCGCCAGCTGCCCTGTCTATGGGATACGGCATGCAGTGAGTACCGTGACATGGGAAAAAGGGATGCAGCATGGAGGAGAATTGTTAAGGAGTTGAAGTGCAAAAATATACCTGACAGTAAGTTTTTTGTTACTTTTAATATTGCTTGTGCTTATTAGTTGTGCATATCACATAGGAACCTGTTTTTACATAATTTTTTTTGGGCCCTTTGACCTTTGTCATAGGGTTATTAATTTTTATGTTTAGGTACGAGTATATGTATATATTTCGTCTCGATTGTGTTATTATGTTTTTCCATTTGGTGACTTAATTACTGTAGGTTTCATATTTTATTGGGTTTCCTATAATTATGTTTTCATTCAGTGGTTTCTACGTATTTTGGTTTGTGTTGGGTATAAAATATTGCATAGACATTAAATATCATATAATACTTTGTTTATATTTTAGTTAAAACTGCCAAGTCAGAATGGAAGAAGCTGCGGGATTGCCACAGAGACTCGATGAAGAGATCTAAAACCTCAAAGGGATATTTGGTGAACAAATGGAAATATGCAGAGTTAATGCAGTTCCTTCTACCTTACATGAAGTCGCGGAAAAAGAAACGGCGCTTGTCGGCTACTAGTGAAGATCATGACGAATCTTCCCTTTCACCGTCCGACTCGTTTCTAGTCCAACCTTCTACTTCCACCACAGACAATTTTAACTTTATACCCGAGTGCATGACCAGGAATATGGAGGAAAGTGATCATAAGTACAAGAAGAGAAAAAGTGACAGTGAATTTGGCGAAGTGATGATCAATATTGACGATCGAACAAACCAGTACACAGAAAAAACTAAGCATCCATTGGACTCCTTCTTTGAGAGTATGTGTGAAACAACCAAACAGTTCCCAACATGGTTACAGTACAGTGTCAAGAGAAAGATATTTAATGTTATATCTGAAGCTGAGGACACATTTGAGACGTACAAGTCCCGAGAATCAATATATTAGTATCTATTAATTATCTTTATTGGTAGGCAATTTTGTTTCTAGTTGCAATGCTTTCTATTATGATTTTATTTGCTACCGAAATACTTTGGTGGCATTTAAGAAAGATGTGACATCTGATTAGTTTAAGAATTGGTTTTAACAACACTAGCAAGGGAATCCAAAAGTCTGTGGTGTTGGGAGAAATGTGAATAAGTACAGGCAAGAGACCTCACTGACTAATACCGAGTGCTGCTGTTGAAGCTGTCACAGTTATACCAAACATGTAATGTAATAGATGATGGGAAGAAAAATGAATTAAAGCTTAAAGGTAAGTAAGTAGGTATATTGAAAAGTACCATGCCGTTGTTATCTATAAAAATATTTACAAATAATTTAGCCCTTTTGACGTCCCACTCCTGGGCACGGGCCTCCCCTTAACAAGTGGGGAATTCAGGCCATAATCCACTATTCTGGCCTAGTGCAAGTTGTTGGATTTCACTCCCTTTTCGCTCATACTCGCGCGACGACGCCGACATTACCGTTTGTGCTCTTGTGTATTTGTCACTTTAAAAATAGAAATGTGCGACAAAGGTGTTGAAGACGCTATCCGCGAGTTAACAAAAACCGTGCTTTCCATGCAGAGTAAAATTAATTCGCTGGAAAAAGTCGTGAGTGACCAAAATGTGTTAATTAAAAAACTGATTTGTGCAAACAATGATGTGGGCGAAACAAACAAAAATGTTTCCGAGGGTAGTTCGACGTCGGAATCATCTGCACGGCCGATGCGTGAGGCTCGCATTCGGGCCACTACGGCTATCTCCGGTAATTCTCGTAAGGTGTCTGCGAAGACCGCTGCGATCACCACCGAGCGTGCGGCGACGTCATCAGCGGCGCCCCCTACTACGAGCACTCTCGCAACGCCGCATCTCTCCGTTATCGAAAACAAGTCGACTAGTGAACGCGAGCCGCGTACAAGCCACACTGCGCTTGCGAACGATAAAGAATGGATTGAAGTTAAGAAACAACGCAAGCGACAATCACGCGAGAACGTCATCCGTGGTACAGCCATTCCTCAGGTATCGAGTTTGGTTGCCGCCGAGCGTAAATGTTATTTGCATTTGTATTATCTCAAAGTCGGAACTAGCGTCGATCATGTCGCCGCATACTTAAAAACAATCTGCTCTGATGATACATGCTCTGTCGAAGCACTAAAGTCGAGAGGTGATTACGCTTCATTTAAGTTATCTGTGCCCCTTAAACATCGGGAAAAATACTTATTAGCCGAAAATTGGGCTGAAGATGTGCACATAAAGCCTTGGCGCAGTGGGTTTCGTAACCAAGGAGGTAAAACCATCGAAACCTAAACGATATTCACTGTTTTATCAAAATGTAAGAGGGCTGCGTTCTAAATTAGACAACTGCAAGCTCGCCATATTGAACGAGTCCGCAGATATATTTGCACTCACTGAAACGTTTTTAACGAGTGGTGTTAAGGATGCCGAGGTGTTTCCCAGTGGTTACAACTTAATCAGACGCGACCGCGCCAATGATGCTGGTTGGGGAGGCGTGTTGTTAGCTGTACGGAGCCAGTACCAAATCCAACAGATAGTTGACATCGATGGGTATGCAGATGATATGGAAATAATTATGGCAACCATCTGTTTGAAGTACAAAATAATTTTGTTCGTTGTTGTTTACATTCCGCCTAGTTCTAATACAACTAAGTATACTAATACTTTTCTTATTCTGGAAAGTTTATTACTAAAGTATTCGAAGTTTGATGTGGTGATAGTAGGAGACTTTAAATTAAATTCATGCAATGCAAATGCTAAATTAGAATTTTCGAATATGCTAGCTCTATGTAAATTAAAACAATTTAACAATATAATCAATAACTATGGTAACATGTTGGATCTTGTTCTGAGCAATCTGAGTGATGAGTATATACTGGTGAGCGACTCCGCGGAACCACTAGTGCCAGCCGATGCGCATCACCCGCCGCTATGTATAACGCTCGCTGTACCGCGGCCGGCTGCGCGCGCGCAAGTCCCGTGTACTACAACCTCGCTGCCGCCACCGTCACATAATACACTTCATGAGTGGAATTTTAGAAAAGCAGATTTTCACCGCCTTTATTCAGCTATTTCCTCTTTAACCTGGGAAGAAATATTTTCAGCCTCCGATGTTAATGTTGCCTTAGATATTTTCTATTCTAATATTAGGGAATGTTTACAAACCCATGTTCCAGTTAAAAAACAAATAATGTTTAACTCGAGATATGAATACCCCATATGGTACACTCCTGAGATAATTAAACTGATACGGGACAAGTACTACTATTTAAAAAAATATAAGGAATTAAATAATGTATTCTGTCATGAAATGTACAAATATCATAGACAAAGAGTAAAAGAATTAATTAAATTAGCTTATGATAACTTTATCAGGCGGGCTGAGGCGAACATAAAAAATTACCCAAAACATTTCTGGTCATTTGTCAGGGAACAAAACTCGTCAAGATTCACGTGTGATACATTTGAATATGGAGGTAAGATTGTATCTGGTCGGGAAGCTGCGAATGCATTCGCAAGTTATTTCGAGTCAGTGTTTCTGAAAAACGATCCTGTGCTGTCACATCACAATGCCGAGAATTGTACAACTAATACTTTGCGACAGAGCATTGCATTTGATAACGTTAGCGAAGATGATATAAAATTTGCTGTTTGTCGATTAAAGGCACAGTCATCTGTAGGACCAGATGGCATACCTCCTTTCTTAGTTAAAGATTGCATTATGGCGTTTCAAAAACCGCTGCTATACATATATAACCTGGCCCTGCGGACTGCTTGTTACCCTGATGCATGGAAGGTGTCCCGAGTAACACCTATACCGAAGGATGGTTCCAGGTCTCATATTGCAAATTACAGGCCCATCGCCGTCCTCTCTTCTTTAGGCAAGTTATTTGAAACTATCATAAATCGCCATGTAACCAGACAGTTTAGAACTCAACTAAATGAGTGTCAGCACGGGTTTGTGGCTGGTAGGTCAACCACTACTAACCTTGTAAATTTCGTCGACTACGCTGCCGCAGAAATGGATCAGAATAGGCAGGTGGATGTGGCATATTTCGATTTAAAAAAAGCTTTTGACCGCGTCCATAATGAGTTGCTTCTGAAAAAATTTTCTACAATCGGTTTCACCCCTAATCTGTTAAAATTATTCTGCAGCTATTTCAGGGGTAGAACCCAATATGTCCAATTGGCTAAGTACCGTTCA
The DNA here is from genome assembly GCA_918843915.1 of Notodonta ziczac. NCBI lineage: Eukaryota > Metazoa > Arthropoda > Insecta > Lepidoptera > Notodontidae > Notodonta > Notodonta ziczac. The sequence continues at coordinate 11,715,153 of OU974046.1, read as the reverse complement.
GATCCATATGAGACGCGGTCAGGTGTAAGTCAGGGAAGTACGCTGGGGCCGACTCAGTTTTTAATCATGATAAACGACTTGCCTGATGTTGTCAAGACGGCGCGGTGCCTTTTGTTTGCTGATGACCTGAAATTGTTCTTGGGTGTAGACAGCGTGGAAGACTGTGATGCGCTGCAACGGGACATAGACTGTGTAGTGGATTGGAGCACGCAAAATCTTCTCGAATTTAACGCGTCTAAGTGCAAAGTCATAACGCTGACTCGCTCTCAGTCCCCGCATAGTTATAATTACGAGATAAATGGGACTCAGTTGTCGCGAGTCATCGAAGTCCGTGATCTGGGTTTAAATGTTGACTCCAAACTGTCTTTTAATTATCATATTAGCGCGATATGTAAGCAAGCCTATAAATCACTTGGCTTTGTGATGAGCTCGGCTCGGTTTGCAGACAAAAATGCGATTCTAGTTTTATATTACGCGTTTGTCCGGAGCAAGCTGGAGTATAACGCTGCAGTCTGGGACCCACATGAGGCAAAATATAAATTGTTAATTGAACGGGTACAACGAAAGTTTTTAAGGTATCTTTATAAAAAAATGTATGGGTATTATCCTTATTTATATCCTTCTATGTTCGTCTTGGGTATGGTGGGTGCTGATACCCTCGAGTTAAGGCGCAAGTGTACACTGATAGTTCACTTTTATCGGCTTCTTAATAGTAAGATTGACAATCCAGAGGCTTTGTCGCATTGTGGCCTGTCCGCACCGAATCAGTATACGCGACTGCGTGCGCGCCGTCTGTTGGCGGCACCTACAGTCAGAACATGTACCGCACAATATGCTCCTACAAGTCAAGCCATCTCTTTGCTCAACACTCTGATTGCTCAGCAGCCTAGTGTCGATATATTTCATACTAGACTAGGGGAATTCATACGTTGTTTTAAACAATTCTATGCCAATTTAAGTAATAACGTGTAAATTTTATAATTAGTATGTTTTAGCCAATTTTAATTAATGTATTAGATTTAATTTTAATTTATACTTAATGGATTTTAAAATGCAATTTATAATTTTATTTTACTTTGTAACATGACTCTCAGCACGTTTTGGGAAACTGTGAGTGCTGGAGTACTAAATAAATAAATAAATAAATGTCTTTCGAAAATTGATTAGATCTTCTAAGACATACAGGTTTCCCCACGAGGTTTTCTTTCACCATAAGCAAGTGATAATCATATAGAAACTATGCTTCGCACATAGATTTCGAAAAATGGGGTGTGAGCGGGGTGCGAGCGAGAGGTGCGAGCCGGGGTTTGAACCCAAGACCCGTTGCCCGCAAGACGCGTGCTTAACCAATCGGCTAACGGAGCTGTCTGTAAATTTAAAATAATTATGAAAAATATAATATTTTAATATATATAATAGATATAAACTGAGTACACTAAAAATAACTTGGAACCTTCAATTTTTTTCATTTGGAGTTGGTGCCAATTCATGTAAGTAGAGGTACTTACCTATCTACTTCTGAGAGAACTACTACATTAGGACTACTGCTACTTAGTAGACCTAATGTAGTGTAAAGATAGTAGTCAAAATCGGTCCACAATTGACGGAGAAATCAGTGAAATTACGAAAAAATTATACATACAAAGGTATATGATCCTTTTTTGGAAGTCTGTTAAAAACCCCGGGTTGGATAAAATACGATTACCTAACTACGTTTTTAATTTTTACAATAGCTCAGTCTTTTATCTGTATTTTACGTAAATCGGAACGCGGCATTCGGTGATATAACAATGGGGAAATTCCGTGCGGTTCTTTTAATGTATGTATTATTTTTATGTTCACTGTACCTCCTAAACTGCCCGTCCGATTTAGATGGATGAGGTGTTAATCGATTCCTTATTATAGTCCGGGTGATAAAGGCTACATTTTATACGAAAAAAATAATGTTACATCATTTTTTTATATATTTATCGTTATATTTTTGCTGTCCTACGCTACGGGTGAGATGACTGAAGAAAGAGGAAAAAGTTGAGTTCGTAAATAGGTATAAATCTAGTTCAAGCTATCTATAGGCAGTTTTGAATATGTATATTTCGTGTAATTCTGTCGAACTACAGCTTTTAAACGTTTTTACTTACTAATTAACAAAAATGCCTCGCTTATAACATGACACTTGGCAAGTTCGCCACCTATATACTTAATACTCTTATGTATATTATTTTTAATTTATTTCCTTTCTACAGCGAAATGTGAGTGCACTTAGTGCACCACTGCTTCTAATCGCTTTGGGAAATACAAGCTTGATGGTGTATGAATTATGTACGTAGGTATAGGGATGGATGTGCAAAATGGTACCTACTCAGTATCTCATTATCACAACAAGTACCCACGCTTATGACGGATGCAGTCTCATCACCAAGTATTGCAGAAATTATAATACATTATTTTATTTTATATTTCAGTGTCCATAGGTTTGATGAAAATATTTGGGATGGCTAAATTATATAATTGAAACAAAAAAAAAATCGTCTGTTCATAGCATAGGTACCAACATCTTCTTTCAAAATAAGGACGTTCATTTTTCGACTGTGTGTGTTCACCGATTTCTTCGACATTGTGCTGCGATTTTGAAAATTGGCTGCCACTAGTTTTACACTGCATTAGGACTACTTCTTAAGTTACGTTTTAGTTAATTGGGACTGGTCCCGCCACACACTCCCACCACTGTTACTCCTGTAAACCAGGATCGGCAATGGAGACCAAAGATGACGTTGAGGTTTGACCCTCGACGAGTCCCGGAGAAAAGTAAAATTTTCTTGGAACCCGCACGAATTTAATCGAAAAAAATTATAGGAGGAATTGTAAAAAAAAGTTACCAATGCCCTCCGGTGCAAAGCGGGGACAAAAATAGTTGGTATGGGCTGATTGCCATAAAAGCAAGACTGTTACAGCTGACCAGTTGTAAGGCACCACGGATCGTAATTAGAATAATTGGACCTATACTCGTGCGCTGATTATACTTGATTCCAATCATAGGTATGGCAAAAGCGCCTGAACGCACGGAAAGTGTCCCTGGTTTCCACAAGGTCTGTGTAATAAACTGCTCCAGATGTCACTTGCAGGCTACTTAACATAGTAGTCCGTTCGTTCTGCCAGAGACTACAATCTCACAGGATGTGATGTGCAGATTGTTCATGATCGTTTTGCGGCGTCGAACATTGTCAGAGAGGGAACTAATGTGAAGTAGAATAATTTGCTCCTAATGTTGCCATGCCCAGTCAGTAATTGAGCCACACAGTGGCCCACCTCCGACCACGCTCTCTCCAGACGTTCACGAACGCATGGGAAGGATTGGTAGAGGTGGCGGCCCTCAGTTGTTGTATCCCATCTGGATTGCCATTCGGTCAGAAAAGTGAGGCTGGATTGGAACCGACTCCAAATGGTGGAAATTGCAAGGTCTCTTAGTTATTACTAGCGTTTTAGTGCTTTCGGTTTAATATTTTTATTAAAATATTCTGGTTAGGTTAGGTTAGGTTAGTTGAATTAATAGTGGTCTACAGAATTAAGAAAACGGGACAGATAAATGGTCACCCTACATTTTATCCTATTCTTGTAGGCACCATGTTTCCAATCAGTTATTATTAGACCGTTATTCTGAACGCTCCTGTAGAAACCACTGGGCTTAAAATGATTATAAAACATTTAACTCGGTTTTTCATGTTGTTAACATTTGCCATTGTGCATTGTGAAAATCAAGGTGTATGTAATCAAACTCAATTGTAAGTACCTACTTAATAATTAGAGTTATTTATGGAACATCTCTTTTCAACAAAATTCGAATTGCACATGCATCGGATAGACGCTGAACTGTGAGTCCATCAACGGCGCATTAGAGTCCATGGTTTTGTTTTCTATATACACCGACCACGAAGTCCAAAGAAAAAAATGCACATTACATATGAATGCTCTCTCCTTCACACGGCGCTTGTTACTAGCTGGCCACATAGGTACTATTTGTTTTCTATCAATATCTCCTACAGCTGGGCAAAGGCCCCCCCACTCTACTCCAGGGTCATGGCTATAGTGGGCCAGTCTTCAATGTGGAAGTCGGTCACTATTGTCGAATTTCATTTTCAGATTGTCTGTCCGGGAGTGGGAGCCATACACGCGGCGAAGGGTAGAAACATACATGTCATATGCGGGTGGATGCTACCGTTACGGCTGCGCCAGGACACGGTGGCGGATTGTCAATAGTGAAAGAATTGTTACAGTAAGTTTGAATTTGAAACCCTCTCGAGGCAAGGTGGGCTTATATCCCGCTCATCTAAATTACCTACGATGGCAGAAGAATTGATAAGTGCGTCTAGCAATGGTAATTTTGTCGGACTAATCAAAAGTTCCCCTATACTTTTGGTAAAGCTGTTGGGGAAAAAATTCTCACCAGTCTTACTGAGTCGTAATGTAATCTTGTCTTACTGGTAAAGATTAGCCGGGAACATTGCTGTGGACGAATTACTTTATGTAATTCTTGGTAATCTTTTAAAGGCAACTCACAGAAGCTATTACTTTTACATTAATAATACTCCTGACTCTTTGTCATTATTAATTTTAAGCAAGGGCGATTAATTAAATATGTAAAAAACAAAAGTACAGTCGAACATATATAGCCTCCTCCTTTTTTGGAAGTCGGTTTAAACGACCAGCCCGCTTGAGCCCGCAAGAGTTTCTTACCGGATCTTCTCAGTCGAGTTCACGTGTTACAGATTTAAGAAAATTATGTTTAAATGTCAATTTTAGGCCCCATAGGCCTAAATAAACGCTTTGACTTTTAAACGGCTGACAGTAGGACATTTGTATGTGTCGTAATTTGACCAATCGGTGTGTGCCTTGATGTTTTTTTTATTTTACAAGCTTGTATTTAACTTGCGATGTGTGCTTGTCTGGGTGGAATCTTGCAACTGAATTTAAATCAGTTATTTTTAACCGATTGAGCTGAAATTTGGTCTACACGCTTATTTTGGATGACAATGCGTGCTTAGCTATGTGACGTCGTTCTAATTCCAATATGGCGGATCATCTAAGATGGCGGGCTAGTTATTTTTTCTACACTACCACAGTATGGGTTTCAAATAAAAGGGCTTGCTGAGGAGAACACGAATACCAATACAACGTCACATTTAATAAAGTTTTTTTTACCATTAATTTATTTCCGTAGTCCACCAAATCGTAATTTTAAAGTTATTGTTAGGTCTTCATTTTTACACCTTCTAATAACTATGTTATTTCTTCCAGAAAACGAAGATTGATGTAACAATGTTTTGCTGTCAAGGATACAAAGAATTGGAGCGTAGTTTCCGGTAGGTACCTATCCTACTAATATTATAAATGTGAAAGTTTGTGAGTGTGGATGTATGTATGTATGTATGTATGTTGGTTACTCCTTCACGCAAAAACTACTGAACGGATTTGGATGAAATTTGGAACACAGATAGTTTATAACCGGGATTAACATATAGGATACTTTTTATCCCGATAATCCCGAAATTTTTGTAAAGTGAAATACTACGCGGACGAAGTCCGTGGGCACAGCTAGTCTAATTATAATATGGAATGTCGATGGGTCGTGAAACAACGTCAAACTTTACCAGAACCGTTTTAATGACTAGAAATTAGTGTTGCCTGACTATCGATTGCCTATCGATAGGTTGTCAATACTATCGTGACCTCGAAAAATAGTCAGAATATCGATAGCCCTATCCGATCTAACATCCCGTTATTGTATACTTACTGTAGATTTAAGATTAAGTACCTACTCACGATTTATGCGACTGCGATTAGTTTAATCAAGAATGCAGAGTAATTCCTAAGGTTTAAAGGTAAATCCAACGCGATACTATTGAATTTTGGTAAAATATCGATGTAGTAAAACTATCGATAGTATCGATAGGAGCGACAGTGTTTGCAGTAAAAAACGCCATAATAGTGATAGTATCGATACTATCGATAGTATCTATACACAATAGTATCGATACTATCGATAGTATTGCACTTTATCAATAGTATTGCTCAATTTCTTGGATAGATACTATCGATAGTATCGATAGTATTGTAAAATTTCAATAGTATCGATATTTTTCGAGATCTACTATCGATAGTTAGGCAACACTACTAGAAATAGACACGTTTCTGTTTTATTCAATTTAATCAAGTAGTTTTAAAGTTCAACAAAAGCTTCGGCAATTTTTCAAATTCAAAACAATATAATTTTTTTGATGCCTTTTACATAGACAACTACTAATTTTCTAGTTCGTGGTTAAGCGATGATAAGAGTTTTAGCTAAAACTAGAAATAAGCTAAGCCTCCATTTGGAATTGTGAGGGGCGTACTTCGCTTAACCTAGACCTATGACGTCACTGCAAACAAATGGTTTCGACTTGTTAAACATTAGGTGACTTGAAAAGTATTGGATTGATATCATTTACACAATTTTCAAAGAAGTAGCTATATGGTGAGCTGATAAAAAACCATCTTCTTCCCTATTATAATGGGAAATTGATATGGTGTTCCCAATGGATCAATGATCGTTTGTTTGAACAAGATAAACCCTTTGACTTTGACTCTCCATCTTTTTAAGACAATAGTAGAATCGAAACCGCCTGTGGACTCATGTTTTAACAGTCTATGCTATGTAGGTATGTCGCTCATCCGGTGCAACATAATCACATTTGGAAAAACCCAATTTTTCACGACAGTATTTTTTTTTCTTGTTTCAAATCATGACTGTGACTGTTAAAATGAGTAAGTAGTTTAAACTTAGTTTATTGCAAACTATTGATAGTTGGCTAAATAAAAAGATAGAAGTAGAATAATTATTGATGAGCTGCAGTTCTCACATTATGGCACTAGTTCTAACTAAAATTATACTTATAGTAAATTATAAGTGTTCTCATAGAACAACTCCATATCTTTACTTTATTAAGTTTTTTAGTATACAATTAAATCAGCAACTAAGCTGCCTATAATTAGTCAGGAAAGATTTTGAAAATTAAATGTTACAGGACGGAAAAAATATTAATAATAAAGAAAATACATTTGATTGAAGGTAATAGAGACGCACAATATCAAATTAGTAACTAAGAGCAATATTGTGTCATAACTTACTTTAACGTCGTTGTGGTACCTGGATACGATCCTAGGCTGCGGCACAAGTGACCATTCGGTCAATGATGGTACTAGACGGTGGAAAAAAAGGGCTAATGCATCAACGATATTGCCGCCATCTAGTTTTAACTATGTTAGTTAGAATTCTGATAATAATACATAAGACACATCTACGCATTGGGAACATTTTGCCATTTCAAAATTGAAAAAATGAAATTGTGACTTTGTTACACCGGATGATCGATGTATGTTTGCGTAATTTGTATGTTCCACTGTAGCGCCTAGACAACCCTTCGGTTTTTGATGAATGAGATGGCAATCGTTGCGTTAGTATGGGCCGGGTGACATAGACTACATTTTATACGACCAAAATCAATGTGATGTTTTTCAGACAAGTGGGTAAGTAAGATTTTCATGTATTAATAAGTCATTGTTTGCAGCTATGTTAAATGCGCTCCAATATGCGTACCAGCATGCAGGAATGCGTTTTGTCGAGCTCCTGGAGAATGCGAATGTAACCCAGGCTATGTCCGCGACCCGCATAATGTCCGCAACTGCCTGCCTTCGTGTCCCGAAGGCACGTGCGCCCACGGCACTTGCGTCGCGCCCAACACTTGCACGTGCAACTTCGGATACACGATGACGAACGGCACATGCCAACCAATATGCACGGACCCGTGCAATAACGGCAAGTGTGTGGCCCCTGACACGTGTGAGTGCCACGTCGGCTACCGAAAATCGAGCAATAACGTGTGCGAACCTTACTGCTCGACCGGTTGCGAAAATGGAACCTGCGTTGGTCCAGAAACGTGCCGTTGCGATCCTGGATTTAGCGAAGTGGGGGGCAACAACAACTATACCAATAAATCCTGTGCACCGGTCTGCACAGATCCGTGCGATAATGGGACGTGTGTAGCTCCAGACACGTGCCAATGTCTCTCTGGCTACGAGAAATCTGAGAACGGCACTTGCCAACCTTTATGCTCGGAAGGTTGCGAGAATGGAACGTGTGTCGCACCGGAGACCTGTCGCTGCGATCTAGGTTGGGCTGCCAACATGGCCACCAATGTTTGTGAGCCTGTTTGTTCCGAACCGTGCGGCAACGGAACATGTACGGCTCCGGACAAGTGCGAATGTTTTCCGGGATACAAATGGAACTCAACGTGCCAGCCGAAATGTACTGGCGGGTGTGCTGGCGGAGAATGCATCAGCCCAGACGTTTGCCAGTGTGAGACCGGCTGGGAATACAAAAACGGTACATGCGTACCAAAGTGCAAGTATGATTGTGGTAACGGAACTTGTGTAAAGCCAGACGTGTGTCATTGTTTCAACGGTTACCGCCTCGACTTGGAGAAGCTGCTGAGAGGTAATTTGACGGAGGTCATGTGCATCCCGTCTTGTGTCAACTGCTCGGGAGCTTGTGTTGCTCCTAATAGGTGTTTAATCGAAGTGTCTACTACGGAAGCAGAGATGGAAGGTGACGATTACTCTACTGCTTCAACAATATCAGATTACGATTATGTCTCCGACGATTATAAATCGTCTGACAATGAAACTCTTGTTACTAAATACGATAAAGAATATCTTTTAAATACAAGTGACGGAACGAGTGCACAGAAGTTACATTGGTAAGTTGTGGAGTGATTGATGATAACTTAGTATTATTATTATCATCATCTGCCTTACCTTTTCCCACTATCTGGGGTCAGCGCAGTATGTCTTTTCCTTCCATACATCGCGCCTTCCTGTCATGCTCACATCCACTCCAACCTCGTTCATATCATTCTTAATACAATCCATCCATCTTTTCTTGGGCCTTCCTCTCGCACTGTATCCATCCACGTTCATATTCATCACTCTTTTAGTCACATGCTTCTCATCCCTTCTCATCACATGTCCAAACGATTCCAGCCTCCTACCTCTTACCTTATCTGTTATTGGCGCTACCCTAACACTACCTCTTATGTACACATTCTTCACCTTATCCATTCGTGTCACTCCACACATCCATCTCAACATTCGCATCTCGGCTAATCATAGTATTATTCTTATCACTGGACATAATTATACATACCCTCTATACCTAAATTAACTGTTACTTCGATAATCTTTATTTAGTCATTTGGCAATTCCCAAATTTAATGTACCTATGTGAATTTATTTTAAATGTTTCTGTGATAGCAAACTATATGCCTACAAGAAATAACACAAAACTAATTCTTCTTCAGCAACGTGCGAGAAATACCTTTGTTAATGCAAGCATCTATAGGCTACGGTAACTGCCTAACATCAGGGGTGCCACTCTTAGCAACGATAATCGAAATATCGTGACATTCGTATTGACGAATCCTTCTACAAATTCCATCTTTTTGCCGTCGTATATCGTCTGAGCGAACGATAATTTTGTATTGTCGTTCAGTAATCGATACGACGGCAAATAAGATGGAATTTAAAGTAGAACTCGACATTAAGAATGTCACGCTGGCACCCCTGGCGACTTAAATCATTCAAATCAATTTAATGTCGTTTTGGGGTCTCGAATTCATGTCGTTATTTTGATTCACCGAAAACTTGTACTAAGTGGGAAAAACCGAGTATGCCCAATTCGTTGCTGTATTACACTGTAACTACCTATGTACAATGGGTGACACATCTTTATTGCTTATCTATTCATAATTATGGTTTTTTCAGGCTCGAACAACACTGGACGTTTATCGCTGTTCCTGTGTTACTCATGGTAATAATCACAATAGTGGCGCTCGTGGCGTTTAGATGGAGATTTTTGAGGTACTACCTTAAAGGAGAATCTTATACAGTTCAAGGTGAGACTCTGGGTACTTTTAGTGAAATAAACATGAAAAGTGAACAGCAAAAATATTCATTGCTCTCCTGGAATATAGGTTGTTTCAGAAGTCCGAAATAATACTCTGTCATCAGTAAATAATCATCAAAAATGTATCGGACAAAGAATTTATTGCATTATACATTGAATACTTGTTCATTATTTTTTCCCCGCCAATAAAAAAGGAACTCAAGTAGGTACCTAGGTACTGTGCATTATTTTAACAAACTACTTCTTGACTATTGGTGCGTGGCGGCCACTCGTAAATGTAGTTAACACTGTTTGATGTGCCATTGGATGTGTCCTAAAGCCGCCAGACCAATGTTGTGACAAATATTCAAAGGCCTCTAGTACTCATAAAATATCATAGATTATCTACTTGCTACCTATTATTGTCAGCTACCGAAAATGTACCTTAGCGGCATTGTTAGCTTGAAGCCTCCTGAAATTACTGCGAAATTCAAGTAAAATGAAATTGGCGCTTTACAAGCGTGATTCAATTAATAATAATAAAAAATAATAATTTACCCACTCCTGGGCACGGGCCTTCCCTCAACACGAGGGGGATTCAGGCCATAATCCACCACGCTGGCCCAGTGCGGGTAGGCGGAAAATTGGTTAGATCATCTAAGACATGCAGGTTTCCTCGCGATGTCTTCCTTCACCGTATCCAATTAGTGATTTATATTCTAATTCTTGCAAACTGTTTGCAGGTAACATTGCAGACGCTCAGAGGACATCATCTTTTGTCGATGTCTCGTTTTCAGCCCTCGGAAAGAAAGATGGAATGGACGCCAAGTACTGAACATAATTTTTGTTTGTTAAGTACTTATCTGAGTAAAATGAGTAATATTCATACATGTAATAAATTTATAAATGTTCACCTTTTGTGTGTTGTGTACCTATCTTTTCACCTATACAAAGACAAACCAACGCCAGCGCGACTGCACCATCCATGATGAGAAAGTCAATCAGATCAATTCAATTATTAATAACTAGCTGTGCCGCGACATCGTCCGCGTGTAATTTAACTTAACAAAATTTTCGGGATTATTCATCCAGTATTTTATCCCCTTGGGGGTAGAATTAATCAAAATCCTTTCTTAGCGGATGCCTACGTCATAACATCTGCCTGCATGCCAAATTTCAGCCCGATCCGTCCAGTGGTTTGGGGTGTGCGTTGATAGATCACTATGTCAGTCAGTCAGTCAGTTAGTCACCTTTGAAATATATATATATTTAGATAATTAAAAACTTAGAGAATTGAAATCAGATATAGTATAGCTCATTCGCAGTTGGATGTCAGATCGGGCCATATTTATCTGTGAAGTAACTACCGTGCATTTGCGTTTCTCAGCGCTTGCATAAGAGTTCTGAGTGATCAGAGCAACATCATGTATATTATATACCTATTATAATCCATCGCACACTAGTTTAATTAATAATTATTAATTATATAGTATTATCATTTTCACAGTTTAAAACTACCTACAGCCATTTATCTATACATAGTTACTGCTCTATTTCGATCCTGCGTGCGGTGGGTTTTTTCCATACAATATTCCCATTGACCTTATTGCTCATGAGATGTGAACAACGCCGTGTTCAATATTTATAGGGATTTGTTTTAACGAAATAGGTGTCATATTGCCATCGCCTAACCTTTGAGGATCGACCCTAACTACCTACCTTCAGATTACCTACTACCAAAGAAAATTATATGTTGGATACTATACATAAAATAAGGAATAGGGCGAAGGATTTCAGGGGAAGCTCAAAATAAGCGATCAAACACATTACTAATATTTTATTGATGTCCCACCTGTTGTGTGTGATAACAATGGTTTTTTTAATTTATAAAAGACAATTATATTTTCTATAAGGTTTATAAATCTGAGTATTTAATAGTCGGGTATTTCGAAAATTAGCTGCTCAGCCACGTTGACAGGTTTCTTGTCTTCAGTTTTGTCGATGGATCTTGCCTTCCTCGGTACATACGCGTATTTGTGATTCGAACGTTGACCATGATTGTACGCACTGTCTCCGCCTTGATTGGAACCTTCATACGGGGAAGCTTGGTTCTGGTAGTTTTCGTTAGCATACGACGGGTTCTGCTGATTGCTGGGGTAGTATTCAGAGTTGGGATAATAATTTTGTGGGTAACCAGGATTACCGGGGTATTGTTGTTGACTGTTAGGGTAGTAATGTTGATTACCGGGGTAGTGAGTCAGGTTTGAATTGGGCTGGTTTGAATTAGGCTGCTGGTTATTAGGATAGGATTGTTGATTGTTTGGATAGTATTGATTGCCAGGGTAGTAAGTCTGATTTGAATTGGGTTGGTTTGAATTAGGCTGTTGGTTGTTAGGATAGGATTGTTGATTGTTTGGATAGTATTGATTACCGGGGTAGTAAGTCTGATTTGAATTGGGTTGGTTTGAATTAGGCTGTTGGTTATCAGTTTGTGGCTTGTGCAGGCTATCAGAGTAAGGTGGACGGTAATTAGGTTGTTGATAATCTGTGTAACTGGGGTTGTAATTATGTTGGTTATCAGAAGAGTTGGATGGATTTTGTCTTGGGTAGTTGGCCGGTTGATTACCAGGGTAATTTGAGGGTTGGTTGCCAGGGTATTGGGATGGTTGGCTACCAGGGTAATTCAATGGTTGACTACCCGGGTATTGAGAAGGTTGCGGACCGGGATAATTTGATGGTTGACCACTCGGGTTGTTAGTTGGCTGATTACCCGGGTAATAACCTGATTGTTGACCATGGTACCCTTGAATACCAGAAATGTTAGCTTGTTGTTGTCCAGGATAATAAGACTGCTGATAATTAGGATAATTACCGGGGTAGTCAGGCCTTGGATTACCAGGGTAGTTTTGATGGCCGTATTGTTGATTAGGATATGTAGCGGGCCTCGTGGGGTAAGGGTAGTAGCTTTGTTGATTGTGAGGGTAGGCATTGGGTTGTTGTGGTTGTTGATTGTAAGACGACTGTATTGTTGTAGTGTTGAGGTGGTCGCAAACATTCGGCGCGACGCAGTTACCATTCGGCTTGCAATCGCTGTAAACAAATATATAAGTAAGTACTTTTGACAATCCTAAATACATGCGGTAATTAGTCGTTTAAAATATATATCGTGTACACGAAGCACAAAATATACCTAGGGCATTTTAACAGTCCGAAATATCTTATATTTGTCGGCGTGGATGATTAACTTATCAGGCATAGGAGAAAAAAAAATATGAAATATTTAAAACTTTAATGTTCTGTATCTTGGCCTTTTTAAAATCAACTGGGAAAAGTAAAGTTGTCAAAAATACTGTCGTTTAAAGTTGCGGAATTCGTTTCCGGTATCGATTCGAAAGATTTAAAATGCCCCTGCGTGCCGTCCAAAGACAGTTATGTTCCCTTACTTTGCACACTGGGGCTTGCAGTCTCCTTGTGCGTTTTTCACGTAGCCCTCAGCGCATCTGCAGTCGTTGGGCGCGATGCATCGACCGGCGCCTCCGCAGCGCTCGCAGGACGGGACACACGACCCCTCAGCTCCGGACTTGTACCCCGAACGGCATTCGCAAGTGTTTGGCAATGTACAATTTCCTAAACAAAGTGACATTTAAGTATAAGTTACTAGCTGACCCGACAGACGTTGTCCTGTCTTAACTTTGAATATTGAATTCAAATTGTTCCCCTCGACTTTCTTATTTTTTTCTTTCATAAGGACCTTCTCCTGACAATAATAAATACAACAAAAAAAGACTACGCGAAATCGTTCTATCCGTTCATTTTTAACTGACTTCTATATACGAGTATATAGATAGAGTAGGGTTAATTCCGGTGTGGCTATCAACATTGACGACATAATTTTTATTTTCTTGTATTTAATGTCAAAATTAAGCAGACTTCTGCTTCTGCGGCTCAGTTAACATCATCATCGTACTTAGTCTTATCTCCTTCTCTTGAGGCCGTCTCAACATTTCACCTACTTCGCTCGCTAGTCACATCTACCTACATCATTTTTCACACAATCCAATCATCTCCTCTTCGGTCTTTCTTTCCCTTGCACCTATTCAGTCTTATATTCAGAATTCATCCATCTCCCATTCTAAAGTTAGTATTGAAGATTCTTACCATACCCACCGCAGTTCTGCTTACAAATTGGAACACAGAACCTGCTCTCCGAGTCGAGTCTATACCCATCTCTGCAGACGCACTCGCCGCCAGCGCAATGTCCGTTCTGGCAGCCGATGGGGCAGGTCGGTATGCAGAACCCGGCCAGGTTCCTCACGTGGTCGGGGTAACACGTGCAGGTCTCGGGGGCCGTGCACAGCGCGTTCACACACTCGTTTGTGCACACCGGATCGCATATTCGGAAGTTGTGTATGTTCCTAATGTAGCCTTTACAGCAAGATCGGATGCGGCTGAGGTCGGAGCGAGACTGAAATTGTAGGTATAATTGTACAATAAGGAAGATTTACTTAGAGAAACTTCTGTATTTGATTCTGTATTCATACAAAATACAAAAAGGATTTAAAATACAATCCTATAGGTAACTTTACAAAAATGTCTTGGTAATCTGTCGTAGCAATTGTTTTTATCATACTCACTCCATTACCGGCGGGCACGTGTCTCGGGTCCTTCACCAAGCTGGCTGTCCTGGGAATTTTATTTAAAGGCTTGTGTTATTTCATATCATCTTCCCATTCAATAGTAAAACTGTTAGTAGGTACTTACGGTACTTCGATGTAACAGACACCTTTCTCGTAATTTACGGGTTCTGTCAAATTGTGCCTTCCACCGTACACCTGCTGCGTATTGTTAAAATACCTGGTTGAACAATGTTTAAAATTTATAGTCCATATTGTTATATAGCCTTACCGTAATTTCCCCTGGTCTGGGTGTCACTGGGATTGCCCCCAGTCCATTGTAAGGGAACTTGGGAGTTTGGGACCATAGAGTAGGTGTGTTCGTCTGGCGATATTTATAATTATTTAACCTGCAAATTCTCATGAATGAACTAAATTGTGACATATAAAAGTAATTATGTATTACTCATACCTTTACTTCCTTGTCAAGCAACACAGTTTGTTTAAGTTTAGCTATTTACTCAGTCGAATTGAGTAAAAAGTATTGGTATAAATCAATTTTAGGTATGAATCCCTTACTGACGATGGTTATACAGCCTCCAACCTATACACCCGAACGATTTGACTGAGAGAGATGCAGTGTCTGACTGTGTGTCTCACCTCACCCTTTGACTTTTGATTTATGACAGGGCTCAACCATTTCATTGTACCTACTTTCCGCTGGGTAATCGGATTTGAAATTAAGATAATTTATCGACATCTCAATCACGTGGGACATAAACGCTACGCAAATTCAGCTTAACCGACTGACTTAGTGTCCGTTTGAGACTGTTATAAAACTGACTTACCGGACTAGATTGTCACCAGCCCTGTACTGGTAGCCGTGCCCACTGTTCCCGACTCTCGCAGTCTTCGTGAACTGCGGAGTTGCGTATGCGCACGCCACAACCAGCGATAGTACGAATAAACGCATTTTGACCTGAAATGAAAATGAATCATGGCGGATAATTTTGATGCATAATTTAACGCACCATACAAAAAAATACAGATAACGCAGTTTCACACAGCTAATTGGGACTTCAATATTTGAGTAGCGTGCCTATTTAAGTATTCAGCCGTAAAATAAGTTATCTATACATTATATGGAGTCATAGTTTCCAATATTGGCTATTACTTCAAAGTCACTCTGTATAGCAGATTAATCTGCTGGAGGTTTGTTTACTGTAATGATACAATCGAACTTGACTTACTGACTCAACTGTGCTTCTCACGTGTTGACCGGGCTCCGTTTAATGTTAAACTGGGGTTATTATTTAGCAACGCTGACTGTGATAACAAATCCAAGCGCGAGTAGTTATTGATAGTCGGGTTCTGTACCTTAGTTGTTATATTATATACAAATTCAAATTCGCAAACAAGCGTATAACCCGCCTGATGTTAGGCAGTTACCGTAGCCTATAGATGCTTGCATTACCAATGGCATTGCCCGTACGTTGCTGGCCTGAAGTGGGGTGGAGGGGTTGTGATACCGGCTTAAGAGAGCCGGGATTCTGGGGCTGCTCTTCGTACGAAACGCAAACGAAATAGGTACTTACCTACCTACTTCACGCCGATCTTCTGTGAGAGGTTGGTACAAGTCCGGTTGAGCCAGCTTGTGCATAAGCTGTAGTCAAATTAATACAGCTCGCTCTATCACCGTAAAGGTAGATAAATGTGATGCTTATTAGGATCTTGAAATTGGTTTGTTTGCCTGGCAGTATATTTAATAGAAACTGAATATTATTAATTCTTGACAACCCTTTGGCGCAGTGGTCGAGTAGGTCGCTCGGCTCACTGCACATGGTGGTTGCGGGTTCGATTCCCGCCCGGGGAAATTTCGGAAATAGCCTTTCGTAATTTGCCCGGGTCTGGGTGTCACTGGGATCGCCCCCAGTCCATTGTACGGTACCCATAGAACAAGAGTTGCTTAGTTTGGGATCATACAGTTATTGTGTCAGTTTGGCGATATTATATTGTGGCGATATTAGTTGACCACGTTGGAACCAGAGTGATCTAGGGCACAACGGTATGTTTCTGAGAAAACTAAGGAAAATAGCGTTGCCGTTAGAAATATATGGGGTTTTTTTATTATTATTTCTTATTTATATGAAATTCTGATGAGTTTTGTTACTAAACAGAATGGCATATTTGGTAAAAATTACACTGATTATTGGTAAAATTACACTTAAATCACTGGTTCCAACGTCAGTCAGATTTATTTGACTTACAACGGATCCCTAAATCCGTTTAGCTATGATATCGTTCAGCGGAAATAATGAGATAATGCAGTCTGTTTTGCAATGTTTTGATGAAAACACAGCTACTTAATGAGTAGGTACTTACTTAGGTTAATATCTATGATGTTAGGTCCTCTTACATGTTATTATTATGAACTCGGATGTAATTAATCGAACGAATATGTAGGTAGTTACTCAAATAATTAGTTGTAACATTTTAATCATCGTAAACATGTATTAACATTTCTAGGAAATTGTTTATTATCTACGTAGGTAGGTAGGTAGGTAGGTAGGTAGGTACCTATATTCTCATGTTTATACACATTGCTTATAGTAGGCACCTATCTAGGTTTGTCTGTTGACCAAGTTAATACTAAGGATTGAATTAACGTAAACGTATTACAGCTAAATGGAATACCAAGCGATAACCTTATATAACCCAACCTGGGTACCTACTTGATAGCAATTATCTTACGCTGCAATTAATTTACAAAACCATGAAAATAAAACAATAAATGAAACTACAAGAAACATTTTATTTAATTAACGTAAAATTAATAATAATCTCAATAATTAATACGTCGCTCAAAATCTTTGGTGCAAGCAAATTATTAATGTAATACAACGCCATCTATGAAAACATTCTACAACTAAGACAATATTAAGTGTCAATTCGTAGTCATAATTCCGTAACTGCTTCTCCGTTTAAGTTCATTATCTCAACGGCGTGCTCTGACGGTGGTCTCCAACATGGGATCTCGGCATACAAAGGCTCAGCTGTGTCTATCATATCACATTTGGCTTCGCATTTTAGAGCCTCTATAGCGGACTCGGTCACGCTAGCCCTAAGATGACGTAGTTCGCTGCAGTCATTCAAAGATGGCGCTATTGAGCAACGAGTTTGTATTGTTCCAAAATCATGACTTCTCCTTGGTAAATGATCATAATGGCACTCTAAAATACCTGAAAAAAGAATAATTAGAGTTAAATTATAAATATGTACTTAGATCATTTGTTTAGTTTTAATTATTAAATGTAAGTTACCTCTAAAGTTTTCCAGCATAATAGGAGAAATCGTTTGTACAACGACCGGCCTCATGAATTGTTTTAAATTCCTATCCAATGTCGATATAGGTTGGTAGTGGCACTTTTCCGATATAGGCGGATCTGTAATAAGTAGTAAAAATAAAATTTTAAAATAGTATTATTGGCCCATGAGGGGATCGAACCCGCGACCTTCGCGTTATTAGCACGACGCTCTAACCAACTGAGCTAATGGGCCGTTGAACGTGTGTTTCAAATTGCTAATCTATTAAGTTCTTCTTGCTTCCTCCAGCCCTCAGTTTTTCAGACTTAAAAGGGCTTCGTGCTCAAAACCAATAAATTAAATTATAGTTGCGGCCTCAAATTAAATTAATTACAATCTTAGAGATTTTACCTACTTAATTTTATTAGAGTTTATTTGATTACAATAGTACCTACATAGTATTCTGTGGTTACGATTACCCCTCGTTTCCACTGACGAAACATTTACACCCATTGATGGTCTTGCATGTGATGTTGCTTCTATTTTTAGACCTTGAAAGGGAAACTTACCAGGCAATGGCGTGTGAAATATGCTTCTCACATACGGCGGCGGCTCATCATCATTATTATCAATCATAACCTGCATTCGAATATCGTTTATCTTCCTTACGTCCTCGTACCTCGGCTTCTTGCACCTCTCTATCATCACAATGATCACCGCTACAGTGATCACTGACATCATCACACCCCCCGCTATACTGATCACTGATACTAGATCAACTGATGATCTGTCTGCCCCCTTGTCTCCCATCACAGCTGTTATATGCTCCGGTTCTGTTAAAATATGGAATTCTTCATCATCGATCGGTTCATTAGTCGATGATGTTGTTAGAGGCTTAGAAACGTTAGTCTTTTTGAAGTCTTTTCTTGTTACTTTTGTGTACGATTTATCTTTTGGTGTAACTGCATTTGTAATTATTTCCGTTACTTTTATTTGTGGTGTTAATACAGTGGTATCATTCTTTTTTGGTGTTACTGGATCTATTTCTTTGACCTTGGGTTTTATTTCATCTCTAGGTTTATTAGTTCGGTGGAGGACAGGTGTATTAGTTCGATTATTAGACGCAGCGATAGCAGTTTTATTGGCCGTCTCTGTTGATGTCGTAGTACTGGGTACATATGTTTTAGTAGACGTATTATTCTGTTTTGGAGTTCTTGCATTAGTTGAAGATGTGGCAGAGGTAGAAGAAGTCATTACGTTCATATCAACCATGCTGTTAGTTCTATTAATAAGAAATTCAGTAGTGGTCTTCATAGAATTTGTTACTAAGATGGCAGTTTCAGTTGTGGTAGTTACACTGTTTGTTACAAAAGTGCTTGGTTTACGTGTAGTTACAATCGCAATGGGTAATGTCGATCTAATGGTAGTAATATTGGATTTTATGTATTTTCTTGTTGTACTTATTGCTTGAGGCATTGAAGTGGTAGCTTTTGCCATTGGCTTTGTAAATTCATGTTCTGTTTTGTTAGCCTTACTTGTCATATTTCTTTGGGATGGAATAAACGTAGTCGTCAGTGCTATCTTCTTAAACGTTGAGTAAGATACGGATGTTGGTATTATTGATACAATTATAGTTTTCGGTGTAGTGTTAGTTGACGTCGAATCCTTGTTATTAGCACTTCTGTACCTAGGGGATTCGTGTGTAGATTTAACTTTTGTCTCTATTATCGGAGATTCACCTTTTTGCGCTGGCTTAATCCATATTTCTTTCGGTTTAAACTTCACTGTGGTTGGAATTATTCTTATAGTTGCATCCTTCTTAGTGGTTTCAGTTTTTAATGTGGTTTCTTTGGTCGTTAAAGGCGTCGTCAATTTTGGTACTTCAGTGGTAATTATTGAATCTAATGACTTTTGTTTTTCATCACTTACTTCTATTGTTTTTACAGCTATAGCTGACTCTGTAATGATTTCTATTGGCACCTCTGTTCTGTTATAAGTAGGTTTTATGATAATTCTTCGAGTAACTTCTTCAATGGGTTTTAGAACTTTTGTACTACTATTGGTCGTGGTCGTGTTATTGGTTTTGTCGATAGATATAACAGGAAATTCAGTATATGTGTCAGTAGTTTTAAACACCTCTGTAGTTTTAAGGATTTTCAATGGATCCGTAGAGATAATCAAAGATTTTTCATCTGCTGTGGTTGATTTTTGTAAAATACCTGACGTTGTCAAAGGAGTCACGGTGCTTGTCATTGGAAGTCTAGTAACAGATTCAGTTGTCATTTTACTAGGGAGAATTCTCACTGTAGGACTAGTGAATATACTCGTGATTGTAGTACTGATCGCAGCTCTAGGTGTGGTATTAGGTGAAGTGGGTTTATTAGTGAGTGTTGTTAGTAGTTCTTCTAACGTCGTGGTTGACGTAGTTGAAGGCATGCTGGTGTCACAGCTGCAAAAGGAAATTTAATATCTTTATTTTTAGAAGACTGCAGATTTGAAACCTTAATTTTTCACGTGACCAGTACATTGATAAAACTATTTCATGAATCACAGGTAATGAGCGCATCGCTGGAACTAAATTGTTTGCATGTTATATGAAGTTCAGATACAGATTGGACTGGCCGAAACGAAAGCCTGTTACTGGTTGGAGGACAAAATACAGTACGTGGCAACCCACCTCTCACCTTGCCACCCGTCTAGGCACTCGCACTCCCCAGTCAGGGGGGAGCAAAAGCCATTTTTGCACTTCTGGCAATCGTGTATACAGTTCGCTCCCCACTTGTTGTCTGGACAGTCTGGAATAGATGGTTGTTTTTAAAAAGGAACCTTTTTCGCATTGTAATTGATATCTAGATGACCCCATCAGTAGGTAAATTATTATGCATTCTTAGGTCACGTACCTAACGAGTACAATTTTTTATGTGATCATTGCTCCAAGATTCTTGTCTTTGACAGGGTTGTAAGATTTCTTCTTTCTTTGCAGAATAGCTTAAAGTTTTAGGTAGGTATATGCTTTTTACCTTCAGAACAGCCTGGTCCAGTTTTACCGTTAGGGCATATTGGCACGCAGGAGACATCCTGCATCTTGTATCCGGGACAGCACACCGCCACCTCTGCTGTTCTCTCCTCCGTCTGAAATTATAATAGCATTGACGTTTAAACAATAATAGTATAGTTGATACTGATCTACTTTCAACACCAGCCAAACAAACAAAGAACCAATTACGATAGTTGATTTATCGCTCTCGCTATTGGCTCGTACATTTTGTAATGATAGTCAAATAGCGTCAGTGCAGGGCAGCCACGGGAATGTGTTGTTTTTATGTTTGGCAGCATAAAATATCTTATTAATAGGTAACTCTGTGTTTGATTTTGAGTGATCGATAATTATTGGTAATTTTCATACATTATTTCCATTTGCAATCACTTTAGAATTAATTTAAATAATTACTCCAAGAAGCTGAACTTGAACGAAATCCATTTAAAATAACGCCATGACAATCATGTCCACATACCTAATGATTGCTTTGAACGCGGCGGTAATTAAGGTTAGTGACAGTCTCTTTACAATCGATCTAGTTTTTCTCAAGGATAACCCTTTATTTAAATTGACAGTTTACACGAACTGTGTTCCCGTAGTAGTCATCTAAATATATATAACTCAAAGGAGACTGACTGACTGACTGACATAGTGATCTATCAACGCACAGCCCAAACCACTGGACGGATCGGGCTGAAATTTGGCATGCAGGTAGATGTTATGACGTAGGCATCCGCTAACAAAGGATTTTGATTAATTCTACCCCCAAGGGGATAAAATAGGGGATGAAAGTTTGTTAAGTTAAACTCCACGCGGACGAAGTCGCGGGCACAGCTAGTTTTTTTTTTTTTTTTATGAGTGATTGTGCACTTAGTGTGCACAATCTTCCGCGTCTCCTCTAACAGAGTCAGAGACCTTGTTAATATTTTTAGTTTTCTATGAAAATTTTGTATTTTAATATGTTCAGTTTCCTTTGTTTGTTGTTTTATATATTTCCATATTAAGTTTTAGTTGTGTATTACTATTATTTTCTTGTTTGTATATTTTATCACAGTGCGGCGTGTATATAGAATCAGCGATATTTCTTTTTCGATTTGGATTGTATTTGCTTTAAATCAGAATTAAATTACAAATTATTTGGTATTATTGTTTGTATTGATTGTAAATAATGTTTCGTTTGTTATTGTAAATTTGTATAAGTTAAAATATGTATATTTCCATTTAAATTCTTACAGCTAACATTGTATAATATAATAAATTGTTGAATAAACTGTAAAATAAATTGTAAATTAAAATGTAAGGTATTATTAGGTTTATAAAATTGTAGAAAATTGTAAGTTGTAAGATAAATTATAGGTTGTAAAATGTAAAATGAATATCAGATTGTAAAATTATAGTTTTGTATAATTGTGGAATTATTTAAGAAGAAATATTTAAAATTTGGGTAATAATCTGTAATATATTATTCTCAACGATTTCGTCACGCGCTCGACGAACACGACGGGTTTGTGTGTTGTGTGTTTTTCGCGGCTCCATTCAGTTTATATGCATGTGTAGATATTCTCATGAATATTGTGTATGTCAATTTATTGATGATGGAGCCGTGATTGTAGTGTTTGGGTGTGGTGACGTGCTTGGGGTGTGTTATTGGAGAGTGTGAGTGTGTGTGTGGGGTGTGTGTGTGTGCAAATGAGACTAGGCAACACATCAGTGTTGCTGCGGCTATTTGGGTTGTGTTGTGTGTTGTATTGGTCAAGTACGGCCTGGAACTTCTCCAGACCAACATTGCTCAGAATGTGGCGGACAAACGAATTTGTTGTGGTTTCCAGGTCGTACTTGACTTTGTTATGTGTGTTATGGTGTTTGTATGTTTGTGGTGGTGGTGGTGGTGTATGTGTGTGGTTTGTGTCGTATGTGTCGAGTTCGTTGGGTGCGGGGCACAGCTAGTTAGGTATATTGCTGAAGATATCAAGTATCATTTAACGAGTACATACATATCTCGTAGGATCGACGGTCGTTTAGGCAGGAGGGTGATGACGAATTGCCGAAAGATAAAAGTATGGAATGGCGGTAAGATGAACCTAACCCACCCACTGAAAATATGAAAAAAAAAATGAAAATATGAAAAATCTGGTTGTGTAGTGATGTCCAGATCTTTCATTATACTTGATTAATTGTTGATGCGTGGGAGGTTTGTAAACCAGTTAATACAAGATCGATATGAGTAGACGATATTGGGAGATTTGTTCCACAGTGAACATTTACCAGCTGATGGATGGCTGAGAAAGAGATGATATGTCCTCACCTCTCGCCTGGTAAGGTCTTGCATCTCGGTGTTCCATTTGGAGCATCTGGGCGGCATTGAGAAACACCACTCGTACGTGCGCACTGACATCGGCGCACGGTACTTCACCAATCTGGTTATGTTGTACCTAGAAACGCAACAAAAATCGTTTAAGTCTAGAACACGATGAACAATGCTTGACGACCGCTTGGCGCAGTGGTTCTAGAGTAGGCCGCTCGGCTCACTACACCGGATGCGGGTTCGATTCCCGTCAGGGTAATTTCGGAAATGGCCTTTTCGGAATTCGCCCTGATCAGGGTGTCACTGGGATCGCCCCCAGTCCATTGTACGGTACCCATAGTACAAGCGGTGCTTGGTTTGGGACCATACAGTTGGTGTGTCAGTCTGGCGATATTTATTTATTTACTGGCATGTGTTAGCGTTAATAATATTTATGACAGTTGATTTTTTATTGGCAACTAGTTGACCCGGTGAACTTCGCATCACGTACATTTAATTTTCCAATACAAACTGTTCCTAAATATGAACAGTTTGTATTGGAAAATTAATTGGTCGGTTTTAGTATTTTCCTTTACTTATTATTGATATTTCTCACCATTTAAACCTTCCCTGAACTTCCACAATTATATCAAAATTAGCCAAATCGATCCAGGCAATTTCGAGTTTTAGCGATACAAACGAACAGCAATTCATTTTTATATATATAGATAGATTACAACTCTACATTTTTATAGCGCGAGGTCACGGGCAAAAACTACTGTTGGCAATTATTAACGCCACACTATTTACACATTCATTTATAGAGTCACTCTTTGTAGGAACCAAAAGTATTAAATTGTTTAAATCAGTTGGAAAAAAAACTTCTCCATTACAAAATCCTCAGATTTGTATACTCACTTCTGCTTCACCATGCACACGTTGGGTCCATCCAGAGCCACCACCCTCATCACTGCTAATATTACGGCGAACACACACCATAGCCTAGGCTTTATAGTCCTCCTGTCGTGGTCAATGAACACCATCATGTTAACACTATCGTCGAGCCATGGCGCGGCTTACCGGAAGTTCATTTCGATGTCACCTCTGTAATGTGAAAAGCTTCGAATTACAAAGAATTACAATTACCGGTCGTCCGGTATGTACCTAAGTGTAATAAGGTAGCTATAGATTAGAAAATTGATTGGGATAAGTTACTTTTATTAAATTCCGATGGAAAAGAGGGGTGTTATAAGTTTAACATGTGTGTATGTCTGAGGCATCATAGCACCCGAAGGGATAAACTGATATTAAATTCGTTTTCTTATTTTCAATATGATAGATATACAGGGGTTACAGTGGTGGGAGTGTGTGGCGGGACTAGTCAAAAAAATGATAGATATACCTATAGATAGAGATTATTCTTTACTGTACTCCATCACAATGACAATATAACAAAAAAATATAAAATATTTTAAAAGATAAGAATTGATAAGTCATTCCACACTTTGTGACGAGCGCGTATCTTAATCGTAAAATTATTTTGCCAGCTGTCATCGCAATCATAATATGTCGCAACCAGTTGCAATTGAAGTAGTTTGAGTTTTTGACCAAACACTTTGGTTTTACAATCCAAAATGGAGTATGAAAACGAAGCTTATGCTAGCTTAATTAATTTCAAACTAAAATAGGCTTAATCCAGAATCCCCATCGTCTTTTGAGGTGAGTGAAACACACAAACAGATATTTCTGGAGCGTTCATAAAGCCATCGGTTATAACAAATTAACTGCTAACTCATAACTTTGACGTTCCCGGGGTCAACTAACTCGGGCAGGACGGGGGCGAATGCAGGGCATGTGAATTAATTGTCGTAACTGTGTGATAAACGTTTCGTAATACTACAACTACTCTATACAGGGTGCTAGAAATCATACCTACTTATAAGGTAGCTCATATTGTAGTTGCCGAGTGAAAATAGACCATACGTAACTATCATCATTTTCTAAAGCACGGGTCTTTGAATGTTCTAGAATACATAATCAAATGCATTTACGAGATCACCCAGTAAAATTAAAGAAAAGGTTTGATTTTTTTTTGCATTTCAAGTAGGTAAGAACTTGGTTTAGTATTTACTAGCTGTGCCCCCCGACTTCGTCCGCGTAGTATTTAACGTAACAAAAAATTCGGGATTATCGGGATAAAAAGTATCCTATATGTTAATCCCGGCTATAAACTATCTGTGTTCCAAATTTCATCCAAATCCGTTCAGTAGTTTTTGCGTGAAGCAAACATACATACATACATCCACACTCACAAACTTTCACATTTTTAATATTAGTAGGATTTTTGAGTTGCCTAGAAATAAACAATTGAAAAACTGAGATGGAATTTCGTTCCAAATTTTAAACGATTTTTTTATGCCGGATACTCATTAAAATACTCAAGTATTATTTCGGACTTTTGAAGCACCCTCTATGCAGTTATATACTATTGTAATACTCGACTTTGGATAATAGTGAGGTAATATTCGTGACTCTGCTCATTGACGTCATAATTATGATATACTTTGGAATTTCTCGTGTGATGTTGACGACCGCTTGGTACAGTGAGCCGAGCGGAAATGGCCTTTTCGTTATTTGCCCAGGCCTGGGTGTCACTGGGATCCCCCTAATTGTTCGGTACCCATAGTACAAGCTTTGCTTAGTTTTGGACCATACAGTTTTGGTGTGTCAGTCTGGCGATATTTATTTATTTATAGCGTATGATAGCTTAAAGCGTCGATAGCGTAGTGACTTATGAGTCACGTGGCATAGTGTTTAAGGAACCGCTCTCACATCGGGGAGGTTCCGGGTTCGATCCCAACCCTGGCCATAATGATATTGACGTGAACTTTCTTCTAGAAAAGTAATGTGATGATTCCATATTAATAATAAAAAAAAAATAGTTATACAAGGTGAAACATAATGGGTATACTTTTTTTTCAAAACTTAACTTTGTAATTCTAAAACCATCAGCTTTGGAGGGAATTTGAAAAACAAAAGGTGTTATAGGAATACAGCTGTTGACCGATTTCACAAGTCTACAAAACCTTTAGTACTTCAACTGTCCCACAAAGCCGATAGTTTGAGATATACAAAGTTAAGTTGCAAAAAAAATAGTATACCCTTTTTGTTTCACCTAGTATAATAATAATTAAGTATGTGCTCGTTCGGCTTCCATTCACAATCAGAAAGAGGTCGATGTCTTGATAAAGCAGTTGTGACGCGACAATCGTCGCATCCTGTGCAATTACGCATACAATCGCGAAACGGAGCGTCCTATTGCACACACGCCCAGGCCCACACACGTGCAAACTAGAACTTAGGCCTGTATTAACTTTCCATATATTTTCCTATCCAAAGTATCTGCAATAGGCCATAAACAGATGTTATCTGGGATGATAATCACTAAGGTGCAAGTCAATGGAAAATCTACGGGACTTCGTATGTGAAATAGACATTAAGAAAACTCCCATATTCGATGGCCACGCTTATGGTAGATGCCCAAATAGGTAGCTTTGGCAGAGTTATGCCTATGGTAGCGTACTCCAGGAAAATGTGTGTAAAGAGATTGAGCATTCAATGGAATGGCACCATATTTCTCACCTTTAGGGGATTGGGAAAGAGGCTGGGTAAGGGGCAGGGCAATCTTTTTACACACATTTTCCTGGACTAGACCTCTATAGGCATAACTCTGCCTAAGCTACCTATATGGGCATCTACCATAAGCGTGGCGATCGTAGGTATATGGCAGCTCCTTAAGGTCTATTTCACGTACGAAGTCCCGTAGAGTGGAGCTGTAGTCGCGTGTCGGCAATTCAATTTGAACTGTGTACAATTTAGTTCCGTATTTTTCCGCGGGACTTCATATATTAGACTTTAGTGAGTTCATAGGAACATATTTTTTAAGCACACATTCTTAGTTCCAGTTAGTCATGCTTGTAATATCTTTGCAGGCGCTATCGTGTTTTGTTGGCATTGTAATCAATCGAAGAAAGGCATTTACTTGTTTGTAAATACCGAAGATAAATATTAAGCAACATCGCATGCGGTTTGCTCTGGTTGGGTGACCATTGATCATAGTTCACTGAGCACCGTAGTCCAGAACGAAGTCACAGTGAAATAAATAACTTAGTTGTAAACCCTTGTCAATCAGAAGCATTGCGTGCATTAGTGCTGGGATGATATTTTTCAAAGCAGTTTCTCAAGTCGAGTCAAGTGCCATCATTAGCTCGGTCGCAAAACGTGTCTGAAGAGCGCCGTATGTAACGATAGCTATCCCTATTATGTATGGTGACTTCTTCTGTATGCGAACACATAAGTCGAGGTTTGAATCTCGGCAAGTCTAGAAAAATAAAACTAGGAGTGGATATGTTATGTTTTTTCCAATGGACAGTGGACTAATGAAGAAGGTCCAGATGTCACCTAACCTACGGTTATGAATCGTCCAAAGATAGCACTTTCAACTATCTACTTATGTCGATGTTTTAACTACGAATATAGAATTTCACAAAACTTCTTACAAAAACGTGACATTTTATAAAATATTTTACTAGAATGACAGATATTTTATTAGAATCAGGTAATAAATAATAAATATCTGAAATTGACTCTCGCACATTGACATAATATTATTATATATATTTATTTTTTTAATTAAAAAATATATTATTATGTTCATAATTGCATTGTATATATTGTTATAATTCATTCATAGTTATTTATTGTACGGTAGTGTATGTAGGATAAGTGTGGTAAATAATAATTAATACTATCTATACGTGCTACATTTTAATAAGCAAGAAATGATTCTTGATTCTTAAGATATCTAGGAATAACCCAATGGTGGTATGTAAAGAAAATGTAACTTTGGTAGGCCACGTAAAGAGAGATAAATGTCTATGAGAACCGCTAACCCTACTGGATGTGAAGGGGTTATAATGTCCCATTATTTTTATAGGCAGCTCCCACTAACGGAAGAAGATTGTTTGGACGGAGGGGCCCATTGTGCCTAGTTACTGTGAGTGTTCCCTGACAAAATATTTTACAAGCTTATTGTGATTGATTGAACTTAGGTTTTTTATCTTAATCAAAGGGTTATGTGAGGGCCCAATTGTTAAGATTGAGAGAGGTGGCACGAACATGGCGATATCGAAAATTTGATGATTGACTACATAAACATCTTGTACTCTAATGGTATTGGGCTTTGGTTGAGTTTATTTATAATTATTTATTCAAAAAATCGGGCTATAGTATTTAGATAACAATAATTTCTTGAGACATTTATTTACATTTCATTTCTTATTTACTTGAGGCGTATAGGTGCCTAATTATTATCACTGGATCTCTTAATTATTTCATTTCAATAAAGTTATTACCTAATGATAAGTACATAATATGCAGTATCGTATCACAGGATGTGAACTATTTAGATAGGTGATACGCTAATTGCGCAGTGTACATGAGAACTTTGTTAATTATTAACTTCAGGATGCGGTTTTGAGTCCCACTCACTTATTTGGTGTGAACCCACACTTAGGCCTGTATTGATAAGTCGATCGATATGAAAAGGCCATTTCCGAATATTACCCTGACGGGAATCGAGCCCGCAACCACCCTGTGTAGTGAGCCAAGCGGCCTACGCTCGAATCACTGCGCGAAGCGGTCGTATAAAAGCTTACGTTCTGTAAAAGGATTCCACTGATACGTACCTATTCATGAAAAGATCTGTTGCACTGAGAATATAAAAGACGCCTGGTGCAACTTAAGTTTTAATTCGTACCACTTAACTAGCCTCTTAATTAATGGATGATCGCATGTTAAAGCGAGACATGCAATGTTACTTCATTCATTTCATGCGTTCATTCATTATTATGTCGTTTCATGGCTATTATAGTGTATGCTATAGTCATTAAAGCAATTAATCTAGCAGCGTCCGCTTGTGGCCTAAATAGCAGATGTTTTGGAGAGTTGTTAAACATGTTACGAACATTCTGGTAAAAGTCTATCTACCTCATTTCTCAAGAAAAAATTGATAACCTTTGCGTCTAAGAGTTGATTAATTATTTTTGAATCCTGAAGTTTTATTTAAATAGCTTACGTCGAGTTTCTTCATTAACAAGTAAAGTAAAAGTAATAAGTAAGTATTCAAACAGCTCTTCTTGTGAGGTAAAGAAGCCAATGAAACCGTTACTTTAAATTCTAGACATTTCTTTGATATTTCAAGTATACTATTTAAGTATGTACCTTCTAACGCTTAAGTTATAACAGCTAAGAAAAGGGCCTGGATTATGTCCGGGGAAAAGCGGCGGCTGTGCACACTCTGTGCACAGTCAATTATAAAAAAAAAAAGTTATAACAGCTACATACCAAAGTGAAAGAATATTTTATAAAAAAATACTACTCACAAAAATATTCACAAAGGAAACACACACCCACGATGCAAGTTCACAAAAAGTACCAGGATAGCATGAACAGACAGAGTTCGGCACGCAAAGACACAGGCACATGTGACGCGGGTCACAGTTGGGTTACGACTGGGATTCGGGAGGAGCACAGATGGGATGCGTTTAGATAAAAAAATATATCGATAAGAACCCGCTGGTTTTTGCTTTTACTAGTAATGGAATCCTTTTAAGCGCAACGTAATTTGCTTTTTGTATGTCTTTCGGGAAAAACAATATTTGTCTTTGTAGGAGTTCTCGTCGTGTTTCGATACTTTTGTATATATAAATATATTCTTGGTAATTTCAAAAGGCAACACACTGGAGCTATTATATTTATATTGATATCTACACCCTTTCTAATTATTAACAAAATAAGCAACGCGATTCCAAACCAAAAGACATTATAACAAAAAGGAAAAAGACAAGACCGCTGAGTTCCTGCCGGATCTAAGAAATCTATACAAATAAATAAAATTGGAGTGTCTGTTTGTAATATCAAAATAACACCTTTTCACTAAATGCATATGAAAGTACATACGACACCTAAAGCAAAAAGGAGATTTAATTTTTTTTTGTCTGTCTGTCTGTCTGTGTTTTTGTTCCGGGTAATCTCCTAAACGGGTGAACCGATTTTTTCGCGCGGGCTCAGAACGCGGGAGCGGGCTTTTTTGTTAAGTTAAATTCCACGCGGACGAAGTCGCGGGCTCAGCTAGTATAATATATAAGCATTGCCGATATAAGAAAAAAAAAAGACTATTTGTAAGTGCCCCCGTAGGCCTAACCAAAATAAACGATTTGTACGAAGTAGATGATTTATTGAAATAAAATTAATAACTATTTCAGACATATTTCGTTCTTTGTATCAACTTATTATTCAGAGGGGAACTTACGAAATAAGGAAAAATCTAAATTGTGAGCAAATAAACTGCCGGTGACGATACATGTATACTAATAAGTAACTAGGATCGTAATATTTTCGCACTATTGAATCTTTAGTCTTTCATTTGGTAATGATCAGATCAGATCATTTTCAATTCTAATTTTATTAATTACTAGCTGAGCCCGCGACTTCGCCCGCGTGGAATTCAACTTAACAATAAAGCCCGGTCCCGCGTTCTGAGCCCGCGCGACAGGACCCATTTTTTTATTTGGTTTTTCTAAAATAAAAGTAGCCTCAGTTACTGCTTATAACATCAGCTATCTAACAGTGAAAGTCCCGTCAAAATCGGTCCAGCCGTTTCGGAGATACTCTTTGATTTCAAGTGTTTTTATTTTTTTACGCGGAATCCTAATTGTTTTTCTAAAATCAAAGTAGCCTAAGTTACCCGCTATAAGATCAGCTATCTGCCAGTGAAAGTCCCGTCGAAATCGGTCCAGCCGTTTCGGAGATTACCCGGAACAAACACACAGACAGACAGACAAAAATGTTTTAATTCGCGTTTTTGCTATAGGTATCGTATGTTCTTTCATATGCATTTAGTGAAAAGGTGTTATTTTGATATTACAAACAGACACTCCAATTTTATTTATTTGTATAGATTCAAACTACACAAATAAATACAATTGGAGTGTCTGTTTGTAATATCAAAATAACACCTTTTCACTAAATGCATATGAAAGTATATACGACACATATAGCAAAAACGCTATTGAATTTTTTTTTGTCTGTCTGTATGTTTGTTTCGGGTAATCTTCGAAACGGCTGAGCCGATTTTGACGGGACTTTCACTGGCAGATAGCTGATGTTATTATCAGTAACGTACTTTTATTAAAAACAAATGGGTGCGGGAGCGGATAAGTGAAATTCCACGCGGACGAAGTCGCGGGCTCAGCTAGTAATTAATATAATTCAATGAAATAACAAATGAAATACGACAGCTTTGATAGTTTTTCTAATATGAAATGTCAAAAGTGACGTATTCAGATACGCGAACGTAGCTAACGTTAGTTTTGACGTAATTGTGAGTTGAGTGTGAGTTAACCGAGTTGGCCCCAGGATAACATGAATCGACAGAAACGTCTTCGATCGAACAACCGGTGTGTAGAGGCGTGTCGTCGCCTACATGTCCGGACCGGGGATGATAGAGCATATTTTTTTCAAAGCACGCTACATATTGCTCTCGCGAGATTGGGCTCACTGAAGTTTAGATAAGAGGAATATAAATGGGACGATTAATTTTATTACGGAATCTGGGATGATTTCTTAGATATATATAGATATATCATCATCATCATCATCATCATCAGCCTATGCTTGTCCACTGCTGGACATAGGCCTCCTCTAATGAGCGCCATAGCGCCCTGTCTTCAGCTTGCCGCATCCAGCATCTGCCTGCAGTCTTTCGCAGATCGTCATCCCACCTGGTCGGAGGGCGTCCTACACTACGCTTGCCGAGTCGAGGTCTCCACTCAAGAACACGTTTACCCCAGCGGTTGTTGGTTCTTCGTGAGATATGGCCAGCCCACTGCCACTTCAGCTTGCTAATTCTTTGAGCTATGTCGATAACTTTTGTTCTCTGTCGGATGTATTCATTGCGAATCCTATCCTTCAGAGAAACTCCGAGCATAGCTCTCTCCATAGCTCGCTGAGCGACCTTAAATTGGTGGACCAGCCCTACCGTGAGTGTCCACGTCTCCGTAGGTCATGACGGGTAGGACGCACTGATATATAGATATATATATATATATATATATTATTTGCGCTAAATAATCGTAGTGCACACCAGAGACGTATGTAAAAGATTTTAAAGATATAACTGAGAATCTGAGGTTATGTTACTAGTAGACCTGTTGCCTCTTTCAACCAACCTTCTGGATTCGAACTTGCAACTTGTTACTGTAGCAGAACCCCTTTCGCCGCAGCCAATAGCAAGTGGTGACAATTGGTGTTTTGACCTATATTCTCGGTAAAAGTAAAGGAGCTTTTTCCTCTCTTTCTATTTGAAATGAAACTCTAATAATACTGAAATTTAATGGGCCAATTTATAATTAATATCACTATTAAATATAACACAGAGAAACTAAAGTTATAAGAAAAATTGTTATTAGTTCCGTTAAAAAAACATCCCATTTATAATTATTATTATAAACAAAAGTACCAGGTATACATAAAGGTGAGGTGATATCACCCACCGAACATTGTCCGGCGCCTCAAAGTCGATACCCACTGCGCCTCTATCTCTGATCTCTGAGTGTCCCCTTTCCGGTTAATTATCGGCAGGATTGTTGTCTTTTGTGATTAAACCTGTCATCTTATTAAAACAATGCATTTAATGAAATATTTTTATTTATTTATTTATTGATAGGAAGACCAACACCTAGAAATAACAATTATAGATACAAGTAAAGAGGCCATATAGCCAATAGGTCTTCACGCATAGCAGTTAAGTTAAGGAAGTAGCAAAAGTGTAAACAAAAATTGAAATCTAAGTAATTATAACAATCTAAGCTCTGAAGGAAGAGTCGAAAAAATCAACATTAGTTGTTAGGTTATTATTTAAGTCCTCCAGGAAGACCAAAAAATTAGCTTAGGCACCGCTTAACCAAGTTAACACTACATGTGAAGAGATCCAGATCGCATTGCTTGCATTTATCATTAATATACTTGCTTGCTCGCACAATGTAAGTGTACCTATCTGCTGTTTATGACTTAATTATAAAACGGATAGGTTATATAAGTGCTAGAATGGTAAGCGACAAGGAACTGCAATATCGGTGACTATTTCACCCCATTTGTTTGAGTTCATTATCAATATCTAACTATTATAGTATCCGTAGAATCTTCTCTACAAATACGGATCACGATTCTTGGCAAAAACGCGGTTTTGATACCAAGTTCAAAGCATGGTACCTATACAGTTGAATTTGGAAAAAATGTGTTTATGAAAATTATTTTATATAGGTACATAATTTCTTTCAGAGGTTGGTAGACGTGTACACATATTTCGTATTCAGATTTCTATCATTTTATCGAAATATAATTACCATTATTACTTACGATTGGATCCCAAACGCGTGAGTAAATGACAGTGTAATACCCACTATTCGATACGAAACGTAAACAAAGTTACCAGGCGATCATAAAATACGGGAGGCAACAGGACTCTGGCGCCACGAAGGCGGCGGCAAGCCACCCCATCTGCGGTGGGTTTATTGTCGCGCTGCTTATCGGTAGGGGACTGACGGCGATGCGGGGAGATGGGGGATGCACGGTACCTATTCCTATATAGATAATTGTGAGTTCGTGTATTTAAGCAGGTCGTCTGTTAATAAAATGAACTAAATAATGAAGTCACTCAATCAAATTTAAATCAGTATAATCGTAGGTAGGTATGCAAATGGAAAAATAGATTCGAATTTAAGTCTATGTATATTGCGTCAATGCAAATTCGAGGTTTTAGCAACTTTGGGGGCCCTATCCAAACCGGTAGTATCAAGCACGGATCATATCAGAATGTGAACAATTTATATAGCGTCTAGTATGGTCACTCTCATTCTTATTTAAAAATACCGCAAGCTTAGCTTACAGCTGATTAAATCATCAGTAGGTAATGGGGTTTATCTTGGAATCTGCGAGAGAGAGAGATCCCGCTGTCTCTATAATGTTACTGAAAAAAACATTATTAATGAAGGATTAACAATAATCTGTGTTAGATTATTGATGAATTTATAAATTCTTGTTGCAATATATAAGTATTTGGGTTACCTACTAATGGAATGAGGAGGTATTGAAATAGATCGATTTTTAATTAATTATATTATTTGTCACAGATCTGTTGCCGAGACAAATTGCTGAATGGATACGATCAATTATGATTTAATCCGTAACAAGCAACCCGCATGAGGTCAGCGAGGGGTACGGTGATTATATGTTCGTTAAATGATCTACGGATTTTCTGTTTAGGGGAGATTTGGAACATACGGAACAGATTTAGAACTTTCCATAGACACGTACTATACACCCCTATAACGCTGCATGTTACTTGTCAAATAAGAGACTGGACAGTCCCAATCTAAGCTATACTTGTACTATGGGTTGTTAAATCGATTACATACAGACCACGGCAATTTGCGAGAGGCTGGAATTTAAATAATAGTATTATTTAAATGAAAATAAAACTACATTACATAAATATTTGTAAGTCATTTACTGATTCAATAACATACCGAAATATCACGTTAGTTATTTTATTTACAAACAAAATGTTTAATTCACTTATATACTAAGTTATAAAACGCTTTTTTTATCTACCCTGAGAGAGAAATTTATATAATTAAAAAAATATATATTTTCTGAATTTTTATATTCTGTTTTATGCTCAGACCCTTTAGAAGTTGGATAGCATTTTAATGTCGTTTATTTACATCAAGGATTTACATAAATAACCTAATTATATTGGTATTGACCAACTGTAACAATATTCAAGTATTCTTTTCGCTGATGTTACTTAAGTAGGTACAAACAAATATATTATATTATTACAATATGTTCAGGGACAAAGCAGGTACTTTTCTAAAAAATAGTTAGAAAAGTTGGAATAAGAAACATTACAAAGAAAATTATTTAAGTTCGTAGGTAATCTTTACAAATGATGCTGTGGAATAACATCTTCACCGCCATCTCAAGGTAATGAAGGTGGTGATGAGTGACAGCATCAGCAGTGTGATGAAGCTGGTGACGTCATAGTGGCGGCGAGCTGCGTTGTAGAACCCTCCGTACACTTGGAGACCGGCCGTTTCAATACTGAAATG
The DNA here is from genome assembly GCA_918843915.1 of Notodonta ziczac. NCBI lineage: Eukaryota > Metazoa > Arthropoda > Insecta > Lepidoptera > Notodontidae > Notodonta > Notodonta ziczac. Next base: position 11,679,707 of record OU974046.1, on the reverse strand, counting down.
TTCAATAAATATGTCAGATTTTCGTACCACAGAAAAATAACCCTTATGACCAAGTTATCTGTAAGTATAAAAGGAGAAACTGACTGACTGATTAAACGGCAAACAAGCGTACAATTAGGCCCAGCGCACACTGCTGGAGGCGCGGCGGAGAGCAATTGAAGACAACAATTTGATATAAACCTTAACTACCTTGACATACGGTCGCTTGAGTAAATTTGCACGCGGTGCTCAGAGCGCCCTACAGTTACTACAAATGCATACGCACGACTGCTCATACATACCGTATGTCAAGGTAGTTAAGGTTTATATCAAATTGTTGTCTTCAATTACTCTCTGCAGCGCCTCCAGCGGTGTGCGCTGGGTTTTATACGCCTAATGTTAAGCTATACCTGCTTGAAATATAAACGGCATTGCTCGCACTTTGCTGATATAGGGACTGGGCTGTGTTTTCGTCTTTCTCAGTCATACGAAACACAGCTATATTAAGTCACTTCTTTATGCCGATCTTCTCTAAAAAGATAGTACAACCCTAGTAGAATCAGCTCGAATATGAGCTGTAATTGGATACAGCTTCGCTCTGCCATCATCAAAGTTATGTGTGTAAAATGTAGTTAAGTCGTTATTAGTATTCGCATCACCTACCTGAACTTGCAGTAGTCCCCGTCATAGCTCCAGCCAAGGTACTCCCCAGTCCTGAGGTTCTCGCTTCGCAGCCAGTCTTCTAACGGCCTAAAGTAATCTCTCAAAGCCTCGCCGTTGAGTCTTCCTTCTCCAATCGTCTCCTGCAATATCTGGGTCCAGGGTGCCGAGGAGCCGCGTTCCATGATACGCCTGGAATTAAGTTTATAAACATTTTAAACTATAAATAGATGTTGTAAAGTTGTTTTCATATACACGTTTTGAAACAGCCGGTAGGGTAGGCGAGTATTCGGCGGTAATTAGACTAATTAGCTCAGGTCAACTTATCATATAATTCATTAAGACATTTCTAGGCCTCTACATAACATAATCGAGATACGCATTACGTGAACAGTGTCATTTCTAATGTAATCTAAGTAGGCCCACGCTCCAGACCAGGTTTATATAACCTGGGGTTGGCGTAAAACAATACCGAACTAAGTCTGATACCACTTGCGTAATGCCCTGATTGGGTGACCAATATTTCCTGGAGTTGGATTATGTATGCGTGGTGCAGTGTTCCGGCAGATTGGGGTCGGTTTAACTAAAGCTATACTTTTGGCCTGACTAGGTTCAAAGATTGAGTAAGAACTTGTCACATAACTCCTTCTCCGTGTTGTTTTAAAAACACTTACCTAATAATACTTGGGAGCTTTTGGGCTTATAAATAAAATCGAAACACAAAATCCATTTTATTTACAAAAAAATCCGCCAATTTTATTATAATATAAATTGACATAATTATTAATTACCTACTATTATCCAATTCAATTATATTTTTTCTTGAATAATGGTGGCCGCGTTACTTATAAATCCCGCTAACACTGGTTACTAAGCTATTGAACGTGTTCTAAGGCCTCTATGCGAAAGTCGTGACAAATATTGAAATTACCTTAACTCAGAAAATAATATACGTTCGGAGGGCTAGTTAAGTTGTCGGTCCCTGCTATCACAGTTGTTTAATCATGTCGAAATTTACGACACTAGAGTTAGGCACTAGCTTCATCAGTTTAAAAGAGCATACCAAAATTAAAAGAACATAGCACCGAAATGGAAGCTAAGTTTCTGATATCTAATTAATTTAGTATAATTTTCATCATGCAACTTGTATTGACGGAGAGTACCAACCTACCTGCCCATGACCTACCTTCTATAAAGATTTGATTACCCAAATAGTCCACATGCTTATTAATCCATCATAACAAGTTTAATTAACACATAATTTATTTACAAAACATGGTCTGTAGTCTTGCCTAATTCGGAATCACGTAACATTATTTTCTTTTATGACACTTAATACTCCTAATATAGCTGCATTACAATCTCACACAGCCGTGATACAGCTTGACTATAATCCTTATTTGCATAGTTACATAATGATGGCAATCTTATGTTGTGTAGTTAGTTCATTTTGTAGCGATTGGCGGTTTAAGACGGTGCAGAAATTTCTAGGTACAGTTACTATTAAATACTTTTTTGTGTGGGGCACTTCCATTCCAACTAAGCTATTTTTTTGTGCTGTCAGTTGGTTACCGTTAATTTTATGGGTAAAATAGGTATCGAACCCAAAGCTTCTGGGTTACACCTGTATAGCCCAAGGAGTTCACTGTGGTAAAGCCTAGACACAGCTAATCGACCAGCTTATACAAGTTGAAACAGAAAGGGTATATTTTTTTCAAAACTTAACTTTGTAATTCTAAAGCTATCAGCTTTGGAGGAAACTTGAAAAACAAAAGGTGTTACTGGGATACAGCTGTTGACAGACTTCATAAGTATACTAAACCTTTAGTAGGTACTTCAACTGTCCCACAACGCCGATAGTTTTAGATTTACAAAGTCAATTTGCAAAAAAAATTGTACCAGGCATGCCTTTTAAGTTCTGTCGTTTCCATATTTCCCGGCAATTTTGAATTTGGAACTGTTCTATATTCGAATGTGTTTAAATTTCGAATCTCAAAACAATTGAAAGTTTTAGGATTAATGCTATTGTTTAGTCACAGCGTCGATTAGAATCTGTCAGGTTACGTACGAAAATGAATCTTCCTAAGGAAAATGTTCGTGCAATAATTTTCTACAACTTTAGAAGAGGCCTGACACGGCTTCAGTGTTTTGAAGAGCTAACATCTGTGTTCAGTGATGAAGCCCCATGTCTGCGGACTGTCGAACGCTGGTATTTATAATTCCAGCGTAAACATACTATTCTTAGTGACAAATCTCGCGAAGGACGGCCAAAATCCGCCTTCACTGAAGATAACATCATTGCTGTGAGACAACAAATTCTCGAAGATCGTCATGTGACGTATCAAGAGATAGAGGTTCTATTAGGCATCTCAGGGACAACCATTCAGAAAATCTTGCATGAAGCGCTTGGTGTAAGAAAGCTAGTTTGCCGTTGGATACCGCATCTGCTTTCCGACGATCACAAGGCGGCCCGCGTCAGATGGTGTAAGAAAACTCTGCAAAGGTTCAACCAAGGAGAGTCAAATCACGTCTACAACATCATCAGTGGTGACGAATCTTGGATCTATGCCTACGATCCTGATTCCAAACAACAATCTACAATCTGGGTCTTTCAAGACAAGCCAAAACCGACTAAAGTTGTTCGTTCTCGAAGCACTTCAAAGAAGGTGGTGGCCACGTTCATTGGAAAAACCGGCCATATTGCGACTATTGCACTTGAAGATCGTAGAACGGTTAATGGAGAGTGGTATACCACAGTTTGTTTACCACAAGTCATCGCCAACTTCGAAAATCTAACTCAAAGCGACGCATCATCCTGCACCACGACAACGCAATCTCACACAGCGCTCGTCAAACGATTGAGTATTTGAAGCAGGAAAAAGTAGAAATTCTTGACCATCCTCCATACAGTCCTGACCTAAGCCCTAACGATTTATTTACATTTCCTAAAATTAAGAAAAGTCTTCGTGGTCAAAGGTTCCAGTCCGGTGAAAAAGCAGTCGACGCTTTCAAGTCAGTCATTTTGAACACCCCCACTTTAGAGTGGTATAAATGTTATAATAACTGGTTTGAGCGAATGGAAAAGTGTATTAAGCTACGTGGTGAATACTTTGAAAAACAATAAAAAGTACTATAAGGTTCTAGTTGTGTTTTTTTCTTCAAACGACAAAACTTAAAAGGCGTCCCTCGTATACCCTTTCTGTTTCACTTAGTATAAGGGCTGGCTCAACCACGGATATAGATTTACATAGATAACGCAAATGCATGTACTTCGCGTGTTCGAAACCCCGACCAAACGCCGAGGTTGGCCGCCGTTAACTTGCAGTCCACGCGACTACAGATATAAAAAATATGAGTATGAGCGAGACAATCACTCGCGGCATCAGTATCTTCGAATCGGTTTGGATTTTCCGTTACTAATGACGTCACAGGAGGTGTTAAAAATTCGACACGCTTGGTTTCAATACAAATCGTGATACTTGCGTTATCTATGTAAATCTATATCTGTGGGCTCAACTAGGGTAGAACCATCCTCTCGGCGAAGATCAGCGTAAGGTAGCTATTATAGCTGCTTTTCGTACTATGTGTGAGAGAGCCGGAAGCCCAACGGGGAAGGGACGGTCCCCTCCATCCACCTTGCATTGGTATTGCGAGCATTCATATTCAAATTCAAATCGTTTATTTGGTTTAGGCCTTAGGCACTTACAAATTGTCAATTTTACATATATTTTTTTCTTATATCTACAAAACGGATCGGAACGCGACCTCGACTGAGAAAATCCGGCAAGAAACTCAGCGGACTTGTCTTTTTTCATTTTTAAAATTGCTATTTGCTTAGATAGTCCGTAATTACAAAGGGTAGGAGATGTACATACGCTACATGTAGTACATATGCTACAGTAACTGCTTAACGGGTGTAAAACGGGTCGTAAGTTTGTTTGCCGAGTTTATATTGCTCAAATAAGGCATAGTTACTTCATAAAACGGAATTTGCTGCTTTACAATCTATCGCCACCTACGACAAGAAATGCGAAGCATGATTCAATAAGATTCTCACAGTCGTAAGGCCGTGTTTACATTGTACAGTGTAAATATCTGAATATAAAGCAGATATGGATCTGAATGCTGGTTATGTAAGTGTCCGGCGTCTATGGGACTTAGAATGTATTTGGGGTGCTAAAATGTTGAATATTTTGAGGACAGTTCAATAATTTGGACGAACACTTGCCGCAGTGGTTTGAGTGTAGGCCGCTCGATTCACAGCATCGGGTGGTTGCGGGTTCGATTTCCGCCCGGGCTCTTTTCGGAAATGGCCTTTTCGTAATTTGCCCAGGTCTGAGTGTAACTGGGATCACCCCAGTCCATTGTACGGTATTATATGGGTACATACAAGGGTTGCTTACTTTGGGACCATACTGCAACTTACATGCAAGTATAGACCAACCACCCATCCCTTGGTCTCCGCACTCTAGGATAAAGTTTCCGAAACACAGGTGTATAACATTTACAAGCGACCAATCACAATCGGTTATTTTTTCAACAGATCAATCACAATGCGTTGCCCCAACAGTCTACTTCCGTCCCGGAATATTTTGGGATTATTTTGATGCAAGATATTCTTAGTTTGGAGTTCAAAATGTATCCGGTCTGTTTATGCAAGAGAATTACGAAAGCGCCATCTAAGATAGCAACATTTTAGTCGCTATCAGTCCAGTCGAGTCCGTCAGTTTTCGCAACAGCGCTGACCCATATGGCCACGCTTCCTATAGTAACTTCGAATAATGGTAATTAGGTCTGCGCGGGAGTCACGAATAGTCACGATTGTCGATTGAAATTGCGATTTGCATTTGCGTTTGTTGCATGCTCTACAAATAGAGCAGTTGTTAAGATTATGCGTAGGGATTTAGATATTCAATTAGGAAAAATATTTTAAGAGAAAATTTGATTCATTTTATATCTCACTTGGCTCGGCTCTATCGTGTTTTTATTGGTTAAGGAGAGTCGCTAGCGCCTATGTAAAATATTTGTTATAGAAATTATTTATCAGGTTAGATTTTGACTATTAATGCGAAGTCTATTCCATATGACGACCGCAGTGGTTTGAGCGTAGGCCGCTCAAGCTCACTGCATCGGGTGGTTGTGGGTGCTATTCCCGCCGGGGCAAATTTCTGAAATGGCCTTTTCGTAAATTGCCCTGGTCTGGGTGTCACTGTCCCCAGTCCATTGTACGGTACCCATAGTACAAGCTTTACTTAGTTTGGGACCATACAATTGGTGTGTCAGTCTGGCGATACTCGTATTTATTTATTTATGACAATTACAACTAATTCTTACACAATTTTTTTATTATTAAATGATAGTAAATTATTGCTTTCTTGCCGTTTATTCTCAGTGGAAACATTGCGAACCACTTATTGATTTATTTATACAAAGTGCTGCTTATAAAGATGATAGGGCTGGTGACAAGGTCTTCAGTTATTTAAAACTATTTTCTCGTAAAACGTCCGCGATATGATATGAACCAAACAAAATTTAATAATGTGACCCGCATCCACCGACAATTGGCCACATCCGTGAGCGGAGACGCAATTGTCTGCACCATGCTTTATTTGTACATACAGATAAGCGGTTTCCAACTCTAATGCAGAGTAGTAGAATTGACAGTCAATCGTTCTGATTTGTAATGCTTGAAAATTGCCATGCAGTAGAATTTGAACTACATTACTTGTTCATAGGGATCAGATTAGTTCAATGGGATATAATTTTCCAAAAAAATATCCGTTTGGTAGATAAGGAATCTTATTCATGTAGTGATAAAGTTGAAATTTATTCATACATCTGTGTTGCTAATTAGTGATGAAGTAAATTGATTTTTATTTGAATTAAAATGCATTTTTGTGTTCAGCATTGCGTTAATTTTGAAACAGAGCTAAAAGTAATTAAGTGACTAGGCAAGTACATATGATATTATTATTTTTAGGGTCTTTGTGAGTATAATAACTTGTTTCTTGGTATTTTAATTGCAAAATTCAAATTAACTTACGTATGCTACTCACTGTGATACAAACATTTGTGTATGCGTAATAAATAACATTTGCAAAATTATGAAAATATTTTTTTTTTATAGATTGCCTGATGTTAAGCAGTTACGTAGTCTATAGATGCTTGCAATACAAAAGGCATTGCTCGCACGATTCTGATCTGAAGGGAAGTGGGGTGAGGGGAATCCACCGACTCCCTCACTAATCGTACGAAACACAGCTATAATTAGCGACATGTGGGAGCACCGCAGAGCTCCTCTAACCACCCCTTAGAGGATACAGGCGTGTGTATATTATAATTCGTAATAGGTCAGTCAACATTCATTCGTGATAGGAAAACAATAAAATTCTATTTCGTATAAACAAAGACATTTATCAATAACAATAAACGCATTAAGTAAACTCGTGCTTTAATTTGCCCTTGCCCGAAGAACCAAGGTGACTGCTACTCTATATAGAATAATAGATATTTTAGATTGTGTGAAGTTTTAATTATTGCACTGTTTCAGAGGTCCGAGTTCAAGTCGTTCATTCGGGCGGCCATTTATTAAGTTAATCCGCAATTCATTGTGTCGGAAAATATAAATCAAATCGTTTAGGTATGTTGTTTAGGCCTACGGGGCACTTACAAATTGTATTTTTTCATATTTTTCTTAGGTCTTCCATTGGATCGGAACGCGACCTCGACTGAGAAGTTCCGGCAAGAAACTCTCTTTTAAATTATTTTTTTTATCGTCAATTTCGTAGTAGTACTCACGTCAGAATCCTCCCAGCTTCCGGGTTCCTGTAGATGTCACATTTGTGCAGCGGCCTGCTGGGGTCCCCCGGGATGAACTGCCCGGTCCGCTCGCAGAGTGCCCGGTGGATTTGGAACTGAAGCACTGTACTCACGAAGTACCTGAGGACAATATGGAACATTATGAATGTAAATGTCAACAATGATTATGGCCACACTAGCACACCATCGCTACCAAACCATGCGAGAAGTACCACACTCTCACAGAATATCGGCGTAATCTACTATATAAAAATAAGTCGGGTTTTCCTTCCTGACGCTATAACTCCAGAACGCACGAACCGATTTCCACGGTTTTGCATTCGTTGGAAAGGTCTCGGGCTCCGTGAGGTTTATAGCAAAGAAAATTCAGGAAAAAAATCAACAGAAAAGCGCATTCCACGCGGACGGAGTCGCGGGGCACAGCTAGTGTATTATATTATAGCTGCGAACGATGAGTATGTGACCCACTCACCGTTCGTTTCAGTATTGCAAATATTTATAGGAGAAAGGCCGCCTATCTAGGTCATATAATAAGGCACCCAAGATACGCAATTCTAAGGGTTATTTTGATGGGAAAAGTATGCTAGCAGAAGAGCTGTTGGGCGCAGGAGGAAATCGTGGCTGCGAAATATCCGAGAATGGGCGGGAGTCTCAAGTGCAGCGGAGCTTTTCAACCTCGCCAAAGACCGAGATATATATGCGGAGCTGACTGCTAACCTTCACTAGTTGGAGAGGCACTATGAGAAGAAGACGAAACATTTATAAGCTACGGTAACTGTTTAACATCAGGACGGTCGTAAGCTTTGCAGACTTTGTCCCAGGCACTCTGACAACAGTTACTCTTGTGAGCCAGGATCGAAAATGGTGTCCAATGATGACGCCGAGGTTTGACTCTCGACAAGTCCGCACCAACTGTATTTTTTAAAGGGCGTTGCTTAGGCATCTATTAATAAATCGATCTCAAGTCAGAGAGCGATCTTGGGTTCGCTTTTGACATGCCATATTATACTGGTATGACATAAGTAACTAAATGGACAGGTCCGGGAGGAAAAAGACAAAGGGGCAGACCAAAAGCCCGCTGGGTAGACGACATACTTCAAGCGGCAGGAAGAGACTGGATGAAAACAGCTAACGACAGGGAAAAATGGGGGCAACTGGAGGAGGCCTATACCCGAAAGGGGCCATGATATGAAATACCTACATACTAAACATAGTTTTTTTTCTTTTTATATATATATTATCTTTTTTTAATGTCATGGAAATAAAAAGGCTTATTATTATTTATTATTATTATTATTATGACATAAGTATGATATTTTCAAGATCGCTCTTAGACTTAAGATCGTTTTAGTAATACGGGCCTTACTTACATTGTAACAAAGGGTACTATATACTATAAATGGACTGGAGGCGGACCTATTAACTCCCTAGGGTAAATATAAAAAAGGTTTTTCCGAAATTAGAGCGGACGAGAATTGAGAAAATTGAATAGATATAGATTTAGTGGTAATATTTCGGTGCGCAAAATGATCAACGTAGGCACCTACTCATGGGTACAATGCAATCAAAGTGGCTGCCATCGGTCGTAAAGTTTGATTTATGAAATGCAAATATTAAATCGTGTTACTAATCATTCACGAGTTAACGAGGTTGCGCCATTTTAATAACAATATTAATATAGGATGTCGATTATTTATATAACGGTGATCGCAAAGGTTTAGTTTTTATTAAACTATAATAATAAATAAATATCGCCAGACTGACCCACCAACTGTATGGTTCAAAACTAAGCAATGCATGTACTATGGGTACTGTACAATGGACTGGGGGTGATCCCAGTGACACCCAGACCAGGGTGAATTACGAAAAGGCCATTTCCAAAATTTGCCTTAGTAGGAATCGAACCCGCAACTACCATGTGCAGCCGAGCGGCCTACGCTCGTAAGTAGTATTAGGTATTTACTAAGTAGGTATTAACCAAATTAAATGTATAAATGTTTAGTTTGCACCCAGATTGTATTTTCGTTCGGTGGTATCCCCGTCTGTTGTTATTTTTTACGTTCATCATTTTATGTTCGCCTAGTAGGTACTTCGAGAAATAGGTGTTTCAGGATCTTGGCATATGTGAATCAGTGGTTTCTGCCTATCCCGAAGAAAATAGGTGTGCGTGTACGTATGTATCCATAAATGCCAGAATTGACACTGATAATTTTTTTTTCCATGTAAAATAATAACCAAACTTTGGGGAAGAAAAATTATGGAATAAATATTTATTTCAAAATAAACTTATATGTAAATAATTCACCGAAAAATTGACGGCGTGAGGACGGCTGTGCATTTAGTTTAGTTTAATTTAGTTCGTTTGCGAACAAAGTTATCGTTATTGCTGGGTTATATTTCTGTGAGAGCACCTAAGGAATTCCATTGCGCACTCACAATGATTAGGTAATACATTTTAATGGTGCATATTGGTCAAACTGGCTCGTTTCTTAAGGCTGGTAGCAGACGAACGATTTGCGTGAAAAGTTATTGAGGCATAATTTACGCATTTTTTATTATTATTCTGTTTTATTTTTGATAGAAGCCCGATTTTTTTATAAAGATGCATGTTAATAAGCCTATATAAAAATAAACTAGGATTTTAATTATCAAAAAAGGTGGTAAGGGCACAAAGTCAATGTAAGAATACCTAATAATTAGACTACTACTTTCGATCGTTTTTTTCCACAGTATAAACTACAGAATGCTTTGTATTTGACTCACATGTTATTATCATTTAACAAACATGACGAATTAAAATTTTGACAATTTGGAAAAAATCAATTTATTTAAGGCCATTTAAGGGTAGTACGACCCTCTCACTGAAGTCTGGCGTGGTGTAGTTATTATAGCTGCGTTTCGTACGATGAGTGAGAGAACCCGGAAGCCCAACCACTCCCTCCAATCCCCTCCCTCTCTCCCACTCCCTTTTAGTTCGGCAGCGTGCGAGAAATCCCTTTGGTATTGCAAGCGTCTACACTACGTTAACTGCTCATTTTCAGACTGATCGTAAGCGTGTTTTTGCCAGCTTTGTTCCATTAAAAAAAATCTATTTCACAAAACTTTGCTGCCCAATCACAAAAAAAACTTAACAAAAAATGTTGCGTATTGTCATTGTCGCAGCTCTGTATCAAGCCTAAGCGCTGTGGTAAATAATCGCTCGACAGTTTAGAGGAAGTCTGGCGGCAGAAATTATAGGCCATTTGTGTTGCACCCGTTTTGTGTGGTCACCAGTCACAACTGACAACTTGCAAATTAACTAACGTTGGCAGTATTTCAATGATTAATTAATCACGAGGTTAGAATACACTTACCTATATAGCTGTTAGTGGAACAATTTTGAATGGCTAATCTAATAAATATTAAGTACATAGAGAAACGCTTGAGGATTATTCACCTACTTATATTATCAATGTGAAAGTGTGTATATGTGTGTTACTTAATCATGCAAAAATTGACACACAGATAGTTTATAACCTGAATGAACATAATATACCATACTTTACTTGGAGGTATATTAGGTCCAGCCAAAGACCTTCCTGTGCTTGACGCATAATAAAAACTTGATAGTTGATACTTATTTTTCATTGAAATGAGTAACCATTTGTTTCTGGCCGGGTTTTCTCAGTGCAAGAAGCTTCCGAACAGGTGGTAGATTCTGACTATTCATAAGTGCTTTGTTGGCTTACATAGTAAAACAATTTTGAGTTTTACTTCACATTGGCTAAATGCGTAAAGCGAAGCCAATGAAAAAAACCGTAAACATCCAATAAACCAACAATAAACACTTCAGTAGTCATACGTCAAGAATGAATGCGAGCTGTACAGGCTATCATTTCTCTGGTCCATTTGGTAGCGGGTGAAGAAATTGCCCCCGTTCTTTGCTAGTTAAATTGTTTCGAAACTCTATGGTATCGCTTGTACTCGGTGTTGTGTACAATGTGCGAAGTTTATTCCCATCTGCCCCGTCAATGTGGACGTTGGGAAAAAGAGTTTTTCACAGTCCCCGGCAGCGATGAGTCCGGGAATAATAATGTTACCAAATATATCCCATATTTTGTTTAAGTTATGCAAGACACACTCGTCAAACTAAGTAACGCTTTTTATTAGGGGTACGTACAGTAAGTATTATAGTAGGGGTACTGTTACTGTGTTTTGGAGCCATCTAAGTAACCCGTATTAATACATCCGATCTCATGTCAGAGAGCGATCTAAAGTACGCTTTCGAAACGTAATTTTGTACCGGTATGACATAAGAAAGGCATTCCCAACATCGAGCCTTTAGATCGAGTCATTAATACGGGCCTAAGACTAGGGAAAACAGGAGAGCATTTCCGAAATTTACTCCAACTGGAATCAAACCCGCAACCACCCGGTGCAGTGAGCCTAACGGCCTACGCGTAAATCAGTAGAACAAAGCACTTAATACCTTAATTAAAATCAGATATTTATGTTAACTTATGAGTACACCGTCAATTCAGACGTCATTAACACGATACTTAATAATCGAGCTGTCAGTCTGACCGATTTGATCGACCGGATCGTTCGAAATTGCTACGACCTCCTAACACCTCCACTATGATATATTAAGTGCTTCTTTTTACCTAATACTAAGTACTTTTAGGAAATGGAACGATTTTTCTTTTTAGGCGAATTACCACATCGTTACAACTTAACTAGTAATTGATTAAGGGTGTATTTGGACACGGCGTTATTTGAAAAAGGCATTAAATTCGAGCGACCGGTGGTGTCGAGATAATTATATACAGCCTTTTTGAAGACAAATAACGTGGATTACGAAAAACTGCTGTCAATGCATCATTTTTTACGTATTGCTCTGACCCCTCTGTGGCCTACACAGAATGTGTGACAATTTGTTTTCTTTATCTTGGATATTCCAGGTCAGGCTCAGCTTATTTTGAGAATCGAATCCAATTTCTGTATCGTTACTTCTTAATTTACAGTAGATAATTAATTACATACTAACAAGATTTCGATTCGGATCCAACTATTTAGAATACAATAGAATAACTCTTTATTGTACCTACACCAGAATTTGAATTTGACGACAAAACTTAAAGAACACAATAATACAGTATTTATTTCATAAAGAGACTACTAAACAGTGACAAGTATGATTTAACGTTTGTTTATTTTTAATAAAAAAAGTAATTAAGAATGTCTCTGTTAGACTGTATTTTTAATTTGTATCTGTTGAGTAATTTATAAGGCTGCTTCATTATTAAAGCAGTGCTTCTGCGCTTATTGCGTGTAGTGTGCTCGCGCCCTAAATGGCGCAATAAGCAACTAGGTGCTATCAATCAACAAAAATTATCCAACACTTTTAATAACCAACGCAATTGTTAGTTAATTGAAACTGTACTGGATTTGTGTAACAGAGGTGTGGTCCCAATGACGGCGAGAATGTAGCATTAAGTGTAATACAAAATGAACAGTATCTAATTGTTTCTACTTGCATTAAAATAAGGTTTTTTTTGTGGTTGATCACCGATTTCTCAGTCAATTGTGTACCAATTTAATTTTGTTTTGCTTCAAATTAATCAAATGATAGGGTCCTCAGTTAATTCTAGCAGGTCATGGGTTCAAACCTCGGCTCGCACCTCTGGGCTTTTGGAAATTTATGTGCGAATCATAATTTCAATTTGATTATATACCACTCGCTTATTGTAGAGGTCCGTGCCCAGGATTGGGCGGCAAATTATTTTGTATGATCATTGTATGATGTAATTTAAAACGGGAATTCGTTTGACACATTAGGTTTACCTACTAAATTAATTTTGTGGAATATGAGCACCCGGTTAGTAGATAAGTCGATTTCAACGAGTTCTTTGTAGTTTGGTTAAAATTAGACTTACAAACGGTTCACCTTAGTTATTTTTCAGTTTGATCTCTAAATTCTTCTGAATAGTATTTTTCATGAATAAATTATAAACGTTCCCCGCTCTCACTAACAGCACACCATAATTATTATGTCTAATGTTTGGGACTGAAGACGGGTGTTGCAATAAATAATTATAATTAAAAATAAAATAAATAAAATAGTGCAGTTGTTGTTCGAACTAGATTATGAGCAACCTACAGAATACATGATCCTAAATGTTGAGACACATAAATAAGTAATATTTATTAGGAATGAGATTTTTTTAATTTCATATTATTTAAGTGAACTTAATAGAAATGTTGAAAGTCACCAATAATCATTTATTGAATCATAAAAAACAAATTAGTTGCAATCCTATTTAATTATAGATCATCCATTAATTATGAAAAGTTATTTCGTAATGAGAATAATTTATGATCATGGAACGCGTTTTATGGGGTCAATATCAAACCGATGTGTTTATTGATACGTCAATATTTTACCATGTGTCAAATGACGAGCGATGTCGAAACAGTGTCGTAAGGATTTATCGATATAACCATAACATTAGATTAACTTATTTTTCGATAATTGAAAACCCCAAATTCGATAAAATCTCGTCTAGCTAGTACTTTATCATAATGTTATGAACTCAAAACCTACAAGGTTTAATAATAGCTAAGTGGTAAAAGCGAACCATCTTTGTACCTGACTGAATGGTTCCAGATTCGATTCCCTACTGGTAATCTCAAAAACATTATGATGTAAACTATATTTTTTGCTTACCACGAGTATTTAGTAATTTTTTTTTTTTTTTCAATTTTTAAATAACTGTTTAAAGCTGTTTAGAATATAATATTCATATATTATTATGAATGCCCCATACTTTATTAGGTTTAAAATGTTAAGTATATAAATATAATTATGTAAAAAAATAAAAAAACAAAATACGAATAAAATAAAAAAGATATGCCATTTGTTACTAAAGACGACAAGTAAAGATAAATAAATACACTTTACCTACATTATTAAGAAAAATATAAAGGAAATCCACGCCACTTGCTACAAGTCGTTTAATAGCAAAAAACGTTGCATCATAACGGTTGCATCTCGGAAAACTCGTAGTGTTGCGCAACGATTAGCACGAGATGGCGTCAGGTATGCGTTTACGCAACCGCTTTATAGTATTCCTGTAACGTCCTTGCTATAATAAAATTATGTTTACGTCAGATTGCCAATAAAATAATCATAAAAAATATAATGATCAGCCTTATTAATGCCCCACTCATGGATATAGGCCTCCCGCCAATGCTAGGGGGATTCAGGCCATAATCAACCATGCTGGCCCAATGCGGGATTATAGATTTCAAATTCATGTAATTCAAATGCAGTGAATAAAACAAAAGTTGGTAAAATCTGTTAAAACCATTTGACAATATTGGATTTTAGGATTCCGTAGTGCTTACGAGGAACCTTTATAAGGTCGTCCAGACAGTCCGTCTATCCGTCCGTCTGTCCTTCCAAATCTGTTACGCACAGCACAGTGCCCTAACTTCTATAACAGTATGCCGAACTATACATCACTAATTAGGGAAAAACATTTCACAAACACTCACGAGATTACAATCTATCTTATAGGTTTACCTATTGGGATGACCGTCCACCTGGCTGTGATATGAAGACCAATAAGATCGCTTCATTTCCTCAGCTTCACTCAGATTAGCTCAAGTATTGACAGGAAACGAAACGATCCCATTGGTCGAAGCGGGCGAGCCCGCTTCATAGCAAAGCCAGGTGGATGGTCACCTTAATGCCTGCATAATGGTGGTCGCTCGTTATGTTAAGCTGAAGAAGGAAATACAATAAGCACGTTTCTATTATAAAACCCTCGTCAGCTTACGTCCTTGCGATCCTTTCGTGTAACTTGATCGTTAAGCCCTATCGTTTTGTCGTTCCAAATATATTAGGCGTGAAAGAGATGCAAATATAATTACTGAAATCAGACAAGGATGGAAGGAAGGTAATTTGGGGTAAAATGCAATAAAGATATCTTTGCGGGAAAATAACGATGTTATGAATATAATAAAATGTTTTGAGAAAAACATCTTTTTCATCTTTGCTTCCTTCCAATTTATCCTCATAAATTTATGAAATGTGTTTATAATTTCCATTACATAGAGAGGGTGTCTCGAATTCTTAGGTGTTTGGATGAGTATCAGGCATATTCGTAGTATACCCTGGTTTTAGTGTCAGCCAAATCCAATAAAGGCGTCCAATGTAGTTCCAATACAAGCGTTGCTTAGTTTGAGACCATACAGTTGGTGTGTCAGTCTGGCGATATTTATTATTATTATCTTCGAGTTAATGCGTGCGGAACCACGGGTAATGTTATAACGCATTCAACCCGAATTGTAGTTACTAAAAGTAAATTTGACGTAATTTTATTAATGTCTCGCACTTTATAAGAAGTGTTTAAATTATATATTATATATGTCGCGACATTTATTTAATTCCATATCCGCTATTATAAATCACACACAAGTGAATAACAAGAGTTACAGGTCTTATAGAGGATCGATGTTATAAAATATATTAAGTTACGACTTACGACCATCTGTAACTTTTAAGAATGTATTTTACGAGAATATAAGTCATGTTAAAGTGGTGTAAAGACTTTTAGAGATAAAGATTTTTTGTTGGCATCGATGACAGTTTTGTTGCCGGTGAATCATCATTATACACCACGAACAAACTAAACTAAAAGTAACTATCCCATTCCCCTTCCTGTAGGCAACGTGCAAGCAATGCCATTTGTATTGCAAGCCTCTAAAGGCTACGGTAACTGCTTAACATCAGGCGGGTCGTACCTACACAAGTTGGCCGACTTTGTTATATAAAAAAAACGGCTTATTGTAAACATTCCGATGCGTATAATATACGTACAATAAAAATCAGGGCTAAAAATCATTTTGTGAACTAAAATTGTTTCTTCCAAATAACACTTTTACACTAGATGTAGTAACGTTATAAAGTAGTAACTTATGACAATTCTATATAGTACAATTTTGGTATTAACTTTATCTTATCGTATAAGTCGGATCGTCGTCGTGTTGCAACATAAAAACGTATCAGATGCAGTCCTCATCACGCATGACGTCACCCCTGTTTCTAAATATTTAGCAATTTAAATAAATGATGGCACGAAATAGTTGTAATGCGAAGGTTAGAGAAATTTTGTTTTACTGACCTAGATATTAAGGTACCTATTTCAAGCGGCCTTACGCGCGGATACAACATTACGAAACAACGCTTCTTTGCGTGTTAAGATAAATTAAGTTTCGTTGTCCTTGAGATCTTAATCAACGAAAGAGTTTGCGACTTTATTAGCTTAACAAATTATCATTTTGGCAGATTTGTACAAATGATTGCGTATTTCGGCCAAAACAAAACAAACCTTTCTTCGTGTATGATATAGTTTATTTTGGTTTTGCATACTAATGCAATTTTGTATCACAAATACACCAACAAATGGATGGTCAGAAACATTCCAAAAATTTGAATTAATAAAAACAAATTCAACAGAAAAATATTTTTTATTAAGATTTGTAGAGCTCCGTGATGAGGCTCTATTGGATTATAACGGGGCTGTTTATGTCGATAAAAAATATCGCATTGATCGATACCAAGTATTCGATCGTTAGAAATTATCTCCAAATAAAGACTGGTTCCACTGGATTCTATTGCCGCACATATAATAATAAAATGCACATTTACATAACTGAATTACCTGTGCGGCGCCGGTTGACTTAAAGCACGTACCAAATATGGTACGCAATGTGGTATGTTGGTACGTGCGAGAGCGAGGTTCCTCAGTCGCCGACAATATATTATGTTTGACCAAATGTGGTAAGTATTAAAATAATTCTTGCAATACGAAATGTACTGCAATACAGTCTTAAATAGTGAGGTAACTGATAAAAAAAAAAAACCAAATAAATTGCAATAATAATCTATTATTCTAACTCTAAATTGAAAATTTAGAAAACCCTCGATGTGACGACTTTTTAAACTACAAAGGAGCTGATAATGTTTAACAGCCTGAACCGATTTTATGAAACATAGCTAAGAACACTCTCGATCAGAATACGTTCCAAACAAAAAAAAAAACAGTTCATCCGCTTGGGCTCTACGATGCTACAGACAGGCATCCAGATACACAGATACACATGTTAAACACCCCTCTTTATGTGTTATAAAACACTCCTCTTTTTTGTCGGGCGTTAAATATATTATCTATAAATGCCTTTATTGTAATAATCCTGACCAATACCAGAAGATATTCTATTGACGCTATGACATTTTGTATTTACAAAGATTTGGTCGAATATAAAGAACCCACTTGTACACAATACACACCCATCATCATAACGGCCACCTAATGACCTGCTTGCATTTAAGTAACACTCAGTGTAATTTGACACATCTCAAGTTGCCATATAAGTATAAGTTACACTTAAAAATGTAAGCTAGTGTCATCTTAGTTATGTAAGTAAAGTTACGAGTAACCGCGCAACGAGGCTTGCGCGGACCGGTTCAGTTAAGGTCGGATATACTGTTAGCGATGAAGAGATTTATAGCAAAGTGCATGCATAATAATACGCAAAATAAGTGGTGGCACGACTAACGATGATAAGCCCATCACAGAACTATTTTATTGAGTCTGGTCCCGCCACACCCTATCACCACTGTAACTCCTTAAACCCGGATCGACAATGGTGAACAATAATGACGTCGAGGTTGGACCCTCGACGAGTCCCGGGGAAAGGTAAATTGTCTTGGAACCTGCTAGCTTTAATCGAAAGAAATTATAAGAGGAGTTCGATGAAAAAAAACTCACTAGTGAATTATAGTAAATCCTACAGTGACACTTTTTATATTTTTTGTCTCCGAGTTCTTCGCTTTTTAATCATTTTTTTAGTAGTGCACAATTTTTTAACCTACTTGTAATCAATGAGTGATCAATAAATTATTTTCCTACAGGTTTATCTACTGACATACCTACTACACCAAATTAAATACCTTCGTGTGTTGCTTATAAATAAAACTTACAACTCAAAAAATATTGGTTACGGGAATCCTTGCCAAATATTTACCTGTAACAAAAAATAAAATTATTATTAAAGTATTCATAAAATATATTATTCATTTATTCATTGAATATATTATCAAAAAAATAGAGCATAATATCGCTTAGCTCGCTAAGGAGTTAAGTTGACACATTCGCTATAAAAATCTAATAAATTATTTGTTTACCGTCATTTATGTTCGCAGAATGCTTAATGTTATGCATTATTGCATAACATTGACCAATTTGTGTGCTGTTATAAAACCTGTTTTCTTTTTATTGGCATTTTCGAATGCCTAGTAATTGATTAATTTTTGAAAAAAAAAAAATATCTGTCGCTACATTTTATTAAGTAACTACCAATTATTGAATTTTATGAAATTATATTTCTTCATGTTAAATGTGTAGGTTGAAAGATGGATTTGGTCTAAAATACCTTCAAATTTGAACACCTACCGTCAAATAATTACTGAACTATTATTAACTACTATAATTTATTATATAACCATAAATAATATTATATAACTAATTTATATTAACTATACTATAATATATCAGCGGTCACTCACACAGTTAACCCGACACCGATAAAAACCATAAATATTTTACGGGTGCCAAATACGGAAATTATTCTATCAAAAATGTACAAAAAACGGTGTCGTTTTCATCGATTTGTATACCGCTTCCTTGCCTATACTGTCATGAACAGAATCGTTCTATAATATAATTATTGTTGTTTCTTTCAGCACCATTGTTTAATCTAGTTTTAAGTAATGATTTCGAATAATGACCTATAAACTATGTCTATTAATTTTGTTTACGCTACGATTGTTTTTTGGTTTACCCGCATTGCGTATTACGTTACGCGCGTAAATTGTATATACTCGTAACTTGCCAACCAGTACGCTTGTTAATAACATCGTTAGCGTAAAAAATGATTTAGATCATAGATCAATCATTCGGCGATGCGCAAGAGCTGTTCAAAGTATTTATAGGTTTGCGTGCAATGTGATTTTGGTTGATTTGAATTTAGATGGTAAGTAAAGACGTGTGCCGGTATTTCTCAAAGGAGTAGGGGGAGATGTGGGTAAAATTTGGGGTATGATAACCACTTCAGGAATAATATTCATGACTATATAGGTAAGGGACGACTGCTTGGCGCAGTGTAGGCCACTCGGCTCACTGCACATGGTGGTTGCAGGTCCGATTCCCGCCAGGACTAATTCCGGCAATGACCTTTTCGTGATTTGCCTTGGTCTGGGTGTCACTGAGATCGCCCCCAGTCCATTGTATAATACCCATAGTACAAACTTTGCTTAGTTTGGGACCATACAGATGGTGTGTACGTCTAGCGGTCATAACAAAATTAAATATAGGTCTGTGTATAATGTCTATGTTTTATAGAATATAGTCAATTCTCTATGGCTTGCCCTTATGACAGTCCCACGTTATGACATTTACAGACGTCAGCCTTGATCGTTGACATTAACGGGTACCGTTTATGTTCTTGTAATGTGAGGTCGTTGACATTTTATAGGTTAAATAATTAACATAGGTACTTTAAGTTATCTGTAGTTTGGCTTGAAGCGAAACTGTACCAGGAATTAATGTCGTCAATCTAGCACAATATCTGTAAGGCCCTTAATTAAACAACGCTTTTGTTTTTATAACATTATTAGCAATGTAAGTTTATCACATTACTAGTATTCCTGTTAGCCCCTCCAGCTAAGCTAATGCTTGTTTTAGGAGTGGGCTCACGTCAATAGTTTAGTGGCCAGGATGGGGGTCGAACCAGAAACCACTCAGCTACGAGAGCGGCCCTCCTAACCCCTAGGCTATTGATGCTTGGATGGGTATTGTACAATTATTTGGGAGCGATTCCATTGTAAAAACCCCCTTTTCTACGGAAGTTATCTGACAAAAATGTATAGACAGAACAGTGTCGGCTTCTTCGTGTGAATTACTGCCCATAGTGGAATAAACAAAAAACAAATCAGCCTATCTTAAAATGGCCTTCATGTGGCTATATTATTAATTTTAGTGATCGATACACAGGCCTAATTACCTGTTTTCACAACGGATGCGAATGAAATAATTAATCAATCAATGTATTCTGAATATCCGGTTGGCATTTCGCAAGGAGTTCTATGTGGTATATTATACTAAATACCACAATGTTAGGTATTTCGGTATCAGCATTTTGATTTCATCATACTGCAATAATCTTACAAATAACCCTTCAAATGACAGGAGTACTTGTCTGATAAATAAATATGGGCATTGGCCATAAGGGTTGCATTTCGTTAGCGTTTCCTCAGTACTTACTTATGTTTTTTTGCACGAATGTGCACACACAGAAAAAGGAAATGTTAATTAAAAACAAATTAAGGTGAAATGCTAACAATGTTACCTATGTGGTTCTCATAGAGTTTATTTTGTATAGTTAGGCAATATTACTCAGGTTTCGTATCTCAAACCCCACAAAAATACATTTCCCGCATCTCAATGCAGTTGAATAATGTGTACACGTTCATTTGTTACACAGAGCGGTATCGCTCATGATAATCTAGTATGTAGCTCAAGTTTTAATTACTTTATATTGCGTTATTGCTATGTGTCATACTGTGCCGCAGATCTACGAAGATATTATAATTGTAATGGAGTCGGCGCGGCGGCGTTCAAATATAATGTAATATGTAATAGATATCAATAATTTTGAGAGCTAGCTATAATAATTTAATGCGCCATAAAAAGGTAAAAAAAATAAACGACATCTCAACTCTTTAGTGGGAGTTCGAGTATATCGTCGTAACACGATTATTACATATTATTATATTTTGTTTTTTTTTTTTAGTTTTTGAGATTACATTTCGAATATTACATCCGTACCCTATATATGGATCTCAGAACGGAACTGACATACAAACTTCCATCCCCTATTTTACCTAATTCTTCCCTTCCAGTTTCAGTTTGGCGGCACCAAGTATAGTATGTCCATATGTAAGGTCCAATTTATCGCAATCCCAAAATAAATCGAAATTGTTCCAACGATTTTAGTCGTGAAAACGTAACAAATCGACAGACAGAGTTACTTTTGCATTTATAATATTAGTTCGAACTTGTCGTGTCCATCAATTATTGATGTCGTGTCATGTGTTTCGCTACCGGAACTGGGTAGCCGGACTCGTTTGAAGGGCGCGCGGTTACCTCTCTCCGCGTCAACGACACTGCGCTTGCGCGTGCCACGTTATTTTCTGAATGTTTGTTTATTTATTATATTTTTTTACCGGTCAGACCCATGCAGAAACCAGGGTAAATACTAAGAGCGAAGACATTGGATGGTGGTAGAGTCAAGCAGTGATCGATTGACTGCAGCGTCGATTCGTATAGATAGAATCCCTGGCTTGACCGGCGTAGTACCAACCTCTCACAGAAGATCGGCGTAAAGTACCCATTATAGCTACGTTTCGCGCGATGAGAGAGCTGTTTAATAAAAAAAAACTGCGTTTTCGTAATCTTAGAAAATACAAACTTTTTTCAAAAACCTTCTTTTAAAGTTCCACGTCAGGTATTTTTTGAGTTGAATTGACTTTTGATTTTAAAACCTACGAATCTAAACATAAAGGTACAGCAATTTATGTGTGAAAATATGTGTCTGAGTACAGTAATAGACCGAATGAAGAGTACCTAGTAACGAATGTCACCACACACTCCGATAATCGCATCGGAATCAAGTGCCCGCGTAGGCGCCGCGCAACAGTGTCGCAAGCGGAACTCAGCGTCCAGCGCAGGAAGCTAATACTTAAAATGCCTATTTGTTGCAACACCATGTGACACTGACTGCAACTGCAGTTGTATATTAAAATCGGTGAATTGCAAGATGGTTTTCCAATGGAGATGAATGGGGAGGCGTTGAGTTGTTTGTTAGTCTCATCCTTTACCGGCCCGCAAGCCTTTTCTTCTGAATTTTATGTTATAGTTATAAGGAAACAAAATGTAAAACCGATGTATGTAATATGTTTACAATATAAAAGTGCTCTTTACAGAATCGTCACTTAAAATTTCCTGACTGAAAATTCAAATAACGCTGTGAATCGAACGCATGACCTTATGACCAAAAAGCGGCAATTGCTCGCATCATGCCAACATCGACATAAAGTACTTATTACAGCTGCGTTTTGTACGATGTGCGAGAGAGCCGAAAACACAACCCCCTCCCTTGCCAGCCCTCTGACACACTCTTCTTCAAGTCGGCAACGTGCCAGCAATATCTTTGGTATTGTAAGAATCTATAAGCTACGGTAGCTGCTTAACATCAAGCAGGACGGTCGCTAGTTTGGCAACAATAGGTATTAAAAAAACGAATAACTAAAACTAATCTTAAATTTACCTTAAGTTGTAACTAGTTGCGTAAGTAGTATTTTCATTCAAAGTGTTAGTCGATTCTTATTTCCCACGGCGCAATTAAGTCCACACGTTCTAGTATATAAACGAGTATACAACACATAGTATATGCTATTTTATTCACAAATCGTAAGCGACCGGTAAAAGTTCAGTGTGAACGAAGGACGCATGACCGGATATTGCGACACGTCTGATTCTGTAGATAAATATACTGGTTTATGGTATAATATTGGCGCTGCTACACTATTGGTCGTAGCCTAATTGGCATAAACGCCCGATAGATCGCGTTAGCCACGTTTGGCGCGGTCGGACCTTGGATGGGTGACCGAGTTCTAACTTCAGAAGGCACGATGACATTATCACATTTCTTAAGAGCTGTTAGAAGACTGAAGTAATACAAAATCTTTTCTCTTTAGTTGATTAATGTTCTTAAAATAACATGAATTTTATATTGTGTTACCTCTAGGTAAATGGTAACACCCTAGGACACCACTCTACATACTAGAAAATTCTCTATCCAAGTCTGTGTCAATCCTATGTGGACAAATCTCAAAAAAATTAGAACCAACCTTGTTATTGTTTTTTTATAAAATGCGATGCAATCACTCCTATTACATTTTCTTATATGTAATGGTGTCCTAGAGTCTAATAATATGTTATTTAGGTGATGCAGTGATATATTCATAAACCGACAGTTTCACAAAACTATTATGATAACCTGGCTAGACGACCACACATTATCATTATTTTTGACTAAACATAGCTATTTAAATGCCAGATTATGTAAATATCTGAAGCAGATTGTGTAGTTATGTGTGAAAAATCATTTTTATTAATGAAACGAACGCGGAAATCTAGCTACCTTGAGCTTTATAAGGTATGACAAAATTAAATTAAATCAGCAATTCAGTGATTAATTCCGCTTGTCAAATGTTAACGAGGATTATTATGAGTTACTTATAATAAAAATAAAAATATACTTAATTCGTCAATTGCTTTTCGTAGAAATGAAATGATCATTGAATAATGTTAAATAAAGTAACAAACAAAGGATAATGCAGCTGAACGTGCATTACTAGTGGCGTTTTTATACAATTAAATAGGTACCTATTCAATTTGGAAACTTTGACAACTCAATTGAAATAACAATTGCAATAAGTTATAAAAGGCATCGAACTTAATACCTAGATTAAATACTATGTTTACATAACATAGCTGCAGGCAGTTGGAAGATTAAAATATTCTGAATACTGTACCTAAACGACCTGGTATTTTCTAGTCGGTCCTTGATGCCCTGGTTCCCTGTTTTGATTATCGAACTGGAGAAGATAACCCGGTGGAGAAAACGTCATAGGGGTCACCTTTTTTTTAAGAATATTATGAAGCTTTTTAGAAAACAAAAGAAGTTACAACGTTTCCATTGCCCACCGACGTGATAGTCTTTGTGACGTTTTTACTTTTTAATATCAGAATTACGGCACGGAAGTGTCCGCTTAAAGTGAATCACCCTTTTTACTTCGACCTCGACGGCATTCGCTGTAGGTGTCAATCTCAGACAGACATAAAATAATTTTATTTCGGTATAGGTACTTAGCACTATCTATTTTCACGCCTAGGTCACGCGGCACGTGTTATGAGATAAGAATTAAAACGTGCTGCAGTCGTTCTGAGAATAATTTAATGCTTTGATATAAAGTAATGATAGGGTAGGTAGTTCGTAGAGTTTATGGAAACCTTATTCATACTTTTTTAACCATTCTATTAAAATGTTACAGTGGAGATTTTCAACTATAGATACTGGCAAAAATGTTATAGGTATATGTTAAAAATAATGTTGCATCTTTAAATTTAGTGTGTCTGCGGTTCATTTGTTTTGGAGCTTTGTCGAATGCTTGGAGCTGACATCATTGGCTAATGGTGGCTACCTCAGACATATAACCTCATGCCCTTTGGTTACTTAAAAAAATGTGGCTACACGAATTGCGCTCCTCTATATTTTATGAATTGCAAGTCACAGTGTAACGGATTACTACTATGACTAATGCAGTTACCTCCAACCTTTAAAATACTTAATTTCATATAGCCAGCCAGCTACACTGGTTCTGTTTCCTGACTCTTATCGGTTGACCTCAATTATCAGTAACAGGGTTTACATGTAGATGCATAATTATATGTAATTATGACATATTTGTGTTATACGTATCACAATTAAAATCCGTGTTTAGTTATGATGCGTATTTTCTAGTTATAACTGATTTATACGCAATGTAACTGAATGTCAGTTAAAACTTAACTAGGCAGTGGTTTAGGTCAATGTTATTTTTTATAACCACTAAAAAATGCTTATTGCTTATTGTATATTATGTCTAACAATAACATTTATAAAGTAATACATTTCGAGTATAACCAGGATTTATTATCTAATATCCTACTAATATTATAAATGTCAAAGTTTGTGAGTGTGTATGTATGTATGTATGTATGTTTGTTACTCCTTCACGCAAAAACTACTGAACGGATTTGAATGAAATTTGGAACACAGATAGTTTATAACCGGGATTAACATATAGGATACTTTTTATCCCGATAATCCCGAAATTTTTGTTACGTTAAATACTACGCGGACGAAGTCCGTGGGCACAGCTAGTAATATTATAAATGTGAAAGTTTGTGAGTGTGGATGTATGTATGTATGTATGTTTGTTACTCCTTCACGCAAAAACTACTGAACGGATTTGAATGAAATTTGGAACACAGATAGTTTATAACCGGGATTAACATATAGGATACTTTTTATCCCGATAATCCCGAAATTTTTGTTACGTTAAATACTACGCGGACGAATTCCGTGGGCACAGCTAGTCTAATATATATCTATCTAATATAGTATATCTAATTTGGACTCAAATTGTAGGCACGAATATCAAAACTTAATGATGGTCAAAAATGACCTTCGAGAAGCCATTACGATAATTTCAACAAAGTTACGACGGCTTATGATACAAATAGCGATCATTCGATACACTTAGATCATTATCTTGATACAGATAGTTGTGAATCAACAATAATTTAATTACGAAGGACGTTGCGTTGCATCGTACAGACGTCCTACTATCCGCTCGAGCCTAGAACAATAGCCCAGTTTTGTACACCAAACAATGTAGATATTCCCATATTGATTGCCGTTAAAATGATTGATTGGTTTAATTTCGAGCGGTATTACATCAAAGCCGTTGGCGAGAGATTGATGGCCTTGCCTGATATCAATTGAGTAATCTTTATATTAAAAAATCCGGTGTGTGTGTGCTCGTGTTTCTTCTCCTTAATACCTCGTTTTTTGTGTACTTATAGGGTCACCTGTGTTTCAATTGATGATATTACATTATAACAATGGCTTTAGAACATATTTTTTATTTACGGGTTACGATCTTAATGGTTTTCAAAGCAACTGTTTTCGACGGAGTTTTCACAGTTCAATGGCGTATTAGACTTAAAAGATATGATATATACCTTTTTGATATAGGTGTTTATTGGGGGTTGCTGCTAAACAGTCTAAAATTTCTGCAGCGACTTTTTTGGGATCAAAAACCTGTGCTGCGGTGACGGGCAAAAACTAGTAAATAGATATCACTTCACAGAGTGTAGAATTTTTCTATTAGATATAAAGTTTTTATGTTTAGATAATGTTGCAATGTGAGTCTATTAATAGTAAGAATATCATTTAAATTGCATTGGTTTAGCAGTGCATTGATCCACTTATCCAAATTTAGATATCTCAATGACTCATATCACGACCGACATTTTAATTTCATCATTGAGGCTGCCTCCACCGTCTAATATTTAAAATTATGACTATTTATTAAAATTATTCATTTTCGCCATTTTCGGCGGTACAAATTATGAAATACTTTTTTTATTGCCATTTCGAACCCCTATCTTGAATTGAAATAACCTCATTGCTTCAGTAGTCATTTGCAGTAATCTTACAAATAATGACATCCGTGATGATATGTAGCGAAGTTTGGACATATACGAGTACATTTCATAATCATTGCAAAATAATGTATAAAATCTGGATTGCTATCTAGCTTTTCACAATTTTCACAGGGTTTGCGCAAAGGCCTCGTCGCGTGCCGGCCGCGTGGGCGCACGGTAGCTTTACAACACTACAGGGTTCTAATATCTTCTGCAATTATTGTTCTTTGTCTTAACCAAGGCCCCTCGTTGCAGGTACAATAACAATGCGTTTGTGAATGTGTATGACCCAGTTAAACTGATGACCGAATTGTGTGGAGTTGGATAATATTACGTTTTGCATTATTTGGATATATTTAATCTTAATTATGTATCAACTTACATTGACACGATTGTAAATCTCGAAGGTAACAAACACAACTTATAAGAAACTAGCTGTGCCCACGGACTTCGTCCGCGTAGTATTTAACGTAACAAAAATTTCGGGATTATCGGGATAAAAAGTATCCTATATGTTAATCCCGGTTATAAACTATCTGTGTTCCAAATATCATCCAAATCCGTTCAGTAGTTTTTGCGTGAAGGAGTAACAAACATACATACATACATACATCCACACTCACAAACTTTCACATTTATAATATTAGTAGGATATACATCTTAAGCGGGGGTAGGTAGCGTTTGGAGAACGTGTTTGTTGGTGGTAGAGTCAAACTGTATAAAATTGACTATAGCTGATATAGAGACTA
The DNA here is from genome assembly GCA_918843915.1 of Notodonta ziczac. Lineage (NCBI taxonomy): Eukaryota > Metazoa > Arthropoda > Insecta > Lepidoptera > Notodontidae > Notodonta > Notodonta ziczac. The sequence continues at coordinate 11,652,076 of OU974046.1, read as the reverse complement.
GCTCTACCAGGATAATACCACCCTTGTACAGAAGATCGGCTTAAAGCAGCCATTATAGCTGCGTTTCGTACGCATTGTGAGAGCCTCCAACTTCACCTTCCTCTTTCCCACGCCTTTTCAAGACGGCAAAGTGCACGCAATGCCTTTGTTATTGCAAGCATCTATAGGCTACTGAACTGCTTAACATATAGCGGGTCGTACGTTTGTTAAATAAATGGCATTGCAAGGAAGGAACTCCTGAATCTACCTCTCTAATGTTTATAGTAAAGCTGAGAATCGGGTTAAATCAAGTAGAGTCACATTTAGAAATATTGTCAATGACTTCAGTCACCCTGTATATTGTTCTGCATAGTAACTTTAATTCTCAGGTACCTATTGAAATTATAGCTCTATTACTTATCTCATTATTTAATCTGATAATTAATAAAATGAAATACCGAGGTCGAATGTATTAAAATTAAATATTAAAATGTCGCATTTGGTTCATTATTGCATGACGACATTCATCCTAATTTTGGTAAGGTCGGGTATTTTTCAATGTCTGAAAGAGAATGACCTATATGTCTCAGATCAAATTAATTATTTGAGAATGGATCTAATATGGATTTCTTAATTGAGTGTTTCCTTTCTAATTAAGCAACCTTTTGAGAACAATTGACATTGACATATTGTTATTAATTTAGTAACATTGAATATACCTCTTTAATAGGAATAAGAACCTAGAACAGATTGGAAAATTCACAACAATGACCAAGATTGTACCAAAGTGTATTAAACAAACTTCGCCAGTCCAAGCACTTAGGTTGGAACCACACAATTTGCGTATTTTCTTTTTATGTAAAGATGTTATAATACATATATATTATTTCAGACCAACATTTATTTTTGACACAATATGTTATTTATACCTACCGTTGCGAAAAAAAATATTTCTGTGTTATTTCAAGTACCAACATAAGATAATATATTTCAACCACTTACATAATTAACAGTGTACGCTAACCTCGTTTAGAAAGGTTCACAAGTTCAAGTGTTGTTTTTAACCATAACGGCCTTGCTTAACTTTTTGTGCATAATAACCGTAATGATCATTGTTTAACTTAACAAAAGATTTTAAAGCGACTGGTAAAGTTAATCTGATGGTAACAATATACACGGGTTGCGGTCATAATATGAGGTTTTAATAATGTTATTTAAATAAGAACTGTTTATCACGTAGAATTTATGGTTCAAGTATCTACTTATACTTAAAATGCAAATTGTTATAGGTACTCTTAATTATTTATTTGATTTTAATACATGCATAGTAATGGGATTTCAAAATATTTTCTCCCCTTTACTTACACAATTTAACTTTTCCCCGGGACTCCTCGACGTCATTTATGGTCACCATTGGCGATCGTGGTTTACAGGAGTAACAGTGGTGGGAGAGTATGGCGGGACCAGTCCCCTTTACTTATCTGACTTTAATGAAAACTCGCAAAAAAGTATAATTACTTTACACACATCTATACAAATAAATAAAATTGGAGTGTCTGTTTGTAATATCAAAATAACACCGTTTCACTAAATGCATATGAAAGTGCACACGATACCTACAGCAACACCAGATTTTAAAAAAAATTGTCTGTCTGTCTGTCTGTGTGTTTGTTCCGGGTAATCTCCGAAACGGCTGGACCGATTTTGACGGGACTTTCACTGGTAGATAGCTGATGTTATAAGCAGTAACTTAGACTACTTTTATTTTATAAAAACAACATTAAAAAATGGGTCCTGCCGCGCGAGCTCACAACGCGGGAGCGGGCGTTTTTGTTAAGTTAAATTCCACGCGGACGAAGTCGCGGGCTCAGCTAGTTACTAATAATTTTCAGTTTAAACAATCATTTACGAAGCTGTCAATTAAGAACATAGTAATATGACCCAGACATAAATATTTGATCTAAATAAATCAACCTGTTACTTATCCGATCACCACAATTATAATGTGAAAAAAAGTAATATCCTGTGTTAAAATTAATCGATTTTTTCGTTCGATCGTCGCGTTCATTGCACCAATTTAGGGTAAAATCGGCGCCGAGTTCAAGGTCTGTGGCGACCGGAACTGGCTTCTATGTAGGCCTGGGGTCAGGGTCCGTTTAACGAAATATTATAATATATATGTGCATAATTCATTGCCATTAAAATTAATGACCATGTTTCTGCAACTCTTTAATATGAATCGCGTTTAATTTGTTGATTGATTTATGGACAAAAATCTAAGTTTGTTTTGTAAACTTGCGTAAGGGAATTAAATTTTCATATCACAAATTCTCAAGGTTATAAATAAATAATACAAATGTACATTGTTATTTAAATATCTATTAGGCATATACAATTTCGGTGTGTGTGTGTGTGTTGGTATTTTTCTCATTCTAAACGGCTTGACTAATTTTGAAGGTTTTTTATACATGGTGTAAACTGGATGGTTCTTTGCTATACTTGGACCCGGTAGGTGGCGCTGTTGTCAAAATACTGAAAATAAACTAGCGACTCTACAGGCTAAAGCTAGTAATTAACTGTGACTGAGCTGTTCGTGTGTTTTTCCTATTAAATAGGTTTATGGTTAAACTTAAAGGATAATTCATCGGTACCATTCAGCGTTGAAAATCTGCGTATGCGAACTTGGGGGTGAAATTTAATATAAAATGTATTCTTTAGCAAAAATTAGTAGAGTGAAATATTTATTGTCATTTAAATAGTTATTTACGTATATGAAAAAAAGAATCAGGTATTTTTACAATAGTGATATAAGTGACAATTTGCATAGTAGTTAACAACTTTGTAAGTTTGCCGTACGACTTAACACAAATTTTCACTCAGTCGCTAATATTTGCTGTTCTATTTTACACATCTTATAGCAATTCGAACAAATTTGAAATAATTCTTAGTTTCAAATAACAAGCATTTTTATAACATAACGCTATGTGTAGAGGAATGGAAAAGACATTAACAGTATAAAATAGTGTACACAGAATACATTTGGGCATAAAATAATTTATACAGAAAAAAAGTGAAACTTTATGTATACTTGCGAAAAAGTTGATGTACCCATTTCGTTAAAATATAATCATTAATTTAAATTAAATTTGTGGAGTTTTTTTCTGGAAACTTTTTTTTAAAGAAATTGTGTGATTAATCCACACCATAGCTCCTGGACTATGCAGAGATCGCTACACAGCACGCTTGATTGACTCGGTCGCCTTTCGAATAGCCGCCGTAATTCTAGGTCTGCATGTATTTTACGACCAACACACAGACAGATATACCTACCTTTTATTTGTTTAACAAGAGCGGAACATTGTGGCAGTTTTTGCGTAAATTCGGGTCACAAATAGATTTATATACACGACGTTAGGTGAGCCATTATTTAGGGAAATATTTATTGTTTGTTTGATTTGATTCGCAGCAATCAGTACTTAGTAGTTATAATGGCGATGTCAGACATGAGCTGAATATCAAAAAGTAATCTTGATTTTGTGATGGTTTTTCGTTGAAGGTAGTTTTGCTCGGTTTTGCTCAGGTCTATCACCGCTTTACGGTGAAAAAAAAACATAGCAATGAGAAAATACCCCAAGTCACACCCAGTTAGAAAAAATAAGTAAGTTCTACTACTTACTAATTCAAATTTGGGAAACATCTAAGTATTCTACTAACTTGTAAATAATCTGGTAAAAGAAATCTGATGGTCTATCTCTTTTCTAATTAGTTGGTAGCAAGTCATTACAAGTAAGGTATAAAGGATATGAGTAATAGAAACAAACTCATCCCTATTTTTGTGTTTTAGGTTATACTAGCATTTACCACGGCCCCATGCGAAATAAATAATAAATAAATAAATATCGTCAGACTCATACACCGACTGCATGGTCCCAAACCTTAGTTCCTTACAACGCCTGTACTATGGGTACCGTACAATGGATTGGGAGCGATCCCAGTTACACCCAGACCTGGGCTAATTACGTAAAGGCCATTTCTGAAATTTACCCCGGCAGGAATCGAACCCGCAACGACCATGTTAGCCGAGCGGCCAACGCTTGAACCTCTGCGCCAAGCGGTCGTCAAAATATCGTGCAATATTAAAATATAACATTATTGAATTTATGAACAACGCCATACGCAATGCCCTAGGCTCTAGAACTGCTGCACTCGCAATACGAAAATTACTCGTTCAAGTTATGTAAAATATTATCTCGAGTGATGTTATTGGTGACGAAAGACGCTATGTTTTAGTGTGGCCAAGTAATTACAAGACCAGCGAAACTAGTTGAAAAGGAAATCTTTAGAATATGTATTTCTAACGGCGGTCGGCTAATGCTTAGTTTTATGTAATAGAGTAAGCATTATATGTGCCAATCTGGGACGGAGAGACGGTCATGTAACGTTGTATGGTATCCTTCTAGCCCTCCCTTTTTATTTTAGAACGATTTTTTGGTTTCGACTTTGACCGCGAGGATCTTGGAACGAAATTTTCGTACAAACTTCCACCCCCTTTTTTTCCTTAGGGGTAGAATTTTCCAAGATCCTTCCTTAGTTAATGCCTACGATTTAAAAGGCGCCTACTGTCTAAATTGATTAACCAATATTTACATGGAGTGATAACCATCTACCCTTCAAGACCCAAGGGATTGATAACCTGGGGCAAGACTATTTGAGCTTTGGTAGATTTATTTTTCAGATTTTTATCTAAACGTAACGACTGTGATAGATAGGTAGACTAGGTGAATTTTTTTTGGTAAGACATTGTGTCTGAGCTTATTGTATCCTCAAACTATTATCGTCATATTATTAAATCTAGGCCGTGCTATCATAACGCCATGTAAAAAGATCACTATACCTTTTATCTATTATAAAACATTTTTGCTACAAAGTTAAAAGTAATTTTTGAATAGAAAAACAGTTACATTTCTGGTTGTCCATTTAGTTCAGCTAGTTAATGAATAACGCTTAAACACTAAAATCAAAACACTTAATGCTGCACTAAGTGCTGCACCATCCAACAGTAACAACATTCTTAGAGGTAATTGTGAATAAATACACAAGAAATGGTGTTTTAATTGTTATTAAAACACATTAATGTAATTACAACAAAAGGAAGTGACTGGAAAATAAAGTGTTAAGGTCGAAAATTATCTCGGAATGCGACCGCATTCTTCACTGTAGGTCAAGAACCACAAATTCAATATTTTTGATAGGAAGTTTGCTTATTTAAGAAGATTTAATTTGAACAGAACTATACTTATTCCTTTCGCCTGTGTGCTCAAATATGAGAACTAAGTCATAAATACTTATAGTCATATTTTATTACCTTCATCAATAATATTATTTATTGTATATTAAAATAGGTCTAAAAATTTTTAAAATATTATTATATTCAAAGAGTTTTTGAATAAAATGTGACACATTCCAGTATTTTGTGTCTGTGCCAAAAATGCGACTAAAGGAATTAACACTATGGACTACATACAAATCTAACGGCAGGTTTTAATAGGGCACTAACTCGTATGCGATTCCTGTACGTCCAATATTATTTTTAATTGTTTGTTCTTTTGACGAAAACGCATGAATTATTGCAAATGGACCTATATGCCAGTGTCATAAGAGTCTCTGAACACGTCTTCATGAAATCAACGAACTATAAAGCGTTTACATTAGAAGTGTGTACACATTAGATCCCATTTACCGAGAGTCTCTGATCAATCTATTTAGTTTTACAGTCGTGAAGTTAAGCATGTAATGAAGCAATTACTCGTAAAACTTAACAGAATTAACTATTAAACCGTCAAATAAAATGATGTATACTTCTTTATGTTCCTGCCAACATTATTATCAAATATCCTAAAAAGATTGCCTGCGGATACATTTATCATTGAGCTAGAACACTTTGCAATATCCTACATCGATATTTGGTAAATCGATAATAAAAATCGGTATAACAATCGATTGTTTCCGTGTCTCGATTTTTATCTTGAGCCGCAAGGACCGTACCTTTTCAATGTTGTAGTTGTTTCCTGTATAATTTACAAATAGGCATTTATGCTTTATTGGGTTTTATGACACTGTGCGTCATACGCGGCAGTTAGTAGCGTGATTTTACCAAATTCGAGAGAAAACAAAGAAGGAAGTCTAAACATAAACATAAGTTTTATGACGTATTGTCAGTCTTGCGGGCTCTACTCAATGATAATATTCCTTCTGGCTGGGCTTTAAGGCAAACGATTTGAAAACCTAGTCATAAAAAAGAGAAAACCGTAGAGTACAGCGTGCAATTTTGATAGAGCTTAATTTCAAAGTGTGCGATTTGACAACGCGAGTTTCAACTAGCTCCAAGATCTCCGTAGTTAAAGACTTCAACGTGCGCCGTATTTTTGAGCACTGTGTGCATGCTACACTACACTTTGTTCGTCAAAACGCGCATTTTCAAATACCGTGCTTCAAAACGCCCAATGTGCCCTGAATATCTATAACTGCTATATCTGATTAGTTATGTCGTCCATAGTTTGCTACGTCGTCTGCACTTACACAAAGTAGAGTCTAAGCAAATAAATTTTAGGTGGCCTATTCTAATAACTCTTAATGTCTAACGTAAATATTTAAAACATCAGATTTTAGCATATTATTATTGCGTCTTAAGTAGTGCGATTTTGTTATAGGTATGTTTTCGGAATCATGAATAATTATATTTTTAATATCCGGATAGAGATAAATAAATAAAATAATTAAATTTGGATTTGGAATGATTCGCACTATATTGTTACCATTTTAGAAGAATATTAAAACAGTATTCAAATATTTAAGTTACGTTATCGTCGTTACTCTATTAACTGTAATCTGCAGTATGTACCCACTCTCATGGTTTTGATGAATAAAAACAATTAACTTTGTTTAATTTTAAACTTGAACACTTGATATAAGTAGATTAGTTAACCTACCTTCTCTTTAAAGGTCACGGGGTGAAAATATTGATACTATAATTTCGGCCCTCGGAACTTCCCTAATAACCTTCAATAAGTTCAACTCTATCGTTCTACATAGATCGAAAAGAGTCCATTTTTGCGAGGCAAAATAAAATTTATTTGAAGTTATTATTCTTAAGCCCATGCGGTGTTTATTACAAAAATAAATTACGACTTAACTCGTGCTTATCTCGAGTATTTTTCAAACTAACTCCGTTATTTTTAAAGTTGTCAAAGTATTATGTTTGTATTAATAACATTATGTTTGTGTGGTCGCTGTTATAAATAGTAAACAAAGCAAATTCTTTGTTATGTAAAAACTTGGTTTATTTTTATAACTGATAACAATGAGTACTCGGCTCGAGCGGAAAAGCCTTTCAATTATTTATACTTATACCTACTTATAATAACTGAGATTGTAGCCTTGTTTACATTTTTAGATTTAAAACCTAATAGTAATAATTGATAATTCGTGAAAATGCAACTTAAACGATCGATTTGCAATATATTTTAAAATCCTTCCACCTACCTATACGTCTAAGTAATTAGTTGTGTAACATAAAATAGTATTAAATAACGGATGCAGTTGTTAATTGCTCCAGGATATAAATTAATATCAACAGGAAACACTAACATCGGAAAATTAAGTAAAATACGCATAAGATCCACAGATCCACGTGATCAAAACGCACATACTCTAATCCCTTAACGGCTCTATATCCTATTATCCAAAATCACAAATTGATGAGAAAAAAAATAAACTTAAAAACAAAGAATTCGAATTTAAAATTTGGAACGCACGGCGCGTCTGTCTCCCGTCCAATGGGCGACCGAATACGAAGGACTTGCGCACACAGAACAGAGCGCACAGCCTATTCCAGCAACTAGAGGGGCAATGGCGAAAGTATCGCCAAATAAGCAACTATAAAAACACACAACACAGCCAATACAGTATCCAGTTCGATTCCCGTCACCAACCACCGTTGAAGAGGCATTATGAAAACGACGGTGAGTGATGTGTGGTGAAGTGTAGTGCAAAAGTGATGACTTCAAAAAAGTGTTAATGAACCAGTGTGTCCCGTGCGTTAGTGTAAACAGTGATAATTAAGGGCCAGTTACACCATTGTCTTTTCAAGTGTTAACGTAACTGAGTACATATTTAATTTGGAGTTCTTCATTTGAAGTAGCTAATGGTGAAACAGGTCCTGATGTATGTGAATATAAAACGGGATGTGACACACTTTTTTGAAGTCAACACTTTGCGGAAAAATCTCAGGCCATTATAAATAATAAAAATAAAATAACTGGATCTATCAACAACTAGCTCTAAATTCTAAGAATCAAAATGGTACTCAAAAAGCCTCTTTGTTCGAAATAAATCCAAACTATTTAAAATTAAGCGAGCTAATTTGTACTAACCAACCATAGTCAAGCGGTCATTATAGTATAAATCACCAATGCGAGCTGTTTGAGTATATTCAATCGAACATCGTAACAGCTCATCCCATGCTCTTACATCACAATAGCAAATTTCTCTTGATCTAGACTAACTGGTTTCCCTTAGAACCAGGAAGGCTGTCCGGGAAACGAGCCCACGTCAAAGTAATGTCTTGTTAGACCACGCGTCAGTTGCGTAAGATTTATTTTTTTACTAGTAACACAAGGAAATCGTCGCAGATGCAGCCTGTCGATCATTAAGTCCTAAGTTCGATTCCCGGGCAAGAAAGTTCTAAGAATTTCCGATAATTGCATTCCCTACATTATTGGGGCCTAATAATAATATTATGGGGACATTTCCTACGCCTCCGCCAATACTAAAACAGATGTAATTATGTATGCATATAAAAATATCAAAATAATAATACATAGTCCGCTAAAGTAGAATTTAGATGACAGCAAATCACATGGTGTATTTTAATAAACATGGCATGGTAATTGTTGAAGATTTAAAGATTTGACATCGGAAAACAAAATAATAAATAAGATTTTTTTTTGTAACTAAAATACAAAAGTCCATCCGTTGATATGCGTACTTAAAGCAATCAGTAAGACGATAAATCGGTACTCAAAATCAGTAAATCTTAATTCTAATGTATTCAGTAAATTAATGTTTCACAATAGAGCCCTACCAATAAATTGCTATTGTTGATAAACAGTAGGAATTCGTAAAATTTATTCAAAACGCAGGCGCCTACTGAATTGCGCAGGATTGGATACAGCTATTTTCCGTTTCGTGAGATCTACTGCGTTTAAGTCTACGTTGTAATATAAAACTCTTTATGTATAGCACAAAAAAGAACGTGGAATGTAAGGTTGTTTTTCGAATTGTCTTTTTTTTGGTTGGCACCGTTCCCGATATTCAAATTTATTTCCTGTTTACGTCGTAAAGTTGGAATATTTATGAGTTACTGCAAACTTACATAAGATACAGTTACGTCTAACAAAATACAATAATGTTAGTGGTGTACAAAGTTAATCCTTAAATAATTATTTCTCTCTGAGAATTTTAGAACCACTAAAGAAATTATAACTACATAATATGACTTGATAAATTGAACAATAGATTTCGCTTTTCACTTAACTAAAGTACTAATAACAACAGACACTTTTATGTTTGTCATAACTGGCTGTCATCAACTCGCAATATTTTTATAACTAAAATAACATTTGACAAAAGATCTATTTAAAATTTCTAACATAATAAAAACAAAATAGGGCACAGCACTGAACAACACTGTCGAAAATAACTGTTCAAAGTTTAGATAAAGAACATAAGCAAAAACAACGCACTCTTAAAAAACGGTTGACGCATCGCGAAAACAATAATGCATCATTAGTTGCGATGCAGTTAGGTAAGTAGCTGCGACCCATTACTTACGTTACGAAAGCACCATAAAGAGGTAATATCCCACGAGGCACGAGGCATGAGGCGCTCGGGAGCCTCTGCCTCGACCTAGTTCTGTACACATACTGATTAGCATCGTTTTATATCATACTCTATGAATAAAGAGTGTGTTATGGTTCCAATTTTCTGGACTATACCTATACCTATATTGAATACAAATCGTGAAAGATAGGTAGGTACCTACAGGAAAATCTCTAATATTACTAAATACCTATTGGTTCTACTGGTGAACATCTGAACACGCCAGTAAGTAGGTACGATTTGAGCCGTATTTTGTTGACAGCAGAATTAGCATCTTAGTATAACTATATCAGTTTGTATACTAAACTAAGACGTAACTTAAGTTTTTCGAATTCCAAAAAGGTTTTGTTGATCATTATTAATAAATTTGAAAATAAAGTGCATCGTATCGTCACGGTGTAATCAAACAGGTCGGTCACATATTGCCGTCACCATTGTCACAATAAATGCATTCTTAGTAATACAAACCGTATTTCATAATGGCGAACAAATCTGGCGTATTTACTATGTTAAATTTTAAACAGCAATTTCTACTGATCAAATAATCCTACTAATATTATAAATGCGAAAGTTTGTGAGTGTGGATGTATGTTTGTTACCCTTGCACACAAAAACTACTGAACGGATTCGGATGAAATTTGGAACACAGATAGTTTATAATCGGGATTAACACATAGGATACTTTTTATCCCGATACCCGATATTTTTGTTAAGTTAAATACTACGCGGGCGAAGTCGGTGGGCACAGCTAGTATTTATATATTTCGATAAAACTCGCGGACATATTGTGTACTGTGAACAAAATGGGTTGTAATAAATTAACAAAATGATATTGAAAGTAAAGAAAATTTTGATTAGTGATGTATTTTGACATAGGCCGCAAAAGTTTTGCGATATGAAAAAAATAATACAAAAAAATGTAAAACTTGTATCACATGTCCCATTTAGCAACGTCATATTAAATTATTATAATAATTATTAGCTTTGTTCCAATTGATTTCCTAGTCTCGTGAAGTGGACCTTCATCTTGTCGTTTTTACAGATCAAATTCCATCCCACGTTACGATTTCCCACATTCGACACAGTTTCTCAAACATTCCCACTCGAAACCATTGGTTCTCAAACAACGCAAGGTCGATTTAATTAGCCCTAAATTGACACGCGCTTTGTGCAATGATAGCGCAATGTATGGGAACATGTTATCACATATTTGACGACCGCTTGGCGTGAATCGCACTAGTCGGAATAGGTCTTTGCTTGGTGATCTAGGCTTGTGGGATTGTTACGCCATTGCTCCAAGTGGACGTAGCGATTATAGTGTCAACGTGATATTATTTAAATTAGTATTGCGCTGATAGATGTGTAGGTTTAGCCAACATTTTTGCTAAGAATTCATTAGTGCGTTTTGCAACATTTTGTGTAGGTATAAACTTGCTGCTATCAAACTACTACGTTCAAAGTCTTCTACACATTTAATGTGGTAGAAGACTTTGAACTATCTATCAGACGAGTTGACTACACCCAGACCAAAATGTGCGTGATAAAATAACACCTATCAACTCATACTTTAAATCGGTCCAAATGTCTATTGTCGCTTACTGTGGTCGAGAAATAATTTAATAGGTCTAGAATTTTCTTTATGTTTCAAGGCTCATTTATTATGAAAACGTGTCCTTGCTTATATATTTCATATATGTTTGACTAAATTTGAATACATTAATGAACGTTTATTTAAATATTATAAATATTTATCGAACCACAGCAAGAGCATGCATACAAATTTCATCATGATGTTTAATTTTTTTTTGTTAAAGATAAACATGTAGACTATGCCCATAAATATTTAATTTTAAAAGCATAATAATTATAAAATATTATTCGGTAAAAAATACTAAAACTGATAACTACAAAAATAATTTGCAGTCATTTTATTTCCTCATCATATTAAAAAAAATATAGTACCTACATATTTATAAAAAATATAACATGCCCTATATTATAAGGCAATAAATTTACGTCGCTTACACCAAATAATGCCAACCAATAAATATAACTTAAAATATCTGTGCTATTGTTTTTATTGTTGCTTTTTATGTTTGAGGTGAGCATAATCGACATTGCAGTTCAAATGTTAGTTAATAAAACATCTTTATCATACCAATGTCTGTATTAATAGCTCACAACGGTTGCTCAATCTCAATAAACAATAATTTATTCGCATATTGTTGCAATTACTTGCCGAACCGCAACCGAATAATCACTCGATTATCTAACTCGATATTAATTATGATCGGTTGACATCGTTCCAGTCGATGCTTGCCGGCTATAAGTAGTTATGGATGGGCTTATTTGATTTGTTCGAGTGGCCATTATCATGATATTGATAATTAAATTCAGCAAAGTTAAACGCCTACTGAACGATCAATTCTTACATTCTTAAGCGCCAAACATTTAATAAACATATGAGGATTTTTTTAAAAACACATTCCTTGTTGATTTATTGTTTTTCGTACACACCATATGATCGATCAATGTTTATGGCGATTTATTGTTATTTGTAAATTATCGTCACTTCCTCCATGTTCACTGAAAAATATTTTCAATTCAGGGAAATTGATCGAATATTCGTTGCTCTAGTCGTGCCTCGGCACCGGTATGTCACTATCATTAGGATTTTTCATTTACAAAATCTAAGTGTATTCTTCGTTTTGTTGCAGTTCTGCTTAGTTTTCCTGCTGGTAGCAGCAGCGGCTGCCAGCGAGAAGAAGACGACAGAAAAGAAAGCTGAGCCATTGGACAAAAAGTTGGACAAACGTGGTCTCCTGAACCTCGGCTATGGCTACGGCATCCACGGGCTCGACGTCGGGTACATCGGCAGCGGCCATGGCCACGGTGGCGCCTACAACTTTGTCGACGACGGAGCGTTCGCCTCCGGCGCTTACGGCATCAACCTCGGCCACCAAACCGACGTCACCAAGACCATCACCATCGTGAAGGGCGTCCCCTACGCCTACCCCGTCGACAGACCGGTGCCTTACCCCGTCGAGAAGCACGTGCCATACCCCGTGAAAGTGCCCGTGCCCCAGCCCTACGAGGTCGTCAAACACGTGCCTGTTCACGTGAAGGAGTACGTCAAAGTCCCCGTCCACGTACCTGCCCCCTACCCGGTTGAGAAGAAGGTACCTTACCCCGTCCACGTTCCCGTCGACAGGCCCTACCCCGTGAAGGTCCTTGTCCCTCAACCCTACCCCGTTGAGAAACACATCCCTTACCCCGTCAAAGTGTCCGTGCCAGCGCCCTACCCCGTTGAGAAACGCGTGCCATACCCGGTGGAAGTTAAGGTCCACGTTCCCCAGCCTTACCCCGTTATAAAGCACGTTGGTGTCCCGGTTAAGGTGCCCGTCGACAGGCCTTACCCCGTGCATGTGCCCGCTCCCTACCCTGTAGAGAAGCCCGTCCCTGTAGCTTACCCTGTTGAGAAGCCCGTGCCGTACCCCGTCCATGTGCCCGTCGACAGGCCTTACCCCGTCCAGGTTGATAAGCCTTACCCCGTGCCCGTGAAAGTGCCCGTCCCGGAGCCTTATCCCGTGTACAAACACGTCGCTTACCCAGTTGAGAAGCCCGTGCCCTACCCCGTCAAAGTGCCCGTTGACAGACCCTACCCCGTCCACGTTGAGAAGCCCGTCCCCGTGGAGGTGGAGAAGCCCGTGCCCGTGCCCGTGAAGGTGCCCGTGCTAGTCGGTAATGGCCACCAATTCGAGGGCCACAACTTCGGAGGTGAGGGCCACAACTTCGGTGGTGAAGGCTACAGTTTCGGTGGTGAGGGCCACCATTACGGTGGTGAGGGCTACTACAGCCACTAAAATTAATTTAGCTTTAATGTAAATGTGTTCTAACGCGATGTGTTTCGACTTAATTTATATTATGACTCTCGCCACACGGCCGGGACACCAGCAAAAACCATCACCTTTTTTGTAATATTTATATGTATACATGTCATGTATGTATGGACGTACGTGTACGTAGTGATATAAAGGTTACCATTTTAGGTTTAAGAGGAATGTAAAAAGTATGAAAAAATAAAATCATAAAATATGTTTAATTCTTTTTTATTGGTTCCTATTTCAATGAAGTGGTGTGATACAAATTAGCTTCCAATATATAAAATTTCAATATAAAAACGAGATACATTTAATACTTATAATTCTAATCCTACTAATATTATAAATGTGAAAGTTTGTGAGTGTGGATGTATGTATGTATGTATGTTTGTTTCTCCTTCACGCAAAAACTACTGAACGGATTTGAATGAAATTTGGAACACAGATAGTTTATAACTGGGATTAACATATAGGATACTTTTTATCCCGATAATCCCGAAATTTTTGTTACGTTAAATACTACGCGGACGAAGTCCGTGGGCACAGCTAGTGTATAAATAAATAGCCAGACTAAGACACCAATTCTATGCTCCCAAACTAAGCAACGCTTGTACAATGCGTACCGTACTGAGTGGTCAGGATAAATCCTCACACAAGACAGGTCATATCACGAAAATATTATATTCAAAGTCTGTGCATCCAGCATCCGGTGCAAAAAATTTAGTCAGCAAATTATTGGGAATGCCTCTAAAAATACCTACTGTAATAAAATATACCCAATTCAATCATGATTGCAGTCAACCAAATTTTTTTTTTTTTTTTTTTATTGAATTTAAATTTCGATACAATGGCATATGCGTAGTCAAAATATCAATAGGCAATTATATAAGGAAATGTTTCGAGTAGGTAGGTTCATAAGGAAATGAGCGAAAAGTGTAACTAAACATTCACAATGCTACGACCTTCTCGAAATTACCTACGGTGGGTAGGTAGACGTATTACATTTAATTTGAAAGGCCTAGCCATTTTTTTTCTCTTATAATATGAAACCGCCAACGGCCAACCCGCACTGGGCCAGCGTGGTGGATTATGGCCTGAATCCCCCCGTGTTGAGGGGAGGCCCGTGCCCTGGAGTGGGACGTCAACAGGGCTAAAATTATGATTATTATATAAAACATAATCAAAAGTTGAAAAGTTTTTTTATTTAACAAAGTCGGTAAACAAGCATAAGACCCTCCTGATGTTAAGCAGTTACCATAGCTTATATGCATGCATTACCAAAGGCATTGCTCGCAGGTTGCCAACCTGAAAGGGAGGAGGGCAGAGAAAGGGAAGGGACGGCTTCCGGGTCATGTACTGTACGCTAACCTTCTGTGAGAGGGTGGTACTACCCTAGTAAAGCCAATCCGTATATGGGATGTTGTTAATTGGCTATGTTCTACCACCATTACATAAAAAAAACCAGCTACTAAAGCAGGGTCGCTGAGCACGAAGAATTTCGTACAATGACCTGTTATTACCTGTCTCTGTCACTCCCGCGTAAATCTAATACGTCTCGCTCACACAGTTGCCATGAACTGCGTGTGACCGGCAAGTGTGTGAGGGAGACGTATTAGATTTACGCGGGAGTGACAAAGACAGGTAATAACAGGTCATTGCGCGAATTTCTTCGTGCTCAGCGACCCTGCTTTAGTAGATACAATTTCTTTAAAAAGGAGTACACCCACACTATTGTTTTTTTTTAATGTTTGTTGATATATTCCGAACTTTAGTGTGCAATAAAGAGTTATTCTATTCTATTCTACCTAGTCCGAGAAATTCCATACAGTTGAACAGGTTTAGAATACCCAGTTTTGATAAAGTCAACCATCGTAGTATATTTTGCATAGCGCCTTAATAAATCACCGCGATTCTTTATCTAACTCATATATTAAAGCGGGTTTTTTTGCAGGAGTGTTAAGAAACTTTCAATATTATTTATTATCACAGGTGTTAATTCGAGCTTATTTATATTCTTGTATATTCATTTCGTAATGTATATTAATTTCCAAATTATGAGACTCAAATTGACATCTTATATATTAAATTCTCGTGTCACAATGCTAGTTACCATACTCCTCCGAAACGGCTGGCCGATTTTTATGAAATTTTGTGTGCATATCGGGTAGGTCTGAGAATCGGTTACTTGCCATTTTTCATATTCCTAAATGTTAAGGGTGGTCCACATTTCACGCGGACAGAGTCGCGGGGCACAGCTAGTTTATAATATAAAATGAGAAAAATATTGATGGACTAGAAAACTAGCTATTAGAAAAAAGCCCTGTTACAAAGAAATCCACCTGTTTTTTATGTTACTTATCATCCAGCATTTACTAAGGCGACATGTAAAATATCGTGCATTATTTTAATAAGACAACTGTGTGAGCGAGACGTATTAGATTTACGCGGGAGTGACAAAGACAGGTAATAACAGGTCATTGCGCGAATTTCTTCGTGCTCAGCGACCCTGCTTTAGTAGATACAATTGCTTTAAAAAGGAGTACACCCACACTATTGTTTTTTTAAATGTTATTTGACATATTCCGAACTTTAGTGTGCAATAAAGAGTTATTCTATTCTATCCTACCTAGTCCATTTAAAAGGTAAATAAACAAAATTATAATGCTGCAACCAGTTATATAAAATACATATATATACCTAGTTGTTATACATAGTATTACTGTGCTAGTATTTATCATACACATGTTACTACACAAAGAGTTCTTTGTCCTATTGTTGCACGCAAACTCACACGCACTCCGTGCAAATGGGGACTAAAATACTTGCACAATACTAAAATAAATATTTGACAGTAATATATCTGGTTTCAAATTAATATTCTGTGCTGATACCTCATGAAAAATAAAATAAAATAAATGACCCATCGTGTGGTGATTTGATTACACACAGTTTACATTTTCAGTTTTTTGTTGATCTCTTTAAAAGTGTTAAAAGGAATAACCGCCATCGACCCTTTGATAAGATACAATACGCGTCATGTAACTTGACAGTTGTGTATTAGTGTGGGGATCGCTACATTCCATATATGGTGTGAAATTTTGTGTCTACAAATACAGTCCGTACTGCAATTACTGAGTGTACAATTATAGTGTGCACTTTTCATTGTCCCCCAGTGTTCAAAGTGTTCCAGGTTTGTTGGGAAAATTTTATAATGCACTGTTTCCATGTTACGAAACCCTCGGAGCCGGTGTAAACTTAACATTATGTTATTTAAGACTCAGTTAAGTAAATTACCTGCTCATTTTTGAAACATATCAAAATTACCTGGCCAAATAAATTCGGCATCGCAAATTCTTCTTACTATTTATTTATTTATAATATAGCCTAGCTTAGTAAAACAAACTAAACTCTTACCTCTGTAGACCGAAATTACACCATATTGATGGTGGAAAGGAAAAACAAATGAAACGCCACTTTGGTCGATTATGAGTTTTATAAACAGTTCGATAGGGTATTGCATTCTCTATCGATGCGTCTATAAAACTAATTTTCGACCAAAGTGGTGTTCCATTTGTTTTCCTTTCCACCGTCGAATTATTATACATTGGTAAGTAGTAAGTACATCACAATAATGCAAGCCCCCTACCAGCGGTATAGCGAACTAACTTCGTAGTAAAATATATTAAACTTTCGCGTATACGCCGCACAGGTTGTTGATATGAGTTCCCTGTAGATGGAGTTAAGGTAGCTGTGCATTATTAGCTATGCCTTTGTGAACTAAGTGGTACATTTAAAATACTAACACTCATTTTTTTGGAAATTCTTACTCGATTTGTCCGCTTGCCGCGATAGTGGTTCAAGCGGTCGCTCGGCTCATTGCACCGAGTGATTGCAGCTTCGACTCTTGTCAGGGTGAATTTTATTAGGTATTTGGTACTAATAGTACTTATAGGTAAACATTGATTAGTGTGGCACCATTATAATATACTTAGTTGGCTAAACGAAGAATTTTTCAGGACGGCGATTATTCTGTAATCTCATTATAAAATTTGGAGTTGAAGTTAATACCGTTTCTTGATTTCACATACAAACTAAGTTACTAAGTTTAATCGTTATTATCTTATAAATATGGGTGCTCAAACTTGATACATCATCAAATTACACAAACTTTACGCCATAATTTTAAAATGTGAATCGTAAAAATGTGTGTGAGATTTTAATTTTTTGAACCGGCGGAGCTACTCCCACTGTTGCAAAATAGCTTTTTGAAAATTCTGACATCTAAGGCTTCAACCAAATGTCGCGTATAATACGCGCTCAACGCGCTACAAAAAAATTACTCTGTATAAGTATTACTTAAAGATAAGATATGTTTGACAACGAACCTGCGTATTTGAGTTTTTACCTGGTATTCAGTTGGACATGATTGCGTATTTTTTTTACAATGTGGCCTAAAAGTGAATTAAGTTAATTTTTACTTTGACATAATGCTGCTGCTGGGGTAGACCCAGGAAAAGATTGCGGGACGATTTGGTCACTTTTGCGGGACATACGTGGCTTGAAACAGCACAAAACCGTATTTTTTGGAGTATTCAGGGAGATGCCTTTGCTCAGGAGTGGGACACAAAAACAGGCTAAAAAACAATAACAATAATGACCACCACTCACAATGGAGTTACTATCTGGATCGATTTGATAATGTTAGCAAGAGATTGCAAAAGACAGAGGAATGGAACGTTAGAAGGGGAATTGTGCCCAATATTGGGGCAGTAAACTACCATGTGCCAGTGCCTCCCCTGGTGAGGATAGGAGCTTGACTGCTAGACACAGTAGATGGGGAAGGGGTGACGCGTATTAAACGCGCGTATATTACGCGCGTGTCAGTGAAGTCATTATATTTCAACATTGTGTTGGAGTACGATTCATATTTGAAATGAAACAGTGGTGGCCAAGGTCTATCGGTCGTTTTGAAAACAAGGTGCAGTTTAACCTCTGGGATTTCTAAATGGAAGCATGCATTCCAAAAACACATTAATGAGGAAGCCAGTATGTCTAAAAATAATGAATTATTTTCATATTGTACTTAAATTATACGATGGTAGACACAAGCCCATTGTATGCAACTCATAATATATAATAATATGGCTTGTCTAGACCGGGATTGTGCCATCAGCTTATAGAAGATCAGCATAAAGAAGCTATATAAGCTGCGTTCCGTACCATGAGTGAGCGAGCTGGAAGCCCAATCCCTTTCCCTTCCTCTCCTTCTGTCGTACCCCTTGAGGTCGGTAACATACAAGCAAGCAAAACGTCTTAGATGTATATCTGTAATTTTTTTAAAAAGCCTTCTGTATGGTCAGCATCTATAGGCTAAGGTAACTGCTTTACATTAGGTAGGTCGTACCCTTGTTTACCATCTTTGTTTCTTGCATGTTGTTCTCCATAGGATTTGGTTTTGGAACATGCACCTAGCTCTTGACTTTTTAAAAGTGCCAGTTAATCTGGCCTATTTGAAATAAAAATATTTGAATTTGAATTTGAATGACAAAAATCAAATTAATATAATTTTTGAAATGTTTGCATTTTTGCCAATTTTTTTTCAGTCCCACAGAACGGATTTAACAACTAAATAAGTTCATACGATACGTGGGACGGTCAGTAAATAAGTATTTTGCAAACTTAGTGGCTATGAGCGTTGTTTCAACACGCAAGTGATGGATTATCTTAAAGTAACGGTATATTTTATTTTCATTCCGTCGGTTACGTCGCGAGACCCACCTTTCACAGTGTTCCTGTTTCTACTATCGCTCATAAAACTGATATAAGATCTAACATATTGAGTAACGATATTGACGCGCTTACTTCCAAGAATAGATAATTAGGGACAGACAAAGGTTGGCAACAACTGCGACTACCCAATTGGTTTATTTTATTTAAAAAAAATGGTGTTTGTATATAGTTCGAATGTACACCATCTGTAATTCATTGAAAAGAGTAACCATTGAGTTTCTTGCCAGCTCTTCTCAGTGGAAGCAGCATTCCGAACCGGTGGTAGATTCTGACTAAATGCTTTGTTGGCTTACGTGAATAAAAACAATTTTGAGTTTGAGTTCTTCATAGAAAGGACCTCTTTCCATTGTGCTTTACATTTTTAAATAATCATTAATATTGATGCAATTTTTAGAAAAGCAGTCGTGGCATATTCTAACATCATTTTATGACCCTTCTATCGCATTAGGTACCCACCTGTAATGATAGTTTAAGGAGTGTTGTGAATAAATAAATAAATAAATAAATAATTATTATTGAATAACATGTCATATCTATTTGTTTTAATTGACCTCTTATGTACCTCGATAAGGCGGTAAAACCCACATGTTTTAATCAAACTTCACAAACGTACGCATCCAGTATGAGATAATAAGTAAGTAGCTATATTATCTTCTGGTAGATTCTGACTATTCATAAATGCTTTGTTGGCTTACGTGAATAAAAACAATTTTGAGTTTGAGTTTATTGTAAAGCTGCTCGCTAAAGTAACCTTTATTTTGAATACAGAAGCATTGCACAAATGTCTACCAGCCACAGCTAGTATGCACCAAATTACCTACTTGATGAGTTTTAACACCAAACACCAGACAATTCAAAAATTAATTAAATTTCATTGCGGCCATCTCGCGCGAGTTTCTAAATCATTCGGGTATTTTATAGGGTTATCACTTTACATAAAGTTATTACTCGTTTTACTTTTAGCGGCTTTTCTTGTTTGTGCTCTTTGTGACGTAATATATAGAGTCAATGGCGCAAGGTATTACTATAACTACCTATATTTACTAAAAAATGGCTTTTAATTATCTATAAACTGCGATCTACTCTGATGCAGCTTAAGTGTGACTGTCTATGAAGCGAGCCCGCCCCAATAGAATCGCTTCATTTCCTGCCAATTTTCAGATTGAAGCGATGATATAGGTTGAAGCGGGCGGGTCCGCATCACAGCACAGCCGAATGGTCCCTAATTGTCACAAATAATAATTTCTGACATTACTCCGAACAGGATTAAATAAGATGGTGAAAATGTAATAAGATCAAGAACTAAGATGATGCAGTGAGCGATACTTTGCTGTTTCTTCGTGTCGTTTCGTTTGTTGAGTTAATATCGTTTATTAAAAACCAACTATATTTTTTGTGAGTGAAAGCCCTAATAGACTATAAATTTATTTCGAATACTTTACACAATTCTTGTTTAATTTACAATATTACGATCATTATGAAATTAGCTATAAAATATTAATGCGCTTATTACAAATTACCAATGTACATACCTACCTGCTAAAAAATTGCAACATAAATTATTTCTAGATAAGTATCTCTATTAAAAATGATATTATTAACATAGGACTGGCGGTCTCCAAAATTTTAGGTACGAAACTACATTGGCGGCTTCGCCTTGGTGGACGCACTCAATACATTACCGCGTGTTAGAGAATATAAAGAGTTACGAGAAAGAAAGAGAGACCTTTGTAGGTATATTTTAATTTTACACACGAAGAGCTGGGAGAGCTGAATTGCTCTATTGTGTCGTAGCTATTTATTTAATTGTCTCTACAGAGAGCGATATCTGATCGTAAAACGAATATTACTTGTTTTCTTTGACACAATATAGTACATTTTTTAAGTAGTACTTACAAGTAAAAAATACTTGTAAGCACCTACTTACAAGTGTTTTTTATATAGTATATGAGGACCTCATTTGGTTTTCTGTAATAAATTTGAGCGACCCATTTGATCGTGGTATTTCAGAATAGTTTGTAAAAAGTTAACGACAGATAATCATCATGCCTACCACCCAAATATAAGTATATGACCGTAAAACAAATCGTTTTATTCCTTATACAAAATCAACAAAATGTCACCGATTTTGCGTAATAATGAGCAATTTTGCGTTACGCCATACAATAACGAATTCCGCTACTAAATATAGTAGGTATGTTAAATGTAGTATTCACTTATGTTTAAATACAAAAAAAAAAAAAAATGACATGTAAAAAGACAAGCCCGCTGAGTTTCTTGCCGGATCTTCTCAGTCGAGGTCGCGTTCCGATCCGGTTGTAGATATAAGGAAAAAAATATGTAAATTGGCAATTTGTAAGTGCCCCCGTAGGCCTAAACAAAATAAATGATTTGAATTGAATTGAATTGAATTGAATTAGTAGAGACTGTGGCAACTAAATAAATAACAAATCCTAATCTTACCACCGTCATTCAACGTCATTTACAATCTCATAGAAACTATACATATTTGTATCATATTGCTATGCAGATTTAGAATACCTACATATGCATTTGGTAGAGAATGTATCCCTCATAATCAGAATCCTTTGCCTTTCCTTTTTAAATCATGGGGCGTCGTTCTCACAACGCAGAGAACGTTGAAGATTGTCGTTGCCGTCTTCATCGTGTGATTGTAGACCATCAGTCCCTATGAATCGTTATGAATATCACAAGATTATAACTCTACCACTGATTCAAAACAATAACGGTCCCAACTAATGGTACCTATGTATGGTGTAATTTAATGGTATTTTCTATACAAATAATTACAGTGTAATTTCTGTCACTTATAAATAGTACTCTACATACCATCAATAAGGGACAAAATCCAATAAAGTCATCTTTGACCCACATAATTTCGTACATATATTAATTTCTTGCAATCATCAATAAAGCAATAGTAGGTAGGTCTAATCATAGGTGTCGATCATAAAAGGAGGTTAACCAATCAATGTCCTTGAATGCAGTGATAGTTTTAGACATACGTATAATGCATAATATTATGCATATAAACCTTTCTAATGATGTAATATTAAGTAAGTAAGTAAATGCAGATTGATTATGTTTTTTTTAATTAAGAAGTGTGACCATTACAGCTATCGGCTAGTGAATAACTACTAACAACGTACTGAAATCATCACTTCAGGTAACTATCGAGAGGAAACCTGCACATCTTTTCAACATACATTATGAACATTGAGACTGAAAATGCCATTAGAAGGATGTCCCCTTCTTCCCCTACCGTCTTCGGGGTATTCCCCGAATACGGTAGACAAGCGCGTTGGTGTATACAAAAACTACCGGGAACCACAACTACGAAATACTGACAACCACCGCTCGCGTGCCTTGTAGAGTCAACTCGAGACTAATTGAAACAATGTTAATTACACAATCGAAAGAAATAAACATTTCCAATCAGAGAACGTTACGCCCTCCGTGATATGTGGGCCGCGATATAATAACTTTCGTAATAACTGTGATTCGGTATCAAATCATTGTAACACTGTGATTATGAGTTTGCCAATCTGTAGCGCAAGCTGTGAGTGAAAAGCGATAAGAACTAAATAAATATTATGAGTCTCATGGTAAACAGAAAAGATTCGCAACACTACTAATCGTTTCAAAGTCGAAGTCATATCGTTTATTTTGTTAAAGGCTAGGGGGGCTACTTACTAAATTCCCTATGTCTACAATCGGATCGGAACGCAATCCCGACTGAGAAGATCCGGCAAGAAAGTCAGTGGTATTGTCTTTTAAACATCATCTTGTTTTTTAAAACAGGAATCGCCGATGAAGAGAGGAGTTTTTGGTTTGGGAGACTGAAATGGGATAATGGATTGGGTTTTCGAATGGACTGACAAGAGTCGTTACCCACTTAGCCCATGAATATGATGGCCCAGAAAATTGGCGTGTCAACCTGCTCTCACTATGCTAATTTCATACATTTCCATTCATTCCATCGTAATGCAATTGGTCATTAACGCAATCTTCGTTCCAGAAACCGATAGTCCGTTAAATCCTTGTCGGGTGACTTGTTAACGGAGAGACTGAAAAGTTCTATGCAACAAAGTCGGCAAACAAGCATACGGCATACCTGATGTTAAGCAGTTAACGTAGTCTATAGATGCTTGCAATACTAAAGGCATTGCCCGCACGTTGCCAGCCTGAAGCGGAGTGCGAAATAAGGATCTTATGAAAAGTAGCTATAGTAACTACTTCACACCGGAGATTTGTAAAAGTGTGGTGTTAGACCGATTTTTGTTTAGCTATTTTTGACGACCGCTTGGCGCAGTGGCTCGAGTGTTGGCCGCTCGGCTCACTGCACATGGTGGTTGTGGGAACAATTCCCGTGGAGAAAAAATCGGAAATTGCCTTTCCGTAATCTGCCCAGGTCTGGGTGTCACTGGGATTGCACTCAGTCCATTGTGCGGTACCCATAGTACAAGCGTTGCTTAGTTTGGGACCCTGCAGTTTTTCTTTATTAATCTTATCGCTTGAACCACAAAAGGCACATTACAATATAACTCCTCTTGACAGTCAGTCCGATTTGCTCCACATACAGGCAGTGTGGACATCTTGTCGGTGACATTGCACCACTACCCGCAATGCGGCCATTTTTAACACCGTGGCGGTAACCGTTGGGAAACTATGATACTTGTTTGTCGACATTGGAGGTGCTGTAATGAGCTGTAGTTGACAAGATGTGCTCATACAGGATCATTTTCACGCAAAGGAATATGCATTCTACTACGCTAATAATAAAGAAGCAAATACAATGGTTATACCCCAAAATTAGGTGTTATGATAAAAGGTTCCCGTCCGGTCCCCACAAGTAGTCCGATCTAGTTATCCCAACTCGTTGTATGGAGCTCTTAGTTAATTTCACGAAGACGTGTGAATTATTGCAAATTGATTCATATGCTAAGTGTGATAAGAGACACAGCACGTGTCTTCGTAAAATGAGCGAACTATACACTTATCATTGGTAAATCAGTATTGCAACAGTAGATCGTCCGCTTGTTTTACGACTTAGTTGTATAAAACAGAGACTGAATAGTAAAAAAAAATGTAATTAAAAAAACTAAGCCAGCAATTTAAAACAGCAGATTTTTATGCAATTCTAATACGGTCGCCCCACATTAGAATAAAAATGCCATCGGTGAAGTGTGGGTGCAATTTTAGTGCTTCCCCTTCAGGGAACTCTTTATTTTAATTATTAAAAGAATGTTGAACCGGACAAAAAATCGCGAGAAAGATAATGTTATTTAAATTTCCTATTTTCCTGTTCAACTTGAAGCATCGATAAGAAATTGCCGTCTGGAAACACAGCAATAAGATAAATCACTGGTTATCATTAAAAACAACTGCTAAAAGTATCATTCTCAGAATAATAACTGCCAACGAACCAATTAACCTAACCACCTCTAATTTATCTCATAATGTCAGAACAATGACGTCCGCTGTCTGATAATGTGTTAATTTTATTACAGTGTATTCGCCTGCATATACTACAACAGATGCTCCAAGAACTAAACACGGCAACCCTTGAAGTTGGATTATCTATGAACAGGTCCAAAACACAGCTCATGACCAATAGCTGGTAACGTAGGGTCGCGGTGGACGGGCAGATCAAACAATATGTCGACGAGTATACGTACTTGGCTCAGATAGTCTCGTTCAAAAACCGGCAAGTAAAGGAAGTCGCAAGACGGATAGATAACGACCGGAAGAGCTTCTGGGCCATGGGTGAGGGGTCACTGCCGAGTATGTCTTAAACGTAGACTAGTCGACATATTGTGTATCTTGCCCGTCCTAACCTACGGTGATGAAACCACTCACTGAGCTACAAAAATCCAAACTCCAAATTTGCCAAGGAGGAAGGAAAAAGCTGAAGTGAGACTAGGCCGGCCATGTGGCACGAATGAATCCGCAAAGGTGGGCAACTCGTATCAATACCTGAACGCCCAAAGTTGGTGTGGCAGTATGGCGATATTTATTTTTTTATTTATAGCCGCAAATGCAGCATAGTGATCGCCCATAATCAGTCGCAATTGCGTTACGCTCAAGGATTTTTTAATAATGTCTTATTATTAAAAAAACATTTGGTTACGCTTCACAGGTTGTAAATATGCGATGACGATCAATTTAATTTAATCAATATTATTGTATGCACTAGATCTCGCCCGCAGGTTCCCTAGCCCAGATTTTATTTTCTGAATGTTGGCAACGGCACCCCCTACTGGGCCCAACTATAGCTAAGAATCATCCAGGTGACCCCATAACTACGTACAAAAAAACATCAAAATAGATGAAGCCGTTTAGAAGGAGAATCATTGCGAACACTTGCACATAAGAATTGTATATGTAATGATAGGAATGAACACGAATATACATATTACTATTTTATTTAGGTGTATGTTACTAAAATATACAATGGGGTTTTTATTAATTAAATGTTAAGCTCGTATCAACAACCAGCGATAATATTCACAACGATGATGACATTTAAACAGATGTTTCTCAGTATTTACTTATCTTGCATCTTAAATAGATGACACCAAATCTAAACAAATAAACAAAATTGGAGTGTCTGTTTGTAATATCAAAATAACACCTTTTCACTAAATGCAAATTGCAATTAAAATGTTTTTGTCTGTCTGTCTGTCTGTGTGTTTGTTTCAGGTAATCTCTGAAATGGCTGGACCGATTTTGACGGGACTTTCACTGGCAGATAGCTGATGTTTTAAGGAGTAACTTAAGCTACTTTAATTTTTGAAAACAATTATCATCTATCCATATATATTATCATAAATATTGTAACTATAATTCGTATAGCGGAACATTTTTGAAATATAAAAATAAAATCCTCAACTACGGTTTATATTTTAAAGCTGACAGTCGAATGCACGCCTCCGTATCGACGGCCGATTCACCATGCCTATTAACCATGTCTTTCAATATGTATAAATAAACACATCTATTTTGCCACAAAGTCAAAAATCTTGCAGCAATGAAGTTTGCAGTCGTCTTGTTCGTATTTTCAGTCCTGCTTGGACTAACTAAGGGTGAGGCTGGTAAGTAACTTGCGTGTCCACATTGTCTTCTTTTATAGGTACACTAGCTGAGCCCGCGACTTCGTCCGCGTGGAATTTGACTTAACAAAAAAGCCCGCTCCCGCGTTCTGAGCCCGCGCGACTCGACCCATTTTGTTTTTGGTTTTCTAAAATAAAAGTAGCCTAAGTTACTGCTTATAACAGTAGCTATCTGTCAGTGAAAGTCCCGTCAAAATCGGTGCAGCCGTTTCGGAGATTACCCGGAACAAACATTCAGACAGACAGACATATAGACAGACAGATAGACAAAAAAAATTTTAAACGCGTTTTTGCTATAGGTCTCGTATGTCCTTTCATATGCATTTAGTGAAACGGTGTTATTTTGATATTACAAACAAACACTACAATTTTATTTATTTGTATAGATTTGTTAATCTCGAGCCGTAGATATTACAATATTTTCTACAATTATTGAATTTTTCATGTGAAACCTGTAGTGCAGCGAGTCAGGGAGTGAGACCTGACGGGAGGGGAAGGCAAAGGCTTCCCCGATTGAATCTAATTATTAATTTGGACGACCGCTTGGCGCAGTGGTCTGAGGGTATACCGCTCGAGTCACTACACCTCGTAGTTGCGGGTTCGATTCCCGTCGTGTCAAATTGCGGAAACGGCCTTTTCGTAATTTCCCCAAGTCTGGGTGCCACCGGGATCGCCCTCAGTCCATTGTACGATACCCATACTACAAGCGTTACTTAGTTTAGGACCATACAGTTGGTGTGTCAGTTTGGCGATATGCATTTATGATATGTATTTTAATAACTTGCAGAATTGTGCGAAAATGACAAACAATGCAACCAAGTGGGTTGTGCATATTGCGACCCGCAAGGTTTCCGGTGTCGGGGATGCTACGGTGAATGCAACTCTGATGACTATTGTCACGGCAAGTACAAGACCTTGAAGTCCAACTGCGCCTGCTTATATCAGCAGTGTAGTTACGGATGTTCTGAGCATTTGGTCATCGCGACCGGCCCCGCCACCGGCGCCGGCGCACCTGCACACGGTCGCCCACATATGGTTGGTCACGGTCGCTATTAATACACTGACGGGCATTATAATCTATACATCTCCAAAAGACCACAATTCGACGTAGTTTTTGAAAATGGAACCAACCACACTTATGCAAACTGAAACCAACCTAGAACCACTTATACAAGGTTGGTTTTGGTCTACAGCAGTGCATGGGGGTTGATTGTGTTCTGTAAACGATATCCAACTAGCGTTGTGAAGTAAAAAAATAACCGAAAACAGTTTTGTATTGCCCATTAAAACCTTTTTACAAACTGGCCTGTTTGAAGTCTTGATTATAAAAAGTAAAACAAAATGCTTTGTCATACGTTATGTTTTGTGTGGCTTTTTTAAAAGTTACACGACAGTGTAGCAAAAACAGTCGGTGTGAGTAAACATGTATCATTTACCCATAAATAAAATGTTCCATTATTTTAACACGATTTTTATTATAATGTGACACAAAAGTCCCAAATAATACTTGGGTGTATGGATGAGTGTCGGTCTTAAAATTTACTGGAATAATTTTATTTTTTTCTATTGTAGCACTAACACTAAGCAAATTTTCTACAACTCTTTCTTGAATATGTTGCTATTAGCGGCTGGTACTGGAAAATTATGACAAAAAGCAATGCAAAAGCCCAAAAATCTGTAAATATTATACTTCGATACTCTCCTTACATTTATATGTCAACTATTGAATATAATATGTACCTACATTTGTAAATGATTAATTTGTACTTTTGAGACATCCTGTTTTTAATGAAGTCAGCTCTGAAATTAGGTGTAGATGTTGATGATGTACATGATTAGCTACTGGTGCTTTTTATTTCAAGGGTTTCACAATCCCTACGAGTAACCTATGTATATTTTTTTACCACCCTTCAACCCAAGTCTTGGCTGACAGAACAAGAGCGGTACATACGAGGTACTAAAATATAGAGACCGATAATTTTGTGTGTCAAGCATACGCCGATGAGAACAGATATCGCAGGTACTACTAAAAGGGTAGCTACTTATGTCGTTTAGGTTGTGGTTATTTTTTATTACCACTCAGAAAAATACAACCCTTTTGCAACCCCGTGAAGACTACGGCAGTAATGTACACTATGCGTGATCCGGTAGGCAGTAGACTCTACATACACGTGACGTCAAACCCATAAAAAATATTTACTTTTCTTTTAAGGCATTAAAGTTATCTTTAGAAGAACTCTGCGACGACCGCTTGGCGCAGTGGTTCGAGAGTAGGCCGCTCGGCTCACTACAAATGGTGGTTCCGGGTTCGATTCCCGCTGGGGTAATTTCAGATGAGGCCTTTTCGTAATTTGCCCTGGTCTGGGTGTCACTGGGATCACCCCCAGTCCATTGTACGGTACCCATAGTACAAGCGTTGCTTAGTTTGGCACCATACAGTTGGTGTGTTCGTCTGGCGATATTATTATTATTACTCTTTTTTAAGTCCGGATGTAAAACGAAGTGGTCCGTGAAAACTGAAGTATTTTCATAATTTTAATACTATTATCACTTGCTTATGGTTATGGTACAACTTAAAACTGGGCCAGCGTCGTGGATTATGACCTGAACCCCCTCGCATCAAGAGAAGGCCCGTGCCCAGGAGTGTGACACCAAAAGAGATATTTAATATTTTTTTATATTTAAATAAAAAACCTTGTGTGGGTACATCATTATAGAATGTAGGTATTGTTGAAGTGGAATGCTTTACAAAGAAATTGGACACACTTTTATATAGAAAAAAGTCTGTGAACAAGCGTACGATCCGCCTCATGTTAAGCAGTTACCGTAGCCTGTAGATGCTTGGAATACCAAAGGCATTGCTCGTAGGTTGCCGTTCTGGAAAGGAGTGGGAGAGAGGCAGGTTAAGGGGGGTCGGGCTTCCAGGTCTCTCAATCATTGTACGAAAAGCAGCTAATATCGAACGAAGCTCTGTCATCTAAGCGTCATTTCCCTACACAAAAGTCTGTTCACCTATAGATACATTTCTGTCAGATAATCACCCTATTTGACATCTGGATATAGTAAAATGTATATAAACTGGCGGTACTGGGTTAGCCGTGTAAATGACTGGCAACTGTACATTAATATTAAATAGCAATAGACGGTAGCATTATTACTAAGTCCATAATATGATAGGTAATAATTGATTGACATCATCAGTGCAAACGAGGAAAACAATAACAACTATTGTTTTGTTTAACGCGAAATAAAGTGAAGGTTATCGGATATTTTATATTTATTGTATTATTTATTCTCAGTTACCTCATCTGTACATTGCTTGAGATAAGTTTATGAGACTAGGTATTTTTTTGTTATCAATAAGACCATATTGCTTATTTTATGAGAATTGAGATACAAACTATCATTATATTTATGATTTTCTTATCCAGCCGTATTGCAAAAAAACATTTTAATTAAGAGAATACTGTCGTTTATCAAAACTCATGGTTGGTGTGTGGTTGGTAAGAAGCAGAGATAGCAAAGTTGCACACTTTGGGAACATGGAAGGAATGTTATCCGGAAAAATTGAATTGAATTTTTGATTTTCAGATTTAATATGCGAATTACATATTTTTTAAGGGGATTAGTTCCGCCACACACTCCCACCACTGTAACTCCTGTAAGCCAGGATC
Organism: Notodonta ziczac; assembly: GCA_918843915.1. Classification (NCBI taxonomy): domain Eukaryota; kingdom Metazoa; phylum Arthropoda; class Insecta; order Lepidoptera; family Notodontidae; genus Notodonta; species Notodonta ziczac. Next base: position 11,621,680 of record OU974046.1, on the reverse strand, counting down.
GACAATGGTGACCCATAATGATGTCGAGGTTTGACCCTCTACGAGTCCCGGGGAAAAATTAAATTGTCATGGAACCCGCACGAATTCAATAGAAAAAAATAATAGGAGGAGTTGGAAGAACAAAAATGCGAAGTTTATAAACTTATTAACAAAGATGATCACTAAGTAATTGAGGGCAGTTGGATAAAATGGTGAGGAAATCGGGATCTCTATTGTAAGGAGACCAACCCGCACCAAGCGGACAAGCTAAAACACCAAATAAAAAGCTACTCATGAAACGTGGCAATAAAGTGCAAAATCGACTGGTACGAGTGCCCTCGTCCCCGCGCTGCCGCATCGTAAGAGTTTTAACGAAATGAGTCCAGCCTGATTAGGTTAAGCCTATAAGCTTAAAACCAGGTTAAGCCTATAAGGTTACCCGTAAAATCTAATAAGCCATATTATGCAATTAATTATACATAATATTTTGTTCAAAACAAATTAATGTCGGCAAACAAGCGTACGACCCGCCTGAGGTTAAGTAGATACCGTAGTATTTAGATGCTCGCACTTTTTTTTCAGTATCATATTTTATTAATCACAAAACGGAAATTACAAGTTTATTACATAGGTAGCAGTTATTTCATACATACATAGTCCTTATTTTAAAAACCCTGCTAATGGATACAGGAAATGATTCTGTCGGCAACTGTAATTCAGGAGCCATTAATTTGTTTTAGTTCGCTGATAATGTGTTTTACATGTTTAATGAATGATGAAACTGCGTGGGTACTTTTAGTTAGACTACTTAAGCTGTATGGATGTACGTTCTAAAATTGACATAATGATTCGTGTTCGTGTCTTGTTCGTGAACATATGGGACACTAGCTGTGCCCGCGACTTCGTCCGCGTGGAATTTAATTGACAAAGTTTCATACGATCTTTCATCCCCTATTTTATCCCCATGGGGGTAGAATTAATCAAAATCCTTTCTTAGCGGATGCCTACGCCATAACATCTACCTGCATGCCAAATTTCAGCCCGATCCGTCCAGTGGTTAGGGCTGTGCGTTGATAGATCACTATGTCAGTCATTCAGTCAGTCACCTTTGAGTTATATGTATTTAGATTCCTGTAGTAAATGTAAATGCCGCACGTTCCTGAGCTAAGGGGGGAAGAGACGAAGGGAGGGGAAGGAAGATTCGTCTTGCGGCTGTCTCACTCATTATACGAAACGTAGCTCTAAGATGGCTACTTTACACCAATTTTGTGAGAGGTTGGTGCTACCCCGATCAAGACAGTCCGTATATGACCTGGGCCCTAACCACGCTAGCTACTCAAATCGTAATAGAAAAGCGAACGCTCGCGATTACGTTTCAAACGCTCCGCTTTTGACGTTTTGCTGACACAATACCATATCAATGTCAGCGAAACGTCAAAAGCGGAGCGTTTGAAACGTAATCGCGAGCGTTCGCTTTTCTATTACGATTTGAGTAGCTAGCGTGGTTAGGGCCCTGTGGGCAATCGACTACATCATGGCTCTAACATCATAAGCCATTGAAAATGAATTATCATTTTTGTCAACGAGTTTATATTGTTTTCTATTGCATGTGCAGTTGAAAATACATAGAAAGTAAAATAACTACCTACTAGGAACTTATTTTACTTACTAATTATCTTACTGCAATGGGTTGGTAGGCCAGGCCCTACCAGTACCTATTTGAGTTATGTTTATCATCTAGGGTCGTATTCTGTTGCATATGAGATAACCCCACGAGAGTCCCGAGGAGGTATAAATACACGTGCATTTTTGAGAAACGACACAACAAGCTAAGCTACCTTTGAGATCATACATCGAAGTATCTTAAGATTTCCTCAACCATGAAGTTCCTGGGTATGCTGCTGCTCCTCGTGGCCGTGGTGGCCATAGAAGCAAGTCCTCAGGGTCTAAAGATCGACCCGGTGCTTAAAGGTGAGTTTTTCGTATTTATAAGTCTATAATGGACTAAGAGCTTGTTTCCCCTCGTCTTGAGTAGGAGCCCCCCCCACCCCCACTACAAGTTGAGACCACAACACCATCGGTGACATGTGGGAGCACCGCAGAGCACCTCTGTCCACCCCTGCGGTCAACACAGGCGTGATGGTGAATTAATAACTTGAGCTCCTTGTATCTGATTTAGTGTCCTTCCAGGTTAAAAATTAAATTTATTTGTTGGAAGCTTTAAAGACCCAAATTTACTATTTTATTCTGCAGCTCAACCACTTATGGTTATAACGAGATTTAGTGCTTTAATTCTAACCATCAACCCCGTTAAAACTGGTTAAACCTTTTTTCCCTGATGGTCGAAGTTAAGGCAAACAGATAATCAGGGATTCTTAAACATTTAATTTGGACTCAGAGACTTTCAAATAGACAGTTGCTACCATTTTTACAAAAATGCTTTGTAAACCCCATGTAAGACAATAACATTTTTATTTATTTATTTTAAATAACAATCAGTATGCCAAATAACCTTTCTATTACATTTGTTATTAGTGCGTGAGTCTTATCTTGCGTGTGGCAGTTAATGTTATACAAGAAGTCTAAAGCAAGAAAAAGGTCTAATTATTTTTTTATTTGTGTTCTATTTACGGTTACAGCGATATCCGCTAACTCATGCGACGTGGACGACGACTGCCCCAGAGGCTACGGCTGCAGATGCGATGAGTTTGCACACGTCTGCATTCGATGCAGGGAGTGCACAACCGACCAGGCTTGCAGAGACAAGTACAGCAACCCTGAGTCCGCATGCAAGTGCACTAACAACCTTTGTAAAGGTTGCGTAGCCTGAGTGAACATTAACAAATTAGAACGACACGCCGATTTGATTATCCTCGATTTGATGAATTTATCTTAACATTGTATATGACCGTAATAAATGAATATGCAAAAGAAATGCATTATTTTATTTTTAATACTTTTCCCATGAGATCGTTCTTTAAAAGCCTAAAATATTAGCATTTTAACAATTAAACGAACAAATCAATAGTGATGGGGTCTGAATCTAGACCGGGTCAAATATTCCCAATAATGGGTCCCAACATATTACTTAGCAGAATTCTAGACTATTGAACTTGTTTTTTTCCACTTTTGATTTAAAATTTAGTTTTGAAGCAGTCGGTTATTATTTATATTTTTTTTTAGATTTTTCTCAAGTCCAAAACCGGCTCGGAACGCTTGAAGATCCGGCAAGAAGCTCAACGGATTTGATTAAAAAAAAGATTTTGTAATCGCCGGTTGCTTATAGTTATTATTTACAAATACTTGGTATTATTTTAAATAGAATAGCTCCAGTGTGTTGAATTTTGATTATATTGATTATATTTATTGAAAGGAAGAAGAAAGAATAATAATAAAATTATAATAATTATGTGCATAATAAGTAAAAAAGTTTTCCCAATGCACTCAAGAATAATATTATAGAAAGTGTTATAGACTTATTATCTTATGTTTTAAGCCCACTTTGCTGGTTGGGACGTTATTTTGAGCCAACATGCCACCAATAATCCCGCAAGGAAAGCATTCAAAACCTATTTGAACTTTATTTATTATCATATGGGTCATATTTGTTTTCATATAAAATAACCCCCACGAGCGTCATACGAGGTGTATATAAACGTGCATTTATAAGAAACGACACAAACAGTCTTTGAGATCTCGAACCAACATTAATTTTCCTCAATCATGAAGTTCGCGGGTATCCTGGTGCTCCTTGTGGCTTTGGTCGCGATAGAAGCGAGTCCTCAAGGTAATGACAACAGCAAAGGTTCTGGAGGGGAGTGTGCCATATTTTAAGTCTATTTTTATCGGCCTCCCTCGTATTGAGTAGGATTATGTTCTGTAAGTATAAGGTCTAAAGGCTTCCCCTTTTATAACTTGAGACCAAAACCAAAGGCTTAATTCGGGTGTAATACCTTAACTTCACAGACACAGCTCAATTACAGTCTTATAATACTATAGATGTACGCGACAAATTAGTGCGCATAACACCCTAAATTCAAATTTATAGAAGGATACAATCCATTTACAATTGCTTGACAACATTATTTGCAAAGCAATTGAAAGTTTTTTTTAATGAATTTGGGTTTGCCTTTTGCTTACCAAACAGTATTTATATTCCATGGTGGATGTTTTTGATACCCGAAGTGCGCTATTAAATCCAAATTAGAATTAGAATACACCATGTTTAGTGTTTTGATTGATGTTCTATGCGTGATATTATCACCATTTCCCCAGTTACACGCAAAAATTGTATTTCTCATCGTTTTCTAGAACATAATATTATATTAACCACGAAGAGTTGAAGGATTATTTAACTAGTAGTAGTAGAAGGAACGAAGAACTTCTTCTTGTTAATTACATTTACAGCGCGAGCGACCATCCCGTGCAAGGTGGACGGCGACTGCCCCAAAGACTACGGCTGCATCTGCGATGATTTCAATAAGCTTTGCGTGAACTGCAAGCAGTGCACCTCCGACAAAGGCTGCCGCGATATGTACAGCAACGCCGATACCGGATGCCAATGCTCTTACGGCCTTTGCGTCAATTGTTTAAAATCTCCTTGATTGCATATGAACAATTATAAATGCCTTTGTTGTAAGAACCTCTCTTTACATTTTATGGAACGGTGTTTGCAATAAATGATTTGTTTTAAAATATATTATGTTTATTGTTCTCCCCTCTGTGTCATTATTTAATACACTCAAAACAATGTTTTATGAGCAGTATTAATATTCGTCCAATAGGATAGCCACAAAGGACTATGAATAGAACTTTAACAATAACAGGAATAAGCCGTTCGAACTGATATCTATTGAAATCGTTATATGAAGCTGAGGAGACATATAGATATTCTTTTTAGTTATAGGAATGATATTCAGGACTGCCGATAGAGAGCGCCAATGGAATTATTATTTTTTTTATATTATATTATTATTTATATTATTTTTTTCTGTAGCTTGATATTGTACTATATTTTTATTTAATGATACATACATAAACTGCTAAAAACATAACCCTTCGTATTGGCTTTGTCGTCGACGTTTTGTCGTGGGATAAAACGTCGTATGACACGCGGGAGCATTGGTCACACACTTGGCTCGATCACAGCACTTGCTTTTACCTCGAGTCAAAATAAATAGGTACATTTGGACATGATTACGTCCCAGTACCCTATCCCGACTGTTTTTAGGGTTCCGCATTATTTAAAAGAGACTGAACGGAACTGAGGTGTCTACGGATCTCTATTATATGCGTGGCCCGACAGGTACTATTGGCCTGTTTTCTAAAATATATTCAATGAACAAATACGTATTCTTGAACTTTAATCAAAGTATAGCATTAATAATAATAAACAAATCTTGTGATAAATCATAACCTACCAAAAAATGGAGTATATCATCTGGGGTCATATCCGTTTGCACATGAGATAACCCCACGAGCGTCCCGAGGTATAAATATGCGTGACTTTTTTAGAAACGACACAATCAAGCTCACGTTCCTTTGAGATCATATATCGAAGCACCTCAAGATTTCCCCAACCATGAAGTTCATTGGTATCCTGTTGCTCCTCGTGGCCGTGGTGGCGATTGAAGCAAGTCCTCAGGAGGACAAGGTCAAACTGATTCGTGGAGGTAAGTTTACCATATTAGAAGTCTATGATGCTCTAATACTAAGAGCTCGTTCCCCCTCGTCTTGAGTAGGAGCGTGCACTGTATAATAGCAACAGCCCCCCCCCCCACTACAAGTTGAGACCACAGAACACATCTACCCACCCCTGCGGTCAACACAGGCGTGATGGTGTATTAATATAGACCCTTGTTTTTCACTTTACATGTTCCGTTCAGTTCTCAAATTATTTTTTGAGTAAGTAAGATGCTTTAACAAAGGTATACATTTTATTTTTGTAATGAGTAACGGCGTTTATACACTCATTCGTACTCAGTTCATATCCGAATTTAACATGATAAAAAATTCTAAACTTAAATTTTGTTGTTTTAATATGTTATTGTATTTTGATGTGGACCTGGACATTATCAAATAGCCTGTTGCATTATTTTTTTTACAAAAATGTCTTTAATTTATATGCACAGGTCGGTTACAATCGTATTATAGTTTAAATGCACGCAACAAATGCGGATTAGTCCAAAAACAACTTAAATCCCAAATTCATAGAAAGTTACCATGGACTTACAATGATATATTAAAACAATTTTTCTTTTGAAAAATAATAATCTTAAACCCAAGTACCTAAGTATATTTTATCTTGATTGAGAATGAGTATTATACAAGTAGTTAATGGCGAGATAATTAATTAATTAATTTATTCATAATAATAGGGGCCGCCAACAAATGCGCAGTGGACGACGACTGCCCCAGAGGCTACGGCTGCAGATGCGATGAGTTCTCAGGAGTCTGCATCAATTGCAAGGAGTGCAAATCCGACCAGGCTTGCAGAGACAAGTACAGCAACCCTGAATCTTCATGCAAGTGCACTCACAACCTTTGTGCAGGTTGCGTGGCCTGAGTGAACATTCACAAGTTATAACGACCCAACGATATGTTTTTTTCTTTTATTTTGAAGATTTTACCTTTACATTGTATTAGAAAGGTGTTCGTAATAAATAAATACTTAAAATAAAATACTATATTATTTAAATTCGCTCTCCATGGTATCGGTATTTAAAGACTGACAAAAAAGGGATTATGATTAACTAGAGGGTAGGTCACCAAATAAACTTGCAATCGAAGTTCTGGCTTTTCAACACAAATAAATAAATGTAAGTCTGCGAGATGATTTTGAAGGAGTATTGTTGGTATCGAATAGAAAATAAACATATTCATTGAATTTTGTGTTCCAACTCTATAGTCCTGATGTTGTAGGGGCACAAGTCAGAAAATGATACACAATCTAGTTTCAGAATTATGCGTCCAGACTTAACCAGCGACCGAATTTTTTTCACATTTTCCGTGCAGACTAAACCCAAGGACGTTGCTTGACTCAATGGCTCAAACAACCCCAAGGCCAGCTCGTCTTCGTTCAGATGTAGAACCCGTATTAACAAATTGATACAATGATGATGGGATAGCTGTCTATTTGGTTTTTTTTCCGTTGGCCGGCCTGGATCAATAGAAATGTCAAAAAATAACTAGTTTATTTTTAATAATTTGACAGCTGTCAGTTTAAAGCGATTCTCCCTAGGGCGGAAAAGTATTACTTTCAACCCGCTCCTCAGGCAACTTCAGACCTACTTTCCGAGTATGAGTAATGAAAATAGATTATTTTCTTTGTAATATTTTGTTCATGTTGTATAAATTTTTCATTAATAAAAAATGCTCTTCTGAAATTTCATACACGTAAACACGTATACAAGATACCTTGATTATTGATATCTAGGTAATAAGAACGGATATTATAAAATTTTACTAATACGGGTCTCTATAGATCTTATTGTGTGTTTCAATTGACATAAAACTTAGTGTGAAGACTCTATAACTCTAAATTGAAAATTTAAAAACCCCCGATGCGACGTCCTTTTTAACCCCCGACGAAAAACGAGGGGTGTTATAAGTTTAACATGTGTATCTGTGTATCTGTGTGTCTGTCTGTGGCAACGTAGCGCCCAAGCCGATGAACCGATTTCAATTGTGTTTCTTTTGTTAGATAGGTATTCTGATCGAGAGTGTTCTTAGCTATGTTTCATGAAAATCGGTTCAGCCGTTTGAAGATCATCAGCTATTTTGTAGGTTAAAAAGCCACATTCACGGCCAAAACCAACTTCCACGGCTCGAATCCGATCGAAATTTGAGATTATTGGATTTAGATTTATTATATTTTTAAATGATCGTAATAGTCTGAACTGGCTTTTTACAATATTATAAATATGAAAAGTTTCCCTGATTCTGGAAAAAATGTATATTTTATCAATTTTTATAAGAGATTTGTGTATGAACTAAAGACGTTCCATCAGTCACGTGTCAAATGATGGATACGCGCATGCGTAAATTTTGTTTGTTTTGTTAATGGTCATGGAATATTACGTTATAATAATTCTAGAGGGCGCTGCTCCGCCATTGAGAAAATATATAAAAAACAAATCAAATTTAAAATAATTTTAGCGTTATTGAAAATTATTTCCCTGGGCTGCTCCCGTCCACCTCAACCAGAGTTATTACATGAAATTGAATCATAATTGATAATATTTTACTACGAATTAAACCTCTGTGGCATCAATATTTAGATTCGTTGTCTATTCTAATGTCAATTATTATACTGTCATAACAAAATAATGTCTCATACTTTTACACAGATTTTCTGTTGATTATTGTACATCTTAGAATATAAATGAGGAAGCCAAAACAAATGATTTAATGGCGCTTTCATAATCTGGCATCGAAACTAGTTGTACCAGATGAATTTGCGAGATGAGCTATGGATACTGAGCTACGGGAGCTACGCAAATCGCGCTAACATCATTATTTGGAAGAACTAGGTAAATTATACATTTGATGAACAGGTCATCGCATCGGGGGTTTTTAAATTTTCAATTTAGAGTTATCATCAAATGTATACAATAATCAACAGAAAATCTGTGTAAAGTATAAGACATTATTTTAAACCCCCGACGAAAAACAAGGGGTGTTATAAGTTTAACATGTGTATCTGTGTGTCTGTGTATCTGTGTATCTGTGTATCTGTGTATCTGTGTATCTGTGTATCTGTGTGTCTGTCTGTGGCAACGTAGCGCCCAAGCTAATAAACCGATTTCAATTTTGTTTCTTTTGTTAGAAAGGTATTCTGATCGAGAGTGTTCTTAGCTATGTTTCATGAAAATCGGTTCAGCCGTTTGAAGATCATCAGCTCTTTTGTAGGTTAAAAAGCCACATTCACGGCCAAAACCAACTTCCCCGGCTCGAATCCAATCGAAATTTGAGATTATTGGATTTAGATTTATTATATTTTTAAATGATCGTAATAGTCTGAACTGGCTTTTTACAATATTATAAATATGAAAAGTTTTCCTGAATCTGGAAAAAATGTATATTTTATCAATTTTTATATGAGATTTTTGTATGAACTAAAGACGTTCCATAAGTCACGTGTCAAATGATGGATACGCGCATGCGTTAAATTTTGTTTGTTTTGTTTATGGTCATGGAATATTACGTTATTATAATTCTAGAGGGCGCTGCTCCGCCATTGAGAAACAATATAAAAAACAAATCTAATTTAAAATAATTTTAGCGTTATTGAAAATTCTTCCCCTGGGCTGCTCCCGTCCACCTCAACCAGAGTTATTACATGAAATTAAATCATAATTGATAATATTATATACTAGGAATTAAACCTCCGTGGCATCAATATTTACATTCGTTGTCTATTCTGTTAATTATTATAATGTCATAACAAAATAATGTCTCATACTTTTACACAGATTTTCTGTTGATAATTGTATACATTTGATGAAAAGATCGTCGCATCGGGGGTTTTTAAATTTTCAATTTAGAGTTATGTTATGACATTATAATAATTGACAATAGAATAGACAACGAATCTAAATATTTATGCCATGGAGGTTTGATTCCTAGTAGAATATTATCAATTATGATTCAATTTCATGTTATAACTCTGGTTGAGGTGGACGGGAGCATCCCAGGGGAAGAATTTTCAATAACGCTAAAATTATTTTTAATTAGATTAGTTTTTTTATATTTTTTCTCAAAAGCGGAGCAGCGCCCTCTAGAAATTATTATAGCCTAATATTCCATGATCAAAACTAACAACATTTAACGCATGCGCGTATCCATCATTTGGAACGTGACTTATGGAACGTCTTTAGTTCATACGTAGTATTGTATTCTCTTTGTAGTTCATACACAAATCTCATATAAAAATTGATAAAATATAATTTTTTTCCAGAATAAGGGAAACTTTTCAAATTTATAATATTGGAAAAAGCCAGTTCAGACTAACACGATCCTTTAAAAATATAATAAATCTACATCCAATAGTCAAATTTAGAATGGATTCGAGCCGTGGAAATTGGTTTTGACCTTGAATGTGGCTTTTTTATCCTACAAAAGAGCTGATGATCTTCAAACGGCTGAACTGATTTTCATGAAACATAGCTAAGAACAGACAGACAGACACACAGATACACAGATACACATGTTAAACTTATAACACCCCTCTTTTTTCGTCGGGGGTTAATAAAATAATTAATTAAATATGTAATTCGAAATTTTTGGTGAAGCATACATAGAAATGGAGGTGTCAAAAGATTCAAATCATCATATATAAATGTATATATTTATATATAAATATATATATATTAAAATATATATATATATTTATATACCTCCACGTAAGTTGTTGTAACTTTTGAACGAGAACGGGCTACAACATTGTATATACCTTTGCAATGGTATACGCGGGGTACGAGAGAGCGGGAACCGCGCGCTCGCGTGTTGTATTGGTCACATAAAACAGACTACGCCGGACTTTCAACTGACCTGAAATGTTGTATAGATTACATACAACAGTATACGTCGTTTGAGCGTTCTTGAAAAATGTTGTATGTAATACATGTACCATTTTACGTTTACATTTAAATAAAAAATATTGTTAAATGTAATAAATACTACATTTTACTTCGGGAGTTGTTATTCAAAAGTTTGTTGTATGGTGACATACTATATTTTACGTTGCTATTACTTTTTTTTTACTTCAATTCAATATTGTATGTCGTAAGTAATTTCTAAAATTGGGTCTTCAAATGCTTTGCTTAATATATTATATTTTAAATAAAAAAATTAAACTGACATAAAATAACTTGGGTGCACTAAAAAGCTAGAAATAACCAGGGACTTTGTAATTTATTTCATTTGGAGTGATGCCACTATCTTTACACAACGTTAATACTACTTCTTACCTACTACCCCTACTTACTTGAATTGTCACCGACGGAATTTAGATTATGGTCTGATAATTGTGCTGGTCAGAACCGCAATCGCATTGTGTTTGCGTTTATGTGTATAGTGCTAATAAACTTAATACATAACATAATATAACTATAAAACATACCTTTATCGAAAAAGGTCATACAAAAGCAGAGGATGACAGCTTTCACGCTTTCATAGAACGTTCATCTAAAAATAAACTTATTAAACACCTTTGGAATGGTTCAGCTTGGTTAGATGAGCTAAACAGGATGGAATACCATATTATAATGTCATAGATATTAAGCATAGTGATTTTTATAACAAGAAATAACTTTGAACGGGCGTAATTGGGCGTAATCTTCTACTCGAGAGAGTATAAGCACCGAGTACCTTAAAACGCGAGAGCGCTCTAAAATCGGTAGGTTATTTAGTCCGATATATGTCGTTTACGAAGATCTTCTGACCAATTGGCAATCCAGATGGGATACAACAAGTAAGGGCCGCCACCTCCACCAATTATATATATGCGTTCGTAAACGTCTGGAGAGAGCGTAGTTGGAGGTGGACCACTGTGTGGCTCAATTTGTGACTGAACATGGCAACTTTAGGAGCAAATTATTCTACTACGAATTGGTTCCCTCTCCTTTCTGTCAATTTTCGACGCAGCAAAACAATCATGCACAATCTGCACATCACACCCTGTGGGAGTGCAGTCTCTGGCACAATGAACGGACTACTATTCTAAATAGCCTACAAGTGACATCTGGAGCAGTTTATTACACAGACCTTGTGGAAACCAGGGAAAATTTCCGTGCGTTCAAGCGTTCTTGCCGTACCTATTATTGGAATCAAGTAGAATCAGCTCACGAGTTTAGGTCCAATTAGTCATATTACGATCAGTGGTGCCTTACAACTTGTCTTTAATCAGCTTTAACAGACTTGTATCTATGGCAATCAGCCCATACCAGCTATTTCTTCTCCCGCTTTGCACCGGAGGGAGTGGACATGTTTTCTTCCAACTCATCCTATTATTTCTTTCGATTCCATTCGTGCGGGTTCCGAGACATTATTGTCGATCCTGTCTTACAGGAGTTACAGTGGAGGGAGGGTGTGGCAGGACTAGTCCCATTAAGGGCGTAATTGGTCGAAAAATATAAGTTGAGACGTAGCGAGTATGTGGCGAAAATTCTTTTAAAAGTGACAACTGCAGTGCTTTGAACGCAGGCCGTTTGTCTCACTGCACATGGTCGTTGCGGGTTCAACTCCCGTCGGGGAAAAAATCGCCTTATCGTTATTTGCCCCGGTTTGGGTGTCACTGGGATGGCTCCCAGTCCATTGTGCTGTACCTATAGTACATAAATTGCTTAGTTTGGGACGATACAGTTGGTGTGTCAGTCTGCCGATATTTAAAATAAACATAATTATATCGTTACGATTTGGCAAACAGTGATGCTATTGCCATTAATACCAATACCCGAAGACGTCAAAGAAATAGTATGGCAGAGCTATACCCTCTCTATTCCAACCATCTTCGCTTAACAAAGGCAAAATTATGATGACTTAATGAGTCTCTGCGGTAAATTAATATTTTAATTTTTTACTTTATTATGTTTATTTTAATTATGCATTTTATTTTTATTATTTTTATTTTGATTCTAAATAACCTTATCAGTGTTTTTATTTACATTATTTTTATTACAGAGTAATGGAAGATATTACTGCTTTTATTATAAATTCAATTTGTAAAAAACATTATTTTTAAATATGTCCTAATACAAAAATAAAGACAGTTATCCTAGAATTATTTTCCTTACCTATAATTTGTTCACGTGCAATAATACACACTCAATTTTTTGTCCAATTTATATTGTTATTGTCTCATACAACAGCTGAAGAAGTTTAAACTTCGCAGTATATTGTTGCAAGTATGAGATACAACAACTGGCGCAGTCTATACTCCGCAGTATAATGTTGTAAGTATGACATACAACAACTGGCGCAGCCTGTACTCCGCAGTAAAATGTTGTAAGTATGACATACAACAACTGGCGCAGCTTGTACTCCGCAGTGAAATGTTGTATGAACAATATCTCATAAAATATTCATATTTTCTTAAATTATCTTTCAACATAATCAAGAATACTATAAATTAAACTTATATACCAAATTTCACAAAGATACAATAATAAATACAGTTTTTAGTGCAATTTGAATCTTTAAAATGCTCTCTTGTAAAATTACGGTTTTGGGGATACAACAACTTACGTGGGAGGTATCGATATACATCATGGTTTCACTGAAACTGAAAGACCTATAATACTGTAAAGATCCCTATTTTATTCTGAGCTGGCAAACAATTATATTCATTTGAGGTACTTTTACTAAGCCCTCTTGTATCTCAAGATTGGTTATAGTTAGATGTGTATAGGATATAAGGAAATAGCATAAAATATAAGGTTGAATGAATGAACATAGTATTTAGTTAATTGGTACATGTGGAATAATCAAAGACGTATTGTATAATTTAAGAAGGGAAAGGTTTCCGAAGTTTATCACTACGGGTAACGTTGAGTACTAATAATATTCCTCCAATACTTGTCTATATTCCTGTATTCTACCCTTGTAACGTTGTGGAATTTACAACGTTTCAATATTATTATATCTCACAAAAAAATACATAATGCTAACATTTAATACGCGAATGCGATTAGTGGCGCCATCTATTGTGGTAGGCCGCGAACTTGTCGGCTGTTCGATAGCTCGAGTACACAGATAATTTTGTATGTCAAAACAATTTAAATTCATATTATTATTATTATCAAAATTAAGTATTTATTAATGACCATAAATTCAAGAAAAGATTTAGTAAATAGTAAATATATTTAAATACAATAACTGCAATTAAATTTTAATACTAGCAACGAAACGTAAATCTGTCAAAGCGTTACGAGATGTCATCAGAGCCATAAGAAAGACGACGAATCATGACTCGTATAATTAAATTCTTTTAGCCGTTAATTTTCACTTTGACGACAGCCGGGAGTATATAAGGGCTCGTCCCCACCCCGGGGGTCTTTTTCAACGAGATGGGGAGACACCGGGTTAACGTCGCGGGGCCGCGGGCATTCCACAACGCGCCGCGGCCAGAGCAGTTGTTATTGATTTAACTTTAAATTAACACGTCTATACTTCTTCATTTATACCTGGTGAGTTTGCAATAGCATTTAGAATTAAGCTTTTTATTGTGCGATTGTTTCCCATCCTTCAGCGAATCAGCTGATGTGTGCATAACCTATTTCTGTGTGTTCCTTTCTTCGCTTTAGCACTGCCAACGCAACTAAGCGTGGCGTCCTGGCTTATGCACCATCACCACCGCCATAGCATTGTAACCACGCCATTCGCTGCAAGGATGTCGAATTCATCGACAAATTGTGTAACGGTAATTCATGACGCTGTACGCTACCCTCAGGCGATAAATTATAACGGCCAAGGGATGATCAGTTTTTCTTATATAGTGTTAACCGTCTGTGTTCGCTCTTTTGCACTACCCATGTGTCCCTACTCATGTTACTGCTACGGCCTGCCCGCTATAATGCTATTTTTCGCAATACTTCGCCACCCCCTGCAGTGGGCATCATCAGGGAGCATTGGGCAGACCGCAGCACGTATAGGAACCCTACATAACCCCGCATAATGGACATTCCAGCCACACCACTCATCGGCTACCCCGTGAGACAGACGCCTGGCTGCAGAACACCCCGTCAAGCTACCCTTCGCAGCGACGACCGGAGATCACCCGGAGCGCCGCGTAGCTACCTCGCTGACTTCGTTCGCCACGGCTAGTCCCGGAGATCACCCGGAGCGCCGCGTGTCCATAACTGCAGGGGAGTTCTCCGTCTCGGAAGGACAGAACCAACACAGCTAACAATACCGTCAGCTATCAGTACCGTCAGCTATCAATACCGTCAGATATCAATACCCTCAGTTACCATTACTCTATACCCTTAGTTCTCAACATAGTTAGTTATTTTGTAAATTGTAATACCCGTAACTAACTAGGCTCAACGCCCATGCTCAAAATATAAATTTTACTTTGTTAAATAGCGTCTACCTACATTGGGTAGATATAACACTACCAAAACTCACTCCCTGAGATCTTACTTTTGTGACTTATAATTTGAATAACTACATTAACTACTGTAATTTATATTTGCCTATAAATATTTTGTCAAAGTGATTAGATGAGATTTTACTTGTGTGGCAGCGAATATTAATAATTGCGTTTGTGTAATTGCGTTTCTAGTAGTTATACTTGCCACCCTGTACCCGGCTACCCCGGGCTCTAATACAGTTGGTGTCATTAGTAATTTATTAATTATTTTCTTGGTATAGGTGGCTACTTCGTTAGTCCCTTACACATTTTAGTTGTCACACTCATCTTACTCTAGTCACCGTGACATATTTGTCATATAGTCTACTGTGATCTAAATTGTCACACCCTGCTTGACCTATGGCTTTCAGATGTGGACGTTTACAAACAAGATAAGTAACAAAATAAGAACCTGTCAGCGGGCAATGTAGAGAAGCATGCTACGCCTAAGAAAAGTCCAAAAAACAAGAAGTCAAGAAATAAGAAAAAAGACAAAACTAACAGATGCGTTACACCAAGCACTAAAACTAAAAAGGGAGCTGGGCCGGCCATGTAGCAAAATGCACAGACCAACGATGGACTCTCAACAGCACGCAATGGACCGGTCCACAAGAAAAAAGAAACGTGGGCAGACCACAAAAACGATGGGTGGACGACATAATATTGGTGGTGGGGAAAAACTGGACAAGAATAGCAAAGGACAGAGAAAACTGGAAGAAATTGGAGGAGGCCTATACCCTTTCAGAGGGGTTCCTATAGTATAAACTAAAATAAAACATTAGAACCACTAAGATTTAGAATTACTAACATACAAAAAAAAGAAAAAAACTATATTGTTACTAAAACATGTTAAGGTTTATAGGAAACAAAAAGGCTTTATTATTATTATTATACTTATCTATATTTTAAAACTAATATTGCTTCTGATATTTTTACTGAAGTTTTGACAAGACAACGTATATCTTCGTCTGTTAATAGTTTAGAAAAATAGTATAAACAAATACCGTAACCTACCCATATAAATAAGTTATGTTTATCATGAAGGTTCATGTTTATTGCGCATGAGATAACCCCACGGGCATCCCGAGGTATAAATATACGTGCAATTTATGAAACGACGCAAACAAGCTAAGGTACCTTTGAGATCATACATCGAAGCACCTCAAGATATCCTCAACCATGAAGTTCATTGGTATCCTGCTGCTCCTTGTGGCCGTGGTGGCGATTGAAGCAAGTCCTCAGGTGGACAAGATCAAACCGGTTGGTGAAGGTAAGTTTACCATATTGGAAGTCTATGATGCTTTAATAGTAAGAGCTCGTTCCCCCTCGTCTTGAGTAGGAGCGTGCACTGTATAATGGCAACAGCCAACTACAAGTTGAGACCACAACACCATCGGTGACATGTGGCAGCGCCGCAGAGAACCTCTGCCCACCCCTGCGGTCACCACAGGCGTGATGGTATATTAATATATCTAGGCCCTTGCTTTTGACTTAACATGTTCTGTTCAGTTTTCGAATAGATGTTTTTGAGTAAGATGCTTTAACGAAGGTCGGTATAATTAATAAATATTATTTTTGAAATAATTATCTATAGGCGTTTGTACACTCATTCGTACTCAGTTCATATCCAAAAGTTAACGTTCTTAAAATTTTCTAAACTTCATTTGTGTTGTTTTAATATTTTTGTATGTAAGAAGCTAGACAGCTAGTATCCGCGATTTTGCAGGTGCA
Organism: Notodonta ziczac; assembly: GCA_918843915.1. Taxonomy (NCBI): domain Eukaryota; kingdom Metazoa; phylum Arthropoda; class Insecta; order Lepidoptera; family Notodontidae; genus Notodonta; species Notodonta ziczac. Next base: position 11,604,840 of record OU974046.1, on the reverse strand, counting down.
AATTTAAAATGTTGCTCAACCACCAAGGGTTGAAGCGTACTTTTATATTTAAGCCTTGCCGTTAGCCCCGTTAAAACCAGTTAAACCCCTTTTTCCATGATTCTCGAACTTAAGGCAAATGGATAATCAGGGCAAAATTCTAAAAACTTTTTATAAGAACTTGGAGATCATAAATTAGCCTGTTGCATCCATTTTTAAAAAGTGTATTTAATTTACAGACACAGTTCGGTTATAATCTTATAATAGTTTGAATGTACGCAACAAATGCGGATTAGTGCAAAACCACCTTAAATCACAAAATTTATATAAAATTACAAATTTACAATGGCCTTACAATTTTATTTTAAAACCTTTTTTTCTGAAAAATAATTGTCATAAATAAATAAATAAAAGTAATATTGCCAGACTGATACACCAACTGTATAGTTCCAAACCAAGCAATGCTGGGGGCTATAACAGTGACACCCAGAGTAAAGCGAATTACGAAAAGGCTATTTCCAAAATTGTCCCGGCGGGAATCGAACCTGCAACCAGTGATCCCAACGGCCTACGCTCGAACCACTGTGCCAAGCGGTCGTCTATAGACCCAAGTACCTACGTATTTTGTATCTTGAGTGAGAATGAGTATTTTACAAGTACTTCATGGCGACATAATTTAAGGACATAAAGGACATAAAATTAATTGATTAATTCTTAATAGAGTTCTATTGACGGTTACAGCGCTGGCTGCCGCCGCCTCCATTAAATGCGACGTGGACGACGACTGCCCCAGAGGCTACGGCTGCAGATGCGATGAGTTTGCGCACGTCTGCATCAGATGCAAGGAGTGCTCAAACGACCAGTTTTGCAAAGACAAGTACAGCAACCCTGAGTCCGCATGCAAGTGCACTCACAACCTTTGTGTAGGTTGCGTAGCCTGAGTGAACATTCGAACATCACATAACGACACAACTTTATTTTTTTATTAAATTTGAAGATTTTATATTTTCATTGTATTAGAAAGGTGTTCGAAATAAATGAATATTTAAAATAATATATTATTATATTATTTAAATTCCCATGGTATCGTAACCGTCAAAAAAGGGATTATGACTAACTAGAGGGTAGGTCACCCAATAAACGTACGATCGAAGTTTTGGCTTTTCAACACAAATAAATAAATGTAAGTCTGTGAGATCTACTGATTTTGAATGAGTATTGTTGGTATCGAATAGAAACATATTCATTGAATTTTGGGTTCCAACTCTATAGTCCTAATGGTTTGGGGGCACTAAACAAAAACAAAAGGAAAACAGTAAACAGCTTTATTCAACGGTTAACTAAAAGACAGAAATAAATGATTAAGGACAGCACGTAAGGGGATTTTTGAGAGCTCTTTAGAAAGCTATTGAGTCAAACAACACGCATACTCAGTCAGAAAATGATACAAATCTAGTTTCAGAATTATGCGTCTAGGCTTAACCAGCGACCGATTTTTTTTTCACAATTTTCCATTTATACTATCCTCAAGGACGTTCCATAACTCAACTGTTTTTATTTTAATTGCAATGTCATATTACTTCTAGATTTTCTGCACAGTGTTTCAAGTTTTTACAGCAAAATCTACCTAAAGCCACGTTTTCAGCTTAAACAAATTCTGGAACCCAATAAAAACTGTTTTCCCTTATTTGACACACTTAGGGGTGGAATTTTATAAAACGCTGAAAATTATATACTTTATTTGTAATGGTAAACTTCATACTAATTTTCATGGCTCTAAGTTGAGAATTTTGTTTTACCCATACACAATTTCACCCCCTATTTTATACACTTAGGGCAGGAATTTTACAAAATCTTTCCTTAGTGGACATTTACAGTATAAAAGCTACCTACTGTCAACATTTCATGATTCTAACACCAGCGGTTTGGGCTGTGCGTTGATTCCTTGGTTTTGATAAGTGAATTTACAAAAAGTATCAAAATGTGCGACATAAGTGGTCATCTTATTTGATTGCGTTGTCTTTGAAGCTTAGTTTTTTACACCCACAAGGAACCATAGCGTTTTATATTTGATAATATTAATTTCAACTTGATATCTTGATATCTATCTGAAGAAGGGTCTGGACAGACAGGCAGACGGACAACAAAGTGATCCTATAAGGCTTCCGTTTTTTCCTTTTAAGCCTAAAACACCAGACAAACATAGAACCTCCTTATTTTTGTAAGTCGGTAAAAAAATACAGGGTATAAAATTCAAATAATGATATAATAAGAAATCGAAATAGATGTTGATTAATAAACTACCTACACGCAGTAGACAATGCCAAGATGTCAAATGGTTTCAAATAGTTAAACACGCTATGAAAGCGTGCCCAGTTAAATCCCCCTTATAAAATTTTACAAGACACGCGTTGTTCTCGTGTTTAGCTTTTTTTTAATAACACCGCGTGCGTTTTATTAAATAAGGACCTACATGCAAGGATAACATACGTAGTTTCTGATGGAAGTTAAATTTTATATTTTTGGAAATAATGTTTTGTGTACAAGAAATTAATTAAATCTAGAAATTATATCAGTTAATTAAGCTTATTTCTGTTAAACTCACGGAAACGATAATAAATTGCTGTTTCAAAAAACCCAATGATACGTTATCATATTTACGTTCTGAGTAATCACATGTTTAGTAACCGTGTTTTTTTTATTTTGTTTTATTTGAGATAGTAAATAGTTATTGGGTAAATAGATTATTTTCTTTGTTATATTTTGTACATATAATATACAATTTTCATCAATTTAATAATCCTCATTTGACCAATTATTAAATGTATTAAAAAAATACAACCGATTGAGTACCTCCTCCTTTTTGAAGTGGAATACGTATGTAATAATAAATAAACAAAAAATATCGCCAGACTGATTCACCAACTGTATGGTCCCAAATTAAGCAACGCCTGTACTATGGGTACCGTACAATTGACTGGGGGCGATCCCAGTGACACCCAGACCAGAGCAAATTACGAAAAGGCCATTTCCAAAATTTTCCCCGACGGGAATCGAACCCGCAACCACTTAGTGCAGTGAGCCGAGCGGCCTACGCTTGAAGCGGTTGCACCAAGCGGTCGGTATCTCTATTTCAATAGCTTCTGATCTTTACATTGAAGACAACGTCTGTTGGGTCTGCTCTTAATAGTTTAGAATAACAAGTATAAACAAATACCGTGATAAATAATTATCTACCAATATAATTAAATTATGTTTATCACCATGTCTTCCGAGTTGTATATAAACGTGCATTTATAAGAAACGACACAAACAGGCTAACGTGCCTTTGAGATCTCGAACGAAAATTAATTTTCCTCAATCATGAAGTTCGCGGGTATCCTGCTGCTCCTTGTGGCTTTGGTCGCGATAGAAGCGAGTCCTCAGGGTGATGACAGCAGCAAAGTTTCTGAAGGTGAGTGTGCCATGTTTTAAGTCTAATGTCAAAAGGCTCCCCTTTTATAACATGAGACCAAAACCAATGGCCTAATTTGGGTGTAATATCTTAACTTCACAGACAGCGATCAGTTACGGTCTTATAATACGCGACAAATTAGTGCGGATAATACCCTAAATGCAAATTTATAGAAGGTAACAATCAATTTACAATTGCATGCACAACATTATTTGCAAAGCAATTGAAAGTTTTTTTAATGAATTTTGGTTTGCCTTTTGCTTACCAAACAGTATTTAAATTCCATGGTCATACTTTTGGTCCTAAGTACGCTATTAAATCAAAAATACATTTGTAACACGAGTATTATCATCATTTCCCAGTTATAAGCAAAAACTTTACTTCTCAGCGTTTTCTGGAACATAATACTATATTAACCAGGAAATATTATGTATTTACAGTTTGACGTTAATATAACTGTTTGATGTAAGTTAGAGTTGAGGGATTAGATATTTAACTAGTAGCAGTAGTAGGTAAAAGGACAGAGGAACTCCTTCTTATTAATTACATTTACAGCGCGAGCGACCATCCCGTGCAAGGTGGACGGCGACTGCCCCAAAGACTACGGCTGCAACTGCGATGATTTCAATAAGCTTTGCGTGAACTGCAAGCAGTGCATCTCCGACAAAGGCTGCCGCGATATGTACAGCAACGCCGATACCGGATGCCAATGCTCTTACGGCCTTTGCGTCAATTGTTTAAAGTCTTTTTGATTGCATATGAACAATTATAAATGCCTTTGTTATAAGAACCTCTCTTTACATTTTATGGAACGGTGTTTGTAATAAATGATTTGTTTTAAAATATATTATGTTTATTTTTCTTCCCTTGCCCTTGGTGTCACTATTTAATACACTCAAAACAATGTTTTATGAATAGAACTTTAACAATAACAGGAATAAGCCGATCGAACTGATATCTATTGAAATCGTTATATGAAGCTGAGGAGACATATAGATAATGATGTTCTTTTTAGTTATAGGAATGATATTCAGGACTGCCGAAAGAGAGCGCCAATGGAATTAAAAAAACACAGGTCTACTTCTATTACACCATTATTTTTCTGTCGCTTGATATTGTACTATATTTTTATTTAATGATACATACATAAACTGCTAAACACATAACCCTTCGTATTGGCTTTCTCGTAGTCGGATAAAACGTCGTATGACACGCGTGAGCATTGGTCACTACACACTGGCTCGACCACAGCACTAGCTTTTAGCTCGAGTCAAAATAAATAGGTACATTTGGACATGATTACATCCCAGTAGCCTATCCCGACTGCTTTTAGGGTTCCGTAGTCAAACTAGGAACCCTTATAGTTTCGCCATGTCCGCCTGTCCGTCCATTCGACGTCACAGTCACTTTATTTACGAAGGCACGAAGGCTGCATATTGGCACTAAAATAGAGTTGATGTACCGCTACAAATATGTGCAATACTCGTATGTATAATATTAAAAGCAAATTTATTCCAGGGTGCCTGCGTACATGGGAAGGGGGAGTAAAATAATTAGGTATCATTGGATAGGTATTTTAAAATCATGTTAAGGTTTTTTTTGATAACTTTTCAGAATTAATTCCCGTTTAAGAAATATTGATAGAATTGCAGAGGTACGAGACCCGCCGCAGTAGATGGTTCACAGAAAAAAGGGACCACGTTTATTATTAGGGTTCCGCATTATTGAAAAGAGACTGAACGGAACTGAAGTGTCTACGGAACTCTATTATATGCGTGGCCCGACATGCACTATTGGCCTGTTTTCTAATATATTTAATGTACAAATACGTCTTTTTAAACTTTAATCAAAGTATAGTTCCCAAGGATAGTTCTGGATCAAAGGTTGAACATTATAGGCCCATAGCTGTTCTGTCTGCGAATGCAGACAGAACAGCTTTCTTTCAGCAAAGTCTTTGAATCCATTTTGAACCGCCACATCACTAGGCAGGTCAACACGCAGTTCAGTGATGCACAACACGGTTTTAGGGCGGGCAGGTCTACCGCCACTAACCACATTAACTTTATTGACTATGCCGTTACTGAAATGGATAATAAAAACCAGGTTGACGCCGCATATTTTGATTAGAAAAAAGCGTTTGATCGCGTCCACAACGACGTATTGCTAAAAAAAATTTCGCCCATTGGATTTACCCCAAAATTATTATAAATTTGCTAGCTAATTTACAAACAGAATCCAATATGTGCAACTTTCTGGCGGTGGCTCCGACTCGTATGTGACCTGTTCTGGTGTAAGTCAGGGCAGCACACTTGGGCCCACCCAATTTCTGATAACGGTCAATGACCTGCCGAGTGTTGTCAGTTCAGCCCAGTGCCTGATGTTTGCCGACGATCCAAAATTGTTCTTGGGTATAGGCCGCGTATCAGACTGTGAGGCGCTTCAGAGGGACATGCAAAAGCATTACTTTCACCCGAGCTCGTTCATCCATTGTATTCACGTACAGCATGCACGGTATTCCTCTGGAGCGTGTTGCACTGATGCGCGACCTTGGCTTGACCCTGGATGTTGGATTAACTTTCAATGCCCATATCACAGACTTGTGTAGCAGAGCTTTCAAATCTCTTGGATTTGTTATGAGGCTGGCCGCTTTCATACGCGAAGTACAATTGTTACCCTCTATTACGCATTTGTACGATCCAAACTGGAGTACAATGCTATAATCTGGGATCCGCATGAAGTGTATATAAGTTGATGGTTGAAAAGGTGAATAAAAAGTTATGTCGTTTTCTTTATAGGAAAATGTACGGCTGTTACCCATAACTGTATCCATCGCTATTCGTAACTGGCATGGTAGGCATGAGCACATTGGAGCTAAGACGTAAGTGCGCCATAATGGTCCACTATTACCTGCTTCTAAACAGCACTATCGATAACCCCTCCACTTTGTCGCGATGTTCTTTGATCACCACGGGTCGGTTGCGGCGTGCCCATGCGCGGTGGCTGCTCGCGGCGCCGCCGGTGCGCCAGCGAACCGCGCAGTTTGCCCCAACTGCCCAAGCAGTCAATTTACTCAACGCCTTAGTTGCTCAGCAACCAGAACTTGACATATTTCATACAAAGTTGTATGTATTTATTAAAAAATGTATAACCATCTGGAGTGAGCAGTAGTATTTAATTCTATCATTGTAATTTAGATTGTTGTGCGTCTTGGCTAAGCTGTAAGCACAACAAGCATCTGGTGATAAATAAATAATATAAACAAATCCTGTGATAAATCATTACCTACCAAAAATTGAGTATATCATCTGGGGTCATATCCGTTTGCACATAAGATAACCCCACGAGCGTCCAGAGGTATAAATATGCGTGTCTTTTTAGAAACGACACAATCAAGCTCACGTTCCCTTGAGATCATACATCGAAGCACCTCAAGAGTTCCCCAACCATGAAGTTCATTGGTATCCTGCTGCTCCTTGTGGCCGTGGTGGCGATTGAAGCAAGTCCTCAGGGGGACAAGATCAACCTGGACAAGATCACCCTGATTAAGCCATGTAAGTTTACCATATTTTTAAGTCTATGATGCTTTAATACTAAGAGCTCCATCCCCGTCGACTTGAGTAGGAGCGTTGTATAATGGCAACACCCCCCCCCCCCCCTCCCACTACAAGTTGAGATCACAACACCTTCGGCGACATGTGGGAGCACCGCGGAGCACCTGTGCCCACCCCTGCGGTCAACAGGCGTGATGGTGTATTAATATATTTTTTTTTTTTAAAGATTACTAGCAATGTGTGTTTATCACATTACTAGTATTCCCTTAAGCCCCTCCAACTAAGCTAATGCTGGTGCTAGGAGTGGGCTCACGTCAATAGTTTAATGGCCAGGATGGGGATCGAACCCGGAACCTCTCAGCTACGAGGACGGCCCCTCTAACCACTAGGCTATTGACGCTTATAATTATAGACCCTTGTTATGACTTATCATGTTCCAGTTCTCAAATTAATAGATTTTTGAGTAAGATGCTTCAACAAAGGTAGGTATAAATTTTATTTTTGAAATGAGTAAAGACGTAACATTAAGTGTACTAATTTGTAAACTCATACGTTCCTCACTGACCCTATTCAGCAACTTGGACTCAAGATACAGGCTGCCCTGCGCGCCTAGTTTGAGTTCCAATGATAATTATATTATGTAATTATAATGGAATAACTTTTTATGTCTTTTATTTCTTTATGTTTGTACACTCATTCGTACTCAGTTCATATCCAAATAAAACACGGTTAAAATTTTCTAAATAATTTGTGTTGGTTTAATATTTTGGTATGTAAGAAGCTAGACAGCTTCTAACCGCGGTTTTCAGGTGCAAATTTAAAATATTTTAGTGTAAAATAAATGTATTAATAAACGCACTGCATACTGTGTTTGTCGCAAATCACAAAATGTTGTCTTGAATGTTTTCAGATTTTGACTTTATGACTTACAATTATATATTGAAACACTTTTTCTTGTGAAAAATAATAATCTTTACACCCAAGTAGCTTTTATCTTGAGTGATAATGAGTATTTTACAAGTAGTTAATAATTTTAATTAATTAATTCATTTCTTCATAATAATAGTGGCCGCCTACAAATGCGCAGTGGACGACGACTGCCCCAGAGGCTACGGCTGCAGATGCGATGAGTTCTCAGGAGTCTGCATCAGTTGCAGGGAGTGCAAATCCGACCAGGCTTGCAAAGACAAGTACAGCAACCCTGAGTCCGCATGCAAGTGCACTCACAACCTTTGTGTAGGTTGCGTAGCCTGAGTGAACATTCACAAATTATAACGACACATAAATGTATTTTTTTTTGAAGATTTTATTACCTTTTCATTGTATTAGTTAGGTGTTCGTAATAAATAAATGTTTAAAATAAAATACTATATTATTTAAATTGGCTCCCCATGGTATCGATATTTAAAGACTGCCAAAAAAGGGATTATGATAACTAGAGGGTAGGTCACCCAATAAACGTGCAATCGAAGTTCTGGCTTTACAACACAAATAAATAAATGTAAGTCTGCGAGATCTACTGATGTTGAATGTTTATTGTTGGTATCGAATAGAAAATAAACATATTCATTGAATTTTGGGTTCCAACTCTATAGTCCCGATGCTGTAGGGGCACTAAACAAAAAAAAGGAAAAAAGTCAAACGGGTTTAGTCAACGGTTAACTAAAATACAGAAATAAATGATTAAGGACGGCACGTAAGGGGTTTTTTGAGAGCTCTTGAGTCAAACAACATGCACATTAAAGTCAGAAAATGATACAAAATCTAGTTTCAGAATTATGCGTTCAGACTTAACCAGCGACCGAATTTTTTCACATTTTCCGTGCAGACTAACCCCAAGGACGTTCCTTGACTCAATGGCTCAAACAACCCCAAGGGCAGCTCGTCTTCGTTCAGATGTAGAGCCCGTATTAACAAATTGATTTTAGGTCTTAGAGCGATCTGGGGAATGTCGTTGATATGATATACATAAAATATATAAGTATATTAAATATATTATTATTGGCATAAGCCAGGATCGACAATGTATGGAAAATGTCTAGGAAGGACACAACAGGACTAGTTGTTTTCATCGTGTTTCAGCTCAGGACTATCTCCGCCGATTATTTTAGGCAATACATGTACTTAGTGGTTATTCATAAACATGATAACCTCTCAGCGTCGACTCACAAGGCATAAATTCTCCGCTCTATGATCGAACAACACAAAGCACCTGGTGTACCTTTGAGATCATACATCAGAGCATATTCGGGTTCCCAGAATGATGAAGTTTATCGGTATTCTGGTGCTCCTCGCAGCCCTGGTGGGGGAATTATTTTTTTATTATTTACCTATCTGTTTGAGGATCGTATCATTAAATCAATCTCAAGTCTGAGAGCGATCTCGGAAATGTCACTCACGAGAGCAACAGTACAACATTACACGTAAAAGCATTTACTTAATACATTACAAAAATAAAACCATACAAATATTTGAAGACGAAACGTCACGTCATGTGACGGTAAACCAGACTTAACGACCACTGCTCTGAAAGTTTTTGTTATTAAATTCTGACGTTTGTACATGGTTTAGTTTACAAGATCATTCATGAAAAAAAAAATAACTGAATGCAAAAGTTGGGTACACTTAAAAGCTAGAAATAACTGGGTACCTTATAATTTATTTCATACAATAGACGAAAAAATGGGTGACCATACATAAAAAAAACATACCAGACGAACATCTCTTCCCTTTTTGAAAGTCAGTTAAAAAGGACAAGTTATAAAATTGACAAATAGCGATATATTAAAAATCTTAATAGATGTCAATTCATTAAGTACCTAGGCGCAGTAAACAATGCCTAGATGTGAAATGGTTGCAAAAAAGTTAAACACGGGCCCAGTTGAGTTCGCGATGTAAAATTATACAAAACACGCGTTCTTCTCGTGTTAAACATATTTTACAATAACATCGCATTCATTTTAGTAAATTAGTACCTACATGTACCTAAGTATAATGAAAGTACCTACTTTCTGATACTAGTTAATTTTTAACCCCCGACGAAAAACGAGGGGTGTTATAAGTTTAACATGTGTATCTGTGTATCTGTGTGTCTGTCTGTGGCAACGTAGCGCCCAAGCCGATGAACCGATTTCAATTGTGTTTCTTTTGTTAGATAGGTATTCTGATCGAGAGTGTTCTTAGCTATGTTTCATGAAAATCGGTTCAGCCGTTTGAAGATCATCAGCTATTTTGTAGGTTAAAAAGCCACATTCACGGCCAAAACCAACTTCCACGGCTCGAATCCGATCGAAATTTGAGATTATTGGATTTAGATTTATTATATTTTTAAATGATCGTAATAGTCTGAACTGGCTTTTTACAATATTATAAATATGAAAAGTTTCCCTGATTCTGGAAAAAATGTATATTTTATCATTTTTTATAAGAGATTTGTGTATGAACTAAAGACGTTCCATCAGTCACGGGTCAAATGATGGATACGCGCATGCGTAAATTTTGTTTGTTTTGTTAATGGTCATGGAATATTACGTTATAATAATTCTAGAGGGCGCTGCTCCGCCATTGAGAAAAAATATAAAAAACAAATCAAATTTAAAATAATTTTAGCGTTATTGAAAATTCTTTCCCTGGGCTGCTCCCGTCCACCTCAACCAGAGTTATTACATGAAATTGAATCATAATTGATAATATTTTACTACGAATTAAACCTCCGTGGCATATTTAGATTCGTTGTCTATTCTAATGTCAATTATTATACTGTCATAACAAAATAATGTCTCATACTTTTACACAGATTTTCTGTTGATTATTGTACATCTTAGAATATAAATGAGGAAGCCAAAACAAATGATTTAATGGCGCTTTCATAATCTGGCATCGAAACTAGTTGTACCAGATGAATTTGCGAGATGAGCTATGGATACTGAGCTACGGGAGCTACGCAAATCGCGCTAACATCATTATTTGGAAGAACTAGGTAAATTATACATTTGATGAACAGGTCATCGCATCGGGGGTTTTTAAATTTTCAATTTAGAGTTATATTATTTTGGGAAGAATGTTTCGTGAACTAGAAATTAATAAAAGCGGGCATTTATATCAATTAATTAAACTTTTCCATGTTTAACTCCAGCAAACGATAGAAAACTGTTGTTTGAAAAACCCAATGATACGTTATCATATTCACCGTTCTTAGTAATCACATGTTTAGGAACCGTGTTATTTCTTTTGTTTTATTTGATATAGTAAGTAGGTAAATAGATTATTTTCTTTGTAATATTTTGTTCATGTTGTATAAATTTTTCATTAATAAAAAATGCTCTTCTGAAATATGATACACGTAAACACGTATACGAGATGACTTGATTATTGGTCTCAAGGTGATAAGCACGGATATTTTAAAATTTCACTCCTACGGGTCTCTAAAATCTTATTGCGTGTTTCAATTGACATGAAACTCTATAGAATAATTAATAAAATATATAATTCGAATTTTTTGGTGAAGCATACATAAAAATGGAGGTGTCAAAAAGTTTCAATAATTATGGATATGTAAAATCATAATATACAATTATACATCATGGTTTCACCAAAAGTGACAGATCAATTAATTATACTGTAAAGATCCTTATTTTATTCTGTGCTGGCAAACAATAATATTCATTTGATGTACTTTTACTAAGCCCTCTTGTATCTCAAGATTGGTTATAGTTACATGTGTATAGGATATAAGAACATAGCATAAAATATAAGGTGGAATGAACGAATGAACATAGTATTTAGTTAATTGGTACATGTGAAATAATCATTCTTGGTATTTTGATGGGGAAAGACACCAGAGGGAGAAGGGAAAGTTTTCCGAAGTTTATTACTACGGGTAACGTTGAGTACTTATAATATTCCTTGAATACTTGTCTATATTTTAAAACTGCTTCTGATATTTTTATTGAAGTTTTGACAGGACAACGTTTATCTTCGTCTGTTAATAGTTTAGAATAAATAGTGTACACTAATACCGGGATGAAATATTTACCTTCCAATATGATTAAGTTATGTATATCATCAAAGGACACAATATGATTGTTTGCACATGATATAACCCCACGAGCGTCCCGAAGTATAAATATGCGTGATTTTATAAGAAACGACACAATCAAGCTCACGCTCCTTTGAGATCATACATCGAAGCACCTCAAGATTTCCTCAACCATGAAGGTCATTGGTATCCTGCTGCTCCTTGTGGCCGTGGTGGCGATTGAAGCAAGTCCTCATGAGGAAAATATCAGCCTGGTTGGTCAAGGTAAGTTTACCATATTTGAAGTCTATGATGCTTTAATACTAAGAGCTACATCCCCTCGTCTTGAGTAGGAGCGTACACTGTATAATGGCAACAGCCCCCCCCCCGCTAACGTAACAACGCAACAACCAACCATAACACCATCGGAGACATGTGGCAGCACCGCAGAGCACCTCAAATAAAATTTGTGTTCTTTTAAATTTTGGTATGTAAGAAGCTAGTCAGGTTCTAACCGCGGTTCAGGTGCAAATTTAAAATGTTGCTCAACCACCAAATGTTCAATAATAATAATAATAATAAATCCATTTATTTCAGGCAAATACCCATATTAAATTAACATTACAAAACACAATAACAAATAAATAAAAATAAAAAATAAAATAAAAATACCAATAAAATCGAAATCAAATTAAATTACAATAGCATTAAATAAAAAAATAATTCCAATTACATTAGGTCACATTAAGTTGCACCATACTCAATCAACAATCGCCAATTTGTGTTACGATCTATAATATAATTATTAGGTATATTGCATTATATTATACTAGTGCACCAAGGTACTAAAATAAATAATCTTAGTTATCAGCAGAGAAATCAGAACAGACGGGCAGGAACACAACCAACAAGAATCAATACTAATTATATATTTTAAGTTTTACCATTAGCCCCTTTAAACCGGTTAAACCCCTTTTGCCCTGATTCCCAAACTTAAGGCAAACACATGATCAGGGCAAAATTGTAAAAACTTTGGATTTGTACTTGGAGATTATAAAATAGCCTATTTCGTTCCATTTTTACAAAATATATTCAATTTACAGACACAGCTCGGTTACAATCTTATAATAGTTTAAATGTATGCAACAAATGCGGATTAGTCCCAAATTAGCTTAAACCCCAAAATATATAGAAAGTCACCGTGGACTTATAATTATATTTGAATACACTTTTTCTTCTGTAAAATAATACAATCTTTACAGCCAAGTACTTACGTATATTTTAGCTTATTTAAGTACTTCATGTCAATATAATTAATTAATTAATTCTTAATAATGTTCTATCGGCGGTTACAGCGCGTGCTACCGCCTTCATTAAATGCGACGTGGATGACGACTGCCCCAGAGGCTACGGCTGCAGATGCGATGAGTTTGCGCACGTCTGCATCAGATGCAAGGAGCAGGGCTCGGAAACCGGTTAATTTTCCAAACCGGTTTCGGTCATTGACCCCGGACCGGAATGGATTTCGGTTTAGGTTTCGGTTACCGGTTATTAACCGGTTAATCTGAGATACCGGTTTATTACATATTGCGGTTCCGGTGAGCGAAATTAACCGGTTAATTTCAGATTCGGCGGTATTAGCAGACACTGTTCGCGCCATCAGTTTTATACCTACACCGAATAAAAGCCGCTCTTACACGAATACACGTGAAGTTGAGAGATTGAATAGGTAGAGAGGAAGTTAGGAACCTACTTCAAGTGTAATTGGTATTTCTGTGAAGTGTTATATTTTACTGTTTATAGATTATCGACTGTATTTCGTTAGGGTAAAGGTTTAGTAGGTTTGTACCTAATACACATGATAATCCTGTTTTTTTTTGCATAGATGTTATAGGTACCTATGCATAAAAAAAAATATAAAGCTAAGTTTGACAGGGTACCTACTACTATTTAGCGCCACCAGAATGGACGCTAAGAGTTATTTTTTATATTTAACAAAATTAAAATAGGAGTACGAGGAGTTTATCAAGATGACATATACCTATGTAGGTACCTATGGTATATGATTAAAACAGCATAATAGGATAGGTATTCACTTATGATAGTCTTCATAGGCCTCTCAAGAAATGCACCGAATTTCGCCGTCATGTAGGTAGTTACTAGGCAGGTACAACCTAGGTACTTATGTAGTAAATGTGCATTTTTAAGCGAAAGTCGTGTTTGGATTTTAATCGTATATCTAGTGATATAACGAATTTTTGATTTTTCACATTCGCGAATGCGAATTCGAATGCGAATATTGGCCTCTAACATTCGCGAATCCGAATGTTCACTTCCAAATGAAAGACACGCAAAATGTTAGACAGGTTAGACATATGTTTAAACCAAACATAGCCGAGCCTATACAAGATGAAATAATGAAGTCAGTTAAATAAAGTTAATTCGAGGAGATTTGTTTTGATTTGAGGGTAGTTTAGTATTATTGCATTAATCAAGTTTAATTGATATTAAAATACGACGAAAATAATAGTGTTATCTATATTTACACTAATATTATAAGGAGAACGTTTGTAATTTTGTATGTTTGTAACGAGTAAACAAAAAACTACTGGAACGATTTAAAAAAATATTTCACCATTAGAATGCTACATTATTCCTGAGTAACATAGGCTATATACTAAAACTTCAATAACTACGAGAGAGGGGTGTGCTCATCTATAAAATAGGCTAAGTTAGGCAGTTCTTTTCAGAACTACTTAGAAATTTACTCTGAATGTCCACCCGTGCAAACCCGGGGCGGGGCTCTAGTGATGTTATGGAGTGAACTTAGTTGGTAACTACTTTTATTACACACAAGGATAGTTTGCAACCCGAGACAAACGCGAGGGCTGTGAGGGACTCAAGATGTGCAATGAACAACGCTTACGCATTTCATAAGACATGTTACAAAACACTTGCGCGTAAAACATATTATATAAAATATTAAAATATTAATTGACAATAAAATCACATTGAAATAAAACTATTTTTCGGATTTTATCGCGTTTATTTAATTTATGTTCCGAAAAATAATAAAAAAAAAAAAATCCGAAAAATAGTTTTATTTCAATGTGTAGTATTCGCGTAAATATAAGAAAACAATAAATAAAATCACAATTCATTAATTTGCTTAAGACACACATAGCTAGAGAATTGCAGGATGAATGAAAAATATAATAAGCTGGCGCACCGTATGCTTTTAGGGTTTCATAATCAAACTCGGAACCCTTATAGTTTCACCGCGTCCAACTGTCCGTCTGCCCGTCCGTCCAACGTCTTAGTAAATTTACTCGAAAATCCTCCATGAACATTTAGCGGTCAGGAAGCTTTGTGCCCGGTGGATACCTCATAATTTGACAGAGGCCCAAAAACTCCGTCGTATAGATTAGTGTCGTGAAATGGTTCAAAGATTCAAAGGAGGTGTCTCAAATGCTGTGTTCGATATACTACGCTGTCAAGTAAGTACCGGGAAAAAATCAATAATACTCAAAATGTTTGTATTCATCCAAAATTATTTTATCACCTTCAAAGTATGCTCCTTCAGAAACAATAGACTTACGCCAACGAATAATCCAATCATCAAAAAAATATTCAAACGCTGTTTCCGGAATTGAGTTCAGTTTTCGCCGCGAATTCTCCTTTATGTGTTCCACCGATTGAAAACGGGTGCCACGAAGTGGTAATTTGAGTTTAGGAAAAAGAAAGAAGTCGGCTGGAGCCATATCTGGTAAATATGGACAAAAATTCGTTCACAATGATGGCCTTGTGCGAAGGCGCACTTCGTGGTGCAAAATTCAAGAATTTTCTTTCCAGAAATCATGCCTTTTTCGTCGAATTTGCTGTCTTAAACGCCGCATAACGCTTAAATAATATTCTTTATTTACCGTTTGACCTTCCGGCAAGAATTCCGAGTGCACAACATCGCGATAGTCAAAGAAAACAGTCAACATGACTTTGACTTTTGATCGACTTTGGCGTGGTTTTTTCGCTTTCGGTTCAGTTGGAAGGCGCCAATCCGAAGCTTGTTGACTAGTTTGCATGTAAAACTCGTAAACCCACGTCTCGTCACCAGTAACAATGCATTTCATTAATGTTGGGTCGGAATTGACTCGTTCTAGCATGTCCTCAGCGACTCTCATGCGATTGAGTTTTTGGAGAAAATTCAGGTCTTTTGGGACTAGCCGAGCGGAAACATATTTCATACCCAAGTGATTATTTAAAATAGTACGGATCGACTCGTGAGACACAGAAAGTTCGGCGGCTATCTCTCGCAATGTTGAATGAGGATTTTCAGTCACTATTTCCTTCACTTTTGCAATGTTAACTTCAGTTGCAGACGTTGATGGCCCACCAGAGCGAGACAAATCTTCTATCACATCTCGACCATAAGCACGTGTGTTTGTTAAAGTCGATTCACTGTAAGCCTTCTATAACATTTACAGTGACTCCGAACACTAAATTCCATTGGCGATGCAAAATTTAAGACAAAGTCAACAAATGTTTTTGTCCATTATGAAATTCGCAATACACACTAGATATGATAACTAAAAACAGCACTGTATTTAATATAAATAACAGATGCAACTCAAACTCCGCACCAAAATAGAAAACAGTTGTGCCAATCTAACAACAAAAAAAACTGAAATTTGAATTTAGAGCGTTAAATAAATCATCCATTCCCGATACTTTCATGACTGAATGTACTTACGGGTGAAGAAAGCTGGATTTATTGTTATGATTCTGAAACTAAGAGACAGTCGGATATCTTGGTGTTTCTTTCCGAGGAGTTGCCAACTAAAGTGAAGAAAGGTCGAAGTGCAGGAAAAAAGATGGTGGCTTCGGAAGGACAGGTCATTACGCAACAATTGTTTTAGAGAATAATCGAAAAACAGTTACTGCAGAGTGGTACACTAACAATTGTTTGCCATTTGTCTTGGAAGAAGTTCGGGAGAAACGACCTCGCAGTAGGATCCTTCTTCACTACCACAACGCCTCGTCGCACACCGCCAAGCAAACAATCGACTACTTGGCGACGACAGACGTGGAATTACTGGGTCACCCGCCCTATAGCCCCGACCTCGCACCTTACGATTTTTATTTATTTCCGAAAATAAAAGAAAAACATCGAGGAAAACGTTTTATGGACGCTGAGGAAGCAGTGGCTTCGTTTCAAAAAGCCGTCGAAGACACCCCTAAGGACGAGTGGGAAAAGTGCTTTTCTCAGTGGTTCCATCGGATGCAGCGATGTATTGATGTAAATGGACAATATTTTGAAAATCATACTAATATTATAAAGAGGAAAACTTTGTTTGTTTGATTGTAATGAATAGGCTCCGAAACTACTGAACCGATTTGAAAAAATAGCAGCGTTTTACCTACCAATAAAACGCATATTAATTTACTTACCTTATTCGAAGCTTATTTAATTTGAGATAGGCACTACGTTTCCCGCCATCTATATCCATCTCTCTCTTTCCGGTTTCCGTCCCTTTCTATCCCCACCACCTGGCAGAGTGAGGCGCCTTGAGCGCGACACTACAATTATTTCTCATTGAGTCGAAAATCACCAGGCAGGCTTTAAACCATAAGCTTCGAATAAGGTAAGTAAATTAATATGCGTTTTATTGGTAGGTAAAACGCTGCTATTAATTTGACTTGACCGTTATTCGAAGCTTATTTAATTTGAGACCTGTTTGTTATCGCCTGGTGGTGGTGGTATGGACGCCAATGTGAATATGATCAAATTTAAATAAATTCAAAATTGAGATGAAAAATTGGAACAGAGCAAAAATTAAAATTAGTCAAATTTATATTGACATTTTAAATGAAATTAAAATATAATGATCTTTCTTCTTTATTAAATTAAACATTATTTATAACTATGATGGCTAGTTACTAAATTAATCAACAGGATTAAATAACATAGTTATAGAAGTATTCAAAGATGGGGGTAGAACTGTTCGCTTATAAAATGTAGTAAACGTATTTTGGGATTTCCAATTTCCTCTCGCGAGGATATATTCAATTGGAAAATTGTCCAACCAGTTCCTTGAGGCAACGGCTGAGCGAAAACTTCCAGGTGTTGCAGGTATACCCGCATCTTTAAGTAGCGTTTTAATCCACCCTGAAATAATTGTTTTTGAGGCAGCTTTTGCTTCACCTCTGGTAGAAATAAACAGATTATGGACTGTAGCCGAATCTCTGCGACTTTGTAACAATTCGATGGTCCTTTTAATCCAATAAACCGGATTCAATTTATTATTGTTTAAATTACTTAACAATTTCCAACCCGATTGTCTGTGATCGGAAGAATCAGTCTTAGAACCGAAAACCGGCCATAAGGTAATAGAAGTATTACCTTGAACACAATGTTCGGAATCAATCCTTAATAACGTTAAATCATGTACTCTTCGGCATGAACATAAAAGTAATAACGCTGCAGTATGTCTTTGTACTTGAAAAATATTATCTTCCGCAATGCTATAATTATTTAGATATGCCACAAAGCTGTCTATGTTCCAAATTGGTGGTTTGGATTTAACCGGTTTTTCTAAGGCTATAGATTTTAAAACCTGTTTCACTAAAATGTGAGAACTTATCTGACCAGCCAGGTCTGGGTTGCAGAGAGTAGAAATGACAGATTTGTGCAACAAAATCGTACTATATGACAGATTGTGGAGTAGGTGAAGGTCAGAAAGGAATCTGGCTACCTCTCTTCCGTTCGGATTATGAGGATTAATTTGCTGTTGTTCTGACCAGACTAGCCACTTTTTCCAAGCAACATCATAAGTTTTCAGTGTGGAAGGCCGCCATGACTTCTTTAGTAACTTTATTTGGTTATCATTCCAATTTCTTAGGTTCTCGGCCCACCCCCACATTTCCATACCTCTAGTATCATGTCCTGTATCTTCGGCGGTGGGAGTCCCGTGGATACGTCTATTAAGACTTGATCGAGATTCCGCAGCGTGAATGGGGGCGCTAACGCTCGGGCCTTCAGATCTGCCCGCCAGTATACTCGATCCCAATGCGGCACCACTAGTAAGTATATCCCGTGAGCACTGTTCAGGTGGGATAGTACTTTGGGAACCAAATATGGTGGTGGAAAGATCCATGCCAGTTGAAAGTTCCACTGGCGGGAGAACGCGTCGTGAAACAACGCTTGGTGATCGTTCAGTTCTAGAGATGCATAATTTATCACAACGTGGGCTCGACTGGACGCAAAGAGGTCTATCAAGGGGGTCCCCCATTTGGCAAACACTTTCTCTGCGCCTCCGGTCAAGAGATGCCATTCCGGATCGGCTCGCAGTCTTGACAAATGGTCCGCATGACTGTTGTATATCCCCGGAATGTGAAAAATATTCACGTGGATCTGGTATTCCTCCAGAATTTGAAAAACCTGGTAAGTTAGATCCATGAGTGGTGCGGATCTCGTGCCGCCTTCGTGTCGGAGATATGCGATTACAGTTTTGTTGTCGCATTGTATTAGTATTGTGCTCCGGCGCAGGAGCTGATAATGATCTTGTAACACCCTTAGGATAGCGAGCATTTCCTTCTGGTTGCAATGCAAGTGTTTCTCGTGATCTGCCCAAGAACCTGTCAACGACACATTGTCTAATCGAGCTCCCCATGCAATATCGGAGGCATCCGTCGTTAGGTAATGGGTTGGCGGAGACACATGGATAGCTGAAGGGCGCTTGCCGTTTTGAAGCCACCACGTTATGTTGTTCCTGGCTTCGATAGGAATGATATGCCATTTCTGGTCTGATTTCAACATCTTGTTGAGTAAGTCCAACAACGCTCGATAATTGAGCCTGCCTTTTGGGACGGTAAAGCTTGCAAAATTCAGAAGCCCCACCAGACTCTGAAGCTCCTTGAGGTCTGTTCGTTCCTTGACTAGCATTTGGGTTAGCTTGATAATCAGGGACCCCAACTTCTCCTTGGGAAGGTGCTTCCGATTTGTCCAAGTGTTCCACTGAATACCTAAATATGCTAGAGTCTTTGATGGAATCAAGACAGACTTCTCGTAATTTATGATCCATCCTAATGTCTCTAGAGTCTGAATGACAATATTTACGTGGTCTCTTAGGCTTTCCTCCTGTTGATGAGCAACCAGGAAGTCGTCTAGATAAACCAGAATTCGTATTCCCCGCTTCCTTAACATTTGGGCAATCCAATTTGTCACAGAAGCGAAAGTCTTGGGTGCGGTACTTAGCCCAAAGGGTAAACATGTCATTTCCAATAGCTCCTTTCGATAAACAAGGCGTAGGAATCTTCTGTGACTGCGAGCCACTCCGATGTGAAAATACGCTTGTGAGAGATCTATTTTGCATAGCCAGTCTCTTTGTTGCAGGAAGTCTGGCACACGAGAGACATTTATTAGCTTGAATTTTGTGGTTATTACGTATTGATTGAGGGCCCTCAGATTGAATATGGGCCGAGCAGAACCGTCGCTTTTGGGAACCAAAAACATTGATGAAAGGAAACTCGGAGACTGATGCGCTCGTTTGAGGACACACTGATCCTTCATTTTGTCGATGACAGTAGTCATCTCGGTTGAATAAGGAACAGCCATATCTTGTTTTATGTTCCTTGGATAGATCAGTGGAGGCCTTTGACGAAATGGTATGCGATACCGTGATATCATCTTGAGAATGACATCTGACGCGCCGAACTCTTTCCACTTCAATACAAAATTCTTCAGACGGCCTGCTTTGAACTGCATCATGTCAATATTTGCGACGTTTGACGTCTCTAATATTGTTGGACGGTGAAGATGCTCTTTTCTGTCCAGGTTTGAATTGATTTTGATGCTTGTGGTGATTTCGCGAAGATCCTCGTCCACGAAAATTCCCCCGATTGTTCGGTGCGGCCAAAAAGGAGCTGTGTCCATGAGTGTGTGAATTGTAACCACCTTGTGGAAGTGGTGCAGTTTGACAACAGTCCCGAACATAAGATTGATTGGAGCATGAAGCCTGCTGATAACCCTGAGAGGGTCTTTTGCGACCTGATGCGTACCCCTGCGAGGAGACGCTAGGTTTATTTCTCTCTACCTGCGAGGTAGCGGTGTTAGACTCCTTTAATGGCCAAAAACATTTGCGCACACCGCCTGCTTTTTCTATAGCAGCTGTGAATTTTTCAGCGTTGAACAAATTATCGCATGTTGGAGGGATCTTCTTAAGCGTAGATTTTACAATTGGATCCTTCACTCTTTTGGTTACACAATCTCGGCGCATCTGTAAGATCTCAGCGCGATGGCCACAAACTAGCTGTAACATATCTGAAGAAGTTTTTTTGGAACTCACCGCAATTTATAAGTTCTATTAATTTCTTATTAATAACCTCATAATCTGGGGTTAATTCCTTAGACCACTTGGCAAATTCAAGGAGTACATTCTGAAGTGAATCTTTTTGTTTTAGAATACTCATTGTTAAAGCCGCAAACGTTTTATCAGCGTATATCAAATGGCGAGGGGACTGGAAAGCTGCTACTTCTTCATTTATCTCAATATCGGTAAAACCCGGTTTGTAATTATACGCCTTTTGAGTTTCTGAATATCTGATCTCGTTCCAGTCATTCGTATCCCAATGTTGAAGATCACATAACAGTTTTAAATGGGTTTCAGAACTTTTGGGCATAGCAGGTTCTTTCAATTTCGTTTGAATGTTAAAAAATGCTTCGTTAGGTGCGTCGATAGTTGACGTATGATCACCCAATTCTTCGTAAAGATTGCGACTAACACCCGAATTTACAGATATGCAATCATTTTCATTAAAAAATTGGTCATCAGATCTAATTTGAGACTCCTTATCACGGGCAAACAAGCATTTACGAAGATCACGTACCTCTTTTGTCAATTTTCGATACTTTTGTTTTGAGTGCTTTCTCTTGCCCCCCCTTCTTTTCTTATGATGACTCCGTCGTTTTAGGGAGCATGAAGATGAAGATGAAGAACTGCTCTGGGAGCTACTGCTGCTGCTTGAACTTGAGCTCCGGGATCGAGACCGATGTTGTATACCAGATGGTCCTGGCACTGATTCAGTCGCTGTACTTCGTACATGACTATTAATCTCATCCATGCTAAAAGGGAGAAGGTTCACAGAACAAACCTCAATAACAACGGTTTGAATAAAAGTTCAAATAAAAGTATGTGACTACCGTCATATCCAAAAATAAAGTATTATCTAAAATACGAACGGCAAAGCCGTTAACAGAATTTGTGCGATTACACATTTAGTATAGGTACACAACCATCACACAATGTAGTAATATGAGAATAATACAATATTACTCACCTGTAGTTTATGTATTAATTATTTTTACCTGTAGGTAGGTAGCTTTAATACTACTCACTGTGAAGTATTAATATCTGTAAGGATATAGAATTTATAAAACAATTTCTTTAATACAATACTTTAGAATAAGAATTATAAAAAATAATATTGTGGTAACTTTATAGTTTACACAACCGTACGCGGCGGGAAACAAGACGCCAATGAGAAATAATTGTAGTGTCGCGCTCAAGGCGCCTCACTCTGCCAGGTGGTGGGGATAGAAAGGGACGGAAACCGGAAAGAGAGAGATGGATATAGATGGCGGGAAACGTAGTGCCTATCTCAAATTAAATAAGCTTCGAATAACGGTCAAGTCAAATTAATATTTCACTGTTGGGAAGCTACACTATCCCCGGGTGACATAGGCTATAATATATTTTCAAAAAAATTAGGAATCCTTACTAAAACTCGAATAATGTAACCGCAATGTACACGTGCGAAGCCGGGGCGGGCCGCTAGTATATAATAAAACGAATAACTTGCTACTTTGTTCAGTTTTTGATTTTCTAAGTACTATCAGTATCACCCTCGTAATAAGGTGCTTTATTCACCTAAAAGCGATGCAATAAGAGCAACATTAAGAACAAGTGTGTAGAAAAAATATATCATTCTTACGAGTTGTATTAACATTCCATATCCAAATATATATAGTTTTCTTTTTATTTGTCAAAAACATTCGCCAAACATTCGCATAGTTTCTTGCGAATGCGAATGTCAAAAAATATGCAAATATTTGCGAATGCGAATATTCGTTACCTCACCAGTACATACCTATTTTCGCACCTGGCTATCATCAACTGATAATGGTGATGATCATAATGTTCAATAACTGCGATCAATAATTTTATTCCGGCAAACTACTTGACACTATTCAATATGTACCTACCGAGCGTAGAACTAAAATCATAAAAAGTCGGTTAAAAATAAAAAAGGTACCTATTAAAAAATATAATTAATTTATCATAATTATCATCACCATTATCATTATCATCGTCATCATCATAACCGTCGACATAATTAGTGACATCGTCATCATCATCATCGTCATCATCATCATCATCGTCATCATCGTCGTCGTCATTATCTTAACCAACATTATCACAAACGTTATTATCCTCATTCGGATAAACGTGATCGGAAACTCAGAAAAGTGAACATCATTAATCATTATGCGCGACACACATATTAATCGACTTCATATAAATCAGTGTGCGGCGCGCGGCCAGAAAACATAGTGGATGAAAATGATGTATCCCACATCAAAACGTTTTTTTTTCAAAAATATATCTTAATTCCATTACATAATAAAGACAAAGCTTTGTCCCAACTCATGAGTACCGACTGACTGAAAATTAAGTATTATCATTATTGTTAAAATAAACGACTGTCACGGTACGTTAATGTGTATGCAAGACGCAACTCAATCCCCTTAGCGGCGAAAATGAAAGAAACGACAAGTATCCGCGTGAATGAGACAAACGAACTAAAGGCAGCGCATGCTGGAAAGATAGCGCATGTATGACTCAGCGCTTGGCCTTGAATGATTACTAGCCAGCGCGGCGCGGGCGGCGTGCTTCGGAGTAAAACCGGTTTATTCGAGTCGCAATACCGGTTAGCGCATGTTATGAAATTCCGTTCTCGGTAATCGAGCGCGCGTGTCGTACTTTTGAGAAAAACCTTTATTTTTCAGGTTTTAAATACCGGTTTAATTGATTAACCTAAATGTTTTCGGTTTCGCTCAATACCGCTCCCTCCATTAACCGGTTATTCAAAGAACGAAATTTTAACCGCTTCATGAACGAAATTAACCGGTATTTCAAAACCGGTTTCAAGCCCTGGCAAGGAGTGCTCAAACGACCAGTTTTGCAAAGACAAGTACAGCAACCCTGAATCTTCGTGCAAGTGCACTCA
The DNA here is from genome assembly GCA_918843915.1 of Notodonta ziczac. Classification (NCBI taxonomy): domain Eukaryota; kingdom Metazoa; phylum Arthropoda; class Insecta; order Lepidoptera; family Notodontidae; genus Notodonta; species Notodonta ziczac. Next base: position 11,580,557 of record OU974046.1, on the reverse strand, counting down.
CAACCTTTGTGTAGGTTGCGGAGCCTGAGTGAACATTCACAAATAATAACTGATTTTATTATTTTTTTATTTGAAGATTTTACCCTTTCATTGTATTGTAAATGTGTTCGTAATAAATGAATATTTAAAATAATATATTATATTATTTAAAAAAATCGTTATACTCATACAAAATCTAGTTTCAGAACTACGCGTCTAGACATTTCGTCCAGCGACCGATATTTTTCACATTTTTGGGGCCGGTCCAATCCTAAGGGCATACCTTGACTCGAGGACTCAAATAACCCCCGTTCAGATGTAAGGGAGCGTTCTTGGAAATGACATTTTTATGTCATACATCATTGGTCACCACTGTCGATCCTAGCTTATAACAGGAGTAACATTGGTAGGTGTGTGCCGGGACTAGTCCCATACAAAAGCCTTCTGTATGTCAGGCTAGTAATTAAAGCAATATAACTTATTCTGTGGTCTACAAAATACTTAAGTCACATATAAAAAATCCCTTCCGATCAATGCCACGTAAATAAAGGCAAAAAGTTATGTTGGGGCACTTATTAAAAAAATAACGCTAAATTCAAACTAGGTGCTGGAATTTGTGAACGCCACCAAGATACCTACACTATTCAAGTTTGTATACGAAACAGTTATTTCCTTTTGAGGTGCAAATCCTTTAAAACAAAATAAATTTATTAAAAAAGTAGTAACAAAAAAACATACAACAGTAGGTACAGGCAGGCATTTAATCTTTGTTTTGTTAGAATAAGATATAAAAATAATTGCTCATTATCCTTATCCTTTTACATTGGCTGAGATAAGGAAGCTTCTAAATTGGCTTGTTTTATTAAACACAAAGTAATTATTTATTTAATTTATAAACATTATTTCATTATAAATACAGGGTTACTTGAAATTGGACGTATTTCTTGGAGGGTGACCTTAAACTTGACCCCCGTGTATGTTCAGTGACATTTAGTAGATTTCCATATATATTATAAACATGACAGTAAGTGAAAGATATAAATTATTGAATGTAATTATTTTAAATAATAGTACCTTATTGTTGCCACCATTAATAAATCGATATTAATCATAGAATTTTAAAAATACAATAAATCTTTAAGGTTGTGTTTAAATTTAAAATCCTTTTCAAGATCAAACATATGAAAATGTCTAGATAAATACACACAGGACTCAACAGGACTAGTTGTTTTTACCGTGTTTCGTCTCAGGAGTATCACCGCCTATCATTTTAAGTAATAAAGATACTTAGTGGTTATTTACTCGTATTTACATGATAACAGCGACGTTTCAAAAGGTATAAATTAAGCGTTCTATAATCGAACAACACAAAGAACCCGATATACCTTTAAGATCATACATCAGAGCAAATTAAGGTTACCAGAATGATCAAGTTTATCGGTATTCTGGTGCTCCTTGCAGCCCTGGTGGCGACAGAACCAATTCTACAGTTAAATGGTGAGTTTACCGTATTTATAACTTAATAAGATCTTAGATCTTTGTGCTGTAGAAATTATTTCTTGTCAGCTGCTACACCAAGGCCAACGACAAGCGATACGTAAATGTATAGATTATTTTATTGTATTACTTGTTTATACGTTTCGCCTCCATCTATTTTTTCGCCTTAATTTAAGCACGTGTTGAATTTTTAAACGGGCTTTAGTTGGCTCGACTAATATTAATAATGATGAAATTTTGCAATGGATTTTTTAATCACTTTTACTAAACCAATTCTCGTGATTTTCGTTCACTCATCCAGTCCCTGTAACTTTATCATTTTTTTATAATTTGAATCTTTGATCTTTAAAACCTGAAGCCCGCGTAGTGCCCGCCTAAACCTAGAATTTGGAGGACATGCTGATTTATATTTTATTTATTTTATTAGGTGTTAGTAGTGCAAAGAAACCCTTCGCCATATTTTTTGTATCTCCATGAAAATGTTCTCGACACTTTCCTTGTAATTCTTGGTCAGATGGTACTAGCCTTTTAAACTTCAAGAAATCATGGATGTAATTAATCTTTAATTATGTTTCAGTGCAATCTAACCTGAAGAAAACTGCTGGCTCTTACTCCCTCAACTGTTTGAAAGATGAGGATTGCCCCGAGGACTTCGGCTGCCGATGCGATAGATTCTGGAATCGTTGCGTGAATTGCAACGAGTGCACAGTTGACAAAGTATGCCATATAAAGTACAATACCACCGAGTCCGGATGCAACTGCGTAAATCATCTGTGCGCCGGGTGCAATGTAAACAACTCGTAGTATTCTTGGTTGCACACACAACTTGGTTTTGATTTGAAAGACACAGGTGTATGTAATAAATAACCAATTAAAAAACGTTTAAAAAATGAAAATGTTTTTTTTTTGGTTTGTTTAGAGTTTGTAGATTTTTTATGTGAAATTAAATGTTAATTATTTAGATGTTCGTAAATATAAGAAAACAATATATAAAAAGGTTTCAATGTTAAGAATTTCTTTTTTTGTTTTACCTTTATTTCTGATTTCTGATATTTTATTTGTAGCAGTGGACAGCAACAGGCTGATGATGATGATTCAGAAGGTATTGTTGGCCTCGTCTTTAGTCTACATACTTAATTTATATACTTTCTTACTGGCATGTTATATTTTTTTATTATGGAATATTTATTTGCTAGTGCTGATATTTTTTGGGTTCCGTATTTTACTGGGTTTAGATGAGATTAGGAATGAAGTGCTTTTGGCGGTTCTCAGGATATCTATATTCGAAATTTAATTGAAGCCCACGCAGTCAAGAGGCTGTGAAAATAATATTTTTCCTTATTTACATATCAGCTTATCATATTTATTTTAATAATACAATGTACGGTACAAATTATTACAATGTACGGTTGTTACATTTGATACGGTGAAATTGAAAAGATGAGATTAAAAATAATTTGTATATAAAAAACAATAATACAAATCTATAGGTCCTGGTTCCGCGAGTATAAGTTTGAGTTTATTTATTTACATTGTCCTCCAACCGCAAAGCATCATGTCAGCCTTATTATATTATTTGCCGTCAGAATAGATAATTAGTATCATGCTCAAAAGAGCGTAAACTAGATCAGGTTAGTGTGTGTGTGTGTGTGAGAGAAAGAGCGAGAGAGGAAGAGAGAGATAGAGAGAATGAGGGTTACCTAACCTTGACACATAAATTAAAAAAAAACATGTAGGCCATAGCACTTATGAATTGTCACAATCAACCACCGGCTCGGAATGATGCTTCCACTGAAAATCCCAGTGACCTGGGGAAATTTCGAAGAGGCCGTTTCCGAAATTTGCCCCGGCGGTAATCGAACCCGCAACCACCATGTCTAGTGAGCCGGGCGGCCTACCTTCACTCGAACCACTGCACCAAGCGGTCGTCAAAAATATTGAATGATTGCCTAGATTTTAATAAAGTCTGCTAACACATGACGTCACTAGTTATTTAGAAAATTATTTAAGAGACAGTAGGTAATCCCGACAAAAGTAATTTAAATGATGCAATTAAAAAAAAAAACTTTATTTTTACAGGTATATTGTCAAATATACGTTGCAGTGACAGAGACTGTGATAAAAATGCAATGGGCTCTACTCTATGTGGCTGTAATACTTTCTTCAATCTGTGCTACGATTGCAGAGAATGCTCCTCCGATCTTGAATGCCAGTGGAAATACAATGATCCGAGCGAACGATGCGAATGCGAGGGCGGTATGTGTGTAGATTGTAATACATTGTTACAGTAAAATACAGTAAAACTAAACCACGACTAATAAACGATAACCAATGGCATTTAATTATTTATTCCCTAAAACCACACGGGCTGATTGGACTGTATCCAGGGAAGTATATATGGGTAAGGGAGCCCGCCTTCGGACATCTCTTTAGCCTAAATGCTATGCAAAGCAATTGTAAATGTATTGCAATATTTATTTTGATAGTTAAGTTTTAGGCGAGCACTATTAACACAACGGCCGTTACACAGCCCGTTATAATTAAAAAAACAACATTTTAACGTTATAATTAAAAGTAAAACAATTTAATAACAATAACGACCTTGGACTGAGAGTTGGAACAAAAAGCACTCAGCGCGAGCGTTTACTTACGAAACCGCAGTTAAGTGTGGCTCGCGTCTAATAGTATACCCACTAGTTTGCAACAACGCTACGGTAAAAAAACCGCTGACCACAAATTAATCAAGCGCTACTCAATTTTGAGAGTTGCTTAATTTAGACGCTTTATATTTAAAAAAAAAACAAGGTAATTATGTCTCAGCTAAGTAGGACTAAGTACTGAAATAAGTAGCATTCTGAACCTCATTTCAGCACTAGTTTCATTATTTCTCTTAGGAGCAGCAGTGCACTAGCTGATGCACATACTTATTTCGCCTATGGTCCCTATTTTGGTACCGTTAGGACGAGCCAGACTGGAATAAAATCCACGCCTTTAAGTATTTGTATAAGTACCTATTTTAGGAGCTTTATGTTTAAACATCGTAGACCATATATTAAATACTGTCATTTAAACGAACCTTTAATGATGGGAATGCTACAACCATCTATACAATTCTGAAAGCACAATATAACCGATTGTATATATATTATTTTGTATAAGTACCTACAATGTCATCAGATTTCAAAGTTCATGACTTTAAAAACTGACAAAACCTGTTTGTCTGTTTTTATACTTAGTTATACATTACATTACACAAATTTATATACATTACATCTTATCAATTTGATATTTCTCGCAAATAATTTAACCCGTGATGCGTCGTATAAACGCTCGTATGTACTTATACCGAACAATCAATTATTATCAGTCGTACATTAGGTTCAATTGTACGTAGTCTTTAAAACGTTAAAGTTATAATATAATACATTAATAGTGCCTTAGGTAACATTTCGCTTTAAAACAACGTTTTCTGAAGTAATAACTTTAAACCGATTAAAATTTCTATAAATTGTGTTATTAATTTCTAGTAACGATTGTAGTATATACAATTTATAATGCAATATTATTTATTAAAATATTTAAACATAAGTTAATAATAATAAAGATACTATTTTTACATACTCCGCACCGGTACTTTACAAAAACATTGAGGCTAATCACGCATTATGTCAACAAGTTACATCAGCGGGTTGACAGTATGCGGTCGGAACCGTTTCCATAAATAGCGTAAAGCTACATTCGTAGATAATAATGACTTATATAGTTCCCCAGTTCGTCACAAAATATACAATATTTAGACATATTCGGTACCAAAAGCAAAATTAAAAAATCATGAAAACACTTGTAGTGTTTTTTTTAAGAGAAGCACAATAATTATTAATTCTGAAGGTAAAACAATATTTAATACTATTCTAAATGGATTACAACATTCCATTTATAAAATAATTTAGACAAAAAAAATGGTTAAAAAGTACCTAAAGCCTTCCTTTATCTACCATTGGAGGGGCACCATACTAAATATATTTTAACATAAGCAGCACCAGACGTTCATTCAGAACGGTCATTTATAAATCCTAGTGCGTAACTCAGTGTGGATTACGACAACTTTATCGCGATCCGATAGAAATGTACCATATTAACTACCGACACACCGTCTGCGTAAGTATTAACATTAAACTGCCTATATACCTAAGATACAAAGAGAAATCACTAATCTAAATAGGTACGTAGTAAGTGTTTTGCAATAATTTTACAATTCTGTTATTGTGATTTCTGTCTGCAGTAGATGAGATTTATCAACTGCCGGCAAAGCCAGTTTAATAAACTGGCTTTGCCGGCAGTTGAACTATTATTTTCAGGATGACAACGCCATCTAGCGTGTCCAACTATATCTAAGAACCATTCAGGTGATCCCGTAAGTATAAAAAAAACATTAAAATCGGTCAAGTCGTTTAGGAGGAGAAGACTAGCGCATAGGTTTACACGCGGATTCGGTAGCGTAAGTGTTTTTTGTTTTCTCCAGCTCGACCTCCAATAGTTATAGGCCCTATCAAAATGTTATTATGATTTGTTAAAATGTGTATCCTACTTAATATTATAAATGCGAAAGTTTGTGAGTGTGGATGTTTGTTACTCTTCCAGGCAAAAACTACTGAACCGGTTTGGAAGAAATTTGGAACACAGATAGTTTATAACCGGGATTAACACATAGGATACTTTTTATCCCGATAAGCCCCATTTTTTTGTTAAGTTGAATACTACTCGGACGAAGTTGAATACGACACGGGCCTCCCCTTGCTACGAGGGGGATTCAGGCTGTGATCCACGCTGGCCCAGTGGAGGGTAGCGGATTTCACATGTCTTTCAAAAATTGGTTAGATTTTCTAATACATGCAGGTTTGATTCACCGTAAGCAAGTGATAATCGTATATAAATTATGATTCGCTTTGAAAAATCCAAACAGCTTTGAAGAACCCAAGACCTGAAGCCCGCAAGACGCGTGCTTAACCAATCGGCGATCACAGATTTTTTGTTATCACTGCTTTTTTGGATTTGTTTTAATTACTTTTACCACGACCCTATTAGCGAAGATATTTTCTATTGTACATAATCTCTCTTCATCACTTTCTGATCTCTATAAGATCACACAAAAACAGGAAAATTTTAAAGGTTCTTAGGCTTGTGCTGAAATTCTGAAAAAAATATGAGAAGTGGTCAATGAATTCTACCGAAACCCAGTCACAGCTCACATCCTGTAAAAGTCAAAACAAAAGTTCCGAGAAAATCCGCAATTATTTTTAAACTAAATCAAACAAACTATATAAAAAGCACCTTTGTCTGTTTGTACCTATGTATATAAATATAGAAACCGGTAGTCGTTTTTGACATGCAATTTCCTTATTGCATTATTTAAAACCTTTTTTTACAGTACAAAATTGATTCACACTTCAAAATGTAACGACTATATTTACCATGAAATTCCTATTCCGAGCCTCGTGGTATTGAAATTTATAATGTATACCTTTGTAATATAACATAATATTGCGCTAAAGTGATAAAGGCATTTATTAAACACATTTTTTACATGAGGGTCTAATGCGTGTCCACAAATTAATGATCTTTATGTGAGTCAGTGTCCAAAAACCTGATCTGTGGATTAAAAAAAAATACACTATATTTGGTAGAGTCTGTGTAAATTAGAAGCCGGATTGAATAACAAGTGATGAGTCAGCTTCATAGTGACCTTCGGCTGAAAGGTTACATGACATGATCGACATTGGTCAGGCATAGATCATTTTCTACAATGTTAATTTTCAAAGAAAGGAGACTAGGCGAATTTGTTTGGGGCGTTGTTGTAAATTTGTTTAAGAACAAAGTCAGCAAACATTAGTCGCCTTATGTTAAGCAGTTATAGTTAAGGAGTTAGAGGATAGAGAGAGGGGGAGGGGTGGGCTTCCAGCTCTCTCACTCATCGCACGAAACGCTGCGAAGTTCATTTTTGAGAGATTTTTGTCACAGAGGAGGTTACAAAGTTTCGGATAACGCTTTTTAGTGTCACGATTTCTCCCAATGATCAGTTTAATGAATTTGTTTGTACTAAATAATTATTATTGGTATATACGGCAACATGGCAGTTTTTAGATTTTTTGCTATAACATACAGTTTCGAATTAAGCCACCCATGCTCAGTTGAAAAAATCACAGGGTAAGTATATATTTCTATCCAATATAAAAAAATATTAATAACACTAACATATTATGCACGTTGATAAGATAAGATGTTGGTTGGTCTATAAAAGATGAACAAAACTTGTATTTTTTATATTCGATTAGTATTACGGCTATTATGTCCGAGCAGAGAAATTATTATCTGAGATATCTGAACTTGTATTTTAATTCTACTTTTTATTTGTATTGTGTGTAGAGATTAAGATTTTATACTGTCGGACATAAATGTTCCTTTAAAACCAAGTGAATTTATAATAAAAATAGTCTTCACTTCAATATGTATACGTCAAAAAGTGTTTGTTTGTAAGTTTGACTGGGAATCAGACCGACAGAAATTATTTATACCATCAGACTATTAGTATCATCTCTATAATTTAGATATTTAGGCATTCTGCAGAATATTGTTAATTATTAAAAGCCTTATATATTTTTTGCAGTAAACACAGGGACATTTTTTTGAGAAAACATGACTACCGAAGTCTGTAGAGAAACAGATGCTGAGAAAAACAGAGAGGGCGTTAAACTAGCAGAGAATCTCGTAACTACACCTCGTTATAAATGGTCAGATAGATTTCAATTATGATCTGGTGTAGGTAATCAAATTAAATTTTTCATCCATAAAATTGTGGATTACGTAAAATGTCAGGGACATTCCGTTCGCGGAGTGAACACGCCCCCGACGACCACGGCGACCAAATTAAACATATAATAAAGGATTAAACTCCCAAATAATTATCACTTCCTTATCTTTTTATATGTCAAATAATAAAACTCTCATTTATAACTAAGGTGATAGAAAACATTGTGAGGAAACCTGCACATCTTACGTAAGACGTGTCAAGTTACCCAACCCGCACTAGGCCAGGGTGGCGGACTAAGACCCTAATGCCCCTTGTATTGAGGGGAAGTTAACCAATGTTAAAGATTTAGGAAGCTGAAGTGGCAGTGGGCTGGCCATATCTCACGAAGAACCGACAACCGCTGGGGTAAACGTGTTCTTGAGTGGAGACCTCGACTCGGCAAGCGTAGTGTAGGACGCCCTCCGACCAGGTGGGATGACGATCTGCGAAAGACTGCAGGCAGATGCTGGATGCGGCAAGCTGAAGACAGGGAGCTATGGCGCTCATTAGAGGAGGCCTATGTTCAGCAGTGGACAAGCATAGGCTGATGATGATGATTAACCAATGTAATGGCAGTAGGCCCGCCACCACTGGTTTTTGCACCCCTCTGGGAATACAGATTCGACAGCTTAGTGGCTAGAGGGTCATCCTTGTAGCTGGGAGGTTCCGGGGTCGATTCTAGTTCATTAAACTATTGACGTAAGCCCACTCCTAACACGAGCATTAGCTTAATTCAATGTGATGAACTCGCATTACTGGTATTATAAGAATACTGGTAATCAAAAAAAGATTCATTCAATCGGTCGATTTGTTTAGTGCAACCACGGCTGCAACTAACTTCTTCACCTTGAAACGATCCAGATTAATTGCATCCTCGCCTATAAAATGATGCAATCTCTTAAATTACGGCTTAAGCCAATCACATACTGAACATAAGCAATAGCCACTTGTGGCTGTTGTGGGTCTTGTGGCAAGCCACTTGTGGCTTACCATTATTTTTGCATATGCCAAATGCCTCCTAGTCATTTAAATTTTGGGTTATTATTATTTTTATTTTCAGATAATTATTTTTATTATTATATATAATTATTTTTATTATTATTTTTATTATTATTTTCAAAATTTTTTGTTCTACTATAAAATTCTTTTTTTCTTCGATTAAAATATTCCATTGACACATAAAACTAATAGCTAATTATAAGTAAGCAACTGGACTCTAAGTCGAGATCGTGGTAAAAGAGAGAGAGACAAGGAGGACAATGGTTTTGGGGTCATTTGAGAGTCATGGGACAGAAAATCGTTTTTAAATACTCACAAATAAAAAATATATACGCATAATGAAACAATATTCATTACGAGGTCTCCACCTTTTGACCTAGTCTTAGAATGTCGAAATAGTGAAAACGATTAGCTAAAACAAAATACTGTAAGAGCCACTGGTTACAAAGTGCAAGGCATTTTTGTAACCAAAGCGGAACATAATTAAATAAACCTATGCTACGAAATAAAAATAGTGACCTACTCTTAAACTTCTTAACAAACAAAACTAATTTCAGATAAAGTCTGGATAAAGCAGATATGTTATGACATATCTGCTTTATCTGACTGCTGACCAGGTATGCCTGGCAATATTGTTTTAGATCACAGATTTTTTGATTATAGTTAATTAGTAGTGATATGCAATTAATACTTAGGTATTGGACGTTTTACATGTTTGTGGTTTTATGACTTTCAGTGACAGTTTAGTTTAGTCTTTGGTATTTCTGTTCTATAAAAAATGTTTAATGATAAAATGTGGTTTATTAATTAATTATTATCAACCCACTATCCAAAGATGTGGATCTAAAAAGATAGCTACGTAATTTAAAAAAGTCGTCCCGTTAATTATAAGAAAAAAAAAGTATTCATATAATACTTTTCATTTGACGATACAACATTCTAAAGGACTACTCACTTGTGGCTATAACAATTTTATCGTATGCAAACACCCTAACGAATCCATTATAACCGGATTTTAAAGAACATGTAGAGGATGTATATGTATGAAGGTTATAAAAAGATATAACTAATATAAATCAGTCTCATTCACACGCACGCAATTCACTAATTTGTATGAAGATTTCGCTTTTATTTTCTATTGATTTACATGAGGTCTGTCGGGATCATAGATACGATACAATTTATCTATATCTATTATCACAGATATAGATTTACATAGATAACGCAAGTATCACGATTTGTATTGAAACCAAGCGTGCCGAATTTTTAACACCAACTGTGACGTCATTAGTGACGGGAAATACAAACCGCTTCAAAGACACCGATACCGCCGATGCCCCTCCGCCCGCTACGATTCCCTCGAGTGATTATCACGCTCATACTGATATTTTTATATCTGTAGTTGCGAGGACTGTAAGTTATCGGCGACCAACCTCGACGTTTGGTCAGGGTTTTCGGACACGCTAAGTACATACATTTGCGTTATCTATGTAAATCTATATCTGTGTCTATTATGTAAGGCCTGAACCAGTCCACACTACTAACTAAAGGTGGACTGGGTGGTCATTACACGTGAGTTTCCTACATCATATTCGTATAACACCAATAATCTATTTTTGACAAATGGAATACGGGGAGTTTGAGAAATAAATTTTCAAAAACATAATTGTAAAAAAATTATAATAAATCTCTCATATTAGTACTCCATGTAATGAAAGATGCTATAAGTTGATAAAATTATCCGAACAAAGCTGGTAGAAAGAGGCTAGGCAATATACAGATCAAGATGCGTCACCTGGGCCTGTATTAATAAATCTATCTCAAGTCTGAGAACGATCTTGAGTAGGCTTTTGACATGCCATTTTGTACTGGGATGGTGTTAGAATAACATTTCCAATATCGCTCTCAGACTCGAGATATATTTATTGTACGAGGGATGCCTTTTAAGTTTTGTCGTTTGAAGAAAAAAACACAACTAGAACCTTATAGTACTTTTTATTGTTTTTCAAAGTATTCACCACGTAGCTTAATACACTTTTCCATTCGCTCAAACCAGTTATTATAACATTTATACCACTCTAAAGTGGGGGTGTTCAAAATGGCTGACTTGAAAGCGTCGACTGCTTTTTCACCGGACTGGAACCTTTGACCACGAAGACTTTTCTTAATTTTAGGAAATGTAAATAAATCGTTAGGGCTTAGGTCAGGACTGTATGGAGGATGATCAAGAATTTCTACTTTTTCCTGCTTCAAATACTCAATCGTTTGACGAGCGCTGTGTGAGATTGCGTTGTCGTGGTGCAGGATGATGCGTCGCTTTGAGTTAGATTTTCGAAGTTGGCGATGACTTGTGGTAAACAAACTGTGGTATACCACTCTCCATTAACCGTTCTACGATCTTCAAGTGCAATAGTCGCAATATGGCCGGTTTTTCCAATGAACGTGGCCACCACCTTCTTTGAAGTGCTTCGAGAACGAACAACTTTAGTCGGTTTTGGCTTGTCTTGAAAGACCCAGATTGTAGATTGTTGTTTGGAATCAGGATCGTAGGCATAGATCCAAGATTCGTCACCACTGATGATGTCGTAGACGTGATTTGACTCTCCTTGGTTGAACCTTTGCAGAGTTTTCTTACACCATCTGACGCGGGCCGCCTTGTGATCGTCGGAAAGCAGATGCGGTATCCAACGGCAAACTAGCTTTCTTACACCAAGCGCTTCATGCAAGATTTTCTGAATGGTTGTCCCTGAGATGCCTAATAGAGCCTCTATCTCTCGATACGTCACATGACGATCTTAGAGAATTTGTTGTCTCACAGCAATGATGTTATCTTCAGTGAAGGCGGATTTTGGCCGTCCTTCGCGAGATTTGTCACTAAGACTAGTATGTCTACGCTGGAATTATAAATACCAGCGTTCGCCAGTCCGCAGACATGGGGCTTCATCACTGAACACAGATGTTAGCTCTTCAAAACACTGAAGCCGTGTCAGGCCTCTTCTAAAATTGTAGAAAATTATTGCACGAACATTTTCCTTAGAAGGATTCATTTTCGTACGTAACCTGACAGATTCTAATCGACGCTGTGACTAAACAATAGCATTAATCCCAAAACTTTCAATTGTTTTGAGATTCGAAATTTAAACACATTCGAATATAGAACAGTTCCAAATTCAAAATTGCCGGGAAATATGGAAACGACAGAACTTAAAAGGCATGCCTGGTATACCATATGGCACTACCTGATTTATCGACTATTATAATAATATAGAAGCACACGTTTACCAAAAACTACAACGTTTCCGGTATTACCGGTATTATTTAACAAAGGTTACTGATATTCACACAATATTTTGGTAGGTACCAAAACAACAATGGAAATATCAAGAGGTTATCCAGAGATTCTTAAATTAAATGCATTAATATATTATGTATATTGTTGCGAATTAAGAAAATATTTTATACTTAATTTTTATTATTAACTCACGTGGGCAGTGTCCAAATGTCATTGCCGACGCGATAAGGCATTTTGACCGCATCATTTGATGCATTTGACACTACACATTTTAATGAACACATCTGCACTATTCGGACGATGAAAACTGCAGAGTAGTAACGTCCTATTACATAATTTAAATATGAAAACTGATTTATATTTTTTTAACTTATTAACTCCGATAGTTTTTAAAATCTCACTTTTAATAATATTATTAAAATAAACTGATTTTATGACACTAACGCTGGAATGTTGATTAACCCAGAAGAGCGTTTTTTGATGTTATTCCGATTATATAAAATACCATACTTCGAAAATAATGTTCGGTTTTAAACATTAAAGTCTCATCAAAATTTCAAATTCATAATAAATTATTATACGGATGCCAAAAGCTGTGTTGGAGCAGAAAATCGTAAAAATACGTTTCATTATACTAAACTAGTTATGCTAGGATATTGCAAATGAATAAACTATTACTCATAAATATCAAAGTAATAAATGTCATCGGTATTAAGCTCACATTTGAATATAAGAGATGGTTCAAAAAATATATTAAAAGCTCAGAAAATACTTATATATGACGTGGTAGGATCTTTATGCTAGGCAAGAATAACATCGTTAGACAATTTGCATTTTTAAGAGCCAAAAGGATGATGTTTTAAGTATCTATATCCTCTCACAAAATATTAACGAACATAGCTCGACGCCTGTGCTATTTTTGTCCTGAACATTTAAGTTTTGAATAAAACGAGACACTAAAATTAATGCCACCCTATAGCTCTGTTAATAATTTATTTAAACTGAAAAGTAAATAAATTAAACAAACCTGATGAAATAACTGGAACTACGCTACAACTAGCGAAAGATTAGAGCAAATAACGAAAAAGGTTATATAAATTTTGTTAATTAATAACTTTTCTCGTTATTCGCAATTATCATGGTCAGTGCAATCTGATAAAGCATGTGTAGTCTGTAATTAAAGCCAAATTATAGCAATTGTTATTACTTCGCTTCGTTATTAAAAATGTAGGTATTTTAGATATCGAAAAATTATTTAAGAAGATGTATTATTTTAGTAAATTTATGTATTTCATGTGAATACGATTACAATATAGATATTGGAAAATTTCTATAACTTTGTTAATTTGCGACATAATAATTGAGCTTCCGGGATCATGTTACATTTAGTAAAGACACCAATAAATTATACATTCGTGGTTTATAAGCTGTCCAATAAATTATTACATCTCAATATTTCCTCAAAACGATGTCTACGCTTACCGCATCATTTAATATGTGGATCGCTTGCAGACGACGACCTTCAAAATGAACGAAGAAAACCCATTCAAATAGATAGATAGATAGATAGATAGATAGCTATCTATCTATAGATGGTTAGACGATTACGTTAATTGTATTGAAATTATATCATTGCACTGAGAACCGGTCGCTTCGTATCTCGGTGCCGATATGGAACATTTCGGCTTACCGCTCGATACCTAACCCCTCGAAAGCGAAAGTGTAACATGGTCCTACGGAGTCGCCATTTTTTTTCTTCGCTCGGCCGGCTCCCACCGCATATATATATCGCCGCTGAGAACCAACACGCATCATTCGCATTCAGGACCTCGCTGCCTTCAGTGCAACCTACACGTGCAGCATCATGAGACCCATGGTGTGTTACCAACGTTCCGAAATTAAAGTGACAGTGTTGATCAGTTCAAATGATAGGATTGTGACAGTGCCGCTCTGGATAATACACCCTTGTCCCACATACGATTGTGCAACAAGGAAATTGCGCATAACGCTTTGTGTGACGTTAACTTAACCGCTCATTTAATACGGGGCTGGAGCATATTTGTACTAGTTAATTAGCCAACTGCGTTAATAACTTTCGATTAGACATTCACACATCACATCTGTCCCAGTTAGGCACTAATCGTGTTTTTTTTGTCAACAGCTAGTGGCCGCCAGTCTGGTGGCTATCTTGGCCTTCGCCTACGCGGAGGAAGCCAAGAAAGCAGAAAAAGAAGTGGCAGTGACCGACAACAAGGAAGCGGCCGCAGACGAGAAGAAACATGAGAAGAGAGGTCTCGGTTGGGACTTGGGTTATGGCGGCGGCCAGGGAGGATGGGACGGTGGCTATGGCGGCGGCCAAGGAGGCTGGGACAGTGGCAGCTATGGTGGCAGCTACGGTGGCAGCTACGGTGGCGGATACGGCGGCGGTTACGAAGGACACGGTGACTCCCACAAGACCATAACCGTTGTCAAGAATGTCCCTGTCCCCTACCCCGTAGAGAAACACATCCCCTACCCCGTTGAGAAGAAGGTGCACGTTCCCGTGAAAGTGCACGTTCCCCAGCCCTACCCCGTTGTTAAGCACGTACCTTACCCAGTCAAGGAAATCGTCAAAGTACCCGTCCACGTACCCCAGCCCTACCCTGTTGAGAAGAAGGTCCCCTACCCCGTACATGTCCCAGTAGACAGACCCGTCCCCGTCAAGGTTTACGTACCTCAACCTTACCCCGTTGAGAAGAAGGTCCACGTACCCGTCAAGGTGCACGTCCCCGCTCCCTACCCGGTTGAGAAAAAGGTTCCCTACCCAGTGAAGGTCCCAGTTCACGTACCCGCTCCTTACCCCGTGTACAAGGAAGTGCCCTACCCCGTCAAGGTCCCCGTCGACAGGCCTTACCCCGTGCACGTTCCCAAGCCAGTGCCCTACCCAGTTGAGAAACCCGTCCCCTACCCCGTAGAGAAGCCCGTGCCGTACCCCGTTAAGGTTCCCTTCGACAGGCCTTACCCCGTGCACGTCGAGAAGCCCGTGCCTTACCCCGTCAAGGTCCCAGTGCCCGCGCCTTACCCCGTCGAGAAACATATCCCCTACCCCGTGGAGAAACCCGTGCCGTACCCCGTCAAGGTCCCCGTCGACAGGCCTTACCCTGTCCACATTGAGAAGCACGTACCCGTCCACATCGAGAAGCACGTGCCTTACCCCGTGAAGGTACCCGTCCCCGTTGTTGTCGGTCACGGACATGGTCACGAGCATCAACATCATGAGTCCTGGTAGGCTGCAGGGAGTAAATAACTGAATGTGATATATAAATATAAGCTTAGCACATAAAACGAGCGGGGGACGTGAAATGCCCCGAGGATAGTGGTCGCGAGACCAGATCCACTCTAGTATTACACGGCCCGCGAGCGAACGCACTGAAATAAATACTCTTTTTGTAGATAACTTTTTTGTTATATTTTTTATCGATTAACGTTACGGTTGAGTTTATGTACCTGTTACTTTAAGAGCAAAAATAATGTGTTTTGTTTTAAATTCTACTACTATTTTGTTTGAACGAACTGATTGTGAAAAATAAAGGTGGCCGCCAATGTGATTATTAATATTGTTTTTAATTTCCCTTATGTATTATTTATCTAAATTATATCATAACATTTCTAATTACGATATAAATCTATAACAAATGTGATTGTCACTTCACTAATCTTTATATTCAAAAAAATATAATTTATCAGTACATATTCGCAAATCCTAAAGCGAAAATTTCTAAGGTATTTCAATTTAACAGACAAAATCTGCGTTGATATAACTGATAAATAAATTTAAACAAAACAAATTAACGCTGATTATATTCCATTGTTTCGTCCTCTGTAATTATGCTACCTGGTGTTTATCCATAAGTGGTTTGGATTTGCGAAATGCATAATAATACGACCCAGATAGCCGGAGCATCGCAAGCGGCTATCCGCTAGTTACGCCAATGACGAAATGTGGTACATTTTCACTCTTGACAATAAGAACACGATACGCGATCTTTGGTTTGCGTAATGCTGGTATGTTTATTACGCAGCAGTAATCTTGTACACACACATTTGGTCCGAGTGCTCTTAATACCTCAATCTTATGCACCATGTTATAAAGATAATTATTTGACAGGTTTAAATAAGTTTAAATACATTTTCCATCCTAATCTCATAATTATGGGTAAATAATACTAACTTAAATTAATTTAATATTAATATTAACGATTTATAAATAAAATCCCCTGTATTGTAATCCATAAAGTTAGTAAATCAATATAATTGCACCATATTTTACACCAATTATGAAAAATTAATTGCATGAAATATGTACTAATACTTTGATGTATTCAAGATTGTTTAGTGATGTGTTTCTAAACTGTATACCTGGTACATAATACTTGGTTTACAAGCTATGTGTACCGAATTACAAAACGTCATTACGCGAAGCGGTCATGCTGTGTAACATAGCTATTATTTAATGGCGGCGCGGGCGTCAAAGCAAGCAATTAATAAACTGAACGTACCAATGGAATGTTAAGACATGTGTCATAAGTTAATTTTGACGGTTAATTTTTACAGATTGGTTTTAATGTTCTTTTCCAAAAAATACCAAGCTCGACAATCTCGCCGGGTCTTCTCAGTCGATGTCGCGTTCCGATCCGGTCTTTGTAAATAGAAAAAAATATGTCAATTTGTAAATGGACTACACGATTAATCGAATTGACTTTGGCTTCATTTTGACCTTTAGCTACATCCCAAAAGCCTGTTTCCTTAATTTTTTGCAATGCTATACTGTAAATACGAGAAATAAATATCAAATCTCGATACAAAATTTTACGATTTACCCGCGGGTTCTCGCGTGCGGGTGAGTTTGCCGTTCCAGAATAGCACTGCAGATTCAATTACTTACTTACATAACAAGATCTTATTTTACTTAAAAAACATCCTTATAATAGGGGCCAGTGTCGTTGTCACCATAACGCGATATACCTACCCACAATTTAGGTAAGTACCTACTTACTACCTTACAATATGTCTCCATATTACGAATGCGTTATGTCTCATTTTACGTAAGTATTTTATAAAGGCACGGACTCATAATTTCGTTATAAGCAATAAAATTTACTTTTATAACATACTTGCAAAATCAAGAGAGTAATTCCAATACTTTTCTATAAATAAGGTACCTATCTGAAATATCTGGATACCGGATGTTGGAATGTGAATATGTAATTAATATGATTATCATTTTGCCAAACAAGCTGACGTTCATACAGATAAATGGTATCATTTGCGTGAAGGAAATATCGTGAGGAAACCTGCTGTTGCGAAAGAGGTGTGAAGTTCACCATTCACCAAGCTGGACAGGGCCAGCGCGTTGGACTACGTACCGAATCCCCTCCCATTGAGAGAGGATGAGTCCAGTGTGATATAATAATTTATTAAATTATTATATTACCTACATCATCATCATCAGCCTATGCTTGTCCACAGCTGGACATAGGCCTCCCACCCACATAGTCATCCCACCTGGTCGGAGGGCGTCCTACACTACGCTTGCCGAGTCGAGGTCTCCACTCAAGAACACGTTTACCCCAGCGGTGGTCGGTTCTTCGCGAGATATGGCCAGCCCACTGCCACTTCAGCTTGCTAATTATTTGAGCTATGTCGATAACTTTGGTTCTCTGTCGGATGTATTCATTGCGAATCCTATCCTTCAGAGAAACGCCGAGCATAGCTCTCTCCATAGCTTGCTGAGCGACCTTAAACTGGTGGACCAGCCCTACCGTGAGTGGCCACGTCTCGGCTCCGTAGTTCATGACGGGTAGGACGCACTGATTGAAAACTTTAGTTTTCAAGCATTGCGGTATGGATGACGAGAAGACTCGATATTACCTACACTGCGCATCAACTTTAATTCTATTGAAATTAATAACCATTGAGGTTTCCGGATTTTCTCAGTGGAAGCAGCATTCCTAGCCTGTGGTTTAATACGACTTTTAATAAGTGCCTCATGGGCCGATATGCAGAACTATTTATCATGTTGAAGATGATGATGATACTTAAGCCAGAAATTAAATTTTGCCTACCGACATTGGGTGCTACTCTTAGCAACGACAATCGATAAAAATATCGTGACATTTGTATTCAAATTCCATATTTTTGCCGTCGCAACGTCTGAACGAACGATAACTTTGTATCGTTCATTCAGTAATCGATATCGATTATCGTTGCTAAGAGTAGCACCCCTTAACATTATGGAACATCGGATGTAATTAATCGAAGCTATGGTGCAAGCCGGCAACGTTAATCATGTATCGCATTGAGTTTTGGCACAACGAGTAACCGGTGTACAGGTTATTCAGATTCAGGCCATCCAAGTTAGCATTCACGAAATGTCAATCATGACATAATCTTTATAGGTAGGTACCTACATAATCTATTTCATATATATTATTTTTAAGGTTCTGAAACCCACGCTTTATTTGTCATTTAGATATAATTTGAATATAAGATACAAATTAATTCCAAACCGTAGACAATATTTTAAATTTGTTGATTAATGTTGCAAAAGTAATTTAATTCTTTTTGACTCATCGTTTTAATTTAAATACCGCCAGCGATTTAGAAACCGTCCTGTAGACCTTGAGACTACAGGTAATGTGAATTTATCAACGACATAGGAAACAGACAGGAATTACCCAACATAAAAACACTATAACGAGAATTCGCAAAGATATCGCACAAAACAATCTACTAAAAATCTTATAAATTACTTTATTTTATGACATTTACCAAAATACGTTAAGAATATTATAATATCTACTAATTGACGCTAAAATAGAATCCTGTTCGTCTTTAATATCCAAACTCGTTTCGGACACGTTATCCGGTGTAAGGTAGCATATTTTAACTGTGCGTCCAGATATATGCGACATTCGCTGCCTATACTGAGGTGCTACTCTTAGCTATGATAAATCGATATATCGTGAAATTTGTAGTGCCGAATCGTCTCTAAGTTCCATATTTTTGGCCGTCGTATATAGTCAGAACGAACGATAATTTTGTATCGTACGTTAGTAATCGATACGACGGAAAAAATATGGAATTTAGAGTTCGATTCGATACTACAAATGTCACGATATATCGCTTATCGTTGCTAAGAGTAGCACCCCTGAGTAGAAACCTGAGCAACAGAGAAATAACATCGTACTTGACATCTTCTTCGCTAATACCTACGTGGTGGTCACGAATCATGAACCAACGGAGCGAATACCACTGCAATCTGAACTGGTTTGAACTGGTGACCTTAAACCTGTGACACTGATCTTATTGGTTCTTCCTTGATCTAGATAACTTTATAATGTTCGATCTCTGATTAAAATGTCAACTGCAGTAGCCTCCGAAGACATTGTATATTTATCAATAATGCAGCCAAATTACCACCTCACTTCTGGCGTCTCACGCAACAAATGACATAGAGTATGACAACTGGGACCACCTGCTTAACGTGCAACTTACAATACTGTTAAAAGTTTCGAAAACTGCACTGGCTAATTAACATTATAACTAAATTCATACTTAGTTTAAGAAAACTTTAATAGCGAATATATGGCCTGTTTTGATCCGGAGTATGCGAATGACATCACATATTGTAACGTTATCAAATAGGAATGACATTTTTAAGACTGCTTTATTGATACGTTTCTTAATTCCATATTGATACTCGTAAAACACCTTATTCGCCACGGAGAGTCAACAAAGTTACAAATCTTACAAGCTTAATTACTATTAATTATCCCCTTAATTATTTCTCATCTCGCACGGACGAACATACCGGATAGATCATCGCGAAACACTACGATAATTAAAACATTTACGAGCGCTTGACGACTGCTTGGCGCATTGGTTCGAGCGTAGGCCACTCGGCTCACTGCACCGGGAGGTTGCGGGTTTGATTCTCATCAAGGTAAATTTCGGAAATGGCCTTTTCGTAATTTGCCCTGGCCTGGGTGTCACTGGGATCGCCCCCAGTCCATTCTACGGTAGCCATAGTACAAGCGTTGCTTAGTTTGGGACCATGCGGTTGGTGTGCTCATCTGGCGATATTTATTATTTAACATTGTAATTTACTAAAAAACGAGTCCGAAAAATTAAATTTTGCAAAATTAAATAACAATCTCATACATCTAATCATATAGCGTAGTCTAGACAGTTGCGAAATTGATAAACCCGTTTGAAACAGACAATCAGATAGGCGGGCCAGCATTATGAGTCGATGTGCCAATGCGCTTTCGAGTCCGCCACAAATCTGCATTCACGTGTGACTCCTTCCAATTAAGGGCCTATCCAGACCAGGGTTTTTTAAACGCGCCGTAAACGCGATTTAGACCAGATACGCGTGCGTTAGTTTTTTTTTGTTGGCCAGAATGGCCATTACAACTTCACCCGGACAGAGGGCGAGCGCAAGTGCGCTCCAGCCAGAGGGGCAGAGGGGCAGCTAGCTCAAGGGCGCCACAAGGGGCACGACCTCGGCTTTGGCCGCTGCCAAGAGAGGTGGCGAGGGTAAAACTACCACCGGATCGGAACGCGACCTCGACTGAGAAGTCAGACGCAGCCTGTGGACTTTTGTAGGATAAAAGCGCGCGCGTTTTAGAAACGTGCGTCGACGGCGCGTTTAAAAAACGTGGTGTGCACAGGCCCTAAGGTGTATTATACATTAACGTTAACGTAACAATAGTGTACGTCTGCCTCGTTTCGAGACATGTCCCTCGCCTCGTATAGAGATAGAACTTGCGGATTACAACACGCACTTGTTATTATTTTTCTATGTAAAATTAAATAAATATTGCCAGACTTACACCTACTCTATACCCTCCAAAGCAAGCAACACCTGTACTATGAATACCGTATAATTTTATTGACATTATCAAAGCGTGAAATGGACTGGGGTTGATCCCAGTGACACCCATTCGGGGCAAATTACAATAGGGCCACTTCGGAGAATTTCCTCCGACGAGAATCGATCAAGTGAAATTATGGTATAAAAGATGATTTTATGCGTCCGCCTTTTTACCTCTAACAACCTTTACCTCGTAAAACTCTTACTTCCACAATAACCTAATGGACTGGAACTCTTATCATAAGCATTTTACAATTTGACTAGCTATTTGATTAATTTATGCAATATTGAAAATTGATATTTGTTTGGGAGAGAATAGCCAAGCGGCTGTCAACGATCGGAATATGTTGCTCCCTGTTGTTTAATGTGACTGACTGACATAGTGATCTATCAACGCACAGCCCAAACCACTGGACGGATCGGGCTGAAATTTGGCATGCAGGTAGATGTTATGACGTAGGCATCCGCTAAGAAAGGATTTTGATTAATTCTACCCCAAGGGGATAAAATAGGGGATGAAAGTTTGTATGAAACTTTGTCAATTTTGAACCGATCGGGCTGAGACTTAGCATGCATAAATCTACTATGACGTAGACATCCCCTAAGAAAGGATAAAAATTCCACGTGGACGAAGTCGCGGGCTCAGCTAGTTATCTATATACCTACTTACTGAACTGGTTACACATTTTATATTACAATTAAATTGTTTTTATTTTATTTATGAATCAGTAAAATATTTTTATATGAAATTAACGGGTCCATATTGGCTCACCTAAAGTTCTTTACCCGAAATTGTTGTTCCTAAAAATTTTCATCCTAAAGTTTTCATTCATACTATTTGTAGTGCTACCGGCGATGCTCATAACACTGATGTTTCCGAAAATTGTAATTAATAACATCATTAATGTAAATATATTTAAACTCCTACTGTTTTTTATCATAACGCCTTTATCCCTAAACATACTCACCATAATATTTTCACTCATACTCAGAAATAAACATTTACCAAGTGTAATAGAAAATATATGTGGGTATTATATATATGATGATATTTATAGTTTTAATGATTATTATTGTAACTAAACCGATAACTAAAGGACCAATTCGGTTCTGGCATTGGGGTCACAGTTCTAACTTAACCTAAACCAAAATACACCCATAAAAGTGATTATTTGAAAGCTATAGCCGCTAATATTAAACTTATTTAATTGAAATGTATATATGAAAACATGTATTTAACTACTTGTACCATGGTACTATTATTCTTATATGTTATACCTACATGTTATGTGAAAACAAAGTTACGCAAAATTAATGTATATAATATTAATTATTATGAATAAAAAGAAATCTAAATAAAAAAGATATGACTTTGAATAATAGTATAAACGATGGTTATGTTGAGAAAATATAGGAAAACAAATAAAATTATAATAGATGTTTATTGCTACTGACATTATGAAGTTGAATGCTTCGGAAGATTAACATTAGGAGACAATTAATTAGGAATTGTGATTGTTAGGATGAAAAATGTTAGGAAGAACATTTTCGGATTTCCAATTATCGGAGTTGAAATTGTAGGTGAACTTTGGCGCACCCGAAATTAACATCAGATTACCTGACTAGGCAAATTTATCGTTAGTGAAATTATATTAACAAAATATATAGTTTTAATTATAAAAATCTTAAAACAAACTTTCCTTTATAAAACTATACTCTATCGATACCGATTGGACCACCACAATAATGCAAGTGGTACAGCAAACAATTTTTTTTTAATTCAAAATGATACTCATCTAATCTACATAAGCGTTAAGTTATGCAGTTATGAACTGTCTGAATCCACCACCCCTGTTCGGAATGCTGCATCCGCTGAGAAGATCCGAAATGAAACTCATTAGATACTATTTTCAATAGAATAAAGTTGATCTACATTCTCAGAAATAACGCGATGTGGCCAGGCCTCACTATTATCACTGAATAGTAAATTTAATTAAATTTTATAGAAATCCTGATATAAGGAGGATTTTTCAGCACGATAGTCTTTAATACCATTGTATAGAGACATTAAAAAAACTTAAACACGTGATGAACGCGTGCCGTGTCAAATTTCCTCACAGAATTTGACAAGACAAACGTGCATTACCTGTGATGTTTATATATATGTAAGAATTATGTAAGTATTTTCATTAATAAGGAAATATTATTTTTAAAAAAACCTACAGCAAATATAATAAAATCTAGGAATAAATAATGAATTTAACTTTTTCCTTTTCCAATTCCAGACATATCGATAAGGACATTGCCATTGGTTAAACCCAACATGATAAATCACAGGTTATCATATTCATGTTCAATGTTAATCATATGTTTTGCACCTGAGTTTTATCTAAATATATATAACTCAAAGGTGACTGACTGACTGACTGACTGACATAGTGATCTATCACCGCACAGCCCAAACCACTGGTCGGATGGGGCTGAAATTTGGCATGCAGGTAGATGTTATGACGTAGGAATCCGCTACGAAAGGATTTTAATTAATTCTACCCCCAAGGGGATAAAATAGTCGGACGAAGTCGCACAGTCGGCACAGCTAGTTTAATTAATAAAGTAGTAAAGTAGTCTTGTTTACGTCTAACTTGTGTGAGAGGGTGGTACTACCCATATCGAGCCAGCCCGTATGTGAGCCGCACTCAATCGGCTACAAATTGGATCTACCACCTTGACAACTATCTTTACTTTATTGAAGTGAATATAAAATTTAATACTCTAACTTCGATCAAGGGGGGAGCACCTTGATCGAAGTTAGAGATCGTAACTAAAGAAAATAAAAATGGTGCGGTCGGGGGATCTCCGTCCGGAACGAAGTTCTCTGTGAAGTGTTTTGCATGCACAACAATTTTAAGACTTGTTGTTAATAATATATTTATTACATTTTTGGGTACTATGACAAAAATATTTATTGAAAAGTAATTTCGAATATTAAATTTCACTCCAACTCTATATTCGTTCGTTAGCAATATATTCAATAGATATCTCACTATCCAGTACCCTAAATAGCTCACTTACGCCATCTAGGTTATTTTTGAAAGAACTTCGTCACAGTGGACGTTACAAAGTAGTTGACAAAATTACTAACAGGTGACGTAGAGAGGGAGACTCTTTTGAGTATTTTTCGCTATTTTCCATAGTTTCAGATTTTGCCATCCACGCTTACTTGAAAAGTTCACCCTGTATATAAATAACCACAGACAAACCCGCGGGGGAATAAAAACTTACTTGAATTATCAAAAGTAATGTTTATCGCTTGGAGTTATATTTAAATTATTTACGAGATAACCCCAATCTCGAACTTCAATACTCAGGATAAGATATAAATATGTTCATTTTGATGGAGCGACACAAACCGGCTAAGGTGCCTTTGAGATCGCACATCGTAGCATCTCAAGATTTCTTCAACCATGAAGTTCTTGAGTATCCTGCTGCTCCTTGCCGCCCTGGTAGCGATTCAAGCAAGTGCTCAGGGTCTTGCCGCCAGCGATGTCAGCCTTGTCAGTGGCGGCAGTACTAAAATAAGTCCAGCACCTGTTGGTGAGTTTACCTTTTAAGTAGGTATCTATGTGTTTAATGTACATTAGGAGTCGTCTTTGTATACTGGCATAAAGCTCACGTTTTATTACAAGTTGGGGCCGAAATACCATCGATGTGTTGTGAGAGTACCGCCGTGCACCTCTGCCCAGTGAATACCACCTTGATGATGTGTTAATAACTTAAGACGTGTAGGGAGTATCTGATATAGTCCCATTAAGATTATAAATAACAAAATATTTTTGGTTTCCTTTAACCTCAAACTTATAGAAATGTACATACAATCAATTTGTGGTTGCATTACAGTGCACTTTCGATCTTAAATACTTTATTAAGCCATTATAAGTTCACGATATCGTTTATGAATTTGGGGTATGCCTTTTGCTACCATTTTAAATCAAGTATTTTCTTATGAATGAGAGTTAAGCGAATCTTCTTCGGCTTTTTAAACTACATGACGACCGCCTGGCGCAGTGGTTCGAGTGTAGGCCGCCTGGCATACTGCATATGGTGGTTGCGGGTTCGATTCCCGCAGGGGCAAATTTCGGTAATGGACTTTTCGTAATTTGCCCTGGTCTGGGTGTCACTGGGATCGCCCCCAGTCCATTGTACGGTACCCATAGTACAAGCGTTGCTTAGTTTGGGACCATACTGTTGGTGTGTCAGTCTGGCGATATTTACATATTTATTAATTTTTAGTGTGTTCCATCGAAAGGTAAATCGGCATATGCTTCCTACAAATGCGACGTGGACGACGACTGCCCCAGAGGCTACGGCTGCAAATGCGAGGAATTCCACCATGTCTGCGTATTCTGCAAGGAGTGCACAGACGACAAGTATTGCAAAGACAAGTACAACAACCCCGATACCTCATGCAAGTGCACTCACAACCTTTGTAGAGATTGCATAGCACTGTGATCATATTACAAATTATAACGACACCCCGATTTGATTCTCTTTTATGTTTAAATTATATTATTATTATTAATATTATGGTCAAAGTCAAGCGTCTATTTTGTTTAGGCCTTACGAGTACATATTTTACTTTTTTTTCTTATATCTACAACTGGATCGCGACCTCAACTGAGAAGATCAAGCAAGAAAATCAGCGGGCTTGTCTTTTTACATTTTGTTATATTTCTTTTTTTATCGCCTTTTGCTTATATATTTAATCATTACAAATGGTAGTAGATATTAATATAATAGCTTCAGAGTGTTGCCTTTTGAGTTTACCGAGAATTACCAAAAAAAAATTCTAATATTATTAAGTATTATGATCAAAAAAACCTCTCTCTTCCATGTGGTTAAACGCTGTTGGCAATAAATTATTTAGGAGATGTAAGAGGTCGATTTTTTGAAATTAACCCCCTTTTTAAAACCAGTTGGACTGTAAATTGATATACGAGAGTTGGCCTATAGCTCATAGGATAACACCAAAGAATTAAAAAGTAGCTATTATAGTTGCGATTCGTAATAAGAATAAGAGAGCCGGGAGCTCTACACCACCTCTTTTCCCGACCTCCTGTCCCACTCACCAAAATAAAATGGTTTTAAGTAGATATTGTTTTTTTAATTATTTTTGTCAGATAACGGCCGTATTGCCCAACCTGATATACAATATTATATTGTATGGAAATGGTCGATGTCGGGTCAACTTTATGAATATTTTTCTATCTAATATAACTCTACACTGATTTTTATGTGTATAACTTCAGGAAAATCGGGACTCTTATACTAACTTTCTTCCCGAATTTTCAAAAACTTAGCTTATTGTTTTCTTACCTAACGGCAGAGTAAGGCTCTCTAAAATTTAGTTCTGCATAATATTTCCTATTCCCTCGATTTTTTTGCCTGTATTGTCCATGACCACAAATAAAACACAATATGAATTACCCATTCAAAGTATCCATATATAAAAAACCTGACCCCCTAGCCAAGTGGCTTCGTTCACAAGCGTTTCTACAAAACGCTACGCTTAAATGTATGGAAATGACATAAGCCACGTGATCTACTTATCGACTTATAATTTCATTTCCATACATTTAAGCGTAGCGTTTTGTAGAAATGCTTGTAGACGAAGCCACTTGGCTAGGGGGGCTGGGTTCATTAGAAAAGCTATAAATAGCTAAGAACCTAAAATTTGTTTTATTTAGAGTCCGTACCAATTCAAGTAAGTGGGTGTAGGTATCTAAGAAATAATCCTAACGTAGTGTCAAGATAGTGATGCGGACTAATTACTGTTAGTTTAGATAATACAAATAATTATTTTAAAGTACAGATAAAAACAGAACGTACAGCAGGATAAAAAAGATAATAATAGCGAGCAGAAACGGGAGGAGCCTAAGGGTAAAATATTCAAAAACGCTAAAATTATATTTAGGTTTTATTTTGTGGTCGGTTTTTTTGACGTAATGGCAGAGTAGTTCCCGCTAGATTTGTTATTGCGTTTTACTTCATGACCACCAACAAAACAAAAGTGAGTTACTAATACCCGTCATTTGAAACGTGACTTATGGAACGTCTTGAGTTCATACAAAAATCCCATAAAAAATGGATATTCAGTTTTTCCCAAATACGGGAATCTGTTAAAATGTTCAATTCAAATTCAAATTCAAATATTTTTATTTCAAATAGGCCAGATTAACTGGCACTTTTAAAAAGTCAAGAACTATAATAGGTGCATGTTCCAAAACAAAATCCTATGGAGAAGAACATGCAAGAAACTCCATGGATACATTTTTTCTTTTCTCTTTTTTAAATTATGTTTGTTTATTTACAGTAGGTATTTAGAGATGTGAGGACAATGTAGGTTAACGCATAAGGCATCACAAATAAAGAAGTCATAGGCCCAGAATATTGCCATGTCATAAACTTATTTCTACTAGGAAGTTATGCTATATTAATGCATCAGTGCTTACATGGTGCTCACATTTTAACATTTTGTCATTATTGTTACAATATTATTTTGCTGTCTATCATTTGATTGGGTACCTACTTTAAATTTATACAATTCAAGTATACCACAATTGAATATGATTTGATTCTGAATAACATTTGCTAGATATAAAGATACCAATACCTTAAGAATCTTGTTCGGACTATTACGATTAAAAAAAAAATCCTAATGGGTCCAACCGTTCTGAAGCGATGCAATATTAGCAAGGAATAGCATTTACTTTTTATTTGAATACACATAAAGATTTGTTTAAATAAATCTGTAGTCTCATTCGCTTATCGCTTAAGGTCACATGATTATTTCTTGAAGATAACCCTGTGCTCGAGCGTCCAACCACAAGCTTAGGGTATAAATATGTTAAGTTTGATACAACGACACAACCGGGCTGACGTACCATTAAGATTTATACATCGAAGCGTCAATTTACTCAAATATGAAGTTTGTGGGTATCCTGCTGTTCCTAGTGGCCCTGGCGGCAGCATGCCAAGGTAAGCAAGGTAGAAGCGAGTCCTTAGGGTGCTGACATCGGGCCTGGTCACTCAACGTGAGTTTATACCATATTTTATAATGGACTTAATAATCATTCTCCCTCTTCTTAAGTAGGAATGTGCTCTGTATAATGGCAACAGGCTGAGACCACAACACCGTCAGCGTCCTGTGGGAGCACCGCAGTGCACCTCTGCCCACAGTGAATAAGGACTAGATGCTGTATTAATAACTTAAGACTGTAGGAAGCAAAGTATTTGAATAATAAGACACTAGAAGTGGTATTGACGTATTATTTCTTAAGAAACCAGTGTCGTCACTTCGCACCACTTTCGCACTTCGCAGACAGCAATTTATTTGACGTAGAGTTGTTTCGGTTATTATACACACAATAAGCCTTTTTGTAAATACAATTCGAACGATGTGTGAGATCAATTCTTATTGTTTAATTCATTCGTTTAACATATCAGTGATCAATAACTAGGAGCTTAAGGCATTCTTAAATAATTGAAAAAATTTGTAAAAAATATTTTCTGTGAAATAAAAAAATAGTTAAAATTTAAAGTTGTTTGGGTATCATAACCTAGGGCCATATTGGCTTATATCTAATTTTAACCAACATGGATGTTGGTTAAAATTAGCAAAACCATGATTATTATGAATATCTACTTACCGATAAAATGTAATCCTCTTAATTTGTATAATTGCAAGTTTCAGAAGAATTTCCGCAACGAAGAATGCTGCAATACACCATTTTTACTAGATGTGTCTCGTACAATATCTGGTTTCATACTGAATGACATATCGCATGAATTGTGTCGAATTCGACACAACTTAGTGCGAAGATTACGCGGATATAGCACTTCTAATGTCTTATTATTACAAAATCTTTGTTAGTACAAATTCATTGGTAGGAAGTATGTCATAGTGTCTGATTTCCATAAAGTGTTTAAACTAACGTTATTATTTTTTGGTTATTATTTACACGGTTAACCCGGCACCGATAATTATCAGACATATATCTGTATCCGGAATCCGTATGTCCAAAACAAACATTTACCTATCAAAACTGGATATAGAAATATCAACATCAATCTGAACAGGTTTGAACTGGTGACCTTAAACCTGTGACACTGATCTTATTTGTTCTTACTTACTTCCTTACGAAATTGTTTAGATCCACCGAACCTACTTGCAGGGTGCGATTTCTGTGGGGTCATAAAAAAACCCTAACCTAAGCCCATTCGGGTCGCTCTGCTTGGGTAGTATTGTGATAGTTTAGTTGTACTTAAATGTCAACCTAAGCCTAAGCATGAGCCAGCCAGTTTATTAAATGTTGTCACAAACAATACGGCTGAAATCATTAAGTGGCTAGGTTATAGAATTTGACAAGACACGTTCATTACCTGTTTATTTTTTGTAAGGCCTAACTCCGTATGCCTTTAAATCAGTGAAGTACCAATATAGGTCCTTCACTAATTAAAAAAGACGTACAGCAAAATTAATAATAATCTAGAAAAAAATAATGAATTTAACTTTTTCCTTTTCCAATCCCAGACATCGATAAGGGTTTTGCTATTGGTTCAACCCAACATGATAAATCACAGGCTATCATATCCATATTCAATGTTAATCACATGTTTTGTTAAATTAAGAAAGTAGTGAGGTAGTCTATACAAATCTATACAAATAAATAAAATTGGAGTGTCTGTTTGTAATATCAAAATAACACCTTTTCACTAAATGCATATGAATGTACATACGACATCTATAACAAAAACGCTATTTAAAAACTTTTTGTCTGTCTGTCTGTCTGTGTGTTTGTTCCGGGTAATCTCCGAAACCGCTGGACCGATTTTGACGGGACTTTCAGTGGTAGATAGCTGATGTTATAAGCAGTAACTTAGGCAACTTTGATTTTAGAAAAATAAAATTTTAGAAATAGGTCCTGTCGCGCGGGCTCAGAACGCAGGAGCGGGCTTTTTTTTTAAGTTAAATTCCACGCGAACGAAGTCGTGGGCTCAGCTAGTTTTGAAATATAATACAAAGTCCCCAAGCCAGTGTGCGACCCGCCCGATGGTACCGCATTTACCGTTGCTTATACTTAGATGCTTGCAATACCATAGGCATGGCTCGCAAGTTACCGACGTTAAGGGGAGTGAGACTGTGAAAGGGGAAGGGAGGTTGGTCTTCTTGCTCTCTGCACGTTACCGAATTTAAGGGGAGTGAGACTGTGAAAAGGGAAGGGAGGTTGGTCTTCTGGCTCGCAGCTTCGCGGCTGGCAGCGTTTCGTATGATGTGTTAGAACACATCATACGAAACGCTGATATAATAGCTTGTTTACGTGGATCTTCTGTGAAGGGGTGGTGCTAGCCAGATCGAGCCAGCCCGGATGTGTCGGCTACAGCTAGCATCGGCTACAGCTAGACTTCTAACTAACTTTACTTTATTGAAGTGAATATAATATGTAATGCTCTACCTTCGATCAAGGTGCTCCCCTAACTAAATAAAATAAAAATAATGCCGTCGGGGGATCCCCGTCAGGAAGGAAGTTCTCTGTGTGTTTTGCATGCACAACAATTTTAAGACTTGTTGTTAATAATATATTTATTACATTTTTGGGTACTATGACAACAATATTTATTGAAAAGTAATTCAAATATAACATTTCACTCTAACTCTATATTCGTTGGCAATATATTCAATAGATATCTCACTATTCAGTCACCTAAATAGCTCACTTACGCCATCTAGGTTATTTTTGAAAGAACTTTGTCACAGTGGACGTTACAAAGAAGTTGACAAAAGTACTAACAGGTTAGGTAGAGAGGGAGACTCTTTTGAGTATTTTTCGCTATTTTCCATAGTTTCAGATTTTGCCATCCACGCTTACTTGAAATGTTCACCCTGTATATAAATAACTACAGACAAACCCGCGGGGGAATATAAACTTACTTGAATTATCAAAAGTAATGTTTATCGCTTGGAGTTATATTTTAATTATTTACAAGATAACCCCAATCTCGAACTTCAATACTCAGAATGAGATATAAATATGTTCATTTTGACGGAGCGACACAAACCTTTGAGATCGCACATCGCAGCATCTCAAGATTTTTTCAACCATGAAGTTCGTGGGTATCCTGCTGCTCCTTGCCGCCCTGGTGGCGATTCAAGCAAGTGCTCAGGATATTAAAGTTAACGATATCAGCCCTGGCAGTGGCGGCAATAATAAAAAAAGCACAGCATCTGTTGGTGAGTTTACCTTTTAAGTGGGTATCTATATGTGTATTTAATGTACAGGTAGCCTTGTATAATGGAATGGAATGGTAGCACCGGCATGCACCTCTGCCCACCTCTTCAGTGAATACCACCTTGATGATATATTAATAACTTAACACTTGTAGGGAGTATCTGATATAGTTCCATTAAGATTTTAGACCAAAAATTCTTTTTTGTTAATTTTTACAATGGACCATAGGGTTTGATATTTGATATTAATTTCAACTTGATATCTATGCGTTTCTGAGAAAAAGGGTCTTGACAGACATACAGACTGTCTGACAGACGAACAACAAAGTGTTCCTATAAGGGTTCCGTTTTTTTCCTTTTAAGGTCCGGAACCTTAAGGTTGTAAAAATGTCCGCAATAACCTAGATACCCTTAACCTCAAACTAATAGAAATGTACAATCAATTTGAATTACAATGCACTTTTGATCTTAAATATACTTTATTAAGCCATAATAAGTAAATGATAATGTTACCATAATTCTAACATTTTAAATCTAAATCAGCCAACCATCCATCACCCTCCCTATTAAATGCGTTTATCTTTTGTACTGAAAAAAAAGTTTCTTGTGAATGAGAATTCAGCGAATCTTCTCCCGCTTTTTAAACTAAATGACAACGAGAATATGACGAAATTAATTTTCAGTATGTTCTATCGATAGGTCAATCGCCATATGCTTCCTACAAATGCGACGTGGACGACGACTGCCCCAGAGGCTACGGCTGCAAATGCGAGGAATACCACCATGTCTGCGTATTCTGCAAGGAGTGCACAAGCGACGAGTATTGCCAAGACAAGTACAGCAACCCCGAGACCTCATGCAAGTGCACTCACAACCTTTGCAGAGGTTGCGTAGCGAATGCTTGAGTGATCATTCTCAAATTATAACGGCACCCCGATTTGAGTCTCTTTTATATTGAAATTATATTATTATTATTAATATTATGGTCTAAGTCAAAGCGTTTATTTTGTTTAGGCCTACGTGGGCACTTACAAATTTAACTTTTTTTTCTTATATCTACAACCGGATCGGAACGCGACCTCGACTGAGAAGATCCAGCAAGAAAATCAGCGGGCTTGTCTTTTTACATTTCGTTATATTTTTATTTTTTTATCGCCAGTTGCTTATATAGTAAATAAATACAAAGGGTAGTAGATATTAATACAATAGCTTCAGAATGTTGCCTTTTGAGTTTACTAAGAATGACATAAATTATAATAATATTATTAAGTATTATTATCAGAAGAACCTCGCGCTTTCGTGTAGCTGTCATCAATAAATAATTATTTATGAGATTTAAGTGGATGATTTTTTGAAATTAACACCCTTTTAAAATTAAGTTGGCCTGCAAATAGATATACGAGAGTTGGCCTATAGCTCATAGGATAAGACCAAATAATTTGTAAATGTCTTACTATTAAAAATTCTTTGGATAAGACGAAAAAGATTAGATCGACGTTCTTATTTGTAACTGAATTTCAGCTCCTTTTCATTGTTGTATCATAATCCACGGTGGTAAGGTCAAGCTGTGGCTAATCAAAAAAAGAAAATGAAAAATTTACTATAGCTCTTATATAGGTTAACGCAACCGGTGTAGAAGGTAACCACCCTTTTTATGACTTTATGTTGTTGGCCAGAATTGAAAATGGTTTTAGATACTGTTTTTTTTAATAGTACTTACTTTGTCAGATCACGGTTGTAAGCAAGCTTACATACAATAATATATTATTATGTATGTAAATAGTCGATGTTGGGTTAACTGTATGAATATCCGCTTAGGGGTTGAACATTCAAAGATAATAGAAATAACTGGAAAATAATAATTTTCTATCTGATATAACTCTATACTGATTTTCATGTATATGTCGCAGCCAAATAACTTAATTCGCCGTTCAATTAACAGCCTAGCCACTTAACTAAACAGCTATATATAACTTTATATAACTTCAAAAAAATCCTCACTCTTAAACAAACTTTCTTCCCGAATTTTCAAAAACTTGACATTTTGCTTTTTTACCTAATGGCGGAGTAACGCTCTCTGAAATTTAGTTCTTCGTAATAATTCCTATTGCATCGATTTTTTTCTGATATATTGTCCATAACCATAAACAAAACACAATATGAATTACCTACTCAAAGTATCCATATAAAAAAAAACCTGGGTGCATTAAAACGCTATAAATAACTCATCATCTGCCTTACCTTTTCCCATTATCTGGGGTCGGCGCAGTATGTCTTTTCCTTCCATTCATCGCGCTTTCCTGTCATACTCACATCCACTCCAACCTCGTTCATATCACTCTTGATACACTCCATCCATCTTTTCTTTGGCCTTCCTCTCGCACTGTATCCATCCACATTCATATTCATCACTCTTTTAGTCACATGTTTCTCATCCCTTCTCATCACGTGTCCAAACCATTCCAGCCTCCTACCTCTTACTTTATCGGTTATTGGCGCTACCCTGACACTGACCCTTATGTACACATTCTCCACCTTATCCTTTCGCGTCACTGCACACATCCATCTCAACATTCGCATCTCGGCAGAGTGGAGACGTTTCTCTTCCCGCACTTTAGTCGCCCAGCATTCCGAGCCGTACATGATTACCGGTCTTATGATCGATTTGTAAATTTTCCCTTTAATTTTAATAGGCATACTTGGGTCGCATGTAGTGCTGGTAACTTGTCTAAAAAGCTATAAATAACTAAGGACCTAATATTTTGTTTTATTTAAAGTCCGTACCAATTCAAGTAAGTAGGTGTAGGTATCTAAGAAATACTCCTAACGTAGTGTCAAGATAGTGATGCCGACTAATTACTGTTAGTTTAGATAAAATAAATAATTATTATAAAAGTACAAAAGAAAACGGAACGTAAAGCAGGATAAAAAGATAATAATAGCGAGCAGAAACATAAAAAGGAAGGTAGGGGTGATTTAAAACAGAAAATCTAAGTTTTTGACATTATCTAATTAATAACAAATAACAATACATGTACAATACAATAACATTACATGTACCTAAATCAATATTTCCACAGAAGTTTAATTCCGAGGCATAGTTTATCAATTATGTTACACTTTAATGTAATACCATAACGAACATTTCAACGACTTTGGTTATAGCAAGCGGACTCGCCCAGCCCGTTCCACTCAGGTGGACGGGAGGAGCCTAGGGGTCGAATTTTCAAAAACGCTAAAATTATTTTATTTTTCCTGTCTTTGTTTACGTAATAGCGGAGTAGTTGCCGCTAGATTTGTTATTGCGTTATAAATATAACGCATGACATTTCATGAAATCATGACCACAAACAAAACAAAAGAGAGTTACGCATATCCGTCGTTCGTTAACCTACTCAAGCGATGCAATTATTAACTAAGTATCTGTATTAATAAATTGTTTAAATAAATCTGCAGTCTCATTCTCTTATCGCTTCAGGTCACATAATTATTTCTTCAAGATAAACCTGTGCTCGAGCGTCCTACCACAACAAGCTTAGGGTATAAATATGTTAAGTTTAATACAACGACGCAACCAGGCTGACGTACCATCAAGAATGAAGTTTGTTGGTATGCTGCTGCTCCTAGTGGCCCTGGCGGCAGCAAGCCAAGGTAAGCAAGGTAGAAGCTAGTCCTCAGGGTGCTGACATCGGCCTAGTCGCTCAACGTGAGTTTACCATATTTTATAATGGAATTTGCTTGTTGACAACTACTTGGCGCAGTGGTTTGAGCTTCGACCGCTCGGCTCACTACACATGGTGGTTTCGGGTTCGATTCCCGCTGGGGTAAATTTCGGAAATAGTCTTATCGTAATTTTCCCTGGTCTGGGTGTTACTGGGATCGCCCCCAGTCCATTGTACGGTACCCATAGTACAAGCGTTGCTTAGTTTGGGACCATACAGTTGGTGTGTCATAATAACTAATGAGTAACTATTATGACTGTTACTATAAATGAGTAGCTTGGCGTAGTAACCGAGGTGAGTGTTGAAGAAGTTAAAACGGCAGTGCAAGGTATGAAGAATAGAAGGTCTACTGGACCTGACGGGATACCAGTGGAAGTGTGGAAGTATTTGAAAGGTGATGGATGGAAGTGGCTGACTTTATTCTTCAATAGATTGTTACAAGAAGAGGCGATCCCTGACGAGTGGTGCAACGGCGAGCTGGTGCCCATTTTTAAGAATAAGGGTGATGTACAGAATTGTAACAATTATAGAGGAGTAAAACTCATGTCACACACAATGAAGGTATGGGAGAGAGTGATAGCGAGACGATTGAGAGAGGAGAGCGAGGTATCACGGAACCAATTCGGGTTTATGCCGGGACGCAGTACAACTGATGCCATATTTGCATTGAGACAATTGTGCGAAAAGTACAGGCGTGCTCACAGAAACCTGCATATGGTCTTCGTTGACCTGGAGAAAGCGTACGATAGGGTACCCCGTGAGGTTCTGTGGTGGGCTATGAAAGCGAAAGGAGTGCCTGGAAAATACCAGCAGATTATCAGAGCGATGTACGGCCACGCGAGTACCTACGTACGGTCTGCAGCCGGCCTAACCAGCAAATTCAGTGTGGCTGTGGGTTTACACCAGGGATCGGCTTTAAGCCCATACTTGTTTCTCCTGGTAATGGATGCACTGACATCAGACATACAGGATGAAGCACCCTGGTGTATGCTGTTCGCTGACGACATTGTTCTTGTTGGGGAAGATGGGCCTGAGGTACAGAGTAGACTGGTAAAATGGCAGGAGAAACTGGAGAACGTGGGGCTGAAGATCAGCCGGACCAGAACAGAGCAGATGTTCTGTGATTTTGGCGGCCTCTCCAGTTTTACTCCAGTTGCCCTAGATGGCGTATCCCTTCCAGTCTGCTCAGACTTCAGATACCTCGGCTCTATCTTGCAAAGCGACGGCGACATTGACCGGGAAGTAGCAAGCAGGATAAATGCTGGTTGGATGAAATGGCGACAGGTCTCAGGGATAACCTGCGACCGGCGAATGCCCCTTAAACTTAAGGGACAAATTTACAAGTCGGTTATAAGACCTGTCGTATTGTATGGATCAGAGTGCTGGGCTACAAAAGTGGTGGATGAAAGAAGAGTGCATGTAGCAGAGATGCGAATGTTGAGATGGATGTGTGGTGTAACAAGGATGGATAAAATTAGAAATGAGTATATAAGGGGAAGCCTGAAAGTAGCGCCGGTGACAGAGAAAAAAAAAAGCGGAAGGTTAGCGTGGTATGGACATGTTATGCGAAGAGAGGATGATCATGTGGTCAAAAGGACGATGGGTATGATAGTGAACGGTAGTCGGGGTAGGGGACGTCCTAAAAAGACGTGGATGACCTGCGTGGAAGAGGGTATGAGCGAAAAGGGAGTGAGTGCAGAGATGACGGATGATAGGCTTGAATGGAAGAAGAGAACGTGCTGCGCCGACCCCACCTAGTGTGGGATAAGGGCAAGATGATGATGATGATGATGACTATAAATGAGTAGCTATTATGGCTGCGTTTCGTACGACGAGTAAGGGAGCCGGAAGCCATATCCCTCTGTCCCACCGCTCTCCAAAATAAAATATGTTTAGTTAACATTTATTTTAACTATTCATTTATTCATCGTGGATATCGTTTGAGTAAGTTATAGTCTTGTGTCAATGCAAACATTCCAAAACAAGGACGTTCTTTATTCGAAAAAAAACGATTAATTCTGACTATTACAAACATTAAAAAAAAACAATATCAGTCCAGCCGTTCTCAAGTGATGCACTATTCAACAAACAACATTTTATTTATACAAATAAAACTGTTTACCTCATTAGCGCTTATCGTTAAGGGTCATATTAATATTGTTTGAAGATAATGCCGCGCTCGGGCGTCCAATGTAAACCTCAGGGTATAAATATGTTAAGTTTGATATAACAACACAACCAGGCTGACGTACCGTTGAGATTACCATATCGAAAGCATCTAAGAATTTGCTCAATATGAAGTTCGTGTGTATCCTGCTACTCCTTGTGGCCGTGGTGGCGATAGAAGCAAGTGCTCAGGGTGATGACAGCAGCCCAGTCACTGAACGTAAGTTTTCATATTTTAATTCTATGACGGGCTAAGGGCTCGTTCTCCTCGTATTTAGTAGGAATGTGTACTGTATAATGGCGACAAGCTCGCCCTACTACAAGTTGAAACCAGAACACCATCGGCTACACGTGGGAGCACCGCAGACAACCTCTGCCTCAGAGCAGGTACAAACATCTCTGCCCACCCCTTCAGTCAATGCATGATGCACGATAAATAATAAATAAATATCGCCAGACAAACACACCAACTGTACGGTCCCAAACTAAGCAAAGCTTGTACTATGGGTACCGTACAATGGATTGGGGGCGATACCAGTGACACCCAGACCAGGGTAAATTACGAAAAGGCCATTTCCGAAATTTGCCCTGGCGGGAATCGAACCCGCGACTACCATGTGCAGTGAGCCGAGCGGCCTACGCTCGAACCACTGCGCCAAGCAGTCGTCAAAGTTGAAAGGTCGTCAGTGTGTAAGTTTCTCATATGCCTTCATTATCTACATAAGAGCTGATAATCTTCGAACGGCTTAACAGATTTTCTTGAATGATATCTAAAAACACTCTCGATCAAGAAACCTTTCATATAAAAAAACCTCAATTAAAATCGGTGCGTCCGCTTGAGTGCTAAGATACCACAGACAGACACACAAATACACATGTTAAGGTGAAGGCGCCGGTCTAGCCCGCGAAATTCTAGACTGAAAATGTGGTAGTATCAGCTATGGACACAATGGGAAATACTATTTTCATACCCTCAGTATAAAGAAGTATTTTTGAGTTAGTCAGATAGAAAATAATGAAAAGCAACGAGGCAAGCGACGGTCTCTACGGCAAGTACGAACAATCACACAACCTGAACCCCAACCATCATCACTTATCAGAGAGGTGTTACTAAGTCACTTATATATTACTCAACCTGCTTTATGTTTGGCTTTGGCCCGTGGACACCAATAAATTGGTGTAAAAACCGGGAAAATGAATCCCAAAATAATAATGTTAAAAAAGTGTGTATTTTTATGAATTTTGGCATCAGCACCCCTAATAAAAGCAACTATTGTCTTGTAGGAGATAGTTGAATGGGACTTTTCCAGTTTTTGAAACTAGAGAACAAGAAAAACTTCTTATTTTTGATTAAAATTTAATGTAAGTAAGTTTATAGGTAGTTGCTATACTGTAAATATTACTTAAATACAATTACATACATAGGTGCGCTAGGGGTACTAAAACGAAAAAAAAATAGATTTAGATAAAACTTTGTTACAGCGGTAGCTAAAATAATAGACTATATTTTTCATTATAAATATTCAGGGTTTATTCCAGCCTTTTAAACTACAGGTATGAAGTTCTTCTAGTAATTCGTAAATTTCCATCAACAGGTCAATACAAATGCAATGCAACCAACGAGTGCCCCACAGGCTACGGCTGCCGTTGCGATGAATTCACTAAGGTCTGCGTGCATTGCAGGGAATGCACAAATGATGAAAGCTGTCGCGATAAATACAACAACGATAGCACCGACTGCAAGTGTAAACGTCGCCTTTGCGTCGGTTGCATAGAGAACTAATCTTCTTTATAATGAGACACCGATTTGATATCTGAGACCTCTCTTTTTTACTCAATAACTTTGTAATATAGTAGAAATATAACTTTATTCGTAATTTCATTACACTCACGTTAAGACATAGTAATATGTGACTGATTTTTAGAGTTAAAAATAATACTACTAATATTAATTAATAATATTTAGCTATTGTATTTATGGTGGGTCCCCTCCAGGTCCATGAAATTTATTTGTTATTAAATATATAATTTTTAAATATTTACCATATCACACACGTTTGATAAGTACGGTTATGATAGGTAAGTTAAGTACCTAAGGAGAAGACGTATCGATTGAGTAGTAGGTAGTAGTATGACAAAGGTATCTAACTGACAGAGTTTTTAGTTTAAATCATATATAATTATTTACAACTAAGTTTACGAATTGAAACAAACAGTCATATTAAAATTATACCAAGTCGCATACACGTTCAACAAATGACTACATATTTCTTCCAAATAATCTGACAAAATATTCGTAGGAAAGATAATTAAGTTAGCACGATTTGCGTAGCTTCTGTAGCTCAATATTCATATCTCATCTCCAAGATTATTCTAGGCAGACCTTTTTTTGCTACGTTAAATTTGGATACCAGATTATGAAAGAGCCATTTACATTATTAGTTTTGGCTCCATCATTTATAATTAAATGTTAACAGTCAACAGAAAATCTAACTATTTGTCATTATCTTGTTATGACATTGTGATTATTGACATTAGAATAACTTACAACTCTAAGATCCTAGTAAACAATTTTGTATTTTTTTTTACAAAATGAACGGACACATTTTTGTATTGTATTGTTATTAATTGTGTTTGTTATTTCTAGAGGCCATTAATATAACAAAAAATTGTAAACAATTTGACATGAGTGAGGCCTCCATTTTGGTTTTACAAAGTGGACAGTCTGATTTTTTGTATTGTATTGTTATTAAATGTGTTTGTTATTGCTATTTGTTACTACTACTTGATACTGGCGAAATACCTATTAAACGAGCCATATTTTTAAAGAAAGAAGAAGAAGAAGGTGAATTTGACATTAAAATGTGAATTAATTTTTAATTTACGTACAGCACGCGGTCTCCGCCAGCCCGCAAGTACATAAATCGCAAGCCGCAATATGAACTAGTATTAGAAACCGTTAAATATTACATAAAAGAAGGGGGGCGCACATAGGTACACGAAACAGGGAGGGCATGTTTATTTAATTATATCTATAAACTCTTGGGGTTTCGTTGGGAGGTATGGCACGGTCGCTGATCACGAAGAAATTCGTTCAATGGCCTGTTATTACCTGTCTCTGTCACTCCCGCGTAAATCTAATAGGTCTCGCTCACACAGTTGCCGGTCACACGCAGTTCACGGCAACTGTGTGAGCGAGACGTATTAGATTTACGCGGGAGTGACAGAGACAGGTAATAACAGGTCATTGTACGAATTTCTTGGTGATCAGCGACCGTGCCATACCCTAAAAGTCCAATACTATTTTTCATTTACATTTACAATATAGATTGAGAATTTGGAGAGCCATCAAATTTTTCATTTCGGGACATGTTTTGTGCGTATTTCTATTCCATAAACAGCTTTATGTGTGAATCTGTTATTTATCTATATCATATTACGCATATCTTTTAGTTTACCAACCATATATAAATAAGACTTTAATAATCAATACCAAAAAAGTTATGAGTATAACAAACAAAACTTTTTTTGCGGTTAAAAAACAACTGAGTAGAATTTGCAGCTTAAATTTCATTTTAATCGGTTCAGTAGTTTTGGCGTGAAAGCGCGACAGACAGACAGAGTTACTTTCGCATTTATAATATTAGTAATGATTATCATCCATAAGGCTATCTACTCACACAAACGATAACCTCTGTCTAGAGCGGAGTATCACAAGGTACATTTCGATGGAATGACACAAACAGGCTGGAGTAACTTTGACACTGCAGCATCATAAAATTAAAAATTATGAAGCTGATCGGTATCCTGGTGGCGCTTGCCGTACTGGTGGCGACACAAGCTACTCCTCAGGCTACTGAACGCAGTTTAGTCCCTACTGGTGAGTAAACTTCATTTTGAACCTACACCTGGCCGAAAAAATTATCGGAAATTCATTAACTTTTCAAAATTGCATGTTGAATCAAGTAGGTACTTAATCCATTGAAAATTTATATTTTACGAAGTCAAGCCTTTGGCTTCAATAAAAAGAAAGGCAATCATTATAGTTTTAAAGGTGGTCATCTATTTTATATGCTTTAAATAATTATTATGATCGTTATCAAAGTCGAAATATAAATCCAGGTGGTCCGTAAAGTCATTCAAATGAGGGGCCAATAGGCATTGCAAACATTTTGTTACAATGTATAAAAAACACTTCCTAGTTGCAATTTTGTTCAAAGGAATTACAAATAGTTTAACTTTTAAAAATGCTTCATTATGTATGTATGTAAATAAAGAAATTTCTATGAATTCAGGATTAAGCTGCATGGTATATAAAACAAATTTCCTCTCCAGCGATCCCTGCCTTATTATAATGAAAACGTAATCTCCTTTTCTTATAAATAAGTAGTATTTTCGTCGTGAGTGGGAGTTGAATCTTTATCTATTGAGCTAGAAGGCAAAAGGGGAGTTTCTAATTACTTCTTAACTCGCATTTCAGTATTTGTCCTTGGTGGTCCTTCGTACAAATGCAATAAGGACAAGGATTGCCCAGCCACCTACAACTGCAATTGCGACCCTTTCTGGAAGCTCTGCGTGAACTGCAAGGAATGTGAGCTCGACGAAGAATGTCGCAATAAATACAACACTCCTGATTCCGGGTGCCAATGTGCTCAACGCCTTTGCGTTAACTGCGTAAAATAGAAAAAAGAAGAAAACAGAATTTTATCGTCATCCTTGTCTTAGTGGCAATGTGTGAGGAAGACAGCAAATTAAAATGTGTGAAATTTAGTTGTAAGTTTATTTGATTTGATCGATGTTTGTAATATTTAATTAGATTACCCTAAAGCAAGATTCGAACTATAGTCCACCGAACGCTGCTGGCGGAATGTGACATTTTATATGTAAACCAACCTTAATTTTGAACACAACCAAATGATACGATGATGATGTAAAAATACTTAAAATGAATTAAATTGAATATTGAACGAATGTTTGTGCATTATTTACAACGAGCGTCTGATGTCTGAGAGTTGTTTACAAGGTCAACGAAAGTGAATGAGGCGATTCGCGGTGATAGCAAAAGTGACATCATTACGAACCGGACTCACTCAGCCACTGAACGGTCGAGGGACCCGGCTTCTTTTGCAATGGCAGAGTAACGCCCTCAATAATTTGTTTTTCGTAATACCTATTCCCTATTCTCCTGATATAAGTATATCTTTGCCATGACCATACATAAAATAAAATATGAATTACGCAAAGTCGAAAGGATAGGATGGCCATCGTTTGAATCGTAATATCCAAAAGAAAGGAGGACGTTCAGCGTTTTGAAAATAAACAGTTAATTTTTAAATATTTTTTTATAAATTAAAAATTACCAAATCTCTCCAGCCATTTTCAAGTAATGCGCTTTTAAACAAACAGAGTTTTTTTTATGGGACTGAACCCGCCACACACTCCCACCACTAATTACAGTTTATCGCTTAGGGTTACATTTTTATTGCTCGAAGATAACCCTGTGCTCGAGCGTCCAAACACAAGCTCAGGGTATAAATATGCTGCCACCAGGCTGACGTACCATTGAGATTTATACATCGAAGCATCTTAAATTTGCTCAAATATGAAGTGCATTGGTATCCTGCTGCTCCTTGTGGCCGTGGTGGCGATAGAAGCAAGTCCTCAGAGTAATGACAGCCCAGCAATTAAATGTGAGTATATCATTAAAGTACATTACAGAGTATATCATCATTTAAGTCTATAATGAAATAAGGGCTCGTTCCCCCTTGTCTTGAGTAGGAGCAATGGAAACATACCCACCTCTTCTATAAGTTGAGACCAAAACACCATCGGCGACAAGTGGGAACACCGATACATATTAAGTTTGCACACATATTTAAGCTTGTATTCGGATCTTAACACTGTTAGAATAACTTAAGCTTTCTTTTTAATTTCTATAATGATATAATATATTCGGATTAGTGCGAGATACCCTAAACTCAAAATATATAGAAAGAGATACAATCGATTTACAAGTACGTACGTTATAAAAAATGCTTCGTAAATCATAATAACAATGCACACCCCTACCACAGAAGAAATAACGAAACAACCTGTACTCCAACCATAAATCACAAATACACAGCCTAGTTAGTATACACGGCTTTGGCCAGTGGCTACCAGTAAACCGGTGTAAAAAGTGAGAAAATGCATTCCAAAATAGTAATAATAAAATAATAAATGAGACATTTTTCATGCATCAACAGGGTTATTAAAAAACTCCATCAGCCTACCAAAAAACCTGCGTGTTCAATCAATTTGTTTTTTAGGGTTCCTGAAAAGGAAAAAATGGAACCCTTATAGGCTCACTTTGTTGTCTGTCTGTCTGATAGTATGTCAAGACCATTTTGCTCAAACGTGGAGAGTTATCAAGTTGAATTTAATATCAAATATCAAATGCTATGGTCCCTCAGCACTATTTTTTTTTTTTTGTTCGGAGCATCAATACTATGTTAGTGTTACCTTATTTAGAATTTTACAACACTATTATTTGTTTTCCAATGTTATTAATATACCTATACGATATTTTTATTTACTGATAACTATAATAATATTTTTCTTATTTTATTATTATTGATATATGGTTTAATTTTTATATAGTGGTTCAGCGGAGACTTGTTCGTTACTCAAACTACTTGCTGAAAATCAGCGCTTAGCTTAGATCTTTTTCAGTAGCACTGAACATGGCAGTGATGAATACTCCTTGAGTCCAGTGGGGTTAGTTAGTAACTTTATTTCTAACTTGCTATGTACAGTTCTTCGATATAAATGTATTAACTTTCTTCTATTTTCCCTGTAGGCATACAAAATTTAGACATCTAAGCATTTAAAATTAAAGATAGCAGTATTAATTGGGATCCCTATTTTTATGGTAAAAGCATG
This sequence comes from Notodonta ziczac, assembly GCA_918843915.1. Taxonomy (NCBI): domain Eukaryota; kingdom Metazoa; phylum Arthropoda; class Insecta; order Lepidoptera; family Notodontidae; genus Notodonta; species Notodonta ziczac. The sequence goes on along the minus strand of OU974046.1, from coordinate 11,535,932 downwards.
TAAACCAATTCTTTAAATTACCATTAAAATATTCAGCTTGACTGGCTGGTTATTCTTTTTACTTGTATGCAGATCTGGAATTAAACATTGTTTAAGTAATTTTAAGCTAATCAGTGGTTTTAGATAGATCTTTCTCTTAAAACTTGAAGCACTGAATATAAGCCATATATACGAAATTAAAATGAAAATCATAACGAGATTAAGAGATTCACTAAATCACGAGCTACAGCCAATCAAGTTAAAGCGAAGTTGTTTCCCCGTCGTTCCTGAATGAACTCAACAGTGAGAGTGTAAAATCAAGCAAAAATTCAACTTTGTTTCTTATATTACACCAATTGGGTTATAACATAAATACTTGCAAATCAAAATGGCTACGGAACCCTTAATTGTGCATTGCCCTAAAGGCACTTACCTGGTTCATTTGTTTGGTATAAGTAGGTATACCAAATACGCAACTCTTTTCTTGTAAGAGAAAGTTGAGTGAGTCTTTTCAAAGCTTTTAAACTCAGGACAAGAAGATAAACTTCTAGTTAATTCTTGAATTCTTGTCGACAGCTCAGTACAAGTGTAGTAACGACGAAGAGTGTCCCACAGGCTACGGCTGCCGTTGCGATGAATTCAGTAAGATCTGCGTGCATTGCAAGGAATGCACAACTGATGACAGCTGTCGCAATAAATATAACAACGATAGCACCGATTGCATTTGCACACGTAGCCTTTGCGTCGGATGCGTACAGAAGTAATCTTCTTTATGGATTGTCAATTTGATATATGAGACCTCTTTTTTGTAATACCTTGTATTAAATTAAAGCATCTAAAATAAATATCTTAGTTAATTTATTTCACTCCCTTTATGGTATAATTTAATTTCATCATTGCTTACGGTGAAGGAAAACATCGTGAGGAAAACCGCACTGGGCCAGGGTGGTGGATTTCGGCCTGAATCCCCTTCGTAGCGATGGGAGCCCTGTGCCCAGGAGTGGGACGTCAAAAAGGCTAAATTATTATTATTATATTTTATTTCGCGTAATAATACTAAACCCTATGCGACTCCTTCCGTAAGCTTTGCAAAGTTGCAGTAGTTGCAAAGAACAAAAGGTATCAGTTTCACAAGTGATTTCACAGGCCTGCAATTCAGCTGTCATAAAAAAAGCATATTTCGGTTGATATTAAAAGCCGTTAGATGACCATAGATTATATTTATGTAGAAACCAAATTGATAGGGTTAGCTTAAACCAGACTTCGCTATGTTTAGGATTGTTTAATACCTTGGAGTATTTAGTAAACTACCCAGTATCAAAATCCTACTAATTATATAGATATGTTTTTCATTACACATAAATAATACAGTAATACATTATAAAAGGATGAAAGGAATATAAATTATTGTTACGTTTAATGGGTAGGTACACTAAATGCCGTTTAACGTGTAAAAAGGGTGTATTTATGCTCTCCACAAACTTGACAAATACACACTAGTTACACAACAAGCAGAGTTCCGAATCACTTGGCAGTCCCACTGTAGTCCAATATTATCGCTTAGGTCACTAGTATATTCCTCTTCGTTCGCTTACTTGAGATTCGTTCACTGTCGCTTCCAAGAAGTAACTGTCTCGATGCCCGACGTGTACTCCTTATATACCGAATAAAGATGTGAGCTAGTGTTTTCCTGAACATTCGCGGTGTAGGCAATAATGATCGCAATCGAACGATCCCTAAATCCATTGTCGGCTTCCCTTTGCATTCGTTCGAGACGGGACGCCGCGCCGATAACGCAAGGGCGTCCACCTTATACCTACAACAGTGCCACCTACACGGTCCAACTATAAAGCGAATAAATATCCAGGTGACCCCACAAGTACAAAATAAATCATCAAAATAGGTCAAGCTTTTTGGGAAGAGAAGAATTAGGAGAAGATTACACCTGAATTTTAAATATAAAAACATATAAGATAATAAACACTTATTATATATGTAGAAATTACTACAAATAATAAACATAATAATAAATATAATAAACATATTATAATAAACACTTATTATATATGTAAGAATTACTACAAACAAACACGCAGGTGAATTATAAATTACTTGAGTTATAAAAAAGAAAAATACACACAAATAGATAACCTCCTCCTTTTTGAAGTCGATTGATAAATGTTTATCGCTTTGGGCCCCATTTTTATTTACTTATATACAAGATAACCCCACTGGTATAAATACGTTCATTTGGATGAAACAACACAAATAGGCTTAAGTAACTTTGAGATCACACATCGTAAAATCATAAGATTTCCTCAACCATGAAGTTCGTGAGTATCCTGCTACTCCTTGCGGCCCTGGTGGCTATTCAAGCAAGTCCTCAGGGTGTTGACGTCGGTTATAACAGCGGCACAGTCCTTTCTGGTGAGTTTACCATTTTTAATTATCTATGTACTTGACATGCAGTAGGAATGTGGCCCGTGTAATGGAAATAGGCTCGCTCTTATAAAAAGCTGAGACCAAACTACCAACGGCGGCGAAATTTGGATACAATTCAATGTATATACGCCTTCCCCTTGGGTTACCATGGTGTATCAATGAATTGAAACCTTAATATTAGATTTATATAGTTACGTTTACTTTTTGAAATAAATTATTTTTTTGGGATTTTCTTCTTAAAATGCACACACACAGTGTAATGATGCTTAAATGATGCGCACACATACATAATTAAAACTACACACATATTACGTTTGTATAAGAGTCTTAACACGAGTGAAATTACTACGTATGATTTGAAAAATGCTTTGCTAATCATAGTAGAAATGCACACCGCGTTCACAAAATAAATAATCGTACAACCTGAATCCCAACCATCATCACTCACGAATACACAACGTCATGCAGGTACATGCGGCTTTGGCCGTGGACACCTGTAAACCTGTGTAAGAACCGATAAAATGCATCTCAACATAAAATCTCTCGCCATATTTAAAAACACCACCAGTTCACCAAACAGCCTCACGATTCCCATTTTTTTTGTATCGGTACCCCGTGTGTCTTTCATAGCCTTTAAAAAACAGAATAACAACTTCTTGTTAATTGTTTATTATGTTCTATTGACAGGACAACGAAAATGCAATGATGACAAAGAGTGTCCCACTAACTACGGCTGCAGTTGCGATGAAGCAAAAAAGGTCTGCGTAAATTGCAAGGAATGCACAGATGATAATAGCTGTCGCGATAAATACAACAACGGTAGCGCCGACTGCATTTGCACTCGTAACCTTTGCGTCGGTTGCGTACAGAATTAATATTCTTTATGGATTGGTCCATTTGAAAAATGAGACCTATTTTTAACCCCCCACAAAAATAGAGCGGTGTCATAAGTTTAACATGTGTATTTTTTGTATCTGAGTGTCTGTCTGTGGCATCGTAGCGCCCAAGTGGATGACCCGGTTTTAATTTAGTTTTTTTTTTGTTTGATAGGTATTCTATCGAGAGTGTTCTTAGCTATGTTTCATGAAAATCGGTTACGCCGTTTGAAAATTATCAGGTCTTTTGTAGTTTAATAAGTCGTCGCATCGGGGATTTTCTAAATTTTCAATTTTAGTTATTTGTACCTAACAACTTTGTATTAAATAAAAGCATCTAAAACTAATATCTTAATTATTTATTTCACTCCCTTGATGGTATAACTAGCGGCCCGTTCCGGCTTTGCACGGGTGGAAATTCAGAGTAAATTTCTAAGTAGTTCTGAAAAGAACTGCCTAACTTAACCTATTTCATAGATGTGCACACCGTAATTCGGTGCCCGGCCACGGCGCGGCGGCGTTTATTTTTGAAGCGAAACTTCTTTATGGACGTTCGGGGCGCTCGTTGCCCGGGCACTAAAACCGTGCAAATTGTGACGTAGCGTTACGTGTTACACGTTACACGATGACGTCAGAGCTGCGGCGCCCTAAGCTTTATACAAAATATGGCTTAAAGGTTAGATAGAACATTGGTAATAATTTAAATATATCTAAAAATTATTCTATTAGTATTTGTTTAGATTGACATTTTTTTATTAGTAATATCTTTTGATTGGAATGTCCGATTTACATAATTAAGAAAGTTATCTACAGGTATGAAAATAGTCTCAAATACTAAATAATTTATTTGGATAAGAATCAATACTAAGGTATAGATGGTCTGATTTTGGTCGGCATTTCTCTCAACTTATAAAAATGAAAAAAAGTCGTTATAATAACGTAACTACAATAGTTGGATATATGGTATCATGAAGTTTTTTGTAGATATTGATATGTTTGATATATTTTCTATCATCAATAGTTTCCGTAGCGCATTCGATGAAAGACATTTTATGTAAATTATTTTTACACCTTGGGTTACGTTATTGAAGTTTTAGTAGGGATCCCTAATTTTTTCTAGTAATAAATATAGCCTGTTACTCAGGAAATATTTTGCATTAATTAGTGGTGAAATAATTTTTGAAATCGGTCTGGTTGTTTTTAAATTGACTCGTTACAAACATACAAAAGTACGAATCTTTTCTCTTTATGATATTAGTGTAGATTTCATTACATAATTGCTTACGGTGCAGGTAAACATCGTGAGGAAAACCGCACTGGGCCAGCGTGGTGGATTGAGGCCTGCATCCCCCTCGTAGTGAGTGAGGGGAGGCCAGTGCCCAGGAGTGGGACGTCAAAAGCGCAAAATAATAATTACTGTACTTTATTTGGCATAATAAAACAATACACTATGTGACTCCTTTCGTAAGCTTTGCAAAGTTGCAGTAGTTGCAAAGAACAAAAGGTTTAGCTTCACAAGTGATTTCACAGGCCTGCAATTCAGCTGACATAAAAGCAGCATAATTTGGTTGACAATAAAAGTCGATAGATGATCATAGACTATATTTAGGTTGAAACTAAAGTGATATAGTAAGTCTATCTAATAAATTAGTAGTAGTTTTTTAATACTTTGGAGTATTTAGTAAGTACCTACCCTGTATCAAAATCATACTTATTAGATACATAATGCTTTTACAATACATATAAATCATATATTGTCAAAGGATAAAAGGAATGTAAATTAATATTAAGTCTGCCTCATCGCGGGCTGCGATGGTCCCTGGTGTGTATGGTTGTCGACAACAGTGCCACCTACAGGATCTAACTATAAAGCTAATAAATATCCAGGTGACCCCATATGTACAAAATAAATGATCAATATAGGTCAAGCTGTTTGAGAGGAGAAGAATTACGAGCACATCCACACCTGAATTTTAAATATGGAAACATATATTATAATATATACTTATTATATGTAAGTAAGAATGACTACAAACAAACACGCAGGGGAATTATAAATTGTTTGAGTTATAAAATAATTGTTTATCGCTAAGGCCCCATTTTTACTTACTTACAAGATAACCCCCCACACACGAACGTCCATACTCAGGATCAGGTATATATACGTTCATTTTGATGGAGCGACACAAATAAGCTGAGGTAACTTTGAGATCACACATCGTAGTATCTCAAGATTTCCTCAACCATGAAGTTCGTGAGTATCCTGCTACTCCTTGCGGCCCTGGTGGCTATTCATGCAAGTCCTCAGGGTCCTGACGTCGGTTATAACAGCGGCACAGTCCTTTCTGGTGAGATAACCATTTTTAAGTATCTGTGTACTAACTTGCAGGAATCATTGTTTTTTTTGTATCGGTACCCCAAATGCATATATGTTTTCTTGTAAGTAGAAGTTGAGTGAGCCTTTTAAAAAACAGAACAAGAACTCCTTGTTAATTATTTATTATGTTCTATCGTTGACAGGACAACGCAAATGCAACGATGACAATGACTGTCCCACAAACTACGGCTGCCGTTGCGATGAAGCAAAAAAGGTCTGCGTTCATTGCATGGAATGCACAACTGATGTAAGCTGTCGCGATAAATACAAAAACGGTAGCCCCGAATGCAAGTGCACTCGACTCCTTTGCGTCGGTTGCGCAAACATGTAATCTTCTCTCTAAAGACACATCGATTTGACATGTGAGACCTCTCTTTTCTAATAACTGTGTACCTCATAAATAAATAAAAAATCCTCAAATTACTATTGTCGTTATTTTATTTCACTCACGTTAAGACATAATAATATCTGATGGATTTGTCGAGTTAATAAGAACAAGAATTATATTATTAAAAATAATTGTGCGGTCGGAGGACCCCGTCAGGAATAAAGTTCTCTTAGTTAGATCAGTGTTCTGCATGCACAAATGTCGCACTATCAGGTAATTACCTGAACAAATCACTTACGCCATCTAGTAGATTTTTAGAGAACTTTTTGACAGTGGACGTTACAAACTTACGTATAACGCTTTTCAAGCGTGACCATTTCGGCTATTCAACTTCTACCACAAGCCGCGAAAAGAATCTTCGTCCTAATAACTAGATGATCCGGTGAAGGTAGTAACTACCTACAATTTTTTACCCTGACATTTCTCTAAGTATTTGGCTTGACATGCATTTAATTTGTAACAGATAACACAATGAAGTGATAAAATTAAGAACTTAATTGCTTCTATTTTTGCAAATAACATTAGGTTAACCTTTCATTAGTGTTTTAATAGAGCTTTAATTCCGATGACATATAAAACAATTTATGATGCCATTGATAAACTCACAAAGTATTAAAAAATGATGAAATATTCCTAAACATAGCGAAAACTGGTTTAAGACTTGCCCTATTAATTAGGTTGCTACCTATATATATTCCAAGATCAACTAATGACTTTTAGTGTTTAGTAGGTATCTACCAACTATCGTAATGATCCCAATTAGTTAGATAATACACAACTTTTACACATAAATCATGAATTAATGTATTATAAAAGGAATATAATTATTATTTAGTGTGCATTGGCGGCCTTATCGCTGACTGCGTGTTCTTCCAGGCAACCTTTAGATGGATGTTTTTGTTCAAACACTGCATGTCACAGTGAAATATAGACTTATTAATTAAGTATGTTTAGTATAATTATTAGTTTTAATGGTATAATGTCTATATTTATGCACTATTTAGAACAAGCGCATGACATCTGTAAGTTGTTTACCAGGTCAACGAAAGTGAATGAGGCGAATCGCGGTGATAGCAAAAGTGACATCATTACTAAGCAGCCACTGAACGGTCGAGGCGGCCCGGCTTCTTCTGCAATGACGGGTTTAACGGACAGAGAGAAATGAAACGGATAGATGTGTGACTGTGTCTTATTGCTTAGTGCTCCTGTTGCTACATTGGAAATGGAAGGTTCTACCACTCCAAAACTCTTTTCACCGCACAAAATACCGCACAATATTTTATAATTGTGATTTCTATTCCCATCTTTCTATCTTTCCATTCACAGTGAGACCTGTGCCGAAAGACGTTTGGAGTCAGCCACCAATTGTCTATTGTGGAACTTTTTGGAGCTCTAATTAAGTAAAAATTTTATTTAATTATTGAACCCGGTGTAACTCATATATAAACGGTTGAGGTTTTGCAAAGAATGGTTTCGGCATATATTGTTTTCTTATATTTACGCGAATACTACACATTGAAATAAAACTATTCGGCATATATTTATTTTTAAAACCATCTGTGTCTTATGACGCGTGTGTCATATTAAAACGTGACCGACAATGTGACCCGATGGGTTATAAAGTAATAATAATAATATTAATTTGCATAATCTGTTACCAAGGCAGGTGCATCGCGATACCAGGGTGTGTTAGGTTGATTAATTTGTCAAAAAAACCTATGAATAGATAGTAATATGATAGGTACACGTGACTTATAGACACTGTATATAAGGGCGCGTTTACATTGAAAGTGCGACAGTGGGTGCGGACGCGCGGCGTTACGAGTTGAATAAATAAGAGCTACCCGAAAGTCCCAAAACTCCGACCTCCCACACTCTTTAAGGCCGGAAGCAAACGAGGATGATCAAATGAGGAGTTGGAAGAAAATGTACTACACCAGATGTCACATGTAACCTATGTGCAATATTTTTTTCATTACTCATACTCTGAAAGTAGGTCTGAAGTTGCCTGAGGAGCGGGTTGAAAGTAATACTTTTCCGGCCCGGGAGAATCGCTTTCAACTGACAGCTGTCAAATTATAATAAAAAACTAATTCCATTTTCACATTTCTATGGAACCATGTTCAAACTTTTTGTACAGTCTCTCAATTACAGCACGGTGTAAAATTGAAATAACATAAAGTTAAGTATTAATTAAAGAATATATATTTTTAAATGACTTAATTATAATTTAGTTTCAACAATTTCATAAAATAACATAGATTTGGGCAAAATATATAAAGATGAAAATGAAAAATAATGGCTAAATAAAGAAGTTGGCCGGCCAACGAAAAAAAAAAATGGCGGCAATCCGATTTTTTTTTTCGAGTTGTAGAGTTGTTCATGCTTCCTTGTATTATTACTTTAGCCAATTCCTGTTTTTATTTTGACTTTCCTTGTATTCGTAATGAAAAGCACAGTGTTTACCTCGGGTGAAAGACTTCTTTTGTCCCTCGAACTATTAGCGCCCTCGCTACGCTCGGGCGCCAAATCCCGTCTCGGGACAAAATAAGTCACTTTCACCGCTCGTGTAACAATGTACTATTTAAGTAAAAACGCGCGTAGTTAGCTGTGTTACCACACCAATCAATCGACCGTCAATTGAACGATGCCCTATGTAGCTGTCTGTCGTCGTTGACTCGGTTCTTTCTAATACCATTGATTGATGGATCGGTTGACGGTCAATCTATAATTGGTATGGTAACAGCCTTAGGTCCGTATTAATAAATCAATCTCAAGTCCGAGAGCGATCTTGGAAATGTCATTCTTTATGTCATACTACAAAATAACATGTCAAAAGCGTACTCAAAATTGCCTATTAATACCGGCGTTTTTGTGAATATGTTCTTAAGATTAAATTTAATAGAAGTAGCGCTAGCAATTTCATCGTAGAGTGGTACGGTATGCAAACCTCACAATAATCCTGGCTCGCCTTGTGACAGTGCAGTCTTGTGTTTTGTTTCACGAGAAGTCTCTCGTTTCAGTCTATCGCTAAACACTAGACAAGTAGATCGCACCTACAGAAGCATTATTATTTATACAATTGATATCCTTATAATGAATGTGTCTGGGTTTATCCAACATTGTTATCGTAATTTGATAACCTCGCTGATTAATAAACAGTTTTTACAATAACATACTAAGAATTTCATGTTATAATAACATCTCCAATTGATAAAATGAACAGGAAAATTACACTGATTCGTTAAATAGATGCCAAATTAAATTAACGGTGGTAGAGCAGCTAATATCCTGTGTCAATTGATTACAGAATATTAGCTGGGTAGTATGACTTCAACGACTTTTAATAATTCATCTGGTCTTTAAATCATTAGCCTCTACTTAAAAAAAAAAAAAATTCAACGATCTAAATGTCACTAAAACTGCGCCTGCTTCACGTCATATGTGTCCTTATAGCCATATTCACTAGAGCGGACGTAAAGACACCAAAAACTTATAAATTTATTTTTGGTAAATGTATTATGTTTTTTAAAAAGTCAAAGAACCAAAGTTGTTGTTTATGAAGTCAATAAAACAGACCTGCAAGTTTTAAAAGTACAAGGTACATTTAAAACTTGCAGGTCTTTCAGTCTTCAGTCAGGTCAAGGTCTTTCAGTAGATTTTTAGCATCTAAAATCCATACAAACCATGGACAAATTAAATTCTTAGTATCAAAAAGTGTAATTTAACTCTCATGGAACGCTGGACTTAACCTGGATAATCACTAGGAATGTACATTATATGTATTTTTCTCAGTAACTGAAGATCATTCAACCGTTCAGTTATGTCACTTGAACAATAAGCTTTTGTAATGGCGCTTAACGCAATGAATTGGGTGACCGGGTGACCGTGAATTGTTGTCGTTAAATTTATTGACAAAACAAAATATTTAATTCAAAAACAATAATTAAAAAGTTTATTTTCTTGAATAAAACAAGTGAAAAATTAATATAAAATAGCGTAATGATTAGAGAGTAATTTGAAGCAGCAATTTCTGTAGCAGTAATTTTTTTTTGATATTTAACTGAAACTAATTTTGACAAAAAATTGTGTAACTAATATGCCGTAGTGTGGTAAAAATTAATTTTGAATTCTATGACGCAGACAAAACGAACCCCATTAAATTAAATGTCATCTTTTAGGGATTTCAATGTATTCATGAAACGGCAATGAAATTACTGTACCTAATGACACAATCTACAATTGCCGATTTTTTTTTTCAATATATCTTTTGATAGTTAGGTATTTTCTTAATTGTAGCTCAGGATTCGAATTGAATATCAATTCTCCAAGTGACAATTACAGATCAAATAAGCTAATAAAGAATATCAACATAAAACAAAAAGAATTCTGCATCTCAGACTATATATAATCCTAAATTCTTTGCATCAATAAAATCATAAAGACCAGTTTTGCATATGGTATAAGGTATTAAGTCCTGTGAATAGAGGGAAATACTGGCCAATTGGTATATGATATTAAATCGGCAATACATTTCATTTGCTGATTCTAAGGTTCTCCTCAAATGAACATTGATTTAAAGAACTAGATTTTAATAACTAACGCTCGCACGTTACCGGTGTGGGGGGGGGGGGGGGGGTATAGAGAGACGGGAGGAGGGTGGACTTATGATCGGGCTTCCCGCTCTCTCACAGTAGCTTTAATAGTTACATACTTTACACTGTTCTTTAGTGATTCTATACAAACCTCCAAATGACCTTTTGCGAGAGGAAAACAACACTTTTTCTATCTTAATCACGCTGCATAACACATTCAGCATTATAATTGCAACAATAACATCATTATCATTAGCCTTTATCGTTTTCTTATTCTTGACCCTGACTTAACACTGATATAGTTGTTACTAACTCATAATAAACATGAAAATATTTAAAGTATCCAGTTCCGATTCGTTACATTGTGTTATAACTGTTATGTTTTGCAACAACACCTGAACGTTTTATTGATAGTTCACAGTTTATGGCTAAAGAAATGAATACAGTACCTACCTATTTATGACAAGGTATTATTATATTAAGTAAAGTAATTAATTATATTTAAGCGTCAATAGCATAGTGGTTAGAGGGGCCGTCCTCGTAGCTGGGAGGTTCCGGGTTCGATCCCCATCCTGGCCATTAAACTATTGACGTGAGCCCACTCCTAGCACAAGCATTAGCTTAGTTGGAGGGGCTAAAGGGAATACTAGTAATGTGATAAACACACATTGCTAGTATTATAAAAAAAAAATAGCCTCATTAGAAAGTTTGTAGAACCAAACTGTAACCAATTAACAGTTCATATACGGGCTGGCTTTACGAGGGTAGTACCGCACTCTCACAGAAGATCGGCATAAAGTTGCTATTATAGCTGTAATTCGTTCGATAAGTGATAGAGCATTAAGCCAAAACTCCTTCCCTTTTCATCCCTTTATCCCATTCCTCTTTAGGTCGTCAACGTGCGGGCAATGCCTTTGGCACTGCAGGCTTCTACAGGTTACGAAACAGGCTTAACATCAGGCGGATTGTAGGCTTATTTTCAGTCTTTGTAACATAAGAAATGGATAGTAGATAATTTTCTCAGGTTCCTCAGACCTATACAAACCTAGTACACGTTAGATAGGTGCATGGCTACCGACACGCATACAGTACCTTTATATTTTCAAGTTTTACTTTTGCAACCAACTACTGTAATTATTTTATTTTATGCAAATATCTGCGTCATTACCGCCATCTATATTAATGCAGCAGAACTCACATATGAGCAGGCGTCACAAAAAAAGAAGTGAAATGAATGTGTGTTTTTGGTACGTGCGCAAAAACGCGCTAGTTCGAAGAACCGCCGCATGCAAGTGGGCGGCGTAGGTGTGCCGTATAAGGTAACGAGTCATTAAAATTAATATAATTTTAATTAATGATAAAATTATTTCACAACAATCTGCGAGCAAATTAAAAATTTGATATCCTATTATTATGTTAATATGACTTATTTTCCTGTGAAATACGTACATAACCAGCTTACTGACTAGAAACTTACCTCATAGCAGACGACGATCGATCACAAGATACCTATGTTGATACGTAACTAATCAGGCACTTACCTGTAACAAAAAAGGAATAGATCGTTAATTGTATAATCGTTACATAAAGAAATAACAGCTTAAACCACATATTACAATCATAGTACATTATGTTATAGCTAATAATATTGTAAATAATAATAATACCCCAAATAAATTAAGATTCAGTGTCAAGTCCTTTTTAAATCTTACAATAGGAAGGTACTAATGAAGGCAGCGGGGCTCACTACACCAGATGATTGCGGGTTCGATTCCCTGCAGGTTAAATTTCGGAAATGGCCTATTTTTAATTTTCCCTGGTCTGGGTATCACTGGGGTCGCCCCCAGTCCGTTGTACGGTACCCATAGTACAACTGTTACTTAGTTTGGGACCATATAGTTGGTGAGTTCGTCTGACGATATTTATTATTAGATAATATTTATGAAAAACTCTACAACCCATTAGGAATAATCAAGAATTTGGGCTATTCATTTATTTTCAACATAGGTCTTCTCGATACAAACATAACTATTATAACTTGTACCTATAAACAGCCAGTTCTCATATAACCACAATTTACAATCGGACCTACAAATCAATCTGCATAATTTGCCTACACTATAATTGTTCAACAAGAATTTAGGTCGTTCCGTGTTTTAGCTACGCTGATAGCTTTCTAGAACATTAAAGTACTAGATTACATTATGTAATATGTTCTACAGCGAGGTGCGTTAATTATAATGTTACAACGTTTACAACTTATTGCGTAGGTAACGATTTCGGCACATTTTTTTTTTATATAAGTATCCACTTATCGCAGGAAAGTAAGTAAATTTTAATATTCTAAAATATAATTGTGTTATTCCTAAAGAAACCCCGAAGAATAATTCGATTCGTTACTAAACTTAGCTTTTCTTTGCAAAGTGTTTTTAATAATAATTATGTAATTAATCTTCACTACATAATATAAAAAAGTCGCTTCCCGCTGTCTGTCTGTCCCTATGTATGCTTAGATCTTTAAAACTACGCAACGGCTTTTGATGCGGGTTATTTAATAGATAGAGTGATTCATGAGGAAGGTTTATATGTATAATGCATGCATAATATAGTACAGAAACACTGATAAAAAACCCCTGTGCGAAGCCGGGGCGGGTCGCTTGTATATTATATGCAAATTAATATTTTATTTAATAATAATAATGTAATTCAGCAGTATATTCGATCAATATACTTTTTTTTTGTGAGCAAAGGCCTTTGGCATTGTAATCATCTGCAGCCTATGATAAGTGAAGACGGATGGTTGTTTTCCAACTTTGTTATATGCCTATTTTAAAGCGGATCATGAAATAAGCATTCTAAGGCGTCAAAAGCCTTGTGGTTAGAGGGGCCACCCTCGTAGCGTAGAGGTTCCGGCTTCGATCCCCATCCTGGCTATTAAACTAATGACGTGAGTCCACTCCTAACACCAGCATTAGCTGAGCTGGAGGGACTAATGGGAATACTAGTAATGTGATACAGTCACAAAGCTAGTAATTTTTAAAAATAAAACAAAAAAAACACGACCAGTCCTCAACGCACACCAATTGTGAATGGTAACTTCACGCAACAAGAGCCCCAAAAGGTAGTAAACAACTGAAAGCTCTCGTAATCAATGATTTATTACAGCTTTTGCACCGAGGAAGTGTTGCACTAACAAGCAACTACAGTTGACAGGGTTGCACAATTGCAACTTGCTAAATACTCTTAGCTTAAACATAAATAACTGAATTGGTATCTGTGTCTTGTCTCTCCGTAGGAGTGAAAGGAGTGATGTTGGTAGACCGTTTGGCACAGTGGTTCGAGCGTAGGCCGTTCAGCTCACTGCACATGGTGGTTGCGGGTTCAGTTCCCGCCGGGGCAAATGTCGGAATGTATTTAGATTACAGCGCCATCTACAGGTTCCAAACACATCTAAGATGGATCCAGGTGACTCCATCAGTACTATTACAAAAAACATCAAATACGGTCAAGCCGTTTAAGAGGAAAATAATTACGAACAGAAGCATCGGTACACCAGAATGTTTTAATACTTACCTATAAAGACAATAGGAAGAGAGGAAACGTACCATCAATTAGTTTCAACAAAGTTTTTTAACTAGTTTTTGTTGTAGCGTAACTAGATATCGCTACAATAATTATAGCGTTACTAATCATACTACATTGTAATTATTGGGCGTTACACATTTTTTTATTACATAATGATTTCATATTTCGTAAATGTTCGTCAGTAAGTATGTAGATTAGTTCATTGCGGATTAGTGTTTCACCTTAAAAGTTCGTAAGAATCTATATAATTCAAAACATAATGGTATTTATTTCCAAAACATTAAACCTAGGCCACCTACTCGTATATACCTAACCGTTTCATATTGCTACCTACTTCATAGGGCCGCTTTAATAAACCGATCTCAAGTCTGAAAGCGATCTTAAGTAAGCTTTTCGCATGTTATTTTGTACTGGTATAACATACGAATGACATTTCTAAGACGGGCCCATAAACACTTTATTTATTTATTTATATTATTTGTAATTGTAATTCTAATGATAAATAACTTATTTTATATGTAATAATACACCCATAATTTTAATAACCATATTTGTACGCCGGAAGCGACAGAATATTATGATCGTAATATATAATTCACAAAACAACTTTGTACAATATTCACACAAATAAATGACTCTATTCTATTATTTTACGTGAGGAACTAGTGTTGTGATAATGTCATAAAAACATGATCGATACATGGGAATTGTCATCGCGTACAACAATATCACGAAAAAATAGGGAAGCGAGTTGGCAGTGCGATATATTGTGGTTTTACGCGAGATGTAACTTGCGGCTAGTACTATCGTAGACAAAAGCGATAAGTATTTTCTAATTTTAGCTTTAGTAGGTCCAAAATCCCTTCCTATAATATAAAAGATCATTATGAAGGAAACTTTACGCCCTGATTTAAAAGAGACAAACGGATTTGTCAAAAGGTTATGACAATTATACTGTTAATACAGTTATTATATAAAAATCTCTGAAGTTATTTACACTAATTATGCATTTTTACATTTGCAGTGATACGGCGTATAATTGTAGATATAATTATATCACTTTTGTAGTGAGGTGTTATGTCATTAAATGAATAAATATGTATATGTTTGAGGTAACAGACAAATAGTTTAAAGTTATATAAAATGTGAAGTCTGTCTGGTTATCTCAAAATATTAAAAATAAAATGAAAATATTATTACCATTTAGCAACGTGTTTTCAAAACAATTTAAATATTTTTTTATTCAAAATGTTTATTTATTAGTCCGCACAGCCACATATTATCACTTAAATACATATAAAAACAATTAATTATATTTAATTAATTGGTGTAGGTACCTATGTACGGAAGTTATATAAGTATTCCAAACAAAACTGAGCAGTGAGCATGGAAAAGAGAAATACTAAATGGAAAGTAACCTCCTTCCCTTTCTATCACTTTGTAAGGCAAATTGCTAGTCAAATAAATAATTAACAACATATTATTATTATTTTGTTTATCACTGCATCTGTACATTGAAATTTTACGGAAGAATCCGCGCAGAGCGCGATCACACAGCTCGATATTACACAACACTAGTGTTGTTACGTAATCGATAAAATAAAGTATCTCGATAAGAATACTGCATACCCAAGTAATTGGATTACTCAAGAATTGCGTTAGTAATATATTGATAGCTAGAGGATTAGTAGTATTAGTATTACTACATTATTACGAACTCTACAGTAATTACTTACTCGTTTGAATCGATCATTATGTACCTTTCATTAGTGTTGGATAAGTTTACGAAATGCGTAAATCATAAATAAATGTATGTTAGATAGAGTATAAGAATAGTGTTATTGTCAATTAAAAGTGAACTCTGATTTGAGAGCTTAAAAGTTTCAAACAGCTTACTATTAAATAACGCTATATTTGTATTATATAATCGATATGAAATATAAATTATCCTGCTTTCCGTCTATCAAAATTCAATGCTCTATCTTCAATTAGTCCTTAGATAGATTGCTTGACAGAGGTAAATACAATATTATCATGGTTACTGGTGAAATTTTCGCCTTTGAACAAACATCGTTGCTGAGTTATCGATGTCGATATTCGAGAATGTTATCGCAACCGCGTCACTACCTTTAAGTGGTGTAAAGATGTACACGTTTTTCAGGTTAACGCTCAATGAGGCGCGGCGCAGCCGAAGTTACGTTTGTTATGGCTCATGTTTAGCAGATAATTATAATGTTTTTGTTGTTATTTATTGTACAAGTCGCTGTGAGCTGTTATGAGCGTATTAGATCATTAGCACTTAAATTTATTACGTACTTAGAACTTAATCATAGATACAATTTTAATAACAGGGTGTGAATTTTGTATAGTGTTCTAGGTATACATACATGTACGATAGCTGATTTTGTAGATGCCTATAGGACTGATTGTACGTAACAACTATAATTATTGTAATTTATCGTATCTTTGACTTACGAGCTAGCGACTAATGACTCAAGCGAACATTATGAACTTTTGGCTTTTTCTTGACTGTAGAGTTATTGAACATGTCCAGTAATTGATTTTGCTCTTTTACAAACTTCAACATCACACTGAACAGACCAATGTGAAAAAATTTAAGTATCTAACCACTAGACTATTGGCCTAGGGCCGTCCTCGTAGCTGAGAGGTTCCGGGTTCGATTCCCATCCTGGCCATTAAACTATTGACGTGAGCTCACTCCTAGCACAAGCATTAGCTTAGTTATAGGGGCTAAAGGGAGCACTAGTAATGTAATAAACACACATTGCTACTAGTCTTTAAGAAAAAAAATCTTCTTAACGGGGTCATCTTTGAGAAAGCGTACTGAGTAGGTGAGTGTCAAGGCGATATGATTAATTCAGTACAGCTCATATACCAGCTGGATCAACTAGGGTAGTACCTCCCTATCACAGAAGATCGAAGTAAAGTGGCTATATAGCTGTGTTTCTTACAATGAGTCCGAGAACCGAAAGCTCTACCCTCCTTTTCATTCCCCTCCTATCCTAATCCCCTGCCGGTCGTCACGAGTGAGCAGAGACTTTGGTGTTGCAAGCATCTAAACGGACCGATAACCGCTTAACATCAGGCGACCGACTTATTTGAATTAAAAAAGTAGTACGAGTATAATAGTGCATTCAGATAACGGGGCGTTCATTGAATTATTTATAGGCTAATACAAACTGAGTCATGTAAATAAATTATTGTTGTAATAGCCACCTTATTGACTGACACTACCTATTCCGCATTCGAGGGAACACTCTCGATTGTTGCTGCAGCACAACACTATCTGTGTAAATGATCTAAACTCGAATCGTAGCGCTCGTGAGAATTTTGGACAAGCAATTGGATTGTGACGTCATCGCGGTCATCTGTGTTGCTGGACAGACTAACTGTAACCTAATACATACTTGCTGAAAATTGACAACAAACATTCTGTGACGGAAAAACACAATTTTTAATGTGAAAATGGATACTATTTGAAATTGTTTCTCCGACACAGGGCCCGGATTTTATATTTTTTATTATAATTTTTTTTTTTTTATGATGGAACTACACATAGCAAAAAAATAAAAACAAAAGTTCTAGTAGCTCAAAAATATAGAGAAAATATCGAATGCCTGAGAGATTTATATATATAGACCCATTGTATAGCTTTCATTAGCCAAACTGAGTTATAAATTCAGCCATGTGATTGGAACAAATACCTACACACAGATAAATATTTCGTAACACGTATCCTGAAAATCAGTTGGGCCGTGAGAAATGTCAGTTAAACAAACATAATAGGAAATATTTACAAAGTTTCACTTTTATTGTAAGTTAAAAAAATAATAATATAAAACTGTAGCTGACAAACCCTAAATTACTACTCGTATGTAAAGTTTAATCTTATTATCGATGGAAACAATAAAACAGCAACGTAATTATTTTAATTCCGAACACGGTCACTGTTGCCGACGCGAGTAGAAAACAAAATGAACTTTAAGTGTAGCAGTCGGTGACCTGAAACGACTGTGTGGCCTTAATAGCGAATACAGTGGCGGACAAATTAAAATGTTCACTTAAATTTTGACTATGTTTATTTTAAGAAATGTATATATGTTTGAAAATATAGACCGACTTGGCACTCTGTTCTCTGCGATAGAAAGCGCAGTGCGTAACTTCTCTCTGATATCGGTGACACAACTGGCTTCGATTGTCGGTAGCCTAAGGTAACTTAATTTTATCAGGCTTCTGGGTAATAAACGACTGTTCCACAATATCAATTAAGCAGCAAAATCATGAAGTTAGGTAAAACAGTTATATAACTACTGTTTTAATATTTATCAATAGTAACAATGCAATACAATTAATAGCGTTTTAGTTTAAATGCTTTCGTTAAAGGTACAATCGTTTACAAAAATGTAATTAAACACCTCAAACATATTATTATTTCGTTTGAGACTCTATTGATTCAAATGTCTTATAAAAATCTATAAAATTCTAGATGATGCAATAATAAAGGTAATTTATTAATCTATCGTGTTATAATTCATGAATATGGATTTTTATAAAACACAATGCTATTTGAAAAAGATTTTACAAACTAGACTAATAATATGCCAGCAAGTGTACAACTATTTTGGTACGCATCCACTGCTCATCAACGTGCACGTGCGTCGCTGTTACGTTGTTATCTAGCTTATGAGCTAATTCATAAGCCCAATGGGTACACATTCAAGTTCTATTACGCTAAACATAGGCTAGATTTCCTTTTAAATTGTAGACACAACTGGGCCTGAAGCTAGTGGTTATCTTTCCATTTAAATCAATACATTTGAATGCAACTAAACTTTTGGGAAATTTGTTACCTATCTTTTATTTCATAATATTTGAAAAATGTTACCTATAATATTTCTTTGGTCAAGGTTTTATAGACAGACAGTAAAATTATAATAATAATAAGAAGAATAATTTAGCTTTGTAGCGTCCTACTTCTGGGCACGGGCCTCCTCTCTATACGAGTGGGATTCAGGCTAAAATCCACCAACCTGGCCAATAAAGTGCTGGCGGAATTAACATGCCTTACGAAAATTGATAACATTTTTTAAGACATGCTGGTTTAGTCACGATGTTTTCCTTCACAGTAAGCAAGTGATTCGCACATAGATTTGAAAAACCCCAGAGGTGCGAGCCGGGGTTTGAACCCAGAGTACCTAGTGGCCGCAAGACGCGTGCTTAACCAATCGGCTATCACTGCTCATTCTACATACCTAATGTATTAAATTTTTTTTTTAAATTCATCAATATTTCCGTATAGAAAACGATCATTTAAGCGTTTTACGTGCACAATTTTTGTTTTTATGTGCTCGATAAAGGAGATCTTATTTAGACAGATGATCATTTACCATGTCTGCATGTACCTTTATGTTAAGTGCACTTATTAATTGTAATCTTTGTTTTTTCGTTGCATTGGTAGATTATTCAATACATGATTATGAGACGTAATGAAGCAGTGTGGAAAGCGGTCTGGTAATGCTAAGATTGAGAAACTGTATCGGCGTATAGTGTTACTTGTATTATGTCCGTTGTGTTAATCCAGCTGGTCTAAAATGGCTAGTTTCTGAATATGTTTACTTCCTCAAACGACCACGATCCCGAAAAAAACTAGCGTTTTCCATAGCGCGGACGTTGAGGATAACAAGTAGGAGTATACCTACCTCTGTATCCAAATTCATTAAAATATGTTCCGCCGTTTTTTCGTAATGTCCAGTCAAGCGTACTAACAAACACACATTGATAAAGAAGTATTATGATTCATTCCATATGTAAAATATTATTTATAATTACACACAACTTTAAATATGCACAAAATTGAAAATAAGTATTCTCATCTTCCAAATCCTCGCAATGGGTTCTAAGATAATTCAATTGATTCCCGAGACTAGCCGACGGTCAAACTGTGGGGTCTTCGTTGATGTTCTCACTACAGGAATAACAGTGGTGGTAGGTGTGGAGGGTAAGCTTATTAAAAACTAACAGACAATTAAATAGCCGCTCACTAATGAGGCCATGCAACTTATAATTGTAGTCTAAATAGGGAAACTATATCAGTAGAGACGATACTAAAACGTAGTATAATTACAGCAAGCCAATCTCAATACCACTAATCCTAGGAATTAAACATGGTTATTTATTTAACTGCCGACGATTAAAATAATTTATTCTGAATATAATATGACATAAGACGGTAATCTGATTAATCTATGCATTTTTAAACTGATATCTAATAGCCCAACAATGATTAGTTACCTAAGATAAACATGTCAAGTAGTTGATAAACATCGATCATTATAAATATTTCTAACTCTTTCCGGAAATAATATATAGCTATAATAAAACTAAATTAAATGTGATCACTGTTAATCGTATCCGTTAAAAAATATTTTTTTTGACTCATCAAATTATTATACCGCGAAGAAATCTTTGGAAATGATTTTTTCACACAAAATGACTTTGTTAAAATTTCTATAAACTTAGAGATTATGTTATAATTGGTATCTTTAATTAACCGCAGTTTTATTTTGTTCCGCTATTAACCTGAATACTCAAGTTGTTATGCTTTTCAATAATATTTCTTCATCCATTCACACTGACCAATAAGCTATAGACCCCGCTAAGCCGGGCACCCTCGCTCGCCTAACGTATGCATTGCCACTGCAAATATGACTGCAGCTGACATTTTGATAGGTCTATTCACGGCTCGACCTTGAACGGACCAATCGAAACTTGCCGTCCTCCCCGATACCACGACAACTTTTGACTTTTGCATTTTCCTACAGTAGTGGACGTAAGCGGTGTCTTGTTTTATTGGTCTGTATCCATTCAAAAACGAAACAAGGTCGAATCTATTATTATATCATGGAAAATGAACTATAAAAGGTAACTGTCGTTATTGCACCTGTCGTTGCGTGCCCCTAGAGACAGAGTCATTACACTACTATTAAGCAATACGTTCTAATATCAAGGTTAACAATTTTTTGGAGATTTGTTTACCACATTCGAACTGAGTTAGATAAGTCTGCATTAGATAAGGCATTTCGCTGTGCCTTCCATTACTAACTGAAAAGCCTTTTAGGTATTAACGTAAAATAAACATTTTAATATTGTTTATTTGACTGCTGGTGTACCTATCCTATGACCGACTTGGAAAATCAAAGGGTTCCCACATATGACAAGAATAGGTACTTATGAATGGTCGGATTTCAGAAATAAAAAGTAAGATTGTTAAAGAAACACTAACCAGCCTTCGGAAATATCCTCGCTAGTAAATTGCTAATAGGTACGGACACGACCGTCAGCGACATCTGCCCTCACGTGTCTGACCCTTTCGGATAGCTATGTTAGTGCCATTTAATTTTATATAATTACAAGCTAACCCGGCAAACATTGTTTTGCCATATAAAAAAATTTACCGATGTTGACCGATTCTCAGACCTACCGAAATTTTGTGTGCATATCGACACAAAGTTTCATGAAAATCGGTCGAGCCATTTCGGAGGAGTTTGGCAACAAACACCGCGACACGAGAATTTTATATATTAGATTTATTTGCATTGTCATTTTACCTCAATGTAACTTATTATAGTTATTGATAATGTGAGATTAGTATTCGTGGGCACAGCTAGTCTAAATATAAACCCGAAACAGATGGTAATTCTAGTTGCTTACACAAATTATATTCAGAACTACCGATAGATAGCGCTATTGGAATTCATAAAAAACTGAAATATAGTATAAAATCATCTTTAAGTCATTTAGTATATTTTATATAATACTTATTTAAATTTTGGCCTTTTTGACGTCCCATTCCTGGGCACGAGCTTACCCTCACTACGGGGCGGATTCTGGCCGTAATCCACCACGCTGGCCCGTGCATGCTGGCGGATTTCAAATGTCTTTCGAAAATTGGTTGGATTTTCTAAGACATGCAGGTTTCCACACTATGTGTTCCTTCACCGTAAGCAAGTGATAAACATATAAATTATGATTCGCACATAGATTTTGAAAACCCCAGAGATACGAGGCAGGGTTTGAACCGAGGACCTGGTGCAAGACGCGTGCTTAACCAATCGTCTATCACTGCTTATATTATAAATATATCGTACTATATTTATATTTATGAGATAAGAATTGTCTCTCCTTTCATTAGACATCCCACTCAACACTTTGCCCGATACTCGAGACTGTCGTAGTCGGGTAAAATATCGGGTAATTTAGGGTTATGTTTGACCATAAAGGTCATGTATGAATTTGGAAATCTGCTTTCTACATTTCCCTATTATTTAATCATTCCCACAAAAACAAACAAAGGTGTATTTGATTAGAATTTAATGCGTGAAGCGATGTTACACGTAACTGCGGTTTAAGCCTCACTCTTTATTGGGCTAGCCTGATACACACAAAGAATGTTAATGTTGTTTTGAGAACACAAATATATTGCCTTTTACCTGATGGGTAGATACCGTAGAGAATAGACCGGTGGGTTATTTTAAATGAAGTATACTTCAACGCACGCAATGGAGAAAAAAACGGCATGTATTTTTTTTACATGTTTTTTTTTATATTTAATACCCTACAGACGAACCTGACCGCACCTGAGAGATAATGTTTTGAGTTTAATGTCTACGTCAGGTTTACATTAAATTATTTGACTCAATTGAACATAGATCATTACTTTTCATTTCAACGCCTGTTTAAAGTATGATTAGCGTGCCAGACAGAGGACAGCTGAATTAGACTGTTGACTAAAATATGTCAATTATCCAAAGGGTAGAGTACTAGATGATTACATCTATGGAATGACATTGATCCTATAACTAGTACACGCGTTATAAGATCCACGTGTCATATTTACGAGTTTTTTTTATTATATATTGTATTCCAACATCAACCTAGAGTCATAGGAGATAGAAGCTATTATCAACGGAAAACAGCTACTAACTAATTATTTAGACTTTTTTAAATTTATCAAAGTAATCTTATATCTCTTGGCTATAGAGTTAGCTTACATACCTACACAAATTATACAGAGGTTAAGTATTTTGTTTGTAAGTATATTTGCAAGAGTTTACTGATCCCATTCTGAAAATTATTTCAATGATTAAAAGCTACACTATTCTTAAGTAACACAAGGTATATTTTAAGTTTCCATGCGGCTAAAACCGCGGCCGAAGTTTGTAAATTAATGTAAAATAAAAAAGTGAGGTAAAATATAGGTTGATACCAATTACAGAAAAGAAATCTGAAGTTTTAATGATTCTAAATAAAAAAAATAATTCAGAAACTAAATTATTTAAGCTAATTATTCAAATCTCAACACCATTAGTTCTCAATTCTCGAAGCATCTTTACGCAAGACCGCAGAACATTTAAAACGGCACTAATAAATTTTCATCACACATAATTTCCTTCGCGCATGAAATTATTAAGAAAACAAGGTTAGGAGTTGTCCCATCTTGAAAAAAAATTGATCCACGCATACATAGAAATATTGTGTTAGTACAAGCGAAAGCGTTTGCAACATTGGTATATACGAAACAGCTCTCATGTGGTATATAACTGACGAACAAGAGTGGTTTTGTTACACTCACAGCGTAACACTCGCTGAACCACGAGCTAAGCGAAGATGAAGCTATTGGTTAGTATAGTGACGGTGTTATGTGACAGTGAATCGGATGTTCTGTGTTGCAGTGAATTTTGTGTCTGGCTCAATTTGCATATAGCCATCCCCGTTAGAGATTCAAGTTCAAGATATAGTTTAGTTTGGTGTTCCAAAACTAAATCCTCTCGAATATAATTTCCTCGCAATATTTTCCGAGTGTTAATTAATTGTGATTACATAAGTAGGCATTATCCAAGTTAATAATGCAGAGCTTACGTAAATGAGTTTCCTAGTTCGTAACTGCTCTCACAATACTCGGGGAGTGAGCTTCTTGAGATTAATTTCACTTTTCATTTATAGTTTCCGGTTTCACTTAGACATGGATGCATGTAAAAGTTTCATTGATGAATGTCTGTTAACTATCAATTGAATTAACGCGATTTATTTTTATCTTTCAGAGGTCTTCCTTAATCCTGGCCGTGGCGTTGTGCCTGGCCACGGCAGAGGAGAAGGCGGAGAAGAACACAAAGGCCGAACCAAAAGCAGCAGAAGAAACAAAGAGACAGGACAAGCGAGGACTTTCAGAGTACTACGGAGACTTCGGGGACCATGGGGACTTCGGACACCACGGAGACTTCGGCGGGGGCGACTACCACGGAGGGCACGAGGAACACGTGAAAACAATCACCATAGTCAAGAAAGTGCCAGTCCCGTACCCAGTCGAGAAACACATTCCTGTGCCAGTCGAAAAGCACATACCGTACCCCGTCAAGGTCCACGTACCACACCCGTACCCAGTCGTCAAGACCGTACACTTCCCGGTCAAGGAGGTCATCAAAGTACCCGAGTATATCCCCAAACCCTACCCTGTGACGAAACACGTGCCATACCCGGTCAAAGTGCACGTCGACAACCCTGTCCCAGTGAAGGTTTACGAAAAAGTACCCTACCCGGTCGAGAAACACATCCCTGTGCCTGTCAAAGTTCCCGTACCTCACCCTTACCCCGTCGAGAAAAAGGTCCCGTTCCCTGTCAAAGTACCCGTGAAAGTGCACGTGCCGTATCCAGTCGAAAAGATTATCCACTACCCGGTGAAGGTTGAAGTCGACCACCCCGTTCCAGTGCACGTCGACAAACCCGTCCCGGTGCATGTCGAGAAACACGTGCCCTACCCTGTCGAAAAAGAAGTCCCTTACCCCGTGAAGGTGCACGTTGACAATCCCGTACCTGTGCACGTCGACAAGCCGGTACCTGTACCTGTGAAGGTGCATGTTCCCGCGCCGTACCCGGTCGAGAAAGTCATTCCCTACCCAGTAGAGAAGAAGGTCCCCTATCCAGTCAAGGTTCCAGTCGACAGGCCTATCCCTGTACACATTGAGAAGCACGTGCCGTACCCAGTCGAGAAACATGTGCCGTACCCAGTCAAGATTCCGGTACCAGTGATCCAGGACCACCATGAGGGTCATGGGGACCAGTCCCACCACTACGAGCATGGTGGTGAGAGTAACGAAGGCAGCTACGGGGGGTACGATGATCATTACCATCACTAACAGAACTGATCTCTTTTTATGCTAGCTTTAATAACTGTTAACTTGTTTAGTAAATTGTTTTTTTTTGTTTATGTTTACGTAATGACTGCTATGTACCTGTGACAAATGTAAATAGTAAACGAAAGTATTAAAAAACGTGATAATAATGTTTTTATATAGTCGTTTTATTCATGTGACTTTTAAGGAAAATAATTTGGGGACAAAAATCGTCCCTCATTTTATAGTACCAAGTAAACTAAGTATTTTACTCCAGTTTCAAGAACACATAGTAAACACTGTTGGGTTCTAAATAAACCTTCAAAGTCATGCTTTTATGTGTGAATAAAGAATAATAAAACGATGGGCTGCACACCTGAGAAAATTTTCCAGCATAAATTGAGCTCTCTTTATAACTGTAACTCCTGAAAAAAAGAGCTCTGCTTATGTTGGTAATGTTCCTTGAGATGTGCAAAGCTGTGCATACCTATTCCACCTCATGGTGGGTGATGGGTATGCTTATAATCGCCTATATTCCCCAAAAGGGTAGGCTACGGTCATCATTAATAGGTCAACAAAATTCTAGTAAATTGCGACAGTTTTGTGACAGAGATAAGTATGACCTCTCACACACTGTAAAATGGAATTACAATAGAAGATTATTTTTGTGGGTCCTAGTATCCGTTTTAGTACTTTTTTACGAAACTTATTGAAATTAAAGCATCGATTTTTGTAATGCCTCCGATTTTTGTAATTACAAAACTTAGTTAGTTATTATTAGTAAAACATACTAAAAGAAATACTGAGAACTACAAAAATCATTTGCTGTCATTTTTTATTTTTCTCCAGGTGTGCCTAGTTATATCGAAACTTCGCAGCAATTAACATTTCGAAATTACCTCAGACATAATATTTTAAAATTAAAATTAAGTTTTATATTTTAAATACCACAGACATAAAAATATAGAGCATAAACATTGTAAAGAACAGTTTACGCGCTTTCACAAGCCAACCTAGTTGCTCGAGAGTAGACCATAACACACGTAATATTCGAAACAGCAGCAATATGTAATGCCGTAAGGAACGTTGCAGCAACAATGTAACCAGTGAACATACTCGTATTACAACAGTTTGTAGACACGGCAGTAACGAGATTTAGACGATTGTGATTGAGTCAATAATCATTAATAACAGTAGTACTCGTATTTGGTATTTGCGAAGACAAAACAGTGATCAAAGTAGGTTGTATTATTTTGGTATTGCACACGAAATTCCACGCATCGTAAAAGAGGTTTACGTTTAAGTAAACGTAAATTTCAGTAATTGGATATCCTGAATCAAAAGGAGAAAATCCTACTAATATTATAAATGCAAAAGTTTGCGAGTGTGAATGTATGTTTGTTACTCTTTCACGCAAAAACTACTGAACGGATTTGGATTAAATTTGGAACACAGATACTTTACAACCTGGATTAACACATAGAATACTTTACTTAAATCTACGCGGACGAAGTCGCGGGCAGACACTAGTATGATATATGACGATCGTTGCATTTGGTTTAGGAGTGATAGTCCGCGCAAGCAAAAGACTTCAACGCGCGTCACTGACTTCAGACTAGTACTCAGTATTGACCCAACCTTGCACACTTTCTATGTATTTCATCAGATTTTTTATCATTTTCCAAATTTATTCAATAAATTGAATATGTTGATATGGTAATACATGTGAATATCGATTTTGTAATTTGTAAAATTAATGGCTACCTTGACCAGATATGCACTATTTCATCATAATTTTGACAAATGTCATTTATGTTCAGTCTATATAGCCATATTACTAATTTAAATGTTAAAATATTTAGAAAAATGCGAGAACATTTAGTGTTTCATAACGTTGTCATAACTTTTATTTTTTAAGTTTCTACTCTACAAGGAACTAGACAAAACGTAAAGTAATAGTACCTACATACTTACTATCATTTCAATAAACATGTTATTAAATTACAAGGAACGTAACGTAAAACCACCCGTGAGTTGATGGCATCACGTTAATTTACGTAAGCGTTGCGTAAATACGATGCTTCTATAATGACGCAGCAATTATGACTAGGTTTGCACCGGGTGGTTGCAGGTACGATTTCAGCCGCGATTAATTTCGGATATGGCCTTTTTGTGAATTGCCCAGGTCTGGATGTCACTGAGATCGTCCCCAGTTGATTGTATGGTACCTTCTCATAGTACAAGTGAATCATATAATTTATGTATTAGGTATTCTGGGGATTCATTATTATTTTTTCTTAAAACCACCGGATTATAACGCAATTCAATCACCTGAAAAGATGGATTAGAACTATAGAAAAGTAAGTCGCTGTAACACAGTATGCGTCACATAGAAAGCGTCAATATCTCTTGACATTTTCCTGAATCTGATTTCACGTTGCCGTGAAACTATTATATAACCGCAATACGACAAAACAGTTAATCGGAACATTTCTCAATAAATAAATATTTAACGAGAAAATAAGCCGAGTTTTTCGTTCACTTTGAATTATTTTTGATAATTTATTGGCTTATAAACATTGATTGTGACTGCGGATTGGTTACGCCATTAAGGTATTATTTTAAGAATTGGTGAAATTGAAATTGTCTGTTCAGACGAAAGATATAGGCGGTATTATATACAATGTAATTATTATTAAAATTTATTTGGCTTTTACAGAGGGTTGGAGATAATACCACCTATAATAAATAGGTCAGAAAAGTACGCATTTCCCTGAATAATTAAATTTTTCATTATTTTTATGGTATTTTATTTTGAATGTTTTAGTAGCTAACTCACAAGTACTATATAATTAGATGCCATTAATAATATATATACGTTACACTTAAAAGAAGAAACACCAAATTAGACACGTGGTTTTCTTGTATTCGCAAAATGCTGTAAAGTTCCATTCGCAACGTAAATACGAAAAAGTTTTATTTCGTAAATATTAAGCGCATATTTGCGTTGAAATATGTAATGTTTCCTATATACTTTGCAAAAAAACTCGTAATTGAATACAATAATTTAAGATAAACATACCTGAACCTACCGAGCCACTAACTAAACGGCTATAAAAGCTTGCCTCCATATACGTAGTAGTTTAATAACGGCATTTTAATCAAAAGCAAAACACGAGATACAGGAAGCACCTCCTTCTTCCTATAAGACATGAACGTAACTAAAAATGTGGTTACATTATCAGTTAACTGACCAATCATAGCGTCTGTTTTAGGTCGTCCACTATTTTATGTAAATAGTTGTGTCCCAACTAACCGAGAAACTTCACGAGGCTGCCTTGAGTGATCAACCCGAATGATAAGTTTTTATACCATTTCTCTCTTAGCTTTTTTTTGTAGGCCTCTTCTATTATAGATCAAGTTATTTGATATATAATTTTTGAGGTTGATAGGCCACGGGTAAGTGGTGGTGGCGCTTCTCGATAATTATATTATAATTCAGTGTTAGTAGTAAAGGTAGCCTCGCGATGCTCCACCGTGTGTGAGGACACGGTTAATGGATCATCAACATTGCTAGTGTAACTTACCTTATGTAGGGTATGTTGGCTGGTATGTGGTACTTGGAACCTGGGTCGAAGTCCAGCTCGGAACGGAGAACGGGCGGCTTGATGCCTTGGTACTGCTCTCTAAAGACAAAAATGACAAACATTAAAACTACAGATATATGTAATTGAAACAGTAAAACTGTTCTGAATAGAACCACACGTGTTTCCAATGGGATTTCCAATCAGATAAATATGAAGAACATTCACACACAAACCCTTTAAGGATGATATTTCAAAAAACAAAATTTGGCGGAACATACAGAAATAATGTCAAACTCTCTCCCACCTCCCACTTTGCGTTTTAACATAACCTTAAAATATATATTTGCATATAAATAAAATAGGTGTGTGATAAACCTAATAAATAAATAAAATAAAATATGGGAAAAATTAATGCTAAGTAATATATTGTAATAATTTCGCCCTCAAAAATGAGGAAGCGTTTTAAATTACTCATTAATATTTTTTCTAAAACTATAGAAATTGCAAGAAGCAATGAAATCTCGAGTGATTACAATATAGTTTTTTGATGTGAGTACATGTTATTAAGGTAATTGGGCCAATTTGTTGAGACACAAGATTTTGAACTTACACAACGTTGGTCGAACGCGTTCTTTAATTTGTAATGCAGTACATTTAAGGCTTTGAACATAGTGTAGAGAAACAGCGGACATTCATGTGTAAAGGACGCATCCAGACTATGCGAGCAGCCGCATCCGAGCAATCAGTTCAACGTTGATGACGTTGATATTACATCATCCGGAACGAGGCATCATATGCCTCGCGCGGCTGCTCGGTAAGTGTGGACGTACCAAATGGTAAGATATGCTTAGTTAGCAGCGATTTTAGTTACAACAGCAAGCTCAGTTTGTTTAGGATATGAGCTTCAAATAATGTAGATTACACATACAATTACGGTGAAGTAAAACATCGCGAGGAAACCTGCATGTCTTAGAAGATTTAACCAATTTTCGAAAGACATGTGAAATCCACCAACCCGCACCGGGCCAGCGTGGTGGATTATGGCCTGAATCCCCCTCGTGTTGAGGGGAGGCCCGTGCCCAGGAGTGGGACGTCAAAAAGGGGTAAAATTATTATTATTAATAATTTTACACATACCATTTTTTCAGAAATTAAGAATTACTATATTAACACTTCTCTTAACACTATTTTGAAATGTACCCTAACGGGAATCGCACGCTCAGTTCAATCGGAAATACAGAGATGAAATATTAATAAGCTATCAACGTTCATTATTTAATCATAATATAATGGACTAAAGTAGTAACATTTACAAAAGTAAGTATTGGTATCATCATAGTCATAATAAATCATCAGGACTGAAAAAAGTATCCGTAACAAGTGTCAATAATAGCAATTAAATATATTTAATAGCAATTAAAGTTGGCCATAGACAGCATTATGTGTGTAGTATCTATTGGCATCTGTCGGTATAAAATCGAGTGCACTTGTATCGCTCGTACTGTAACCGTACCACTTTTCCTTTCATCCGAGGCTTGAACCCGTTACGAGTCAAGGCCGTCTCTCGACCGCAATCCCATCACAACGCGGACGATATACTCGGTCGTGCAACCGGTGCCGATTTGTTTTTGTTTTTGATGCCTTCACCTCATTGAATGATTGCCAATAGATAGGTAATTAACACAGATTGACTTCATATTTTAGTTATATACATATTTAAATAGCTGATAATGTAACAATTGCTCAGTAAAAAAAAATCGTATAATACAAATTACGTATGTATACGTAATTTGTATTATACGATTTTTTTAGTAAATGACATTATATGGAATTATTTTTCACAAATTTTGTGCATCCATACTAAAGATACATAGGTAAGTATGCGTGAAATAAAAATGGTTTCGAGTAACGGGAAGCGGCCACAGTAAATTATATATTTATTTATTTTAATATAAAAATAGTATAATGCTTATCTGTATAAATTCTGGCAATATTTATTTATATTGCGTTTTACCATAATATTATCAAGATTGGCCCATGTTATTAGCATATATAAACATGCGGTTTTATTCACATAATTCATCTGAAATCCTCGCCAATTATCTATATAATAGAGTCTAAAATAATCTGACTAATAAACGTAATTTTCATAATTTATGGATAGGCGACCCACAGCGTACAATCAACGCGTCCATTGCGCCGTCAATATTAAGTCACGCTGTTACGAGGCATGATCTAACCGTTAATGAGCGTGCAGTTTGAAAAGGAGAGTGTTTTGACGCGGACATATCGATATGATGCAGTTAGTTACTGGTTTAAAATACTAATTACCTGGTTGTACCGGTTAAAGCAATATTTATCAAATAGGCTGTACCTAGCATTTGTTGATGATTTAGGTAAGAGGATGAAAGGGGGTGAGGATTACATAACAATATAAATTTAAAATTATTTATGGGATCATTATATCTATGATCATCATATTTTCCAATCGATTGGTACATCGTATGTTGCTCAGGTCACTGAGCCGGGAGTCGAACCCGCAACCGGTTCGACTCCCGTCAGGTCAAATCCAAAGTACACTGTAGTGCACCCATTTTTTGCTGAAGGTATTTTAATACCAATGTAATAGGGACCGAGCCTATTTCCATTATAGTTAGCTTATTCTGTGCGAACAGTGGCGAACTTCACACATCTTGCGAATCACGGGTTTCCGCACGAATTAAATTACCTTTTAAACTTACCTCAATCTCCACCAATGACAATTGTACTGTTCCTTCCTGACGTCGCCAGTGAACACGTCCCAACGCCACCGGTCCATGACCAGCGCGAATGGAAGGAACGCCAGCTTGTCCATGGCTTGCGTGAACAGGAAGTTGATGTCGTGGGCCGTGTCTTCTATGGAGCGTTGCACCAGGCCCAGGGTCTGAAGGTGACGAGGCGAGGATACGGACAGAGCGATTGTTTCACCAATGGCCTCGTGAAAACCTGGAGAACAAAATATTAGAGGTTAGTAAGGAAGACAATCGTGGGTGAAAATTAAACAAGGAATAATGGTTTGGGTTTCCAAGTCTGCTTATCAGTTACTGCGTACTTAATATAAGTAAAATCCACTCGTTCTGATAGTCCTAATTGTAGAGACGTAGACCTAATAACCCACATCAAAACAGTCTGAGCAATATGTTAGATTTTAAACTTTTTATCGTTTTTACTTTTGTAATATATTTATATGTATTTCTTTTGTAAAGAATATATAGGATTTTTTTGATGAATTAGTTACTAAAGCGACAAAATCCTGTATTAACATAACGCTGTCTAAGACGACAAATCACGCTCCTATTGACACCAAAATGCGGAGATACCTGGGACTGATTTCTTCCCGCTTGTAGCATTTCTACAGCTCTCTGAATTTCATCAGCAGTTAAATAATGTCGCTCCATGACATAAAATATGCCTCACCACGAACTTTTTTTAAAAACTGTACATCTCAAAATCATAAAAGTGAGATAAATACCAAATTCAGTAAGCAACGAAAACACATGAAATTGGGAAAAAATAATAAGCTTTTATTTTAATGAAAACAAAACACAATCGAAAAGTTTCTATTTTTTAAATCAGCCAGTATGTTTCCGCGAGCAAAAAGATTGTATACCTAACAACCTACTTTGTTTTAAAAACGTATCAATTAATTAAATATGCAGTTTCTGTAAATGATGCGTGTTGCTTAGACTTCTATCACGTGTGTATTTAAACCAAAAAAGACAAATCTGTTTGCCGTTCTCTTGCCGACTGAGGACTGTCAAGGATTTAACGGACTACCAATTGCTGGCACAAAGGTGATATCAATGACAAAGGTTTGGGTCTTCCGATGAAATGTTAATGAATGAAATTAGCACGGTATATATTAACACGTTAGAGAACACCACGTAAGTCCAATTATTGATAGGTTTATAACCTTATAAAGTGTTCATTGTTCCTTCTGTGTCCGAAGGCGCAACAACTACCGCAACGGATGCGGTTTTGCAGTTTTTTGAACTCTCATAAAGATTACACGTACCAGATTTCAGGATATATGTCTAGTATTTACGATTCTATACATATAGTATGAAAATTGGTGTGTTTGACCACGCATTGAGCCGTTGGTTGTCTTTTGTTTATTAATAATATACCAAGAGCCAGCGATAGCCAGACGTTCCATATTTTATAAAGGCTGTCAATTTCTCAGAGCATGCCCCCAACACAGGTAAGAACGATCATCGAGTATGGAGTTGGGATTGTGGTTACTTCGGCAGTTAACAGGTAGTAAAGGTGTATAAAATAGTACCTCAAATTCGTTATAGTATAAAGCTTAATTTTTATATATTTCCTTCGGAATAATATTAGAAATCACGCCATCCATTGACGGACACTTAGTGCGGTTTCAACCCCCTGCCAGACACCCCTAAACTTTAATAATTTATGAGTATACTTTCGTCATAGTATAAAAGCTGGGTTTTACATATGTTACTTGGGAACCCATAAAAAATATTACTTCAACAGCCAGACAGTTTTAATGGTTTTAACATCTTGCCAGACACATTTAAATAGTTATTTAATCATCCAAGTATGAACGCAATAAAACTATTTTTCATTGGGTTTCTTGAACAACTTCGATACACTAAACTCCCTATCTTACTTACTGATAAGTCAATTTGCAAAATATCACCATAATATCTGACATAAATGGCCGTATCTTTTGATTGCGTGGAATAGAAGCCTATTTTTTACATCTCCAAGAGATCATAGCATTTGATAATTGATATTAATTTTTACTTGATAACTTTATCCGTTTTCGAGAAAAAGGGTCTTGATAAACAGACAGACGGGCAACAATGTGATCTTATAAGGGTTCCGTGTTTTCCTTTTGAGGTGTGGAACCCTAAAACTATATCCTGTACTGCAACTACATCTTTTGGGAGTGCAGTCGCTGGCACAACGAACGGACTACTATACTAAATAGCCTGTATTTCCTTCGGAATAACATTAGAAATCACGGCATCCATTGCCGGACACTTAGTGCGGTTTCAAACCCCTGTCAGACACCCCTAACTTTAATAAATTATAAGTATACTTTCGTCATAGTATAAAAGCTGGGTTTTACATATGTTACTTGGGGACCTCTAAAAAAATATTACTTCGTCAGCCGGATAGTTTTATGGCTTTTACATCTTACCAGACACATTTAAAGTCTGTCTGTTAATAATAATAAAATAAATATATATTATAAAAATACATTTTTTTTAATATATTATAATATAATATACTATTTTATTATATTGTATTATTATAACATATTATTTATTATTATTATATTCCATTGATTTATATTTAGTAAAATGTATTATAATTTTATGAGCATGCGCCTAATAGCCAAATGCAATAATCCAAATTACCAAGCCTTCGATCGCAATTCAGTCGCTAGTGGAATACCAAACATTTGCCCAAGCGTTTGAAAGCTAATTAGCGTTCAATCGCTTGCATTTGCTTTTTTATTGCAATTGAAGTAGCTAACGTAATAAGGGCCCAGTTGTAAGGCACCACGGATCGTAATATGACTAATTGGACCTAACCTCCTGAGCTGATTATACTTGATTCCAATAATAGGTATGGCTAAAGCGCTTGAACGCACGGAAATTGTCCTCCTTGAAACTGCACTCCCAAAGGATGTAGTTACAGTACAGGATATAGTTTTAGGGTTCTACACCTCAAAATGAAAACACGGAACCCTTATAAGATCACTTTGTTGTCCGTCTGTCTGTTTATAAAGACCCTTTTTCTCGGAAACGGATAAAGTTATCAAGTAAAAATTAATATCAATTATCAAATGCTATGATCCCTTGGAGATGTAAAAAATAGGCTTCTATTCAACGCAATCAAAAGATACGGCCATTTATGTCAGATATTATGGTGATATTTTGCAAATTGACTTATCAGTAAGTAAGATAGGGAGTTTAGTGTATCGAAGTTGTTCAAGAAACCCAATGAAAAATAGTTTTATTGCGTTCATACTTGGATGATTAAATAACTATTTAAATGTGTCTGGCAAGATGTTAAAACCATTAAAACTGTCTGGCTGTTGAAGTAATATTTTTTTATGGGTTCCCAAGTAACATATGTAAAACCCAGCTTTTATACTATGACGAAAGTATACTCATAAATTATTAAAGTTTAGGGGTGTCTGGCAGGGGGTTGAAACCGCACTAAGTGTCCGTCAATGGATGGCGTGATTTCTAATATTATTCCGAAGGAAATATATAAAAATTAAGCTTTATACTAAAACGAATTTGAGGTACTATTTTATACACCTTTACTACCTGTTAACTGCCGAAGTAACCACAATCCCAACTCCATACTCGATGATCGTTCTTACCTGTGTTGGGGGCATGCTCTGAGAAATTGACAGCCTTTATAAAATATGGAACGTCTGGCTATCGCTGGCTCTCCCTCTATAAGTTCGTTATTGAGGACCGCTTGGCGCAGTGGTTCGAGCGTAGTAGGCCGCTCGGCTTACTACACCGGGTGGTTACGGGTTCGATTCCTGCCAAGGGAAATTTCGGAAATGGCCTTTTCGTAATTTGCAATGGTCTGGGATCGCCCCCAGTCCATTGTACGGTACCCATAGTACAAGCGTTGCTTAGTACGGGACCATACAGTTGATGTGTTCGTCTGGCGATATTTGACGATATATTTATTGGATAATTAGGTTAAACATCAGATAGGCAATATTTTTTTATGAATACTGAATCCTTCAATGCGTAGCTTGTCTTACCTAACAGTACGTATGTACGTTACCTACTTCGTTCTACATTTGATAAGAAACAATCCCTGCGTAATATAACTAGCATCTCGCGTTACAACAAACTCGCTAGACCGTAAATGAATACAGCTATATAAATATCTGTCCGTTTGTATGACAATTTATGTAATGATTATTACTTGCTAATCATTGTAAAAAAGTATCGCGAAGAAACCTGCATGTCTGAAAGTACATCCACTTTATAAAAGTCGTATGAAGTCCACCAACCCTCACTGGGCTAGCGTGGCAAGATATGACCTTGATCTCCCTTGCTTTTAAGGGAGGTCCGTGCCCAGCAGCAACTATATTTTCGTATTCAAAACAAAACTAGCCACGAGAAAATACTAGTCGCACATAAACAGCAATTCAAAGTGCCACGCGCGCGAAACAATGCGCGTTATCCGCGAACAATCTGCACGCGAGACGCGTACGCATAATATAGGTGACTTCCGACAATAAGGTTGACAATCGCTTGGTCAGTTACGTAATAGGCAGTTTATTTAGTTTGAAGCGCGGCAATGGGTGGTTTTAAATGGGAAACTAATTAAATGTTTTAAAATTAATGGAGCTATTGTAATAGGTATTATTAAAAGGATTACGCAGGAGAATTGCAATATTCTTCAGTGATCGCTACTGACGAAAACTCATGGGGAAAAACTACAGAACCTTCATTGCAATGTTCCGATTCACACCTAAATAGATTTTCTTCTGCAGTTTTCTTCTGCAGCAAAACTAATTTCATACTAATAATAATAATAATTTATCACAAGAATAGTTGACAAAATACGTAAGTATGTAAAGAGTATGGTTTGTTTTTCTAAGTTCGCCTTTTCTAATACAAAATCAATCAATAACCCAAGAAAATACTGAAGATGCAAAACCAGTGCCAGTGAAAGCGGCGCGCACGCGGATGTTAACCTGCTCCGATTGATAAACTCCCGCGCAACATAATGGCGGAAATAAATACAAGTATTGGTCGTATCTTGGGTTACTTTAGAAGCGCTAGGTAGACGAATGGAAGAAAGTGGATTAGTTTGTATTTCGTTTTAAATTTGGAATATTAGTAATAATTATAGTACTAATATCCATTTAATGGTTTTATAGTCCCGTAACTTGATTTAAGGTTTTCAATCTATACAAATAAATAAAATGGATTTGTCTGTTTGTTATGTCAAAATAACTGCTTTTTTATATAGGCATATGGAAGTATATTACGGTACTTATAACATTTAAATAAAACCCACGCACTGACGCCCTCCGACCAGGTGGGATGACGATCTGCAAAAGACTGCAGGCAGACGCTGGATGCGGCAAGCTGAAGACAGGGCGCTATGGCGCTCATTAGAGGAGGCCTATGTCCAGCAGTGGAAAAGCATAGGCTGATGATGATGATGATGATGATGACTGACGCAGTGGTTTAGGCTTGGATTAAGTTGAATCAGACTAGATCAACGGACACTTAAGCACTTGCCTACCCACCTAGTCATTATATTATAGGAACGCCACTCTAAGAACCAGGAACCAAAAAGTAAAACATTAACTATAGTTACAATGTAATCACTATTGAATAAGTTAACCGCTTCAACTTAATTTTACTGTCACAAAGACAATAATAATACGGCAATGTTACATAAAACGTTAGGGCCATTGCTGTTCATATTTGTAGTATACGGAACCAAGTTTTCTATTTTTGTGAAACATAACCAGCAAGATCGCTGAACTTGACCTCGATATGCGCCAGCGCAGACAGCGCACACAAAAAAGTATTTTGATACAAAGAACTAAAATGTAAAGAACCAAGTAATGGAAGTGGCTTTTAAAAACTAAGTTTATTACTGCCTCATTTTTTCTAGTAGAAATGAGCGTATTTTGCTAATTCAGAGTTGGGATCGAACCTTAAGCTCTCCGTTACGAGGGGGACTCTTCTAATCACAAGTTACGCCACTTTAAAAGTGTCGCTACGCCACTTTAAATGCGCCACGACGCCATTCTAATAGCGTCGCGATGCATCATTAAGAACCTAGCGATGCCACTATGATAGCGTCGCTACACCACTATAATAGCGTCGCTACGCCATTCAAATAGTGACGCCTCATTTGAGACTCGCTATACCTTTATAATAACGTCGCCACGCCGCTATAACAGCGTGGCGATGCCTCAATCAAAGCGTCGTGTCGCCAATTACGCATTAGATTATTTTAAAGTCTCTTCCATACATAGATATCTTTGTACGCGAAGTCACAGAGATGCGCGTGAGTTACGTAACAGCGTATGGTTGATATTAATTTCCGTGAATTTCCTGCAATACGCACGACATTTGAATATGCAATTCATCTTTTGATGACGATATAATTTCATGAAGTACACACACATATAAGTACATCGACACGCTCTATTCCATCCCATCCCTTCCGCTCTATTCCAGAATATAATGTGCCAGCCAGTCTAAAGTCATCGTCCATGTAACTGCTGGACTGCCTCTCCTGTAACTATATGTATATCCAAACGATGCCAAAAATATATTATTTTAGAACCAAATGTCGAAGCCAATTTAGTTTTTGCCATCGCTAAGTCATCTCTACAAATGCCTCACTATTATTCTGCGTACGTCTGTTGTACATAAATCCGTACAGTTGCCCAACACGCGCTGTTCCACATACAACAATATCGTAATACGCTCTTAGATTTAATTATTACGTAAAATTTAACTTCTAGTGCGTTATTTAACAATTGTCTAACCGTTCAATGTGCAGAATATTGTAACTCTACAGTGAGTTTATACGTTTGCTGGTAGTCCGTCTACGTAAAATTGAATGCATGGCGAATTGGTAGTTACTTGGGGGAGCATTAGGGTGACCATACATTAAGCTGTGCTAGGAAGCGAGCTCACCAGCTTCGACAAATATCGAAAAATCGCTACATTTCCTTAGCTTCATCCGGCTTAGCTGTTGACAGGAAATTAAGCTATCCCATTGGTCAAATCGGGCAGGCCCGCTTAATAGTACAGCCAAGTGGAAGGTCGCCCTTAAGGCACTGTCAATTTTCTATATAAGAATTTAACAAAGATGATAGCAACTAGCGCGCTTGTAAAGCTTCAAAGCAATGATAGAGCCATTTTGGTAAATTTTGCAGTAAGTTCGTAATCCTACTAATATTATAAATGTGAAAGTTTGTGAGTGTGGATGTATGTATGTATGTTTGTTACTCCTTCACGCAAAAACTACTGAACGGATTTGGATGACATTTGGAACACAGATAGTTTATAACCGGGATTAACATATAGGATACTTTTTATCCCGATAATCCCGAAATTATTGTTACGTTAAATACTACGCGGACGAAGTCCGTGGGCACAGCTAGTAGTAGAATAATACCTTATGTACCGTAGCTAACATGCTCTAGGCGCCATCTATATAATGAGGACAACATCATGCCAAAGACTTAGAGGCATGATCGTATATTTTATGAATAAATAGAGTCTATGACAATAATTGATATGATTTTGTTATGGTGAAGTTACACACTAGAAAAAAGAAACTAGAAGGAAAAGTTAAACTGTTTTGGTGTAATTCTCAAATAAACCACCAAGCATTACTTATTGTATTAGTAAGAATACAGAACTACTCATAAGTTGAAATATAGTTAACACGAACGATTTAAACGCTGGCCTTGTATAGCTTCTTCACCGCTTAGCTTACACAGGACTGCAGGCACTTGCTAACTTAATTATGTCGCCCGTAACACAAAACTAATTCAGTCAAGTTGTATAGAACACCGCATAATGACATCTTTGTCGAGGTCCATTGTGGTTATCTTTGTATATTGTTTATTATTTTTCAAATATGGTGAGTTATTTACAATTTATTTTTATCTAGCAGTGTTCCCGATTTCCTTTCATCCCTTATTTAATCCCATTTGGAGTTGTATTCACCAAAATCTTTTGTTAATGATCACCTACTTTATTATTTTAAAAATTGATTTCATAAGTCTATGAAATATTATCGATTAATAAACCTCCTGGCCTGTTGCCTGTTGCCCTCCTGATGCTTTTACGCCACTCTTGGCGATGTTGTGTCTTCGCCAACATTTATAATTGCACATTTAACATTTCTGCAAACTAGAACCCACCTACAATCACTTCAACTGGGGTTGATTTTAGTCTGCAGGAGTAGTTATAGGTTGGTTTCTTTATGCAAATCTATGTCCAATCATAAGGCTAGCTATGGAAAATGGAATAGACTACTTTTGTAAATTAAAATACGCTATATTATAATTGTAACTTGATACTACATTACATATTGCTGATTCATTTCTTAAATATACTTACATAGACCAACCATTATATTACAAAAATTACATCACATTTTTATTTCGGACCTCCATTGTGAATTTCATAGGTCAAATCAGTACAATGCAATGAATCGAACTTTGAATATTATGATATTTACAGTATATGTATGGTTTATGTAATAATATCTGACACAATTGCAATTACAACTATGATTGGCAAATGCTACTTTTTAGCTACTCATCGTTGACAGAGAAAGTGAACACGAGAATTTTAATTTCATAAACTTCTATCGTTATCGTATCGCCATCGAGAAATCATGCTGACACTGTCATTATAGCCATGGAGCCAGTCATGTGAGCGGGACAGAATTAAAGTACTCGCCAACGTAACGTAAGAAGATTGTGCTCAAGGCTCTGGTGACCGCCACTTTGAACCTTTAAACTTAGTTTAGATAGAATTGTTAAACACATTAACTATCTTAGCGGTTTCCTTGGTGACCAAGAAGCCAGCTTTAATGACACAGTTGAAATAAAAAATTAAAACATTTTTTTAATATTAAGTCCTGTAATCCCTCTCCAATGTGAGAGCAATTTTGAAATGCCATTTTTATGTAATTCCAGTACAAAATGACACGTCAAAAGCCAACTCAAAACCGCTCTAAAATTTAAGATTGATTTAGCGAAATTCAATATTTTCGAGTATTTATCCAAAATCTGAAAACATTTAAGACAACATTTTGTGATTTGCGACAAACACAGTATGCAGTGCGTTTATTAATACATTTATTTTACTCTAAATATTATCACGGTGGATATGATACTAGTAAATCACTAAATATACAAAAATTGCCAGATTATCTGGATAGCTGTCGTTCTTGAAATGTTTTAGAGTAAGTTGGATATATTAATAAATGCACTGCACACGGTCTTAGCAGAGCATAGGCTGATGATGATGATGATGATGATGACACGGACTTTGTCGCGAATTACAAAATGTGCCTTTTAATATTGTCAGATTTTGAAAAAATTCTAAAAAACCTCGAAAAATTTGAACTTCGTGGGCTAGATGGGCGCTTTAGCCTTAATACGCCCTTATTTCAGGTGTACGTTTGTCCGTAATTCTTCTTCTCCTAAACGGCTGGACTGATTTTGATGCTTTTTTGGACTTATGGGGTCACCTGGATAGATTGAACCCGTTAGATACTAGAAAATAAATATATAGTTAATATTCAGAAAATAAAATCTACTCTAGTAAAGATGCGGGTATTGCCCGCTAGTAAACAATAAAATCACAAGGCCTATATATTTTCACAGACATAAAAAAACGAATTGAATGTAGGTCACCCGTAGCGTAATGGCACTCATGAAACCATACAGTAACAAATTGGATTATTGTCCGTGTTTGAACTTGGCTCAAAGACTCAGCCACTATCACACCTTACTTGACGCCAAACCACCAATCGATGTCGGCAGAATAAGTTTGAATGATAGACGTAAGATATTGAACTAGAGACGAACCCAGTTATACTCAAACTAGAGTAAATTTTCCAACTGATGTTGTGTACCTGTGTTTGGGACTACACGATGTAATGAATCGAGTTTTCTACTCGTATGCCTAACCCTCCAGCCCTCACAAATCTATGATCTGATCTCTATTTTACTATGTTAAAGGGTCTACAATACTCTGCTACGATTGTAACAGTGCGTTCGACCCTCGCTGCGGTGAGGAGTTTGATTCCTTCAGTCTGGGCGTCGTTAACTGTTCCCTCAGAGACCCACCGGATCATATAGAGCCCATAGAACCGAAGTTCTGTCGGTCTATTAAAATGGATAGTAAGTTGCGCTTTAAATTGTTAAATATTTATTATCGTAAGAAATACCGGTAGTTGTTATATTCCTTAAGTTATATTATAACTATCTCAATAAGTTCAATTTTTTTTTGCAGTATACGGAAAGACCCGCGTTGTTCGCCAATGCGGCTATCTATCAGACAACGAAGTGACCAATCACACGTGCCGCCGCGTGGTCGGCAACGGTGATTTGTTCGTGACGTACTGCGCGTGCGACACGGACCTGTGCAACTCGGCTTTTACGCACCACGGCCGAGAGATGGCGCTATTCACAAGTTTATTTGCATTGTGT
Organism: Notodonta ziczac; assembly: GCA_918843915.1. NCBI lineage: Eukaryota > Metazoa > Arthropoda > Insecta > Lepidoptera > Notodontidae > Notodonta > Notodonta ziczac. The sequence continues at coordinate 11,493,651 of OU974046.1, read as the reverse complement.
TTCTTAGTTTTGTAAATATTAGCTGCATTAAAATTTTGTTTTGTTGAGTTAAATTGGTTCACGTAATTTTGTCATTTAACAGAAACCAAACGTTATTGCAAATACGTCCCAATTTCCAATATCTTTTATTTTATTGCGTTTTTTAAACAAATTGAAAAAGACAGACAGAGGATCTCAACGATCCGTAAGGTTCTTTTAATTACGACTTTCTTGTCCGTTATAAACACCGTCTAACATCTTTGGTACGATGATAATGATTGTAAAAGGGTGACTTACCTGGATTAGCTCCGTCACGGAATACCTTCGGCAGGTTACTATAGCCGAGGAAGTATTCAATGTGAGCCATCTCGTGGTGAGCTGTCACCAGGTCTTTCATATCTACGTGGGTACACATCTTGATGCTGGAAGCAGAAAATGTGTATTATTGAGATGTTTTAATTTATTTAATATGACCTCAGATAACTGATTGACTCAGGCGTTAAAATTATTTGGGAGAAGAAATTACCTCTAACCTTGGCTTATGCTAGACGTTGGTTGGCCCTTGATTTGATATGAGATGGACTCTTGACTAACAGAGTTCGGTCTTGTGGACCTGCTCTATTACTTCTCCGCTTATTTTGGAGTTGGATAAGCCGAGAGTAACAGCGAATGATAGGAAAACATGGAAGGACATGGAGGAGGCCTTCACTCGAGAGAGGTCCTTGATTATTACAAATAACACGACATAACATTTATAAATAATACAAATAATTATAATTAATATACTAACAATATATGATTTTTTGAACTAAAAATACTGACTCAAATGAATACTTGACTGAAAATGAAAACTTTGATGAAATAATTTATATTTTTTTTTTTTTTTTGTAAATGTAATCTTAAAGTTTGTAATTGTAATTTGTAAATGTAAAATTTCAAGGAATAAATGGCTTTAATAATAATAATTAATAATAATAAGCCGAGAGTGAGTGGAAGTCTTTCTTCCAAATAAATTTCATATAAATAAGATCTGCCCTACAATGACTGGATGTTCTCCGTGTCTGAGTGCGTAGAGTATAAAATTAAATAATCTAATAGGTACTTATATTTTAATCTAATACTAGCGAGCATTTGATAAAACGTCCAGCTGCCGGGGTTATTGTTAATCAGAGATATCGTTATTACTGAGTCAGAAGATCATACTTTTACGTTTGTATACATAATAGTTATAGATTGAGGAAGTAAGGCGATTATCTGTCTGCTGGTTTTTTTTTGTTTCACAGCATAATATTATAAATTTTACATTAAAACCTAGATAGGTTTCAGTATAAAATTTGTAATATTATTATATTTATTTATTAGTCAGATGACTTCTATCTCCACTTAAGGCTATTGTCAATAGACAGTTCTAAGGATTCTTCTGCACAACTGGCACGCGGGCCACAACAAGAATTCTGTCAGAAGAGAATGAGACGAAATCGATTTATCTCACACTTTGTCAGAGCCACCTGTGCTAGGTGCATACCGGTAGTCGTGTCGGTTGCAGAAGTCCCACGCCGACGGCTGGCAGTGGATGTGCCGGTCCGCGGGCTGCTGCAGCACGCTGAGGCTCCAGAAGTCGTTGGGCATCGCCGACATGTTCATTGACACGAAGAACTCTTCGGCTAGTTGGAATATCGTCAGTGGGGTGTAACCCTGCGGATAGAGCACATTTGTTTGATCAGTGTTAAAAAGAACTCACTATCTAAGGTTTTTATTAGTAAATCAATCTCAAGTCTGAGAGTGATCTTGAAATTAAATTCTTATGTTATACCAGTACAAAATGGCATATGAATAGCGTAGTTTAGACCACTCTCAGACTTGAGATTGATTTATTCATTCGCGCCTAAGGCCGTGGAGTGTATTACAAATTGGCAGACTAACACCCCAACGGTCTGCTCCCAAGCTAAGCAAAATTTGTGCCAAAAGTACCATAGGATCCTAGTGAGACCCAGACCAGGACAAATCGTAAAGAGGACATAAGTCTGACATGAATCGAACCCACAGCAACCCGAAGCAAACGGTAGTAAAACAAATGGTCGTAAAAACTTTGGTCACAATGTAATACGGGGGGAGGCTATTACTATTACATCGTGCATATTATTATTCCCCCTCAATGAGAGGGGATTCATGGCATAGTCCACCACGCTAAATCACTTTCAAGTTCATAAAATCAAGAGTCTATAAAGTTCATTATTATTATTTCTCACCTGCTGCACCATTTCTGGAGTAACATCTACCAAGTGCTTCCCAGGGTATGGCAGGGTGAAGGGTACGATATTTGACCAGCTCTGGCCCCACATATCGCCCAGGACATGAGCTGGGATGGGAGCTGACCGAGAGATCCTCTCAGGGCCGTAGGACTCACGGAGACGACGGCGCACGTATGCGTGGAGGAGCTCGTACAGAGGCTTAATCTGAAATTTAGAAAAGTAAGGCCTTAGAAATAACGTTCTCCAAACTAACACACCAACTGTATAGACCTCAACTCAAACCTAGACCCAAACTTTAGAATGAAATTCTCTGATGTAAGGCTGCTACCGGGATTTGAACCCATCAGCTTCAAATCAAAGTACCAGGGGCGTTTCCACTGAGCCACCACGACCATGGAAAAATAGGATACCATACATTTACATTTAAAATTAGGATCATTTTGATGCGTAAATTACCTGCTCCCAAACTTCATCAACTTCTTGTCTCATGTTTGTGGACTCGTATGGGAACATCCAGTAGGCAGATGCATCTGTGAAATCTGGAAAGAGGAACAGAATATAAATAAATAGGGAAGATTAGGCATTTGTATTATAGATTATTATAAATGAATAATAAATAAGAAACCCAAATCAACACAAAATTATTAAATACTAGCGACCCGCCCCAACTTCGCACGGCTCTAAAATTATCAGTGATTCTCTACTATATTATGCATGTATTATACATATAAACCATCCTCTTGAATCACTCTATCTATTTAAAAACCGCATCAAAAACCGTTGCGTAGTTTTAAAGATCTAAGCATACATAGGGACATACAGACAGCGGGAAGCGACTTTGTTTTATACTATGTAGTGATTGTGATAATTGAAACGCCTTATACTATTTTAACAGCAAATCACCAATCGACTAATGCTATTCAATCCTATATGTTTGTTTCCTAAAATTTCGAGTAACCATTATGATTTAAGGGTTCCGTAGTGCCCACCCTTAACTCCTTTAAGATCATTCAATCCGTCCGTTCTTCCATAAATCCATCCGTCCGTCCTAGGTTATCACAATGCCAAAACTTCTATAGCTTTTGATATAAATTATTGTAATTAGAAATAATTGTTTGGTGTTTCTACAAATGAATTCAAAATGTCTGTATTTCCTGAACGGGTAGAGAGGTACCTGCGTTATTTATTGTTAAAATTGGGTTTCAATAAAAGCATGTATTGCTATCTACTGGAAACTCAATCAGACACTCTTCTAAATAACACTTTCCACCAAGAACCCATACCTTGCAAACCGGCATACGAACGTTTGACAAACATAACAATTATTTCATCATCATTTGCCCAGGTCTAGTTGTCACTAGGATCGCCCCCTGTCCTCTGTACGGTATCCATACAAGGGTTGCTTAGTTTGCGACCATACAGTTGGTGTGTCAGTCTGGCGATATTTATTTATTACTTACTGTTCAACCTAGCAGCCTGATTCGTCAGATCAACGAGCTGCTCATACAGGTCCCTGACCCTCCGCCCCGTGACCCTCCTCCACTCGGTCCAGATGTGCTGGAGCTCGTCCCAGTCCCTGGAGTGGGACATGACGAACTGCAGATCCGGTTGCAGATGAAGACCGCATTTGAAAGGGTCGTTGTATGCGCAAACATCAGCCGTGTTGTACACTGCTAGCATGTCGTTTATAATGCGGTTGTACTGGAAAGAGAATACAATCATAATTACAATTGCTTAATTAATCTGCAAATAACCAAAGCAAACATTGTAAGGACTTTATGGGTATTTTCTGGTAATTTGGTTAACATTTATGAATTGTAATTTCTAAAGGTATTCTATTCAATTAGGTTGTTATCTTATACCACCAAATTCAACAGCGCCGTTCAAATGTCCAACGGCTGAATAATTAAACGTTCCTCAAATTTTAAGTTACATTTAGCTGTTTGAGACCTCATTATTTGTGATAGTATTGTTATGTATGTTTTTGCCCGCAGCTTCGCTGGCGTCTTTTTTGGATGTCGACAACAGTGACATCTACCTGGTCATACCGGTTCTAAGTATAGGCAAGAACCATCTAAATGACACCATAAGTCCAGAAAAATCAGTCAAACCATTTAGGATGCACGGAAACACGGATTTTTATGTGTATATATATTTTGACTACTGCTTGGCGCAGTGGTTCACCACACCGAGTGGTTACAGGTTTGATAACCGTCAGGGTAAATTTCGGAAATGGCCGTTTCATCATTTGGCCTGGTCTGGGTGTCACTGGGATCGCCCCCAGTCCATTGTATACCACCCATGGTACAAGCGTTGATTAGTTTGGGCCCGTACAGTTGGTGTGTTCGTCTGGCGATATTTATTTATATGTATAAAGGAGATAGCTACAAATCTGATGGACATAAAAACGTGAAAACTTACTCTATCAAGCTGGTCCGGTGGCAACGCAGATGGCCCGATGATGGACAGTAGACGCAATTGTCTAAAGGTGGCAAAGTCCCGGATGGCTCCCTTAGGTATCTGCTGGGCGGCCTCCCATAGCCCTCGCTGGAAGAGAGTGTACCGTTGCTGGGCGTCCAACTGGAAAGAAAGAGGTAAGAATATTGATTCGACTTATTGCGGTAAACAATGCGCGTCTACTTAATACTTGTACACCTTGCGTCGGTTGGAGATGCGTCTCACGAATTTATCGCTCATTCCGAAGTAGGTTAGATCAATATGAATTTAAAAAGAAGAATTGGATGCATACATTGAAATTTAATAAACCTTTAGCTGCAAGCGAGACACCCTTTGTCTTGATTCAAGCTAAAGATGATTAAATCTCAAACAGTTCATAATAATATAATGGTCTTACATATGAGCAACAAAGGGGGCTAGTTCCGATAAAAAATGTGTATAACCCTTTTTACCCTACTAAAAAGGATGGGATATTTATGTATGTAGATATGTATCCCCCATAGCGCCTATACTGCCCATACGATTTTAATGTATGACGTTGACACCTCATCGATTCGTTATTATGGTTTGGGTGCCATAACGCGAACAAAATCAATATGACAGATGTTACACGTGGGGGGCGTATTGTTTTAATGCTATCATATCTTGTGGGATGTCTAATAAAACAAAAAAAAAACATTTAGTACAATATGAATAGCAGTGATAGCCGATTGGTTAAGCACGCGTCTTGCGGGCTACCAGGTCTCGGGTTCAAACCCCGGCTCGAACCTCTGGATTTTTCGAAATCTATGTGCGAATCATAATTTCTATATGATTATCACTTGCTTATGGTGAAGGAAAACATCGTGATGAAACCTGCATATCTTAGAAGATTTAACCAATTTTCGAAAGACATGTGAAATCCGCCAACCCGCACTGGGCCAGCGTGGTGGATTACGGCCTGAATCCCCCTCATGTTGAGGGGAGGCCCGTGCCCAGGAGTGGGACGCCAAAAGGGCTAAAATTATTTATTATTTTTTAGTACAATATAAAAGATACCAAGCGATTTACCATATTTCAGCGTTTATGAGCTATCGGCAGTTCTGAATGTAATTCGTACAATTCCGTAGTCGGGATACATTTTGACTTGATTTAAGAGTAGTATCTATGGAGTTTCTTACCCATTCTACTCCATAGAAATAACATTTCTATGGAGTAGAATGGAGTGAGAAACGTTTATATCGAATAGTTTATTCCAATACACCAGTGCCTAACAGTGCACACGATTGGACCTGCATCATTATCTTCTCTCTGACCATAATGAAACTCTCTAACCAACCAAACAATCACAAACAATTTGTAATTGAACTAAAACAAATATATTTTCAAAGACTTCATTCACGTCTTTCTAGTGACATCATATTTAATAAATGGGACTCGACAGTCAGAATGTTAAGTGTTTGTGTGAACCATTTGCGACAACCGAATATGGAGTAGCGAGGTGACATATTGCATTACACTGTCCTTGTAATGTTTATGGGAAAAGCGCCGTAGAAAATAGAGAATTACGTCACGATAGAAGGACGTTTTATACTGTATGCATGCAGAATAGTAATGTCTCAAACTTTCATATTTTTGAAGATTTCTTACTTAACAATACCAAGGCAAGGCTACAATAGATGACATTTAATACATTTATTACGAACTGATATCTCGCACAGAGAGTTAGCATTGCCATTCAACGTGGCTATATTGCCAGCTTTCTGGGCACTTTGCCAAGCGACGGCGGTCTGGCACGTCCATTTTTAGTAAACTATGCAAAGTTTCAAACCAAATATGACATGCTTAATTTCAAATTTCAATTTTCAATTGCATTTATATCTTATACTCGTAAACGATTTATTAATAAAGGCTTTAGATGGTAGAACTATAACTACAACCCAAAAATCCAACTTATGACAAGAGTTTATAAAATCTTTGATAACCATTCCTTGAAATATCTTGCTTTATAATAACTTTATTTTTTTCTATTTATAAAGTCACCGATGTCACGCGATTATAGCCTCAAGCTGCATGATACTTAATTAACAGTAATGACACCGTGATTCATACCTACAGGTAAATACATCACGCGAGCAACGTGACGCAAACAATTGTAATAAAAACTAGCCTGTAATTTCATTCTTGATTCAGTCTGATTACAATATTTCAGTATGTCTATGACTCATCTAGGCTTACAATAATTATTCTTTGATATTCTTCCTAACTTTGCCCACTTTTCCCAAATTTGGATTGGCGTTAAATTTTAAACTATTTTACCATTCTTATAGTTTAGTTTTTGATAACGCGTGAATGATTGCTAATATACCTATATGCAATGTCATAAGAGTCACAACCCATAGCATGTATCGTCGTGAAACGAACTAACTACCATAATTAGCGATATTTACACGAAGCGACTACCATCTGAGCTCTAAGAGTCACTGTCCACTTGGGTATGCTTTGAAGTGGTCCCGCTCCGACAAAGGCGATCGTTTCATTTCATGTTCAATTTAGAGAAGCCGAGAAGCTGAGAAAATAAAGCGAGGGATATTGGTCAAAGCGGGAGGGCTCACTTCATAAGACACCTAAGACGGTCACCCATAGAGCAAATTATAATAGTGAGACTGCTGGCAATCTAACGATATAGACGAATCGATACCTAGACGTTTCAGGCTTCTACTTACAGTAACGACTGTAAAACCAAGATTTGATATGTATTCTAAACATGAGTGTGTTATTCCAGCAAATCGTCCGAAGATTACTAATACTTAAACATTTATTCCATACCAAATTCGTCATTATACCCAGCAGTTTGTAATAACAGAGCAAAACTCAAAGGCTCACAGGTCAAACTCGTGATAAACATCTTAAAAACCCGGATGAATAATTATTTTATGAAATTATCCCACAATTAAAGTGTTCACACTTTTTTTCGTTTTGGCTTAATATAATTAAGGGTAAATACACTTTTCTGAGTCCACTGAGAAGCCATGAATGTGCAAATTAATCTTGTGATATTTATGTCCATTCAAATTTAAATCCGACATTCACATTCGATCTCACATCTGAGAGTGATCTTGGCAAAGTAATATTACATCAAACAGTACAAAATTACATCTCAAAAATGTAGGTTCCTTCTATAACTTCGATCTTAGAGTTGTTTACTTGAAAACTGTTTAAAGCGAAGAAAATCAACGTAAATGTTAACCACGATTGAATTATGTTATTTATTGCGTTTAATTGGCTATTGATTAGAAACATGATTGAGATATTGAATAAAAACCCTATACTTACATTATAATAATGCTTATGGTAAAAGAAAACATCGTGAGGAAACTGAGGTATTTATCGGCCTTCCTTATAAACTGAAGTTACAAGCTCAAAATAAATGACTTATTATAAAACAATTAGGTAATTAAAACCTTGAATCTTGTTCGGATAAAATCTTCACGGTCTCCGAATACAAGTTCAGCTTGCTTCACATCGTTATCATCGCAGGCAATTACAAAGACTTGATACACTCTTAACTCTTAATAAACTTAAGAAAAAGACTTAATTGTATCTTTCAATTGTAGAGACAACAACCACCGTAGACCACATCGTCACTTACCATCAGGTGAGAACAATCTCACCTGATGGTAAGTGACGATGTGGTGAAATACTTGCCTATATCAAAATAAAAAAATAAAAAAGACAAGCTGTTTCCAGCTGTCTACAGATCAAATACCGACTGGCTTAACCAGGGTAACACCACACTCTCATAGATAAAACAGCACGTTTTAAGAATGAGAGGGCCAGATAACCAAACCCCCTCTTCAGGTCGGCATAGCGCGAGCAATGCCATAAGTGTTGCAAGCATCTATAGGTACGGTAACTGCTTAACATCGGGCGAGTCGTAAGCTTGTTTTAGACTGCCTGTTTTATACATTTATAAAACAGTATTTTTATCTTTCTTCAATTTAACTGTTTTATTTATCTTCTTTCAATATCATTACCTAGTTTTTTCTATATTGGACTCTCAGATCACCAGAAATATTTTCACAAATGTTACTTATGTATAACATAAACAAAGATTAAAAACAAAGATTTTCTTAAAAATGTTCAAGCTAGGAAACTGAATTGTTAACCATGTTATATAACCATAATAAAGTGGAGTTTCCCACGGTATGGAACTGGTTTTGAACTTGAGACTGTACTTACAAGTTAATTATTGTAATGTTTACGCGTTACCTTGTCACTAACTAACTACAATTTGAGTTAATCGAGGCATTACGAAGTCTGCAGTTAGGGTTGACAAATTGTGAATTACGCACATACATGGTGTCACTTCACGCGTCAAAAATGCTGAAGTGTCTGCCGAACAGCGGTTTTATTTTAAGGCAGACCAACCCGTACATCCAAAGAATTTATCTCTTTATAAATAAATATCGCCAGACGAACACACCAACTGTATGGTCCCAAACTAAGCAACGCTTGTACTATGGGTACCGTACAGAGGACTGGGGGCGATCCCAGTGACACCCCGACCTGGTCAAATTACGAAAAGGCCATTTCCGAAATTTGCTCCGGCGGGAATCGAACCCGCAACCACCATGTGCAGTGAGCTGAGCGGCCTACGCTCGAACCACTGCGCCAAGCGGTCGTCTAACAAATAGTTTTAGCGTTATACAACAAAGCCGGCAAACAAGTGTACGACCCGCATGATATTAAGGTGAAGGCGCCTGTCTAGCCCGCGAAATTCAAAATTTTCGAGTATTTTTATAGTTTATCCAAAATCTGAAAACATTTAGGACAACATTTTGTGATTTGCGACAAACACAGTATGCAGTGCGTTTATTAATACATTTATTTTACTCTAAATATTATCACGGTGGATATGATACTAGTTAATCACTAAATATACAAAAAAATCCAGATTATCTGGATAGCTGTCGTACTTGAAATGTTTTAGAGTAAGTTGGGTATATTAATAAATGCACTGCACACGGTCTTTGTCGCGACTTACAAAATGTGCCTTTTATTACTGACAGATTTTGAAAAAAATCTAAAAAACCTCAAAAAATTTGAAATTCGCGGGCTAGATGGGCGCTTTAGCCTTAAGCAGTTATCGTAGCCTATAGATTTATTTTATTTATCTATTTGAAAAGAAAACCAACAGCATCACAAAAAGTTTGTACATAATAGCGGATTATATAAAAATAAAGCCAATAACAGGTTTTTCTTAATTTGCTTGCAATATTAAAGACGTTTCTCGCACTCGCACTTGCAGTAGCATAAAGTGTCGGAAAGGGAGGGTCGCCGGGCTCCTGTCGCTCCAACTCATTGCATGAAACGCAGCTACTTTACGTCTATATTCTGTGAGAGGGTTACTACCCTCTAGCATATACGGGATGGCTCTACCGGGTGGTACTCTACCCGGTAGAGCCATCCCGTATATGCTTATACAGTCAGCTGGGCTATAAATTCATTTAATACTAGCTGAGCCCGTGACTTCCGCGTGGAATTTTGATCCTTTCTTAGGGGATGTCTACGTCATGGTAGCTTTATGCATGCAAAGTCTCAGCCCGATCGGTTTAATATTGACAAAGTTGCATACAATCTTTCATCCCCTATTTTATCCCCTTGGGGTAGAATTAATCAAAATCCTTTCTTAGTGGATGCCTACGTCTTAACATCTACCTGCATGCCAAATTTCAGCCCGATCCGTCGTGGTTTGGGCTGTGCGTTGATAGATCACTTTGTCAGTCAGTCAGTTAGTCAGTCACCTTTGTGTTGTATATATTTAGATAGGTACCTAAATTCGTTTAAATTTTCTTAGACATCGTCAGGACAGACCTTTCAGGTAGCTACTTCAATGCCACGCGCGTACAATAAAAATAATGAGGCATCTATTAATTCTCACACAAGCCAGCGTGTGGCCATTGTCAATGATCAGAGGACATTCCCATACCGGTGGGTTTCGCAAACGGGACGTGACGATGGTTTTACACCTTATTTTGGGTAAAATTGAGGAAAATAAATGAGTTAAACTAACATTGGTTGTGAGGCATTGAAGAGCATACCAGCTGACCGTTTAGCTCTACAAATTAGAGTACATAAGTCTAATCGCATGTAAAGCATCATTACTATATGATAATATTATCGTCAATGAGAAAATAAAATTTAAATTTCCTTAAAACAATAAACATCAAAAATAAAAGTATGATCATAAAACCGGTACAGTACAAACAGAAGTTTCATTGAAATGTTAAAAATGAGTTTGTTGAGAACAAGTTCTACCTCTATTCTCTATTCTACGTGGTTTGACCTAGCTCTATCTCTGGAGTATTTACGTAGAGTGCAGGTCAGAAGTAGAGCAAGAGACACCGTCATCATACTAGTGAATCCAAAGGATTGGTTACCAAAACAGCGAGTTTGGTCATCTGTCATTGTCACTTCAAATATCAAAGAAGGCAAACAGCTTAACAAACAATAAACCAACACAAAAAAGAGTAATTCACAACGAAACGAGTTCAAGTTTACAAACAGAAGTACAATCGCGTACAGACGCGATTACCATTGAATATTTGGCACAATTCTTTATGCAATCCATTTACACTTAGCAAGTGGAGTACCACGCTTTAAATTACCATTTCAAAACTGATTCCTAAAGGATTTTGTGCTTTAAACCGTGGCATTAAAGTCTTTAGGAAGATTATTTGAGAGTGCAACTTAATTTGGTGTGAGTATTGTAAGGTCAGGATCGTCTTTTGTCATCAATTAGCGTTGTTACGTGTGTGGGTTGTGTGAAAAGTGCGTACAGTTGAATGGAAAGGTTAAATAAATTGTGTCTATTTGTTTGTATTTGTTGTTATCTTTGTAATTACAAGTATTCTATAAGTACAGTTCTAATAATATTAAAATTTACAAGTATATTTTAATGAAAACATTTCATTTTATATGGGATATTGTGCCTATCAGGACTCGGAGATATTTATAAGCAATTTTCAAAATATGAATCTAAATAATTTACGAGCCTTTTATATTTTAACTTGTGATGTCAACGCTAATTCTTATAGTTTCAACAAAAAGTATAAAATAAGTAAAACCATTATCATTCATAATTAATTCATAATTGAATTAATTAGGTATTTTGTGTCCATCTGTACCGGAGTGCTCAATAGACCACAGCAACGCAAGCGCAGCCTGGTCACACAAAATATGAATTAAAAAAATCGGGTATTGTGACGTCATATCGCGATGATCATGAATCATGACTGCTGTTCCCAAGGTGAAGGTATTGAGCTAAATTCTTTTGAGTGCATGCAATTTTTACTAGATTAGAATAAAATCTACTTATAACGTGTCTATAATGGACTAAACGTGTATGCCAAGCTTCTAGGGGTATGAAGAGGAGAAGGGGGACTGCAGGCAAAATTATAAACTCACTTTAAATAAGTGAACGAAAAAATGAGTTAGTTAATCAATGATGAAAACAGTGTTTGAGTAAATCAATTACTTCTATCCATAACTATTAATCTTGAAAAACAATAATAAATTAATATCGCCAGAGTAACGTAGGTAGCAACTTTAACTTACAATGGAATGGGGTCGGATCCCAGTGTCACCAAGGCAGGGGCAAATTTCGAAAAAGCCATTTTCGAAATTTTCCCCGACGGGAATCGAACCTGCAACTACCCGGTGCAGTGAGCCGAGCGGCCTACGCTCAAACCTTTACGTTAAATGTCGGTATCGTGAACAAAAGCGTGTATAATAGTGCTGATAAGAAACGCTGAAAGTTTATCAATCACTGATAAGAATAAAAATATCCAAAATCTACTCGTCAACAATCAATGTACCTCCGTACCTATGACCCTTGCTAATCAAATTTTCAATTTCTAATCTATGAAAAGAACAAATTTTCCATCAAAGACATGGAAATACGAATGAACCTACAATATTACAGCGTAAGCCGCTCGGCTCACTGCACCGGGTGGTTGAAAGTTCGATTCCCGCCGGAGCAATTTTCTGAAATGGCCTTTTCGTAATTTGCCCTGGTCTGGGTGTCACTGGGATCGCCCCCAGTCCATTGTACGGTACCCATAGTACAAGCATTGCTTAGTTTGGGACCATACAGTTGGTGTGTCAATCTGGCGATATTTATTATTATTATTTAAATGTATCAACTTACTGAACTACTTTAAAGTGGTTTTGCATATTTTTTTTGTAAATTTCTGTGTCACGTAAATCTAACGCAATGTTTTTTTTGTGGCACATTTTATTTGATTGTATATTTCTTGTTTCACATTTTTTTATATTATTAAACGCATAATGTAACGAACGTGCTAACCTCCATTTTTTCAGCAGCTTGAAATATAAATCATAGATTTATGTTGGATAGGTACTGTACTCTGGATATAAGTCACGCATCAGTAAAAACAAAACAAATTGTGCTAAGATACATATTTTTGTTTAATTATTTTAGTACACACACACAATAAACTAAACTAGTTGCCGTCATTGCCATGATGGAAATATATGAGCAAGAAATCAATATATATATATATAATAGTAGTATAATGTTTTTTTCAAAGTGATACGTAGGTATTCAAATTACCACCAAACCACCACCTAGCAATTATAGTCTTAAAATCAAAGAGTTACATTTTCTTTTTATATTTTTGTCATCGTTTTAAACAAATCACAACTACCATTATCTTACTCCTTACCATAAACAAGACCAGTGTCATCATTTAAACATGGTCAGAAACCAATTAAATTGATCATAGTCTAACAACAATGATCTACACTATAAAACACAATAAGGAGCCTTGGGACAATGAATTATCTTATTGTTCTTGTGTCCCGGCCTTATAGGTCAAGATATTCGTATAATATTAGGTTCAGAACTTAGTTCCGCCATTTTGTCGTGGCTACTACCATTTTGAATTTGGAATGGGGAATTGGAAATTGCGTTTTACATTGATTATGTGAAGCAGCTCTACCATTAAAACTCTTGGTAGCAGTATTTAAACATACAATCGCTAGGGGTCGCTAGTTGCTATTGCATATATTTAAAATTTTGGCATGAAAAATGGTTAGTTCCTCGAGTGGTGGCTAAACAAATCTATACTATATTTATAAAAAAGTAGAGTCATTATTTATAGCTATATTTGTAGGAGGTAGCATCTGGACCTACTGATGCGATGCAGAAAATTATTTCACCGATAGAAATCTACGCTATATCACAGTGATAAAGGCTATTTAAAATATACAGGGGTAAAACCGCGGGGCGCAGCTGCTAGTAGTAGTAGAAGTAGAGCATAAGAAAAATAAATTTCAATGAAAACAAAAGCCGTCTCGTTCAGGAAATAGGGTTATATGCCTGTTAAATTCAGTATTGGATTTAGGGCCATTATGCCAGGTGACGGATATCCTCAAGGCTACAGATATTGGCCAACCATCCAATCGATTACAAGTTAACAAAGGTGACCTAACGCCATCGCAACACCATTGTTTGAATAGTCCGCAATGACAGGTATTGATGGTGACAGAGAAAAATGTGGGATTTGTTCGTTTGAGTAGAATCGTGGTAGCCCAGTAGGCAAGGCCCTTCTGATTCGAAGATCATGGGTTCACATCCCGGTAGGTAAACAACAATGGACTTTTTCACAAATCTATCTGTGCTGCTCAAATTGAAGCTGCTTATGGTGCACACCTTAATAATTCCATAATCGATATTGAACGTTTAATCATAAACTAACTTATTAAGTAATAACAGCCGAATGTTTATCAATAATATTTAGTAATATAATAATAACAACAAAAAACAATAAATATATAGTACATTCTGTATCGAGTTCGAACTATTAATGGATGACCGACTAAAAACCTCTTGTTATGTGTAATATAACCTAAATTAAACATTCGATTTCAATTTATATCTTCCGGCGGTAAACGCTGATGTCTGTCTTTTTTTCGAACTGGGGCGCACCTGGGTCGTACCCAATGTAAAGGAGATGCATTGGATGGAGTATTATTGACGCAAGCACATACTAAATAAACAAACCGTTTCAATACCTCTTTACATACATACGCCGCAGTCGCATACACGACTCCCTGTTCGCTCTGAGATAAGTATCTGATTTAATTATTATTACGAGTAAACTTACAACACCTGTTAGTGTGGGAACTTCTATAGGTCGTGACTAGTACTAACTTGTTGTTTTTATTACATATTTTTTTATTCAAATGACCTTATTATTGATAGTACAATAGCTGACCAATGAGGTGACTAAGATGATTGTTGAAACAACCATTTTGTTTTTGATATTGACATACTTTAAGCATACCCTGTAAGGTCTGTCATAGTGTACTGGGTCAAAGTAAATATGGCTTCCTTGCAATTAAGGTAGTGCCTTGCATTAGGGCCATTTTCATTTAGATTTATCCAATAACGAAATAGTACATTGTTACATGAGTGGTGAAAGTTACTTATTTTGTCCCGAGACGGGGTTTGGCGCCCGAGCGTAGCGAGGGCGCTAATAGTTCGAGGGACAAAATAAGTCTTTCACCCGAGGTAAACACTGTGCTTTTCATTACGAATACAAGGAAAATAAAAATAAAAACAGGAATTGGCTAAAGAAATAATACAAGGAAGTATAAACAATACTCTACAACTCGAAAAAAAAAAACGGATTGCCGCCTATTTTGTTTTTTTTTTCGTTGTTCGGCCAACTTCATTATTTAGTCATTATTTTTCATTTTCATCTTTATATATTTTGCCCAAAACTATGTTATTTTAAAGAAATTGTTGAAACTAAATTATAATTAAGTCATTTAAAAAAATATATTCTTGAATTAATACTTAACTTTATGTTATTTCAATTTTACATAGTGCTGTAATTGAGTGACTGTAGAAAAAGTTTGAACATGGTTCCATAGAAATGTGAAAATGGAACTAGTTTTTTTTTATAATTTGACAGCTGTCAGTTGAAAGCGAAACTCCCGGGCCTGAAAAGTATTACTTTCAACCCGCTTCTCAGGCAACTTCAGACCTACTTTCAGAGTATGAGTAATGAAAAATATATTTTTGACAAATATTTATACTAAAAAAATATACACTATATAGTTTTTGCATAAAAAAGTCGGCTACCAAGCATACGTGCTGCCTGATCTTAAGCAGTTAACGTAGACTATAAATGCTTGCAATACCAAAGGTGTTGCTCGAACGTTGGCACCCTGAAATAGTGTGGGAGAGAATAAAGGGAAGAGAGGGGTGGGTTGGGCATCCAGCTCTTGCACTCATCCTTGACACCGATTCAAAAATACAGGAGTTATGCGGTAACATTTTGGATACTTTTAAAGAATAAAGAAAAATAATAGGGTTCTGAAGGGTTGAATTGTAATTCCTCGAAATGCAAACCGATATCGCGGCTGTGTGCGTTTTGGTACTAAACAGACGAAAATAGTTACCCAGTACGTTCGTTCTACCTTTCAATTATAGCGTACCTATAGCTAGAAAAATATATGTCGTTGTTTTTTTTTCAGACGGATTTTTTTTCGATCCTAGAGATAATAGAACGTCATAAATCACACGTCATAGTTAGAAAACTGCATATAACACGTAATAACTAACATCACAATACCGACTCTCTTGAACGCGCAAAAAGCTTTGAAGATAGGAGTGTGTAGAAACGTTATCCATTAAACAATTTCTCATACATTGTTCCAGCGAGCTGTGTGGGATTGTACGAGAGCCCGGAAACTTTCCACTACGTTTGTATGGGAATGTGTGATATACGAGATTTTCAATTTAATATAATTGGCATGTTAAATAAATGGTGTTCTTAATTGGTTCTTTGTCCGTAATATCACTTTATTTTAATCTACACAAATATATCAATTTAATGTTCAAAGTGTATAATTTGTAACTCAACTACAAAAGCTATACTAAATTCACCAATTGAGTCGGAAAGGCTGAATGACTTGTTAAAATATCTTCTAAAAAACTTATAAAGTCAAATAGTTTATTCATCAATTTCCAAACGGATTCCGTGTTATAGTTCCGTCTCAAATGTGCTTAACAATTATCAAATAGAACTACCTACCTATGTAGTTAGATAAGCTAGCCAACTTACGATTTTCCTTTTTGCGTTTGTATTTTCCATACGAACAAAAAATGCTATTCTCAAGAACTTAATTATAGAACAAGTTTTCCCATGGTACTAAAATGTGACACGTCATGAACACACAACCTACCTACATTGTCTATTTGATAATGATCGCAAATAGTTAAGTCATTTGCCTCTAACGACCCCACGGACAATCGTTTTATATTTATTTTAATACAGAGGGCACAAAGATTTACACGGTTATTTTGAATTCAATATTAAACCACGGAAATAGTAGCAATTTAAAAAAAAAAAAAAAAAAACAATAAGAAGGCTCGAAAATGACGTGTACGAGTAAGAGTTTATTAGATAGTTTAAAGCTGATGCTTGTCGTTCTCTTTGCATCTTGATCACAAGATTAGTTGTAGGAGCTATAGGGACTTCTGGTAAGATTACCTCTTATCGTAGCTAGTAATATTTTAGAGAAGAAATAAAACTTACCGCTGCATGCTGAGAAGCATCATTGACGTCAGTCTCAAAATTCCACTGAGCTGCTACATTATTCGTGCACTCCTTCGAAGCCTGATCATCTGCTTGAGCAAGGAAATCTCTAACCTGCTGCAAATTCACTTGATGGAATCGATCATCGATATTATTACTATCGACACCCCTATTAAAATCATAAGGATTCGTTCCCACATAATTAGGATCGTCCCGAACGAAATTTGGATCGTTCCTTCTAAAATTAGGATCATTGTTTATATCGATTCTGTCATCTCGATTCCTGTTATCGTACGGTCTTGATGTGGAACTCGGATTCCTAATATTCCCATCGATGTGAGGGTAACCGTTATTGCTAATATCAGGATTGATACCGTAAGGGGTAGAAGATATCGGATATATTCCTGAAGTTTGACTGGAGCTGATAGGTCTTGCAGTACTGAATTGGAAGTTCCGATTATCGAACTGATTCCCTGGAGCATTGATAGACGGTTGCGTGCTAGACAGTAGTCCGTAACCAAAATTCCTTTGAGTGCTCGATATCGGAGGCAAGTCGAGCTGAGGTTCAGCGGTACAGAACTTGAACAACACCAGGATAACTAGTAACCACATTTTGGAGTATATTATCTGCTGTAGACAGGTCATGTCTGAATGGTCGGAGCTGACCCAGTTTCGCGAGGGTCTGTGCGACCAATGGTGCGTGGTGCTTAGTTGGTATCGCGTCTACGACTGGTGGTTCGTTCGTCGGTTACCTCTGAACTCGGGCCGTGTGAATCGGCTTTTGTCTCCGCCTGTAAGTACCTGCGTATAATAAGCTTGAGGTCACTGTGCGTCACGTCCTACGTATTTTTCTTGTTTAGTATTGAAATTCACAATTCTGCGATGTCGTACAGGTGGTAGTATTTTAGACTTTTATAGTATTTTCATTTTATCATCATCTAGGTTGACAAATTGGCCAAAAGCTAACCTGCTAATGACATTGAGAACATTCAATGTCGCTAACAACCCGCGGCATTGTACATGGCGTGTCAAAAGTATAATTAAACCATGTTTATCATTGAGATCACCGTGTAATGAATCGCAAGTACTTGCAGCTAATTCCTTCATTGTGCTGTTTAGCGAAACATTGAAATTATTTCATTTGTCATCATCTAGACATAAATAAAGAATAAATATCGCCAGACTGACACACCAACTGTATGGTCCAAAACTAAGCAACCCTCAATGGGTACCGTACAATGGACTGGGGGCGATCCCAGTGACACCCAGACCAGGGAAAATAGCGAAAAACCATTTCCGAAATTTACCCTGACGGGTATCGAACCCGAAACCAACCGGTGTATGAGCCGAGCGGCCTACAAACTAGGAAAGCACATCTTTGTACATAAGAGTTAGACAATAATTTTCTATCAATTCAACATAGCCTTTAATTTTTAACACTTTCTGTGACGTCATTAGTGACGGGAAATCCAAACCGCTTCAAAGACACCGATGCCACCGATGCCCCTCCGCCCGCTACTATTCCCTCGAGTGATTATCACGCTCATACTCGTACACATATTTTTATATCTGTAGTCGCGAGGACTGTAAGTTATCGGCGACCAACCTCGACTCTTGATCGGGGTGTTCGGACACGCTAAGTACAAACATTTGCGTTATCTATGTAATCTATATCTGTGGTCGTCCCCTTTTACTTTACGCTGATCTTCTGTGAGACGGTGGTACTACCTCGGTAGATCCAACCCGTAAGGAGCTGTAGTTAATTAAGTACGGCTCGTATCACCGTAAACATTGGTACTTTATAGTCGATGTGGTTTTCTATCTGTTACCTTTATATTATGAGCTCTATCTTAATGGAAATACTGATCACTTTATAACAACAATAAACTTTTAGTAAAACTAAAGAATTTTATGGTCTGTGTGGTTTTGTATCTGTTACTTTTATATTATGAGCTCTATCATAATGGGAATACTGACCACTTTATATCAACAATAAAACGTTTAGTAAAACTAAAGACGGAAAATCCCAGCGGTAATGAATTCATGGTATTAACTAACACGTCATTACACTTATAGGTTGCGCAGACGCGCCGCCGCGCCGTGTCCTGTGTGCCGCGCCTTACAACGTTTGACAATTAGTGACGTCGCACCTAGGTTTTTAACGGTATTACATATTTTGAAATATACTTCTACATTCTTGAATGTAAACTAGAATTGAGTTATACATATTGTTGAACTAGAACTTACCCCGTGAATACAAGAAAAAGCTGCGTTACATACCGCAAGTAAGCAAGGTATAAAACCAGCCCCTCCTCCCTTTCCTGTCACTATTCCCTTCAGGTCGGTAGCGTGCCAGTAATACTTCGCAATACCAAGCATTCATAGACTACGGTTACTGCTTAACATCAGACGGGTCGTACGTTTCTGTCCACTTTGTTGTATAAAAGAAACCTTTGGAAATAACGGGATTACATGTACGAATGTTCTTTCCAAAGATGTGTTGATGATGAATAGGACGAAAACATTTTCAGCAAACCTTCTCCTCTTTCCAAAGACGTGGGAAGTTCAACCAACACTGTGCTAAATCCCCCTTACATGAAGGGGGAGTATACCCGGTATAATGACAAAAGTATCGCCCCGTAACGATTGGCAACAAAATACCATCAAAAAATCCTGGCACTAGTGTAAGTATCTCTGCACTTCGGGATATGCTGGTGTGAGGGAGTATTATTATAGTTTAAAATATTCCAAACACGAACGCACAGGCGTGGCTAAACACCGATGAAGGAGCGAAAGCGTAGATAACATAACGTTATGGGTTCAGGAAGTGGCGACCTCCTAAGCAGTTATTATCACCTGGTACTTTGTTCGATTCAAACACTTTTTATCCGTATTTCGGTAACACGTCTCCACCTAAGACAAGGGGGTTTAAGCTCTTCAGTAGAGTCTAGTGTGTGGTGAAGTGAAGCTTCACCCCTCCATAAAAAAGGGGGATTTTGACTTTATAAAAAAATATTGTATCTAGTCTTGTGGCGTTACTCCTCCAATCAATAAATAATTATGTAAGTGCCTAACTCTTTTTAATGTCCCACTCTTGGGCACGGGCCTTTCATTAATGCGAGGGGTATTTTGTCCAACCCTATAATACACTTGAATTTGTCTTTATACCTAGAAATATTCTATAGGGTGCCATCGTTTTCTTTACAAATTGCCACCAAATTACCTAAATATATGAAATACGCATAAAGGAAACTCGTTGTTAAATTATATTGAGCTGTAAATAAGTAAAAAGTACCTCATTTATTCTTCTTTTCGTAAAAACGTATCAGGGAAATCAAATCGTGTTAAGTCAGCCGTTTCGCAATTGCAATCAATGGTTAAGTACTTAAGTAGTTATTTTTGAGAATCAATCATACATTAAATGATCTTCCTAAACATTACAAATATTTCATGTCGATTTCATTCTATCCTGTACTGTCCTGCTGGGCAGTACAAATCCTCTTTTTTTCCGCTAACTCGGGTTTTAGTTATCTGGATATAATCTGCCAATTACGAGTCCAGCTCAACCTGCCATCACTGTCTGGGTCGTTTGATTTGCCCGTCCCCGCAGTCTGGGACCCACTGGGCCGTATACCATTAAATACAAATTCAGAAATTTCCGAAATGGAAAGTAACACGAGATTAAAGTGGTATTATCAACTCTATCACCATGTACTTAGATACGCAATTTTCCCATTGTCCCAGTTTACCGTGGGAATACATGCCTGCACAGCTGTATACGCCTACAGTTTATAGGTACGTACTATATGCAGAACCGCTGCCGCGTGCCAAGCACCGCATTATAAAGTCTCATGACAGTTATTGTACGAGTTTATGGTGGTACAAGGTTTGTTTTGAAATGACGCCCTTGGAGGCAGTAGATTAAAAATTTAAGGATTATCACGTGTTCTTGGCCTCAGGATCGCGTAGTGCAGGTTATGTTGCAATTAAATGTAGGTAAACACAAGCACGATTTGACAGTGTACAAACATTGATCCTACTAATATTATAAATGTGAAAGTTTGTGAGTGTGGATGTATGTATGTATGTTTGTTACTCCTTCACGCAAAAACTACTAAACGGATTAGGATGAAATTTGGAACACAGATAGTTTATAACTGGGATTAACATATAGGATACTTTTTGTCCCGATAATCCCGAAATTTTTGTTACGTTAAATACTACTCGGACGAAGTCCGTGGGCACAGCTAGTATAAAGATATGAATATCGCTGAATAAACCCAACAACAGTCTCTAACATATTTACGGGCTTTTCCGCCCCCTTACAGAAGTCCAGCTTAAAGTAGCTATTAATAATAATAATAGCTACGGCGTTTCGTACGATGACTAAGAGAGTCGAGAACCCAACTCCTCCTCCCTTCCACTTCCTCTGTTCGACTCCACTTCCGGTTGGCAACATGCGAGGGTAAATACTTGTCGGGGCGTTACATGCGTTACATGGCGGAGGGCGGTACACCATTGGTTTTTAGTGGGTATGACTACGTCTCCTTGGAGCAGAGACTCCCACATACCCCTCCCGCCTCCCCTGAAGTGAAAGCGGACCCATAGAAGGTATTTTTTATGGGCCCTTTGACCTTTGTCAAAGGGTTAATAATTTTGATATTTAGGTACGATATGTATTTCGTCTCGATTGTATTATGGTATTCGGTTTTCCCATAGTAGGTTTTCTAACGAAAAAAAAACGATTGTTCAATTCACGATAGCGCACGTCACATACACACCGACCTGAAGGGGAGTGGGAATTGGGATAGAGGGAGGGAAAAGAGAGGGGTTGAGATTCCGGCTCCCTCACTCATCGTATGAAACGTAACTACTTTACGCCGCGCGCCAGTCTTCTGTGAGAAGGTGGTACTATCCTGCCAGCCTGTATATGAACTAATATTCAATTGGCTGGGTTCAGCTTAGCTTTACTACCGTATTCTTTGTAATTAAGAGTTATGTGAATAACTCTAAATTGAAAATTTAAAAACCCCCGATGCGATGACCTGTTCATCAAATGTATAATTTACCTAGTTCTTCCAAATAATGATGTTAGCGCGATTTGCGTAGCTCCCGTAGCTCAGTATCCATAGTTTACTTCATATATCCATTGTTTTGGCTTCCTCATTTATAATCTAAGATGTACAATAATCAACAGAAAATCTGTGTAAAAGTATGAGACATTATTTTGTTATGACATTATAATAATTGACATTAGAATAGACAACGAATCTAAATATTGATGTCACGGAGGTTTTATTCCTAGTAAAATATTATCAATTATGATTCAATTTGATGTAATAACTCTGGTTGAGGTAGACGGGAGCAGCCTAGGGGAAGAATTTTCAATAACGCTAAAATTATTTTAAATTAGATTAGTTTTTTTATATTCTTTGTCAATGGCGGAGCAACGCCCTCTAGAATTATTATAGCGTAATATTCCACGACCATTAACAAACCAAACAAAATTTAACGCATGCGCGTATCCATCATTTGAAACGTGACTTATGGAACGTCTTTAGTTCATACACAAATCTCAATAAAATTGATAAAATATTCATTTTTTTCAGAATCAGGGAAACTTTTCAAATTTATAATATTGTAAAAAGCCAGTTCAGACTATTACGATCATTTAAAAATATAATAAATCTAAATCCAATCATCTCAAATTTCGACTGGATTCGAGCCGAGGGAATTGGTTTTGGCCGTGAATGTGGCTTTTTTAACCCACAAAAGAGCTGATGATCTTCAAACGGCTGAACCGATTTTCATGAAACATAGCTAAGAACACTCTCGATCAGAATACCTATCTAACAAAAGAAACAAAATTGAAATCGGTTCATCAGCTTGGGCGCTACGTTGCCACAGACAGACACACAGATACACAGATACACAGATACACAGATACACAGATACACAGATACACAGATACACAGATACACATGTTAAACTTATAACACCCCTCGTTTTTCGTCGGGGGTTAAAAAGAAGCTGAAATGCATCAAATTTGTCTCTTTATGTTGCACGAAATCTGGGCCCTAACCACGCTAGCTATTCAAATCGTAATAGAAAAGCAAAGGCTCGCGATTACGTTTCAAACGCTTCGGTTTTGACGTTTTGCTGAGACCATACCATATCAATGTCAGTAGAAATCGTGAAGCTCGTGTCAGCAAAACGTCAAAAGCGGAGCGTTTGAAACGTAATCGCGAGCCTTTGCTTTTCTATTACGATTTGAATAGCTAGCGTGGTTAGGGCCCTGGTCGTTTGTAAGATAAGATGTTGACAAGCAGTTACATTGTACAGAGGCCTAAAGAATCATAGTTATTTTTTCCACCACTTTAGATAGACAAATTGACAAAACGACCATAAAATTACATAAAGATAAACACCTCACTATAATAGTAAAATTGTTTTATATTCATTATTCGCACGACTGCGCCTCAATATAGGCGGTGGACAAGGTCGACAGTGAATTATTTAAACACAAGCCGCTATAAACTTTATGTTAATAGAAATAAGAGCTATCTAAAATGAATCGTTGGAGCTAAAACTGATTGGTCGCGACTGATTTTGAGATAATGTACTATTGAAAAAGTTGATAGGTAACCTAAATAATTTCGGTACCTAATTCTGTGTTAAGAACGGGTTATTTTTTTATTAGGTTAGATTGTTTTCTGTTTTTTCCTTTAAAAAAATAGAATAAGTAATCTAATAAAAAAGGTTAGAACCTAGTTTGTCCACGTAGTCTTTTATACGTAACTAGAGCTAATAAATTATCCAAGATAGGATTGCCAACAATCAAAGAATATAGGTAAATGCATTTTGATATACGAAATTAATGAATATACTTATAGAAAATATATATATATATATATTTCTACTTCTGGCACGGGCCGTTTTTCGTAATGCTTTAAAAACGGATCATAGGAATCTGTATAATAACAACAAGAGTATAACAAATATCGACTCACCCACTTATTTCCATCGCATACACGTAATCACTTAACAATCGCAAAACAAAAGACAATTTACATGCAATAACAACTCCGAACGGACAAGTGATCCGGAAAAATATGGATTGCACAAAAACTTATGGGCACAAAAGAATTCGTCTACCCGCACAAAAAAATATGACTGATTGTGCCAAAGTGTTGTGTGACCGCAGATGAAAAATACATGTTTTTGCCTCTATGATTGTAATAAGTCTTATTGCTTTTGGGTATTGTAAAAAATTTGGGCACTGTTTGAGACCTTCATAATAATGTTCCATGTAGGATTCATGCTAGTTGAATAATATATTTGGAAAAAATATTTTATAGATATTTTTCAATTCTCTCTATAAGGGTTATTTATACTAGACAATTTATCTCAATCCTTTTACAGCATCATAGAAGAAAATTATTAACCTAGATACTATGTATGCTCAACATGATACTTACAACAGCAATGTTTCATTCCGCGTTTATCAACACATTAACAGACCGTTAAAGTAAGTACTAAATGACAGTATATTACACAATTGGTTACTATCCATCAATCCGTCAATGGGTTGGTGAACTCGGCCCTTGCCTCGGATTTTCACAATTGAGAACTAATTCAAAATTCAGTACTAAATCACCACAGAGTTAAATAACTCATTCACTCTCATTTTCCTTCGTGGAAATGGAAATTTTGTCAACTCATGCGGTCAGGGTCATTACGACACGCCTATTGAGGCACTTCCTGCCATTGATCAGTTTTTAGTCCACCTAGAGCAGTGACTGGTACTATTGAAAATGGGCCCTACAGTTTATGTCTGTTACAGCAATAGAAGCACCAAGATAAATGACTTCCAGTGTGAAGCAATAGGTTTTTGGTGAAATAAATTCCAATGTTTGGCAAGTGGTTTTAAAACAATTTGGATGATTCACAATATAATCTATGTATGCATACAGGGTTACTGGTAGTTAATTCAAAATAATCTTAACAGGCTATGATAGAGGAGACCTAGGAATAAGGATATATAAATCAGACCAAATAATAAGGCTTATGGCAATTTAATCGTCAATAAATAATATTCAATCGAGGGAGGCGTATTTCTTCAGTCTCGTGTTGAAGCCAGATATCTCCATCATGGATCTCTGTTCAGCTGTGCAGTAAGCTGGAAAATACATTAGGTAATTAATACTCTATACTTCACTATGTTAGGACTCTATTCCCTAAAAATTGTGAATAACACCCTGTGAAAATAATAGTTGCAGACCCTAATTTGTCTAGAGTCTAGACTATACTAAGAGGAAGCTGCAGAATCTTTAGAAAATGCTATTTGTGGGCATCCGATGACATGCATGATCAGCATATGAAGTGGACGGATCAAACTAAAACCATCAAAGTCTATGTCATCAATGTGTGAGAAGGCTGTGAGTAAAGGTTTGTCAGCGAATTATTAGCCAAGCTCTATTACGATGACGCCAAATAAGAACAGCTTCTAATATCTCACACTAACCCTGATTGATGGAAGTGTGTTAAGAAAAATTAAGAGATCCAGGCTTGGTGAATAATTGATACTTACGGACGGTGCTGGGTTCCCAGCCCACGAATTCCCCATTCCTTTCGTTTTCAGCCTTAAGCCAACCATGCAAAGGTTCGAAGTACTCCAGCACACCACTAGCGTCCATGTTGCGTTGACCAGTTAGAGCCTCCATCGCATCTGGCCAGGGTTTCGACGATCCTAGTTGTAGCATTTTACTGGAAAAGATAATGGCTTAATTATTAATTACATTTTGCACAATCCATACTACTTACTAGAAATATTCGTGTTGTGAGTTTGGTTTATTTATTTATTTATTATAGAATGCTTGTTGTGCTTACAGCAATGCCAAGACGCACAACAAGCTAATAAGGTACAGGGGCTTATATTTAGGTACTTAAAAATCTAATGCAGTCATTTAAAAACATGTGTAATTTCATGTTGAATATATCAACGTCTGGTTGGTTCGCAATCAAAGCGTTGAGTAGATGTACGGCCTGGGCTGTCGGGACATACTGCGCCGTGCGCGTGCGCACCGGCGGGGCCGCGAGCAGGCGCCGCGTGTGCGCCCGCCGCAACCGCTCCGGAGTGATCAGTGAACAGCGCGACAGAGTGGTGGGGTTATCTATTGCATTGTTAAGAAGCAGGAAATAGTGAAGCATTATTGCACATTTACGCCTAAGCTCTAATGTGTTTATGCCAACCACGCCTTCCACAAATAGTGATGGGTAAAGATATGGGTAGTAACCGTATAATTTTTTTATAAAGAAAGCGACAAAACTTTTTTTGTACTTTCTCGACCATTAATTTATATTTACTCTCATGAGGATCCCAGATTATCGCATTATACTCTAATTTACTCCTGACAAATGCGTAATATAGGGTAACAATCGTACTACGTCTATCGAAGCGATCGGCCTGCCGCATAACAAATCCGAGGGATTTGAAGGCTCTGCCACATAGCTCCGTAATATGAGCGTTAAATGTTAGCTCATTATCTAGGGTCAGGCCCAGGTCACGAATCTTTAAACTACTTCTGCATCCATAGTGATGTTGAGTATACGGCATCAAGTCACCCTATATTCAAATTCATAAGGAGGTATTCACGATCGATGGAATGTTTCCGTTTCCGAAACAACAGCTACCATCCTTTTTCTAATTCATATGTAAAAGAAGGATGGAAGCTGTGGGTTCTGATTTTACGGATACTACTGTTTACGACTTACTGATCAATGTTGACTTTACAAGTAGGTGCTAGCACCTATCGTATAAACTGATAAGCCTTAGTGTGAAGATATAATCATCAACCCAAACCTTTTATAGGATAAGAAAAATACATAATGCCTATAATTCTATGGCCTATAAGATGAACATGAAAAATAACTTACGCTAAAGCATTGCCAGCATCAGTGCTCCTGTAGATGTCACAGTTGGATAGCAGCTTTGTGGAGTCTCCAGGAGTATACTCGCCAGCGAGCTGGCACAGGGTCTGGTGGAATTGGAACTGTATGATGAAGGAGATGTAGTACCTGAATGAGATAAGAGCAAAACACATTATTCAAAATGAGCATGTAAAAAGAAGGTAATTTAAAAAATATATATCTTTCAACATGCAATGTATCATGCTACAGCTGATCAAAATAAGCATATCCACACTAGCTAGCAACTGTTTAAAAACCAATGCTGGCTAGACCCGACCGCTAAAATAAATTGAACCATACTGCAAATAAAGGAAAATGCGTAAAGACCGTAATAAAATAATGTTACCTCATATACTCTACATCGGCAGAAATATGGTATTTAGCAGCAGGATCGAAGTCATCTTCAGACCTCGGTGCCGGTGGTTCGATGCCTTGAAGTGATTCCCTCAGTTGCCAGAAGTGGCAGTTGTAGTCTTGTGAAGTGGTTGTTCCACGGAACACGCCATAGCGGAACAGGTCTAAGATGTATGCAAAAGGCAGGAACACGATTTTGTCCAGACTCTGAAAACATTGTTTTGTGTGAGACTAATTTATTTCAGACATGGCATGATATGTCTCCTGATTATGACAAGGCCACACAAATCATCAGCATAATAATAATACATTACGAACCATTTTGTATAGCTGATTGATATTAGACTCCAGATCATCGGGACCATCTTCCAGAAGTCCCATCACTCTTAAATGCTTGGGTGTGGCCACCGACAAAGACATTACATCACCAACTGCTTCATGAAAACCTGTAAAAACACCAAACCATTATTTAACTCCATGATCATAAAAGCGTGATTCAATTTGGTTATTACTTTTTTTCAGTGTATATTAAGCTATGAAGTTCCTTCTTTATTACGCAATTTTCGTCCGTAATTTAATTATAATAAATAGTAGATCCAAAATGCATACCAGGGTTGGCTCCAGCTCTATAAATTACAGGCTGATCTCTGTACTGCAGATAATACTGAATATGCCCCATTTCGTGGTGAGTGGTCTTGAAGAATGCGTCTGTGATTGTAGTACATTGGCGGATCCTGTCAAATGTAATGAGTAAATTTGACATAAGTAATAGTGGTAATCTGTCAGATCATGATGATTAAAAGATAAATAACGCCGCAACTAATTCGGGCTGCAATCTCCAAAAAAAAACACTTTTGCCAACCCTGGAATAAGAAATATTAGAGTGAAATAGGGCCTTTTACAAGTTCAGATACATTTTAAAGTAAACACAAGCACAACTTGCCTAAAGTCTTCACCGTCGTAGAAGTCCCAAGCAGACGCGTGGCACACCATCTCCCTTCCATCATCAGGCTTCTCTATAATCGACTTCTCCCAGAAAAGGTCAGGCATAGCGATCAAGTTCAGGGAAGTGAAGAACTCTTCTGCAGTTTTGAACATTTTGAGCGCTGTGTAGTTCTGGAATATAATTTTGTAATTAAGGACCAGTCTAGAGATGGAGCCCTATTAAAAAAAATGATTATTTACAAACAATTTATTAATATTATCTTTAAATATTTAAACTGTTTAAAGGTTGGTAACTAAAAACACGGTGAAATATTATATGAAAAGACATTAAATACTTGTCGACTGCAAAAAAGCTAGGTGTCTTGTCACAAAGCGTCGGGTTTTAGGTTTCAGGATCATTAATCTTACTCATTATATACTCTTAGATTCATTGGAATACCAATAGGAGATATCAAGTAAAAATAGAGCTGAAAGCTCACAAAAGTGCGACAGCTGACGACACTCACAAGGCAAAAATTGTTTTTACCTGAGCAATAAGTGCAGCGGTGATATCAATATCTGCCTTCTCGGGGAACGGCCTGGTAAACTTCTCCACATTGTTCCAGGTTTGAGCCCAAATGTTACCTGCAATTGTAATGTAATAGCTTTAGTAGCGTCATTTTCCTCATCACACGTGACGTCAGAGAAGCGGCAACACAAATATCGATGCCAGAAAAGGAAAAAAGGAAACTACGTTCAACAATCTTAATTGATAAAACTCAAAATCAACTCAAACTAAATTTCTTTTTATTAATGTAATTAATAATTAATAGTAAATAATAATCAAATCTCACTCAGATTTATCAAGGACGTTGGGAGAACACAGATAACGACAAACAGGCACCTATAGTTCGTTAATTTCATGAAGACGCCTGCTCAGACTCTTATGACACCGGTATATGGGGCAATTTGCAATAATTCACGTGTCATCGTAAAATGGACTGACGATACTCATATTTGCTCGAGTTTTAATGAAATCCTTACCTAACAAATGCGCAGGGATTGGTCCTTTGGCCGGTACCACGTCATCGCCGTACTTGAGCCGCAAGTGCCGTCTAACGTAAGCATGCAGCTGTTGATACAGGGGCTTGACCTGAGCCCAGAGAGCTGAGAACTGGTCTTCACTGTCAGTGGCTTCGTATTCGCTCAGCCACCACTCTGCTACGCTGTCATATCCTGAAAATGACAGACAAATATCTACTTTAGTATGCTTTTTTATAAAATTTAAACCTACCGGTAGGTATATACATAGGGGTTACTTCCAGTAATCCTATTGGGAGAGAATATTGATTTGCATAATATTGATAATATTAGCCGTTATTCGATAAAAGGTGAGTCCAGATATTGCGTCGCAGAGCAGAAGATAGTATAGCTTAGCAATCGGTTAGACATTGTACTATAAGTACTTACAACTTCCTTGAATGTCTGAACATGTAGAATGTAAATTATACCCCTAGAGAGACTACGCATTTGCCTTGAAATTGAAAGCTGTAATTAAAATGTTAAGGTCCCAAGCCTTAAGACATAAATATTAAATAAAATAAAACATTTTTCTCAAAAAGTTATGACGTCAATGATGACGACATATAAAAGTTAATTTTACTCTTACCATTAAGTTTAGCCGCTTCATTATCCATTTGGACGTACTCAGTGAAATTGCCTTTGGACGGCGCTCCGGCTGCCTTGTGCCACTCCAACCAGGTGTACTTAAGTTCTTCCGCATCGTTGCTGGTTGCGAAAATGTTGGTAACCTCTGAAACGTATCACTTAGGATATCATAGATAACCAATGCACATAATAAACAATTGTGTCTGCATTGTTTATTTAGACATTTAATACTTAGATTTTAATTTTAAATGACTTTTAATTGTAACAATAACTGTCTTACCAGGCTCTACGTGCAGATCACACTTCGTTCTATCCTTATAATCGCAAATAGTCGCTTTGGCGTACGTCGACTGCATATTATTGATTGCCGTGATCAGCCTCTCGTTCAGATCCTCTGGCAAGGCTGATGTCCCAAGTTTCGTATACTTCTCAAACATTCTCTTCAGATCCTGATCTTCATATTCATGCCAGAGGTAGCTCATCGTCTCCTTCCAATATTCTTTTTCTTCTTCTGCTACCTCCAAAGAAGTTTGTAACTGGAATAGTGAAACATTCATAAAACTTTTCTCCATGCAGTCTCAAGTATGATCAGCTCTCTATATATTTATGACTAGCTGAGCCCGCGACTTCGTCCGCGTGGAATTTACCTTAACAAAAAAGCCAGCTCCCGCGTTCTAAGCCCGCGCGACAGGACCCATATTTTTTAAATATTGTTTTTCTAAAATAAAAGTAGCCTAAGTTACTCCCTAAAACATCAGCTATCTGCCAGTGAAAGTCTCGTCAAAATCGGTCCAGCCGTTTCGGAGATTACCCGGAACAAACACACAGACAGACAGGCAAAAAAAATTAAATGGTTATAGGTTTTTGTTATAGGTATTCTATGTACTTTCATATGCATTTAGTGAAAAAGGTGTTATTTTGATACTACAAACAGACACTCCAATTTTATTTATTTGTATAGAAGAAGACAGATATTCTGTAAAAAGGTGATACTACTCTAGTCCAGCCAGACCGTATGTGAGCTGTATTAAATTGGCTACATCTTGACTTTACCACTTTAAAACTTTATTTGTTCCTTTTACATTTCAGGTTCGATTAAAAAGATTCATAGTTCTCACCATTTTATTCTCATTCTGCTTCGTAATATTACTCTCATAGTTCCATGATGCTACGACCTTCTTGTTCCTCGCTTTTGCCATAAGCTCATCCAAAGCCCTCATGTAGTCTCTCCCCGCCGCCTGCTCCGCTGCCCTCTCCGCCGCCCGCCC
This sequence comes from Notodonta ziczac, assembly GCA_918843915.1. Taxonomy (NCBI): domain Eukaryota; kingdom Metazoa; phylum Arthropoda; class Insecta; order Lepidoptera; family Notodontidae; genus Notodonta; species Notodonta ziczac. The sequence goes on along the minus strand of OU974046.1, from coordinate 11,462,166 downwards.
TTGGGCAGCCACCACGAACACCGAGGCTATTGCCCCCAGGAGGGCGAGCTCGCCGATGATCTTCATTATCATCTGGAGAAAAAAAATCAATCATTAGGGAGAGATAGTTCTGTGAAAAATCGACCAATAGAGTAGCTGCAAAATGACGTGATAAAAGAATGTCGTGAAAATGATAAGATGCTATTGGTTGGACCTTGTTTTAGTTTATTTCAAAAAACTTTTGACATTCGCAAATTTAAACCGACCAAATGCAGTGACCTTAAAAATATAATAAATAAATATCATTAGACTAAAACACTAACTCTATGGTATCAAACTAAGCAACGCCTTTACTGTGGGTACCGTACCATGGACTGGGGGCGATCCCAGTGACACCCAGACCAGAGTAAATTACGAAAATAGTTCAATATGAAAATTATTGAAAGCGTAGAAACCTAGAATGATTGTCCTAGGTCTCTCGGAACGAATCCGAACATAATTCGTCTCCACGCTACGAATTATTCCTATAAAAGTCAAGTCACAAAACGAGTTCGAATCAAAAGTAATCTTTTATCGACGATGCACGAGTCTTCAAACCTGATAACCTAGTTTTTTACTTATTGCTCTTATAAAGCAGGTACATATTTACTTTTTGTTGTTGCTAAATATTATTGCTCACTTTAGACAAATAGGTAGCTTTGACACATTTGCCTAAAAACGCTAGCGAAATAAATTGAAGACTATAATAAAATTTATAAATTTTATTTATAAATTGAAAACTAAACTAGATTTTTTTATATATTATTATTGCAGATATCACTCAGAAATAATACTTGGGATATAATGTCTTACTCTTATAATATACATAGCACTTATTTATTTTTATATTTACTTATATCGATCGAGATAACTAAATTATTTTGTAGATCCCACAACACCAACTTTTTATATTTATATCATCAAAAATCACAAAAGATTCAAAAAAAACCTCACAACCCCAAAGCAGAACATGATCACAACACCAAGTAAACAACAACTGACCTGCACAGGAGACCACAATCGGCAATTGCTCAACGATCAATGAACAGAATAATCTTATAAGGTGAGCATAAATACCGAACGCTGCTTCTAAAAAGTGTACAACAAAAGAACATGTCAAGGATGTCAATATCTTGGATACGAATATTCAAATCCAATGATCGCGTTTGGCCAAACTGATGTGAACGAAGCCGTGAAAAAGATTTGCGATGTGTATGAACGACGCATTGTATTGAATAATGTTTACTGATGACGGCGGGCCGGCGATTCGGTTCCGTTATAATTTGAATTTCTTGGTTTTAACACCATTTCGAATTGAATTGTACACCCTGTGCACAAACATACACCATCCCAGGTTTATGACAGTTATAAAAACTGTGCTCAAGAATCTTTATTTAGCGCCAGCCAAGTGAGGTAAGAAGTACTATTCATTCATTATTATTCTTTCATATTTTATCCCGGTCTGGGTGTCACTGGGGTTCCCCCAGTCTATCGGATGTAAGGTACTTATTTAAATGATACAATGATGGTATTTTGTATGGCGCTTTTGTAAATCCTTAGATAATGTACTTTCCTTAGATAAAAACACTTGTTACCAACCAATTGTGCCAAAGGGCAGGGGGCCAAGTCTGTAAACCGTTCCAATATTGCTCGACTTGTGCTCGACTCGCAATATGTCGGTTTTATTCCCTTGACACCAAAAGGTTCCGAATTCGATTCCCATCCTGTATTCTCATCACAAGTACTACGATAAGTTTTAGGGGCTAACTAGAAAATTACCGTGATAACCAAAAGTGCTTACTTGTAACTACGGGTGAAATATTTTGTTTGAGCGCCTCTACGCTTATCGCCAACCCTACGCAATATTTTGTATGACAATGACTTCACAATGCCTACAAGCAAGTGCGCGATCAACTTATTTTTTCACATTGGGCCTGACTCAATGGCAAGAGGCCATAAATGAAAAAAATAAAAACTTACATATTTTTTTATCATCACACAAATTCGAGGAGACATGCCGAGCCATATCAGATAGCAGGAGACTCGCAGATACCGGTTTATGCATTCCCATAAACATGTTATTTATTAGTTATTCGTACAGTAGGTACCTACATAAAGATTTTTTTGTTATTTATTCTTATATGATGCTTTTTTCCTGGAGTCAAAATTCATAATTGTATGTTATCTATACAAATAAATAAATTTGGAGTGTCTGTTTGTAATATCAAAATATTACCTTTTCAATAAATGCATATGAAAGTACATACGGTACTTATATTATAACTATAAGGCGATTTAAAAATGTTTGTCTGTCTGTCTGTGTGTTTGTTCCGGATAATCTCCGAAACGGCTGGACCGATTTTGACGGGATTTTCACTGGCAGATAGCTGATGTTATAAGCAGTAACTTACATTTGTGTTTAGTTAAATTCCACGCGGATGAAGTCGCGGGCATAGCTAGTTATGAATATAGAAAAGTACTAGTCGAACGTCTTTAGCTCTCTTTCCATTGTCTTTATACTCGATTTTGTCAATAGATTGTATTCCCGGATTGCCTATCCTTCCTTCCTTTTTTAATATCAATTTTATCTGATTGATGGATCAAGATCCATTCCAGCTTTGGTCCACCAGATCCATTCCAGCTTTGGTGGACCAAAGCTGGAATGGATCTTTTACCACCGTTAGCGACATTTTCTACACAACCTTTTTAGTATTCACATTTTATTTTTTCATATATGAATATTTCAAGTATTATGGTGTCCGTGAAAAATGGTGTCCTAAGAAAATATCAAATTTCGACATTGTAGCAATTTTATGCAAAATATTATGGTCACGAAAACTACCAGGTACGAGATATCTTGTGCTACCCAATTTTTAGTTCAATATTTACCACTAAAAAGACAAGACAAGAAAATTCGGTGCAACGTTGGGACAAGTCACGTGTTTCTCGTTACCCAGATGGCTACAGCATTACCTGCAAGTCAACTCTATGGACCAAATTAGACACAAAACTAAGAACTCAGTACTTACAAACAAAACTCGCTTCGTGGTCTCACTAAAGTAGCCACACGGCATGTTGACCACACAACATTCGACTCAAAATACACTTAAAACCCACAGATTCTGGGAGCAAACTAAAATCTCCAGAATGAGCGGTAATTCAAATGCAAATGAATTAGTGTGTTGGCCTGTCATGCTTGTGCGGCTAAAACCTTTTGTGGCTCAAGAAAATTGTCTCCGACAACCGGTTGTGGTTATGCGAGAAGCAGGCAGTGTCTGTAATACTAATGTCGAAGATGATTTGACTATTCTTAATTATTTATTTTTTCATTGGAAAACAAACAATTGCGTACCTAATGAAACTTAACAATAAATATAAACTTCTAAACTATCTAAGTTCTCTTCAAAATAATAGTTAGACTATGCCATATAGCTTTAGCTAAAGCTTTTTGTGTCATAAAACGGGATATATAGATACGAGATAAGATATAAGGAAACTCCTCTTACTTTTTCATGGGTAAACCTTTGTAAATAATTAAACACTAATCCCTAAAATAGGAAATGCAAAAGAATCTGTAACCTGTTTACAATTCCTATAAAGACGATAGTCTTTAGTTGTAAGCAAAGTATGTTTCATTCAATTTACTTATAATGGATCAAAATAATAATTAATCTGGTTAACATACTAACTTTAACTAACAATAAGTCAGAAATTATTCTGATTCACTGTTGCATAACACCTACCCAAATTAGTCTCGTCAGAGATACTTTATTAGTGTTTACAACCGTAACAAAACATTGTTAGTCAAATGTGAGTGACGATTTTGTGTATTTTCGTTGTACCACTGTGCGGTGGACACTGAAATTAAAACTTAATTTACAGTAAATAATTTTCTATACGCCCGACACTAGGTTTGTACTTACTTTGTGGTTAAAATTTCCCTCACGAAATTTGGTTAGACACGGGTTCATCATTTATGTTTATCTTTTTTGTATTAGCAACAAAAGTTTTTTTTTTAAAAATTTTTTTTTATTTAGCTATCAGTCATAAACAGAACTGCATAAATAATATTAAGGTACGATGTCAATAAGGTCGTATTTTGCATAACTATAAACTAATATTTGTTCGCTAGTATTATAATGCCATGACTACTAACTATACTTACCAGTAAGCGTTTTAATACTTTAGTCTTCATAATGCAAAAATATTAGAAAGTAACATTTAACACAATAGTGGAAGGTATATTTTACTATCATCATACTTAATATTATAAAGAGGAAAACTTTGTTTGTTTGATTGTAATGAATAGGCTCCGAAACTACTGAACCGATTTGAAAATTTATTTCACTGTTGGGAAGCTACACTATCCCCGGGTGACATAGGCTATAATATATTTTCAAAAAAATTTGGGATCCTTACTAAAACTCGAATAATGTAACCGCAATGTACCCGTGCGAAGCCGGGGCGGGCCGCTAGTCACAGATAAAACAGTAAGAAGGTACCTCAGATTATAAAGTGTACTAATTGTATAAAAACCTTTTTTAACTTGCACTTTTGATCGAAATATCTCACATAGGAGTTATATGTAATTAGTGAATTTATTAAAGTGAAATTTTATTTTTACTATTTACGAGTATATAACAGAGCAAAAACACAATGAACTATAACTCCTCGAGTCATAAAAACATCGACTAAACTGTTAATTTACAGGACAAGGGAAACCGCTTTTGTGCATAAACATTATATTAAATTCGCAGGTTATTCTCACTGCCAATGTCAAAGATGAATTGTAAAATTAGCTGTTTTATAAAAATTCCAATTTAAACAACTCCTCAGAAATCAATTTAGTAACATAAATATATATATTGATTCTTCTTCAACCTTCGAGTAATTAGATTTGCTAGAGTCCCTAGTCGCAAGCGTCTATGTAAATACGTAAACGTAGGTACTACGTAAATAATAGTCTAGCAAACTATTAGTTCCTTGGTTAACCGATAGGGGCTAAACAATACTTAGAGAAGTATAATATGGGTCTCATGGTACAACTATAATAGTACTCGGCTACGCTAAATACACAGTATAGAATATAGATAAGATAGATTGATGTGGACGTGTGGATAATGAAATAATTATATAAATATAAATATAAAACTCACCGGCTGTTCCGTTTACTATCAAACACGCACTGATGCCTGATGCGAGATGTGATACCTATTTATCTCAAACACTACTTGAATGATAATCGCTGAGTTCACTAATATCACAGAAATATCTGTGGGTATGTTTATATTACATTTTAACCTACGAATAAGTAAGGAAGAGTATTACAAGTTTGACGCTTTTGTCTGTCCGTGGTATTATAGCTCCAAAACGGATGGATTTAAATACGTTTTTTTTTCGTTACAAAACGATGTAACACATGATTATTTGCTGCTGTAAATTAATATCTATATCAAGAACATATTTTACACATACCCAATCAGGTACCTGCCTAAGATTAATTGTTTTTATTGATACCCGGGTGACCACCAAGACAATTCTTAAGAAGTATTGAGGCCCCCATATTGCGATAACAAAAATTCCATAGAATATTTTGTTACTTCATAGTAGACGCTCTTTTGGATAGAAATAGCGTTACAATATAGTGTTATATAACATGTTTTAATTGCTGGCAATCAATGCCATAACCCCGGGTTTGCACTGACGAAATATTTTTACACAAAATATGATGTTGTCCCCATTTTGTGCTTCTAAGAAACAAAGACAACAACATGTTTCGTGTGAGTATTTCAAACGTAAAGTTATAATGATGAATTAAATCGTGTAATGCAGGCGAAATCGCGGCGATTATCTAGTTTGAAACAACTTAATAATAAAAACATGTTTGTCATTGACTCACATAGGCGTGTGTAGTTTACATATTGGATATCCAAGATCTTTCCTCAAAATTAATGAACCTCCGATGACCGCTCATATAAAGTAGACAATATGCGACCAAGTGCAGAAGTAAATACGTTTTATACAATGTATGTAAACCTTGACCATTATTTGCATATAGCTAAAGAACAGATAAAGTATACCTATAACCTCAGATTAACGCAGATGGAGCAAACGCAATAAACGATGTGAAGCCGCATAGCATTAAATGTGTGCGTGACAACTAGGACCGGCACTGTAGGGACACGTACATCTGTGTGCGTGTAAAGTTGCCAGATATTGGGGAACGAACTCCCATAATTTTTCCGATTGTTCTCAGTAGTACTAATGTTACAAATTGGAAATGGTCTTTCGCAATTTAAGTACTTAAGTAGCAGGTATTTGAACAGAATAATACTAATAAAATAAAATAAACTTAGTATTTATTTTTACTGCAAATCGATATTTGAAGATCTCTGCATTATCACTCAAGAACATTATAACATTAAAGATTTTTGGATGTCTTTATAAGCATAATTAGGTACATTAAATTGAAAAATGTTATTAATTTAAAATATTTATTACAAATTAAAAGTTATTCCCATATATTAGTTCCATATATAAATGTATAAATTAATCATATTTCTACACCCCATGCATCATTTCCCTAATTCAAGGAAACTTATTTCGATGTAAATTGGCAACACCAACCAATTACTATCAAAATTTTGTGTTCCGAGTGAGCGATATCAAATTGTGGGTAAATAAATTACAAAACTATAAAATAAACAATAGCTACCTGTGGAAAGATATGCCGTCTGCTTTTTTTGTTATTGTGAACAACTTTTACACGTTTTAATTACGCAAGACGGCATTTTCAAAATAAAAAACTAACCACCTTTGACGTGTGAGCACTGTGACGCGAAGTTCAGAACTGACGCGAGATTGTATTCGCTTTGTAATTTGTATTTGCTTTGGTGGACACACTTTTGTGTTCTAGGCGCGTCAACTGCGTATTCGTTAATCTGAGCCTATAACGCTTTTTCTTGAGGGATATTCAGAAACGCACAGTATATACTTATATCTTGTGTTTTTTTGTCTCTTACTTATGTTTTTCCTGAGAATGTACACCATCTTTAATTCATTGATAAGAGTAACCATTGAGTTGCTTGCCGGATCTTCTCAGTGGAAGCAGCATTTCGAACCGGTGGTAGATTCTGACTATTCATAAATGCTTTGTTGGCTTACGTGAATAAAAACAATTTTGAGTTTGAGTTTGCGTGCACTCTTTGTAAATAATGTTGCATCTCTATACGCATACTAAGAAATCGCCTTTTCACAACCGCCACGCTTATGGCCAACAATTTCTTTGGTTATGGCCAATGGCCATAGCTTTAACAGAGAGGCATCTACATAAAAGTCAAATCCAGTCTAATTTGTCTGAGTATGATATTCCAAGATGTACTCGAAACATATCAAATCTAGGCCTGTATTATTCAATCGATCTCAAGTCTGATAGCGATCTTGAGTATGCTGTTGACATGTCATTTTGTACTGGTATGACATAATAAAAATGACATTTCGAAGATCCCTCACAGACTTCAGAGCCGGTATCACCGGGTTATCACCGGAAAATTCGCAGTTTTGTGCTCGTGGGTCCGTCAACGAATTCTTAAAGGGCGTTTTGAACAAGGGACTTTTGGGTTAAGCTCCTATTAACTTATCCACGAAAACGTTGACAAAACGCATATCAACTTTCTGGATCCACCAAAGATGACATAAGTACATGCTATCGAAATATAGATAAGATTATTTCCAACGTGCCTTTATCCAATTTTATCGCTGCAAAGAATATAGTCTAGCCATCTTTTTGACAGCATCACAAGTAGATGATGCAACAAATAGATAGTTATTATCGTTGTGTTTCAGTAGCTCCAAACGTCGGTTTTAAATTTCAGATAAGTGAAGAAACACATTTCTTTCTCAAAAGTCTGTAACAGTGATGCAAGCTACATTAGAACTATGTAACCAATCATCCTAGTAGCTATGCCAATAAATACTTGTATACATACTATACTTATTGTACTATACTTGTTGTATGCAAGCTCGTATTAGAAATGAAGTAGGTACTAATCTCCACTATACCGAGCGCGAGCGCACAAGCTTTTACCATTGACGAGATAATTACACGGATTATCATGGTTGCCTCTGTCAATATGCCTACTGATTGGACCTACCGATCGTGAGCAATATTGCACCGTCTGATGGTTAATTTAAGGCCAGTTTTAGTAAATCAATCTCAAGTACGTGAGCGATATCAGAAATGTCATTCTTATACCTCGTAACTCGTTTACAAGACCAATCAATCCTGGATTGCTGCATATCATTTGATCTATCTCCATCTCGCATGGCACACGAACGTAATCTACGATGTTATTGGCAAGGTTCACACAAAAAACAGGATTTTATATTAATCTTTGATAGCAAAGCAAAGGTTGTTAGGCGCCATTATTACAAGAAAATGAAACGCCAAGGCAATCTTATAAAAAAAAGGTTTATTATGAATACTGTGTTTGCCTAATACCTATAAATTAGACTAATTGTAAGTAGTTAAGTACTGTTCATCGTCACGACTCCGCGGGCTCCTGTGACTCGGCTATCTCAGCCTCTTTGGCGCTCAGCGCTGCTCGCTGTTCAGCTGTACAGTATTCTGTAATGAAAAATATATAATGCAGATTTTTTTATATTTGAATTCCGCGAATCAATTCGATTGATATTGATTAAAAAAGTTGGCCGTCATGGGACGTCCGACAGATGTGAAACATGTTTTGAGAGGGTGTCCAGAGCGATGGCGCAGAGGGAGCATGACGGCATGAGAGAGCGTCATGCCAATTGCCGTGACGGCAAACTGGTCGATTTCACTGCCAAAGAGCGCCAATAGATTAAAAAAAAAAACAATGATCTACTCACGTGTTTTGCTAGGTTCCCATCCAATATATTCCCCGGTCCTTTGGTTCTCCGCCGTCAACCACTCCTGAAGTGGTCTGAAGTACTCCAGCAGCCCGTCCGCCCTCATCGCTCGCTGCCCGGTAAGCACCTCCATCGCATCCGGCCACGGCTTCGACGAACCCATTTTCAGCATGTTACTTAAAATAATAATAATAAAAATCATTAAGCAGGCAAAGGTTAGTGTAGCGTTGTGTGTACCTTTGCACTAGACAAAATATTCACGCAAAAAATGTTGCTGTCTCTATTTTTTCGGTCATAAAATAGAGACGACGATTTTGTGCGACTGATTCGTGACAGCAAAGCGAGGTTTACAATTCATTAATATGTGGGCTTATTTGCACGTGGGTTAGTTTGGGAAATTCGTTAAATCGCAGAACTCTACTGCAAATTGCACATCATTTCGTGCAAAGTATCAAAAGGTCCAACTAATATACAAATATTACGTAACATAATGATTGTAATACCCAATGGGTTTATCAAAGAACAAAAGAAAAATGAGCCAGTTAAGCCCATAGTAGCAACGTTGCTACCTTTCCTCGCGAACATTTGATCGGTATACTTTTTATAATACGTCGTTAACCGCTAAGAACGCTCTTTCAGGAACAAGGCTACTATAGTACTTGAATGTGGTCCATCGTGTTAGTTCTTATTGCATAGTTAGGTAGTTGTATAGTGTTACGTCATGATAACTCACGCCAGTGCGTTTCCAGCGGCGACGTTCTGGTAAATATCGCAGTCCACCAGTTTCTTGGTGAGATCCTCGGGCACGTACTCGCCAGCCAGCTGGCAGAGGGCTCGGTGGAATTGGAACTGGACTATAAACGAGACGTAGTATCTGAAATGATACCAAAAGATCTATTATAGAAGAAACGCCTTTCATATGGTCAGTAAGTCAGAGTAGGTACATTAGGTACTCGCGAAGCGACGGCCAATTGCCACCACTGTGGAGGAGACCAGGATTCCGCCCAGCACACGCTTGAGGCGTGTCCCGCGTGGGACGCGGAGCGGCGGATCCTGGTCCGCCGGATCGGACCTCTCCCTGGGCAGCGTAGTATCGGCTATGCTGTCCGGGGAAGCGGCGTGGGGGGCTGTGACCTCCTTCTGCGAGACAGTCATGTCCCAGAAGGAGTCCGCCGAGCGGGATCGGGAGAGAGCCGATCCCGCTCGCCGACGTAGGCGCCGTGCTGCGCCACGTCAGGGCCCCCCGGCCCTGATGCCCAGGGCCCAAAACAACGGGCTACCCTCGGGGTCGAGAACGTCCAGGGTGTGGGCCCCGGACGTTCCCTGACGACGACGACCCTGAGGAGGACGGCGGCGGGCGTGGCTCCCCGCCGCCGTGCACTGCGAGGGTGCAGGGGGAGCGACCATCTGCTCCCCCGGGGCGAGCTCCCGCGAGGGAGCGCGGCACATGAGGGGCACCGGCGAGTTCTTCGGGAGGGCCCGGAGTCCCTCTGACGTGCTGAAGGCGGCCACCGGGGAGGTTTTAGTGGGTAAGAATCCCACATACCCCAGGCCTTTCCCACAAGAGGCCTGGGAATCTTTGGAAGATTTCCACCCCGTAAAAAAAAAAAAAAAAAGGTACATTAGGTACTAGGATGTCATAACTTTGCAGAATACCGTGAATTTGCGACTAGACTAAGCATGTGTATTTATTCTACCTAAACAATTGGTGCTGTGATTCGTTGTGCTACAACTCAAGCTCTTCTGGGAACATATCTGGAACTTGAAATGTTTGCGGACGAATTAAAGATGATCTAAGAAATATGTTTGTTTTGGAATCTTTTGTACTAGACTCCGAAGTCTAAAGGGTTGCTGGTCCGTAATTTAATCGTAAGATTCCCAACTAAGCAACGCTTGTAATATTGGTCTCATACCCAGACACTAGACCAAATTACGAAAAGACCAACTCTGAATTAGCCCTGCCTGCAACCAAGGAGTCTTCAATAATCAATATATCCTCACCTAGCATATTCCACGTTAGCAGAAATGTGATACTTGGCAGCCGCATCGAAGTCTTCCTCAGTTCTGTTGGTGGGAGGCTCCACTCCCTGCAGCATCTCTCTAAGTCTCCAGTAATGACAGTTGTAGTCTTCTGGAGGCGTTGTGCCTCGGAACACTCCGTAGCGGAACAGATCGAGGGTGTAGGCGAATGGAAGGAAGACTATCTTGTCGATACCCTGAAAGATTGAAAGACTTATGGAGCAAATTACATTGGAACAATAGGTGGCAGCAATTGTGGCAAAGATGTTACGAGTTCATACAATTAATTGTCAATAATACTTCATCGAGATTTAGGCAGAGCAGAGTAGGTATTTTGGTCCCAATTTTATAGGAGGCGACACTATTACCATTATATCGAGCATAATCCCCCCCAATGTGAGGGGGAATTCGGACTATAGTCTCCAACGTGGCTGAGTGTGGGTTGGCGAACATCACACGATTTTTTCGAAAGACGGGCATGTTTTCTTACGATGTTTTCCTTCATCGTTCAGCAAGTTATTTGATATTAATTTTCAAATTTAGAAGATAAATATGTGTACTCCTTTAATTGAAATGTGTACCTAATATGAATACCGTTAAATAGTCATGCTACAGTTAATAGAGCGTACAAACCATTTTGTAAAGCTGATTGATTTCTGTTTGCTCATCTTCCGCGTCTCCCGTGCTTAGGCGAACACGACGTAAATGTTTGGGTGATGACACCGATAAAGCTATCGTATCACCAACGGCTTCATGAAAACCTGAAATATACGCATAAGAAAATATTATTGCAATAACTCTAATCAAACAGAGCAACAAACAAAGAAGAAAATATAGCCAGTGGCGACATATATTCTTTTGATATACAAGAATAAATACCGTTTTAAAACATACTATTAAGTACATGCTATTCCAATACATTAAATGTTTTTTGTTAAAATATCAAGATGTAGTAGAATTTAGATGTAATTTGAACGTAACGTTAAAATATATAGTCGTGATGGACTTCATTGCAAACTCGTTTATGAATATATAAGAGTTTGATGATGTAAATACATAAAGGCACGATGAGAAAGCTGCAATAGTACATTGTTACATGAGTGGTGAAAGTTACTTATTTTGTCCCGAGACGGGGTTTGGCTAATAGTTCGAGGGACAAAATAAGTCTTTCACCCGAGGTAAACACTGTGCTTTTCATTACGAATACAAGGAAAATAAAAATAAAAACAGGAATTGGCTAAATAAATAATACAAGGAAGTATAAACAATACTCTACAACTCGAAAAAAAAAAATCGGATTGCCGCCTATTTTGTTTTTTTTTCGTTGGCCGGCCAACTTCATTATTTAGCCATTATTTTTCATTTTCATCTTTAAATATTTTGCCCAAATCTATGTTATTTTAAAGAAATTGTTGAAACTAAATTATAATTAAGTCATTTAAAAAAAATATTCTTGAATTAATATTAACTTAATGTTATTTCAATTTTACATAGTGCTGTAATTGAGTGACTGTAGAAAAAGTTTGAACATGGTTCCATAGAAATGTGAAAATGGAACTAGTTTTTTTTTTATAATTTGACAGCTGTCAGTTGAAAGCGAAACTCCCGGGCCTGAAAAGTATTACTTTCAACCCGCTTCTCAGGCAACTTCAGACCTACTTTCAGAGTATGAGTAATGAAAAATATTTTACATCTTCTGTTTCCACAAATACCTGGATTGGCACCCTCTCGGAAAGTCATAGGTAGGTGTTTGTATTGCAAATAATACTGGATGTGTCCCATCTCATGATGCACTGTCCTAAAATGTTCTTTGTTCACCACCGTACACATTTTGATCCTGGTATAACAAAACACGAATCAATTACCTGGATTAGCTCCGTCCCGGAATACGAAAGGTTGGTGTTTGTACTGTAGGTAGTATTGTATGTGTCCCATTTCGTGATGTGTGGTTTCAAAGTACTCGTAATCTATTGTTGTACACTGTTTGATCCTTCAAAAATTAAGCCAAATATGTTAGACATTGCTAATTTTAGTTATTTTGTTGTAAATTTATGTGCAATATATATAATATAGGAGCTAATGTAAGTATTCATAAATATATCTGATGACAGTGGGTAGTAACTGAAAATATAATAAGATTAGAAAGCAATAGAAGTAAAAGCTTTGTGACATAATAAAGAAAATTCTGATCAGGTTAGTTATACTTTTTACGCATCTTGACACTGTGTCACATGTATCTCGAGAGATCTTTAAAAACTCCAACCAAAAGATATTTACCTAAAGTCCTCTCCATCGAAAAAGTCCCAGGCAGAAGCATGGCATACAATCTCTCTATCAGTTGGCTTCTCTATGATGGAATTCTCCCAGAACTTCTCTGGCATCGCTGTGAGGTTCAATGACCTGAAGAATTCATCTGACATTTTGAACATCTTCAAAGCAGTGTAGTTCTGTTCCCTCATCGATTGTGTAATGTCGATCTCCTTCTTGTCAGGGTACGGTCTCGTGAAGGATTCTATGTTGTTCCAAGTTTGTGCCCACATGTTGCCTGGAAATTGTTTGATTATTATTATTACGACTGTCCGACTTATTCTCTGGGATAGTGGCTACAACGAACTGTATGGGTTATTGTGAGAAGCTTCTAATAAAGTTTTATTTTTAATTACTTTGTGATATAAACCACCCTGAATATCACTTCATAAGGATTCAATTTAAAAAGCGTTTGCTTTTATCAGCCAGTCCTTAAGGCATTTCCTATTTAGGCGATATTTACTACATGATGTATGAATAAAATAACCTCAAATCTTACGTAACCTCACCTAATAAATGCGCTGGTATAGGTCCTTTGGCTGACACGACGTGGTCTCCATACTTGTCCCTCAGCCGCTTCCTCACGTACGCGTGTAGCTGTTCATACAGCGGCTTGACGTCTTCCCAGAGCTTAGCCAGTTGCTGCTCGAAATCATTCACCTCGTATTCAGCCTGCCACCAATCTGCCACGTCTTTGTAATCTGAAATTGTTTTTCAATTCAAATATAAATTATAAAGCAATAAGGATTTTAATAGTTCTTTCTGCCTAGACAAACTAAGTATTCAAGACCTTCGTGACCATTGTCCTCGATTAGGGTTAACAGAAAAGGAACTTTTTTGATTTGCTCTTATCTGGTTAATACTAAGATTGTATGATTCCTATAACACAAGCGTTGCTTAGTTAACAAATGTTCAATAACAAAACACATATTTTTTCTGATATATTCTTATCTCATTAAGTACGACGTCATCGCAATACAGGAACTCCACTGACACATCGATGTTAGTTCTTAGAAGTTATTCAAGGATCTACATCACAATTATTTTTAGAACCTGCCCGTCCTTAAGCCGTTTCCTTTCACTACATTCAACAACTCTAGATGTAGCACTAACTGTATGCAGTAACTAGATAAAAGGGAAGTAAATTGCGCGGCATTTGAAGTTGAATCGGCAGTATCTTACCACGTTGTTTTTACTGTCACTACATTGACACCAATTTATATTGTTTACTTTATTTTTAATAGAAGAAAAACGAGGCACCTTCGTAAGTTCAATGTCGCGCGAAACTCCTAACTTCATCTTATCGTCATCGAGAAGTATGATCCTTATTTATGAAATCTGTCATGTGAATATTTGGGGCTATTTTGAATAAAGGAAGCAATAAAGTCAGACAATTTTCTGCGCCATTAAATGTAGTTCTAAATCATACGTAGATCAATGTGTTTTTATTTGTGAGTTGGTTCTTAGCAGCTGTTTCTTGTTTGTTTATTTTGTTGGCAATAGGTATACAGGCATCGGTGTTTTTACAACGTTCAAATTCAATCATTTCAAATCTTGCATTTATTAGTTAACTACTTCAGCTTTCAAAACAGGTTGTTTAGATAAATAAGGAAATGTTGATGCTTCGATGATTAGAGCTATTGAATTAAAATGTTTTGAGGAGAATAAAAACGCTGATACAATCGTAATTGAACAAAAGTATTGACAGTCCGAACATTTTTTTAGTTTAAAACCGTTAAATTTTAAAAATCATTCGTAACTGGAAACTGGTATCAGTTGAGAACTCAAACATTACTCGTGATCTATCGGTAAAAGATCTTTCGAAACCGGTTAGTGCGCATGAGCAGGATTATGAAAGTTGAAGAAGCCACGTAGGGGTCGAGGCCATTGACATTTGCATTGCATATTAATGGTGTGGTCACAATGACGTATCCAGCAGAGTTCAAATTACAACTCTGTTTGTTGGTCGTTACAGCTTAGATTTACAAGATCATCATTTTAGCCATCTACTTAGTAAGGAATGGAGTTCATTTTTTGTATTATCTCTCAAGTGTCTTTACCGTTAAGTTTCGCAGCTTCGTTGTACAAGTTGACGTACTCAGTGAAGTTGTGGCGTGCCTTCGCTCCAGCAGCTTTATGCCACTCCACCCAGAGGTGCTTCAGCTCATCCGGGTCTTGGCTTTTAGCGAACAGCTCTGTGATATCTGCAATTTTCAGATTTAAGGTCAATTCAATTTATGATGACAATGGCCGGCAAGGAAGTTCTTTAAAAACCTTTGCACAAAATATGGGTTTGCTTAGTGCCTGCGGCTACGATGTCAGCAAAGCTGTTAGCCTGAAATTTATTACCTCGCATCGTTTCTTAAAGTATTAATTGTCGAGTATCTCAGTTTCCTCTTAACTTACCAGGTTCCAACGCCAAATCACATTTCGAAGCGTTCTTATAAGAGCAGATTTTCGACGTCGCGTAATTGGACTCCATTCCAGACACTGCTCTCATTAGTGTCTTGTACTTGTCGTCAGGTAGCGCCGATATGCCGAGCTCACTGTACTTTTTGAACATTCTTCTCAATGTGAAGTCTTGGAAGTCTTGCCATCTATACATCTTCGTTTCCTCCCAGGCTTGTTTCTCTTGTTGTGATAGTTCTAAACGGATTTGAATCTGGAAATAGGAAAAGGATGCAGTTATTTAGTACACTTTGTTTCTGCAACCACCTCAAACAAACCACGGCGTCATTGTTCGGCTTACAGAAGTAACAGTTGTGGGAGTGAGTGGCAAGCCTAGTCTCATTATTGGTTTGTACATTCAATAAATTGGTACTTGGAAACCTTTGGTACAGCTGTTTTTATAAGCATAAAACTTTTTACTGTTGGTGGTATCATAGTTTTTTTTTTCATATCACAGTATTATAATCACAACCACCTTCTGGGCAAAAATCTCCCTCCCCCTCTCCCGCCATCGATCTCCATTTGATGCTATTTCTGGCCACGTCTTTTCCGCAAATATGTCCAAGTCGTCGCGCCTTCGTTTTAGGCTGCCTCAGCGACGGGCACCTGGGGCACTTTACCTAACTTTTAATACTTTGAAACTAAATACCAACCCATTTCTCCTCATTCTCTTTCGTGATATTTGACGTGTAGTCCCACTCCGCTTTACTAGCCCTGTTTCTCCTTTGGCCGGTTGCTTTGTCCAGCTTTAATATGTATTCCCTGCCCTCATGCTCTAGGGCTTCCAGGTCAGGGTCCCGGCCCTGCGTGGCCACCACAAAGACCGCCACTATCGCCGCTATCAGCGCGGCCCCACCTCCTATTTTCAGCATCGTCTGTAGAGAGACACGTTGATGTTATTACTTCAATATTATTTTGTATTAAGTCTAAAGATGCAGGAAAATCACGTTTAGTTGTTTAGGAATTGATAATTATATTTTTATTAACTGATTCAAAGTAACATTGATTAACACGTTGTTCCTACGGATTGTTTTTACAAAACGTGACTCAATATTTATCTGAATTGCATTTGATTTAGGTCGAAATCTTAACCTTAATGTGCTTATTCTCATAATAATAAAGATTTAAGTAAGAACGAGATTCCCTCTCCTTATAACCATACCATTTCACATGAAAGGGGAATAAAAGCTGTAGGGTTAAAGATAATATATATTATATTCTTAAGTAGGATCCCATTAGTCGGCTTTGCCACGATAAAAGCTATTACCATAAAAACCTTTTACGAAGACAGTAAAATGTAAAACTTGGTAGCAATAATTATTAATTCAAAAAATAAATTATTCAACACCAAAATTGTATAAGAAAGGTTTTTATAATTATGACATCAGTAGTCAAAACTTCAATCGTCAAGTAAATTGACAATAATTTATGGTTCGTTGTCAAGAAAAGGTGAAAAATAATGCCATTTGTCTCAAAAGTACCATATCCTTTTAGGTCTTAAACACACAATTTTTTCAAAATATAATTCGGGTTAGATCCGTTATCGGATAATATGATGAAAAACTGCATAGAAACATGCTCGCATACCTATATCCATTGAAGCAAAAAGGCTCTACAAAGAGCCACGAGCCAAAAAAACGTAGGATAATCTCACAAAAAATGGGCTGATGGCGTCTTATCGCCGGAAGCCGGTTTACGCAAGAAGTGGACAAACGTGAGGTGTGTCATTGGAAAAGCCCCTAGGTATGTCCAGCAGAGCACGTCTCCCTACTAATTATAACTACATCGACACTAAAATCTTAGTAAAACAATCAAAATATTGATATTGACTCCTCAGAGGCATCATTCCTAACCACGGTGCCCCCACTTACTTTCCAGATTTATAACATCTCCTTTATTTTATGTTATCCTAGTACTTTAAGGTGAACGCTGACTTCAAACACATGAGATCGAATGATATGACAAAAACATGAAAGGAAATCCCCATATAACACAAAGCATAGGCTAGCCATGCCCGCCAGAGCCGGCGGCGTGCGCCGGACCGAGACAGTCAAGGACGATGTCATCTTGCGGTCCGCATTGTCTTCAGTATGAAGCGTGGATAATACAGTTTCCATACATCTGGGCCCTAACCACGCTATCTGCTCAAATCGTAATAGAAAAGCAAGCGCTCGCGATTACGTTTCAAACGCTCCGCTTTTGACATTTTGCTGACACGAGCTCCACGATTTCTACTGACATTGATATGGTATGGTGTCAGCAAAACGTCTAAAGCGGAGCGTTTGAAGCGTAATCGCGAGCGTTTGCTTTTCTATTACGATTTGAGTAGCTAGCGTGGTTAGGGCCCTGGTCCATAAGGCCTCTTTATAGACACTTCAACAGAAGACTCTACCCCGCATTACACAAAAGACGAACCAAGTAAGCCGCTCCTGACGGGATTGTGAATGCTCTTACTACTAAGGTGTTCACGAGGGTTGGGTGGGGTACTCGGGCATGGCTACTAGGAGTGATAGGGACACAGTCCTACCAAAATCTGTCTCCTTCCACACGTTTTTTCCATCTACATAAGGGTTTAAGTGTAATGGACCTTAACGTAGGTTAATAAACCTTTTTAAACCTTTGCATTTTTTTATTTTGCTAAGCGTATCATAATTTTGGTAAACCGGCACCAATTTTTTGGTGCCAAACTAAATTAGTTTCAGTAGATGGAGCAGATTGGCGACAGGTCTCAGGGATAACCTGCGACCGGCGAATGCCCCTTAAACTTAAGGGACAAATTTATAAGTCGGTTATAAGGCCTGTCGTATTGTATGGATCAGAGTGCTGGGCTACAAAAGCGGTGGATGAAAGAAAAGTGCATGTAGCAGAGATGCGAATGTTGAGATGGATGTGTGGTGTAACAAGGATGGATAAAATTAGAAATGAGTATATAAGGGGAAGCCTGAAAGTAGCGCCAGTGACAGAGAAAATAAAGAGCGGAAGGTTAGCGTGGTATGGACATGTTATGCGAAGAGAGGATGATCATGCGGTCAAAAGGACGATGGGTATGAGAGTGAGCGGTAGTCGGGGTAGGGGACGTCCTAAAAAGACATGGATGAACTGCGTGAAAGAGGGTATGAGCGAAAAGGGAGTGAGTGCAGAGATGACGGATGATAGGCTTGAATGGAAGAAAAGAACGTGCTGCGCCGACCCCACCTAGTGTGGGATAAGGGCAAGGAAATGATGATAGATGGAGCAGATTATTTGCATAATAATAATCAGAGTAGGATACAATTTACGTTGATATTTCATTACGTGCTATAAAAGTCATTCAAATACAAAATTGTTGGTTCTGCTTTGAAATAAAATATATTTGTGTGTTGCTGTTCCTTACATTATTTGACAAAGTAAGTGGATACTCAATATATTTAGCGGCCTCAACTATTGTAAACATATTAATAAAAAAAACATGCAACTGAATTGAGAAACTCCTCCTTTTTGTGAAGTCGGTAAAAACATGTGAACTACGGGCGTTATGTTTAGCTTGTAGCAACAGTACTAGGCCATATCTGCGTACTTGAAGCCCCACAAGAACTGGATATTGTCGGGTCACCGACTTATCCATTACTTGCATAATTTCTAAATAAAAAAACTAACGGAATGTACGGAGATGCAAAGGCCGTCGCCCCGCTAGAGGGCGTTGGCGCATCTGCAACTTGTTTTATTCATTTTAAGTTTTTAATACATCGATTAATTCGATGCAGTCTATATTGAATGGGTATTCGATAATTGATGTTACCTGCATAAATAATTAATATTTTTTTTAACTTTGCTAGGTCTTACGTCGGATATTCGAGTCAAATTGTTTGATATCGTTATTCTGATTTATACATTCCATAAAATATATAAAAAATATAAATATAAAGGACATTTAAAAAAAACTTTAGTATGATGTACAGTCTCCCTCAAAAATTATTTATTTTTGTATTTAAAATTACATTACTTATTT